>CM038043.1:25667500-26967500 GCA_021397845.1 Areca catechu
TCATCTCGATGTCTGCCTCACTCTCCCCTTCCTCTGAAAAGCTTGTCCTCAAGCTTGAATTATCACCTGCATAAGGGGTTAGATGTCGAATATTGAATACATCAGAAATAAGGACATCGTCTGGTAATTCAACTCGGTAGGCATTGTCACTAAATTTCTCCAACACCTGACAAGGACCAATTTTCTTTGGCTTGAGTTTGGTGTAGGCCCCCTGTGGATATCGTTCTCTTGGCAAGAAGACCCATACCAAATCACCAACCTCAAAAGTCTGCTGTCGACGCGTCTGATCAGCCTTAGCCTTATACTTGGCATAATTTTGCTCTAGATTGGCTTTAATAGTTGCGTGCACCACACGGAGATCAGCCACTCGATCTTCAATTTTCTTACTTGATTTGTTTGGCACATCAACAGGTAAAATATCAAGTGGTCCTCTTGGCAGAAATCCATATAATACCTGAAAGGGTGCAAAACTAGTAGAACGGTTCACCGAAGAATTGAACTCAAACTCAATCTTTGGCAAACATACATCCCAGTTTTTAAATTCTTGAACATTGGCTCTCAACAAGTTACCAAGACTTCGGTTGACAATCTCGGTTTGCCCATCGGTCTGAGGATGATAGGGACTACTGAATTTTAATTTTGTACCCAACTTTTTCCATAATTCACACCAGAAATGTCCCATAAACTTGCTATCTCGGTCCGAAACTATCGACGATGGTAACCCATAATGTCGAACAACCGTAGAAAAATAAAGATCAGCTACTTTCGACACATCAAATATTGTTTTGCATGGCAAGAAATAGGCCATCTTGCTGAACCGATCTACAACTACCATAATTGAATCCAGACCTCTCACTGTCCGCGGTAAAGCTACAACAAAATCCATAGATACCTCTCGCCACGGCTCATCTGGAATCGGTAAAGGGGTATATAAACCTTGATTTGTATCTGATCCTTTGGATTCCTGACACAAACGGCATCTCTTCACAAAGGTTTTGACATCTCGGTCAAGCCCAGGCCAATAAAACCGTTGACGAATTAACCATGCAGTTTTGTCTCTTCCAAAATGTCCTTGATTATACAGCTCCTGAATAATCAATACACGTAGTGAAGTGTTAGGAATACAGAGACAATTACCACGGAACAAATATCCATCATGTAGGACGAAGTCAGATCGACCTCCAGCTTCCAATTCAGTCACAATGCTCTGGAAATGCTCATCTGCACGGATATCATCCTTCATGCTTTCAAACCCAAGGGTATATACTTGCATAGCACCAATCAATAAACTCCATCTACTTAAAGCATCTGCTACTTTGTTCAAAGTGCCTGACTTATGCTTGATGCTGAAAGTATACTCCTGTAGAGTACTTACCCATTTTGCATGTCTGGAGCTCAACTTATGCTGTCCCTGTAGAAATTTTAATGCTTGATGATCTGAGTACAGCACAAATTCTCGCTGGATCAAGTAATGTTGCCAATGTTGCAATGACCTCACAATGGCGTATAGCTCCAAATCATAAATCGAATACATCAGTTTGGCACCTCCAAGCTTCTCGTTTGGCACCTCCAAGCTTCTCACTGTAGAAAGCAACGGGTCTCCCATCTTGGCTGAGTACTACGCCAATCCCAGTCTTCGAAGCATCACAATCCACTTCAAATACCTTGTCAAAATCTGGAAGAACTAATAGTGGTGCTTGGGTCAACTTGACTTTCATCTCATCAAATGCTGCCTGAGCAGAGTCATTCCATCCAAACTGATTTAATTTCAACAAGTCTGTTAAGGGTGCAGCAATCTCACTATACCTCTTCACAAACCTTCTGTAGAAACCCGCAAGACCCAAAAAGGATCTCAATTCAGTCAAAGTAGTAGGTGCTGGCCAGTCCACTATCGCTCGCACCTTACTTTCATCTGGAAGAATCCCATCACTAGTAACAACATATCCCAGAAAAATTAATTTGTCTACCATCCAAATACACTTCTCTGGGTTAGCAAAAAGCTGATTTTCACGTAATACTGTTAGAACTTGTGAAACATGCTCAACATGCTCTTGTGCTATCTTACTGTATATCAATATATCATCAAAGTATGCAACAACAAAAGAACTAAGGAATGGACGCAAAACCTGGTTCATTACTCGCATGAACGTACTAGGAGCATTAGATAGCCCGAATGGCATCACCAACCATTCATACAGGCCTTCCTTTGTCTTGAAGGCTGTCTTCCATTCATCACCTAGCTTCATTCTGATCTGATGATACCCACTTTTCAAATCAATCTTAGTAAAGAACACGGCACCACTCAACTGATCTAGCATATCATCCAGCCTCGGTATTGGAAATCTATATTTCACAGTAATTCTGTTTATTGCCCGGTTGTCAACACACATACGCCATGAACCATCCTTTTTCGGCACCAAAAGTGCTAGTACCGCGCATGGGCTAATGCTTTCCCGTACAAAGCCTTTGTCTAAAAGATCTTGAACCTGCCTCTTCAGCTCTTTATGCTGCTGCGGGGTCATTCGATAATGAGCCTTATTCGGCAACACAGAACCTGGAATCAGATCAATCTCATGCTGAATATCTCGAAGTGGTGGCAAACCCGCAGGAAGCTCACTCCGTACAACATCCCAAAATTCCTCCAAAACTGACACCAACTCCTGAGGAAGATCATGTAGCTCCTTCTCCCCATTCTGGCCAAACTCCTCTGGCTTACTAATCAGGACAAAACAGAATTCTTCTCCCTCTAAACTTGCCTCAAACTCCCTGCTTGGCAAACAAATTACCACCTTCTGTTCAGCCATGTCCTGTAGCGGTTTCAAGATCACTTTTCTCCCATCTGGTCGCAGCATATAAGTATGAGTGTAACCATTATATATTTCTTTATTATAAAACTGCTAAGGTCATCCCAAAATGATGTGTGTCGCATCCATCGGTACAACATCAGCTACTATTAACGTCTCAAGCTAAGGACCAAAAGACAAGGCCAACCTACAACGTCGACTGACCTGAATATCTGCATCCCGATTCACCCAGCCGAGCTTGTATGGTTGAGGATGGGGCTCAGTCATCAACCCCAATTTCTTCACAACTTTCTCAGCAATCACATTCTCCCAACTTCCAGAATCAATAATTATCTTGCAAGTTTTACCAGCTACAGTGCACTTTGTTGAGAAAATATCATGCCGACGCCAATCTCCACCAGCTCTTGGTGCAAGACACATCCTCCTAATGATCAGACTCTCTCCCTGGATGTGGTCTGGGTCAATCACATACATCTCATCCTCGAACTCTTCATCCTCGGAAATTCAACTTCCTGCTCCTCCTCCATAAGTAACTGGGTACGCGCCTTGGGGCACTCATTGGCATAGTGTCCTAAGTCATGACACCGATGGCAGCGAACATTGGCTCGATTGCTGCCCACCCTCTACTAGGGACCTGAAGCCCCACTCGGCACTGTAGGTCTCGGAGGAACTGCCGAAGTTTGTTGCCTCACCACAGGTGGTGCACTCCTACTACCAGAACTCTGCCCCGAAGACTGACCAGATAATTTTCCTCTACTCTGGAACCCTCTATTCCGCATCAGGCTCCGCTCCACTGCTTGCGCCCGCATGTGCGCATCACCAACACTGTCAATCCGATGCAGAGACAATGCATCCTGATCGAGAATCGCAGTCCAAGCAAATACATAGCTACCAACCTCGGTTCTGACTCCATCAATCGATTTCGAGCCACCAGTCGGTAGAACTCTGTAGTATAATCTTCCACGCTTCGATTTCCTTGTGTTAAACCATGCAATTTAGAATAAAGGACCTATTCATGATTCTGAGGAAGGAACTCCCGATTCATCTCCTGCTTCAAGGCTGCCCATGATGCAATTGGTGGCCTCCCATCCATATACCTCCGGTAGTGCTGTGCATACCACCAAGCCGCTGCTCGATCTCCGAATCAGATTGTGATAAGCGGCACTTGCTTGTCCAAAGGCACTTCTTTCAGCCGAAAAACATCATCAACTTGCAGGGTCCAATCCACATACTCATCAGGATTCAAACCACCTCTGAACTCCGGTATTTCAATCCAAACCCGGACTCCCAACGAGTCTGATTGTCATGCATAGGTGGCGATCCGAAATCCCTGGGAAGCGCTACATCATGCCGCGGTTGCTGCCCTCTTTGCAATGGTGGAGGATCTTCAATATTCTGAAAAGGGTCAGCATCACATTCTCGATGTTCATCAGGTACATTGCGATCTTGATGAGGTATAGCACGATCTTGCACCTCCAACCGTGCCATCATTGCTTGCAAAATAGCCATCATCTGCTGCTGGGTCTCCACAACGTCACGAAGAGAAGGCTCCCCATTGTTCCGCTCCATGGTTACCGGCAGAATTTTTTTTTTTTTTTTTAAATCTAGAACGGAACAAGGATAGATCAAGAACGGATCAGGGACAGATCAAGAACGGATCAAGGCTCTGATCAAGAATGGATCAAGGCTCTGATCAAGAACGGATCAAGGCTCTGATACCAAGATGGTGCAGGGCGGTTGTCAAACGCCTGCAGCGACCAAAATCCTGATTCAGGGAGAACGGGTTCTGGAATTTTTTTGATGCTAGGATTGAGGAAGATGTGGAAGATCCTTTGAAACCTGCAACGATCAAGCGCTGGAAGGGCCGCGTGATTCCTTACGTTGTTAGCCCTCTATCGGATTTCAATCCGGGTCTTCAAGATTGGAAGGGACGAACGATGGGTTTCTCATCGTGAGTCCCTGTTTCTTTTTTTTTTTAATCAGGAACTTGGAATGGAAGGAAGAGATTCCTTACGGAATCATCTTCTTCCAACTAGGCTTTTGGCCTGGTGTGCGCAAGGGGGAAAAGAAGGTGGCCGGCGGCCTTCCACGGAATCACCCAAAAGAAAAAAATACGCCGTCCAATCTTCCACACTGTGCAATATAAAATCCAAAATAATCAACACGCTCCAAAACAAACACCACCGTGTAATGTTTCAAAACGCTCCCATGCAAAATCTTCTTCCAAAACAAAACAATACAACGTCCAATGGGTAAAAACCAAAACCAAAAAAAAATCTTCTCATTTTCCTTGGTTCGGGTTTTAAGAAACAACCATACCAATTGTAATCCCCCACGTGACTAACAGGGAGGCAGAGAAAAAAAAAACAAAACAACTAATGTAAACAATCCAAACGCTGACTCTTGCGTGAAACTCTTCAAACGATTTTTTTTTTTTAAAAAAAAAAAATCAAGAGATCACGCCACTAATAAAATTATAATAATAATAATAAGACTAAAGACTATGGTATTTTTTCCCCGGATCCGAAACTCCACGGGCGCTAATAGTGTATTGGCCTTCGGCCCAATTCCCAATTAATTGTTTTCATCCCAAAAATGGGTCAGATTTGAAACTTGCTTCCCTTGAAGGCGTCTGGACCTGCGCAAGTTTCCTGCTGGCGAGGCTGGCGGCCCCAAATCGTCATGGGTCGGAAGCAGAACCGAAACATCTGGGTTGGGCTTCGCCGAACTATCACCGGGCTGTCCTGATATATGAGTCAACTGATCAGGTTCAATATTCATCTCGATGTCCGCATCAGGGAGCCACCTGGCGAAGGAGTAGAAGGGAGCTCAACTTCAGCCGAGGTGGGCTCGATTCTTGGAGAGCCACTTGGTGAAGGTGCTGGAGGGAGCTCGACTTCGGTCGATATGGGCTCGACCCTTGGGGAGCCACCTAGCGAAGGAGTTGGAGGGAGCTCAACTTTGGTCGAGGTGGGCTCGACCCTTAGGGAGCCACCTAGCGAAGGAGCTGAGAAAGAAATTTGACATGGCAACATCTACCCACCTCGCTACCTATTGAATCTGAGGTGTGCTCCACGTCAGTGGTCTTGCCTCATCATTTGCCCCCATTCCCGAGTCCCATTGAAATGTTATGACTGAGGTAAGGGAGTTAATGCGGATATGATATGGAAGGATAAAAAATCTGGTGTCATAATTGCCACGATCTCTACCACTCTGCAGGTCGTGTTTTGAGATCCAATGCGGGGGCACCACATCTGCGAGTCCGAGGAACCATAATTGCTGGTAGCAGACCCGAGATGATTTTCAGTGCTTCGAAGCATCATCACCAGTCATCCCCTATAACGTGGCACTCATCCGATGGTAGAGATGCGAAGAGTGTACGGCCGTTGTCCATCGATTTTGGTACGGACACCAGAGGAACCAGAATAAGGCAGAGGCTTCTCAACCCTCTATGGATCACTTAAACGACATTCCAGTCCACTGTAATAAAGCTTAGTCCAGCTTAGTTGTTTTATGTGAGTCCAGTATTAGTCAACTCCTGTTGAGCTAGTTCAGTTCAGTATTAGTCAGCTCATGTCGAGCTAATTTTATTTTTTTGAGTCCTATCCAAGCATATCAAAGACTCAAGACCACTTCATACAAGTGAAGACCAAGTCCAACATAATTGAAGACATGGAAGTAGAACCCAAGTCCAACCCAGCTTGAAGACTTGAAGATCCCAAGAGGAGAAAATTAAAACTAGCACAAACCTGAAGCCCTGAACCAGTTGGAAGGAAATTGGGCCAGCCCAGGCCCAGGAAGGAATTAGGGCACCATCTCTTATGGTGACCCTCCCCTTGGTCGGCCACTTATGGTCACCACCTTGGCCGACCAAGACAAGGAAAGGGAGAGCAATTTGTGTGGGATTTTCTACCTATGTTGCCTTGTATTCCTAGTTAGGGTTTGAAACGGAGGAGTCCTTTGTAAAGTCTAAAGTACCCTTACTTGGAGCCCAAGGTTAAGGGTCTATTTAAGGGACCCTAGCCTCTTGTATGAAACTAGATTTTTTGATATGAAATAAACCTTGAGTTCTTATATTATTTTGTGTGATTACCCTGCTGTGTGCATAAAGGGGTTTGAGAGTTCTTCTTCCCAGTGTTTGCAACCATCTTCATGCTGCCAACCATCCTTCCAGCCCCTCCAAAACTTTCTTCTCTTTGCTATTTTCCTTTGTTTTCTTGATTTCCTCTGAGTTTTCTAACCCCTGATAGGTTTTTTGTAGGTTCCCGAGTTCCTACGAATCCAACAACTCCAGCCAAAGCCTCAATCGGACCACCGAGTAGAAAGTCCGGTATCCTTGGATCTTTGGCTCGGTTTTCCAGGCCGCATCCATGGAGGAACGAGAGATCCCTTTGCTACGATCTTCACCGGGCACTTCAGACATTGTCAGGTACACCCCCTCTACCTCCAATCTTTATATTGTAGGAGAACTTGCCCTAACCGAGGCTTCTCAGCCCCGGCGATCCTTCTTTAGTATTTTTCTAGGTTCTAATCTGCATGCTTGGCTTCAAAATTCATACAAATTTCCTACAACTAATTTTGATCTGAAATTCAGGAATTAATCACCTAACCCCACATATAAAACATACAAAAAGAATTGCATGCATATTAGTCCCGCATCATTTGGTATCAGAGCTTAGATTAGGGCTTGTTTTCTGCAATTTTTCAGTCCATATATGCTCTATTATTTAAATTATTTCTCCCTTATCAAAACTCTAAAAATTCTGAAATTTATTTTGTTGGATTCATCATAATTCATAGTAATGTTTAGAATTTTGAAGATTTTATTTTGGCCTGTGAATTTTCTGCAAGCCGAAATACAACCTACAAATTTTTGGCTCTATTTTTTTTAGCAAGACAAGTTTGGAAGTTCTAGGATTTTGTTTAGCATCTTTTGTATATCTTTTAATTTTAGTATATTTCCTGCATATTAGGCCATAATCTGCATATTTTCTTCTATTTAAGAAAATATCAAAAAAAAAAAAAAACATATTCTCCAAAAATACCAAAAAATTATCTAAACCCTAATTTGCATCATCATCTGCCTGCGATCATTGCATAATCTACTTTTAAGGGCACTCTTACTATATCAGATAAGGGGAGTAGTTGATAATCTCTCCTTAGCCCAAAACCATATCCCTTGCATTCGGTCCCAAGCCTTAACCTAAAATTTATTAGACTTAATTAGACCTAGTGGGCTAGGGACACCAATTGGTTGGGTCCGAGCTAGTGTTAGATCACTGTGTCAAGTTAACCTGTGTGTGCCTTGTGCTCAGTGTCTAGAACGGTGGTTCAGGGATTCAATTCCGAAGGGCTTGTGTGCTGGTCCGCCTACCTGGCCAATCTCTGATTGGTGTCTAGGCTTGGCAATCAGGGACCTAACACTCCCCTTACACTTGCCAGGTTGAGTACCGGGTTACTATAGGCTAGTTTGCCACCCTGATTGAGCATCTAGTTTGGACTCTAGGTCTAGTCAGCTGTAGTCGGTCTGATCGAGTCTTGCATGAGCACTAGATCAAGGGTTTCATATCACCCACCTCCTTCACAAATGGCTGAAACCATGGACCATTTTGATGCCAAATTTGATGCCCTTAGAGAAAGGTTAGTCCAAACCCTCAATCTTAGGTTTGAGCAAGCAAATTCCCAATTGAACCAGAAGCTTGAACAAATAGATGCCCGACTAGAAACCCTAGAGGAGACACGTAGGACCCAGTCTGAGCTGGATCTTGAGTCCCCTCAGCCTAGGAGAACCCCTCGCCATGACCCTTATTATGATCTTGACCCTAGGAGGACCCCAAACCCTGAACCATACCGTGAGGTTGAACTTAGGAGAGCCCCTCATCTTGACCCATACTATAATCCTGGACGTAGGAGGACCCCAAACACTGATCCATACCAAGAGGTTGAACCTAGGAGAGCCCCTCAGCCTGACCCATACTATAATCCTGAGCCTAGGAGGACCCCAAACCTGATCCATATCTTAAGGCTGAACCTAGGAGAGGCCATCGTCCTGACCCAATTCCTGAGGTTCGTCCTAGAAGGCCCAATCAGGATTTTGTAGACCAGGAGGACAGATCCTATAGACATGTTAAGCTTGATGCCCCAACTTTTGATGGTTGTCTAGATTTAAGGTCTACATAGATTGGGAGGGAGAGATGGATCAATATTTTGAGTGGTATGACATGATAGAGGAGAGTAAGTTTAGATTTGCTAAGCTTAAGTTGGTTCGGGAAGCCAGGTTACATTGGGCTAGTGTTGAGAGAACCCTTAGTCTAGGAGGGCGTGATCCTATAACCACCTGGTGGGCCATGAAGGGTAAGCTTAGGACAAGATACATTCCAGCATCATATCGTAGTGGGTTACTAGATCAATGGCAACGATTTAATCAGGGTAACAGGAGTATAGATGAGTACATCGCAAAATTTGATGAGTATTCCATGCGATGTGATTTGAGGAAGTCTGAGGATGTTGTCTTATCTAGGTTTAGGGCTGGACTGAGAGATGACATTAAGAAAGAGCTCTATATGAGAGAGGTTAGGGACCTGGACCATGCTTACCAGATTGCTAGGGATCATAAGCATTTTCATAGAGGGCCCGTTTATCGTAGACCTGATCCCACTAGATACCCTAGTCAGTATCCAGGAGCTAGCCAGCCCCATCAGAGCCGACCCATGCCCAGCCAACCTAGCCCGAGTCAACCCAGTCCTAGTCAGCCAGGCCAGAATTGACCCAGTCCTAGTCAGTCAGGCCTGAGTCGACCCCAGCCTAGTAATCCTTTGACCCATAAGGATGATCGAGGAAAATCTGTAGAGCTCAATAAGAGTTACACTCCCCAGAAGACCTATTTTACATGTAATAAACCAGGCCACTTTATGAGCCAATGTCTAGTTAGTGCCTTACATCTAGGTGAACTGCAAGAAGAAGAGCCTGAATCCGTAGTCGAACCTGAGGAAGAAGTTTATGAGGCTGATGATCAGTTAATAGAGGAGTACGAAGGTGAGGAGGAGGAACCTGAGTCTGAGAACCAATTAGGAGTGGTTAGGTGCATCTTAGCCCAAACCCCAGTTAAGGAAGATTGGCGTAGGACTAGCATCCTACAGACTTTTGTTAAGATAGGGGGTAAGGTTCTTAAGATCATCATAGATAGTGGGAGTTGTTTCAATGCCGTCTCTGCCAAGATAGTTAAATCTTTAGGATTGACCACAGTTCCACATCCTAGCCCGTACAAAGTTTCTTGGGTAGATTCTATCTCCATCCAGGTTCAAGTTAGGTGCCAAATCTTAATTAGGTTGCAGACCTATGAGAAAAAGATTTGGTGTGATGTCATCCCCATGGAAGTAAGTAGCATTATTTTAGGTCGACCTTGGCTTTTTGATCATGATGCAACCCTATATGGTCGGACCAACGTTTGTGCTTTCAACTACCATGAGAATAAGTTTGTTATCAATCCAGCTCCCCCTAGGGACCCAGTTAAGAGGGGTTCTAGTAGCCTTAAGGACAAGAAACCTGGAGTTAACCTGATTAAGGCTAGGAAGTTAGAAAAGGAGATTGCTGAGGGTAACCTTGTTTGGATCTTGACCTCCAAGAAAATATTAGAGCAGACCCAAAAGGAACACCCTAAAGAAATTGTTGAAGCTCTGAAAGAATTTGAGGATGTCTTCCTGAGGATTTACCTGATCAACTACCACCCCTTAGAGACATCCAGCATGCAATAGACTTAGTTCCAGGAGCCACTTTACCAAACCTTCCTCACTATAGACTGAATCTCAGTGATCATCAAGAATTATAGAAACAAGTGGGATAATTACTTAGGAAGGGTTTCATTAGGGAGAGCCTAAGTCTATGTGCAGTCCCTGCTTTACTGACCCCTAAGAAGGATGGTACCTGGAGGATGTGTGTAGATAGTAGAGCTATCAACAAAATAACTGTGAAATATAGGTTTCCCATCCCCCGATTGGATGATATGTTAGACATGATGGCCGGAGCCAGAGTTTTCTCCAAGATAGACCTTAAGAGCGGCTATCATCAGGTCAGGATTAGACTGGGGATGAGTGGAAAACTGCTTTCAAGACTAAGGATAGCCTGTTTGAGTGGGTTGTAATGCCTTTCGGACTTTTCAATGCACCAAGTACTTTTATGAGGATTATGACTCAGGTCTTGAAAGAGTTTACAAGGAAATTCGTTGTGGTCTACTTTGATGATATTCTGATTTATAGCAAGACCAAGAAGGACCACCTTAGTCATCTAAGACTAGTATGCCAGACCCTTAGGGAGAATAGTCTCTATGTCAACCTTAAGAAGTGTGATTTCATGACACATAGGGTTATCTTCCTAGGTTTTGTTGTCACCCCTGAGGGAGTTTCTGCAGATCCTGAAAAGGTTAGGGCAATTATTGAGTGGCCTACACCCTCTAGTGTCCACGATGTGCGTAGTTTCCATGGCCTAGCAACCTTTTACATGAGATTTATTAGGGGTTTTAGTACAGTCGTCGCACCTATCACTGATTGCATTAGGAAGGGTACATTTGAGTGGACCAAAGCCGCTGATAAGGCCTTCCTAGAGCTTAAGGATAAGATGACCCATGCACCCATCCTTAGATTACCTGACTTCACTAAGGTGTTTGAGGTCGCTTGCAATGCCTCGGGAGTAGGAATAGGTGGGGTACTAAGTCAAGAGAATCACCCTGTAGCCTTCTTCAGTGAGAAATTGAATGAGGCTAAACTTAAGTACTCTACCTATGACAAGAAATTTTATGCGGTAGTCCAGGCCCTTAGATATTGGAGATATTACTTACTACCACAGGAGTTTGTCTTATTTTCTGACCATGAGGCACTCCGATTCCTGAACTCCCAAAAGAAACTAAACCACGGCACGGTAAATGGATTGAGTACATTCAGGCTTACACTTTTGTCCTGAAGCACCGTGCCAGCACTGAAAATAAGGTAGTAGATACCTTAAGCCGTAGGTCTCTACTGTTAGGATCAGTTAGCACCCAAGTCATAGGGTTTGATAGGTTAAAGGATGAATATGAAACTTGCCCAGACTTTGGAGACATTTATCTGACCCTCAGGCTAGGACCATCCAGTACCCATAGTGAGTATACCCTTCAGGATGGCTACCTTTTCCAGAACAATCGACTTTGTATACCCAAAACTTCCCTTAGAGAATTCCTAATTTGGGAGACCCATGCTGGAGGTTTAGCCGATCATTTTAGTAGAAATAAGACGTTCTTAGCAATAGAGGACCAGTTCTTTTGGCCAGGACTGAAAAGGCACATTGCATAGATTGTTGCCAGGTGTAGAACTTGTGCTGTTGCAAAACAACAGAAGCAGAACACAGGTCTTTACACACCTTTACTAGTGCCTGATCGCCCTTGGCAGGACCTAAGTATGGACCTCGTGTTAGGATTACCTAAGACCCAGAAGAGACATGATTCTATCTTTGTAGTGGTCGATAGGTTCTCTAAGATGGCTCACTTCATTCCCTGTTCCCAGACCTTTGATGTGTCTAGAGTAGCCAAGCTTTTCTTAGATCATGTGGTTAAACTCTATGGCCTACCAAGACCATCATATCTGATAGGGATGTTAGGTTCACCAGTTATTTCTGGAAGACCTTATGGCACCTGTTAGGGACCAAGCTTAAGTTTTCTATAGCCTACCACCCTCAAACAGATGGCCAAACTGAAGTGGTGAACCGTAGTTTAGGAAACCTCCTTAGATGCCTGGTAGGTGAACATGTTGGAACTTGGGATCTATTATTACCTAGAGCAGA
The DNA here is from genome assembly GCA_021397845.1 of Areca catechu. NCBI lineage: Eukaryota > Viridiplantae > Streptophyta > Magnoliopsida > Arecales > Arecaceae > Areca > Areca catechu. The sequence continues at coordinate 25,680,115 of CM038043.1, forward strand.
GTTTGCCTACACAGTTCAGTAAATAGGACAACGGGTAAGAGTCCTTTTGAGATAGTCCATGGGTACCAGCCTAATTGTCCCATTGATCTAATTCCTTTGCCTATTCATGCACGAGTCTCAGAGTCTGCAGAGTCATTTGCACAGAATATTAGAGACTTGCACAAGGACATTAGCCAAAAGATAAACATAAGCAATGAAACTTATAAAAAATTGGTTAATTCCCGAAGAAGGATCAAGGAATTTGATGTAGGGGATTCTGTCATGATTAGGCTTAGGCCTGAGCGGTTCCCACCAGGGACCATTAAGAAGCTTCATGCTCGTGGAGCCAGACCTTTTAAAGTGTTAAAGAAGGTTGGATCAAATGCCTATGTGTTAGACTTGCCTTCGGATATGGGCATTAGTTCTACCTTCAATATTACAGACCTGGTTGAGTACAGGGAACCGGCAACGATACCCAGTGAGGCTTTTGGACCTATCCCTTCTGTTGAGAGTGATCCTTACCTAGAGTGTCTACCAATTAATTGGCCTGAGAGAGGAGAACGGATCGAGCGTATCTTGGACGATCAAGCCATTATGACCCGGGGCCACGGTTATCAACGCTTCCTAGTCTGATGGCAAGGCCGGCCAGAGTCGGATGATTCATGGATTTCTTGAGAGGACTTGCAATGCCTCAACCCAGACCTTCTCGAGAGATATGTGAGCTAGTCTGATCTTCACTCGACGGGGTCGAGTTCCTCCCACCTCGGGAGAATTGGTGCGGACACCAGAGGCACCAGAATAAGGCAGAGGCTTCTCAACCCTCTGTGGATCACTTAAATGACATTCGAGTCCACTGTAATAAAGCTTAGTCCTGCTGAGTTGTTTTATGTTGGTCCTATATTAGTTAGCTCATGTTGAGCTAGTTCAGTTCAGTATTAGTCAGCTCATGTCGAGCTAATTTTATACTTTTGAATCCTATCCAAGCATATCGAAGACTCAAGACCACTTCATACAAGTGAAGACCAATTCCAACCTAATTGAAGACATGGAAGTTAAGCCCAAGTCCAACCTAGCTTGAAGACTTGAAGATCCCAAGAGGAGAAAATTAAAACTAGCATAAACCTGAAGCCCTGAACCAGCTGGAAGGAAATTGGGCCAGCCCAGGCCCAGGAAGGAATTAGGGCGCCATCTCTCATGGTGACCCTCCCCTTGGTCGGCCACTTATGGTCACCACCTTGGCCGACCAAGACAAGGAAAGGGAGAGCAATTTGTGTGGTATTTTCTACCTATGTTGCCTTGTATTCCTAGTTAGGGTTTGAAAGGGAGAATGAGTCCTATGTAAAGTCTAAAGTACCCTTACTTGGAGCCCAAGGTTAAGGGTCTATTTAAAGGACCCTAGCCTCTTGTATGAAACTAGATTTTTTGATATGAAATAAACCTTGAGTTCTTATATTGTTTTGTGTGATTACCCTGCTGTGTGCATAAAGGGGTTTGAGAGTTCTTCTTCCTGGTGTTTGCAACCATCTTCCTGCCGCCAACCATCCTTCCAGCCCCCTCCAAAACTTTCTTCTCTTTGCTGTTTTTCTTTTTTTCTTGATTTCCTCTAAGTTTTCTAACCCCTGACAGGTCGTTTGCAGGTCCCCAAGTTCCTACGAATCCAACGACTCCAGCCAAGCCTCAATCGGACCATCGAGCATAAAGCCGGGTATCTGTGAGTCTTTGGCTCGGTTTTCCAGGCTGCATCTATCGAGGAACAAGAGATCCCTTCACTGCGATCTTCACCGGGCACTTCAGACATTGTCAGGTTCACCCCCTCTACCTCCAGTCTTTATATTGTAGGAGAACTTGCCCTAACCGAGGCTTCTCAGCCCTGGCGATCCTTCTTTAGTACTTTTCTAGGTTCTAATCTGCATGCTTGGCTTCAAAATTCAAACAAAACCCCTACAACTAATTTTGATCTAAAATTTGGAATTAATCACCTAACCCCACATATAAAACATAAAAAAAGAATTGCATGCATATTAGTCCCGCATCAGATTTTGAAAGGAGAGAGGACTTTCCCCAAACCTGCTCTTTCGAACTTCTTGAGCTCACCGGCGGTTCGGAGTTTTCTTCTTCCTTCGCTATCTTCCCCCTTCAAGATAAATAGGTGAGTCACTCATCCTTCCTCCCTTTTTTATCTTCTTCCTCCTAGTTGGCAGTGTCCAAGTCTTTTCGAAACCCTGTCTTAGGTCTTCCATCCTCTTTGCCTTCATCCCTTCTCTTCTGAATGGCTCCTTCGGGTTGGTTCCTTCAATCTTCCAGTAATCCTAATGAAGCAGGCCCCTCCCGACCAAGGACTCCATCCTTTGATGAGGAGGACGAAGTTCCCCTCGAAGTCCAGAGGTGCCTGCATCCCACCAGGATTGTCATAGGAAGTCCCAAAGCTCCCCCTGCTTTTTCCGTTCCTGCTATCGCTCCTCCGGTGGCAGCGGCTCCAACTGGTCCCTTTGGCATCATTTTGACGATGACCGAAGAAGACCTTTCTGTGATCCGAAAGATGTATGGGATCCCGATTTTATCCGGCTCTCACTCTCGGGGCCAGGGGAGCGGGCCGTTCAAGCGATCCGGGTCAGATCACTTTTTATGAAGAGTTTCTCATCGGGGGCCTTCGTCTTCCTCTTCACCCATTCTTTCTTTTTTTCCTTAGTAATTTCCATCTCGTGCCAGCCTAGTTGGCCCCTAATGCCATTAGGGTCATCGTTGCCTTCATTGTCTTTTGTCACTTCCATAGGTTTGTCGCCCATTTCTCCTTGTTCAGGGCTCTCTTCACCTTGAAGCGCCACCCCACTGATGATAGGTGGTGGTTTCTTTCTCCCTGGTCCAAGTACCTTAGGTTCGACCTCCCTACTTCCATCAAGGGGTGGAAGAATAGATATTTCTTCACTTCGGTCGAGGGTGTTGATTGGGTCTAGAGCGATTCAGACCGGGCCCCGAACTACAACTTCTAATTGGAGGTTTGCTGACCGGGAGGTCTTTACCCAATTGATCAGTGACCAGCTCCCCTCCCTCAAAGTTCTGCTATCGGAGCGAACTTGTTTGAGGCCGGGGTCAGCCCGATCTGTGAGCTCGGTAGGTTTTCATCGGATATGTCCTCTTTCTCTCTCTTTTTTTTTGACCTGGGGCTAACCATCTTTCCTTCTTTTTTGTAGGGATGAAGTACTCGATAGAGAATTTGATGGAATCCGCCTGCAAGAGGAGCTTATCGGTGGGGCTAGGGAGACTATGTCGAAGAGAGCCCGGGTGGAGACCGGTCAAGGGTCCAGGTCCATTCTATCTTCGGATGTGAGGGCGGTTGATCCAACACCCCGGCCTCCACATGGTGGGGGCACAAGGATCAGACATAGATTACTGGGCCCTATTTGGTTTACTTAGCTATGTGTCAAAGTTTTGTAATCAATTAGAATTGATTCCTGTAAAAAGTTGAGGTTAGTTAATTTGTCTCAACCCTCAACCTAGTCCAGTATATTGAGTCTTGTATACTAGTATGCATCTAGTGTGAGTTCACTTCTTGTACAAGAGAGGAGGCTATGCTATTTTGGAGTTCCACCTGACCTCATTCTGAAGCCAGAAGCAGTTACACCAGCTTAGGGGAGCTCAATCAACACCTAGGTGCCCTGATTGTGCCCTGATTTTTCCCGGGTGCCATTTTAGATGCCAAATTCCCTCTAGATGCTTCTAAAATATTCCATATGCCAGGATCCCATGTTTCCCAGGTTATTCCAGCACTCCAGGCCTTAAAATCAAGCCCAGGAACCAAGCCCAAGCCCTTAGAAGCAAGATTCCAGCCAGATTCCCTAGAATATGCCAGCCCGTGCACCCAACCACTGGAAGCCCACCTGGACCCCTCAAACTTTCGTCCAAGCTCATGAAGGAGGCATCCTTTCTGCTGCCCCAAGGTCCAAAAACAAATTTGAGGAATTTGACCAAGTCCAAGCCAAGTGGAGAGAGGAAAGAAGAAAAGACTAGGTCAAAATTCTAACCTAGTTAGGATTTCTAGTCCTTTTGAAACTTTGTAATTCTAACCTAGCTAGGAATGGACTTGTATTCCAATTGGGAAGAGGACTTGTAATCCAAGTGTAACCATGGTTAGTGAGGGCATGGGAACTCTATAAATACCCCACCCCTCCCCCTCTTGTAAGCATCTCTTTCTTATGAATACAACTTGCTGAAATTTTGAGTTATTGCCTTGTGTTGGTGTTTTATTTTGGTTCTTTGGTTTGTGTTCTTGTACTTGGACGAATTCCTTGCTATCCTAGCATCCTTCCATGTCCTAACTCACTACCATCCAAGCCTTCACATGTCCAAGAAGGAGTGCCCTAGGCTACCAAGCAGGGAGATCTTCAACAAGCTTCAAACAGCCCAGCTTCTTAACCCTAATTTCAATTCCTTCAAACCTAGTTCCTTTTCTAATTTTTATTTGCTGTTTTGATTAACCTTTGATACTTTCAGGATCCCCGAGGTACTTCCCCTCCTCTGAGGAGGCCTTCTTTGCTACCTGGATAGCCCAGATCAGCCATCAAATTCAAGGAAAACAAGGCTTCTTCTTCCAAGCTTCGATCAGAGTTGTGAGTGATCTCTGCTGCTTCTGAATTTCAATCTCTGATTGGTAAGAAACCTTCCCAACTCTTATTTTCTGATTTGATGAAGATAGGCTATCCTAAACCAGAAGTTTTTCAACTCTCAAGTCCTGGCTACTTATTATCTTACATGAGTTCTTTGCGATCATGATGATTCTTTGCATTGCTAAATATCTTGCTAGTTCTTACTTAATTTTGGAAATTTAGCCTGTAAATTAAAACCCTAAAAAATTCTAAAAAAATATTTTTCTATTTTTTCCTACATGTTTAGCAATCTTAGAGTCATCCCGCATCAGTTTAGTATCAGAGCATATTTAGGACTAGTTTCTGCATCCTGTCATTCCCATACATGGTCTGTTGTTTTTCTTGTTTCTACATGTAGGTAGATCAAGAAATTTTGAATTTTCTTTTGTTAGATCCCACATAATTGTTAATATTTTTAAAAGCTTTTTCATGATTTATTTCTATCAGTAAAAGTTTTTTCATGCCTTTTTTTTTTGCCCTAGAAAATCTCTACATCCTATTCTGCATTAGGTGTCCAAGTTTAGGCCGAGTTTTCCATCTTAGAGTTACTATTTTTATCTGATTTTTGGACTGAGTAACCCTTTAGTCGTCCTATATTTTACTAATATTTTTTTTTGATTTTTATTTATCAAAAAATAGTAAGGAAACCTACTTCCTAGAAACTCTAACCCGAATTCTGTTCTTTCCTACATCCAGTTAGAAACCCTAGGTTTTGCATCATCATAGAATTTTTGTTTTGCATGAAATTTGGTATGAATCATAATCACATGTCATTCTATGTTTGTTAAATTTGTTAGAATTCTCTATATTGAAATCCATGCTAACTTCTACATCAAACTAAATCCTAATTTCAGTTTCTGCATATCTTACTAAACTAAACCTAATTAACTACCAAACCCCTCCCAACCCAGGCCAATTTTACTTGATAACCTAACCAACTTAAATTAAGTTGCAACTTAATAAAAGAGACAAAATTTCTTTTATTTTCTACGGTATTTTAGATTGCATCAGGTTTCATAGTGTGTTCATCATCTCATTAAATCAATCTTAAGGGCAATTTTACTTTCTCAGATCAGGGCAGGAGGTCATTACTTGTTCTGGGTCCAAAACAACTCCCTTGCATTCTAACCCAAACCTAATTAAAATTAATTAGACTTAATTTGCCCTAGAGGGCTAGGTGACACCAACAGGTCGGGTCCGAGCTGTGTGGGCCAACTAGTGCATTTAACCCTTTAGCTATTACTGAAAGCTGGTATCTAAGGCTGGGGGTCCAGAGTCAAACGACCTAAGTGGTGTTGTGGTTTTTAATTGGGTCCCTGTGAAAGTAGGGGGGCCTCTCACACTCCCATCCCCTACCTGGCTAGTGGAAGGATTAGCTATTAAGTTAGGTGTAAGTTGAACTGGCCCACCCAGTTTCTAACTCTAGGTCTAGGAAATCCTAGATTACACTAGCTTTTTCTTTCTTTTTTGCATGCTTGGTTGCATCATTTTATTTTGATTGTTAATTTGTTGCATGACCATTAGATTAGAAACCAATACCAGAAGTCTAAACCCCAATCCAGTTCAACTATGGAGTCTAGTCTTGAAGCACTCATAAGAACCATGAATGAACAATTGAACCATCAACTTGACCAAACCAATACCCAGATGAACCAATTGACCCAATCCCAAAACCAAATGAACCATAGATTCGACCAAATAGACCAAAGATTTGACCAAATAACCCAAACCAATAACCAAGCAAACTGTAGGTTTGACTAATTAGCCACTAGATTCGACCAAGTAGACCAACGATTTGACCAGGCAACTACCAGGATTGATCCATTAGATGACCAAGTAGGAACCCTAGGCAAGACCCATAGAGCTGAACCCCAGGAACCCATAGTCCATAGGAATCATCCCAGTGCCAATCAGCTTTCCCTTAGTCAACCTGAACCCTATAGGATCAATACCCTTAGACTTGAGCCTAATATTAGTCAAGTATCCCTTAGCTAACCCCCTCTTACCTCCTCATTGGTTCACCAGAATGACATTGAAGAGGAGATATATGAGGTTGACCCAAGCTTAGTAAAGGAGTATGAGGAAGAAGAAGAGGAGTTTTCTTTAGAAGACTTAGAATTAGTTGACCCAGTAGGTGCCCAGGTAGAAGCCGACCCAAGATCAGTTGATCTAGTAACCCTGACCACATCCAGAATGTAGAGGAAGAGCAGTTAAGAGATGACGAACCCAACTCTACTATTAGACTCTTCCTTGAGGAGCCATTAGACGAAAATCCAAGTATAGAGCCTAGTCCTAAATTTCTTGAACCAGATGACTTTATTAAGGAATTGGCTTATCAGTACCCTAAGGAAGAATCCCATCCTATAGTTTCCATTGACGATCTCTTTCCTGAGATTAGTGACCCACTCTTCCATACTATAAACCTTGTAGGTACCCATCTACCCCATAAGGTCAACCTTATTAGTTTAGGATTAATCCCTGACACCCCTTCTTATATCTTAGTCTATCCAATTAACCCGAACCCTTTTCTTACTTTTCACCCAATCAGACTAACCCTGAACCCACCTCTTATTTTCTCCCATTTTTGGAAACTTCTTCTATTTTCTTTTCTATTAGGTTGCATTTTATAGGAGTTTGCATGTTGCATTCGTTCATTATTCATGTCATGTTTGCATCTTACTTTAGGAGAACCCTATAGAACCTAGTAGGAGTACATAGCAAGTTCTCATGTACATGCCATGCTAGGGTCAAACCTAAAGAGCTATACTCTGTTAGGTTTTATCCCTTAAGTCCAATAAAATGTCTTTTTATTGGGATGTTTAGTCGAGTCTATTAGGTACTAGTTGAATCCAATAAATGCCTAGCTTAAATTACATGTTTACACTTGCACTACCCTCTGCATAGCATATGCATATGGAAATTAGTCAAAAGCTGAACATAACAATGATCTAACTAACAACTTGGCTAATTCCCAAAAGAGAGAAAGAATTTTGCATGGGATTTTGTAGTTGTAAAGAATTTTCTGCTCGCGAAGCTGGCCCATCCAAGATAATGAATATCGGTGGACCCAATGCCTATGTGCTTGAGTTACCACCCGACTTAGGAATTAGTTCCACCTTCAACATCTCAGATCTTGTAGAGTATAGAGACCCAGCAGAGATACCCAGTAAGCCCTTTGAGCCACTCCCTTTCTTTGTGAGTGAACCCATCCTAGAGTGTCCACATACAATTTGGCCTTTTAGTGAGAAAAGATTGAGAGAATCCTGGATGATCAAGCTATCGGTACCCAAGATAGAGGTTATCAGAGATACTTGGTCCGGTGGCAAGGTCGGCCAGAATCTGAGGACTCATGGATCACCCGTGAGGATCTGCAGCACCTCAACCTAGACTTATTCGAGCACTATAAGAGCCAAATTATCCCACACTCGACGGGGTCGAGTTCCTCCCACCCCGGGAGAATTGGTGGGGGCACTAGGATCAGACATAGATTACTGGGCCCTATTTGGTTTACCTAGCTATGTGTCAAAGTTTTGTAATCAATTAGAATTGAGTCCTGTAATAAGTTGAGGTTAGTTGATTTGTCTCAACCCTTAACCTAGTCTAGTACATTGAGTTTTGTATACCAGTATGAGTCTAGTGTGAGTTCACTTTTTGTACAAGAGAGGAGGCTATACTATTTTGGAGTTCTACCAAAACTCATTCTAAAGCCAGAAGCAGTTACACCAGCTTAGGGGAGCTCAATCGATACTCAGGTGCCCTGATTGTGCCCTGATTTTCCCCGGGTGCCATTTTAGACGCCAAGTTTTCTCCAGATGCTTCTGAAATATTCCATATGCTAGGAGCCCATGTTTTCCAGGTTATTCCAATGCTCCAGGCCTTAACATCAAGCCCAGGCACCAAGCCCAAGCCCTTAAGAAGCAAGATTCCAGCCAGATTCCCTAGAATATGCCAGCCCGTGCACCCAACCCCTGGAAGTCCACCTGGACCCTCAAATTTTTGTCCAAGCCCATGAAGGAGACATCCTTGCTGCTTCCCCAATGCCCAAAAATGAATTTGAGGAGTTTGACCAAGTCCAAGCCAAGTGGGAAGAGGAAAGAAGAGAAGACTAGGTCAAAATTCTAACCTAGTTGGGATTTCTAGTCCTTTTGAAACTTTGTAATTCTAACCTAGCTAGGAATGGACTTGTATTCAATTGAGAAGAGGACTTGTAACCCAAGTGTAACCAGGTTAGTGAGGGCATGGGAACTCTATAAATACCGCACCCCTCCTCCTCTTGTAAGCATCTCTTTCTTATGAATACAACTTGCTGAAATTTTGAGTTATTGCTTGTGTTGGTGTTTTGTTTTGGTTCTTTGGTTTGTGTTCTTATGCTTGGACGAATTCTTTGCTGCCCTAGCATCCTTCCATGCCCTAACTTACTACCATCCAAGCCTTCACACATCCAAGAAGGAGTGCCCTAGGCTGCCAAGCAGGGAGATCTTCAACAAGCTTCAAACAGCCTAGCTTTTTAACCCTAGTTTTGATTCCTTCAAACCTAGTTCCCTTTCTAATATTTATTTGCTATTTTGATTAACCTTTGATGCTTGCAGGATCCCTGAGGTGCTTCCCCTCCTCCGAGGAGGCCTTCTTTGCTTCCTGGACCACCCAGATTAGCCATCAGATTTAAGGAAAACAAGGCTTCTTCTTCCAAGCTCCGATCAGAGTTGTAAGTGATCCCTGCTGCTTTTGAATTTCAATCTCTACCGGTAAGAAGCCTTCCCAACTCTTATTTTTTGATTTGATGAAGATAGGTTTTTTTAAACTGGGAGTTCTTCAACTCTCGAGTCCTGGCTACTTATTACCTTGCATGAGTTCTTTGCGATCATGATGATTCTTTGCATTACTAAATATCTTACTATTACTTATTTTAAGAATTTAACCTGCAAATTAAAATCCTAAAAAATTCTAAAAAAATATTTTTTTTTATTTTTTTCTACATGTTTAGTAATCTTAGAGTCATCCCGCATCACCACAGCAGCGAGCCCCCTCACCAGAAGTTGTCGAGGTCTAAAGGGGGAAGAGAGATGAGCGGCCCACCCCGTTACCTATGCCGTCGACCATGGTGGTGAGCCTTCTAGTGATGACCGAGGTTCCTCCACCAGCCTCACCATCAAGCATTAGGGAGGCTTCGGCACCATCATCTTCTGAACCCTAGCATGCACCGATGGGGGTCTCGATGAATGCCTCGATGATCCGGGACCCTGCCCTGGTGAAGTGAATGATGGAGTATGCCGTTCAACCCTGGGACCACCGCTCAAGGGGAGGCAGGGACTATTCGGTGGCCATACAAGGCATAATCTCTCAACTCTTCTCGGTAAGTGTCTTGCTTCTTTAATATCCTAGTCGAGTCACTGGGACTGACTTCTTCTTTTTGCTGCAGATTGGAATCGACGTACTGCTCCTTCGGGACTTTTGCACCGAATGGGCGAAGAGGGAGGTCGAGAAGGAGAAGCAGCTAGGAACCTTGTGGCTGATGTAAAGACCCTGATGGAGAAAGGGCAAGAGATGAAGGAAACTAACAAATTCCATAGTACGATCTATCCCGAACCGAGGGGCGCACCAAGGAACTCGAGGCAACCCTGGCCGAGGAGAGAGCACGGATGAGGCACCGTGAGGAGGAGTTCGTAGCATAGATATCTCACCTGTAGGGGTGATCTTGGACTCTCGAGGTCCGGGTTGATGAGGTCCTTGCCGAGTTGGCGGCGGCTGATGATAAGGCACAGGGGGCCTTGGCATTGATGGAGGCTACCAAGAAGGAGGCCCTTGAAGTTGTACCCAAGTTCTGGGAGTCATAAGAGTTCGAGGATGAGGTCCATGAGGCAGCCGTGGACTCATTCATCAAGGGATTCAAAGCCTTCCAGGAGAAGGTGGCTTTGATCTTCCTGGAGCTTGACCTGGAGGGCGTCGCCATCAGCGGTGCCGAGGAGTAATCTGGAGAGATCGGGGCTCCCTTGGAGGTGATGGAGGCAGCGACCACTAAGTAGCCGGTAGAGTAGATGGCCATGCCGGCTGAGCAGATGGCCGCACCGGCTGAGCAGATGGCCACACCGGCTGTTGCCCTAGAGTCAATGATGTAACGATGCACCGGCCTGGGAAGGAGCCGACGATGCAGTGACCTCCGGGGTCCTGCTACCCTTAGGCTTTTGTAATTGGATTTTTAACTTTATTTTTTGTTTTGGGGTCACCCGGCCTGTCGGGGATCCTCTCAAGTTGTAAAATCCTATGAATGCAATGAATTATTTTCCCTTTATACTCTTCTTACAAGTAAAGTCCTTTCCATCTTCTGTTGTGCTTCGTGTGCCCTTTTGTAATTTCATGAACTTAGGTTTGTTTGACTCCAAATTTCGATCTTCCCTGGGAGGCCTTAGTTGTAGTAGATGACTTAGAAGAGATTTGGAAGTTCCTGGAGGGATCATCTATGCTGGACTGAGGCATCTGCTAAAGTACTCTAGGAGCTTGTCGGACTCTGGGGCCTGCTTGGGGGTGGCAGCCTATTTAGTGGTCCTTCCATCCACATCGAGAGATGAGCTGTAACTTCGATGGGGAGCATGATCTTGCTAGGGAGCTTGACTTCAACTGTTGGTTTGAACACAAATTTTTAGAAGCTCACTGGTTCGAGGGGCTGAACTGTGGGCCCAGGGCTATGAGTAGGGCCGCAAGTGTGGGACTTTTGGAGTTTCCCATCTTGAGGTGCTGGGCTTCGAAAGTTTTTGGTCTCGAGGTGTCGGCTTCATGAGTTTCCAGTCTCGAGGTGCCGGGCTTCATGAGTTTCTGGTCTTGAGGTGTCAGACTTTGTGAGTTTCCGGTCTTGAGGTATCGGGCTTCATAAGTTTTTGGTCTGGAGGTGCGGGCTTTGTGAGTTTCTAGTCTTGAGGTGCCAGGCTTCATGAGTTTCTGGTCTTGAGGTGCTGGGCTTCGTGAGTTTCCAGTCTTGACTTTGTCGAACTAGGTTCAAGCAACTTGTTTGCGGGACTTCTAGATCTCTCATCTTCAATCGCCAGACCTGGGGTCGGGCGAAAGTATTCCTGCGAGACAAGGGCAATCGTTGTGTAAAAAGGAATTTTATTATTGATGAGAGGAAGCCTTACATCATTGGTAGTACATCCTCAAGTTGATGGCATTCTAAGTTCAAGGGAATCGAGCCCCATCAAGTTTGGTGAGGTATTAGGCTCCATGAGGAAGGGCCTCGACTACTCTGTATGGGCCTTCCCAATTCGAAGAGAATTTGTCGCATTCTCGAGGCTGGGAGGCTTCTTCCCGCCATAGTACTAGATCGCTAGGATGGAAGATCTTCGGCTTCACCCTGGAGTTGTAATACCAAGCCACCTATTGCTGGTAGGCCACCATCTGGAGTCGAGCCTTATCCCTTGTTTCTTCAAGGAGGTCCAGATTGAGTAGGAGTCAAGTTGGGTTCTCGGCCTCATCATATTGTTCCACTTGTAAGGTGGGTAGACTTAGCTCCACCAGGGTCACAGCTTCCATGTCGAAGACGAGGTTAAAGGGCATCTCATCTATGGCTGTCCTAGACATGGTGTGGTACGCCCATAGGATACTGGGAAGTTCTTCGACCCATCTACCTTTGGCCTGTTAAGCGTGGTCCGTAGTCCTTAAAGGATGGTCTGGTTGGTCACCTCGATCTCTCCATTGGTCTGAGGATGTGCCACCGAGGTGAATCGATGGTGGATGTTGAGGCCATCGTAGAACTCCTCGAACTCCTAATTGTCGAACTGCTGTCCATTATTGATGATGATTGTATGAGGGAGTCCAAAGTGGCAAATAATTGATTTCCAAAAGAACTTGTTGATGTTGGCCTCTGTGATCCGTGCTAGGGGTTCAGTCTCGATCCACTTAGTGAAGTAGTCGATGGTGACTATCAGGAACTTGCGCTGCTCGGGCACGGGAGGAAAAGGACCAAGGATGTCCATACCCCACTAGGCAAATGGCTAGGGAGCAGAGAGCTGGGAGAGTGGTGCAGCCGGTTGACATTGCATACTGGCATGGCATTGGCAGTGGTCACACTTCTTTACGAAGTCGGTCGCATCCTCCTTCATGGTTTCCTAGTAGTACCCCTGTCAGATGGCCTTGTACGCCAATGTTCTGCCCCCCATGTGATTTCCGTGGAGGCCCTCATGTATATCTTGGAGTGTGAAAGCCACCTCCGAGGATCTCAGGCATTTCAGGAGTGGGTAGGAGAAGGACCTTCGATAGATTTGCCCATCCATCAGCACGAAGCATGTGGCCTTCCTCTTGATTATACCAGCCTTTATGTGATGCAATGTATCTGGCATACTTGTCCATCCACCTAGGCTCCGGAGTGACTTGCTGGACCTCCCCGGATGCCTCATAGCTTGGGGCCTGGAGATGCTCGATATGGGCACACCCCAATAACGAGTTCGGTAGGGTCGCTAGCCTAGAGAGGGTGTCGGCACGAGCATTCTCCCCATGTGGAATGTGGGAGATGCTGAAGCATTTAAAGCTTGCTGCACTTGTTCATACCAGCTTTAGATACTTCAACATTTAAGGGTCCCGGGCCTCAAATTCTCTCGAGACCTGCCCGGCCACCAATTATGAGTTGGTGAAAACTTTTAGGTTGGGTACACCCAGCTCGTGAGAGACTCTCAGCCTTGTGAGGAGCACCTTGTATTTCGCCTGGTTGTTGGTGGCCGCGAACTAGAAATGGAGCACGCACTTAGTGATGACTCCCTCGCTGTTGGCGAGAATGAGTCTGGCTCTACTACCACCATCGTTGGATGCTCCATCCACATGCAGGACCCAGATATCACCCTCTGGTTTAGGTCCCATCTGTTGCTCCTAGGAGATTTCCTTCGGCTCCTCCCTAGGCCTGCATACTCGATTAGGAAGTCAGCCAATACCTGTGCCTTCATGGATGACCTCGGCTTGTAAGTAATGTCAAATTCACTGAGCTTTAGCACCCACTTCGCCAGGCATCCGGATGTGTCAGGGTTGCTAAGTATGGTCTTCAATGGTTGGTCCATCAAGACCACGATTGAATATGCTTGGAAATAGGGCTTGAGGCATTGGACAAACATGATGAGCGCAAAATTAACTTCTCATAGTGAGAGTACCTGACCTTGGTGTCATGGAGAAGCTTGCTAATATAATATACTGGCCTCTGGACTCCATCCTTATCCGTGTGGACCAAGATCAGCTGACAGCTCCCGAGGTGATCGCCATGTACAGGAGGAGCTCTTCTTCCTTTTTTCGGCCAAGAGAGCAGTGGTGGTGACGCCAGGGTTCTCTTCTACTCCTTGAAGGCTTCTCAACACTCCTTTATCCAGGTGAAGTCATGCATCTTGTGCAGTGCCTTAAAGAAGGGTTGGCAGCGATCGGTGGATCGCGAGATAAAACAGCTCAGGGCCGTTATACAATGGTGAGTCGTTGGACCTGCTTCTTGGAGGTGAGATGCTCCATATCAAGGATTGCTTGGACCTTTTTTGGGTTGGCCTCGATCCCTCTCTAAGTGACCATGAAGCCAAAGAACTTCCCAGCTTCCATGCCAAAAGCGTACTTCACTGAGTTCAACTTTATTTGGTGCAGACAAAGGTTACGGAAGGTCTCTGCCAGGTCTTCCACATGGTCCGAGGTCGACCTGCTCATGACGAGCATATCGTCCATGTAAACTTTATGTTGCAGCCGATCTAGTCTTTAAAGACCTTATTGACTAGCCGCTGGTATGTGGTGCTAGCATTCTTCAGGCCGAAAGGTATCATCCTATAGCAGAACATCCTGTGGTCCGTGATGAAGGCAGTGTGCTTCTCATCCTCCGGATGCATTCAGATTTGGTTGTACCCAAACAACGCATCCATGAAGGAGAGTAAGTGGTGCCTTGAGGTGGCATCCACGAGTTGGTCAATCTTCGGAAGTGGGAAGCTATCCTTCGGGAAGCACGGTTGAGGTCGGTGTAGTCCACACAGATCCTCCACTTTTCATTGCTCTTCTTGACCATGACCATGTTTGCCAGCCAGCAGGGGTACTATATTTCATGAATGAATCCGGCCACAAGGAGCTTCTCCACTTCATCATTGATCGCCTTCTACCTTTCTGAGGTAAAGCTTCTCTTCTTCTACCGAACTGGACGTCACTTCAGGTTAATATTTAGCTTGTGGGTGATGACATCAAGGAGAATCCCCAGTATATCAGCCACGATCCAGGTGAATACGTCTGCATTCACTTGGAGGAAGTCCAGCAAGCAAGCCCGTTCTTCTTCCGGTAGCTGGGCTCCTATCTGCACCATCTTCAACGGGTCCGTTCCTAGAGGATATGTCAAAAGGTGTTTGATGGGGCCGCCCCTAGGGTCCTGCACCATTAGGTCGAGGTCATCAACACCGGAATCATCCTTGATGCTCTGCATCCCGGGGATGGCCTGAAGGCAATGTTGGACCGGCTGAGATGCCCCCTCATCTCTCCCACATCGTAGGAGGTCGGGAACTGCACCAACAGCCACTTGGTGGATATGACCACATCAAGCAAGTTGAGCCCAGGGTGGCCAAGAATTACATTGTAAGGTGATGGGAGCCTAACGATAGTGAGGGTCATCATGATCGTACTCTGTCGGGGTGGTGACCTGGTCATGATGGGGAGAGTGATCTCTCTCTCGACTCCCACAGAATCTCCAGAAAAACCCACGAGAGGGGTATGCACTGATCTCAGTCGATCAAAAGGTAAGTTCATCTGAGAGAATGCATCGTAGAAAAGGATATCAGTCGAGCTCCCACTATCGACCATAATCCATTTTACAGGATGCTTGGCAATGGTCATTTCGACCATGATAGCATCATTATTTACATTTTCTTCCTCGCTTCCCTTCCCATTCATGAAGGGGAGTACATTTTCCAGACTCGCTTCCTCCTGGGCTCTCTTATGGGTGTGCTCTATCCCCCAACATATGATACCCACATACTTCTCGGTGGATTGGTTATCGACTGCAGGGGGGAAGAGCTGCAAGCGGCTGATTCTCCACTAGGACCTCGCCCCTCACGAACTTTCT
Organism: Areca catechu; assembly: GCA_021397845.1. Lineage (NCBI taxonomy): Eukaryota > Viridiplantae > Streptophyta > Magnoliopsida > Arecales > Arecaceae > Areca > Areca catechu. The sequence continues at coordinate 25,695,784 of CM038043.1, forward strand.
AAGGTACCCCCTCCTTATCAGGTCCTCGATCTTCCTTTTGAGGTTGCGGTAGTCCTTAGTGTCATGGCCGTGATCGCGATGAAAATGGCAATACTTTGTCTTGTCATGACCGCTCAACGACCTCAGTGGGGAGGTCGACGTAGATAGTGCTCGCCCTCGATTTTCATCAGGATTTTTGACCTCGGGGCGAGGAGGGAAGTGAAAGTTTCCTCCAGGATGGGGCCACCCTTCGGCTTTGGCCCTAGTCAAAAGCCCGTGGATGACCCAGGCCTCCGCGTCCCGGGTGCTTCTTTCGGGGTCGGTTTCTTCGGGGGCTTCCTGTCTAGTTTCCTTCTAGTATGGTCAGCCTCCTTGACGTGGATGTATTTATGGACATATAGGAGGAGGTCGGAGTATGTCTTCGATGGCTTCTTATCTAAGGAGTAGGTTAGGTGAGATGTTCTGAGCCCTCTCTTCAATGCCAGCATGGCGATGGGCTTGTCCAGACTGTAGATCTCAAGAGCAGCAGCTTTGAAGCAAGTTATATAGTCCCGCAGGGGTTCATGATCCTGTTGCCTGATAGAAAAGAGGCTATCCACCTCTCGTGGAACCTTTCGACAGGCATCGAAGTGGGCCACAAACCTCCTCTCCAGCTATAAAAAGAAGTCGATGCTTTCAGGCTCTAGGTGGGTGAACCAGACTCGATTGGCCTTCCAGAGGGTTGCCAGGAAGGCGATGCACAGGAGGGCATTTGTCACTCCCTAAACCCTCGTGAGAGCCTTGTAGCTTTCTAAGTGGTCTAGGGGGTCGGTGGTCCCATCGTAGGGATCCACCTGAATCCTACAGAACGACTCGGGATCAGTTTCTCTTGGATCTCCCTGAAGAAGGGGGGTCGGACATCATAGCCCATTGGCTCCTTGGAAAAGCCCTGCATATTAGCAAACTTGCGGGAGAGCTCCGCCATCCTGTGCTCTTGTTCCTCTAGGCGCTGCTCAGCCATGTGCCTAATGGCCTCATTAGTGGAACCTTCCACTGAGGCTGCTAGAGAAGGTGGGGTTGACAGTTGGAGATGGTCACGATGGGGAGCCTTGCCTTGGTGGCGTTTACCGTATTTGATGACAGTGTTGCCATCCACCAGGGATTCGCTCTCCCAGTTAGCCGACCTGGAGTGATTTCTCTTTACGGGGGTCTGGTGACTCCCACAGGTATTAGTTGTGGCCCATGGATGTGATGGCCTATCTTAAATGGAGCATAGGCTACCACGGGGGCCAGTGGCTTGGGCTGCAGGGGTCCTTAGTTGCAGTTGGGTGACCAGGGAGTGTTGTTGGTGCTGCAGTTGCCTCATGACCATGGCTAGTTCCTGCATCTGCTACATGAGCGCAGCATATTGGGCACTACCATGGGCGGCTGTATAGGAGTAGCGAGCTCCCTTTCCAAGCTATACAGATCCGTAGGGGAAGGGGCATCCCCTGCTCGATTGGTGGAAACTTCTCGTGCATGAGTTACCACCATGCTTCGAGCGGAGCTATTTTTAAAATTATGGGGGGATTGCTTGGATAGAGGCTTTCTCCCACTACCTGGTGCGCCAATCTATAGCCATCCTGGTACGGGCACCAGACTCAAAAGAAGACTTCAGGGCTCCATTTGGATCTCTGATTGACCTTGCCCGAAGAATTAGGGTTTTCTGGTTTTGTAATAAGGGTTGACTTGGTCAACTTAATTTTAGTCTTGAGTCTGTATTTCCCTGCAATTTAAATTTTGTTGAGTCATGTTGACTCAGTATAAGTCCTAGTAGTGGTCTAGGTCTTCTCCAGGTTGGTGCCACTTTTTTTTTCAGTCAAGTCAAGGTCCAGGGTGCCACATTTTTTCTCCCAGGTCCAAGCAAGTGGGTGCCACACTCCCAGCTACATGCCAGAGTCCAGGAGGCCCACATCTCCATCCAGTGTGCCTTGGTCCCCACACCATAAGAAAGCAGGTCCCTTCTTTCATGCGCCACTTAAGGAGAGATCAATCTAGGATCCTCAATCCAAGGAGGTGCCCAAAATAATTCCATAAGAGCCAAGCTATGAAAAGAAAGGAGCAAGACTTGGGGAGCAAGACTAGGAGGCGCCCAAATACTTCCAAATAAAACCAAGCATGGAAGGAAAATATTTGTCTTGAAGAGCAAGGCTAGGAGGCGCCATCTTCTTGCCATTTGGAGCCACCAATCAACACTTAAGGAAGCTTTTGGCCGGCCATATGAGAGGATTTGATTCTACACACCTTATTTGAAGATCCATCCTATTAGTCCCGCATGGGAAGATGTAAAAACCTGATTTCTTGTAAAGGCCTATAAAATAGACCCCTCTTGTAAGTTTTTAAAAACACTGATGAATGAAATCAATATCTGTGTGAGCAACTTTGTGTTTCTCTCTTCCGCACTTGTATTAAGGTGTTGAGCTCCGTGAGGGAGTAAATTCGGGTTCCCTAGGAACCTTGAGGAGGTGTGAGATCTCCAACCCCAAAACCCTAGGTTAGCCACTTCAATTCCAAACCCTAGTCGCCATCATCTTCTTCATTCCACCAATCATCCAAACCCTAATCTACCTCATCATCTCACGAACCCTCTCTTCCAAGTAGAGGCCGACCACCAGCATCCAGGTCCAGATCGGCTACTTCGAATACAGAGCAAATCCCAGAGGAAATCAGATCAGCATCCAGGAGAATCAGGATTTCAGCAACATCAATTTTTCAAGTTCTTCTTATCTGGTAAATCCTTTCTTTGAGTATCTGGTTCCTTAACTTGTTCTTCTTCTTTCCCAGATCCTGAGTTCAGGAGAAGCTAACTCTGCCAAGGACCAGTATTGGAGGATTCATTGTGAAGATATCCGAATCCGAGGATCCAACAATCTGCTCGAGAGAGTCCTTCCACCAAACTCTGTGAAGATCACTGCCTGGTACATAACCCTTCCCTTCTCTTTAGTTCTGTCATGTTGAAAGTTCAGAGCGAAACCCTAGGTCTTGGAGTTTCTCAACCCCCAGCGATCCTTTAGTTCTGAACTACTCTGATAATCTAGTTTCTTTGAATTGTGCTTTCAATTATTATATAGTTTCTTTCAATTTAGTTTAACTTTCATTTTGGTGCGGGCACCAGGCTCAGGAAGAGGCTTCAGCTAATGCCAAGTTCTTTATAGATAGAAGACTAGAAATTTAAGTCCTGTAATAAGTCAATGAGTCCTGTATTTATTTTATTTGAATAATTGAGTCCTGTTTTATTTTAATTTGGGTCCAATTAGAGTTAAATTGGCTTTGTATTGAGTCGGGTTCAAGATCTACTTGCATTGGGCATCAATTAAGCAAGAATAAGTGCAACCAACTTCACCAACTACTTGGAGCACCACATCATCAAAGCACCATGCCACCTTGGAAGACAAGTCATGCCAACTTGGAGGATAAATCATGCCACATCACCAAGACACATCAACCATGAATTTCCAAATTTGAATGAAGCTCCACTCTTTATGGGTGCCCACCTTGTAATTAGGAGATTTAAATTTGAATGGGCCACTCCTATCTTCATGGGACACCCCTTGATTTTCTCCATGAAAAGTGTTGCATTTTGAATTTGAAAATGAGCTTAAGGTTTATAAAAGCTCCTAGAATTCTCTTGTAATGGAAATGATGAATGAAATGAAATTTTTTTTCTAAGAAAGCTTTCTTCCTTTGCTAGCCAAAGACCCTTGAGAGAAGGTAGGTGTGAGACCTAGGATACTTAACCAAACAAGCTACTAGTCCCTTTTCCAATCCCATTCGGCCACCCTTGAAGAATCCTCTTCAAGCCTCTCCAATTTCAACCTTCCCATCTTCCAAAAGAGGTCATCTATAATGGAGTTCTCTACGCCAACAATTGAAGATGATTCAAGCAAAGGATGCCAAAGGAGAACTACTTAAAGCCAAATCTAAGCCATTTCTTCCATTCCTAATTTTCTCTTCCATTTCTCCATTCTTCCATCTAAATCTTTTAATTTTACTATGTATCTATGCAGGATCCCCGGGTCTCCTAGTTTTCAAGGTGAAGGTCTACTGTGCCAAGGACTCATAAACAAGGTGCCTTTAGATCTATAGTAACTCCTTGCTATTCTTAGTACTTCATCTTGAGTGTCCCTTTTCTGAATTTCAGATTATTAATAGCCGGATAGCCATCTTTATAATATTCTTTCAGATCTGAAATAGGAAAGTAGGCTAGCCCTAACCTGTATAGTTTCCTAACCACGAAGATCCCTTCTTAATTACTTTGAGAGATTCTTTTCTAGTCTAGTTCTTTTCCTTATGTTCCTTTTATATAATTCTATTTCTTTTACATAGAATAGCTACATGTTTATCTATTTCATTTTCATTTAGTCCATCTAATTCTTCAAATGCATCATTCGATACATGTCCCCCATCATATTTGAGTCAAAGCCGACTTCTGAAAATATATAAAAAAAAAGAAATTAGTCTTAATTTATTTCTCGTATCACATCATCTCTTTTGTTCTGCATCATTTTTGGTATCAGAGCCCCGTCTAGGGTTTCTGACTTGCTTGCATGTTTTGAGTGTCTCTCTTTTTTACTTTGTCTACTCGAAGTAGACTCCCCAGGACGTCCGGTCCTAGGAACGAAGTGAGGTGCAAGCCTCCTCTTCCCATTCCATGGGGTGTTCCTAGGGCGTGTAGGGAATCCGCTGGGTTACAACTTCGTAGCAGGAATTGTAAACGGGGGAAGCATTCTATTTTTAGTCTGTAACTATTCTGTTGCAGGAATTGTTTCTCATTGCAAGTAACTCCAAATTATATGATTTTTATTTTGATGGAACCAGTATAATTGAAAATATTTTACATAATTTTACTGTAATTTATTGGTTTCTGTGAAATTTCTGAGAGTTAAATTACAGCAATTATGTTTCTGTGTTTCTGCAATTCAATTTTTTTTTGAGTGATCATCTCCTAATTCATCTTAAGGGCAATTGAGCATCTAAGATAAGGGGAGGAGTTGATAACCTCTCCTTAGCCCAAAACCACCACCCATTCATTCGATCCTAAGCCTAATTTTAAAATTTATTAGACTTAATTTGCCCTAGTGGGCTAGGAACACCAACTGGTCAGGTCCAGCCTAGGGTTTAGTCAATTTGTCTGGTTACTCTGTGTGTGCTTTGTACTCAGTGTCTAGAACGATGATTCAGGGACTACGTCCCGAAGGGCTTGTGTGCTGGTCCGCCTACCTGGCCAATCACTGATTGGTGTCTAGGATTGGCAATTAGGGACCTAACACTCCCCTTACACCTGCCTGGCTGAGTCCCGAGTTACTACAGTCTAGCTTGCCACTCTGATTGGGCATCTAGTTTGGGCTCTAGGTCTAGTTAGCCCGTAGTCGTTTCAGTCGAGTCTCATTTGGTGTGTTTGCTTGCATCATCATGTCCACCCGGAATGGAGTACCCTACCAACCTGGTCAAATCCAACCTGATTTAGAGGCCATGGTTAGAACTCTTACCAAAAGTATGAACAAATTGAGTTAGGATATGACTGCTACTGTTGCCCAGTTTAAGGAACAAGTCCATGAGGATCTTACCCAGCTTAGGGATCGAGTCCAAGTACTTGAGGAACCTAGGCAACAGAATTGGACTCCTGACCCAGATTTTAATGTGCCTCAACCTCACCCACACCAGGAGCCTAGAAGACCTTTATACAGAGATCCTGCACCTAATCATAGGAGGCCTGACCCAGAGCCTGAAGATAGAGATGATGGGTTCATCCGGAACATCAAATTAGATGCATCCACTTTTGATGGTAGCTTAAACCCTAAGGTGTATTCTGATTGGGAGGGTGAGATGGACCAGTACTTTGAGTGGTATGCCATGTCTGAGGAAAGGAAGTTCAAGTTTGCCAAGATGAAGTTAGTGCGTCAAGCTAGGTTATACTGGGGGAACATTGAGCTAACCACTAGGAGACGAAATGTTGAGCCCATAACCACTTGGCAGGGTATGAAAGAGAAGCTTAGAGATATGTACCTACCCATTTCATACTAGCAGAATCTGTTAGACCAATGGCAAACCTTAAAACAAGGGAACCAATCTGTCTCAGACTACATAACCACCTTTGATGAGTACCTGATGAGATGTGACGTGAGTGAAGCCCATGAGGTCACTTTGTCTAGGTTTAGGGTTGGACTTAGGGAAGACATTAAGAGGGAGTTGTTTCTGAGAGAGGTTACTGACCTAGACCAAGCCTATCAGATTGCACTGAACACTGAGAAATTTCAGAGAGGACCTATGCCTTCTAGGGTTAGTGCCCCAATCCTAAGAAATGGACCTAGCCAAGTTACCCCTAGCAAACCTATTCAGGGCATTCCCACCCCTAGGCCCATGGACAAAGGTAAGGCACCTGACACCCAGAGAACCCCTAGTTCTAGTATCACCTGTTTTAAGTACCAGAAACCCGGTCATATCTCCAGCCAGTGCACAGCCATAGCCTATTTTAAGTGCCATAGGGTAGGTCATGTTTCTAGCCAGTGCCCTCGTAGATCCCTTTACATAGAAGAGGGAGAGGAAGAGAATTCCAGGCCCAATGAAGAATTTGAAGAAGAAGTTTATGAGACCGGAATGAACTTGGTTGATGAGTATGAAGGAGAGGAGGAACCAACATAGTCTGACCAGTTAGGGGTTATGAGATGCATCCTGTCCCAGAGTAGAGTTCAGGAGGATTGGCATAGGACTAACATCCTACAGACTTTCCTTAAATTAGGGGATAAGGTATGTAAGATCATCATAGATAGTGGGAGCTGTGGGAATGCCATTTCTGCTAGCACTGTAAAATATTAGGCTTAACCCCAGTCCCCCACCCCAACCCCTATAAGGTTTCTTGGGTAGACTCTACCTCTATACCCATCCAGTCTAGATGTCAGGTCCAAATCCAAATGCAATCCTATCAAGAGAAGATTTGGTGTGATGTCTTACCCATGGGGGTGAGCAATATAATTCTTGGGAGACCTTGGTTATATGATCATGATGCCACCCTCTTAGAAAATCCAATACCTGTGTCTTTAGTTTTAATGAGAAAAAGATCACAATCCATTCAGTCCCTCCTAAGGACAAGGTAGCTAAAGGACCCAATAAGGTCAAAGAGATGAAGACTGGAGTGAACCTAATTAGTGCTAAGGATCTAGAACAAGAAATTCATAGTAGTTCACCCATTTGGATGTTGACTGCTAAGGAACTTAGGACTCCTACACCCTCAGAGCCTCCTCAGGAAGTTAGGCCTTTGTTAGAAGAATTTGAGGATGTTTTTCCTGAGGATGCCAGACCACCTTCCACCTCTTAGGGATATCCAGCATTCCATAGATTTAATCCCAGGAGCTACTTTACCCAACTTGTCCCATTATAAGATGAATCCATCTGAGCATAAGGAACTGCAAAAGCAGGTTGGAGAATTGTTGAGGAAGGGGTTCATTAGAGAGAGTCTTAGCCCTTGTGCAGTCCCTGCACTACTGACCCCAAAGAAGGATGGCACATGGAGGATGTGTGTTGATAGTCGTGCCATCAACAAAATCACAATCAAGTATAGGTTCCCCATCCCTAGACTAGATGACATGCTAGATATGATGGCCGGTGCAATGATTTTTTCCAAAATTGATTCAAGAGCGGCTATCATCAAGTTAGGATTAGACCAGGGGATGAGTGGAAAACCGCTTTCAAAACTAAGGATGGTCTCTACGAATGGGTTGTTATGCCTTTTGGGTTGTCCAATGCCCCTAGTACTTTCATGAGGATTATGACCCAGGTGCTTAGAGCTTTCATAGGAAAGTTTGTAGTGGTCTATTTTGATGACATCTTGATCTATAGCAAGACCCCTGCAGACCACCTAGGCCACCTTAGACAAGTCTGCCAAGTTTTGAGGAATGATAGTCTTTACGGTAATCTCAAGAAGTGTGAATTCATGACCAGTAAAGTTATCTTCCTTGGTTTTGTAGTAACCCCTGACGACATGGCTGCCGATCCAGAGAAGATTAGGTCCATAGTAGAATGGCCAGAGCCGACCAGTGTGCATGAAGTCAGAAGTTTCCACGGCTTGGCTACCTTCTATAGACGATTCATCAAGGGGTTTAGTACTGTAGTTGCTCCTATCACAGACTGTATTAGGAAGGGAGAATTTCAGTGGATTAAAGCAGCCCATAAACCTTCCTAGATCTTAAGGATAAGATGACCCAGGCACCCATTTTAAGGTTACCCGACTTTTCTAAAGTATTTGAGGTTGCCTGTGATGCTTCAAGAGTAGGTATAGGTGGAGTCCTAAGCCAAGAGAATCATCCCGTAGAATTCTTTAGTGAAAAACTTAATGATGCTAAGCTTAGGTATTCTACCTATGATAAAGAATTTTATACGGTAGTGCAAGCTTTGCGTTACTGGAGACATTATTTGCTACCGCAGGAATTTATGCTGTTTTCGGACCATGAGGCTCTTAGATTCTTGAATTCCAGAAGAAGCTTAACCCTAGGCATGCTAAGTGGGTAGAGTATATCCAGTCCTATACTTTTGTTTTGAAACATAAGGCTGGGACTGAAAATAAGGTAGCTGATGCCCTTAGTCGTCGATCTTTGTTATTGAATTCTGTTAGGGTTGAAGTCATAGGGTTTGAGCAGATTAAAGAGGAATATGAGTCGTGTCCGGATTTTAAGACTGTGTACCAGGATCAAGCTCAAGGACCATCTAGTGATCATAAGATTATACCCTTTTAGATGGCTTTCTGTTCTTTAAGAATAGGCTTTGCATCCCTAGAACTTCTCTTAGGAAATTTTTGATTTGGGAAATTCATGCTGGAGGTCTAGCTGGCCATTTTGGAAAAGACAAGACCACCCTGGCTATTGAAGACCACTTTTTCTGGCCTAGCTTAAAAAGAGATGTAGCACACATTGTGGCTAGGTGTCGGACCTGCGCTGTTGCCAAACAGTGAAAACAGAACACCGGCCTTTATACCCCACTCCCTGTCCCAGATCGTCCTTGGCAAGATGTGAGTATGGACTTTGTGTTAGGTTTTCCTAAGACCCAGAGGAGGCATGACTCTATCTGTGTCGTAGTCGATCGATTTTCTAAGATGGCCCATTTCTTGCCTTGTTCCCAAACTTTTGATGCGTCTAAGGTAGCCACCCTGTTCTTTAATGAGATAGTTCGACTCCATGGCCTACCTAAGATAATTGTTTCAGATAGGGATGTCCGGTTCACCAGCTATTTTTGGAAAACCCTTTGGCATAAGTTAGGGACAAAACTTAAGTTTTCAACTGCCTATCATCCCCAAACTGATGGCCAAACTGAAGTAGTGAACCGTAGCTTAGGCAATCTGTTAAGGTGTCTTGTTGGTGAAAATATTAGGAACTGGGATTTGTACTTACCTAGGACTGAATTTGCATACAATGACTCGGTCAATAGGTCTACAGGTAAGAGTCCATTTGAAATTGTGCATGGTTACAAACCTCACACACCTCTTGACCTAGCTCCTTTACCAGTCCACACACGAGTCTCAGAGTCTGCTGAAGTTTTTGCACAGCATATAAAAGACTTGCATAAAGAAATTCATGCCAAAATAAATTTAAGTAATGAAACTTATAAGAAGTTGGCTGATTCTCAAAGGCGAGTCAAAACTTTTGTTGAGGGAGACTATGTAATGATTAGGTTAAGGCCTGAACGGTTTCCTCCTAGAACCGTTAGAAAGTTACATGCTAGAGGAGCTGGACCATTTAGAGTGGTGAAGAGAGTAGGGTCCAATGCCTATGTGCTCGAGTTGCCTTCAGAACTAGGCATTAGCTCCACTTTCAACATTACAGACCTAGTAGAGTATAGAGAGCTAGCTGTGATTCTCAGTGAGCCTTTTGAGCCTAATCCTGCTCTTGAGAGTGAACCCAACCCTGTGTGTCCACCAACAAACTGGCCTGTGAGGAAAGAGCAGATTGAAAAGATCCTGGATGATCAAGTTATCTCTACTCGTAATCAAGGATACCAAAGATACCTGGTCCGCTGGTAAGGAAGGCCAGATTCTGATGACTCTTGGATCTCTCGAGAAGAATTACAAGAATTGGACCCAGACCTCTTGGAGAGATACCAGAGCCAACTTGATCCATACTCAACAGGGTCGAGTTCCTCCCACCCCGGGAGAATTGGTGCAGGCACCAGACTCAGATAAAGACTTCAGGGATCCATCTGGATCTCTGATTGATCTTACCCGAAGAATTAGGGTTTTCTGGTTTTGTAATAAGGGTTGACTTGGTCAACTTAATTTTAGTCTTGAGTCTGTATTTCCCTATAATTTAAATTTTGTTGAGTCATGTTGACTCAGTACAAGTCCTAGTAGTGGTCTAGGTCTTCTCCACGTTGGTGCCACTTTTTTTTTCAGTCAAGTCAAGGTCCAGGGTGCCACATTTTTTCTCCCAGGTCCAAGCAAGTGGGCGCCACACTCCCAGCCACACGCCAGAGTCCAGGAGGCGCCACATCTCCATCCAGTGTGCCTCGGTCCCCACACCACAAGAAAGCAGGTCCCTTCTTTCATGCGCCACTTAAGGAGAGATCAATCTAGGATCCTCAATCCAAGGAGGTGCCCAAAATAATTCCATAAGAGCCAAGCTATGAAAAGAAAGGAGCAAGACTTGGGGAGCAAGACTAGGAGGCGCCCAAATACTTCCAAATAAAACCAAGCATGGAAGGAAAATATTTGTCTTGAAGAGCAAGGCTAGGAGGCGCCATCTTCTTGCCATTTGGAGCCACCAATCAACACTTAAGGAAGCTTTTAGCCGGCCATATGAGGAGGATTTGATTCTACACACCTAATTTGAAGATCCATCCTATTAGTCTCACATGGGAAGATGTAAAAACCTGATTTCTTGTAAAGGCCTATAAAATAGACCCCTCTTGTAAGTTTTTAAAAACATTGATGAATGAAATCAATTTCTGTGTGAGCAACTTTGTGTTTCTCTCTTCCGCACTTGTATTAAGGTGTTGAGCTCCGTGAGGGAGTAAATCCGGGTTCCCTAGGAACCTTGAGGAGGTGTGAGATCTCCAATCCCAAAACCCTACCAAAACCCTAGGTTAGCCACTTCAATTCCAAACCCTAGCTGCCATCATCTTCTTCATTCCACCAATCATCCAAACCCTAATCTACCTCATCATTTCACGACCCCTCTCTTCCAAGTAGAGGCCGACCACCAGCATCCAGGTCCAGATCGCTACTTCGAATACAGAGCAAATCCCAGAGGAAGTCAGATCAGCATCCAGGAGAATCAGGATTTCAGCAACATCAATTTTTCAAGTTCTTCTTATCTGGTAAATCCTTTCTTTGAGTATCTGGTTCCTTAACTTGTTCTTCTTCTTTCCCAGATCTCGAGTTTAGGAGAAGCCAACTCTGCCAAAGGACCAGTATTGGAGGATCCATTACAAAGATATCCGAATCCGAGGATCCAACAATCTGCTCGAGAGAGTCCTTCCACCAAACTCTGTGAAGATCACTGCCTGGTACATAACCCTTCCCTTCTCTTTAGTTCTGTCCTGTTGAAAGTTTAGAGCGAAACCCTAGGTCTGGGAGTTTCTCAACCCCCAGCGATCCTTTACTTCTGAACTACTCTGATAATCTAGTTTCTTTGAATTGTGCATTCAATTATTATATAGTTTCTTTCAATTTAGTTTAACTTTCATTTGAGTCAAAGCCGACTTCTGAAAAAATATATATATATAAAAAAGGAATTAGTCTTAATTTACTTCCGCATCGCATCATCTCTTTTGTTCTGCATCACGTCCTCATTGTCTTGGCCTGTAGCTTTGATGTGGCACCAAACCTCAGCCCTGTCTTTTGGAATCCAGTGGTTCCCGGTCCTGCAAGATAGAGTTAGAGACCCGGGTGAGATTCTGGCGGGGGCACTCCGACGATCAAGTCAATGGATGGTAAAGAGGAACAGATCCCCAAGGCAGATTCCTATTTGGTCCTTATGCTTCGAGGAGAGTTTTCAGTAAAAGATAAAGTAGGAGTGGATGGAGAGGAGCGAGACTCGAGCTGGAATGGCTGTTCCCATTGGGACTCTTTTCGATAGTCTTTCGGGAGGCCTTCACGCCTTCTCATCACTTATCTCTCCTTCTCCATCCTTTCTTGTGCTTACCTTGTTCTCGCCCGCTGGGTCCTCCTTTTAGATCGCCGGTTACCCCTTTCTTACCTCGATCTTCCCCCTCTTGGGGTGCTCGAGAGTCAACGGCATCATGGCCGCGCTCCCGAGGTCATTTCCCCTTACAGTAGGGAGTTATGTGGCAACCCTTATTTTTCTGGTGGGTTATCATGGTTGGAAAAGTTTAGCAGGGCCTAGATCCGGGGGTAGTCACCCTTGGGTCTGAGGTCCTTAACGTGGCCTTCTCTTTGTAGGTGGTGTAGGTGGCCAGCTGTAGGACTTGGTGCTTTGATTGGGGCACCTCTCCCTGAATGGTACAAATGGCAGTAGGTGCACCTTTCTAGCTTTGGTGCATCACATTGGATGCACCACACTACGCGCGCCGGCTTTGATTGTAGACTTGGTGCTGATGATCTTTTTCCTTTTACGATGCTTCTAAGAAATAGGCTTGACTTTGACTGAGGTGGGCTTGACCCTCGGGGAGCCGCCTGGTGAAGGAGCCGGAGAGAGATCAACTTTGGCCGAGGTGGGCTTGACCCTTGGAGAGCCACTTGGCAAAGGAGCTGGAGAAAGCTCAACTTCAAACAAGGTGGGCTCGACCCTTGGGGAGCCACCTGGCAAAGGAGCTGGAGGGAGCTCGACTTCGATCGAGGTGGGCTCGATCCTTGGGGAGCCACCTTGCGAAGGAGCTAGAGGGAGTCAACTTCGACCGTTGGGAACCACCTGGAGAAGGAGCTGGAGGGATCTTGACTTCGATCGAGGTGGGCTCGACCCTTGGGGAGCCACCTAGCGAAGGAGCTGGAAGGAGCTTGACTTCGACTAAGATGGGCCCGTCACTTGGAGAGCCACCTGGCAAAGGAGCTGGAGGGAGCTCGACTTCGACTGACATGAGCTCGACACTTAGGGAGCCACTTGTCAAAGGAGTTGGAGGGAGCTCGACTTCGACTGAGATGGGCTCGACCCTTGGAAAGCCACCTGGCAAAAGAGCTAGAAGGAGCTTGACTTTGACCAAGGTGGGCTCAACCCTTCGGGAGCCACCTGGCGAAGTAGCTGAAAGGAGCTCAACTTCGATCGAGGTGGGCTCGACCCTTGGGGAGCCACCTGGCGAAGGAGCTGGAGGGAGCTCGACTTCGACCGAGGTGGGCTCGACCCTTGGGGAGCCACCTAGCGAAGGAGCTGTAGGGAGCTCGACTTCGGTCGAGGTGGGCTCGATACTCGGAGAGCCAATTGGCGAAGGAGCTGGAGAGAGATCGACTTCGATCGAGGTGGGCTCGACCCTTGGAGAGCCACCTAGCGAAGGAGCTAGAGGGAGCTTAACTTCGACCGAGGTGGGCTCAACCTTTGGGAAGTCACCTGGCGAAGGAGTTGGAGAGAGCTCGACTTCAACCGAGGTAGGCTCGACCCTTGGGGAGCCACCTAGCGAAGAAGCTAGGAAAGAAATCTGACGTGGCAAATCTGCCCGCCTCATTGCCTGCCGAATCTGAGGTGTGCTTCATGTCAGCAGTCTTTCCACATCATATACATATATATATACATACATATATATATATATATATATGTATACATACATATATACATACATACATACAAATATATACATACATACATACAAATATATATATATATATATATATATATATATATATATATATATATATATATATATACTATATATATATATGTGTATACATACATATATATATATACATACATGTATATATATATGTATAATACATATATATGTATACATACATATATATGTATACATACATATATATATACATGTATATGTATACATACATATATATATATACATACATATATACATATATATATATATACATACATATATACATATATATATATATACATACATATATACATATATATATGTATACATACATATATACATATATATATGTATTTTTTCTCATACATATATATATGTATACATACATATATATATATGTATACATTCATACATATATACATACATATATATAACTGAATATTGAGTTCTATAGTGTAATGATTAAAGGTGAAATAATTGTCAACTAAAGGGCCAAATGTTATTTAAGTTGCCATACTTCCAAGAACCTTTTATGTGCATAGACTTATGTATTGATATGTCCATGCATGATTGTCAAGAAGCATAGGAGGAACATGGTGAAAAAGGGGCTTGATGCAATACACATTTAGTGCAACAATGTATACATGCAAAGAACCTTGCATATATATATGCCCATGCATAAACATAGAGTTTTCTTGTTTTTATTTGCATAATGTACTTAACATGTTAATTTTGTGCCATACCTATTGTTACATTGTTTGGTTCTATGTTTTGATTACCTCAATGGGGGCATAAATATAGATGATTAAGACCAGGTCTTATAGGACTTGATTATTAGTTTAGTGATAATACTCATTTGCTTGCTAGAACTTCAAGTCTTGAATAGTATTATCCAAGATTTGCTATCTTGGTACTAGACCCATACCAATACTGTTCTATTACAGTGTTAGGATATTTTACATGATATCCAATTCAATATACTAATTCCCTTACTCTATACTGATTTGGTGCTGGTATGATACATACACATCAGGATCACCAATATGGCAAACCTTATACTCAGTATTTTCCAAAATAAATACACTCTTTTTTGCTGTAAGCACAGAATTTCCTCTTTGTGTAGTATACAACATAATTAATCAATAGTTGACATTTCAATTGAAAAAAAGAGATGACGATTCCTCTGAAACTATTAATTATCGAATGCCATATCACTGGATCAAAGTTTATATATTAGACAATGTTGATGCTAATCTCCATGGACCAAACAGAATAACAAGATCGCCGATTCACCTCCTTGGGTTACTGTAAAATAAACCCTTGACCGAAATTTCTTCGGTGGGGGATATTTCGATGCCTAAGTTAGTAGAGTTCGGGCAACATAATGGAGAGTTCAAAGATAGAGCGTGAATAGAAAAGGAAAGGGTCAAATTGACTTGGCCTAGGATAGCCTTAGCCTTGCTTACATCGGAGATCCCCTCTTACATCTTTTTATAGGCATTGATCTAATTGAAGTAGTTAAGGCTTTCTTGTAATTGATTAATATTAGGAAAGTTAGTTAAGATAACTTTCTTACAGCTAATTGTAGTTACTGCTGGTGGTTACTCATCTTGATCTTTACTGATGCCATGGCTATCAGTTATATGTTTGGTTGGTTACAACAACTAGGCTCATTCTTCATGGGTTTAAAGCCGATGGGCCTTAAGTCGAAATGGATTAGCCGACTATCGGTCAGTTAGTTGCTTCGTAGTATGCCGATGGTCGATTGTAGGTCATATATTATTGTCAACTGATGTGCTGGGTCGATATGTTCTCATGTCGGATCTCTGAAGAGCTGTGCCGCTAGGTCGACTGGCTCGAATGGATTAACTAAATCTCTGGTCCAGTTTATCATAACACTTACCCTCCACTCCCAATTTTAAGATAATTTAATGCCTTAAAAGATGGGAGTATTAATTTTTATCCTTTTTTAGTAAAAGAGAAGATTTCTAATGATGGCAAATCTTAGGCCTGGCTAGCCATAATAACTATTTTCCATTTTGAGTATCGTGCTTGGGATAGGTGTCAAGGTCTTATTAGCTTCGAAAGAGTTGGCGTGGATTTAAGGGTCACGCCGAATCTTTTTATTTCGATGCTTAGGCTGACTCTTCGTCTTTGACCCAGATTATGGGACCTGGCATCATCGCAACCATCCATCATCGTGCAAAAACTTCATCTTGGCCTTTAGTTAGATTCTCGTGGATCAAGGCTGATAGGTTGGTTTTTCTCCCGTCAAGTCAACTTCCATCTCTTAGTAATTCATACCCACGATTGACACCGTTTGTATGTGGCGCAATCAAAGATGCTTCACATCTTCCAAGGAAGATATCCGGGCCATTGTCGTCACCTATAAAAAGAGTGTCTGCCTCACAGAATGAACCTTCCTGTCCTCATCTTCTTTATAGAGGATTTTTGCATTGACTCCAGGTCCTTGTTTCTTTAGATCCTTCCATACTTCTCAGGTTAGAAATTCCTCTTCTTCCTCACCATGGTTAGGTCTTTGAGGGTCCCCGCCACCGACAGGCCTCCAACCAGTAGGGGAGAGGGGGACTCCTTTGGCCCCACAGGTTCTTCTGGCAAAGGGGTATCAAGTTAAAACCCAAGTCCATTAGTAGTTCTATGTCCTTCTCTAAGCTGGCCTCTCTACAGAATTATTACAAAATCCCTGAGATCCTTCCATTGATGGTTCCTCACCCTGAGGAAAGAGTAAACCATCCTCCTCCTGGCACTATTTCGGTGTATGAAGACTACATGAAAGCTAGTCTTCAGTTTCCTTTGCACTCATTCTTCATTAGAATTTTCTATATGTACCATATAGTCTTGGCATAACTGACTTCAAATAGTATTCGGGTCATCTATGCCTTCTTGGTCCTTTGCTAATAGTTGAGTATAAAGGCTAGGACCTCCTTATTTACTTCTTTCTTCATGCTGAAGGACTTCCACGGCCAGGGGTGATGGGTCATCGACCCTCGCCCAGGTCAAAAATTTATCATAGGACTGCTGCATCCACTATTCATGGATGGAAGCCTTATTTCTTTTTTCTATTTTCAGCATATCCCTAGGGTTTCAATATCGAGTGGAGAGAACATCGTCTAATTGCTAATGATGGAAAGAAAGTCCTGAAGACCGACTGGGAAGACTTTGAAAATCTCTCGAGAGTTGAGGTTCCTCCGATAAGGGAGTTGTTGAGCAAGCATAACTTGTATCTCACTCAAATCAGTGAGTCTTCATCCCTAGGTACACCTTAAAAGACATAGCCTCTATTGTGTTTTTCCTTCATGTTATCTTGTCAGCTGACCACCAAAATCTTTTTGTTTTACAGGTAAAAAGATGAAGCCAGACTTTGGCAAGCTCCATCAGGCCACCTGCAAAAGGCCTGTGCCAGCTTGCCCATCAGAGTCGGAGGGCAGGAAAAAGGCTCGGGCCAAATAGGTTACGAGAAGTAGTACTTTTGCACAACTGAGGATGATCTTCGATGATGACAACATCCCACCGATAGAGTTCTATTCAAGGGCCGCTACTCCAGCTCAAGCTTCGGAGTGGCCGATGCCAGCTTCGACTGCCGACACATCACCACTTCAGCCTCCTCATCAAGATAAAGACAAAGCCCCCTAAACTAAAGAGAGGTCAGAGGGAGACAATCCCTCTAAGGGGGAGTATGAGGTAGACTTTGCAGTCTTCTCTGATGGGTGGGGCTTGGAGAACCCCGAACTAGCCAGAAAGTTGATTAAGACCATGCTTCTCTCAAAAGACTTGGAAGTAATGAAGAATCGTCGGCTAGAACAGGTTGCCGACTCACTATACCCAAACATCTTGAAGGTAAGTGGTACTCTTTCTATCATCTTTCTTGAAATTGTAAGAAGTATAACTAACTCTTCTATGATTTGATGAAGCTTATTCATGAAGTGACCCTGATAAAAGAAGGCATATCAAGGTTCGTGGGTCTCAGCAAAGGCCTTCACGAGGAGCTAGAGATGGCAAGAGCTAAAAAGGAGGTAGCCGAAGAGTTAAAATCGACTATGGAAGAGAAGTTAAATATGAGCATTGCCACTATTCAATCTTTGGAGGCCGAACTGAAGAAGGCCCAAACTAAAATTATAGAATAAGAGATAAAGTTTGTTGGCTTTAGCTCTTGATTTTGGTGACTAATAAAATATTGAGTACATATTTTATACTAATATTTCAATTATAGTTATGAGTTTCAGGATATAGGCACCTTAAATTCTTAAAAATAAAAGTATCATGAAGTTGAGCAATTTTCATGTTTTGGGAAGTCTTCTCAACCAAAAAAGGCCTCAAAGATGATCAATCATGGTTTATAAAAGATGTTTTGAAGTTTTGTTGAAGATCTTTAAGTTTTTGGGGGTTTTGGCACATGTTTTGGCAAATTGCAGAACCAAGTGTCGACTCATGACTCCCCAAGTGTCAACACTTCAAAACTGGCATGCAAAAATTCTCCTCTGGCATGCCAAGTGTCGACACTTGGAATTCAAGTGTCGACACCTAAAACACAAGTGTTGACACCTAAAATTCAAGTGTCGACTCAAGGTCTAAGATTCTTGAAAATACAGAACTATACCATTTGGAGTGTTTTTTTGTTAAGTGTTGACACATGAGCTTCAAGTGTCGACACAAAAAATTCAAGTGTCAACACCTGCAGGACCAAGTGTTGACACCTGGAAACCAAGTGTCGACACCTGGAAGTCACGTGTCGACTCACGGGTTCTGACAGCTTTAACGGATCTATTTTCTGAGAGACAAATTTTAACTTCTCAAGCCCCCAATGGCTAGTTTTGATCCTCCAACGATCTCAAACCATTTTTGGAAGGTTTTGAAGTTACCCATGAGGGTACTCATCAAGTGAAAACTGTCAAAGTTAACATGCTCATTCATATTGTCTCTCCACAAAGGAAATATGGGACACACTTAAGTTACCCATGAGGGTACTCATCAAGTGAAGACTATCAAAGTTAACATGCTCATTCATACATATGAAATGTCTAAAATGGAACTTTCTGAATCTATTAGTGAAATGTATACTAGATTCACTAATATTGTGAATGGCATGAGAAGCTTAAAAAATGTTATTTCTAATAGTGAACTTGTCAATAAACTCCTCAGGTCTCTTCTGGCTTCTTGGGATGCTAAAGTCACCACTGTAGAAGAAGCCAAAGATGTAAATACACTTCCTCTCAAGCAGCTGTTGGGCTCATTAATGACCTATGAGCTTTCCTTGAAACAAAAAACAATGGACTATGATAAGAAGAAGAAAGTGATTACCTTCAATTCCACTATAAAAGAAGAGTCAAGTTTCGATGAGGAAGATGAAGAAGATGAGATGGCTCTCATAGCAAGAAAGTTTAGGAGATTTATGAGAAAGAAGAAATACAATTTCAAGAAAAAACCTCAAAAGGGAGAGCCTAGCAAAGAAAAAGAAAAAGTGAAAGAAAAGAAGCAGCCCACATACTTTGAGTGCAAGAAACCTGGCCACTTCAAGATGGACTGCCCCTTACTCAAGAAAAGCAGAAGAAGATTAAGAAAGAAAGCTATGATGGCAACCTGGAGTGACAGCAAGTATTCAAGCTTTGATGAAGAGTAGCAAGAGGTTGCAAATTTTTGCTTAATGGCCAATAATGATGAGGTACTATCTGAACCTGAAGAAGAATTTACTTTTGATGAATTGCATGAAGTTTTTGATGAACTTGTGATTGAATTATAAAAACTTAAATTGAAGCACAAATAACTAAAGAAGCAAAATCTGGATTTAGTTAAAATAAATGATAAGTTTTTAATTGAAAATGATTGCTTACTTCAAGAAAACAAAAAGTTAAATAGTAAAATCATTCTTCTAGAAAAAGAAAAGGAAGATTTAAAAAAGAAAAATTCTTTTGCATCAACTAAAAATTTTACAAAACAAAATAAAGAGATTTTGCAAGAAAATAAAAAGTACAAAGATAAACTTGAAAAATTGAAACCATTTATTGAAAAATTTATTTACAGTTCTGAAAAACTTAATATGCTTTTGAATAATCAAAGAGCTGTTTTCAACAAAGCTGAATTGGATTTCAAAACTCAAAAACAACAAAAATTTTTCAAGAATTTCTTTGTGCCTGCTTCATCCTCTATTACTTGTTATTCTTGGGTAATGTAGGACATAAATCATATCTATGTAATAAAAGAAAATTGAATAAAGTTAAAAAGTTTTGGTTTCAAAAGGAACCATCACTACTAACCTTAAAGGATCCAAGATGACTTGGGAACCTAAAGTCTCCACCTGATTTGTTGATGTAGGTATGCCTTGCAACCAACAAAAGAAGATTGTGGTACCTCGACAACGATTGCTCAAGGTGCATGATTGGAGATATGGAGCAGTTCTCCTCACTTGAATATCAAAATGGTGGTAATGTGACATTCGGTGATAATGGAAAGGGCAAGATTGTTGGAATTGATAAAGTCCATATCACCCCCTCTACTTATATAGATAATATTTTATATGTTGATGGTTTAAAGCATAATTTACTTAACATTAGCTAGTTTTGTGACAAAGATTTTAAAGTTATTTTCGAATCTTCCATGTGCATTGTTTTTAGTCTTGATGATAATGGCATCAAGTTTATTGGTCATAGGCATGGCAATATTTATATGGTTGATCTTGATGATTTTTATGTTCAAAATGATCAATGCTTAGTAGCAATGGAAGCCAAGATCAATGAAACTAGTTGGCTTTGGCATCGTAGACTAGGACATGCTAGTATGCATTTGCTTTCAAAACTTTGCAAAAAGATTTAATAAAAAATTTTCCAAAACTTAGTTTTAAAAAGGACAAGATTTGTAGTGCTTGCCAACTTAGAAAACAAACTAAATCATCTTTTAAATCTAAAGGAGTAGTCTCTACATCTAGACCCTTAGAATTACTTTATATGGACCTCTTTGGACCAACTAGAACATCTAGTTTAGGAGGTAAGAAGTATGGTCTAGTCATTGTAGATGATTTCTCACATTTTACTTGGGTGATATTTTTAGCTCATAAAGATGAAACTTTTTTGCATTCATTAGATTTCATAAAAGAGTTTCAAATGAAAAAGGTATTTTAATTGTTTCTTTAAGAAGTGATCATGGTACAGAATTTGAAAACCATGATTTTAAAAACTTTTGTAGTGAAAATTGCATTCATCACAACTTTTCTGCACCTAAGACACCTCAACAAAATGGGATGGTAGAAAGAAAAAATAGAACTCTTGAAGAAATGGCATGCACCATGCTTTGCAAAAATGATTTGCCTAGATATTTTTGGACGGAAGCTATAAATACTGCTTGCTATGTTTTAAATCATGTTTTAATCCAACCTATTTTAAAGAAAACACCTTATGAGCTTTGGAAAGGTAGGAAACCTTTAATTAAGTATTTTCATGTTTTTGGATGCCGTTGTTTCATTTAAACAATGGCAAGGATAATCTAAGCAAATTTGATGCCAAGTCAGATGAGGGTGTCTTTTTAGGCTACTCTACATCTAGCAAGGCATACAGGGTCTTCAACAGAAGGACACTTGTTGTTGAAGAATCCATCCATGTTGTATTTGATGAGACTAATCAAAAATCTTCTAGAAAAGAAAATATTCTTGATGATGATACAGGTATCCAAAGAAATGAAGAAGTGAACAACAATAAAGAACCCACCAAGAAGCAAGATGACAATCAAAATAATGAAAGAGATCAAGTACAAGGAGGTGAAAACACATCTACACCTAATCCTCTACCTAAAGAATGGAGGTATGCTCATGGACACCCCAAAGAACTTATCATTGGTGATCCATCAAAAAGAATAAGTACTCGCTCATCTCTTAGAAATGTTTGTGATTATTTTGCTTTGGTTTCTCAAGTAGAACCTAAAGCTATTGAAAAAGTTGAAAATAATTATAATTGGATAATTCTATGCAAGATAAACTAAATCAATTTAAAAGAAATAATGTTTAGATTTTAGTTGATAGACCTACTAATGTTTTAATAATTGGCACAAAATGGGTTTTTAGAAATAAGCTTAATGAAAATGGAATAGTTACTTGAAATAAAGCCAGGCTAGTTGCCAAAGGATACAATCAGGATGAAGGGATTGATTTTGATGAAACATTTGCTCCTGTTGCTGCTAGACTTGAGGCAATTAGTCTATTATTAGTATTTGCATATTTTATGGATTTTAAATTATATCAAATGGATGTTAAAAGTGCCTTTTTAAATGGATTTATTGAAGAAGAGGTTTATGTTGAACAACCTTCTAGTTTTGAAAATCATGAGTTTCCAAATCATGTTTTTAAACTTTATAAAGCTCTGTATGGTTTGAAACAAGCTCCAAGAGCTTGGTATGATATATTAAGTTCCTTCTTGCTTAAAAATAATTTTTCTAGAGGTAATGTATACACTACTTTATTTTTGAAAAGGAAGAATGATGATCTCTTGGTAGTACAAATTTATATGGATGAAATCATAATCGATGCTACTAACGAATGTCTTTGTCAAGAGTTTGCAAAGTTAATGCAGGGTGAGTTCGAGATGAGCATGATGGGAGAGCTTAACTTCTTCCTCGGACTCCAGATAAAGCAAACAAAAGAAGGGATCTTCATCAACCAAACCAAGTACATGAAATAAATATTAAAGAAGTTTGGGATGGAGAACACCAAGCCATTAGGTATGCCTATGAGCTCCTCTTGTAAGCTTGACAAAGATGAATCAGCTAAATCTGTTGACCAAAAGTTGTATAAAGGAATGATTGGTTCATTATTATATCTAATTGGTAGTGGGCCATATATTATGTTTAGTGTTTATATGTGTGTAAGATATCAGTCTGCCCCTAAAGAGTCTCATCTTTTGGCTGCTAAATGCATACTTAGATATCTATTTGGCACTATAGATATTGGTCTTTGGTACTCTAGAGATTCATCATTTGAATTGATTGCTTATTATGATGCTGATTTTGCTGGGTGTAAACTTGATGGAAAAAGTACTAGTGGAACTTGTCAGTTTCTTGGAGTCAATTTGATTTCATAGAGTAGCAAGAAACAGAATTCAGTTGCTCTATCTATGACAGAAGTTGAATATATAGTAGCTGGAAGCTATTGTGCTCAAATTCTATGGATCAAACAATAATTCGAAGATTTTGATCTCAAATAACTAAGACACCCATAAGATGTGACAATACTAGTGCAATCAATTTAACTAAGAATCCTGTACAACATTCAAGAAGTAAACACATTGAAATAAGACATCACTTCATAAGAGATCATGTGCAAAATTCTAATGTGATGCTTGAACTTGTTTGTACTGATAATTAATTAGTTGATGCTTTTACCAAACCATTGAGTGAAGAAAGGTTTTGCATGATTCGAAGAGAGTTAGGTATCATAGACCCCTTCTTATAGAACTCTCTCAAATCCTATTCATGCTCAATTTTTTATTGCTCAAAATCATATTCTCTTAGCCCTAAATCTTTCACTAGAGTCCCCTTGATTTTTGAGAATTTTATTAGATTTTTTTGGGATTTCTTGGCCAAGTGTCGATACTTGACTTTTGGCGAAGTGTCGACACCTGACCAAGTGTCGACACTTGACAAATCCTAAGTGTCGACACTCGGACAATTTTTTCTATTTTCTAGGGCATCACCCAATCACTTTCATTTCTTTATTCCTTTTTTCTCCCGTGCCCTAGTGGTCCCTTTGGTCTCCTTTGTGCTAGGAATAGTGTTCTACCCTCCATGCCCTCCAATCTTTGGTAAATCCCCTCACTTTCCCTCTTTTTCTTCGTTTGATTCACGGTTAATCACTGTTCTTCACCATTAATCACCATTTTTATTGCTATTTTTGAACCATGTTCATTCTCATTTGCTGTTTCCCCTCTTTGGATCAATCTTCATTAGTTTTTCCTGCTGATTGATTCAGCATTGTGCTCACCCCTCTCCGTTTTCTCCATTTTTGGTCCATTTTCTTGACCAAACCTTGCATTTTTTGCTCTCTTTCCTCCCATTTCTCCTCATTCTCCTCCTTTCCCTTTTTTCTTGATCGATTTCTTTTGGCCCTCATCTTGCTCTTGCCGCAGGCTCTCTTCTTTTCCTTTTTGGTCCTTTTCCCTTCTCCTTTGATCGTTTCTTGTTTCATCCTCTTCACTCCCATTTCCCTCCCTTAGTTGGTAATCATGGGACCAAGGAAGCATCTTGCATATAAAAAAAAATCGAGTCAGGGTTCAGCAGAAAGAAGGACTAAAGCCAGGAATGATAGTAGTCAACAGACTGAGAGAGCAGCACCTCCTTCTTCACCTTCGATAGATAGAGTTTTCGGGAAGATGATTGCTGCCGGTCATCGAGTGGACCTGGGTTTCTTTGATCGTCAGGGCTTCAAACTTGGACAGGTTCTCGAGTCAGCAGGGTTGATCTCCTTCTATACCATGAAGGATAAATACTACCCACACTTGATTTGGGAGTTTTATGGGAGCTTGGACTGTAGCAGGATGTTATGGAGTGCCACAGTCAGAGGTATTCATATTCCGATTTCTGAGGAGATCCTTAGCAGAGTCTAGGAGATTCCCCATCATGGGATCGTTGCTTCTTGTATAGAGGATCGAGAGGAGGCTTTTAGGTGCATACTATAGCGTGATGATGTTCGTGGTGTGGCTATAGTCACCGTGAACCAGCTTTCAGTGGAGATGCACCTTCTGCACCACTTTATTGCTCGGATTTTACTGTTGAAGATTGGACGTTTTGACTTTATCACTGAGAGGGAGCTCATGATGATGGTGTTCCTGATGCAGAGGATTGCTGTTGATCTTCTTGCTCTGATGCTGGCACAGATGAGAGATGCTCTGACCCAGCAGTGTCACTGTTTACCATATGGGATGGGGCTGACTTGTTTGTTTAGAGCTTACGACGTACCTTTGGAGGGGGAGGCCTCCAAAGACATTCTACACACAGATGTGTATGACGAGCGCTCACTTCACCGTATGGGTTATCGGAGACTGGGAGAGAGGTGGGTGCGCCGGGAGTCTGGCCAAGAGCCAGATGAAAAGGATGAGCTTAGAGAGGTAGAGGGGCAGGGCCATCTGGGCTTCTGATACACCTCCTAGACCGGCACAAGTAGTAGCGACTGAGCCAGAGCCTGTCACACCTGCACCAGCTGCTTCACCTTTTACTGCTCCTCCTTCTACTACTGGTACATCCTTTGAGGAGCTTGTTAGGCAGGAGTTCGCAGATGTCTGAGTGAGATTATGGGTTTTGTTGTTTGGTCTACCTAGTTAAGGTTTGAGGTTGAGAATTTTAGAGCTCATACTGACTCTCATCTCTCAGGTATTCGAGAGACCATGGAGGCTAGTTTTACAAAGATCAGAGACTTACTGAGATTACCTTTACCTCGAGCAGCACCTTCAGATCCACCTCCTCCTCCACTGGCAGATGATGGTGACCACCCTGATGGACATGATGACACTCATGGTGGTGATGATGATGATAGTGATGGGGGCGACAGAGAGACTAATATTCTTGATGGCAGTTCTGGTGGGAGTGATGATCGAGTAGATGATTATGAGATTGTCAGTCGAGACACCTAGACTCCAGCTATTCATCCTGATGATCCTTGTGATACTCCAATTTTGACTGCTCCTATCTTTCTGACACATGCTAAGACACTTCCTCCACCATCTACTCGATCTTCCAGGGTTGTACCTAGTTAGGACCATCGACTAGGACTAGGAGTCATAGTATCCTTAAGACTCCTGGAGCCCTTGTTCCTAGGTCTAGGATTACTGGTTCTATTTACTTTGAGATTCCATCGGATGAGGAGTAGCCTCACAGATGTTTATCCTAATGTTTGATGCTTTTGTATTAGTTTTCATGTTATGTTTAGTGTTTATCTATGTTATCATCTATGTTGTACTTGTCACGTTTATGTATCATGTTTCAGTGTATCAGTAATTTTGTACCGAAAACTTATATAAATATGAAAACTTGCATTTCAGTTCTTTTCTTGCTTATCAATATTGTATCATTTATGTATTGTACTTGGTTACTCCTTACCTTGTTCATTTGCTCTAATACCTGTCAAATTTCGATGATCTAATGCATCAATTCAGTGGGAGTTTACTCCCTTTATTGTTTAATATTGACAAAAAGGGGGAGTAAGATGCATATAAGCATTAAGATAATCCCTTTCTAAAATTTTGAATTATTTCTTATCTCAACTCACTTAGGGGGAGAGAAAATTTAACTTCAACACTTAGTTTGTACCTCTCCTCTATTAAATTGTGTTGTATGAGTTCTAATTCATGATTATAGGATATAATAGCTAAAATTGATTTTGAATGCTTATATGCTCAAGGTTTTGTCATCATCAAAAAGGAGGATATTATTGGCTTTAGCCCTTGATTTTGATGACTAATAAAACTTTGAGTACATATTTTATATTAATGTTTCAATTATAATTATGAGTTCCAGGATACAGGCACCTCAAATTCTCAAAAATAAAAGTATCATGAAGCTGAGCAATTTTCAAGTTTTGGGAAATCTTTTCAACCAAAAAAGGCCTCAAAGATGATCAATCATGGTTTACAAAAGATGTTTTGACGTTTTGTTGAAGATCTTTAAGTTTTTGGGGATTTTGGCACATGTTTTGGCAAACTACAGAACCAAGTGTCGACTCATGACTCTCCAAGTGTCGACACTTCAGAACTGGCATTCAAAAATTCTACTCTGGCATGCCAAATTTCGATAATTGGAATTCAAGTGTCGACACCTGAAACACAAGTGTCGATACCTAAATCTCAAGTGTCGACTCAAGGCCTGAGATTTTTGAAAATATAGAACTATGCCATTTGGAGTATTTTTGTGTCAAGTGTCGACACATGAGCTTCAAGTGTCGACACAAGAAATTCAAGTGTCGACACCTGCAGGACCAAGTGTCGACACTTGGAAGTCAAGTGTCGACTCACAGGTTCTGATAGCTTCAACGGATCTATTTTTGAGAGATAGATTTTAACTTTTCAAACCCCCAATGGCTGGTTTTGATCCTCCAACGGTCTCAAACCATTTTTTGAAAGGTTTTGAAGTATTTAAGCTTCACCAAACTCATTCATGAAGCAAGAGAACAAGAGAGAACTCCATTGAATACAAAAAGTCAAATATTCCTTCAAGAACTTCACTTCCAAAAGCCAAAAAAGGAGAGATTCCATTCAAAAGCTTACAACCCTATCATTTCAGCTTTCTAAAAGTGCCTTTGAGAAGATTCCAAAGAGAAGACAAGACAAGCACCTTTAAGAGCCTCAAAGCTTCTACATTCCATCTAGAAGAGAGTTTGATTGTGCTTTTATTTTTGTATCTTTATCTTTATACTTTGTTGACCTAGCTTTCAAGGGTTCTTGAAAGTAGGTTGTTGAGGTTGTTGGTGAGCCAAAGGTACAAAACCAACTAGGGTTTAACTTGTGAGCTCGAAGACAAAATAAGTTGTAAAGGTTATTGGTGAGCCTAGGTGACAAAACCAACTTGGGTTTTGACTTGTGAGCCTTGTAAAACAAGTTGGCTGTAATCTTGAAAAGATTATAATAAAATTTCCAAGGAAAGCTTGGAGAGTGGATGTAGGTACTTGGAGCGCACCGAACCACTATAAAACTTGATGTTTGTGTGTGATTGCTCTTTCTATTACTTGCACTTTATTCTTTGCATTTAATTTACCGTTATCTGCTGCATATCTTTGTGTTTAATCACATTGCTCACAAACACTTCAAGACCGGCACACAATTGCTTAAATTTTTTTGAAAGACCCAATTCACCCTCCTCTTGGGCTCCATTTCTAGGCAACAACGTTGAGGAAGAAGAAGAAAAAGATCCACTCCTTAGAACATATAGCAAGGATAGCTAGTAGAAAGTTGAAGAGGCTTTATAGAAGGCCGACTTAGCTACTAAGGAGATGGAGTTGGCGAAGGAGCAAGCCATCTTAGCTGTTGAAGACTACAAGAAGTCTCCAAGCTTCAAGGATGAAATGATCGAGATTGGGATAGTCAACTACTGGCTGGGTTTCAATGACTACCTTAAAGAGATTCTCGAGCTTCATCCAAGTCTGGACGTTTCTAGCATACAACTGTACGAAATCGAAGAAGAGCCCATGATGCAGGTCGAGACTGAAGAGGTTCCAAGGCAACCAGAAGAGACTCCTCTCATGGCTAGCTTGGATATTGCTTCGACTGCTTATAACTGATCTTTGTATTCTTCCTTTTCTTTTGTACTGAAATAGAAATGTAAGAAAAACCTTTTCGAAAATGAATGTAGAATCTTTTTCATCTTGTATCTTCTGTGATGGACTTTTCTGAAAATTTTCTGAGTATAAAGCAATCGGATGTCCTTTGATTTCTGTTCAAGAGAAAAATATTTCTAAGTATAGAGTCATCAAATATCTTTCGACTTCTACTTGAGAAGAGAATTTTTCTAAGTATTGAGTCATTGGTATGATAACTTGGCGACATAGGGGCACCTCTCCATAAAGTAATGCAATATAGTTCAATTTCTTTATTGATCCTGATCAATTTTAATTATACGGTGAGCTGAAGAGCCTAGTTTTGCTGATGTAGTAGGCGGGTTAGGCCCACTTGCACGTTAGTCGAACACATCGATAGAGTAGGCTAGTTAGGCCCTCTCTTGTACTTGTTTGACATATTGATAAGGTGGGTTGGTTAGGCTTGCCTTTGCACTAATCAGACATGCCAATAAGGTAGGCTGATCAGGCCCACCTTTGTGCTTGTTAATTTGTTAAGGTAGGCTGATTAGGCCCATCTTTGTACTCGTCAGACATACCGATAAGGTAGGCTAGTTAGGCCCATCTTTGTGTATTTGTTGATTATATTTGATAAGGTAGGTTGATTAGGCCTGCCTTTGCTTGGGCATTTTGATGAAGCCATCATAAGAAAATCTTTATTGATAATATTTGCGAAGATTCTCTACATTTCAGGGTCGAAGCATTAGAGAGCCATCCAGAGTCTCAAGTCGGTAGGTCCTAGGGCATATGACCTCACTGATTTAATAAGGTCCTTTCCAATTAGGAGAGAGTTTTCCTTATTTCGTCGACTGGGATGCTTCATATCTTCACAATACCAAGTCTCCAAGTCGGAAGGCTTGTGCTTTAATCCTAGATTTGTAGTATTTGGCAACCTTTTATTGGTACATAGCCATCTTCATTTAAGCTTGAAGTCTGGTATCCTAGAATAGATCTAGGTCAGCTCTGTGGCGTTCTAAATTTTCAGGCTCTCTGAAGTGATCAATCCTCAAGGATTGTAATGTGACTTCCATCGGAAGGACTACCTCACTGCCATATGCCAGGTTAAATGAGAATTCGCTCATAACCATTCTGGGGGTCGTTTGATATGCCCAAAGGATTGAATTTAGTTCTTTGGCCTAGAGTCCCTTGGCATCATTTAGTCTGGTCTTCAAACCATGAAAAATTATCCAATTGGTTACTTCGGTTCTCCATTGGATTGAGGATGACTGATAGAAGTTAACTTACGAATAATATGATATTGATCACAGAAATCTCAAAATTTTTGGTTATCAAATTACCTTTCGTTGTTGGTGATAATGGCATGAGGGATTCTGAATCGGAAGATGATAAAATTTTTGACGAAGTTCTTGACCTTCCCTTCAGTTATGTGCGCCAAAGGCTTGGCCTCAACCCACTTAGTGAAATAGTCAAAGGCCATAATAAGGAATTTTTGTTGACCGAAGCCAGAGGGAATGGCCAATAATATCCATTCCCCACTGAGTGAATGGCCAGGGAGCTGTTAATTGAGTTAGTTGATTTACGGGATATCTTTGGATGTTAGAATATCTCTAGCATTAGTTACATCTTCGGATGTAGTCAGCTACATCTTTCTGGATGGTTAGCTAATAATATCCTTGGCGTATGATTTTGTACGCTAAAGACTTTCCCCCTAGATGATCTCCACATATACCCTCATGTACTTCTCTTAGGTTATAGTTGGCATCCGATGGTCCTAAGCACTTCAGTAGGGTTATGTGAAAGATCTTTCATAGAGATTCCATCCAAGATAACATATTGAGAGGCCATCTAGCATATTTGCTTGGCTTCGGCCTTATCTTCTGGTAGTACACCATTATTCAAGAACTTGAAGATAGGGTCCATCCAATAGGTTTCGTGCTCAATTTGATGCACTTACGAAGCTTTCTCTGATATGCTGTGATCCTCCAAGTGTTCTATGAATGTCCAACCAAGGGAGTCAGAATTAGAAGTGGCCAGTCGAGAGAGGGTGTCGGCCTGAGAATTTTCGGACTGTGGCACATGAGATATTTCAAAGAACTCTAGTTGGATTACTAGATCCTATACCTTTTTCAAATACTTGACCATATATGAGTCTCGGGCTTCGAACTCACCTTTCACTTGATTCACTACTAGCTGAGAATCCAAGAAGACCTTGATCTTTCGAATTCCTAGATCTTTAAAATTTTGAGTCCTGCTAAGAGGGCTTCATATTTCACTTGGTTATTCGAAGCTTGGAAGGAGAAACAAAGGGCATATTCCATAGTTTGCCATTTGGGATCAGCTAGTATGAGTCTGGCTCCATAACCAGCAAAATTGGATGCTCCATCCACATGGAGTACCTAAATGGACTCTGAATCTTCTTCGGCTATCCCTCCTTCATCGACCATTTGTCGACTATTTTTCTGGTTCCATGTACATTTAGTAAAGAAATTGGCCAGTACCTGTGCTTTCATGGCGATCTGGGTTGGAATGTGATATTGAATTTGCCTAGCTTGATTTCCCACTTAGCTATCCTACCTGAAGTGTCAGGGCACCATAGGATGGCCTTCAATGGTTGATCCATCAAGACCACGATGGCATAGGACTGAAAGTAGGGTCATAGGCATTTCACAGCGATTACCAACAAATATATAAGCTTCTACACTTTCGGATACCTTACTTTGACTTCGTGTAGCACTTTGCTATAATAGTAGATTGGCTTTTGTGTGTTGTTGGCTCCTTTTTTGACAAGCACTAAGCTAATGACCTCATCCAAAGTAGAGAGATACAAATAGAGAGTTTTACCTTCTTGAGATTTTGAAAGCAAGGAAGGACTTCTCAAGTATTTCTTCAACTCTACAAAGGTGAGTTGGCAGTCATCTGACCACTCGAAGCCTCTTATTTGGCATAGAGCTTTGAAGAAGGAAAGATATCTTTTGATCGATCGAGAGATAAATCGGCTCAGTGAGGTGATCCTCCCAGTTAGTTGTTGTACCTCCTTTTTGTTAGAGGGATGCCTCATATCTTAGATAGCATGGATTTTCTTTGGATTGGCTTCTATCCCTTGTTTGGTGATGAGAAATCCCAAGAATTTTCTTGATGTTACTCCAAAGGCACACTTGATCGGGTTCAGCTTCATCCGATGATGTTGCAGGGTGTCAAAGGATTCCTCCAGATTTTTGATGTGGTCAGTCTTTTGAAGGCATTTCACAATCATGTATCGATGTATGCCTCCATATTGCTCCCAAGTTGCTTTTCAAAAACCTTAGTGGTTAGCTTTTGGAAGGTCGCTCTGGCATTTTTTAGGCCGAATGGTATCACCTTATAGCAATATAATCCTTTCTCTGTTATGAATGCCATTTTCTCTTCGTCCTCAGGATCCATTCAGATCTGATTATATCTAGAGAAGGCATCCAAGAAGCTCATCAATTGGTGTCTAGCAATGGCATCAACTAGCTTATTTATTTTTGGCAGAGGAAAGCTATCTTTTGGGAAAGCCTTATTGAGGTCGATGTAGTCGATGCAGATCCTCCACCTGTCATTGGCTTTCTTCACATCACAACATTAGCTAGCTAATTAGAATAATACCATCCGGTTTATTGACACCCGATTAAAAAAGATGGCTAGCTCATAACCTCTATCTTGGATCTCATTCCCATCTAGTCGATTGACACTCGATCGAAGAAGATGGCTGGCTCACAACCTTCATATTGGGTCTCACTCTCATCCAGTCGAGTGACACTCAGCTAAAGAAGATGACTGGCTTACAACTACTATCTTGGCTCTCAATCTCATCCGGTCGATTGACACCTGGTCAAAGAAGATGGTTAGCTCATAACCTCCATCTTAGATCTCACTCCCATCCGATCGACTCATACCCGACTGAAGAAGGTGGCTGGCTACCAACCTTCATCTTGGGTCACCCATCCATTTGGTTATTGATACACGATCAAAGAAGATGGCTAGCTTACAACCTCCATCTTGGATCATACTCCCATTTGGTCGATTGATACTCAGTCGAATCAGATGGTGGTTCACAACCTCCATCTTGGATCCTACTTTCATCTAGTTGATTGACACATGATCAAAGAAGATGGCTAGTTCATAATCTCCATCTTGGATCTCACTCCCATCCAGTTGATTCATGCCCGATTGAAGGAGATGGCTACATTCTCATACCTCCATCTTATTCAGATTTGACTCCCATCCAATCGACTCATAACTTGTTAAAGAAGATGTTTACATTTTCACACCTCCATCTTATTTGGATCTCACTCCCACTCTTATTCGAGTTTCACTCCCATCTTATTTGGGTTCAACTCCTATCTTATTTGGGTTTTACTCCCATCTTATTCAGGTTTTATGCCCATCTTTTTTGGATTTTACTCTCATCTCATTCAAGTTCAACTCCTATTTTATCTAGGTTCAACTCCTATCTTATTTGGGTTTAACTCCCATCTTATACAAGTTCAACTCCGATCTTATCTAGGTTTTGCTCCCATCTCATACAAGTTTAACTCTAATCTTACTCTCATCTTATTTGGGTTTCACTCCCATCTCATTTCGGTCTTACTCTATCTTGTTTGGGTTTCACTCCTATCTTATTTGGATTTCACTCCCACCATTAGATTTCACTCCTATTCGGATTTCAACAAGCAATAATGACTCTCTATAGTTGGGTTCCAAGCAATGACTGACTAATATTCTCTCATCCCTAGAAAAGCACTAGCACATTTACATGGCAACCAACATAATAGTTGGAAGGAAAAGCTCACTTAGTCCTACTGTCAGAGGTCCCATTCCTGCATTTAGGAATTCAATATCCGAGTTGGCCTAAGAGGTTTCCTAACCTACTAATAGACTTTAGCTTCATCATGGATGGATTACTTATTCAATTAAAGCTATTTTAGCAACTAAGATACTTAACAAAACATCATTAAAAATTGGACACATTTACTCAACACAGAGAACCATTAAAAAAAAATTTACTTTTCATTAATTTGGAAAGATTATTACAAAGACAAACCAAGTCGAGAAAGTTCTTATAATAATTGGTTCAAGTTTGAAAAAGTAGAGATTACAAATAGAGGCATAATCTTCTTCATCCTCAATGACTTCCCAACTTCAAGGCTCGTTTCTCAAAGTCAAAAGCTTCTCAGCGCTCATCAAGTTTGAAGTTGACTCATCGAGAGAGAGCTTGATGCCAATTATCCAAGGTGAACAATTGGTCAGGGAGGGAAGATCAATCATCCATGAAGGATTTTTGAAGAATATTCTACTTGGAACATCCACCAGGAACCTGTTTGCGGGGCAATAGTTCATGGTGGAACTATCTCTAAGGATATCATTGGTACCCTTTCTTTCTATCTCCAAAAACACCTTCGACTATCTCTTTCACCTTTCTTTGCATCATCCACCTTATCCCTATCAAACTCCATGTCTTCTTTGAATGCTCTGATGACCAGTCTCAGTCCCTTCTCTAGATAGAGGTCATCATTGCACTACCTGGAGTGCTTCACCTAGAATGGAAATGCTCTGCTTGGACTAAAGTTTTAGTAGAAATGATTGAGGGGGGTTCGTATTTATACCCAACCCAACCTATTAAATGCTAACACGTGGCATCATCGAAATGGCTGAACAAGGTGGCTACTTAGAAATTTGACCCCATTACTCCTATCTTTGAAGTCTGCATCGGTAGTTGAAGGTCAAAACTTATTTTCCACATGGTGTGCCCTAATCGACTGAAGATGGTCATTAAAGAAATAAATGTGCTACATTTCCAAGGATAACCCACTTCCTAACATGGCATCGAATGCAAGGGAGATGGTCAAAGTTATCTAGCCAGCATGGAGGTGACTGACTTCATTCAGTCAAGCTTCGAGCAGTTGCTAGCTCTCAGAACTTGAAAAGGAATCTACCAGGTACTTACTCAGAGATAATAGATGATAAGGATATTGTTTAGTACGGATTTTGATGCTTGCCTAGTACCTTTTGTTTGGAGCAGATAGATATATTTATCTTGTTATTTTACCTGGGTATATGAAGATTAGGTTTATTTTTTTGTACCAACTCATGCATGGATCTCAGAGCATTGAACCAGATTAGTTTGGATTTTTTAAAATTTGTTTTAGATTGCTCTATTTATTTTAGATTAGTTTGAAGTCTTAGAGTTTTGATAAAGTTAGTCTTTAGGTTGTTAAGGTCTAGAGTCTATTTAAAGGATCTTGTTATTAGAAAAATTCATCGATAATCAAATAAAATATTTTGAGATTTCTCCCATCCTTCCGGTTCTCTTCTCTCTCCTGTTCTCATTCTCTTCTTCTTTCTTCTTCTTCTTCTCCCTCTTCTTCTTCCTCTACCATTTCTTCTTCCCTGTTCTTCTTCTTCCTCTTATTCTCCAAGCTCCAATAAACCAAATCTCAAGCCTCTTGATTCAACGATCCTAGCCATCTCACATCACAGAGAGCCCCCACACCAACATTCCCTCATTTGCCTAACACCCCACATCCCTTCACTACCATCGGCCACCATCTCCCCTTCACTGCCACCTGCTAACCCACGAACCTCCACCATGGTCAACCCTAGCCGGACAACTGCCACTACCATGCTGATCCCATCTCTCATGGCCACCTCCATCCTCCCATCCAGAACCACCCCCTCCATCGATGCCGAGCATCGACGAGCCTTCCCCCTCTCCTCTGACACCACCGAACCCCATCGCCCACACTTCTCCATCCTCCATCCATGAAGCCTCCCACTGATCGGACACCACCCACCCTTCATGGCCGCTCGACATCACCCATCAATGAGCTCCTCCTTGCTGACCACCCACTACCTCCAACTGCCATCGTCTAGCCACCTCCAGTGCTTCCTCATCTTTGATCGATGCCTCCACCCCATCTATGTTGTTCGTGCTGCCTCTAGTGCCATCTGTGCCAACCATGCCACCACCGTTGTCCATGCCACCACCCGCATCTGTGCCAATCATGCTGCCTATCTCACCGCAACCTCATGGTACACATCACTATGCACTGATTATAGTACCTTATTTTTATTATTTTTATATAGAATAGTATGAGTAAGGGTCAAATCCATAGGGATTGTTGGAGTTATTTCAAAAAGTACTTGATAACTAAAAAATAAGATGAGTAATAAAATAATAGAGATCAAAATGAGAATCAACAGTTATGAAATAAAGCAATAAGAAAAATTAATTAGTTGTAGGGAAAAGGATCCCAGGATTTTGAGTCACTATTACCTATGAATATAATCAAGATATGATCTATCTTAACGAGAGTACGTCTCGTACCCATAGATCATGGCCTGTCCCTTTTAGGAATAGATCAATCAAAGATTATCTTCACTTAAAGAACACTTACCTTAAAAGTACAACTCGTATCCTTTGATCTTGAATTATCCTAAAGTATAAGCTACTTCAAACAAGGTAGAAGATCAATATAGATAAATGTGAAGCAATAAGATCTTTCATTTCATAACATAAAGAATACATCTCATAATTAAATAAAATAAAATGCTAAAACAAAAGTTTCTCTTCCCCTGATTCTTGAATAAGATGGAGATCCCGCTTCTAGGAAGACTAGACAGCAAATCGAAAGATGGAGTAGATGGAGCAGTGGTGCGATGGAAATCAGGGAACCAAAGAACAATGGTGGAAATTGGATGACGTTAGAAGGGAAGTTGGAAGAGGGAGGAAAATGGAAGTAGACTGGAAGGTGAAAGGGATAGAAGTCGAAAGTGGAAATGAGGAAGATGGAAGGATCGAAGAATATCTCGTTGACTGGCTACGAGACTTCCTCTAGAGGTAGAGAATAGCACGTAGGCTCGCATAGGAACTGCATTGGTTTGCTTCGCTATTTGCCTCAACAAATCTCCATTCCACATCCTCGTCCATCACATCCACCTACCCATCGCACTCGCATTTTATTATGATCCCTCATCCTGTATCATTCCGTTCAACCATATTTTTCAAAATCAAACTCCATTATTTTTCTGAACAATCCACTTCTGATCATCCCTTTCTTGGATGACTTTAATTTTCTTTGTCTAACTTCCTATAGTAGGTGAGAAAAAGTTGATAGTGGCTATGGCGGCATTCATTCACTCGAGATGGCACCACAATGCAGAAGATAACCATGATGGACTTCTAAAGAAGGTGACTGATGGTTGATGACTGATGGCGGTGCTCAATGGCTAGCAGCTGGGGAGGTGGCTCAAAATAGAGAGAAGGGAATGAGAAAGTGGCTGACTGGCTTCACTAGCTAGCAAGCAAGATGGATGGCTAATGGTGATGGGCGATGGTGTTTCAGGCAGAAGGAGAAGGAACTAGTGATGCTGCAATGGCAGAGATGATGGGAGATCAGATTGGATGGAATGCATGGTGGCTCGGTGGTGGCTCTTGAATGGTGATCGGTGATGCCTCTTCGACTGGCAATAGGGGAAGGAAACTAATAGTGATATCTCAGTGGATCAGGCAGAGGAGATGATGGAGAGGATGCCCGGTGGCGATCGTGAGCTTGATAGGTGGCGGACATGGTGAAGAAGATGGCACTGGGCATTAGTTTTGAAGATGGAGTAGGGGATGGGATTCTTGAGTCGGTGAGGGAGAAAGGTTGGTGATGGATTGGGCAGAGATGATGGCCGGAGATGGGAGAGTGGTTAGGGAAGAAGATGGGCCGACAGTGGTGCTTGACGAATCACACGAAGATCGATGGAATTTTGGAGGAGAGAACTGGTGATCGATAGTTCCGGCAGCTTCCTTGAGTGGAGGAGACGATGTAGGTAGCTCCAGTGGTGGTGGGATGGTGCGAGGTGGCTTCTCCGATGTCAAATTGGCTTGGGAAGGCTGATGGTCCATAGATCTATTTTGTGGACCAGTAGCAATGGCTGTCGTGGATCGAGCGAGCATCCTATGAACCAAGCAATTGGTCCACCATGGATCGACTACTTTAAACTTTGTGTAATTTGTATTAATTCCTTTGAAAATCAATTCCAAGCTTTTTTTAGTCTGATTTGAGTGTCGTTTGCACTATTGGACTCCAAAAATTGAACTCTTCATGTTGATGGGGTTCATTCATGCAAAACACTATATAAGAGTATCAGTTTTAATTAAATAAAGTTAAATTAATTTTTAACTTAATATGTATTTAATATAGGTATCTCAACCCCCAACTTGAAATTTGCTCATCTTCGAGTAAAGTAGATGAATTAGCTATGTATACTAAGCTATCCAAGAAGTAAAAATTGTCTTACTAATTCTAAAATCAGTTGATACCTGGTTCGACCACAAAAAAGATCTTTCATCGGATTACCAATTTCACCCATTTACTGACCGAGTAAAGCCAATTGAACTTTCTAGAGTTCTTCTTTTTCCAACTTTCTACCTCACTCTTTAAATCCTCTTACTTTAGGTTTTGGTATAGTATTAGTTTATTTAGTCCTTTTTTTAATAATAATAATAATATAGAGTTAGTGCAATATCCTAACATCTTGCTTTCTATTGACCCTTATAGCAAGCTTTAAGCCAATGACTCCCAAACTAGTTAGCTTTAGGGCATTAGGTGTAGAATACCCTGTTAGGAATTGTGTTCCAAAGCCAATCATCTAGGCTGTAGACGATTGTGCTAATTTTGTAATTGTATATAAATTTCTTGATAAATAAAAGTTATCCTTTTTTGGTTGTTTATCACATGTGCATTTTCCTGAAAAGAACTCTTGTGTGATGGAGTCCTTAGAACTACATTATATTTGATATAGAGAGGATATATCAAGTAGTTCTTAAACTAGTTCACAACCAAAGGATACATTGTTATAGGATGATGATGTATCAAGTATAGATTGTTGTATTTCATATTGGTTGGTTGTCCTCTTAACTAAGGAGTGTGGTGACATTGATGTGACATACAAGTGAAATGTGTGACATCTCACTGAACGTGACCATCTGCGGAGCTCCCTTCTACCAAATGGTTACTCGCGAAAGGATATGGATATATATGTCCCTTAGACCTGAGGTCACCATGGTAGCTTGCAAGCAACTCACTGTACTTTGGTACCGTACTACCTGGATTTCTAATCCAGTGATGAAAGGTTTCTGGGTGCAGTCAAGTACTTGTGAAGTGACAGTGGATCAAGATGGAATTGACCCCTCCAAATAGTTTGGAGTGAATGACTCGCTGTGTCTCAATTTAGCAAAACCTTGGCCAGGGTAGTTCTTGTGAGGAGTCACAGAACTTGTAAGGTTGAGACACGATCTGGATAAACAAAATTAGGGTTGGGAGTCAAACCCTAGGTCATTCTGAGCATTATGAGGTCAAAGGGATGAACTATAAGGTAACCATATGCTAGAGGTTCTAGAATATTGCTCTACAAACATTGACCTATCTGGACATCGGGTATCATTGCTAGATGAGGACTTTGACTGGTATTGAAAGTGTTCCAGTGCTACCGGCTTAGTATTCGAACCTATGGGGTCACACACGATAGGGGTTTCTATCTGATCTAAAGGTTGATCGATGATTGAGAATCATTTGCAATCACTGAAGGTCAATGTGATTGACCATGTTCCAGGTGTCGACACTTGTAAGTGTCGACACTTATAAGTGTTGATACTTGGGAATTTTTGAAGTGTCGATACTTGATTGACAAGCAAAACTTCTGGGAAGAATTTTTGGAAAGATTTGACTTCGAATTTTGAATTCGAATTTTGGTTTTTGGGCATTTTTGGCTCCAGGCTTTCTTGGTATGATAGTCATACTTGCTTTTTTTGTCTTGGACCCATTTGGTATGGCTCTTGACCTTCTCCCCCAATCACTCCTCCTTCCTCTTTCTCCCTCTCATGGCTGCCCCTATAAATAAAGGTTATTCTATAGGGCTTTGGCCAATTTTTTTGGTTCTTGGTTTTGTTTTGTTGGCTGGTTACAAGGTCTCCACGCCATAAGAAAAAAAAGATGGAAAAGGGTTTGTGAGGTCTTTGGGATTGGGTATGAGAAACCTAGCTTTCAAGCTAGGTCTTGGAAAGAGAGTTTCTTAGGAAGGGTTCCACCTCTCCTCCTTGTCTTCCTAGAAGAAGAGGATCGGCCTGAAGGATCTCGAAGAGCTAGCCTTCAAGGGAGTTGGTCAGTTTCGAGCCCTGGTTTGAACTACTCGTAGAGGCCAGACGCGTGTATAGCTTGAGAGCATTTTCACCACCTCCATCCTAAAGGTATAGTGGTAAGGTACCCTTATGCCTCCATCCTCTTTTCTGTTGATGTTTTTAGTAGCATGCTTCATTATTATACTAGATCCTATTGCAGGCAAATCGATAGATCGTTTTGATCTATCTACTGAGCCTTTCGCTGCTTATTTTAAAATTATTTTAAAATACTTTTCTTCTGCCTAGCATGTTTTTCCCTTCAATGGTATCAGAGCCAGGTTCATCATAGTATAATAATGTTAGCATGCTTTAACATCATATATTTTTTTTAAAGTACTTGGAATGAGTGCTTCACCATGGCGTCCGGTCATAGGAGAGAAGTAGGGCTACAAGACCCTCTTTTTCCATTCAATGGGATCTCCTATGGCATGTAGGGGTGCCGCTTATGATTGACTCATAAAGAGAAAAGATAAAAGAAAATGTAGATTAAAAATGTTTTAATCCTGTATTATGATCTTAAAACAAATTTAGATATGATCTAAGAGTTTTGTTTTAATCAAATTTGATTGAAAGTTTGGTGAAACTTTGGATTTGAAATCATTGTTATTGCCCTGTGATAGGCCTTAAGTCGACCTCTTGAGTTGACTCATGAAGGTTGAAGTGTCGATACTTGATCAGGATGTGTCGACACTTGGGCTCGTGAGTCAACACTTTGCCTTGAAGGTGTCGACTCATGAGCACTTCCTAGAAAACATAGTGTTCTATTTTTTTCTTGTCTCAGGCCTTAAGTTGACCTAAGTGTCAACACCTGTATCGACACTTGCCCCTGGTGAGTCGACACTTGACATGAAAAGTTACCAAAATAGTGAATTCAAATTTCTTTTTATTATAAAATTATTTTGCATGATAAATTAAAATTATTTTAATTTATTAAGGCTATTGAACTTAATTAAGAATTAAAAATGATAAAGAACTCTAGGAATGTGATTCAAAGATTTTAAGTCATTTCAATAAGCCTTAAGGGTCATGGGTTAGCTTCTATCAGGTCCTTAATTAGGTTAGACCTAAGTTTAGTGCATTGGACTAATTAGAGAACTAATCTAATCAAATATTGAGTTAGGATTTCTTCTCTATAGATCTCTTTAATAGTTAGATTGATTAGTCCATAAATCTAAATAGACCTAATTTATGGCTCAGAGAACAGCCCGAGTCTTTAGGCTAGTCTAATCGAGTCTGATGAACCAATTGGTGTCTAAGGTAAGTTTGGCATTTTGATCTTGGTTCTTTGGGGCTACCTCTTACCTGGCCAACTCGATTGGTGTTTAAGGCAAGACGGTTAATGGCAGAACCCAACCCGTGATCTCACTTACCTGGCCAATATGGTCAATCAGAATTGATTAGATAGTTCACTGACTCGTGTTAACCCATGTCACCCAAGGTTAATCAGTCTTGACTGATTTTAGGTGCCCATGGATCATTAGTTATGAGTAACCCTCCTTGATTACTGATGTGGTCAGTGGGAGATTGATCCATGTCTTCTCATCTCTTCTTCTGTCACAATAAGATTAAACCCTCTAAATTATAAGGTCCATAAAAAGATGAAGTTATGGGGATAACCGAGTCCTAGCCTCTCATTAAGTGGGATGGTAATGAGACCAATAGTTGGGTGTTCATCGACAGATCCAAAGATTGGGTGTTCATCGGGCTATTGGAATTGCTGTTCCTAATATGATGGCTTAATGCGACTTTCTTAACGGTGGTCAGGTGGGACGGCCAAAGCTGGGTTGACTATTCATTAGTTAGAAGCATTGAATTTTATCATGTTAATGGTTGGACCTAACCGGGACCTTCAATAGGAGGCCCAAAGGCCGATTGAAGTGCACCTTAGTGCAAAACCTAAATACTAGAGGTTACTTGGAGAAGTAATCGGTTGTAGAACCTACCTTTAGACGCACATGGATGGGCCTACCAAAGTCGGGCTCATGTGTTGTCTATTGGACTCTAGTACCTACTTAGAAATCAAAGTAATTCCTCGGATTGGAGGTAGAGGCTACCAGTCTGAACAAAATAGTGGAAGGGCCTGTAGACCAAAGTCCATGTCTGTAGGATAATAATTCATATACACTAATTAGCTTTGGTTTTCCTTTCAGACATCTTCCAACCTGTCACTCCGATCTTTTCTCGATAATGAGAAGCTTAAGGGTCCCAACTTTGATAGCTGGTATCGAAGGCTCAGGATTATCCTAGAGCATGAGCGGATCTTGTATATGATATCGGATCTAGCACCTGAAATTCCTGCGCCCAATGCTCGGGGTTCGATCAAAGACACTTATTAGAAGTGGTTCTCTGACAGGACCACTGTCCGATGCATAATGTTGGCAGTGATGAACGATGAGTTCAGTCATAAATTCGAAGAAGCCCAGCTACAAGAAATCCTTCAAAGGTTGAAGGAGTGTTTTGGGATACCAGACGATGTTGAGAGGTACAGGGTCTCTTGTGCTATCTACAATGCATGGATGCATGATGGGGCCTCAATCACTAATCATGTATTATACATGATCGAGATGATTGAGCGCCTGGGCAAGCTTGGATGTCCCTTGCATGAATAGCTTGGGAAGGATGCGATTCTAAATTCCCTCCCCTTTTCCTATCTAGATTTTCTCGATCATTATAGAATGAATAAGCCTGCAGTTAACTACCATGGTCTGTTGGGGCTGCTGCAGACTTTTGAGAAAGACCACCATCTGAACAAAGGGGTGGTAAATCTAGTGGAAGAATATTCAGTAGGGTGTTGTCCCTTCAAGAAAGAAAAAAAGAAAAGTAAAGGAAAACATGTGCAGAATGCTTCTGGGCCTAGTCAGGCCAAGAAGGAGAAGGCTGATAAGAGCCAAGCGGAGTACTTCTTCTGCAAGAAGAGGGGACATTGGAAGAGGAACTATCCTCTTTACATTGCATCCCTTGACCTGAACAGGTCCAAGAAGAGGAAGCAGTTGGAAGGTGTTGGACAAGGTATTTATATGATAACACCTTGTTGTTTCTCTATCTGTGATACTAATAACTAGGTATTGGATACAGGAAGTCCAATTCATATTTATAATTCTTTGCAAGGACTTTAAGTTAGTAGAAGATTCGAGGATGGCGATGATTCTTGAACATGGAAAATGGAAGCCAAGTTCCAGTCCTGGCATTGGAAGTCCTCAAACTAGTTTTCGAGTCTTGTACAATCATTTTGAATGAGTGTCATTATTGTCTATCTTTTATTTTAAATATCATTTCTGTAGGCCAATTGGCTATGTATGGTTATGAACTATCAATAAAGAATGACATTTACAAAATCATTTGGAATGGTTATGTTATAATGAATGGATCATGAATAATGGTATTTATATACTATCGCGACCTGTTAGTGTAGTGTACACATCTAACAAATGCTCTAGGATAGATAATGTCAGCGATGCATACCTATGGCATTGTAAACTATGTCATATTAACAAGAATAGAATAAATAGGTTGAAGTGCGAGGGTCTCCTCGACTTTAGTGAAAGTGGTTCACTTCTAACTTGTGAGTCCTATCTTCTTGGAAAGATGACAAAATCATCTTTTACTGGAAAAGGTGAACGAGCCAAAGAAATTCTAAGTCCGGTACATACTGATGTATGCGGACCCATGAATATTAGTGCCAGAGGTGGATACAGTTATTTCATTATATTTATATATGACTGTTCAAGATACGGTTATGTCTTCTTGATGAGACATAAATATGAATCGTTTAAATTATTCAAACGATATCGTAATGAAGTAGAAAAATAAACTAGAAGATGTATCAAAATGCTTCGATCAAATCGAGGTGGTGAATATCTTTCCGAGGAGTTTCTGACATATCTCGAAGAGAATGGAATTCTCTCTCAGTGGACAACTCCATGGATACCTCAGTTAAATGGAGTGTCTGAAAGGAGGAATTGAATCCTGTTAGACATTGTTCAGTCCATGATGGGCTTTGCTTCTCTACCATTATCCTTTTGGGGATATGCTCTGAAATTAGCCTGTTACCTTTTGAATAGGGCTCCGAATAAATCCGTTAACAAAATCCCATATGAGATATGGACTGGACATAAGCTAACACTCTCACACCTCGGGTCTAGGGTTGCCCGTCTTATGTAAAACATTTAAAAATGGACAAACTTGGACCTAGGTCTGATTGGTGCCTTTTTGTTGGGTATCCAAAAGAGTCTAAGGGGTATTACTTCTACTTGGCTGAGGAACAAAAGTTGTTCATCAGTCTTAGAGCTATCTTTTTAGAAAAGGAGTTTCTTAGTGAAGGGACTATAGCTGCTAAGATTGAACTTAGTGAAGTTCAACAAGTAGAAGAACCAACATACTTAAGGGATAATATAGAACCGGTTGTGATTAGATCACACCCTGAGCCCATACAGGAACCATTAGGGAGATCCGGTAGGGTACCG
The DNA here is from genome assembly GCA_021397845.1 of Areca catechu. Taxonomy (NCBI): domain Eukaryota; kingdom Viridiplantae; phylum Streptophyta; class Magnoliopsida; order Arecales; family Arecaceae; genus Areca; species Areca catechu. The sequence continues at coordinate 25,739,408 of CM038043.1, forward strand.
AATCAACTGGATAGATACTATGATTTCTTGGTTCTGGATTGTGATCCCATTGAACTCGATGAGAACAATGAGGATCCGATCACCTATATGGATGCGATGCAGAGGCCCGACTCTGAGAAATGGCTGGGAGCCATGAAATCCAAAATGGAGTCCATGGAAATCAACAATGTATGGACATTGATTGATCCACCTGAAGGGATAAATCCATTGGGTGCAAATGAATTTTCAAAAGGAAAAGGGGTGCTGACGGGCAGGTAGAGACCTATAAAGCCTATATGATTACCAAGGGGTATCGTCAATGTTATGGTATTGACTATGATGAGACGTTCTTTCCTGTGGCAATGCTTATATCCATTTAGATCCTGCTTGCTTTAGCAGCACACTTTGGCTATGAAATCTGGCAAATGGATGTCCGAATAGCTTTCCTGAATGGTGAGCTCAAATATATGATACAACCTGAAGGGTTCACATCCACAGACGAGTCAAAGGTATGCAAACTTTAAAAGTCCATCTATGGACTGAAGCAAGCATCACGGGGTTGGAACATGCAATTTAATAAGTGTATTAAGTCATATGGCTTCATTAAGAATGAAGAAGAGCCTTGTATTTATAAATGGGCTAATGGTTCTGTAATTGTATTCCTTGTGTTGTATGTAGATGACATTCTCTTAATTGGGAATGACATCCCAGCACTACAAAGAATAAAGGTCTGGTTGTCATCTCAGTTCTCTATGAAGGACTTGGGTGAAGCCTCTTACATACTGAGTATGAAGATCTATAGAGATATCTCTAAGAGGCTTTTAGGACTATCCCAGTCTACATACATTGACATTGTGCTGAAGCAGTTCAGCATGGAAAACTCCAAGAAAGGCTATCTCCCGATAGGCACCGGAATTGCTATCTCCAAAAAGGATTATGTGACAACTCCTGAGGAGAGAGAGCATATGAGTAGAATCCCGTATGCTTTGGTAGTGGGTTCTATCATGCATGCCATGACATGTACTAGACCGACATGGCATACTCACTAAGCATGGTGAGCAGATACTAGTCTAACCCAAGTGAAACTTATTGGAAAGTGGTAAAGACTATCCTTAAGTATTTGTGAAATACTAAGGACCAATGGCTGATTTATGGAGAACCTGAATTGAAACTTGTGGGGTATACTGACTTCAGTTTCCAGTCAGATAAGGATGATAGCAAGAGTGTATCAAGATTTATCTTTATTCTGAATGGAGGAGCTGTCTGCTGGAAAAGTTCCAAGCATCCTACTATGGCAGACTCGGTATGTGAAGCAGAGTACATTCAGCATCAGATGCAGCAAAGGAAGCTGTGTGGTTGCGAAAGTTTCTTGGCGAGCTGGGAGTGGCACCTTCCATGGATGGTCCTATTATGGTGTATTGTGACAGCACTGGAGCTATTGCTCAAGCCAAAGAGCTGAAGTCTCATCACCGCACAAAGCATATTCTGCAGCGCTATCACCTTGTATGTATCACCTTGTATGAGAGATCATGAAATGAGATGACATTGACCTTAAAAAGATCGATGGAAAAGAGAACCTGGCTAACCCCTTCACTAAAGCCATCGAAATTCAAGAGTTTGATAGTTATAAATAGAAAATGGGAATAAGATTCTGTACCGATTGGCTTTAGTCCAAGTGGGAGTTGTTGGGAATTGTATCCCAAAGCCAATCATCTAGGTTGTAGACGGTTGTACTAATTTTGTAATTGTATATGAATTTCTTGATAAATAAAAGTTATCCTATTTTGGTTGTTCATCACATGTGCATTTTCTTGAAAAGAACAATTATGTGATGGAGTCCTTAGAACTACATTATATTTGATATAGAAAGGATATATCAAGTAGTTCTAAAACTAGTTCACAACCAAAGGATACATTGTTATAGGACAACGATGTATCAAGTATAGGTTATTGTATCTTACATTAGTTGGTTATCCTCTTGATCAAGGAGTGTGGTGACATTGATGTGACATACAAGTGTAATATGTGACATCTCACTGAATGTGACCATCTGCAGAGCTCCCTTCTGCCAAAGGGTTGCTCGCGAAGGGATATGGGTATATGTGTCCCTCAGACTTGAGATCACCATGGTAGCTTGTAAGCAACTCACTGTACTTTGGTGCCAAACTATCTGGATTTCTAATCCAGTGATGAAAGGTTTCAGGGTGTGGTCAAATACTTATGGAGCGGTGGTGGATCAAGATGGAATCGACCCCTCCAAATAGTTTGGAGTGAATGACTCGTTGTGTCTCAATTTAGCAAAAACATGGTCAGGATAGTTATTGTGAGGAGTCATAGAAATTGTAAGGTTAAGACACAATTTGGATAAATAAAATTAGGATTGGGAGTTGAACCCTAGGTCATTCTGAGCATTATGAGGTCAAAGGGATGAATTATGTGGTAACCATATACCAAAGGTTCTAGAATATTGCTCTATAATCTTCGACCTATCCGGACGTCGGGTATCATTACTAGATGAGGACTTTGACTGGTATTGGAAGTGTTCCAGTGCTACCGGCTTAGTATTCAAACCTATGGAGTCACACACCATAAGGGTTTCTATCTGATCTAAAGGTTGATCGATGATTGAGAGTCGTTTGCCATCACTAGAGGTCAATGTGATTGACCATGTTCCAGGTGTCGACACTTGTAAGTGTCGACACTTATAAGTGTCGACACTTGGGTATTTTTGAGATGTCAACACTCGACTAACGAGCAGAATTTCTAGAAAGATTTGACTTCGAATTTTGAATTCGAATTTTGATTTTTGGTCATTTTTGGCTCCAAGCTTTCTTGGTATGATAGTCATACTTGCTTTTTTTGGCTTGGACCCATTTGGTATGGCCCATGACCTTCTCCCCCAATCACTCCTTCCTCTTTCTCCCTCTCATGGCTGCCCCTATAAATAAAGGTTATTATATAGGGCTTTGGCTAATTTTTTTGGTTCTTGGTTTTGTTTTGTTGGCTGGTTACAAGGTCTCCATGCCATAAGAAAAAAAATATAAAAAAGGGTTATGAGGTCTTTGGGATTAGGTGTGAGAAACCTAGCTTTCAAGCTAGGTCTTGGGAAGAGAGTTTCTTAGGAAGGGTTCCACCTCTCCTCCTTGTCTTCCCAGAAGAAGAAGATCGGCCTGAAAGATCCCGAAGAGCTAGCACTCCGAGGGAGTTGTCAGTTTCGAGCACTGGTGTGAACTACTCATAGAGGCCAGATGCGTGTGTGGCTTGAGAGCATTTTCACAACCTCCATCCTAAAGGTATAGTGGTAAGTGCCTTTATGCCTCCATCCTCTTTTCTGTTGATGTTTTTAGTAGCATGCTTCATTATTATACTAGATCTTGTTGCGGGTAGATCGATAGATCATTTTAATCTATCTATCAAGCCTTCCGCTGCTTATTTTAAAATTATTTTAAAATACTTTTCTTCTACCTAGCATGTTTTTTCCTTCATACCCTTCGGGCTTACTGACTTGAGTCAAAAAGCTACGTGTTAAGATTATCTCTACAATAGGTTTCTTTACATTCTCACCTTTTAACATGAACAACAATACTTGATTAGGTGAAGGGGCTTGGTTACTCAGTGAAAGATGCTAAAAATCTTATTTATTAAATTTTAAAGAGGACTTTTATGATTCTTTGATTTTTTATCTATACCATTATAAGGTAGATTCTTATTGAGATCAACAGTCAGAATGGTCTAGAATTATTCAAAAAAAAATTCTAGTCTAAACTCTACTATTTATTGGGCTTCTTTGATAATTCATCCCTCAATATCTCTAAAATTATCTAAATCATTAATCATTCATCATTTAGAAAGCTTGGTTATCTTCAAATTGAGATAGAGTTTGGTACACAAAATTGATTAAAGTTCTACTCAAGGATTAATTTAATTATCCCCCCAACTTAATTTCCATTGTCCCTAATTAAAGAGGATATTAGTAATGCAACTTAAATATCAAGAAAGGATACCATTTGGAAGGGTACTTGAGGTTGGATGTTCCTTTGTCATCATACTCTCAATTTAACTTTATTTATCTTGGGTTTCTTTAAAAGAAAAAGTAGATAGTTAAAAATAAAAAGCATAAACTAGGTTGTCTCCCAGGAGTGCTAAGTTTAAAGTCTTCAGCCAGACTATGCTGATCATCACAACAATGCTGGGTTCACAAGATCAATGGATTCAATAACTTCTCCATCATTGATTTTCTCTATATAAGGTTTTAAACACTGGCCATTTATCTTAAAAATATTTTTCTGCTTAGGATCTTTAAGTTCTATAGCTCCATAAGAAAATACCTGAGTCACTATGAAAGGTCCATCCCATCGTGAGCAAAGTTTTCCAGGAAAAAGACATAACCTAGAATTATAGAGCCATACTTTTTGATTAGGCTCAAACATTTTTCTATTAATAAATTTATCATGATATGCCTTAATTTGAGCCTTGTAGATTTTAGATCTTTCGTAAGCTTCATTACGTGGCTCTTCTAATTCATTCAATTGAAGTTTTCTATTGAAACTTGCATTTTTCATGTCAAAATTAAATTACTTAATAACCTAAAATGCATGGTGTTCTAATTCTACAGGCAAATGACAACCTTTTTCAAACACTAACTAGTATGGAGACATTCCTAAAAGGGTCTTAAAAGTAGTTTGGTAAGTCCATAAAGCATCATCCAAACATTCTGACCATTCTTTTCTATCGAGTCTTACCATTTTTTCAAGAATATGTTTAATTTCCCTATTAGAGACCTTAACTTGGTCACTAGTCTAGGAGTGGTAAGATGTGGCTACTTTGTGAGTAATTTTATATTTCTTCATTAAACCTTCAAAGTGCCTATTCGTGAAATGTGCACCCCCATCGCTAATTATAACTCTTGGGCACCAGATTGACTAGGATGTTATATTGAATAAATTTGATTACAACCTTATGATCATTAGTTCGAGTTGCCATGGCCTCTATCCATTTTGATACATAATCAACTGCAACTAGAAGGCACTCAAATCCAAAGAAAGGAGGAAATGGTTCCATGAAGTCAACCCCCCATACATCAAAAATTTCTACAACCAAAATAGGGGATACGGGCATCATATCTCTTCATGAAATATTTTCCTTTTATTGACATCGTAGGCAATTATGGCCAAATTTGTGTGCATATTTGAATAGAGTTAGCCAGTAAAACTCACTCTACAGTATCTTTGCTGCGGTTTTCTTTCCATTAAAGTGTTCCCCATAGGCAAGAGAATGACAAAAAGTGAGTATGCTTTTGAATCACTCTCAGGGACACAATATCTAATCATTTGATATGGATAGTACTTAAACAGTTCAGGTTCCTTCCAAAAATAATATTTAAGTTATGAAAAAAATCTATCATTTCTTGTTTAGACCAGTGGAAAGGAATTTGTCCTGTAGCTAGGTAATTAACAATATGAGCAAACCAGGGAAGATTAGTAGAAGAGATTAAGAAAAGTTATTCATTAGGAAACCTATCTCAATTATTTCTTTGTTGTATTGTACCAAGATCCTAGAAATATGATCTGCTACCACATTTTTAGAGCCCTTCTTATCTAAAATTTTTAGATCGAATTCTTGTAATACAAGAATCTATCTAATTAGTCTAGGTTTAGGATCCTTTTTGGATAGCAGATGTTTCAATGCTGCATGATCAGTATAAACTAGGATCTTAGACCCTAATAGATATGATCAAAAAATCTTTAAGATAAATACAACTATAAGTAACTTCTTTTCAGTAGTAGTATAATTCATTTGAACATCCAAAAGAGTTTTGCTAGCATAATAAAATACATGTAGTTCCTGATTAAGCCTCTGCCCAAAAACTATCCCTATAGCATAATCAAAAGCATCACACATGATTTCAAATGGTAGGATCCAATCTGGAGGCTTAATAATTGGTTAAGTGGTTAGAGCAATTCTAAGAGTATTATAAGTAGCCAGACATTCTTCATTAAAATCAAAAGGATTGTCTTTAACAACCAAATTATATAAAGGTCATTAGATTTTACTGAAATCCTTAATGAAACGTCTATGAAACTTGCATAGCCAAGAAAGGATTGAACTTGTCTAACTAAGGTTGGGGAAGGTAGTTTTGAAATTAATTTGATCTTAGCTTTATCTACCTCAATCCTTCGCTTGAAAATAATATGTCCGAGCATGATTCCCTCATGAACCATAAAATGGCTATTCTCCCAACTTAAAACTAAATTTGTCTCAAATATTATTTGAGTACCTTAGTTAAATTTTGGAAGCAGTCATCAAATGAAGAACCAAACACCAAAAAATCATCCATAGAAACTTTAAGAAATTGACCAACCAAATCAGAAATGATGGCCAACATACAACATTGAAAGGTAGCTAGTGCATTGTAGATACCAAATGGCATGTGTCTAAAGGCAAACATTCCAAAAGGGCAAGTGAAGGTAGTCTTTTCTTGATCAATAAGAAATACTGGGATCTAGTTATATTTTGAATATCCATCCAGGAAATAAAAGAAACTCTGTCCTACTAGCCATTCTAAAATTTGATCAATAAAAGGCAAAGAAAATTGGTCTTTCCTAGTGATGATGATGGGGACCCGAGAGCCCAGCCACCTTAGCAGCCATATGGGATCCCAGTCACAGTAGGTGCCATTTACTCAATTAGGGCAGTCCGTGATTCTCTTAAAGTCATCCAAGGATAAAAGGAAGCAGATCATCGCCCCTTATGGAAGATGTTAGCCAACCAAGAAATATAGAAGGAATTATATAGCATCCTATGTCTCATATGGTGCCCCCCTGTTTCACGCAAGCTAGAAGAGGAAGAAACTTGTCACCCAACCTTGACATGGTCCCCCTCCTTGTTTCATGCAACCACTCCAAGCAAAAATGGAAGATAATTGGCACCCAAGCAAAGGAAGCAAGCAAGCAGGAGTCCCAGATTTTCTTCTCTCCCTATTACCACGTATAACCAACAAATATAGAAAATAATATGGCACCTTCCCTCTTTTCTATCCATTCCATGTAATCCAAGGGCTAGGGTCAATTATAAAAGGACCCCCTTCATGTATGAAAATTTGAATTCTAATGAAGAAAAAAAATTAGAAGAGAGATTCTTCTTTCACTCCATATGGAGAGGGTGAGAGGCCCACTTATCGCTCCGCAAGGAGAGCACGTGAGGTGCAAAACAATCACTCCGTAAGGAGAGCACGAGAGGTGCAACTCCAGACATGTTGCTTCGCATCATGTCTAGTTATCCTCCCCTTTGATTTCATCTTCCTTACCGCCCTCATGTCCTTTGAGATTCACCCTAACGGCTCTATGTAGTGAGATTGATGGGATGCCCTAGAGGTGAGAGGTCTCTCCATGAGTTTAAGTCTCGAAGTCCATGAGATCTAAACCCCTGTCTTTCCCCCCCATTGTTTCCTTCACCACCTTCTTAGAAAAAAATTAATTAAGATTTTAGTGACACCCAAATCCCTGGTGACTTCTCAACTCGTCAACGGTCCTACCCCCCATCCCTCATCAGATGACATTCAATTTTTGTTAATTTACATACACTCTCAAACTTGTCATTGTATGAGTAGGAATTGACTCACCCTTTTCATTTTCTACTGTAATAATACCTGACTTTTTAGGTACTACTTGGATTGGACTGACCTATTGGCTATCCGAAATTGGGTAAATAATGCCAGCATCATGCCACTTTACAACTTCTTTTTTCACAACTTCTTGCATATTTGGATTCAACCTCCATTGCATGTCCCTTTGTAGTTTAACTTCAGCTTCATAGTGAATGTCATGCATGCAAACAAAAAGATCAGTACCCTTAAGATTAGCAATTGTCCATCCAATGCCCTCTTTATGTTCTTTAAGTACATCTACCAGTTTTTCTTCCAGATCAGTGGTTAGAGTAGATGCAATGATTTCCATGAGGGTATCATTGGGTCCAAGGAAAGAATACTTAAGCTTGGTAGGAAGAGGCTTGAACTTTAGGGTAGGTGGTGCTTCCAAGGATGGTACTAAAGGGCTCGATTGAGTCGGTAATTGTTCATACTTTATAGTCCATAAAGAAGTGGTGCTAAAGATAGGTGGCTCTAATAATGCATTTACTTCTTTGGTATATTCATCAATAGCAAAATCATTTATTTTGAAATGTGTTAGACATGCTTGTAGAGGATCTGAGTCGAGCAAAATAGAGATTTTATTATCTATAACTTTCTCTAGCATGTTCACCCCATTATGATCAAATGTAAGTAGTCCTTGGAATGCATTAAAGATATTTAACCTCATCTTCTTGTTTCCAAAAGATACATCCATACCCCCATCCTCCAATTTATACAAGCATTGGTGGTTGCTAAGAAGGGTCTTCTAAGGATAATGGGTATTTGGCTAGGATTACCGCTAGATTCCATATCTAATACAAAAAAATCAACAGGAAAATATAATTCATCTATTTTCACCAACACGTCCTCTAACATTCCATGGCATACCTTAATTGATCGGTTTGCTAATTGAAATGTCACTGACATGGGTTTCAATTCTCCGAATCCGAATAAATCATACACTAAACTTGGAAGAAGGTTTACACTTGCACCCAAATCTAGTAAAGCTTTCTTAATTATAAGGTACCCTATGATACAGTATATAATTAGGATACCAGGATCTTTAAGTTTGGGTAGGTCTATTTGCTGAAAAACTGAGCTAGCCTATTTAGTTAACTGGATCTTCTTCTGTATATGTGCCTTAAATTTTCATTTTTGTGTACACAGATCCTTAAGAAACTTGGCATAAGCTAGAACTTGTTTGATAGCATCAAGAAGAGGTAAGTTTATTTGAACTTGCTTAAATAGCTCAAGCATCTCATTCATTTTTAAACCCTTCTTATCTAAAGATAAAGAGGATTCTAAAGCACTTGGGAATGGAGCCTTAAGTATTGATGCTTGGCTAATGGATTCTTTTTCCTCTTCAATATTTCTCTTCTCTGGATTAGCCAACTCTAGTTTTTGAGTTAGGTCAGGCTGGTTTAATGTTTTCCCACTTCCAAGGGTTTGACCAATTTAGCATGTTCTGAAAAAGTCTCAGGACTAGTGGTGCTCTCATCCATGTATTATGGTTTCGGGTTACTAATGGTTGGCTAGGTAACTTACCTTCCTCCCTCCTACTGAAAGCTGTAACTAGCTGACCTATCTAGATCTCTAACTTTGTAATAGATTGTGTGTGGGAGTGAAGGAGTTGAGTATTTATTTATAGCCCTTTCAATGCTTGGAGCACCTTTTCCTCAAAGGTAGGATCTTGATTATTCGGTGGAGGTTGGCGTTGTGGGGCACTCGAGTATTAAAAGTATGGCATACTTCTAAACTGAGTCTCCCGATGATTAGGTCTAATTGATGTTGGGTTGATAATAGGTTAAGGTTTCCAAGAAAAATTTGGGTGATTTTGCCAGCCATGATTATAAGTATTTAAATATTTATCATTTCTTGGTCTAGGAGTCATTCAGGTTTGGGTTTGGTGGGCTTGCTCCTGAACAAGCTCAGAAAATTGGTAAGTGGCTAGATAATCACCTATCAAATGGTTGGGACTCAAACAAATAATACAAACATCATGTACTATAGGTGGGGAGGAGGTATGTCTGACTTGTAGAATTTGGTCAAGCTTCTGGGATAGTTCATCTACCTTGCTATAGATATCTACAGCATGACCTACTTCATATATTTCACCTCTCTTAGGTCCTATGGGAGGATCTTTATGGGTAGCAGACATGTGATGCAAGGAGTTTTCACTTAGAGTTTCAAAAAGCTGCCATGCCTCATGTCATTTTTAAGCATAAATGTTCCTCCATATGAGGTATCAGCCATTTGTCGGTGCCTTTCTGATAGACCATCATAGAAGCACTAGACCAATTGCCATTTGGTATAGCATGGTGTAGATATTTTCTAATCAATTCTTTTAATCTCTCCCATATCTCATGAAACATTTCTCTATCTAACTACAAAAAATTGGTTATGGATTTTCTAATTTGATTAGTTTTTCTTATCAAAAAGTATTTTTTAAGGAATTCTCTCTAGAGTTGGTCCCAAGTCGAAATTGTTACAGTGTTTAAGGAATTTAACTAGTACTTGGCTTTGTCTTTAAGGAAAAAAGGGAAACCTAAGGGCATCATCGAAGAAATTTTGTATTTTAACTGTTGAACATATTTCAAGAAATTCATCTAGGTGTTTGTAAGGGTTCTCATTTACCAGTCCATAAAAAGAAGGTAACATCTGAATTATACTGGACTTGCTTTCATACTCCACAACCTCTACTAGAGGTACTTGAATATAGGGAGAATACGTACATTTTGAAGGAGTGAAGTACTCCTTCAATTATCATGGTGGATCGGTTTCTTGATTGGGGTCCATAGTTCATGATCTAGTTTCTCTACAAGTTCTATCTATTTCTTGATCTAGGGGTATGATTTCAGGTTCTAATGATCATCAACCTAGCATACACTCTACAGTAGTACTCTAAAGCAAATAGCAGTTCAATTTCTTTATATTTTTTTTAAAAAAAAATGGAAGAATGAGAGGAGGTCTAAAGAGAAAACTCCTAAGAGAGTCCTAGACCATAGATAAAAGCTTTTAATTAACTTTTTTTTCAAACAAGTGATGCAATCAAAATCAATTCTATCATGGGGTTAACCTAAGTCTAGATAGCTCCTAACTGTTTCAAAGTTATCTTTGAGAACTCCAAGCCCAAGATTAATTAACTGACTTGGCTAGATAAGTGTAAGGTTAGTGGGGGTCCCCCCGTTGCTTGCCTTAGATACCAATTAAATATTAGTCAAGTAAATATAACCAATTAAAGAACCACCTTCCTTCGGACTCTTGTCCCCGAACCACTTACCTTAGATATCGAACAACTAATCGATCTAAATCCAGTCCAACTCTAGGATTTTCTTATCCTATTGAGCTCAAAATTCTTAGGGCTGACATCTAATTAATTTGTATAGTTAAGATCTAGGTCAATGCAAATGCAGGGTAATGATTTATGGGCTAAGGAAGGGTGATGAACTCTCCACCTTATCTGATTAATGGGTTATGCCCTTAAAGTCAATTATGGAGAGATACAATGCAACAAATAAGGTGTCCAAACTTTTAGTTATCACACAAGCAAAATTAAATTAATTACTTTTTTTAATTCGATGGTTATGTCTCTAATCTCCAAATAATTTATGAGGATGTCAATATTTTAATTTTTTAAAATTTTTTATTATTTTTGTATATTTCTTAAGACTTTAAAAATTTTTAAGTTTGTTCAACCTTTTTGTATCATAGGACAACCATTCAACATAACTTAAAATTATGTCAGGACAAGCTTATGTCAGGATACTCAAGATTGAAAATATTAACTATTAACTTTTAATTTCTTTTTATTATTTTTTTAAACTAACATGCCAAAAGTCCCTGGCAATGGTGCCAAAATCTGGTGCACGTCGCTACGTATCGATTATAGTACCTTATTTTTACTATTCTTATGTAGAGTAGTAAGAGTAAGGGTCGAATCTACTGGAACTTTTATAGTTATTTCAAAAAAAATACTTTAACAAGCAATAATGGCAAAAATAATAAAGCTTTCTAATTGGAATAATAAGATAACAAAGATTTTAAAAAAAGAAAGGTCTCGATATTTCAATAGACTACTTGGCAGATAGCTGGTATCCTATTCTTATATGAATACTCCTATGAGGATATAATCCATCTATGGCAATCATGACTTGTACCTGTTAGATCATGGCCCATTTTTTTGAAGTATTGATTAGTCAAGATAAGATGTATAAAATAAAAGGACTCCTATATTAAAATAACCTATGTTGCTACTTGGATCATCATGGCTTGAAGCTCGGGCGGGGTTCGGTCAGAGTTGAGCTCTCGTAGGAGGGCTAGGCTTCCCACCATGTAGTTCTTGTGCCTAGTCGGTCAGTCCTGCAAAAAAGAGAAGACCTAAGCTAGGGATCTTGGTAGGGAAACTTCGATAGTCAAGTCAGTAGAGCGATCAAGGAAAATAGATCCTCTTTTAGTGGGGCTTAGAGAAGCCTCCGTGCCTAGAGGGTTTGAAAGGTAAAAGGGTTAGAAATGCTGGTGACTGGGGGAGTCCTCTGGTGCTCATCTGACACTTACCTTAGTTTACTCTTTTTTTCTTACCTTTGTCGGAGGTCCCTCCTTTTTCTTATACCAGTTGATTTTGTATTACAGGGCTTAGAGGCCCCTCATCTCTTTTGTACCCCCCTGGGGGGTGTCTTATCTTAAAGGACTGCCTTGTTCCCAAACTCACACACAGGACAAGGTTCGAAGTTCTTGGACAGGGGCTCTGCAATGGGTGCAGGCGGCGTACTACAAGGTCTGCACCCTTCGTAGGGTGACCCACTACGATAAATGTGAGTGGCATGCCACGGGGTCTAGCACTCCGATAGGGCACTCCTTCAGAGGGTGTAGGCGATGTGCCGTTAGGCCTAGAGGAGCACTATTTTGGTGGGAGATGTAAGTGGAGTGCTACAGGGTCTGAACCCCTGGTGGAGTACTCCGCTGTTGGTGGTGCAGGCAGCGTGCTATAAGGTCTGGAGCTCTAATGGAGCACTCCTCTATAGAAGGTGCAGGTGACAGGGCACTTCTATTGTAGAAGGTTCAACTCCTTAAGAGCCACAGTGGGTTTGGTAGAGATGGAGATGTCGCCCACTAGGGTCGCCATTCGAGCCACCCCGGTAGCTGCTCCTTGAGGGAGCACGCCCCCCTTTTCCTCCATCGGTCTTGCCATTGTGGTTAAGAGGGCTCTTGTTTTCTTCAGCATTTGGCTCGATCGAGGTAACTATCAGGCCTTGACTCTCCTTGACTGGGAACTTATCTTGGACATGAGCTTATCCCCGGCTAGGAGCTCATCTCAGATAGGAGCTCGACCTCAACTGGGAGCTCACCTCGACTAGGAGCCCACCTCGGATGGGAGCTCACCTTGACTGGGAGCTCACCTCGGGTAGGAGCTTGACCTCGACTGGGAGCTCACCTCGGATGGGAGCTTGACCTCGACTAGGAGCTCACCTTGGCTAGGAGCCCACCTTGAATGGGAGCTCACCTTGGCGGGAGCTCGAGCTCGACCTTGATTGCGAGCTCACCTTGGCTGGAAGCCCACCTGGTGGCTTTGCCTGCCACCTCAATCACCAGCTGCATCTGATATGGATGTCATATCAGTGGTTCGCCATATCAAATGCCCCTACTCTCGAGTCCAGAGCATGAGGCACACCCTTGGGCTCGGGGTGAAGAGAGTAATGACATCACTGACATGGAAAGATATTGTGTCTACACCATTTAATACCTTGATCGCCAATAGTTTGCAGATCATGCCTTGCACCAATTGAGAGGTGCCACATCAGTAGGCATGGTGGCCCATCATGATGGTTACACTCTGCCTGGTGCAGTTGCATGAGAACCAAAGCATCCTGCATGGTGGAAATTGACACATGGCCGAGATCCATTGGTTGCGGGAGAGAAGAAGATGTAAGCCCCATTCAGTGCAATGTGATGGGGCTCTGCTATCTTTTTTAGAGAGGCCATTCCCCTCCATTCTACCCTTTCAAAAATCTTTAAGGGAGAAAGAACAGAGAGAAAAGAATGAGAACCGCATACCCATTTTGATAACCTTGACCTAGATCTCCACAGGTCAGTCTTCTTCCTCCACCTTCTCTCCCTCTGCTCTGTGCCGAGGGAGTTCATTTAGGGTTTGGTCCTCCTTTTTTTCTTTGTCCCTTCTTTTCCATGTCCATGAGTTCTCCCGGGGGTAGGCACCACCACTCGGACCACCCAGGTGTGATGGAGCCCTCCCGGTTAGGGCTTCCTCCCTCAGATAGTAAGGAGGAAGATGTTCCCTTCAAAGTTCCTCAGGGTCCCTACCGGATGGGGACCCCGGTGCATCCTCTTTGCCTCCTCCTTCTCCTTCTTCTTCTGGCCAGGACCAGGTTGGTCCATCCGGGATTGCTTTGATGATGAGTTGATCGTCCTTCATCTCTGGAGCATCTATAGGATCCCAGACTCCATCCAATTCATAGCTCAGGGGCTAGAGGAATGGGTCACATCCAGTAGCCCAGGTTGGATTGCCTTGTATGAGGACTTATTCCTTGCTGGGATCTATCTCCCTCTTCATCCCTTCTTTCTTTCTTTTCTTAACCATTATAGGTTAGTTCCTGCCCAGCTCATCCCAAACTCTATTAGGGTTAACTTCTCCTTCATTGTGTTATGCCACTTTCATGGCATATTGCTCACTTCTCTCAATTTCAGGCTCTTTTTATCCTGAAGCACCATCCCACTGATAGTAGGTGGTGGTTCGTGGTCCCCTGCCCAGGGGTCCTTAAGTTTGACTTGCCCACTTCCATCAAGGGATGGAAGAGTAGGTTCTTCTTTGCCTCGGTCAAGGGGGTTAACTGGACTTGGAGCGACCCCGATCGATCTCCAAATAAGAATGCTTTGGTGGAGCCCATCGACTAGGAGGTGTATGACCAGCTCATCACCTCAAAGGTTCCCCATGGGTGGGACCTCCTATCTGAACAAAACTTGTTCGATGCCGAGATCAGCCCCGTTCATTCCTTAAGTAAGACTGTAGACCCGGGTCCTTTGATGGCATATAGTAGCTAACAAAACTCCTTTTTGGATTACAGATATGAGGTTCTCGATGGATCAGATCAGGTAAATGTCCTGCAAAGGCCCACATCCACAAGGCCTAGGTAGGAACTGCTGAAGAGGCCTCGCGAGGAACCAGGGCAGAGACTTCGCGGGGAGGCCTCCTCCGAGTCTAAGGAAAGGAGCTCCCATGATGCCCTGATATTGACCATAAAGGTGGCCAGGGCCACGGTCCACGGGCCTAGCAAGAAAACCATGGCTGGGGAGGGTATACCTCTGGCCCTTCTGGCAGCCCCTGAAATAATTGAGATCTTGCCATCCCCATAGGTGGAGGAGATGGCGATTGTCTCTACAACGGGGGAAGGGTCAACCCCATCAATGTCTGTCGAGGTAGTAGAGGCTCGACCAGTGTTGCCCGGGCCCCCGCCATCCACTGCACCATGTCTCTCTTCATCAACAACATTGAGGCCTTCTACTTCCATGGTGCCGAGATCTAGGATAACCAAGTTGTCCACCCTGGTGCCGTTAGATGTTGCAACTACTCTTGACCTGGGGCTCATCGAGAGTATGATGGAGTTCATCCTCTAGCCTTGGGATCACTGGGAAAGGGCTGGCCAGCCATTGGGGGCTGTCATTTATGGGCTCTTCCCCAAGTTTCTCATGGTGAGACTCATTTTCTTTTCTCCCATTCTTTTTTTGACATGAGATTGACCTCCTCCCTACCTTCAATTACAGATGGTTCAGGATGCCTTCCTAGTCTAGGATTCCTGTCTGGCCTTGCTTTAGTGGGATGCGGATTCCCGTGGTAGGGTGGAGTTCATGGAGGGAAAGGCTAAAGTCCTGGCATACCAGGTGGTAGACCTGGAGGGGTAGGTGAAGGGGATGGAGGCTAACCTAGCTAGCTTCAAGGACATGGTGGGGGACCTAGAGATGTAGATGGAGGGCCTCGAGGAGGACCTGGCTAGGAAAGAGGAACAGTCACCCTCCTGTCGAAGGAGGCCACCCGCTTCACCTCTAAGATGGTATGCCTGTGGGAGTAGCTGCAAGCCCTACAAGTGCACCTCGATGAGGTAGAGGTTCAGGCCATGTCAGCTGAAGAGAAGGCTGCTGCTACCATGGCATGATGGAGGCTGCACAGAAAGAGGTGACCGAGGTTGTCCCACGGTACAAGGCCTTAGAGACCTTCATGGAGGAGGTACGGGAGGCCATCTAGGATGCATTCCTCAAAGACTTCAAGGAATGCAAGAAGAAAATGGCCAAACTCTTCCCCTCCTGGATTTGGATGGCATCATCCCCAATGACTCTAGGGATGGCGAGGGTGAGGAGACCCCTCCTGTG
This sequence comes from Areca catechu, assembly GCA_021397845.1. Classification (NCBI taxonomy): domain Eukaryota; kingdom Viridiplantae; phylum Streptophyta; class Magnoliopsida; order Arecales; family Arecaceae; genus Areca; species Areca catechu. The sequence continues at coordinate 25,755,390 of CM038043.1, forward strand.
GAAGTCAACGCAGTAGCAAACACCACACCGGGGACCGATCCATCATCTTTGCAAGGGCCACAGGAAGCTGCTACAGAGTTTCGAAGGCCCAACAAGGCCCCAGCCTTGGCCCCCGGCCCATAGATCGCTCCCCCCTATCTTCTTTTTTGTACTTAGAACATTTTGTCGAACTCCTTGGCTTGATGGGGGTTCTTTCTTTGTAAAAGTTTTACTTGTTAATGAAATCCATGTTTATCTTGCTTTATCGTGCCCTTCCTTCTTCTCTATTCTTCACTGCTTGGCCCTGTAGGGGCATGAGTTGCTTGCAGCAAGCAAATGTAAGTTCTCTGGGGTCTGACTTTCCTCACCAGACTTGGAGTCAGGCGGATAAGAGCGGGGCTTCGAAAGTTCCTGACTTTCTTCGTTAGACTTGGAGTTAGGCAAATGAGTGTGGGGCTTTGGAAGTTCCTGGCTTTCTTTGCCTGACTTAAAGTCAGGTAGTTGGGTCCAAGGCTTTAGAAGTTCTTGGCTTTCTTTGTTAGACTTGGAGTCAGGTGGATGAGTGCGGGGCTTCGGAAGTTCCTGGCTTTCTTTGCCATACTTAGAGTCAGGTAGATGAATGCAGGGCTTCGAAAGTTCCCGGCTTTCTTCGCCAGACTTGGAGTTAGGCAGATGAGTGTGGGGCTTCAGAAGTTCTCGACTTTCTTCACCAGACTTGGAGTCAGGCGAATGAGTGGGGACTTCAGAAGTTCCCGGCTTTCTTCACCAGACTTGGAGTCAGGCAAATTAGTGCGGAGCTTCAAAAGTTCTCAGCTTTCTTCACCAGATTTGGAGTTAGGTGGATGAATGCTGGGCGTCGAAAGTTCCCGGCTTTCTTCACCAGACTTGGAGTCAGGTGCTACCTCCTCTTCTCCTCTTAAAATTGTTTCACAACAAAATCTCATGCCTAATTAGGATTAATTCAATCCTAAATCAGATAACAACCCAATCCTTATCCAATAAAGACTTTAGATTGGATGGGAGTTTATCCAAATAGGAAAGGGAATCCTCGGAGAGATTCCCTCTTTCTCATTTTTAGTTGGTGCCCTCTTTCTCATTTTTGTGCATGCTAAGAAGAGGCACAATTTTCAATGCCACCTCTCTTATTTTGTTATCAAAATCATGAGAGAAGTGAGAGGTCCAAGTCTAACTGGGATTCTGGCTTCCCACCCTAATTAGATTTCAATTTGAATTGATTTTGAATCCAATTCAAACCCCAATTCAGACCAAATTTAAACGTTGTCAATCCTAATTTGATTAGGACTCTAATCCAAGTGTTGGATTATGAAATCCAATTAGCCTCAAATTAGATCAAGCCTAAATAAATTAAATCTTATTTAATTCAATTAGGATTTTATCCATAATTTAACTAAGTTTAATTACATTGCTACACTTGCAATTAAGTCCCTTGGCTAATAATTAACAACTGCTAAATATGTAACCCTTACCTAATTAGTAGTTTCTAAATATGTAGCCCTTATATAATTTATAGTTTTTAAATATATAACCCTTACATATTTAGTAGTTTCTAAATATGCAACTCTTATATATTGATGCAACCATATAATCACGTCAAGCCCCTTTTGTGAGTGACCCCTTAGGTTTCAATATGTTTGGTAATGAGACAAACTATGATCTCCATCATGGTATCATCGAAACTCCTTTTAATAGGCTAAAATGATTCCAACTCACTCCATCAAGGATCGTTGATCCAAAATAATCTTAGTGAGTTCTCACAATCCACCAGTGATACCTAGCAACATATAGTGATAATCTAGTAGAATAAAAAAATCAAAACCCCTTGGTGTAGTTCTATATGATTGAGTTCTTCTATCGAGAGTTCTGACAAGATGTAGGTCATGAAAACTTGTCAAACCCTAAGCATCTATCATATGTAATATTCAATTAGCTCAAGTCCAAATTATGAAAACTCATGAAAACTCTTTTCCATCATTCACATTACCGTGGCTACGGTCTTAAGGACTTAGCTTCTTAAATTGTATAGGACTACTGATTAACTACTAAGATCAGTAGATCTCCTATAAGTGCCCACCCTACTCCTATAGTTAACTTACTATAGCCAATGAATACTGCAAAGATCTGAATGGCTAGAACCATATTTATGTATTGTCAAACTACAGCAACCCCATTATGAGTAGTTGAGGCATTGCAGGTCAAACAACTACTCACACAACTACAACATCGAGAAAGTTACTAATGAGTGAGTAAACATCCAAGTGACTTTTCATGTTGGTCATGCTCAGTACCATTATTCTGTAACAACCACCTACACTCTCACTCCGGTATCCCCACATTATAGACTAGAGACCCATCTATCCTAAGGAAAGTAATCTATGCATTGATCTAATTGGATCAATCATCATTTCCATAATAATTTTATAATCAAAATCAAATTAGGAGTTAATATATAAAGTACATATCTTAAATTCTCAACTCTTGAGAATATGTGTCATTGTCTATTAACTTTTTGGACAATACATAGATACTATGTAATATGTGTGGATAAAATAGCCTAATTTAGAATATTAAATATAAAATTATATCCTACAAAAAATATATATGTCTACTAGATTGGCTTTTAGGATATACATCTAACACATGCAAATCATTTATGGGTCATAGTTGTTAGGCCATGTAATACAACTCCATTGGCCAAGGGTGTCAGACGAATCACCAAACATTTCCAAAAGTTTGCACCAATGATTCGCCAACACATCATGATCGAGGCTATAAAATAGCTGCAAATGATTTTCAAGAAACTAATCAATACCTGGAGGATAAAAAGATCTGCCCAATCCTTGAGATCAATGGAGTAGCTACTCCCTTTGTTCAGAGAGGATAAAATTTGATAAAGTTACTAGATAATCTCTAGACTTAGGAGTGGGGGAAATTTATTGTGGTGACTCTTACTCGACCTTGAAACACCTACCAGACCACCAACTAAGGTAGAGTCATCCACCGGACAATCAAGGAGTGATAACGTCACTGACTTAAGGGGACACAACAACCAGACCAGTAGTCAAGAAGGATACAACTATGACTATTGGCTTCCCAATAACCAATTTAGTAGAAGATGACCAAGTCAGTCGCTGCACTAACTATCTTTGACATCTTGCATTGAGAGACTATACATAACTAGGTCCAACTAACATTCTTTCATGTGCACCCACCGAGTACTCACTCGGCCTTGACTAACTCCAAACTTAGTGAGCATGCTGGATTGAAAATGTTAAGGCCCCCTTCTCTTAATGCAAGGTTTCTTCTCTCTTGGCAATGAATAAGTTGCCCTAATACTTGAAGTTAATGGCAACCAAGTATGTGACAATAGCTGATTCCAACTGTTCTAGCTATCCCAACATCCTAATAGTGATCATGGTAAGTAGGATCATGATGGACAAGTTCATGGGGACTAGTATCCTAACAAAATCAGCTATTGTTGACCTTGAGAATGATTTTGATGATCACAAAATATTAGTGCATGAATGCTATACTAATTCTTTTCAAATGATTAAAAATATTTTGTAGAAAGTATTCTAATGGACAACCTTTAATTGAAAACCTTTTAGATCATTGGAACTATTTGAGCCATTAAAATGATAAGTTAGCTTTCAAGAATCATTGTAAAAACTCTATGTATCATGGTAAATATTTTAAGGGAGTCTTTGTTTCTTGGAAAGAGCAGAGAGCTTAATTCTTATAGTTAAAAATGTTTGAATTAGATAAAGAGTTCTTATATATCCTAAGAAGTCATTGGATAAACTTTGGAAGCACTGAAGAGCCAAAATATATCAAATTCTATGAATAAAAAAGTTATGGTTAAAAGAGTCGACTTCCATTAGGAGAGCTAACTCTGACATGGTATGGTGGCATGGCATATAGACTGGTACTATTCAAGAGAGCTGACTCCTGAAATTAGAGCCAACTCTTACAGGATGACAGAAAGTTAATATTTAAAATACTATATAGAAGAGCTGACTCCCTTCAAGCGAGCCTTCTCTCTGAGATAGGTAGAGATCATGTTTTCTAGATATTATGTAGAAGAGCCAACTACTAAAATTAGAGCTAGCTCTCTTAGGATAATGGTGACTTGCATTTTTGGTTACTATGCATTAAAGCTGTGTTGACCCCATAAGTGATTTTGATAATAACCAAACATTGGTGCATGTATTTGTTTTACTAACAACTCTTCAAGTGGTTTACAAGTTTTTGTAGGATAAATTTATTGTTCAAATTTCAACTCCTACATTTTCATTTCTTGTTTTGAGTTGTGTTGTAATTGAATTTTGTAAAGAAGAACCCAAAGAAAAATGTTAAGAAAGATCATAAAATTGGGTTACTTCTAAATATGTTTCAAGCTTTTAATCTTTTAGAAATGTGTTGAATTTGAAGACATCTTGAAGCTTGAAGACAAGCTGGATGAATTCTGGAGAAAGACTGAGAAAATCACTGAAACATTCATCCGAGCGGACTCGAGAAGAAGAGAGTCGACTCTGGCACATGGCATGCATGAGATTTCAAGCATGCAGATAATCGAGCCAACTCTAAGGGAACCGAGCCGACTCATCTAGAGTACTATTTTTGAATCAGATAGGCGAGCCGGCCTAAAGGTAGTCCAAGCCGACTCTATCACATGGTCAGACATCCAAGCTGACTCTTCAAAAGATCGAGACGACTCCTCTAGAGTCCAGAAAATGCTTCTGTGAACTACAGCCATTCGAGCCAACTAGCATGGAAGTTAGCCGACTCATTCAGACTAACATTTTGAAGGCCTGAGGATCCGAGTCGACTCTAATCAAGGCGAGCCAACTCTTACAGAGTGAAGAATTAAGACACTATGCAAGCAAGCTGACTGGATTGAAGAGAGTCAACTCAACCAGAACTCCTCTGAGGATCCGAGCCGACTCGAGTAATCCGAGTCGACTCGAAGGTCGATTTCAGACTTGCAATAGCTAGTTCCAGAACTCAGAATTTGAATTCAAAAAGTACTCCAATGATCAAATGTCACATCCCAATGGTTTACAATGACTTAAAATGCTTTGGAATGTTGGAAGGCCATATATTTGAGGGATTTGAATTTCTTTGAAGTAAGTATTAGATAGTTTTTCAAAGAGTTAATGCTTTATTGAATATCCAACCAACCAACAAGGAAGAGAGCACTAAAACCATTCAAGACAGCTTCAAATCTTCACCAACTCTCATATGAAGCTTGAAGCACTTAGTAAAGAAGCAATAGAAGCCATTAAAGTGCATTAAAGTGCATTCAAGTGGGCTTCTCACAAGATGCATCGGCAATCACTCAACAAAAAATTGTTTGTCATTCTGTTGCTTTTCTTTTCAATTCATTCTTGAATTGTTGGGTTATTGGTGAACCCGGTTGAAAAACCAAATAGGTTATTAGTGAGCCTTTGTTAAAAACCAAGTGTAGGGTTTTGGTGATCCTGGTAAAACTAAGTTGGGTTTCTTTGGTGATCCCAGTAAAACCAAAGTGTAGAGGTTTGGATTGTCAGCCTGTTAAAATAATCCGACTATATTCCGGTGGGGGATATAGTGGAAATTCCAAGTGGTAATCTTGGATAGTGGACGTAGGAGCTGGGTTACTCCGAAACACTATAATTGTGGTGTGTTGTGTTGTGCTTCTCTGATTCATTTTTGCTTATACAGTCAATTGCTTTATCACAGAACCTAACACTTGAAAAGGGATTTCAAAAAGCATATAATTGCTTAAATTTTTTTTAATTTTCAATTCATCCTCCTCTTGGGAAAGCCACCTGGGCAACAACTGGTATCAGAGCAGTATCTCTGAATATATTTAGAGTAAAGATTGATGGCTCATCCCATTAGTACATCATTGGCCAAAGGCCAATCTACTAATAGACCTCCACTCTTCACCGGCACAAATTATTCATACTAGAAAGCTAGAATGAAAATCTATATACAAGCTATCGATTTTCAATTATGGAAGGTCATTCTGAAAGGGCCATAAATTCCCATGATTAAAATTGATGGCATGGATATCCTTAAACCTAAAGAGGAATGGGATGAACACGATATGAAGATGGGAGAATTAAATGCCAAAGCAATGAATTTACTATACTATGCTTTAGATGCTAGCGAGTTTAATCGAATTTCCACTTGCTCTTCAGCAAATAAGATTTGGGATAAACTCGAAGTGACCCATGAAGGGACTTCCCAAGTGAAGACTTCGAAAATAAATCTTTTAGTACATAGTTATGAACTGTTTAAAATGGAACCTGCTGAAACCATATCTATCATGTTTACCAGATTTACAGATATTATTAATGGCTTGAAAAGTCTTGGCAGGGTTTATTCAAATGCTGACTTAGTACAGAAGATTTTAAGATCACTTATGGATAAATGGGACCCCAAAGTGACTGCCATCCAAGAAGTGAAAGATCTGAAACCCTTTCTTTGGATGAATTAATAGGTTCACTCATCATACACGAACTGGCCATGCAGCATAGAACCAATGATGATCGAAAGAAGAAGGAGACAATTGCCTTCAAAGCTACATTGGACTCAAAGAAAGATGAGGAATTGGAAGATGACTCCACCTTCTCCAAAGATAATTCTAAAGACGAAGATATAACAATGGTCGTAAGGAGATTTAGAAAGTTTATGGGAAAGAAGAAAGGAAGATTCAATAAAAAATTCCATAAACGAGGAGAGCATTACAAGGACAAGGACAAGGATAAAGAAAAGGATAAAGAACAAGTGTCCACATGCTATGAATGTAAGAAACCGGGGCACATTCATCCAGATTGTCCACTACTAAAGAAATTCTTCAAGAAAAAGAAGAAAAAGGCGTTGGTTGCCACATAGAGCGATAGCGAGGAATCCATCTCAACTGAAGAGGAAGAGACCACAAAAATTGCTAATTTATGTCTAATGGGTCTCGAGGATGAGATAACATCCCCCAATGCTCAAATTGAATTTATATTTGATGAATTAAATTCTACTTTTCATGATTTGTTATCTGAATTTAAGAAAGCTGGAATAAAGATTATATCCTTAAAGAATATGAATGATTCTTTACTAAAAAAAAAGAAGAGATTTCAGAAAATAATATCTTATTGCAAAAAGAACTACATGTATTTTCTGAAAATTGTAAAGCTTTGAAAACTGAGAATAGTGCTTATCTTGACAAAAACAAAGCTTTGATGAGTGAAAATAATGAGTTGAAAAAGGAGGTTGAAAAACTCAAGCCTTTTGTTGAAAAACTTACATTATCTTCTAATAAGCTTGAGTTGATTCTTAAAGAATAAAGAATTTCTGGAAATAAAGCTGGAATCAGTTTTAATTCTTCAATTTCAAATAGCATTTCAGCAAATACTTTTGTGAAACCAAAAGCTTATGTTCCAAAATTTATATCTCAAAAGGGCTTTGCAACAAATGGTTCTGCTTCTACTTCTAAAACTACATTGTATGTCCCTAAGAGCTTAAATAGAACATCTTTTATATCTGCATCTCATGCATCCACATCTAGAACTTCAAAATATACATCTTTTCAAAATTCTAGAATCAAATGTTTTGCTTGCAAAGTGTTAGGACATAAAGCTTTAGAATGCAATATTATTAGAAATGTCCAAAGTAAATCAAGAAAGATTTGGGTTCCCAAAGGAACCACCTCTGCTAACCTGCAAGGACCCAAGTTGGCTTGGGTACCTAAAAGAACTTCTTGATTGTCTTGCAACCCAAAAATTGAAGAAAAGATGGTATCTCGACAGTGGCTGTTCAAGGCATATGACGGGTGACAAGGATCAGTTCATCACCCTGGAAATGAAGGAAGAGGTATAGTTACTTTTGGAGATAATGGCAAGGAGAAAATAATCGAAATTGGTAAGATCAAAATAACCCCCTATACTTTTATTGAAAATGTATTGCTAGTAGATAAATTGAAGCATAATTTATTGAGTATCAGTTAATTGTATGATAAAGGCTTCAAGGTTATCTTTGAATCATCTATGTGTATTGTAACAAACTCTCTTGATTCTAGTAGTAAGTTCATTGGACATAGACTTGGAAATATTTATATGGTTGATCTTATTGATCTTGCCATGTCAAGTAGTTCCAGTCTAGTTGTAATGAATACTAAGACTAAGGAGTCTTGTTTACTTGGGCATAGATGATTAGGTCATGCTAGCATGCATACTATTGTCAAGTTAATTTCTAAAAAGACTAGTTAGAGACATGCCTAAGTTTAAAGTAGACTTTGATCATGTTGGTGATGCATGCCAAAAGGGTAAACAAACTAGGGGGAGCTTTAAATCCAAAAAATATGATTTTAACTACTAGACCTCTAGAGCTACTTCATATGGACTTATTTGGACCAACTAGGACTACAAGCCTAGGAGGTATAAAATATGCCCTTGTGATTGTAGATGATTTCTCAAGATTTACATGGATTTTGTTTATTGCTCACCAAGATGAAACTTTTAAAGTATTTCAAAAATTTCACAAAAAGGTTTCAAATCAGAAAAATCTTTCAATAATTTTAATTAGGAGTGATCATGGCACTGAATTTGAAAATCAATTTTTCAATGATTATTGTACAGAAAATGGCATTGATCACAATTTCTCCGCTCCTAGGACACCACAACAAAATGGCGTTGTAGAGAGAAAAAATAGGACTTTGAAAGAAATGGCCCGAACGATGTTATGTAAAGGCAATCTTCCAAGGTACTTTTGGGCAGAATTGCTTGTTACATTTTAAACCACGTTTTGATATATCCTATTTTGAAGAAAACCCCCTATGAGCTTTGAAATGAAAAGAAATCCAATATTAATTATTTTCATGTTTTTGGATGTAAATGCTTTGTGCTTAACAATGGTAAAGATAATCTAGGAAAATTTGATGCTAAATCAGATGAAGCAATTTTCCTCGGTTATTCATTACGTAGCAAAGCATATAGAGTATTTAATAAAAGAATTCTTACTATAGATGAGTCAATGCATGTTATTTTTGATGAAACTAACCCTTCACCTTCTAAGAAAGAAGAGTGCATAGACAATGATGTAGGTACAATTCAAAAAGAAATGGAAGACATGAGCATACAAGAAAGATCAATTCAAGAAGGAGAAGAAACGGTAAGTAAGGATCATACAGATTTACCAAGAGAATGGAGGTACGTAACTTCTCATCCAAAAGAATTAATTATTGGTGATCCTTCACAAGGTATTATGACTAGGTAATCACATAGAGATGCACATGATTACCTAACCTTTGTATCCCAAATAGAACCACATACCTTAGAAGAAGCAAAAAATGACCCAAACTAGATGATGACCATGCATGAAAAATTGAACCAATTTGAAAGAAATAAGGTTTGGACACTAGTTGATAGACCTACAACCATCCAATCATAGGAACCAAATGGGTTTATAGAAACAAATTAGATGAACAAGGAAATATAGTAAGAAACAAAGCTAGATTAGTGCTAAGGAATATACCAAGAAGAGGGCATTGATTTTGATGAAACATATCCACCTGTTGCAAGACTAGAAGCTATTAGATTACTTCTTGCATTTGCTTACTACATGAATTTCAAACTTTCTCAAATGGATGTGAAAAGTGTATTTTTAAATGATTTCATTTCAAAACAAGTTTTTGTAGAATAACTACCAGGTTTTGAACATCATGTTTTTCTAAATCATGTATTTAAATTGAATAAAACTTTATACGGTTTGAAACAAGCACTTAGAGCCTGGTATGATATACTTAGCACCTTTTTGATTGAAAATAGTTTTTCAAGAGAAAATGTTGATAAAACTCTTTTCATTAAAAAGAAAAATAATGATATATTAGTTGTACAAATTTATGTTGATGATATTATATTTGGTGCAACTAATGAAGGTCTTTGTAGAGAATTTGCTAAGTTAATGCAGGGAGAATTTGAAATGAGCCTAATGGGTAAACTTAACTACTTCCTTGGACTTCAAGTAAAGCAAACAAAAGAAGAAATCTTCATCAACCAAGCCAAGTATACCAAAGAAATAATCAAAAAGTTTGGTATGGAGACAAGCAAACAAATGAACACACCCATGAGCCCATCTTGCTGATTGGACAAAGATGAAAATGGATCCAACATTGATCAAAAGGTTTATAATGGTATGATTGGATCTCTATTATATTTGATTGCAAGTAGACCTGATATCTTGTATAGCGTATGTGTATATGCTAGATTCCAATCTAATCCTAAAGAATCACATATTTTTGCTATTAAAAGAATTATCAGATATTTGAAATGTACAAGTAATCTAGGTCTTTGGTTTTCAAAACATTCTTCATTGAATTTAATTGGATTTTTGGATGCTGATTATGCTGGTTGTAGAATTAATAGAAAAAGCACTAGCGACACATGCCAATTTCTAGGGTTGAATTTAATCTCATGGTACTATAAGAAACAAAACTCGATAGCACTTTCTACTATTGAGGCAGAGTATGTTGCTGCAAGGAGTTGTTGTGTACAAGTATTATAGATTAAACAATAACTAGAAGACTTTGGTGTTACATAATCTAAAATTTCTATCAAGTGTGATAACACAAGTGCTATAAATTTGTCAAAAAATCCAATTCAGCATTCTAGAACTAAGCATATAGAGATAAGATACCATTTTACTAGAGATCAGGTTTTGAATGGTGACATTGAACTAGAATTTATCCCAACTGAGAACCAATTAGATGACATTTTTACTAAGCCACTGAATCATGATAGATTTGATTTGCTTAGAGGAGAATTAGATCTTTGTGATCCTTTCTAGATTTTCCTAACCTAATTTCCTTCAAAATTAAGAAGAAATTATCTAGAAAACCTCCTATAACTATTCAAGATTTTTTAACAACTTTCCTTGAGATTTCATTGAATTAAGCTCAATTTTTGAATCATTTCAACCTTTGTGGAAAGTTTCTGTTCGAGTCGACTCGAGCAATTTTGCTCTGGTCGAGCTAGTTCGAATCTCTGATTTTTCTGTTCTTGCTCTGGTTGAGCCGACTAGGTCAATTTTAGGGCAAAGCCAGCTGACTCGGATGTTGGGAAAACACTTTTTTAATATAGCTGAGTAATCTATTTCTCACTTCTTGTACTTTCATTTTCACTCTAAACTCTATCATTCTACTTGAGATTTTCATCAATCCATCAAAAACCTTTCCCCAAAGGCTTGATTTCCTTTTTCTTGCAAATTTGCTACAATGGCTCCAAGAAGATCTACACAGAAGCGCTCTCACGTAGTTGAATCAAGCTCTCACAGTGAAAATTTAAGAAAGAAGAGAGAAAAGAAATGACAATCCTCTCCAGAACAGAAAGAAGAAGAAGCACCTTCTCCAACCGGGCAAATCACTTCAATGGCCAATCGACCGGTCACATGTAGCAGAAGGATTGATTTCTCCTTCGTGGAAGATCTAGAAATGAAGATCGGGAGTTAAATTGATAATCGAGGTTGGAAGTTTTTTTGCTCATTGGACATTCCGACTTACCCTTCCTTGGTAAGAACTTTCTTTGAAAATCTAGTTCTTGAAGAGTATCATCTGGAATCCATTGTCAAAGGAGTAAAGGTTGTTGTGGATGAAGAGAAATTAAGCAACCTACTACAAATACCGACTGACGATGCAACAGAACTAACCCTAAAGGACAAGGAACAAGCACTGTGGCTTATCTTGGAAAGATCAGATGTAAGCTCCGTCAAACATGTTCAAGCCAACATGCTTTCCATGGAAATGCGGCTACTCCACAACATGATAGGTCGAGTTTTTCTTTCCCGAACCAGTCGTTTTGACTGGGTGAGTGAACAAGATATGATTTTTATGGAACATCTCATTGAGGGAGAAGCCCTCAACCTTCCATTCATTATGATGATACAGATAAGGGAGGCAGCAAGAAAGATCAAGGTATGCTTGCCGTATGGCATGGTATTCACATTATTATTCGAAGATGCTGGAATTGACCTAATAGATAAAGTCAACAAGCCTCTTCACCACTCATACACCTACTCGATTAACTCTCTTAGGAGAATGGGATATCAATTGGAAGAAGGAGTCTGGATGAAGAAAATATCTGGTCAAATGATTGCCGCATCCTCTGATGATGACATTGATGAACCTCTTGCTGCTGACCCAAATGAATCTGAAGATAATGATGAAGATACTTCTGAATGGTCAATAAAAACTCCATCTGAGCTTAAGGAGTTTATTTCTCAATAGATGGAAATAATTTCTGATTCTCTTATAAGCCACATCAACTCTGTACTTAATGAATTATGCCAATCAATTGATGACAGCTTGCAGAAAATCAAGTCAGAACAGAAGTTGCATAAGGAAAAGATGCAAAGAGAGGTGGACATTTTCAAAGAAGAAATTCGAAGTATCCTACTGCACCCATATAAGAAAATCTTTACTGCTGAGGATGCTTCCACACAGACCTACAAAGAGTCACCTGCACCTCCTACTCAACCATCTTCGATGCCTCCAAAGTTTCCTTTATCTGATCCTCCATCATCCAAAGCTGAACCTGCTATACCCAAAATGAAACCAAAAACCAAGAAGACTAGCACACTTATGGCCTCTGTTAGAACCAGATTTAGGGATCTTAGGTGCAAACCTCTTAAAACCAAAACTTCAGATAGGGTTATAGATGTTGCCTCTTCCTCTAGTGAGGAAGAACAAAAGGATGATTGGTTAGACTTTTGGTTATAATGCTTATATCTTTGTATTTCCAACTTTTAATAGTATTTAGGCTTCACTTCTTATCTTTTGTAGTCAAGAAACTTTGTGAATGAAATGACAGAAATTTTATCTCACTAAGTGATTGATTGCACTTTCTTTCATACTTTGTACCTTGTATTGAACTTTTCCAAATGAAATGAATGCTCTTTTGGTATTTGCTAGCAATGTCTTGAATTATTTTGAGCTGATGCAATGCTTTTAATACAACTGTGATGAATTTTAATTAGAATATCCAAATGAAATTGAGAAAGTGAAATTATCTCAAACAAATATTAAAAACTTTCTCATTCTGTCTCAAATTTGAGCTTTATTGTAAATACCTTTTTGATTGTTTAACAAAAAGGAAGAGAATGGTATTAATATTGAGCTGTCATGAAAAATCTGAGCTAATGGTATTAATATTGAAAAATCTGAGCTAATGGTATTAATATTGAGCTATCATGAAAAATCTAAGCTAACAAGAGAATTTTAAGCTTCCTTGAAATTATCTACAACTGGTTTCATGCATTGGAAGAATGTTCATAAAGTGCATGAAAAGAATGAAAAAGGGGGAGCATATAAATGATTGTGTTTAAATGAGCCTAATCATTTCAAAATTTAAGAACCTATAGAAAGGAGGATAAATTTTATTGAAATCAAATGGCTTTAGCTCTAAAACTACTTTTCACTCTGATTGCTCTAAATTTTTAGCTCTAAAATTAGCTTTAATTCTTTCAATTTTAAACTCTGATACCTCATGTTTGTGCTAATTTTGATACTTTGAAGCATGCAAAGCTTAATACTTTGATACACACAAAAACACTAATAATGACACTGTACAGTTTCCTTACTAGAGCTCTGATACTTATTTACAAATATAATTAGCTCTGATACATGTGCATACTTACTTTCAAATACTTTTATACATATAATTATAAAGAATTTTTCATACCTAGTGTTTTGTCATCATCAAAAAGGGGGAGATTGTTGACCCCATAAGTGATTTTGATGATAACCAAACATTGGTGCATGCATTTATTTTTCTAACAACTCTTCAATGGTTTACAAGTTTTTGTAGGATGAATTCATTGTTCAAATTTCAACTCTTACATTTTCATTTCTTGTTTTGAGTTGTGTTGTAATTGCATTTTGTAAAGAAGAACCCAAAGAAAAAAGTTAAGAAAGATCATAAAATTAGGTAACTTCTAAATGTGTTTCAAGCTTTTAATCTTTTAGAAATGTGTTGAGTTTGAAGACATCTTGAAGCTTGAAGACAAGTTGGATGAATTCTGGAGAAAGATTGAGAAAATCACTTAAACATTCATTCGAGCCGACTCGAGGAGAAGAGTATTGGGAATTGTGTCCCAAAGCCAATCACCTAGGTTGTAGGTGGTTGAATTGAGTATTGTACTCTTTGTATGAATTAATAAATATTACTTTGGCAGCTCATCACATTCTTACTTTTCCCTATAATGAACTCTTTTTCATGTGATGAAGTCCTTAGAAATATTTGGGTTACCTCCCAACCAGCATGATGAATGTGATTTATATAGAAATATTTGGGTCTTAATTGTATAAAAATTTGATGTAATTGTTATTAGTTTTGTGGCATTTGCAGCCTATTTATGCTTAATTATTTTATTTATTTCAGGTATGTGTGCCAGGAGAGTATCGAAAGCAAAATGGACCAAGAAGAAAAAGGGAGGCTACCAAATTAATTTACATGAAGAAGTCAAGGCCTAGCCCAAAAAAATAAATTAAGTGCCGTGGAGACTTGGGCTCGGATTCCACCAGCCACACGTGGATGACCAGTTCAATTGAAAAGGAGCAAAAACAGTGGACAGGATAAAAACAAACAACAAAAACGAAGAAACGGGGGAGGAACGCATGGACCAGAAAAGAAAGAGGAAGGTGCGTGAAAAAAAAAGAGCCAGCAACATGGAGCAAACAGAGAGGCGCGGAAGAGCGAGAAGTAGACGCGTAGGGAAAAAGAAAAACAAAAGGAGAACAACGGAAGAGGCAGTATGAACATCAATGCAGGAAATCAATGAAGGACAACGGGGAAATTAATTAACCATGAGTTTATTTGATTTATATTCTCCTTGTTTTTATATTATTTTCAATGTGAATATGTGTAACTAATTTCATTTTAGCTAAGGCTTAGGGATTTAACCGATGTGGTGATTGTGGATTTCATTAGTTAATCTGATTTATTTCTTTTGCTTAAGATTTCTTTTATGATCGTAATGCATTGAACATTTGATGAATTCTTCAATAAATTTTATCTAGAGTTTAATTGATCTATTAAATTTCTAGATTGAAAAGTAAAAGAAATTCATAGATTTAAATGCTACATGAATTACTAGGACTGATCTATGCAGTGATTAAGATTATAAAAAATTAGTGCATATAAATTATTTAATCACATCTTAACCACCGTGGTTAATAATTTCAGATAGGATTAATGCAATTTGAACGAAAGTACATTAATCAATTTAGAAAACCTGCTGGCTTGTAAAATCAGTAAATCAAATTAGCATATTCAAAATTAATTATCGCATCGATTTGGTTAAATTCCCAATGCCTCAGCTATTTTAGATTTTGTCTCATTCTGAAAGTTTGCTGCCACCTTAGTTTGATAGTGTGTTTAATTTTCAATTTAAGTTTTTTTTGTACTTGAAATTAATTGTCCAAATAGTATAAGTAGGTATTATAATTTGGGTGATTGTCTCTAATCCTAGAGGACGACATTGGATTACTACACTATTTTACTTGCACGACCGGTACGCTTGCCGAACACGTGTCAAGTCTTTGGTGCCGTTGCCGGGGATCAGCAACGGACAACATTCAAATTCATATCTACTAATTGATTTAGGTTTTTTTATTATTTTATTGCATGTTTTATTATTTTGTGTTATTAACTTTGTATGCCCCAAAGAATTGTAGACACTTTGGAAGACTTTGATCCTAAAATGGAAAGAACGCTCAGGGAAAGACGACGTGGACTCAGACAACTAGTAGAAGGGTTAATGACATATTTGGTAGATATCAACAACATAACCATGGAAGATGTTGGTGAACATAATTGATATGGCAAGATTGCTGACGTGGAGTGTACGTCAATCCACCTAGTGGCCAAGCGATGCCATGTGGTGTTCTCCTCCGAGCTCTCCTGCCAGGTGACTTGACCAGCATTGCACCCACCTCGGTCCGAGCTCGGCACCTCGGCCCCTTCGCCAGGTATCGACCTAGAAGTGGTCCAACTCGACCAAAGTGGGCTTGCCTCTGCTTCTCCGCTAAGTGGCCCCCCAGATGGGTCCACCTCGGCCAGAGTCGAGCCTGTCACCTCTGCTCCTTCGCTAGGTGGCACCCCTTGATGGGTCCATCTCAATCGAAGTCGAGCTTGCCTCTGTCCTTTCGCCAGGTGTCGACCCAAGAGGGATCCACCTCGGTCGAAGTGGGCCAACCACTGCTCCTCCGCCAGGTGGCACCCCCATATAGATCCACCTCGACCGGAGTCGAGCTTGGCACCTTTGCTCTTTCCACCAAGTGGCACCCCTCGATGGGTCCACCTCAGTCGAAGTCGAGCTTGCCTCTGCCCCTTCCCCAGGTGTCGACCCAGGAGGGGTCCACCTCTATCGAATTATGCTTGCCTCTGCTCCTCCGCCAGGTGGCACCCCTAGATGGGTCCACCTCGGTCGAAGTTGAGCTTGGCACCTCTGCTCCTTCCTCCAGGTGGCACCCCCCGATGGGTCCACCTCGGTCGAAGTCGAGCTTGCCTCTGTTCCTTCGAAGTGGGCCTGCCTAGGCTCCTCCGTCAAGTGTCGACCCAGGAGGGGTCCACCTCGGTCGAAGTGGGCCTACCTAGGTGGCAGCCCTAGACGGGTCCACCTCGACTGGAGTCAAAATTGGCACCTCTACTCCTTCTACCAGGTGGCACCCCCCGACAGGTCCACCTCAGTCGAAGTTGAGCTTGCCTCTGCCCCTTCACCAGGTGTTGACCCAAGAGGGGTCTACCTCAGTCGAAGTGGGCCTGCCTCTACTCCTCTGCTAGGTGGCACCCCTAGATTGGTTCACCTCGGTCGGAGTTGAGCCTGGCACCTCTGCTACTTCTCCAGGTGGCGCCCCTTGATGGGTCCACCTCGATCGAAGTTGAGCTTGCCTCTGCCCTTCGCCAGGTGTTGACCCAGGAGGGGTCCACCTTGGGCGAAGTGGGCCTGCCTCTGCTCCTTCGCCAGGTGGAACCCCCAGATGGGTCCATCTCGGTCGGAGTCGAGCCTGGCATCTCTTTTCCTTCCACTAGGTGGCACCTCCAGATGGGTCCACCTCGACCAAAATCAAGCTTTCTCCGCGAGGCCGGGGTGCAAGCCCCGAGGATGCTACTGAGGATGGCGCGCACAGGTCGGCGCATCTAGTACAGCATCCCCAGGCCTGTAACAATGCACAAAACATTGTTTACACCAGTTTAGGAAGGACACCCTATTTGAGGTACCAGATCCGGTAGTTGGTGACCTAGTGCTCCAAAAGGGGCGATCCATGGTCAACACCACGGGCCCGAGGGTGCCTTCACGAGGATCGGGGTCCCACCAAGTTCCGCCCTTTTCATGACTGCACGGCAGACGAGGCAGGCTCACCACTTAACTCCCAACCGTAAGGGGATATGACCTCAAGAGAACAGTCAGTAAGCGCCGCTGACCTCCAAGGCCTCCCTAGGAGGGAGAATCGAGGCACCAAAGTATCCAATGATCTCAAAAGGGGCATGACCGGCAAGAAGGAAGGTAGGCAATTGAGAGGGCAAGCACACACATAGAGAGAAGAGGCGATTTCGAGATAGAAGATCCAAAGAAACTTGCAAGAGCGAGCTCGGCGAGCCCAGTTGCAGGAACCGGAGTGCTAATCCCTTTCGTTCTCACTCATCTTCTCATCAAAGATTCCTCTAAGCACGGAGACCCAACGGGGATCCGTCTTAGTGGATCTGTTCTACTTTATCGCTCTCTAACTTGATCGTCGAAGTGCCCCCGCCGGGATCCCCGGCCCGGGTCTCTAACCTCGTTTTGCAAGACCGGGAGGGTTAGGATTCTGCAGCAAAGGGGACTGCAGTCTGGCGCCAACTCATAGCTGCAGGGCACAGCGGTAAGGTCGGCAATAGATTGGCACACCAGGTAGGTGGGACGAAAGTCCCTACACGAACAAGCCCCCCACGAGCTTGAGAACAGCTCAATCCCAAGCATGGTGGTGACTCGCGGACGTGAAGCCTCCACCAGCCAGGCAGGAGAAGTTCCCTCCCCTTCGGGACCCCGCAGCCCGAAAAGGGAACTTCCCGCTCCTCCTGCTCCTCCTCAATTGCCCTCGGTAGATGATTAGTATGCTGTTATTGTCTAGTAGCTACAGACACTGACCATGATCATGAGGCAGCTGCAGCAACAGCAGTGCTCCTTGGTCACTCAATCGCAACTAGGGACCCCTACAGCCCAAGTCGCGAGCCCCCGTGGAAGCCTGCGCTCCATCCAAGGCAGGTTGTTCCATCCGCGAGCAGCAACCAGCCCTCGCGGGAGTCATCAGACCCCCATGAAGAGGAACCATACCGGGTCAGCGCACCACGAGAGACGATCCCCAGTAGACAATAATGATGCTGCTAGGCGCTGCAAGTGTCATCGGGGCAAGGCCCCTCATCGTGACCCATCGACACTGGTGTGGGCACCAGGATCCGACAGAGGCTCCTTAACACTTTATGGATCTCAAATTAGGGTTCCATTTCTTTGAGTCCTGTAATAAGGCTATAAGCCAAAGTAATTTTATAATTTTGAGTCATGCACCTAGTCTAAGTTTGTTTTAGTCTTGTACCTTGACCAATTTGGGTCAAGTTTAGGTCATGGGTCCTGTATTTATTTTTGGTTCGAGTCTGAGTTTGGTTTGGAACCAAGCCCAATTGAAGTCAACCTGGATTTCAAGACCAAGTCAAGTTTCTTGTGGGCCAACCCACCTCGTACACTTGGAGAGATGCCAACCTAGGCACCACCTCAGCCACCTATGTGGCGCCACATCAGTTGACACTTGGGCATCCAAGGAAGGAAGCAAGGAGGCGCCCCTCATGCATTCCACACGCCCCCTCCATACCATTTTCATTTGGGCGACCATGGAAGGAGACATCATCCCCTCTTCCCTCCCCCATATCATGCCATAATCCATCATCAATGGGGCGTTGAAGATTCATGAAGAGACCAAGCCTCAAAGCAAGCCATCTCCCAAGTCTTCTTCCCAAAGTATTCATACAAGAGAGGAAAGTCAAGGGATACACTCCCCATTCCAAGCCTTCAACTTTGCAATGCCCAAAGCTCCCTCCACCTTGGCCGGCCATGAGTCACTCCAAGTGGGTGTTGAAGGATCAAAGGAAGCACATCCCTTCAAGCAAGCCTTGCTCCCCATTTCCTTCCCAAAATGAACTTGCAAAGAAGGAAGTCAAGAGGCCAATTCCCCTCTCCAAGCCCTCCCACATGCCACGCCAATCCCCTCCTCCATTTGGTCAGCCATGAAGAGCTTTCCCCATCCATGTGGACACCATCTTTTTGGGTTGTAATTTGGGTTCAAAGGTTTGAAATGTTTTGAATTCAAATGGACGTTGGGTGCCTATTTAAAGGACCCAACTCCTCCATTGTAAAGGATATTGAATGATTAAATGAAAAGCTTGAGTTTTGTTTCTCCTCCAACCATTGTCTCCTAGATTAGGTTTGAGTGAAGCTTCCTTCATCCCCAGGGACATCGAGTGGTGTGAGGCCACCTTTCCGTTGCCCCAGGGCATCGCAAGTCCTTCATCCTCCGGGACGTCGAGTGGTGTGAGGCCACATTCTTTCATCCTTCGGGACGTCGCGGGGTGCGAGGCCCCAAGTTATCCCCTTCTTCGACTTTGGAATCCAGCCAGACACCGAGCTTGAAGCCCCTTCTCAACCCTCCCTTAGTTCCATTTCGATACTTCTTTCCATTTCACTAATCCCTCCTTTGCTTGCCTATAGGTCCCCCTTGGTATCACGGGCAGCGGAGACGGTCTGCTTTGCCATTACGACCACCCAACCGAAAGCCGGTGCATCTGCAGGTTAGACTGCTCGGGCATCCAGGCAGCATCCACCGAGTCGAGCGATCTTTGCATCGGGCGCTTCAGACATGTGAGGTTTGTCCCTATCTCCTTAGTAGGTATTGCATATCGAGCTTAGTCCTACCAGGGTTTCTTAATCCTGGGATCCTGTTCTCTTTTTTACTATTTAGGGACTTGATTTGCTAGTGTAGGCTTCTATTATTCAGTTTCTCCTTTTTCTAGTCTTTGTTTATGATCGGGAATCAAAAACTTATAAGAACATTTAAAACTTATCAACTTTAAAAACCCCTTTGCATCATAAGCATCCATATTAGCATCTCTAGCCCTACTCCCCTGCATCATTAGTGGTATCAGAGCCTGGTTAGGACTAGTGAAAAACAAGGAGTAATAGATTAGAAACCTTGCATCTTTTCCTTTCATTTTCTGCATTCTGTTCAGCCCGTATATGGTCTGAACATTGATTTTTTTCTCTCTGTAGGGACCTCTAAATTTCATGATTTCTATTTTTTAGATCACATTTAATTCAAATTATATTTTTTTTATTTTGTTAGATTTTATTTTAGTTTGTAGAATTTCTACAAGCCGAAATACTACCTGAGAAAATCTCAGGTCTGAAATTCTAGCAAGCATCTCTTTTCTTGCTTCATTCATCCATCTAGTTTATTTCTTGCATTTAGGGGCATATTTTAATTCTTGCATTTTGTTTAGCATTCACACATCTGAAAGATGAAAAAAAAAACAAGAAAGATTTTAGTTTTTTCATTAGTCATTTGTGTGCATCATTTTGCATAACTCATCCTAAGGGCGTCAAATTAACATAGGGTCAGGATTTCATTACCTGTCCCTAGCCCAAAAACCATCACCCGACATATCGAACCCTAGCCGTTAACTAAAATTGATTAGACACTTAATCTGCTCTAGTGAGCTAGGGACACCCACGAAGTCGTGTCGACCCAAGTGCCGAGCTAAGCTAGATCACTTGTTGGTGTGTGCTTGAGTAGCTGGTGTCTAGGAACGTGGTTCAGGGACTAGATCCCGAAGGGAAGTGGGTTGGTTCGCTTACCTGGCCAATTTCAAATTGGTGTCTAAGGCAAGCAAAGAGGAATCTCTACTAACCTTACACTTACCTGGCCAGGTGCCAAGTTACTACTTCAAGGTTCATCTTCTTGACCTCACATTTGGTGAGATCTCCTAGGTCTAGCGAACCGTAGCACTGTTCTGTGTGTGTTACATGTGCACTAGATCAGGAACCTCTTTTCACCCACCTTCTCCACCCCCTACCGAAGCCATGGACCAACTTCGAGCTGACATTGGAGCCATAACTCAATCCATGACTCAATTAAGCGACCAGTTGACTAATAGACTTGATCAAATAAAGGCCAGACTAAGACCCATAGAGGAAGTTGCTAGGCTCCGTGAACGTTTCCAGAGAACTCCTGCCTACAGAAGACCTGAGCCCTTTAGGAACCACAACCGTATCCCCAGATCCACCCAAGGTTATAGCCAGGCTTACCCAAGTCGACCAAGCCCGAACCGATCTGACCCCAGTCGACCAAGCCTAGCCGGAACCGATCTGACCCCAGTCGACCAAGCCTAGCCCGACCCAGTCCTAGTCGTCCCAGTCTGAATCGACCCCAATACAGTAGAGAGGACAAGGGTAAGGCTATTGAAGTCCAGAGGAGACCCGATCCCCAAGGTAACTGCTATAGGTGTCATAAACCTGGGCATTTTTCCAGTCAGTGCACCACCCCTACCCTACTTATAGATGAACTGATTGAAACTGAACCCAAACCCACTGTTGAACCTGAGGAGGAAGTCTATGATCTGGAAAATCAGTTGTTGGAAGAGTTTCAGGGAGAGAAGGATGAACAATCTGAGAATTTGAATACAAAAACCTTTGAACCCATTGAAGATTTAAGGTTTAACCCATTGAAAATCTAGGGAAAGAAACTCCTGAGCCCATTAAAGAATTGAAAGAAGACATCTGTGAATCAAGTTTAGTAGAGGAATATGGTGAAGATGGGCCCTAGGTAGAAATCATCGAGGAACCAAAAGAAAAAGATCCTGAACCCACTAGAGACTGTGAAGGAGTAATTGAGCCTGGATCGAACATTGTAGAGGATGGTGAAGGTTCACAAGTATTGCCCCTAGAGGAGGTCCAGGAACAAGTCCCTATAGAACCACCCCAGGAGGTAGACATCAGTTTTGAGGACTTTCTAGATAACATTCCCAAAGACCTTCCTAATGACCTTCCACCATCTAGGAACACCCATCTAGCCTTGAAACTTGCACCTATAGAACAATGTCTAAATCTTAAAATTATCCTGAATAACCAAGGTCTATTTCATGACGACCAGAGATTACCCCAAGACTCCGACTCCTATTTTCTCCCCTTCCCAGAGCCTTCTCACATTTTTAGAGCCATGGGGTTGCATTTTGTTGAAATTACCAGGCTGCATGACTCCTTAGAACCCATCCCTTTTGCCATTTACTTTTGGTACACTTTATGGCATTTGTTAGGGATTCTTGATAATTTTTCTTGTACATACCAGACTAGGGTCAAACCTAGAGAGTCCATAATCTGTTAGGTTTAGGCGCTAGAGCGTCCAATAAAATTTTTTTCAGTAGGGATGCATAGTTGAGTCTGCATTTTGCATCATGATAGGATTATGCATTAAATAAATTTGTTGGTTGATTCCCGAAAGTGAGCCAAAGAGTTTGAAATAGGGGATTTTGTAATGATTAGGCTCAGGCCTGAATGGTTTTCACCGGGAACCGTTAAGAAACTTCATGCTCGTGGGGCTGGTCCCTTTAAAGTGATTAGGAGAATGGGCCCTAATGCCTATGTGCTAGAATTACCTCCGGATTATGGAATTAGCTCGACATTCAATATCTCTGACTCATTCGAGTATAGGGAATCTGCAAACATACCCAGCGAGCCATTTAGACCTGACCTTCCTTTTGAGAGTGAACCCGAACCTGAATGTCCACCTCCAGTTTTACCTGAGAGAGGAGAGCGGATCGAGCTTGTCCTAGATGACCAAGCTATCACTACCTGGGGCAAAGGCTATCAACGTTACTTGGTCCGATGGCAAGGCCGACCCAAGTCCGATCACTCGTGGATCACTCGGGAGGACTTGCAGTGCATCGACCCTGATATCCTAAAGAGGCACCAAAGCCAGACTAACCCTTACTCAACAGGGTCGAGTTCCTTCCACCCCGGGAGAACTGGTGTGGGCACCAGGATTCGACAGAGGCTCCTCAACCCTCTGTGGATCTCAGATTAGGGTTCCACTTCTTTGAGTCCTGTAATAAGGCTATAAGCCAAAGTAATTTTATAATTTTGAGTCATGCACCTAGTCTAAATTTGTTTTAGTCTTGTACCTTGACCAATTTGGGTCAAGTTTAGGTCATGGGTCCTGTATTTATTTTTGGTTCGAGTATGAGTTTGGTTTGGGCCCAAGCCCAATTGAAGTCAACCTGGATTTCAAGACCAAGTCAAGTTTCTTGTGGGCCAACCCACCTCGTACACTTGGAGAGATGCCAACCTAGGCGCCACCTCAGCCACCTATGTGGTGCCACATCAGTTGTCACTTGGGCATCCAAGGAAGGAAGCAAGGAGGCACCCCTCATGCATTCCACACGCCCCCTCCATACCATTTTCATTTGGACGACCATGGAAGGAGGAGACATTATCCCCTCTTCCCTCCCCCACATCATGCCCCAGGGCATTGCAAGTCCTTCGTCCTCCGGGACGTCGAGTGGTGTGAGGCCACATTCCTTCGTCCTCCAGGATGTCGCGGGGTGCGAGGCCCCAAGTTATCTCCTTCTTCGACATCGAAATCCAGCCGGACACCGGGCTCAAAGCCCCTTCTCAACCCTCCATTAGTTCCATTTCGATACTTCTCTCCATTTCACTAATCCCTCCTTTGCTTGCCTACAGGTCCCCCTTGGTATCACGGGCACCGAAGACGGTCTGCTTTGCCATCGCAACCACCTGACCGAAAGCCGGCGCATCGCGGGTTCGACTGCTCGGGCATCCAGGCCGCATCCGCTGAGTCGAGTGATCTCTGCATCGGGCACTTCAGACGTGTGAGGTTTGCCCCTATCTCCTATGTAGGTATTGCATATCGAGCTTAGTCATACCAGGGTTTCTTAATCCCGCGATCCTGTTCTCTTTTTCACTCTTTAGGGACTTGATTTGCTTGTGTAGGCTTCTATTATTCAGTTTCTCCTTTTTCTAGTCTTTGTTTGTGATCGGGAATCAAAAACTTTTAAAAACATTTAAAACTCATCAACTTTAAAAACCCCTTTGCATCATAAGCATCCATACTAGCATCTCTAGCCCTACTCCCTTGCATTAGGCACCTTCTTCTCCAGTGGCCTCAGTGGAAGGTTCCACTGACGAGGCCATCAAGCATCTAGCTGAAAGGCACCTGGAAGAGCAAGAGCACAAACTGGCGAAACTCTCCCACCAGTTTGCCAACATGCAGGGCTCTCCCAGCGAGCCAGTGGGCTATAATGCCCAACCACCATTCTCTCGGGAAATCCAAGAGGAACCGATTTTGAGTCGGTTCCAAATGCCTCAAGTGGATCTCTACGATGGGACCACCGACCCCCTGGACCACCTGGAGAGCTATAAAGCTCTCATGAGAGTCCAGGGGGCGACGGATGCCCTCTTGTGCATCGCCTTCCCGGCCACCCTCTGGAAGGTCGCTTGAGTTTGGTTTACCTGCCTCGAGCCCGAATCCATTGACTCCTTCCAGCAGTTGGAAGGAAAGTTTGTGGTGCACTTCAACGCTTGTCAAAAGGTGCCGAGGGAGGTGGATAGCCTCTTCTCCATCCACCAACAAGACTAGGAGCTACTGCGGGACTATGTCACCCATTTCAAGATCGCTACCTTGGAGATCTACAGTCTGGATGAGCCCTTCGCCATGCTGGTGTTGAAGCGAGGGCTCAAGACCTCCCGACTGACATATTCCTTGGACAAAAAGCCGCCCAAGACATACTCCGAACTCCTCCGCATCCACAAGTACATCCAAGCTGAGGAGGCTGACCGTACCAGAAGAGAGTTGGACAGGAAGCCTTCGAAGAAGCCTACCCCAAGGGATGCACTTAAAATCAGAAGGCCCGGGCTGCCTGAGGACTTCCGGTTGGGATCGAAGCCAAAGAACAGTCACGATATGGAGCAAAACTTCACTCCCCTCCTTGCTCCAAGAACGAAGATTCTCATGGAAATTGAGGGCGAGCGCTACCTCCACCGACCCCCTCCTCAGAATTCGAAGAACTGTCGCGACAAGATGAAGTATTGCCAATTCCATCGTGACCAAGGCCACGACATGGAGGAGTGCCATAATCTGAAGAGGGAGATTAAGGACTTGATCATGAGGGGCTATCTCAAGAAGTACTTGGGAAGAGAGGCCCTGGTGGAGGACCAACCACTTGCGGCCCTTCCCCCCATTCTTGCAGTCGACAACCGCCCTACAGAGAAGCTGGTGGGCATCATCTCTTGGGAGATAGGGCGCGTCTCAAAGAGGGCCCAAGAGGGAGGAGACTTAGAAAATGTACTCCCCTTTGAAAAGGGGAAAAGAGATGAAGAAAATGTAAATAACGATGTGGTGGTGGTCGAGATGACCATCGCTAAGCATCCTGTATATCAAATTATGGTTGATAGTGGGAGCTCCACTGATATACTTTTTTATGATACTTTCTCCCGGATGAACTTGTCTCGTTATCGGCTAAGGCCAGTGCACACCCCTCTCATGGATTTCGCTAGAGATTCTGTAAGAGTCGAGGGAGAGATCACTCTCCCTGTTACCACCGGGACTCCATCCCGGCAGAGCACGGTCATGATGACCTTCATCATCGTTCGACTCCCGTCACCATATAATGCTATCCTGGGCCACCCAGGGCTCAACCAACTTGATGCAGTCATCTCCACCAAAAGATTGCTAGTGTAGTTCCCCACCATTTTCGGGGTGGGAGAGATTAGGGGGGCAGTTCAGCCCATCCCGCATTGCTTGCAGGCCATCCCAGGAGCGCGGAATGCTGAGCTCGATGTTGACGTCGACAACCTCAACCAGAGGGTGCAGGATCCCAGGGGTGGTCCCATTGAGTGCCTACTAACGTACCCCCTTATTTCAGACCCATAGAAAATGGTACAGATAGGAGCCCAACTCCTGGAAGACGAGCGGGCTCACTCGCTGAATTTCCTTCGGGCGAACATAGATGTGTTTGCCTGGTCTATGACAGATATGCCAGGCATTTCCCCGGACATCATCACCCACAAGTTGAAGATTGATCCAAAGTGCCATCCAATCCAGCAGAAGAAAAGGAGTTTTGCTGCAGAAAGGCAAAGGGCGATCAATGAAGAGGTGGAGAAGCTCCTCACTGCTTGCTTCGTACGAGAAGTGCAGTACCCTAGTTGGCTGGCAAACATGGTGATGGTTAAGAAGAACAACGGGAAATGGAGGATCTGTGTGGACTACACCGATCTCAATCGAGCTTGCCCAAAAGATAGCTTCCCCCTTCCGAAGATCGACCAGCTCGTGGATGCCACTTCGGGACACCGCCTCCTCTCCTTCATGGATGCCTTCTCCGGGTACAATCAGATCCGGATGCATCCAGAAGATGCGGAGCACACTGCCTTCATCATGGATCATAGGACATACTGTTACAAGATGATGCCCTTCGGTCTGAAGAACGCCAACACCACATACCAGTGGTTGGTCAACAAGGTCTTCAAAGACCAAATTGGCCGCAACATGCAGGTATACATGGATGACATGCTCGTAATGAGCAAGCCAACCTTGGACCATGTCGACGACCTGACAGAGACCTTCCGCAACCTTCGCCTCTACCAAATGAAATTGAACCCGGCGAAGTGTGCTTTCGGTGTGGTGACAGGAAAGTTTCTTGGCTTTATGGTGACCCATAGAGGGATAGAAGCCAACCCAGAGAAGGTTCAAGCGATCCTTGACATGGAGCAACCCATCTTGAAGAAGCAAGTCCAGTGGCTCACCGGTCGAGTAGCAGCCCTGAGCCGATTTATTTCACGATCTGCTGATCGCTACCAGCCTTTCTTCAAGGTGTCAAGGAAGATGCACGACTTCTCCTAGACGAAGGAGTGCCAAGAGGTGTTCGAGGAACTGAAGAAAACCATGGCATCACCACCGCTACTCTCCTGGCTAGAGGAGGGAGAAGAGCTCTTCCTGTATTTGGCAGTCACTCTGGAGGCCATCAACTCGATCCTACTCTGGATGGATAATAAAGGGATCCAGAGACCAGTATACTATACAAGCAAGATTCTCTGCGATGCGGAGCTCAGGTACTCTCGATCCGAGAAATTGATTTTTGCACTAATTATGTCGGCCCAACACCTCATGCCTTATTTGCAAGTGCACCTAATCGTGGTGCTGACGGATCAACCGCTGAAGGCCGTAATCAGCCGACCTGACATGTTTGGATGCCTGGCAAAGTAGGTGCTAAAGCTCAACGAGTTCGACATCACCTATAGATCGAGGTCGGCCATGAAGGTGTAGGTACTGGCTGACTTCTTAGTTGAGTGTGTAGGTCTGGGTGAGGGACCGGAAGAGAGCCCCCAGAATCAATAGCCAAACCCTGAACTGGAGGAAGACATCTGGGTCCTGAATGTGGACGGAGCCTCTAACTCCAGTGCAAGTGGAGCTGGGCTCATCCTCGCCAACAGTAAGGGAGTCACCGTCGAATGCGCGCTTCGCCTCCAATTCACTGCGACCAATAACCAGGCGAAGTATGAAGCGCTCCTTGCGGGACTGAGAATCTCCCGCGAACTGGGCGTAACCAGCCTGAGGGTCTTCACAGATTCACAACTAGTGGCTGGGCAGGTCTCAGGTGAGTACGAGGTGCAAGACCCTCAAATATCGAAGTATCTAGAGTTGGTGTGGGCTAGCACGGCAGGCTTTAAGCATTTCAGTGTCTCCCATATCGCGCGCGGTGAGAATGCTCGCACTGATGCCCTCTCCTAGCTTGCAACCTTGCCAGACTCATCATTGGGCCACGCCTACATCGAGCATCTTCAGGTCCCAAGCTATGAAGCCCCTAGAGAAATCCAGCAGGTCACCCCGGAGCCCAGCTGGATGGACAAGTATGTCAAGTACATTACCAATGGTACCTTGCCAAAGGATCGGATTGAGGCCGGCCTCATGAAAAGGAAGGCCACGCGCTTCATGTTGATGGATGGACTGCTCTACTGGAGGTCCTACTCCTATCCACTCCTCAAGTGTTTGAGGCCCACAGAGGCTGCACTCATGCTTTAGGAGATCCACGAAGGCCTCTACGAGAATCCTGTGGGGGGCAGAACTCTGGCGTATAAGGCCCTCCATCAAGGATACTTCTGGGAAATGATGAGGGAGGACACAGCTAACTTTGTCAAAAGGTATGACCACTGTCAATGTCACGCCGTCGTGCAATGCCAGCCAGCTGCACCGCTCTCCTAGCTCTCCATCTCCTGGCTATTTGCCAAGTGGGGCATCGACCTCCTCGATCCTTTTCCTCCCGCATCTGGGCTGTGCAAGTTTTTGATAGTCGCTATCGACTACTTCATGAAGTGGGTCGAGGCCGAGCCATTAGCCCAGATCGCGGAGGTGAATGTCAGCAAATTTCTCTAGAAGTCAATCATATGCCGCTTTGGGCCCCCCATACCATCATCACCGACAACGGATGCCAGTTCGGCTGTCGAGAGTTCGAGGAGTTTTGCAATGACCTCGGCATTCATCACCGCTTCACCTCGATGGCACATCCTCAGACCATTAGGGAAGCCGAAGTAACCAACCAGACCATCCTGCAAGGGCTCCGGACTAGATTGGATCAGGCCAAAGGAAGATGGGCTGAGAAACTTCCCAGCATCCTGTGGGCATACCACACAACCCCAAGGATGGCCACGGATGAAATCCCATTCAACCTCATCTTCAGTGCAGAAGTAGTAATTCCGGTGGAACTCAACCTACCAACATTGCGCGTGGAGCAATACAACAAAGCTGAGAACCCAACACGGCTACTACTCAACCTAGATCTCCTCAAGAAAATGAGGGATAAGGCCCGAGTTCGGATGGTGACCTACCATCAATGGGTGGCCAGATACTACAACTCCAGGGTGAAACCGAAGTCCTTCCGCCCGGGAGACTTGGTGCTGCACCATGCCAAAACATCCGAAACTCGAGAGTGCGGTAAGCTCTCTCCAAACTAGGAAGGCCCCTACAGGGTGGTCGAAGCACTCCCTCACGGTGCCTACTATCTTGCCAAGCTCGACGAGGCTCGGTTTCCATGGACGTGGAAGAATGTGAACTTGAGGATGTATTACCAATGATGTAAGGCTTCCTAAACATTAATAATGAAATTCTTTCTTTGTGCAATGCTTGTTTCTATTTCATAGGACTAGCATCGCCCGGTCTTAAGTCTGGCGAACAAAAGAGAGGCAGAAGCCCCACGAGCGATCCATGAGAAAAGCAAAGATCTCAGAGTTTAGTCTGAGAGGCCGCATGGGACCTAGTCCCGGCATTAGGCCTCGGAGTTCAGTCTAGAAGGTGGCGCGGAATCCAATTCCTCCATGAAGTCTCGGACTTCGGTTCGAAAGGTGGCACGGAATCCAGTTCCTCCACGAGATCTCGGAGTTCAGTCCGAGAGGCCGCACAGGACCTAGTCTCGGCATCAAGCCCCGAAGTTTAGTCCAAAAGGTGGCACAGAATCTAGTTCCCCCACGAAGTCCCGGACTTCGGTTCGGAAGGTGG
The DNA here is from genome assembly GCA_021397845.1 of Areca catechu. Classification (NCBI taxonomy): domain Eukaryota; kingdom Viridiplantae; phylum Streptophyta; class Magnoliopsida; order Arecales; family Arecaceae; genus Areca; species Areca catechu. The sequence goes on from CM038043.1 coordinate 25,785,001, forward strand.
CACGGAATCCAGTTCCTCCATGAGATCTCGAAGTTCAGTCTAAGAGGCCGCACGGGACCTAGTCCTTGCATCAGGCCCTGGAGTTCAGTCCAGAAGGTGGCATGGAATCCAGTTCTCCCACGAAGTCCTGGACTTTGATCCGGAAGGTGGAACGAAACCCAGTTCCTCACGAGATCTCGAAGTTCAGTCCGGGAGGCTGCACGGAACCTAGTTCCGGCATGAGGCCCAGGAGTTCAGTCCGGAGGATGTCCCGACACCAAAGACTTATAAAATGCAATCCAGAAGCCACAGGGGTTCCTTCCCAAGCCTGGGGATCTCCTAAGTCGGGTTCCAAACCTAAAGTCAAAGTTGAACTGCAAATTGAAGTTGCAGACTCTGGGCTCCCACAGAAGACAACGGCAAACACCAACAGGCAGCAGAACATGTTATCAAGGCAAAAGCAATGAAGAATGAAGAAAAGGAAGTTCTCATTTCTAATGTGAAGGTTTTTTACAAGTAAAAGGGTCTCGACAGACCAGGTGGCCCAAAAGAACAAAATGGAAACCCTATGCTAGAATGCAAAAATAGATGAGCCAGGGTCACTTTTTCATTGCTGGTCCCTCTCCAGGATGAGAAGCCTCCGTGTCACCGGCTGCCTCCCCAGAAGGTTGCCTGGCAGCCTCCTCAGGCTGCTCCCTGGGGTCGCCCAGGTCGACCCCGGTCAGATCGAGCTCAGGAAAAAGGGAAGCCAACTTCTCCCGGCAGACTCTGAAGCCCTTTAGGAAGGAGTCCATGGTAGCCTTGTGTATCTCTTTCTGGAACTCCTCGGAGGCCTGGAACTTAGGCACTGCCTCCTGGGCTACCCTCTGCAAGGCCTGCAATAGCTCGTTGACATAGGAAGTCTTCTTGTTGGCCGCCGCCAGCTCTGCCAAGACCTCATCAACCCAACACTCCAGTGACCGGGATTGCCCCCTGAGGTGGGAGATCTCGGCCACATCATTTTCAGCTTGGCACTGGCTCGAGATCCTCTCCTCGGATCGAGAAGCCTTGAGGTCCCTGACGCGCCCCTTAGCCTGGGCCAAGTCATCCCAGAGAGCCTGATTGCTCCCACTCAACTCATGGCCCTTGTCCATGAGGTCCTTCACGTCAGCTGCAAGCTTGCCCAGCCTCCTCTCCTTCTCGGCCTCCTTCACTGAAGTGGAGAGAAAGTTCCGAAGTAGGAGCATGTCGGTCCCGATCTACATCAAAGAAAGAGTTAGGACCTTCGAAGAATCCAACCAGAACATTAAAAAGGAGAGCTAGATGCTTACCGTGAAGAGCAGGGGGAGGATCCCGAGTAGTGCATCCGTGTAGTCCTTGCCGCCACTCAGCCGATGGTCCCGGGGCTAGGCCACGTACTCCATCATCCTCTCTGTAAGACCCTGGTCATGGATGATGGAGGTGCTCCCACTGAGCACTAGCGGTACGGGGTGAGGCTCGGAGGAGTGCTGAGCTAGAGTCCCTCCAGCGGGTGGGGTAGTAGTCTGTGGCACCGCCGTAACCGGTGCAGCCACCGCCGCAATCGATGCGGCCACCGTCGCCACTGGTGCGGCCACCGCCGGAACGTTGGGCGCTACGACCACCAGAGAAGGTGCCGGTCACACCTCCTCCCCACTCCTGTCGAGGCCAACGACCTCGGTGATGGGGGCCTACTACTAAGATAGCCCAAGGGCTGCATCTGCCGCCCTGGACTCCGTGGCTGGAGTGGGCCTGGGCCCCTGATCAGCCTCCATATGGGCCCTTTTCGGAGAAGCCTCCAAGGCCGCACCCAAAGCACCTCTCTTACGGGCCCCCTCCATCAAGCTTTCCAAGGAGAACTTCATCCCTGAGAATGAACAAGGTCAGATGAGATAAAAAAAAAAAGAAGAGAGAAGAAGAAAAAGAAAGGAGGCCCGGAGCCTCACCCATCGCCCGGATCAGGTTGACCCCCGCCTCGAACAGGTTCTTCTTTGAGAGTAGAGCCTCGATGGAGAAGACCACATTGCCTTTCAGCTGGGAGTAGACATCCTGGTCAGCCGGCTCGACCTGAGAGTTCCGGTTCGGGGACCAGTCTGGTTCACTCCAAACCCAATCAACATTCCCAACCGAAATGAAAAAGAATCGGTTCTTCCACCCCTTGATTGAGGTGGGGGGGTTGAACCAAAGACACCTAGGTCGGGAGGAGAGGTACCACAAGCCATCATTAATAGAACAATGCTTCAGGTTGAAAAGAGCCTTGAACAGCGAGAAATTGGGTGACAAACCCATGGAAGTGGCAGAAAATGATGAAGGCGAAGATGACCCTGATGGCATTAGGAGCCAACTAGACCAGGACAAGTCAGAAGTTACTAAGGAATGAAAGAAAGAATGGGTGAAGAGGAAACCAAAGACCCCCGGCAAGGAAGTCCTCGTAGAATGCGACTCTCCTCGGGCTGCTCAAAGTCACTCACTCCCTCGACCCTGGAAGCGAAAGCTGGATGGAGTCCGGGACCCCATACGTATCCCGGATCCAGGAAAGGTCATCTCCGGTCATCATCGAAGCAAAGTCGGAGGGACCAGAAGGAACCTCTATCACCGGAGGGGGGAGGATAGAGATGGGAACAGTAGGAATGATAGGAGGAGCCCTAGGGACTCTGATGGTTATACCGCCGGACGTCGATGGGAACGTCGTTCTCCAAAGAGGAGGACGATGGAGTCCTCGGCCAGGACGGACCGGCCTTATCCGGGTTAGAAGAGGAATGGCGACGATGACCCGAAAGAGCCATCGAGAAGGAGGAAGCAAAGAAAGGCCTGGTTTGGGAAAGACTAGAATCAAGAGGAAGCAGGGCTGATAATGGGGGCAACAGGACACTCACCAGGGATGTTTTAGCAGAAGAGTGGCAACCTGAGAGGTGAAGAAGGGCCGCTACAACTGCCTGCGAGGTGTGAGAAAGTCAAGAGCCCTCATTTCCAGAAAGTCTCCTCTCTTTTCAAAACTAATCGATAGCGGCCGTACAGCCCCTTTTTGCCTAGGCCACCAGATGAGCACCACATGTGAAGGCACCTGACGACGATGCTTCGGTTCGCAAAAAACCACCTCGGGTCTGGCATGGCACAATTATGGCCTATTGAGCACACAGACATGGCACGGCATATTGGATCTAGGGCATGATAAGCGACGCGGTGGCGATTGAGGTAATTATTGCACGAGATTTCTGTCCTTCAATGTCATCTCTGCAATAACTCCCCACGTCCCTGCCGCAGCACTCCGACAAGACTTGGGACTGGGGGGTAACTGATATGGCAAGATCGCTGACATGGAACGTACGTCAATCCAGCTGGCGACCAGGCGATGCGATGTGGCATTCTCCTTCGAGCTCTCCTTCTAGGTTGCTTGACCAGCGTCGCGCCCACCTTGGTCCGAGCTCGGCACCTTGGCCCCTTCGCCAGGTGTCAACCCAGGAGAGGTCCACCTCGATCGAAGTGGGCCTGCCTCTGCTCCTCCACCAGGTGGCACCCCCAGATGGGTCCACCTCGGCCGGAGTCGAGCCTGGCACCTCTACTCCTTCGCTAGGTGGGGCCCCTTGATGGGTCCACCTCGGCCAAAGTCGAGCTTGCCTCTGCCCCTTCACCAGGTATCGACCCAGGAGGGGTCCACCTCGACCGAAGTGGGCCTGTCTCTGCTCCTCCACCAGGTGGCTCCCCAAGATAGGTCTATCTCGGCCAGAATCGAGCTTGGCACCTCTGCTCCTTCCGCCAGGTGGTGCCCCCCGACGGGTCCACCTCGATCGAAGTCGAGCTTGCCTCTGCCCCTTCGCCAATTATCGACCTAGGAGGGGTCCACCTCCACCAAAGTGGGCCTGCCTCTGCTTCTCTGCCAGGTGGCACCCCCAGATGGGTCCATCTCAGCCAGAGTCGAGCTTAGCACCTCTGCTCCTTCCACCAGGTGGCACCCCTCGACGGGTCCACCTCAGTTGAAGTCGAGCTTGCCTCTGCCCCTTCACCAGGTGTCGACCTAGGAGGGGTCCACCTCCGTCGAAGTGGGTCTGCCTTTGCTCCTTCGCCTGGTGGCACCCCTAGACGGGTCCACGTCGGCCAAAGTCGAGCATGGCACCTCTGCTCCTTTCGCCATGTGGCACCCCCCGATGGGTCCACCTCGACCGAAGTCAAGCTTGCCTTTGCCCCTTCACCAGGTGTCGACCCAGGAGAGGTCAACCTCGATCGAAGTGGGCCTGCCTCTGCTCCTCCACCAGGTGGCACCCCCAGATGGGTCCATCTCAATCGGAGTCGAGCCTGGCACCTCCGGTCCTCCACCAGGTGGCGCCCCTTGATGGGTCCACCTCGGTCAAAGTCGAGCTTTCCTCTACCTCTTCACCAGGTGTCGACCTAGGAGGGGTCCACCTCTACCGAAGTGGGCCTGCCTCTCCTCCTCCGCCAGGTAGCACTCCCAGATGGGTCCACCTCGACCAGAGTCGAGCCTGGCACCTTGGCTCCTTTCGCCAGGTGGCGCCCCCCGATAGGTCCACCTCGGCTAAAGTCGAGCTTGCCTTTGCCCCTTCACCAGGTGTCGACCCAAGAGGGGTCCACCTCGATCGAGTGGGCTTGCCTCTGCTCCTCTACCAGGTGGCACCCCCAGATGGGTCCACCTCAGCTAAAGTCGAGCCTGGCACCTCTGCTCCTTTACCAGGTGGTGCCCCTTGATGGGTCCACCTCGGCCGAAGTCGAGCTTGCCTCTGCCCCTTGCTAGGTGTCAACCCAGAAGGGGTCCACCTCGGTCGAAGTGGGCCTGCCTCTGTGCCTTCACCATGTGGCATCCCCAGACGGGTCCACCTTGGCTGGAGTCAAGCCTGGCATCTCTGCTCCTTTCACCAGGTGGTGCCCCCATATGGGTCCACCTCGGCCAAAGTCAAGCCTCCTCCACGGGGCCAGGGCATAAGCCTCGAGGACACTGCTGAGGATGGCGTGCACAGGGCGGCGCATCCAGTATGGTGTCCCCAGGCCTGTAACGATGCGCGGAACCTTGTTTACACCAGTTTGGGAAGGACACCCTATTCGAGGTACCAGATCCGGTGGCCAGTGACCTGGTGCTCCAAAAGGGGAGAGCCACGGTCAACACCACGGGCCCGAGGGCACCTTCACGAGGATCGGGGTCCCACCAAGTTCTCCCCTTTTCATGACTGCATGGTAGACAAGGCAAGCTCACCACATAACTCTGAACCGCAAGGAGAGACGACCTTAGGAGAACAGTCAGTAAGCATCACTGACCTCCAAGGCCTCCCCAGGAGGGAGAATCGAGGCACCAAAGTATCCAACGATCTTAAAAGGGGCACAACCGACAAGAAGGAAGGTAGGCAATCGAGAGGGCAAGCACATGCACGGAGAGAAGAGGCAATTTCGAGACAAAAGCTCCAAAGGAACTCACAGGAGCAAGCTCAGCGAGCCCAATTGCAGGAACTGGAGTGCTAATCCCTCTCATTCTCACTCATCTTTTCATCAAAGATTCCTCTAAGCACAAAGTCCCAGTGGGGATCCGTCTTAGTGGATCTGTTCCACTTTATCGCTCTCTAACTTGACCGTCGAAGTGCCCCCGTCGGGATCCCCGACCCGGGTCTCTAACCTCATTTTGCAGGTCTGGAAGCATTAGGATTCCCCAACAAAGGGGACCACGGTCTAGCACCAACTCACAGCTGCAGGCCACAGCGGTAAGGTCGGTAACAATAATCCTTAGAATCTTCCACACGTACCCAATAAGGAGGTGCAAAACCCACATGGAGACAGACCTTTGTTTGAGTACATCAGAACTAGAGTCACAGGAGCATAATCAAGCATTAGGAGGCCACTAGTTCAGGCGAACAATTTTGAGATAAAGCTCGCTTTTATCTAGATGATCTAGAACTCGCTCCAATTTTCAGATTTGCCTTCTAATGACCCTCACGAGCATTTAAGTCAATTTCTTGAGCTATGTGACACTTTTAAACATAATGGAGTTTCTGAAGATGCCATTAGACTTGGGCTATTCCCATTTTTGCTGAGAGACAAAGCAAAAAGTTGGTTAAACTCTTTTCCAACTGAATCCATAACTACATGGGATGACTTAGCCGATAAGTTCTTAAACAAATATTTCCCCCCTCCAAAAATAGCAAAGCTTAGATTAGACATCTCCACATTTACATAATATTAGACTGAGAGCTTTAGTGAGGCATGGGATAGGTTTAAGGAATTATGTAGAAAGTGTCCCCACCATGGTCTTGAAATATGGCAACAAGTACATGCATTTTATCATGCTTACTTCCTTTTGTGAGAGCAGTTTTAGATGCAGCTGCAGGTGGTTCATTTTCAAGGAAATACAGCCATGAAGCTTATAGCCTATTGGAAGATATGGCAAATAGCAATGTGAATTGGAACTCAGAAAGATAGAATCACAGGAGACCTAGTGGTGTGTTTGGAGTGGATGCTGTGGTGACACTTTCAGCCCAGCTAGATGCAATGAACAAAAATATTGAAGCTCTAGCAGTATCTCAACCACGGGCATCAACTACAATGATGGAGTGCGAGCTATGTAGAGGACCTCACACCTATAATGACTGCCATAAGGTAAATTTTCAAATTCAATACCTGAAAATGCTAATTATGTGTCTGGTAATTTTAGGAACAATCAGATGGGCAATACATACAATCCAGGAATTCGTAATCACCCCAACTTATCTTGGAGAAGCCAGAACATTTAGAATCTACCATTACTTCAGAGGCCATATCAACCACCTGGTTTTCAACAATGCCCACCACCACCACCATCACAACCAACTCAAGAAGAGAAGAGGCCTAGCTTAAAAGATATGATGTGGAAATATATGCAATAAAATGATACTAGATTCCAAGCAAATGAGGCAACATTGAAAAATTTGGAGACACAAGTTGGGCAAATAGCTAACATGTTGGCTAACAGAGGACCTGGAACTTTGCCAAGCAATACAGAAAATAATCCCAGGAAGCATGTGCAAGCTATTAGCCTATGAAGTGAAAGAGATATAGAGGAGCCAAAAGTGCAACAGAAAGAGTCTGATATAGAGGAGATTGTTGATGAAGAGAGGGACAAGAATAAAAAGGATGACACACCAGCAAAAGCTCCTACAGTTACTCCATATAAGCCAAAACTGCCTTTCCCCCAGAGACAACATCAGCATAAAGCGAATAAATAATTTTCTAAATTTTTAAAAATTTTAAAACAATTGCATATTAATCTTCCATTTGTTGATGTTATTTCTCAGATGCCCAGCTATGCCAAGTTTTTCAATGAGATTCTATCAAACAAAAGGAAGCTGGAAGATTGTGAGATGGTGGCACTCAATGAAGAATGCTTAGCCATCCTATTGAATAAACTATCATAGAAGCTTAAAGATCCAGGGAGTTTTAATATACCTTTCTTAATTGGTAGTTGCACTTTTAATGCATTAATTGATTTAGGAACTAGCATCAATTTAATGCCACTTACAATATTTAAGAAACTAGGACTTGGTGAGCCTAAGCCAACCATGGTATTATTGCAATTGGCATATAGATCTATAACCTATCCCAGAAATATAGTAGAAGATGTTTTGGTCAAAGTAGATAAATTTATCTTGCCAGTTGACTTTATAGTCCTAGATATGGAAGAAGATCATGTTATACCTATCATTCTAGGATGACCATTTCTTAACACAGGTAAAGCATTGATAGATGTGCACGAAGGTAAATTGATATTAAGAATTCAGAATGAGCAAGTAACATTCAATGTTTTTAAAGCTATGAAAAAGCCATAAGATGTAGCATCATGTTTTCAAATTGACTGCATTGATTGCCTTGTGTAGGAGAAGATTGTAGAGATGATGATTGAAGATGAATTGCAACACACCTTAAATTCAACCCACAGCAACGAAGAAAAAAGCCAATATGCAGTAGTGATGGATAGCAGACAAATTTATACATAGAGGAGACCATTTGAAGAGTTGGAGAGAAGAGCTATCAATCACCTCATACCATCCATTAACCAACCACCAGAATTAGAACTGAAATAGCTTCCCTCATATTTAAAATATGCATTTTTATCATCTCCATCTTATTTACCTGTTATTATTTCTTCTCTTTTGATAGATGTGATGGAGGAGAAGCTGTTGAGGGTGCTGAGAGCTCACAAAAGGGCCATTGGTTGGACAGTAGCAGATATCAATGGAATTAGCCCAACAATATGTATACATACGATACTCATGGAGGAGCAATTCAAACCATCAATGTAGCCTCAAAGAAAACTCAACCTAGCCATGAAAAAGATAGTTAAAGCTGAGGCGGTCAAATTGCTTGATGCAGGTATTATCTATCCCATCTCAGATAGTAATTGGGTTAGTCCAGTACAAGTAGTTCCTAAAAAGGGAGATTTTACGGTGCTTGAAAATGAAAAACATGAATTAATCTATGTTAGGAAAATAACTAGATGGAGAGTCTACATTGATTATAGGAAGCTGAATGATGCTACAAGAAAAGATCACTTTTCTTTACCTTTCATTGACCAAATGTTAGAAAGACTGGCAAGGCATGCGTATTACTATTTCTTAGATGGATATTCAGGATATAACCAGATCCCTATAGCACCTGAGGATCAAGAGAAGACTACCTTCACTTATCCTTATGATACCTTCGCCTATCGTAGGAAGACTTTCGGGCTATGCAATGCACCGGCAATGTTTCAACGTTGCATGATGGTCTTTCATGATATGACTAAGCACTTCATAAAAATATCTATGGATGATTTTTCTGTGTTTGGTGTGTCATTTGATGAATGCTTGCATAACTTGGATTTAGTGCTACAGAGATGTGAGGAAACCAATTTAGTGCTGAATTAGGAAAAGTGCCATTTCATGGTATAAGAAGGTATTGTTTTAGGCCACAGGTAATCTTCTAAGGTGGAAGTGATTGAAAAATTATCTCCCTTGACTTTAGTGAGAGCAGTTAGGACTTTTTTAGGACATGTTGGCTTTTACAGAAGATTCATCAAAGATTTTTCAAAAATTAAACATCTGTTATCTAATTTGTTGATGAAAGATACTCCTTTTATGTTTACTGCTGGCTGCTTATCTACTTTTAATTATTTGAAATATAAGCTGGTCAATGCTTCTATAGTGGTTGCTCTCGAATGGGGATAGCCTTTTGAATTAATGTGTGATGCTAATGATGAAGCTGTAGGGGCTGTATTGGGATAGAAAAGAGAAAAGAGATTTCAGCCAATATATTATGCCAGTAGGACCTTGATTGCAACTCAGAGGACTTACACCATAACTGAAAAGGAACTATTAGCTATAGTGTTTGCTTTTAATAAATTTAGATCTTACCTGATTTTTTCAAAAGTGATTGTTTACATTGATCATAGTGCTTTGATGTTTCTTTTTACTAAACAGGATGCTAAGCCCAAGCTGATAAGGTAGATTTTGCTGCTACAAGAGTTTGACATAGAAATAAGGGATAAATCTGGAGCAGAGAATGTGGTGGCAGATCATCTGTCGAGGCTAGAAGGAGATTTCATGAAGGATGGTAAAGAACATGAGATTGGTGAGTATTTTTCTGATGAACATTTATTCGAGCTATAGGTAAGTACTCAACCTTAGTATGCTGATCTTGCAAATTTTATTGCCTATGGAGTATTACCTCATGATCTTTCATACCAATAGAAAAAGAAGTTTTTTGCTTATGCTAAACACTATCTTTGGGATGAACCTTTTCTATTTAAGATATGTATAGATAGCATAATCAGGAGATGTGTACCAGAGGAGGAGATGTACTCTATCTTGCAGCACTGTCATGACAGAAAGGTAGGAGGACACTTTGGACCAACTCGTACAGCTGCTAAGATCCGACAATCAGGTTTCTTTTGGCCAACCTTGTTTAGAGATGCCCACAGGTATGTCACTGCATGTGATATATGTCAACGCACAGGTAACATTTCTAGAAAACATGAGATGCCTCTTAATAATATACTTGTGTGTGAAGTCTTTGATGTGTGGGGCATAGATTTTATGGGACCATTTCCAAAGTCTTTTTCTAAAGAATACATCTTAGTGGCGGTTGACTATGTCTCAAAATGGGTTGAGGCTGTAGCTTTGTAGAAAAATGATGCCAAATCTGTAATGAAATTTTTGAAAAAGAATATTTTTACTAGGTTTGGTGTACCACGTGCTCTGATTTAGTGATGAGGGAACCCATTTTTGCAATAAACAAATTGATGACTTATTAAAGAAATATGGGGTAACTCACAAAATTACTATAGCCTATCATCCACAAACTAGCAGACAAGTTGAGGTGTCTAACTGTGAGATAGAATGAATTTTAGAAAAAACTGTCAGTTTGCATAGAAGAGATTGGGCAGAAAAACTTGATGATGCACTGTGGGCTTATAGAACAGCTTTTAAAACACCAATTGGAATATCCCATATAGATTAGTGTTTGGAAAAGCTTACCACTTGCCTGTAGAGTTAGAGCATAGAGCTTATTGGGCCATTAAATACTTAAATTTTGATTTAACTGCTGTAGGTGAGAAAAGAGCATTGCAACTAAATGAGATGGATGAGTTTAGAGAGCAAGCTTACGAGAATGCCAAGATCTATAAAGAACAAACCAAGAGATGGCATGACAAACACATCATGAGAAAGGAGTTTGAGGTGGGACAACAGGTTTTGATCTTTAATTCCACACTAAGGCTATTTCTAGGTAAGCTTAGATCTAAATGGTATGGATCATATACTGTGACACAAGTTTTTCTCTATGGAGCAATGGAGGTGAAGGATCAAAAAGGTGTCACTTTCAAGGTAAATGGGTAGAGATTGAAACCATATGTTAGTGGTAGCTTTGAATCCTTCAAAGTTATCATTATAATGAGAGAACCATGAAGAGAGGACAGTCTAGCTATAGACTCTAAATATAGTGCTGGTTAGGAGGCAACACAACAGTCTTTCCTTTTCTTTTTTCTTTAGTTTGTTTTATGTTTTCTACTTCAATCTATTGATTTTGGTCGTTTTCTTGTTAGATATGGCTGCCATTTAAGTTTGGTGATCAAAGGTACAACTAAAACATGCAAGGATGGAGTGAACAGATAGAGGCACGATCACATATTACCTATCTCCAATTGAGTCTTGCAACCAGGGGAGTATCAGCTATCCTTTTCCCTTTCTTCTGTATTAGCTTGCTTTATTGTCTTCAAACATTAGGGACAATGTCTGCTATTAAGTTGGGGGGTATTTGGTAATGATTAGTGGAGATTAGTGGAATTTTGAGATAGGAAATTATTTTTGAAAAAAAAAAATCTTTCATTAATCAACTTGAATCTTTGCTTGAACTGAGTAAGTGTTTGAGAATTTAGATCATCCTTTAAATAAGGAGTCTACTTGTGTACTGATTGGATGAATCAAAAATGACTTGGAATTGAAGACTTGATAGGATTAGGATCTTAGAATTGAGACTATGAGAATGCATGAACTTTGATAGGCATGTTATAATTGATTTAAATTAAGGATTATTTCTGTTTAGCTTAAATCAAATGTTAAAAAAGTTATTGACTCCGAAGGTTATAACTTTACATAATGAAATTTAGATACACCGAGTAGATGCTAACTGCAGTTACTAACCCATGCACTCTACTCCGCTATGTTGGGATGACTTAATAACCGGAGGTGTGACACTGGCAATGTCAACATTCACGTAAAATAGTAACCCAATGCATAAGTATGCAAAGCACTCAACTGATGTGTTGTTTTGTGATAAAAGCTAATTTTGAAAAATTTTGCAATAAAAGGCAAGTTTATAATAATTACGCAGTTGAGAACCGCCAACAACATCTGGAAAAAAAAAAAAACTAACCCAATTGAAAGGTGTTGTCTTAGTTTTATTATGTTGGTAATAGCTTGAAAAAAAGTGACAAGTATTGATTAATGTTTTAAGCTGACATAAAGTAATCTTGAGTTGATTTCATTATAATATGCCTTGATAAGGAATTACAGTTTTATGGTTGATGTTTTGAGATCTTATGAATAGATAGTCCTAAAAAAAAAATTGTTGGAGAAGATTTCAGTTGTTACCCAGGTTGATTGTTTATTTAAAATTGATGTTGATTTTTATTTATGCTTTGCTCGGGATGACAAAGATTTAAGTTAGGGGGTATTTGATGAATGCGATTTATATAGAAATATTTGGTTCTTAATTGTATAAAAATTTGATGTAATTGTTATTAATTTAGTAGCATTTGCAGCCTATTTATTCTTAATTTATTTTTTGTTTTAGGTATGCGTGCTAGGAGAGTATCGGAAGCAAAATAGACCAAGAAGAAAAAGGGAGGCTGCCAAATTAATTTACATGAAGAAGTCAAGGCCCAGTCCAAAAAAATAAATTAAGTGCCATGGAGACTTGGGCTCGGATTCCACCAGCCACACGTGGATGACCAGTTCAACCCAAAAGAAGCGAAAATAGGGGAAAGGATAAAAACAAACAACAAAAATGAAGAAATAGGGAAGGAACGTGCGGAGAAGAAAACGTGACCTGAAAAGAAAGAGGAAGGTGCATGGAAAAAAAAGAGCCAGTGGCGTGGAGAAAACAAAGAGGCGTGGAGGAGAAAAGGCAATGCAGAAGAAAAGGAAATAGGGTCACGCGGAAGAGAGAGAAGCGGATGTGCAGGAAAAAAGGAAAAAAAAAAAGGAGAACAACGAAAGAGGTGGTATGAACATCAATGCAAGAAATCAATGAAGGACAACGGGGAAATTAATTAGCCATGAGTTTATTTGATTTGTATTCTCCTTGTTTTTATATTGTTTTCAGTCTAAATATGTATAACTAATTTTTTTTTAGCTAAGGCTTAGGGATTTGACCGATGTGGTGCTGTGGATTTCATTAGTTAATCTGATTTATTTCTTTTGCTTGAGATTTTTTTTATGATCGTAATGCTTTGAAGATTTGATGAATTCTTCAATAAATTTTATCTAGAGTTTAATTGATCTATTAAATTTCTAGGTTGAAAAGTAAAACAAATTCATAGATTTAAATCCTACTTGAATTACTAGGACTGATCTATGCAGTGATTAGGATTATAAAAATTTAGTGCATCTGAATTACTTAATCACATCTTAACCACCATGGTTAATAATTTTAGATAGGATTAATGCAATTTGAATGAAAGTACATTAATCAATTTAGAAAACCTGCTAGCTTGTAAAATCAGTAAATCAAATTAGCATATTCAGAATTAATTATCGCATCGATTTGGTTAAATTCCCGACACCTTAGCTATTTTAGATTTTGTCTCATTCTGAAAGTTTGCTGCCACCTTAGTTTGATAGTATGTTTAATTTTTAATTTAAATTTTTTTTACTCGAAATCAATTGTCGAAACAGTATAAGTAGGTATTTTAATTTAGGTGATTGTCTCTGATCCTAGAGGATGACATTGGGTTACTATCCTATATTACTTGCATGACCGGTATGCTTGTCAAACACGTGTCATAGTACTAAGTTTAACATCTTCAGCCGGACATTATGAGGGAGTCTAGTAGATAATTAACTTTAGTGTGTCCCTCATAACATCAAAAGGACAAGGCCAATCAGGAGGCCTTGTCATCATTGTAGAAAATCATTCATAAAGTACTCTATAATGATTAGCCTGAATTAATAAAATATACTAGACAAGCATGTTATTCTAGGATTTAAAAATATTATTATAGTTTATAAAATACTTATGAAGGGATTGTATTTGTTGGGCTGAGATTGGAGGTGGTAGTTTAAAGTTTTTTTCAATTATGGGTTAGTCTACCCTACTCTCCTTCTCGGGCATGATTTGTTTAGTCAATGTCCCTTCCCATTTTAAATTTGGACACCTTTTCCAGATTAATATTAGACATGTCTCCATACATTATTTTAATATCATGGAAAGGTTTTGGAGGTAGTTCTCAAATCTGGTGCCAAATATGGAGAAATCAACTACAAAGTTTTTAAGATATTGATCTCTCATTTTAGTTATATCTCATCCGATAGCTTCTTTATGTGCTTTTAGAGCACCACTAACTTGGGCTTCTTAGGTAAGGTTAACTAGAAGAGTTTCAATGGGTGAATCAGGAGTGATTTCAGTTCTAGTTCAGGTGGTGATTCTAATAAGGGGACTATTGGTGGGCTAGGTGATGGCTCTTGTTGTTCATCAGTCAAAAATGGGGTGGTTTCAAAGTAGGATATTTGTATTAAGTTATTCACTTCAGTACTACACCCGTCTACATTAAAACACCTACCCTTAACTGAGCCAGATAGGGATCTAACAAATCCCGGGGGAGAACTATGGGGGTGGCTTCTTCTATTGAGTCATGCATTTGTGGGTCTTGGAAAGTCTTGACCAATTCCATCATTGCATCAATTTATTTTCCATCCCATTAAAAGGCATAGATGATTCTACAGCACTAGAGAGTGGGGCCATAGGTGAGTGGAGTAATGATAAAATTGGTTCGTCCCATAATTTTAATGTTTCCATATATTTTTCTATCTTAGCCAAATTGTCTATATTGGTCCTTATGGTTGTGTAGAGTTGTTCTAAGACTAGTTCATTCACGGGAGTTAGAGTTGATTATTCAGGAAAAGCTAGAGGGTCATTAAAGTTTTAAGCTAGGTATGGTCCCTTTAGGTTACTCTCAGGTTGACTAGGTAGTTCACCTCCCTCCTCTCTATTAAGGTCAATCAATCGTTGATCAGTTTGATCCATTAGCTTATTGATAGATTGCTGTTGGGCTATAATCATTCATTGAAATTGATCAAACCTATAGACATCTAGGTTGATTGTAAGGGAGGTGGGTATGGTGCTTGTCGAACCTTCTCTTCAAATGATGAACTATAATTAATTGGAGAAGGTTGATGATGAGGATAGGGCTAATCGTAATATGATGTCTCTATGAACATGGATCCTTGGGTTATCTGGATAACCACTGAGTGTGGTTGCCATGAAAAATCTGGTTGAGTCCCTAACTTGAATTATGGGCATTAAGGTATAGGTTACTTCTTGAGCTATAGGCCATTTGGATTTGATCTTGATAAACTTGGTCATACCTAAACTCAAAAGGTTGTTATCCGATTGGGTACTCACTCTCAAAGTAAGTGGAGCTCAAATAGATTTGGTGTGCCGGGAGAAAGGGTACTCTACTATAAGGATTCATTCTCTTGTCACTAATTTAGTTTATCGGATTGTTCTGATTATTAGGATTTACAATCAAAGATTTAGATCAGAGCAATTCTTATTTATTTATGTATTTATTTATTATTATTACTATTTTTTAATAAGAGGAGTGGTGAAATGAAGAAGGAAAAGAGTTCTAAAGAAAGGGCCTAAGGAGTCCTAGAGCTAAGAGAGAGAAGAATTAGCTAGGGTTTGGTATTATTTACAAACAAGTTAGTATACGTGGACTCTCTATCCTAAGGTTCCTTAATTCTAGATAGCTCCTAACTGCTAAGGCAACCTTGGAGCCTTCCAAGTCAAAAATTGACTTATCAATTGGCCAGGTAAGTTTAAGATCGGTAGGGATCCCTCGGTTGCTTTCCTTAGATACTAATTAGATTGGCCAGCTCAGTCAACAGAACCAATTAAAAATCACTTCTTCAAGGCTACATCATCCTTGAACCCCTTACCTAGACACTGGGTAATCAGCCAATCCTGACCCAGTCCAACTCTTCCGGGTGCCTTGTCCTATTGAGCTCGATTCCTTAGGGGCTGGCATCTAATTGATTTTAATTAATAGGCTTAGGTCAATGCAAGATGCAAGGTAGTGGTTTGTGGGCCAAGGAAGGGTTATCAACTTTCCATCTTATATTATTTATGGGATATTGCCCTTAAGATAATTTATGAAAATATACTATGTAAAAAAGAAAGTGTCCCAAACAAGTAAAAATCTTTTAAGTTTTAATTAGTTACGCTATTTTAGTTTAGTATTATGTGGTTTTTTTTTTTTATATTCTGTTCTTTCAAGCAAGAAAGATAAAAGGCAACTTTTAATCTTGGATAATTAGGTGTGAGAAAAAAAATTAAAATTAAGTTAAGCAAATAAAGAAACTATGATCTCATAATTAAGGTAAGAAATCAAAGCGGTATTAAGGCAGTTATTAAAAAGTTAAGTATTATTTTTTTAGGTTAATTTAAAAAAGAAATAAACTAAAAAGAATTTTTTTCTTTTATGTTACTTTGAAAAAAGGAAACTAATTAAAAGGAAGAAACTAAAAAGGAATTTTTTTTTGTTAATTTTAAAAGGAGGATAGTAAAAGAACAAGGAAAAAAATTGGTATATATTTTTTTTAAAAAAGGCTAATCAAAAGAAATAAATTTTTTTTTGGTTAATAAAAAAAGATAGAAATTAATTAGAAACAACTAAGAAAAAAGAAAGTAAACTAGGGTTAGGATTGATCTCATCAAAATTATGAAAATTTCCTTCTCCTCTTTTTTTGGATCTACAAAAAAATAAGAAAAAAATTAGTACATTGAATTTACAAAAAAAATCAAAAAGATCAAAAATATTAGCATTTGTGCCTTCCCCGGCAATGGTGCCAAAAACTTGATAGGCCATGATGTTGTTGTTAAAACACTGTAGCTATCAGTTTAATTAACCGACTTTTAAATATAATTAAAAATATATAGAAAGTGTGAGTCGGGTCAAATCCATGGAGAAGGCAATGCATATGATGATTTGAAACCTTTAATTTAAAAAAAAATAGTTTGAAGTTGAAAAATGAAAAGTAAAAGTATGAAAGAAAATGAAAGTTCAGGTACGGTCGATCCGCTAGTTGGATCCTAGCATCTACTTGCGAGAAGAGTAAAAGATAGAAATCCAAATTACATGAAAATAAACTTTACATTAATTAAAAGAAGAATCTAATTACAAGAAATTAAAAATAATAATTAAATAAATAACTGAAAGCAATAATAAAGACTAGAAGTAGATCGGTACAGCCTCGTCAGGAAGATGGTCGGTGAAATCTCTTCTTCCTTTGTACTCCTCGGAGTGAACTGGCTTTCTCTGCTTTTTTCTCCTTGGATCTCGATCTGGAGATCAGCGTAGGTGAAAAGTGGCGTAGATGGCAGAGCTTCTCCTCTAAAAAACCTCACTCTTAGAGGCCAACCAGTAAACCAAAGCTAAACCACCTACCCTGTACTGTACTCCTCTCTTTAAGATGATTTCTTCTTAACACGGGGGTCCTTTAAATAGATCTTGGCTAGGGCTTCCTCCCAATCAAATTTGGGCTTAATCAAGCTCCAGATTGACTGAATATCGCAGGGAGAAGTCTAGGCCATCGATTTGTTGCATGATGGATCGATGACAACACTCCTTCCTTCTCTAGTAGTAGAGTCCGATCTGGACTCTCGAATCTCTTCGAACTCTTGGATCTCCAAATCCCCAAATCCCCGACCCTCCTCCTAATTGAACTCAAACTCTTCTCCTAATCTAGCGCAGTGGCAAAAGGTGTTGGAAGATGGCGGCCGGTGGCAGTGGAGGGCAGTGACCAGCAACTAGTGAAGAGGGAAAAATAGTGACTGTGATTGAAGAGGGCTGAAGATTGGAAGAAGACGTTGGGGGAGAGGCAGCAGGGGATGGCTTGGTCAACTGTGGGATGGCTTCTAGCATGGTGAGCTGGTGGCGGGGCGATGTGATGGGGGACTAATATGCATGCAATTCTTTTTGTATATGTTATATGTGGGGTTAGGTGATTAATTCCTAAATTTCAGATCAAAATTAGTTGTAGGGAATTTTGTATTAATTTTTGAAGCCAAGCATGCAGATTAGAACCTAGAAAAGTACTAAAGAAGGATCGCCGGGGCTGAGAAGCCTCGGTTAGGGCAAGTTCTCCTACAATATAATTACTGGAGGTAGAGGGGGTGTACCTGACAACGTCTGAAGCACCCGGTGAAGATTGCAGCGAAGGGATCTCTCGTTCCTCGATGGATGCGGCCTGGAAAACCGAGCCAAAGACCCGCGGATACCTGGCTTTCTGCTCGGTGGTCCGATTGAGGCTTGGCTAGAGTCGTTGGATTCGTAGGAACTCGGGGACCTGCAAATGACCTGTCAGGGGTTAGAAAACTCAAAGGAGATTAAGAAAATAAAAGAAAACAGCAAAGGGAAGAAAGTCTTGGAGGGGGCTGGAAGGATGGTTGGCGGCAGGAAGATGGTTGCAAACACCGGGAAGAAGAACTCTCAAACCCCTTTATGCACACAGCAGGGTAATCACTCAAAGCAATAGAAGAACTCAAGGTTTATTTCATATCAAAAATCTCCCTTCATACAAGAGGCTAGGGTCCTTTAAATAGACCCTTAACCTTGGGCTCCAAGTAAGGGCACATAAGTCTTTACATAAGAATCCTTTTCCCTCTCAAACCCTAGCTAGAAATTAAGGAAACATTAGGTAGAAAAATTCCTAAAAATTCTCTTGACTTGGCCAACACTCCAAGGATGCCTAGGGGGGCGTGTTGGGCTTCTAGGAGCAGCAAGAGGCCGGTCCAAAGGGGCTCGGGCGCATGGGTTTAGGCCTCTGGAAGCTGGGGTGGCCTGGTAGCCAGGTAGCAGGAATATTCCCTGGTATCTTGCTTCTTAGGGGCTTGGGCTTGGCGCCTGGGCTTGATTTCTTTGGGCTAGGATGCAGATGGACCTCTGGAATCATGGATCCCCTTATCTATGAATATACTTTGGCATATGGAAGGGAATATGGGCATCTGGAGGGCATCTGTAAGAAATCAGGGTTTTCTGAATTTTCCTCCTGGGGTCTTCAAATCTTCAAGCTGGGTTGGACTTGGGCTATACTTCCATGTCTTCAATCTAGTTGGACTTAGTCTTCACTTGTATGATATAGTCTTGAGTCTTCAGTATGCTTGGACAGGGCTCAAAAAAATAAAATTAGCTCAACATGAGCTGACTAGCATTGGACTGAACTAGCTCAACATGAGCTGACTAGTACAGAACTGAAATAATAACTCAAAAGACTCAAATAATAACTAAAATAGACTCAGATGGGCTAAGCCCTTATTACATATGGACTCATAAATTATTGAGTGGCAAGCTAGCCTGTAGTAACTCGGGACTCAGCCAGGCAGGTGTAAGGGGAGTGATAGGTCCCTAAATGCCAATCCTAGACACCAATCAGTGATTGGCCAGGTAGGCAGACCAGCACACAAGCCCTTCGGGATAGAATCCCTGAACCACCATTCTAGACACTGAGTACAAAGCACACACAGAGTAACTAGACAAACTGACTCAACACTAGCCTTGACCCGACTTGTTGATGTCCCTAGCCCACTAGGGCAAATTAAGTCTAATAAATTTTAAAATTAGGCTTAGGATCGAATGAATGGGTGGTGGTTTTGGGCTAAGGAGAGGTTATCAACTCCTCCCCTTATCTTAGATGCTCAATTTCCCTTAAGATGAAGTAGGAGATGATCACTCAAAATAATTGAATTACAGAAACACAGAAACAGTGTTGCTGTAATTTAACTCTCAGAAATTTCACGGAAACCAATAAATCACAAGAAAATTATGTAAAATAGTTTCAATTATACTGGTTCCATCAAAATAAAAATCATGCAATTTGGAGTTACCTGTAATGAGAAACAATTCCTGTAACAGGATAGTTACAGACTAAAAACAGAATGCTTTCCCCGTTTACAATTCCTGCTACGAAGTTGTAACCCAGCGAATCCCCTACATGCCCTAGGAACACCCCGTGGAATGGGAAGAGGAGGTTTGCACCTCACTTTGTTCCTAGGACCGGACGTCCTGGGGAGTCTACTTCGAGCAGACAAAGTAAAAAGAGAGACACTCAAAACATGCAAGCAAGATAGAAACCCTAGACAGGGCTCTGATACCAAAAATGATGTAGAACGAAAGAGGATGATGCGATGCGGAAGTAAATTAAGACTAATTCTTTTTTTTTATTATTTTTTTAATATTTTCAGAAGTCGGCTTTGACTCAAAGGAAAGTTAAACTAAATTGAAAGAAACTATGTAATAATTGAAAGCACAATTTAAAGAAACTAGGTTATCAGAGTAGTTCAGAAGTAAAGGAGAAACTCCCAGACCTAGGGTTTCTCTCTGAACTTTCAACAGGACAGAAGTAAAGAGAAGAGAAGGGTTACAGACCAGGCAATGATCTTCTCAGAGTTTAGTGGTAGGACTCTCTTGAGCAGATTGTTGGATCCCCGGATTCAGATATCTTCGCAATGGATCCTTCAATACTGATCCTTTGGCAGAGTTGGCTTCTCCTGAACTCAAGATCTGGGAAAGAAGAAAAATAATTTATGGAACCAGATACTCAAGGAAGGATTTACCAGTTAGAAGAACTTGAAAGCTGATGTTGCTGAAATCCGGATTCTCCTGAAGGCTGATCTGACTTCCTCTAGGAATTGCTCTGAATTTGAAGTATCCGGACTGGACCTGGATGCTGGTGGTCGGCCTTGACTTGGAGAGAGTGGCCGTGAGAGGTGGGGTAGGCTAGGGTTTGGTGGATTGAAGAGGATGATGGGCAGCTAGGGTTTGGAAGTGAAGTGGCTAACCTAGGGTTTTGGGGTTGGAGATCTCACACCTCCTCAAGGTTCCTGGGGAACCTGGATTTTCTCCCTCGCGGAGCTCAACACCTGGATGCAAGTGCGGAAGAGAGAAACACAAAGTTTGCTCACACATAAATTGGATTCATTCATCAGATATCTTTAAAACTTACAAGAGGGGTTTAATTTATAGGACTTTACAAGAGAGCAGGGTTTTACATCTTCCCATGTGGGACTAATAGGATGGATCTTCAAATTAGGTTTGTAGAATCAATTCCCACACATATGGCCGGCCAAGAGGTTCCAAAAGTGTTGATTGGTGGCTTCAAAAGGTAAGTAGGTGGCGCCTCCTAGCCTTGCTCTTCAAGAGAAAATTTCTTTCCTTCCATGGCTCAACTCTTTTGGACACCTCCTTTTCTTTCTCCCTAAGTCATGGTTCTTCCCATTTTTGCTTTGGGCTTTTTAGGCATGGATTGGGCGCCCCCTTGAAGTGCTCCCCAAGATGTGCTTCTTTCTTTACATAGCTTGGCTCTTATGGAAATGTTTTGGCCGCCCCCTTGAATTGTGGATCCCAGATTATTTTCTCCTTAAGTGGTGCATGAGAGAAGGGACCTGCTATCTTGTGGTGTGGGGACCAAAGCATACTGCATGGAGATGTGGCGCCCCCTGGACTCAGGCGTGTGGCTAGGAGTGTGGCGCCCACTTGCTTGGTCTTGGGAGAAAATGTGACACCCTGGAGAAGACCTAGACCACTACTAGGACTTGAACTGAGTCAACATGACTCAACAAAATTTAAATTACAGGGAAATACAGACTTAACTAAAATTGAGTTGACCATGTCAACCCTTATTACGAAACCAGAAAACCCTAATTCTTCGGGCAAGGTCAATCAGAGATCCAGATGGAGCCCTGAAGTCTTCTTCTGAGTCTGGTGCCCGCACCAGGCCATGTCCTCATCTCCTAATTTTTCTTTGGATGAAGGACTTTTTTTCTCTTCTTCAAAAAAAGATTTAAGGGTGATTGTTTTCTTTTTTCTTCCCTTTTTCTTAGTGTGTTGTTTCATCACCAACTCATGTGATATTAGGAATCCAAGAAGCTCTTCTAATAGTTGATTTTTAAGGTTCTTTGGTTCTTGGATTGCTATGACTTTTGCTTTTCAACTTCTTGGCAATGATCAAAGGACATTGCTCATAAGGACATTATTATAATATGACCTATCAAGACTCTTTAGATTATTAATAATGTTAGTGAAATGAGTAAATATCTCAGTTATGATCTCGGTGGATTCAACTTGAAAATTCATAGTTATGCACCCAAAATTCAGATTTTCCATCATGGAATCCTCTCTTGGCTGACCAAGGTGTTGATGGCTTGATGGTGTGGCTTGATTTGAGGCTTGAAACATGGATGTTGTCTCCAACAATTGAATTGGCACCCATGGGTCAATGATTTTCTTCCATGGCTGATCAAGCACTTTGGGAAGAAGGCTTGATATGTGGGCTTGAAGTAAGGGACTTGTCTTCACAAATCTTCAACTCCCATTGACTTTCCTTGGCCGCCCACCCATCTTTGGAGAGAAACATGAAAGGGGGAGGGAAGGGAGGAATGTGGTCTCCTATTTGAATCTTCTTCCTTGGCCGCCCATGGTCCTTTTGGAAAGAGTCTTGATAGGGGGAGGGAAAGGAGGCTTGTATCAAGAGATGTTGTCCACTTAGGCTTGATGGCATCCAAGAAATCTGCACTTCCTCTTGATTGGAGGCTTGGGTCAAGGGATGGTGTCCATTTGGATTGATAGTGTCCAAAATTCTACATTTCCTCTTGATTTGGGCCGCCCATTTGTCATGGTGATGTGGCGCCACATGGGATAGATGAGGTGGTGCCCAAGAGCTGAAGTCGCATCCTTTATGGCATGGGAGATGGCTTAGCCCATTAATAATTCAATGCCCACTCTTTTAATCAGGCTTGGGCCCAATCTTCAAGTAGACTTGGACTTGGACTCATTCAGCTGAATACAGGACCCTTTGACCTAACTTGACCAAATTGGTCAAGGTACAGAACTAAAATAAAAAATTGAAACTAAATACATGACTCGAAATTAAAATGTTTAGGCTTGAAGCCTTATTACAGGACCCAATCAATTGAAAACCCTAATCCAAGATCCACAGAGGATTGAGGAGCCTCTGTCTGATCCTGGTGCCCACACTAATTCTCCCGAGGTGGGAGGAACTCGACCTTGTCAAGTAAGGATTGATTTGGCTTTGATATTTCTCCAGAAGGTTGGGGTCGAGGTGTTGAAGTCCTCTCGGGTATCCCATGAATCATTGGACTGCAATCGGCCTTGCCATCGAACCAAGTAACATTGATAGCCTTTGTCCCGGGTGGTGATAGCTTGATCAACCAGAACACACTTGATCCGCTCTCCTCTCTCAGGTAAAATTGGTGGTGGACACTCTAGGTCATGTCGCTCTCAAATGAAAGGTCAAGCCCAAATGGCTCGTTGGATATGTTTGCTCGTTCCCTATACTCGACTAAGTCCAAGATATTGAAAGTCGAGCTAATGCCATAATCCGGGGTAGCTCAAGTACATAGGCATTAGGGCCAACTCTCCGTATCACTATAAAGGGGCAAACTCCACGAGCATGAAGTTTCTTAACAGTTCCTGGTGAAAACTGTTCAGGCCTAAGCCTAATCATTACAGAATCCCTTATTTCATATTCTTTGGCTTGCATTCGGGAATCAGCAAATTTCTTGTATTATGTTGATTTTCAGGCTAATTTCCTTATGCATGCCTCTAATATGCAGTGCAAATGATTTTGCAGACTCTGAGACTCACACTGACACTTGACAAAAAGTAGACTCAACTGTGTATTCCTATTGAGCGGAATTTTATTAGACTCTCTAGGGCCTAAACCTAATAGATTATTGACTCTCTAGGTTTGATCCTAGTTTGGTATGCACATGAGAATTTACCATGGGTTCCTAACAAATGCCATAAGGTCTTCCAAAGGTAGGTCGCAAATGAGATGGGCTCTAAGGGTTCATGCAACCTGGTGATCTCAATAAAATGTAACCTAATGGCTTTTGAAACATGTGTAGACTCAGGAAAGGGTAGGAAATAGGAAGGAGACTCAGGGACTGGTTCAAAGCTAAAGAGACTGATCTTAATGTATGAATATTGATCTATGGGTGTACTTGTCCTAACCTTATGATTAGTACTATGAGGATCTATAGGTGCAAGTTCTAGGGCAGGCTGGGTGCTCCTAGAAGGTGGAAGGTCATCGGAAAGGTCTTTGAAAAGTTTATCTTGAAAGTCCTCTAAACTAATGTCTACTTCTTGGGGTTGTTCCTTAGGGACTTGTTCCTGGACCTTCTCTATGGGCAATACTTGAGAACCTTCACTTTCATCTACTTTGTTTGATCCTGGCTCGGTCATTTCTTCTTCAAATTCTGTAATGGGTTCAGGATCTTTTTCCTTTGATTCCTTAATGATTTCAACCTTGGGTCCATCTTCATCACATTTCTCCACTAAACTTGATTCATGGATGTCTTCTTGGGATTCCTCAATAGGCTCAGGGATTTCTTCACTTAAATTTTTAGTGGGCTCAATCTTTTCTCCCTGAACTTCTTCTGAAGGTTCTTCTCTCTGGGTTGGTTCATAAATCTCTTTTGTGGCAAGGGTTCCCTCAGTCATCACATTTTCTAACTCTTTGGCCTTGATCAGGTTGACTTCAGGTTTCTTTTCCTTAAGGCTACTCGATCTTCTTTTAACATGGTCCTTAGGCTGAGTTGGATTGATTGTAAATTTCTTTCCATGGTGGTTAAAGATACAGGTATTGGTCCGACCATAAAGGGTGGTATCATGATCGTAATGCCAGGGTCAACCTAGGATAATGCTACTGACGCCCATGGGAAGGACATCACACCAAATCTTCTCTTCATATGACTGCAACTTGATAATGACTTGGCATCTAGACTTTATGGGTATGGAAGTTGAACTTATCCAGGAGATCTTATAAGGGTTGGGGTGAGGAACTAGGGTCAATCCTAGGGCTTTGATAGTACTTAAAGAGATGGCATTGACACAGCTCCCACTATTAACTATGATCTTACACACCTTATCCCCTAACTT
The DNA here is from genome assembly GCA_021397845.1 of Areca catechu. Taxonomy (NCBI): domain Eukaryota; kingdom Viridiplantae; phylum Streptophyta; class Magnoliopsida; order Arecales; family Arecaceae; genus Areca; species Areca catechu. Next base: position 25,809,665 of record CM038043.1, read on the forward strand.
AACAAAGGTTTGTAAAATGTTAGTCCTACGCCAATCTTCTTGTACTATGTTTTGGGTAAGGATGCATCCAACTACTCCTAAAAGGTCTTCAGACTCGTGCAGTTCTTCCTAGTCCATGAACTCCTGATTGGGTCTCCTAGGGTGAATCTCTTGGGCTGGGTTAGGATGTGGGACTCTTCTGGGCTCAGCCTCTAAGGGAGAATCATGTTGAGGGAAATCCCTAGGGTGTGGAGGTGACTCAGACTCAAGCTTGATGGATGGTCTAATGCCCTTTTCTAAGGCTCCTAGCCTTGTTTCAAATCTAATTTCAAACTCATCAAACCTTTTGTTCAACCTAGCTAACTGTTCAGTGATGACCTTTAATGGATCCTCGTGGTCATTTTCCATGGGTTCACTTGTCTGGGAGTGATGGGGGTGATAGGGGACTCCTGACCTAGTCGACATGCAACACACAACGAAAGGTGCTACGGGTTTGCTAGACCTAGGAGTTCAATCAAAATGGTTCAACGTAGAAGATTCACAGCACAGCAATTAGCCTTTTCTTCGGCCAGGTAAGAGGTGGGAGTGTGGGAGGCCCTCCTTGCTTTCGTAAGGATCCAATTAAAGAACCACAAATCCACTTAGGTCGTTTGACGCTAGACCTCTTGCCTTAGACACCAGCTTTCTGGTACCAATTGAAGGGTTATATGCAACCAGCTTTCCCAAAATGGTCAAACCCAACTCATTGATGTCCCTAATCTATTAGGTTGCTACTAGATTTTAGATTAGGTTTGGTTTCAAAATGCAAGGGTAGTTATTTTTGGGCTAAGGAAAGGTAATGACTTCCTTCCCTTATCTTATGATATTGACGTCCTTAAGTGAATTATAAAAATTATGGCATACAAATGATCTAATTATTGGTTTTCTCCCAGGAATATGAAATTGCAATTAAACAGGCATCAACAGTCTGTCACAGCGGAAGCAGATATAAAAATAATTTATATCTAATCATGAAAATCATAAATAAATCTAATTTATTTATCATAAATTTCTAAAATGCCGCATAACATGAAAAAAATATTAGATCTGAAATAAAATTTATTTTAAGCATAAAATACTTACCTAGATCGCTATCCGGGCCTGCTCTGAAAAGCATGCAAATTCGCTACTGAAAACCGGGATTCTGTCGGAGCCATGCAATTGCCCGACCTCTGCTGGTATCTACATGAAGCTCTCACAACCGAGTCATAGAGGGCACCGGACTGCTAGATCCTTACAGCTCTCTCCTCTTTCAGCAAATCGCCTACTTTAAAAATTATGCCGATCCGAATCCGGACCGGCTTTCGGCTTTTGTCTTGCAAATCATACTATGCAAGATCTTGGACCTCTTACTATCTTCTTCTTCTTTTGTAGAAGACCTCTCAACACTTTTAAAGATCACAAGTAAGAAAAAAACTTAGAAGGGAGAAGAAAAGATGGTGCTAGGAGAGAGACTCTCAGGTATTAGCGACCTAGAGAAGAAAGATGTCCAAACTTAATTCATGCCAAAAGAGAGAGTAAGTTTGGCCAACCCTCTCTCTTCTCCCTTTTATAAATCATGGTGATTTATTTCTCTAATTCCTCCATGCCTAAATAAAAGGAATTTAGTTTATCTGGTTTAGGTTTTAAGAGGAGTAGAAGAGAAGGACTCTTCCTCCTCTCTTATTTTCTCATGCCTAAACACTATTACCGCCCACTTAATTCATGCCTTCACTCTTTTGTCGCCCAAAATAAATGAGGGCCCACAAGGCATGTGGAGGTAAGGGGAAGACAAGGAGAGAGAGTCCCAGTCTAACTGGACTATAGGTCTTGGTCCAAATATAATGGTTTTATAGTCAAACTGAAGCTGATTTTAAATTCGATCGAACCATTTCGAAGCAGACATTGACCCAAATAAACTAGGATTAATTAATTGCATCTAAATTAAATCTAATTTAATTTAATTAATATTTAATCCATAATTAATTAATTGTAACATTTACAATTAGGTCAAATATTAATTATAACACTTACAATTAGGTTAAATTGATTTGCTGATTGGTTACTAGAGCTCCTAATGTGTGTGACCCCTCAAGACTTATCCTGTCTGGTAATGAGACATGCTATAATCTCCATTATCATCATCGAAACTTCTTTTGATGGACTGAACCAAATTCAGCTCAACCCTAATTAGGATCATCGATCCGAAAACGATCCTAACGGGCTCTCATAATCCACCAGTGACACCTAGCAGTATGTAGTGGTAACCCAGCAAAATAAGATTGGAACCCTTAGGTGTAGTTACCATGTGATTCGGTTCCTCTATCAAAATCCTGACATGATGTTGGTTACGGATACTCGTCAAACCCATCAGTCATATACTTAACCTAATTGACTCAAGTTCAATAGTGATACTAATGAAAATACCTTTTCATTATCACCCTACTATGGCCATAGATTTCTGGACTTAGTCTCATTAAGCTTGCATAGGATTATTCCTTACTACTAAGGCTGATAGATCCCTACAAGTGGACACCCTACTCCTACAATAAACTTACAGCAGCCAATAAACACCGCAAGGTCCCATATGGATAGGAACCATATGATTGTGCTATCAAACTACAGCAACCTTATTGTGAGTAGCCGAGACACTCTAAGTCAAGGAACTATTCACATAACTATAGCATCAGGAAGTTATCGATGAGTGAGTAGTCATCCGTATAACTTCCTGTACTTGGTCACGCTCAGTACTATTGATCTCTATCAACTACCTGCACTCTCACTCCAGTGTTACCACACTGTAGGTCAGAGACTCATTTATCCAAAAAGGAAGTGATCTGTGAACCAATTTTAATGGATCAATCACCGTCCTCGTGATATTCCAACAATCGAGAGCCTTTAGGAGTTAATCTATAAAGACACATCTCAGATTCTCAACTCTTGAGAATATGTGTCATTGTCCATTAACTCCATGGATGATTCATAGACACAATAATATGAATGAAACTGATGCCCTTTTAATTAATAAAGAAGAATTAAGTACAAAGTTAATACCCTAAAAATTATAATGTGTCAAGCCAACATGGCTTTCAGGGCATACATCTAACAATCTCCCACTTGCACTAAAGCCAATTGGCTACATATCTAAGTCCCATCTTCTCAAGGTGGATCTCAGTCTTCTGTTGGCTCAAAGGCTTAGTTAGTGGGTCTGTCACGTTATTCATGGAGTCTACTCTGCATACCTCAACATACTTCTTATTAAGGTAGTCGCGTATGATATGAAATTGCCGCTCAATATGCTAAGACTTTTGATGAGACCTGGGCTCCTTAGCAAGAGCTATTGCACCATTATTGTCACAATATATGGGGATGGTATCATATGGCATCACTCCAAGCTCTGCAATAAACTTTTTGTACCAGAAGACTTCTTTTGCAGCTTCAGAAGCATAGATGTAGTCTGTTTCCATTGTTGAATCTGCTATGATGGGCTACTTGGAACTTTTCCAACTAGTTGCCCCACCATTGCACAAAAACACAGACCCTGATGTAGACTTTCTATCATCAGGATCAGACATAAAGTCTGAGTCTGTGTATCCCTTTATCCCTAATTCTGAACTCCCTCCAAAGACTAAGAACAAATATTTAGTCCTTCTCAAGTACTTAAGAATGTTCTTCATAGCTATCTAGTGTTCTTCACCTAGATTCGATTGATATCTGCTCGTGACACTCACAGCAAGAGCTATATCAAGTCGAGTACACAACATGACATACATAAGGCTTCTAATTGTCGAAGCATATGGAATCTTGCTCATGCGTTGAATCTCTTCGGGTATGTTAGGACACATTTTCTTGAAGAGATTAATGCCATGCCGAAGAGGTAACAATCCTCTTTTAGAGTTCTCCATGCTAACCTTTTTAGCACTTCCTCTATGTATAATTTTTGTGAAAGGCCAAGCATCCGATTAGATATATCTCTATAGACCTTAATCCCTAAAATATAAGATGCTTCACCTAAGTCTTTCATAGAGAATTCCTTAGATAACCAACTTTTGACCGAAGTCAACATGGGAATATCATTCCCAATAAGGAGGATGTCATCCACATACAATACGAAGAATGTCACTGCCCTCACACTGGCCTTCCTATAAATACATGGCTCATCCTCATTTTTGATAAAATCAAACGATTTGATTGCATCATCAAAATGAGTATTCCAACTCTGAGAAGCTTGCTTCAATCCGTAGATTGATCTATGCAACTTGCAGACCTTATGATCTTCATCATTGGAAGTGAAACCCAAAGGCTGCTCCAATGATATCTCATAATCATGATATGATGCAATTGCAAGCAATGTACGGATGGATTTTGGCATAGCTACTGGTGAAAAGGTATCATGATAGTCAATGCCTTCATGTTGACTATACCCTTTCACCACCAACCTTGCTTTAAAGGTATCTACCTTACCATCTGCACCTATTTTTCTTTTGTAGATCCATTTACAACCAATAGTTACAATATCCTCTGGTGGATCCACTAAGGACCAAACTTAGTTAAAATGCATTGAATCAATTTTTGACTTCATAGCATTCAACCATTTCTCAGAGTCGATGTCTGACATTGCCTCATCATAAGTCTTAGGATCAATCAATTGATCCTTGTCCCCAATAAGAACATTTCTTTTAAATCCTCTGTAAGCATACCCAAGTACCTTTCAGGAGGTTTGGAGACTCTAATAGACCTACGAGGTGGAAGAGCATTTATGTGTTTTGGTTGATTAGGTTCGATTTATTCTACAGCTGGCTGCTGTTCAGAGACTTTCTCATCGAGCTCAATTAACCTCCCACTATCACCTTCCTGAATAAACTATTCTTCAACAAATATGGCATGTATGCTCACAATCACATTATGATCTTCTGGAAGGTAAAAATAATATCCTAAAATTTCTTTAGCATATCCTATAAACCGAGCTTTCGTAGATATAGATTCGCCATTAATCTCTTGACATAGGCAGGACATCCCCAAATCTTGAAATGGGCAAGACTTGGTTTCTTACCATGCCAAATCTCATATGGTGTGGTAGGAATAGATTTAGATGGAACCCTATTTAGAATATAAATTGAAATTTGTAGGGCATATCCCCAAAAAAACAAAGGCAAGTCAGTGAAGCTCATCATGGATCAGACCATATTTAATAATATCCTGTTTCTCCTCTCAGACACCCCATTAAGCTGAGGCGTACTTGGTGAAGTCCATTATGAAACTATGTCATTATCCTTAAGATAACCTAAAAATTCCCTACTAAGGTATTCTCCTCCCTAATCTGATCGAAGAACCTTAAGGGTTTAACCTATTTATTTTTCTACCTCATGTATGAATTCCTTGAACTTTTCAAAAGCTTCAGATTTGTGTCTCATAAGAAACACATAACCATACCGTGAACAATCATCAGTAAAGGTTATGAAGTAGTAAAAACCACCCCTAGACTGCATATCAAATGGATCACACACATCAGTGTATATCAGGGCAAGTAATTTTGTGGCCCTTTTCCCATGTCCTACAAAGGGTAACTTGGTCATTTTTTCTTAAAGACATGATTCACAAGGTGGGTATGATTCAAAATTAACTGAATCTAAGATCCCATCCCTTTCCAGTTTATTAATTCTGTCCTCACCTATAAGACCGAGCTTCAGATGCAACATAAATTTATCATTTAGGTCATCTCTAGGACATTTATGTCCTATGGCATTCACTTTAATTTTCTCATTAATGTTCAAAGATGCATCGACATGCAAATGATAGAGACTGTCTATTAAAATAGCTTTTGCAACCAATTTATTTCTCAAATAAATACTATAAAAGTCTTTATTGAATATAAATTCAAATCCTTCCTATGCTAGCACAGAGATAAAAATCAAATTTCTACTAGCTCCAGTCATAAAATAACAGTCACTAAGAACTAATCTAAACCTTAAAGGTAACACCAGAGAATATGATCCAATGGCTTGAGCAGCAACTTTTGCTCTATTTCTGACACGTGGGACCATCTCACCTTCTCTCAGCATTCTACTTCTTTTCAGATCCTGCATTGAAATGCATATATAAGCACTAGAGCCAGAGTCTAAAATCCAGGTGGAAGTAGATGAAACCGTTAGGTTAGATTCAATAACGAGTATAGGCTTACCTTTAGAAGGCACATCCTCCTTCTATTTCTTTAGGCTTTCCAGGTAGAGAGGACAATTCCTTTTCTAATGGCCATCTGTATTGCACTGGAAACATTTCTCTTTGCTAACCTTGACTTTCTTGGGAGTATCCTTCTTTTGTTTGTTCTCCTTCTGCTTCTTCGTAGGTTTCTTCTTCTTCCAAGTAGACTTTCTTTTGGAGGAAGACTGCTCCACAGAGAAAATAGAGCCCCTTGAACTCTTCAAAGTCCCCTCATTGCTTACCAGTATGTTCAATAATTCAGGCAAAGTGTAATTTAACTTATTCATATTATAGTTCATTACAAACTGAGAATATGAACTAGTCAAGGACTGAAGGATCAAATCTACCTAAAGCTCCTTGTGAATAGGAATGCCCAGCTTTTCAAGCTGTTCAATGTCCTTAATCATTGTCAAACAATGATTGTGCATTGACTACCCTTCATGCATCTTGTTGATGAAATGCCTTTTCGACACTTCGAAGCGTGCAATCCGACTTTGTTCACCATATAACTCTTGTAGGTAAATCAGAATCGATTTAGCAGTTGGCATATCTTCATGTTGGCTCTGTAATTTATTTGACATTGAGGCCAACATATAACACTTAACCTTATTATCATCTTCCATCCATTTCTTATGTGCAGTCTTCTAACGAGCACTTGGATGGTCAGGTAAGATGGGGGGTTCCTGGTCAAGCATATAGCCCAACTTCTTAGAACTCAAAATAATTTTGAAGTTTCTCAACCAATCTTTAAAATTGAGGCCAACAGGTCAGTTTGTCTCTAGAATATGGACTAAGGGATTTGAAGCAGACATGGTTAACTTCGAGAGTAGAAGATTCAAATTAGATGCTTTATACTTAATTATAAAAATTATTCTAGGTTCTTAAAGAAATAATTTTAAAACTCCCACTATTTTCTCAGATCTCTCACACTCCCCATGGATATGCGAAAACCCTGCGACTCTAGGTTTCTAGTGGGTGCTATGGTCCTATCGATATGCGGCACCTCACGATATATGGTTATTGATAACACGCTACACCAATAAGTGGCCAACTCTTGTCCAATGTATCTTATACAAGTTATAGCTCTGGGTCTCTAAATCGTGAAACCTTACGTGCCCGTTTATTAGTCCAATCATTAGTTAAGTCAGACCCACCATTCCTGCTAGACAAAGTCATCATTGAGTCCCTCAATGTGCCCGTTTATTGGGCACAACCCCATCAGTGCCTAGCAACATCTCATGCCTAATAGGGTGGTTGTGTCTTCCCGATGCAACTAGACCACTGTAACCAACCGAGAAAAATCAACACCAATATGACACCCGCACACCTACAATGGTGGAAGACCTATGACTTCATATTTATTAGGAGTTAGGTTTAGGTCTCTTCTAAATTGATCAGCCAAATCATGACTAACCAATTACATTCAATCAGCACAATTTCATGTCTGACTAATTATATTAGGTCAGCACAATCTCATGTTTGACTTAATATAACCAGCATGGGTAAACTCAAATCAAAAGTGACCCTTTTGAAAACTTAATCAACTAAATTGGCCAGGTCAGTTTAATCCATGGGAGGGTTCTGCCAATATACCCTCTTTCCACCAAACTAGTTGGTTAAGAAAGAGTTAGCCCCAATTATGTTGCCCAGAAATGGAGCCCAAGAGGGGGGGTGAATTGGGTCTTTTAAAAATTTAAAGCAATAATGTACAGGCCTTGTGGTGTTTGTGAGTTATAAAATTGATGCACTAGATTATATGTAGCGGAAAGCAATAAATAGAGTGCAAAGTAAAGAGCCAGAGATAGAAGAGTCAATCACACACAAACACAAGGTTTATAGTGGTTCGGTGCAAACCTAGCACCTACATCCACTCCCCAAGCCACCCTTGGGAATTCCATTATAATCTCTCCAAATTATAGCCGACTTATTTTTTCAAATGCTCACAAGTCAAAACCTATGTTGGTTTTATCACCTAGGCTCACCAACTAACCTTTACACTTGTTTTATCTTCGGGCTCACAAGTTAACCCTAGTTGGTTTTATCACCATGGCTCACCAACAAACCACAACAACCTACTTTCAAGAAATCCTTGAAAGCTAGGTCAAATCAAAAGAGAATTTCAGATATACAATTCAAAATAAACAAAACAAACTCTCTTCAAGAGTAGAATGAAAGCTTTGAGGCTCAAGTTGATGCTTTGTCTTGTCTTCTCCTTGGAATATTCTTCAAGTTCTCTTTTTGGAAAGATGAAAGGATGGGCTTGTAAGTATTTTCAAGGAATCACACTTTAAATGGTTTTTGAAGTGAAGTTCTTGAGGGAATATTGGCTTTTAAGCTTTCAATGGACTTCAATGCTTCAAGAATGAGTTTGGTGAAGCTTAAATACTTCAAAAACTTCCAAAAAATGGTTTATGACCATTTGAACTTCGAATCTAGCCATTGAGAGCTTGAAAAGATACTTCTGCAACTCAGAAAAATAGATCTGTTAGGCCTGTCAAAACCCGAGTGTCGACACTTGGTTTGTCAGGTGTCGACACTTGGCTGTCAGGTATCGACACTTGACTTCCAGGTGTCGACACTTGAACTTTCAAGTGTCGACACTTGATTCATAGGTGTTGACACTTGACACAAAAGCACTCCAATGGCCATGTTCTGAATTTTCAAAAAGTCTCAAGCCTTGAGTCGATACTTGGAAACTTAAGTATCGACACTTGAGTTTCAGGTGTCGACACTTGAATTCTGGGTGTCGACACTTGGTGTGCCAAGGAATTTTTTTTGTATGCCAAGAGCTGAAGTGTCGACACTTGACTTCCCAGGTGTCGACACTTGGTTCTGAAAAATTCATAATTAAATACAATTTAAACCAAAAACACAAGTGTTGAAAATAAAACTTAAATCCAATGTAACTAAATAATAAATGAACTCTTTTAAGCCCTTTTTACATGGAGAATAATTCTCAAATCATGAAATATGCTTCGTGCCACAGCGTACCACGATACTTTAATTTTGAGAATTTGAGGTACTTGTTTCCTAAAAACTCACAACTAGAAATAAACATTAGTATACAATATGTACCAACATTTTGTTATTCATCAAAATTACTAGGTGGAGCCAACAATCTCTCCCTTTTTGATGATGAAAAAATCTTGAGTATATCAACATTTAATTTCAAATTTCAGATTTGATAATTCATGAATATGATTTCAAGCTAATACATCCACAACTTGCATAGTTAAGAAGGATGAATCTCCCCCTTTAGTTAGACAATTCTAATCAGAACAAGCAGTATGCAATATTGATATCAGATCTATGCAATATTGGTATCAGATCAAATTTGAAATTCATAAAAATAAGGATAATTCTACTCCCCCTTTTTGTCAATCATTAGAAAAAGGGAGTAAGCTCCCCCTCAAAACGAGCATGGAGACAAAAAGTAGAAGAGTATCCGAGTTGATTCAAGAGTTAACAGGTATCAGAGCCAAAATGTAAATCTATCAAGTAAATGTAAACAATCAAGCTGTCAAAATCAATCATAGTGATTCACAAATTGTAAACATCAAGCTAAAATGCATATATATATATATATATCAAGTAATGTTTCCAGTACAAAATTTGCTGACTCATCAGCAACACTGAAATAATCAAAATACATCATGAGACATAAATCATAAATAACATGAGTCGTAAATAGCATACAACACAGTAAACATCTGTGAGACTAATCCTCATCAGATGGGATCTCAAAAGATATAGGACCTGTAATCCTAGACCTATGGGCTAGACCTCTAGGAGTCTTCAAAACACCATGACTCCTAGTCCTAGTAGAAGGTCCAAAGCGGGGTATAACACTAGAAGCTCTAGTAGAGGGAGGGGGAAGAGTCTCAGCAGGAGTGACAAAAACTGGATCAGTGGAGACAGGTGTGCCAATCGAATCAGTAAGAGGAATAACATGAGACTATGGCTCTCGGCTGACAACCTCATATCCATCTGCACCATCACCACTGTCACTATCACTGTCGTCATTGATAACATCAGTATCTCTGTCCTCAATCCCATCAGCACAGTCACCACCATCAATAGTGTCATCATGTCCATCCTGGTGGTCATCGGCATCATCATCATCAGCATCAGGAGATGGAGCTGTAGGTGTTGTTGGAGGTAGAAGGGATCTTAGTAAGTCCTCGATACGAGCAAAACCCTCCTCCATAGTCCGACAAATCTCAGCATGCTCCATGGTAGTATGTGCTCGAAGACCCTCAATCTTAATGCGTAACTGGGTCGTGCAGACACCTAATCCAATCAACTCACTCCTGAGATCTGTGAACTACTGTCGCGTGTGCTCCTCAAAAGATATGTCCATCGAAGGCGGAGGAGGACCCGAAGATGTAGCTGTCGGGGTCATCGACTCTACCTCTGATGCAGGAGCAGCCTGAGGAGGTGAACTAGCTGGCCCTGATGGCCCTGCCTCTACCCCTCGAATCTCATCCTCCTCATCTCGCTCTTGGCCAGACTCTCTCCGAACCCACCGACCTGCGACTAATCGATATCCCATACGGTGTAGCGACCTCTCGTCATAGACGTCCGTATGCAGAATCTCCTTGGGGATCTCCCCATCCAAAAATACTCCACAAGCTCTAAATAATGTGGTCAATGCCATACCGTAGGGTAAATAGTGTCGTCTTTGAGTCGCTGCATCACGCATCTGAGCAAGCATCAAAGAGGGTATATCAACCTGAGTCCTCTGGGTCAAGCATACCATAAGCATCAGCTCTCTCGATGATGATGAAGTCGAAGCACCCAGTCTTCGGAAGCAATATTCGAGATGTGATATGGTGCAGAAGGCACATCTCCATAGAAAGGTGGTTCGCGGTGACCACAGTCACTCCACGAACGTCCTCATGTTCAAGGATGCACCTAAAAGCACCCTTGCTATCCTCCACAGAGAACACACTGATTCCTTGATGAGGAATCTCCCATACTCTGCTCAGAAGCTCCTCAGTCAAAGATATCTCTACTCCTCGGACAATAGTCCTCCACAGTAGTCGGCGACAGTCCATAGCACCATAAAACTTTCTTACTAGATGAGGATAGTACCTCTCCTGCATGGTGCAAAAGGATACTAATCCGGCATCTGTGAGTGTCTGCCGGATCTGGAAATGCTGTCTGTCGAAGAACTCAGGTCTATCCATCGTCCTGAAGCTAAGCCTTCCCTACCATCCTCTCTGCAGGGGAACCTGGAGCTGTTAAACTGCTGGCCTCTCCTGTATCATGTCTGGCTTTTGTTCTCCTCTAAGACCCATGTCCAGTCCTACACCTAACAGCTAATCTCTTTCTCGGACCCATCACAATCAAGCTGAATCAAGAAAGGACGAAGATAAATAACCTAGGAGAGTATTAGTTTCAATCAGGTTGAGAACTTAGGCTAAAGGAGACTATGTCTTCCTAAAAGAGGGATGCTGGCTTTTAAGAGAAGCTAGAATAAGTTTTGAAAACTGGGATTAAAAAAATTTGAGTTGTAAAATACAAGAGATCGAGGGTAAAACACCTTTAACATAAGAAATCGGGAGTAAAATATCTTTAAATACAAGAAATCGAGGGTTATAAGGACATTTTAGGGTTATAAAACTAATCCCATCAAATATAATATACTTTGGTTAAAACACATTTTTCAAGTTCATAAAATTAGTAACCTTGAATAAATTAAAATATATAATATAAACCTATGGTTTAAAATAAAATACATTTGGGTTTTAGGTCAAAACCAAGAAATCAACCAACAAAATCAGTGAAAAGAGGAGTAAAAAGCATGGAAATCAACACAAATACTCTTCCCACAATAATGAAATTCGAGAACTAGCAATAAATAGCTAGGAAATCTAAATTTAAACTGAAAATCTTTGAACATTACAGCCAAAAACCCAATGTAACAGTGAAAATCTAAAAAATGGATGGAATATGTGAGAAATCGGCCAAAAATCCATGGGAAATCCAGGATAAACATGTTCAAACATGATTTCCCCAAAATGGATTCTTCCAAACAATCCAAATCTTTGAAAAATCCAGTTTAAATATATTTAAACAGATGAAAATGGGAAAAATTAGGTTACACGATTTCTAAAAAGTGAAAAAAGAAGATAAATACCTAATTTCAGTCGGGGCAAAAGGGAAAAGGGTCGATTTGGAAGGTAGAGGAGCTTGGGGGACCACTGGAGCTCCAGAGAAAATGGGGAAAAACAAAATACAAAAGATTCGGTTTGCCCTAAAAAGATAGAAATTTTCTGCGAGTGTCGACACTTGGGATTTCTCAAGTGTCGACACTTGGTCAGGTGTTGACACTTCGCAAAATCCAAGTGTCGATACTTAGCCAAAAAAATTTCAAAAAAAAATCTATAAAAATCTTCAAAAAATCAAGGATGTTTTTAAACACAAGTAATTTTTGAGTAACAACAACTTGGGTAAGATGAAATTTAAGAGAGTTCTAGGAGAATGGATCAATGATACCTAACTCTCTTCTAATCAAACAAAATCTCTGTTCACTCAATGGTTTGGTAAACACATCAACTAATTGATCATCAGTACACACAAATTCAAGTACTACATTAGAGTTTTGTATATGATCTCTTATGAAATGATGTCTTATGTTCATGTGTTTACTTCTTGAATGTTGCACAGGATTCTTTGTTAGATTGATTATACTAGTATTGTCACATCTTATGGATGTCTTAATTAGTTTAATGCCAAAGTCTTCGAGCTGTTGTTTGATCCATAGGAGTTGAGCACAACAGCTTCCAGCTGCTATATATTCAGCTTCCATCGTAGACAGAGCAACTGAATTCTATTTCTTACTGCTCCATAAGATCAAATTTACTCTAAGAAACTGACAAGTTTTAGTAGTTCTTTTATGATCAACTTTACACCTAGCAAAGTTAGCATCAAAATAAGTAATCAATTCAAATAAAGAATCTCTAGAGAATAAGCAATCAATTCAAATAAAGAATTTATAGAGTACCAAAGACCAATTTTAATTGAGCCAGATAGATATTTAAGTATGCATTTAACAGCCAAAAGATGAGACTCTTTAGGATTAGACTGATATCTAGCACACATACAAATACTAAACATGATATCTGGCCTACTGGTAGTAAGATATAACAATGAACCAATCATGCCACGATATAATTTTTGGTCTACAGATTTACCTGATTCATCCTTGTCAAGTCTACAAGAGGAGCTCATAGGGGTACCTAATGGCTTGGTGTTCTCCATCCCAAATTTCTTTAGAATTTTCTTTGTGCACTTAGCTTGGTTGATGAAGATCCCCTCTTTGGTTTGCTTTATTTGGAGTCCGAAAAAGAAGTTCAGTTCTCCCATCATGCTCATCTCGAACTCACCCTTCATTAACCTTGCAAACTCTTGACAAAGAAATTCGTTAGTAGCACCGAATATGATATCATCCACATATATTTGTACTACTAAGAGATCATCATTCTTTTTCTTCAAAAATAAAGTTTTGTCAACATTACCTCTAGTAAAATCATTTTTTAGCAAGAAAGAACTTAAATGATCATACGAAGCTCTAGGAGCTTATTTCAAATCATACAAAGCTTTATAAAGTTTGAAAACATGGTTTGAAAATTTAGGGTTTTCAAAACTAAGCGGTTGTTCAACATAAACCTCTTCTTCAATAAAACCATTCAAAAAGGTACTTTTAACATCCATTTGAAATAATTTAAAATTCATAAAACAAGCAAAAGCCAACAATAGCCTAATCGCCTCAAGTCTAGCCACAGGAGCTAAGGTTTCATCAAAATCAATCCCTTCCTCCTGATTGTATCCTTTGGCAACTAGCCTAGCCTTATTTATTATAACAATACCATTTTCATCAAGTTTGTTTCTAAAAACCTATTTGGTGCCAATAATTGAAACATTTGAAGGCCTATCTACAAGAGTCCAAACATTGTTTCTTTTAAATTGGTTAAGTTCATCTTGCATAGCATTTATCCAATTACAATCTTTTTTAGCTTTTCCAATCATTTTGGGTTCAATCTAAGAAATAAATGCTAAGTAATCATAAACATTTCTAAGGGATGAATGAGTACTTACACCTTTAGATGAATCACCAATGATAAGTTCTTTGGGGTGACCATGAGCATACCTCCATTCTTTGGATAAAGGATCAACTGTAGATGTGTTTTCATCACCTTGTGCTTGATTTACTTCATTGTTTTGATCAATTCTTATTCCTTGGCAGACTCTTCATTGTTGTTCACTTCTTCAGTTCTTTTAGTACCTGTTTCATCATTAAGCACATCTTCTTTTCTAGAAGATTTCTGGTCAGATTCATCAAACACAACATGTATGGATTCTTTAACAATAAGTGTTCTTCTATTGAAGGCCTTGTATGCCTTGCTAGATGTAGAGTAGCCTAGAAAGACACCCTCATCTGACTTGGCATCAAATTTGCTCAAATTATCTTTACCATTGTTTAAGATGAAACAACTGCATCCAAAAATATGAAAATATCGAATTGAAGGTTTTCTACCTTTCCAAAGCTCATACAGTGTTTTCTTTAAAATCGGTCGGATTAAAACACGGTTTAAAATATAGCATACAATGTTTATGGCTTTCACCTAAAAATATCTAGGTAGGTCATTTTCACAAAGCATGGTGCGTGCCATTTCTTTAAGAGTTCTATTTTTTCTACCATCCCATTTTGTTGAGGTGTCCTAGGTGCTAAAAAGTTATGATGAATGCCATTTTCAATACAGAATTTGTCAAAATCAGAATTTTCAAATTCGGTTCCATGGTCACTTCTCAAAGATATAATTGAACACCTTTTTCATTTGAAACTCTTTTATGAAATCTAATAAATTTAGAAAACATTTCATCTTTGTATGCTAAAAACATGACCCAAGTAAAACATGAAAAATCATCAACAATGACTAGACCGTACTTCTTACCTCCCAAACTAGATGTTCTAGTCAGCCCAAAGAGGTCCATATGAAGCAACTCTAAGGGTCTAGTTGTAAAGATTACTCCTTTTAGTTTAAAAGAAGATTTGGTTTGTTTTCCAAGCTGGCATGCACTACAAATCTTATCTTTTTCAAAACAAAGTTTTGGCAAATCTTTTATCAAATTCTTTTTGCTAAGTTTTGAAATCAAATGCATACTAGCATGTCATAGTCTACGATGCCAAAGCCAACTAGTATTATTGATCTTGGCTTCCATTGCTACTAGGCATTGATCATTTTGAATAAAAGGATCATCAAGATCAACCATATAGATATTGCCATGCCTATGACCAATGAACTTGATGCCATTGTCATCTAAACTAACAACAATGCACAAAGAAGATTCGAAAGTAACTTTGAAATCCTTGTCACAAAACTGACTAATACTAAGTAAGTTATGTTTCAAACCATCTACATACAAAACATTATCAATATATAGAAGAGGTGATATGGACTTTATCAATTCCAACAATTTTGCCCTTACCATTATCACCAAAAGTCACATTACCACCATTTTGATACTCGAGTGATGAGAACTGCTCCACATCTCCAGTCATATGCCTTGAGCAACCGCTATCGAGGTACCACATTCTTTTCTTATTAGTTGCAAGGCATACCTATAAAAAGAAAAAAGTGGAATTTTAGGTACCCAAGTCATCTTGGGTCCTCTTAGGTTAGTGGCAATGGTTCCTTTTAGAACCAGATTTTCTTAACATTACTCAATTTTTTCTTATTGCACATGTAAGATTTATGCCCTACAGTACCACAAGCATAACAAGTAATGGATGATGATGTAGGCACGAAGAAATTTTTGAAAAACTTTTATTTTTTTTAGTTCTAAAACTTAAACCGGCTTTATCAATAATAGCACTTTGATTATTTAAAAGCATATTTAATTTTTCAGAACTATATGTAAATTTATCAACAAAAGATTTTAACTTATCAATTTCTTCTTTATATTTTTTATTTTCATCCAAAATTTTCTTGTTCTGATTTGAAAGACTTTTATTTGAAACAAAAATGTTCTTCTTTTCAAAACTTCCTTTTCTTTTTCAAAAATAATAATTTTATCATTTAACTTTTTATTTTGAAGAAGTAGGCAATCATTTTTATTTGAAAACTTATCATTAGCTTTGACTAAATCCAGATTTTGTCTTTTTAGTTCTTTATGTTTTGATTTTAGTTTTTGAAATTCTATAACTAACTTATCAAAAACTTCATGCAATTCATCAAATATAAATTCATTTTCAGTTTTAGATTGTACCTCATCATGATCTTCCATTAAACAGAAGTTTGCGACTTCTTGCTGTTCTTCTTCAGAGCTGGAGTATTCACTGTCACTCCAGGTTGCCATCATGGCCTTCTTTCTTAGTTTTCTCCTGCTTTTCTTAAGTAAGGGGCAGTCTATCTTGAAGTGGCCCAGTTTCTTACATTCAAAGCATGTGGGCTGCTCCTTATCTTTCTCTTTGCTTGGCTCACCTTTCAAAGATTTCTTCTTGAAGTTGTACTTCTTCTTTCTCATGAACCTTCTGAACTTTCTTGCCATAAGAGCCATTTCATCATCTTCATCTTCTTCTTCAGATTCATCACTTGACTTTTCTCTTGCGATGGATTTGAAAGCGATGACTTTCTTCTTCTTTTCTACATCCACGTTCTTTTATTTTAAGGAAAGCTCATAAGTCATCAATGAACCTAATAGTTGCTCGAGGGATAAAGTGTTGACATCCTGGGCTTCCCCTATTGCCGTCACCTTGGCATCCCATGAAGCCGGAAGAGACCTGAGAAGTTTATTTACAAGTTCACCATTAGATACAATCTTTTCCAAGCTTTTCATGCCATTCACAATATTTGTGAACCTAGTATACATCTTACTAATAGATTCAGTAGGTTCCATCTTGAACATTTCATATGTGTAAATGAGCATGTTAACCTTAGTAGTTTTCACTTTGTGTGTACCCTCATGGGTAACCTCAAGTGTGTCCCATATCTCCTTAGCGATGTTAAATATTCTATTGAATTCACTCGGATCAAGAGAGCAATATAATAGATTCATAGCCTTCGCATTAAGCTATATTGGTTTAATGTCATTCTCATCCCAATCATCTTTCATTTTTGGAGTGAGAATGCCATTAACCAACATAGTAGGCAAATGATGACCTTTTATGATTATCCTCCGAAGATTATAATCCATGGTTTGAATAAATATGCGCATGAAAGTTTTCCAATAAGTGTAATTCATGCCATTAAATAGTAGGGAACGGTTTGAAGCTTGACCTTCAACAACACCCATTCCAATTTGGGCTGCCATAATCTTTTACTCAAGATCCTTGGACCTACAAGAGAGTACCGGTGCTCTGATACCACTTGTTGCCGATAAATGGAGCCCAATAGGGGGTGAATTGGGTCTTTTAAAAATTTAAAGCAATAATGTGCAGGCCTTGTGGTGTTTATGAGTTATGAAATTGATGCACTAGATTATATGCAGCGGAAAGTAATAAATAAAGTGCAAGAAGTAAAGAGCCAGAGATAGAAGAGTCAATCACACACAAATACAAGGTTTATAATGGTTCTATGCAAACCTAGCACCTGCATCCACTCCCCAAGACACCCTTGGAAATTTCACTATAATCTCTCCAAGATTATAGCCGACTTGTTTTTCCAAAGGCTTACAAGTCAAAACCTATGTTAGTTTTATTACCTAGGCTCACCAACTAACCTTTACACTTGTTTTGTCTTCAGGCTCACAAGTTAACCCTAGTTGGTTTTATCACCTTGGCTCACCAACAAACCACAACAACCTACTTTCAAGAAATCCTTGAAAGCTAGGTCAAATCAAAAGAGAATTTCAGATATACAATTTAAAATAAACAAAACAAACTCTCTTCAAGAGTGGAATGGAAGCTTTGAGGCTCAAGTTGATGCTTTATATTGTCTTCTCCTTGGAATATTCTTCAAGCTCTCTTTTTGGAAAGATGAAAGGATGGGCTTGTAAGTATTTTCAGGGAATCACACTTTAAATAGCTTTTGAAGTAAAGTTCTTGAGAGAATATTGGCTTTTGAGCTTTCAATGGACTTCAATACTTCAAGAATGAGTTTAGTGAAGCTTAAATACTTCAAAAACTTTCAAAAAATAGTTTGTGACCGTTTGAGCTTTGAATCTAGCCGTTGGGAGCTTGAAAAGATACTTCTGCAACTCAGAAAAATAGATCTGTTAGGCATGTCAGAACCCAAGTGTCGACACTTGGTTTGTCAGGTGTCGACACTTGGCTGTCAGGTATCGACACTTGACTTTCAGGTATCGATACTTGAACTTTCAAGTATCAACACTTGATTCACAGGTGTTGACACTTGACACAAAAACACTCCAATGGCCATGTTCTGGATTTTCAAAAAGTCTCAGGCCTTGAGTCGACACTCAGGAACTTAAGTGTCGACACTTGAGTTTCAGGTGTCGACACTTGAATTCTAGGTGTCGATACTTGGTGTGCCAAGGAGTTTTTTTTGCATGCCAAGAGCTGAAGTATCGATACTTGACTTCCCAGGTGTCGACACTTGGTTTTGAAAAATTCATAATTAAATGCAATTTAAGCCAAAAACACAAGTGTTGAAAATAAAACTTAAATCCAATGTAACTAAACAATAAATGAACTCTTTTAAGCCCTTTTTTGCATGGAGAAGACTCCTCAAATCATGAAATATGCTTCGCACCATAAAGTGCCACGATACTTTAATTTTGAAAATTTGAGGTGCTTATTTTCTGAAAACTCATAACTAGAAATAAATATTAGTATACAATATGTACTCAACATTTTATTATTCATCAAAATTATTAGGTGGAGCCAACAAATTAGCAAACCATGATCGAAACCTTCCTTAGACACTAATTGACTGACAATATTCAATTAGGTCATCTAATGATTTGGGCTCATCATTGAGCTAAATTAGGTCTTAACTTATCGATTCACTATCAAATGAATCGATCTGACCATACTACATCTAAAACCAATTTTGAGCACAGTTGACTAAACCCAAATTATCAGTTAAGTCACTTGCTCAAAATCATATTAGGGTTACTAGTTGATCTAATCAAGCCTAATCACGTAGCCCAATCTTTAGACCTAATTTATTCAACCCAAACCCTCATGTACCTAATTTGACTTTCTTGATCAAATCAATTTTAAAATTAGGTTTAAGTGCATGACATTAATGGCTTATGATCATGAATCACATTTGAGATCTAAACCCTAATTTTGTGCATCTCATACAACAACATACATAATCATAAATCGATCAAAACCATTTTGAAAACTCCTTTTCAAAACCAGGTATATATCAAAGTAGGACAAACTTTGCACTATAGGGGATAAATCCTATATCAGGACAACCTTATGTCACATTGTGCAACCTTGATCAATTTAATTTTAGATTATTAAATTTAATTTCAGATCTGAAAATTATGATTTTAATTTCGAAAATAGTTTTTCAAAACATAAAATTCTATGCTAGAACAATCTCATGTTCAACATAGATCCAAAAAATCATAATTTTTCTAACTGATATGAATATTTTTCAGATCTGATTCTCATGCATGCATGTTAAAGAGAGAACCTGGCTCTGATACCATTGTTGGTTTTCTCCCAGGAACAGGAAATTACAATTAAACAGGCATCAACAGCTTGTCGCAGCGGATGCAGATATAAAAATAATTTATATCTAATCATGCAAATCATAAATAAATATAATTTATTTATCATAAATTCCTAACATGCTGCATAACATGAAAAAAATATTAGATCTGAAATAAAAATTATTTTAAGCATAAAATACTCACCTAGATCGCTATTCGAGCTCGCTCTGAAAAGCATGCAAATCTACTATTCAAAACCGGGATTCTGTTAGAGCCACGCAATTGCCCAGCCTCTGCTGGTATCCACATGAAACTCTCACAACCGAGTCGTAGAGGGTACCGGACTGCTAGATCCTTGCAGCTCTCTCCTCTTTTAGCAAATTGTCTGCTTTAAAAATTGTGCCAATCCGAATTCGAACCAGCTTTCAGCTTTTGTTTTGCAAATCAAACTATGCAAGATCTTGGACCTCTTACTATCTTCTTCCTCTTTTGTAGAAGACCTCTCAACACTTTTGAAGATCACAAGGAAGAAATAAACTTGGAAGGGAGAAGAAAAGATGGCGCTAGGAGAGAGACTCTCAGGTATTATCACCCAAGAGAAGAAAGATGCCCAAACTTAATTCATGCCAAAAGAGAGAGTAAGTTTGGCCAACCCTCTCTCTTCTCCCTTTTATAAATCATGGTGATTTATTTCTCCAATTCCTCCATGCCTAAATAAAAGGAATTTAGTTTATATGGTTTAGGTTTTAAGAGGAGTAGAAGAGGACTCTTCCTCCTCTCTTATTCTCTCATGCCTAAACACTATTACCGCCCACTTAATTCATGCCTTCACTCTTTTGTCACCCAAAATAAATGGGGGCCCACAAGGCATGTGGAGGTAAGGGGGAGACAAGGAGAGAGAGTCCTAGTCTAACTGGACTCTAGGTCTTGGTCCAAATATAATTGTTTTATAGTCAAACTGAAGCTGATTTTAAATTCGATCGAACCATTTTGAAGTAGACATTGACCCGAATCAATTAGAATTAATTAATTGAGTCTAACTCAATTAAATTAATTCTAATTTAATTTAATTAACATTTAATCCATAATTAATTAATTGTAACATTTATAATTAGGTCAAATATTAATTGTAACACTTATAATTGGTCAAATTGATTTGTTGATTGGTTACTAGAGCTCCTAATATATGTGACCCCTCAGGTCCTATCCTGTCTGGTAATGAGACATGCTATAATCTTCATTATACATCATCGAAACTCCTTTCAATGGAGTGAACCAAATTCAGCTCAACCCTAATTAGGATCATCGATCCGAAAATGATCCTAACGGGCTCTCATAATCCACCAGTGACACCTAGCAGTATGTAGTGGCAACCTAGCAGAATAAGATTGGAACCCTTAGGTGTAGTTACCATGTGATTCGGTTCCTCTATCAAAATTCTGACAAGATGTTGGTTATGGATACTCATCAAACCTATCAATCATATGCTTAACCTAATTGACTCAAGTCCAATTGTGAATCTAATATTTTTTCAATTATGATACTAATGAAAACACCTTTTCATTATCACCCTACTATGGCCATAGATTTCTGGACTTAGTCTCATTAAGCTTGTATAGGATTATTCCTTACTACTAAAGCTGATAGATCCCTACAAGTGAACACCCTACTCCTACAATAAACTTACTGCAGCTAACGAACACCGCAAGATCCCGTATGGATAGGAACCATGTGATTGTGCTGTCAAACTATAGTAACCTTATTGTGAGTAGCCGAGACACTTTAGGTCAAGAAACTATTCACACAACTACAGCATCAGGAAGTTATCGATGAGTGAGTAGTCATCCGTATAACTTCCTGTACTTGGTCATGCTCAATACCGTTGATCTCTATCAACTACCTGCACTCTCACTCCAGTGTCAACACACTATAGGTCAAAGACTCATCTACCCTAAAAGGTAGTGATATGTGCATCGATTTTAACGGATCAATCACCGTCCTCGTGATATTCCAATAATCAGGAGCCTTTAAGAGTTAATCTATAAAGACACATATCTCAAATTCTTAACTCTTGAGAATATATGTCATTGTCCATTAACTCTATGGACGATTCATAGACACAATAATATGAATGAAACTAATGTCCTTTTAATTAATAAAGAAGAATTAAGTACAAA
Organism: Areca catechu; assembly: GCA_021397845.1. Lineage (NCBI taxonomy): Eukaryota > Viridiplantae > Streptophyta > Magnoliopsida > Arecales > Arecaceae > Areca > Areca catechu. The sequence goes on from CM038043.1 coordinate 25,831,678, forward strand.
GTTAATGCCCTAAAAATTATAATGTGTCAAGCCAACATGGCTTTCAAGGCATACATCTAATATTAATGAGATATACCTAAGTTTTGTTTTTAGATTTTTGATGTGTGCTAGCAGAAATAAGATGTTAGAAATTAAGAAATATAAACCTAAATGCAAATATTAAATTACATGGAAAACGAAAGTGGGATGAGATGCACTTGCTGAAATTTTCAGAACAGAATTATTCTTAGATAGTATTCCAGCATGTAGAAATTCTACAGATGGAAATAAAATTTGAAAAATACCTTCAAATATACAGGATCTAGCAAAATAAAAATCATGAAAATTTGAGTTTTTTATAAGTAGGAATAACCAAAATAGCAGACTATGTACTGGATTGCTAAATTTCTATAATGCTGAAATCAAAGATGTAAAACTTTTTTTTTTTAGATCTAAACCTATCTCCTTGTGTTCCCCTTCAAGAGTCAATCACATCGGCACCCCTACATGCCATACAAAACCCCCGTGGAATGGGATGTGAGGGTCTTGCAGCCCTACTTTTTTTCTATGACCGGATGGCCATGGTGAAGCACCCAATCCAAGTACTTAAGAAGATACTAAGTCCTAACCATGCTCTGATACCAAACATGATGCGGGACTAACAAAATGCTAGGATGAGATGGAATGATGCACGTGATTTATCTTTTGTGATTTTTATATTTTATTGAGGTTAAGGATTCCCGAAGACAAGCAAGAGTAGATCTATGGTTTCTATAATAACAAGAACTTCAAGCAAGAAATAAGTCCCTAAACAAGGATAAGAACAGGACCCCAAGATTGAGAAACCCCATAGGACTTAGCTCTTGGATCAATACCAACTTAGGAGTTTAGGGTTGCAAACCTTGTAAAGCTCTGATGCACCCGATGCCGAGTTCACTCGCTCTCGCGAATGCGGCCTGGAGGATCAAGCCTTCAACCCCGTGGATGCGCCGGCTTTCCGTCTGAGGTCGTGAATGCAAGGGAGACCGACTCCATGTTCGTGGCACTTGGAGGACCTACGAGCAATCAAGATAAATATTAGGAGTCAACAAGAAACAAGAAGCAATGAAGGAACAAAAATTGAAGATGGTGGTGTTGGGGGATCTTCTTGCTAGGCGCTCAGATGGATCATCCAGATGGCCTCCGAACTCGAAGATGGAAGATGGCTTGTGCGGAAGAGATGATAGCTTAGGGCCTCACACCCCTCAATGCCCCAAGGCAAAGGTGCTCCCTCATGGAGATGGACATTCTTAAAGAACAAAGGCAACAAGCTAGAAGAATAACGCTCAAACATTTTTTCTCATTTCATAAGCATTAGCATTACAAGGGTGGGGTAAGGCCCTTTATATAGACACCTTAAGACCCATTCAAAATTTAAATGAAAACACTACAAGTCTTCATGGAGAGGGCACCCAAAATTCAGATTTTCTTCCATGGAATCCTCTCTTGGCCGACCAAGGTGTTGATGGCTTGATGGCGTGGCTTGATTTGAGGCTTGAAACATGGATGTTGTCTCCAACAATTGAATTGGCACCCATGGGACAATGATTTTCTTCCATGGCTGATCAAGCACTTTGGGAAGAAGGCTTGATATGTGGGCTTGAAGTAAGGGACTTGTCTTCACAAATCTTCAACTCCCATTGACTTTCCTTGGCCGCCCACCCATCTTTGGAGAGAAACATGATAGGGGGAGGGAAGGGAGGAATGTGGTCTCCCATTTGAATCTTCTTCCTTGGCCGCCCATGGTCCTTTTGGAAAGAGTCTTGATAGGGGGAGGAAAAGGAGGCTTGTATCAAGAGATGTTGTCCACTTAGGATTGATGGCATCCAAGAAATCTGCACTTCCTCTTGATTGGAGAATTGGGTCAAGGGATGGTGTCCATTTGGGTTGATAGTGTCCAAAATTCTGCATTTCATCTTTATTTGGGCAGCCCATTTGCCATGGTGATGTGGTGCCACATGGGATGGATGAGGGGGTGCCCAAGAGCTGAAGTGGCATCCTTCATGACGTGGGAGATGGCTTGGTCCATTAATAATTCAATGCCCACTCCTTTAATCAGGCTTGGGCCCAATCTTCAAGTAGACTTGGGCTTGGACTCATTCAGCTGAATACAGGACCCTTTGACCTAACTTGACCAAATTGGTCAAGGTACATGACTAAAATAAAAAATTGAAACTAAATACATGACTCAAAATTAAAATGTTCAGGCTTGAAGCCTTATTACAGGATCCAATCAATTGAAAACCCTAATCCAAGATCCATAGAGGGTTAAGGAGCCTCTGTCTAATCTTGATGCCCACACCACAAAGCTGTCCCCTGATAGCAAGCTTTCTTCTTCTCCAGGCTGCCAGCACTCCTAAACCCTAATCCCATACTTTTTCTTCATATCTTGTTTCTTTCCTTTGATTAATTATTTTTTGCTTAACCTTTGATGCTTGCAGGATCCCCAAGATGTTTTCCCCTCCAAAGAGGAGGCCTTCTTTGCCTTCAGGACCATCCCAGATTGCCTTCAAATTCAAAAACTATAAGCTTGTCTTCCAGGCGCCATCCAGAGTGCTGAGAGAACTCTTCATCAAGTGGATCTTCAATCTCTATCTGGTACAATCCTTCCCCCTCCTGACTTCTGACTTGTTGAAGGTATGCTATCCTAAACCAGGGATTTCTCAATTCCCTGGATCCTATCTTTTATTATTCTGCATGAGTCTTTTGCGGGTATGATAGTTTCTTTCAATATAGGTTTGCCTGCAATTTTTTACTTGCTTTCGGGTTATTAGCCTACAAATTAAAATTATAAAAAAATTAGTTTCTATTTTTTTGCAAACATGGTAGTCCTAGGATCATCCCGCATCATAAGCTAAAGTCTATAGGTAGGATTATTAATATCAAACTATAGTTGTTTCGACACTTTTGTCAGTATGACTACTATTATGGTTGGTTTCTCTTATACTTAAAATGATAGTATAATATCGGAATGTTCAAGGTCTAAGTATGGCATCCAAATGGAAGATTGTAAAAGCTTCAATCCAAGAATCATTGTGTTATATTGTGTGCCTATAAGAAACTAATTTGAAATTGTTCAATGAAAAGCTTCTCGAATCACCTATGGTAAAAACTTTGACAACTAGGATATAAAGGAAGCCGAAGGGACTTGTGAGAGATTGATTACATATTGGAACAACTCTCAATTTACGAAGCTCATTTTTATAAGGACTACTACTATATTACAACAAGCTTTCAAAATCCAGACATAGGTAGTATTTATAGTTGGATGGTCACTAATATTTACATGCTATCATCCCGACAAGATCAGAAAAGATTTTTTGAAGAACTTTATAGCCTCAAACAAATTATTCAAGAACCTTGGATTATAATGGGAGACTTCAACATTACCAAGTGTTTGGATGATAGAAAACGCAGGAGACCAACGGATTAAGAATGGAGATCACAACACTAAGTTGTTTCATATCAGTGCCAGCAATCGGAAAAGGAAAAATAAGATCAATGAGATCTTTGTTAATGGGAAAAGTGTATCAAAACAGGAGGAGATCCAAAAAGAGTTCTTATCCTACTATTCTGACTTTCTAGGAGTCAGTGAATCAGGGTCTCTTATGGCCGACTGAATTAAAGTAATCCAAAAGGGCTAGCCCAACTTGAAATGGCAAGACACTCCATTCCAGAGGAAGAGGTAAGATAAGTAGTTTTTTCTTTGGCCAAAGACAAGGCCCCTGGGCCTAACAAATTTTCAATATCCTTTTATCAATATTTTTGGAATATCACCAAAAAAGATTTAATAAGTATCTTCAAAAGCTTGAGCTCTGGTATAGCAGATCTAACTAGACTGAATTACATGCACATAATATTAGTTCCTAAGAGATCTAAATATCCCACTATAAGAGATTATATACCAATCTATTTAGAGCATGGAATAATAAAGATCATATCTAAAGTTCTTTTTATCATACTTGACAAAGTGATGGACTCCTTGGTAAGGTATTCTTAAACTACATTCATCAAAGTCGGATGATATTTGAAGTTATGCAGCTACTCTTGAAATTATGAATTACTTCATCAAATCAAAGATTCCTGGTATCCTTCTAAAAATTGATTCTAAAAAGGCATTTGCTTCCATATCTTGGAATTTTTTGTTCTCCTTGCTAGAGAAAAGAGGATTTGGTCCCAACTTCATATCTTGGATATCTAACATAGTCATGAATTCCACTTCAACAATACTTCTCATTGGCTCCTTAGGTAGCTGGTTCCCTATCAAGAAAGGCTAAAAATAATGTAACCTACTCTCTCCTCTCTTGTTTATTTTGGTTGCTAATTCTCTACACCATATACTAGATCTTGCAACCTCAGAAAAACTACTAAAATCAATTGGTCCTATTAAACCTTCAAGTTATATGCACTCCATACAGTATGCTGACGACACAGTCATCTTCTTGGAAGCTTCAAAATAATAATTGAATAGCACCAAGTTGATCATTTATTTCTTTGAACGTCTAACAGCCTCGAAACAAACTTCGATAAGACATATGTAGCGGGTTTGGGACTAAATGAGTAGGAAGTCTTGGGTTCTGCTACTCTATTGGGCTGTAACTTCTCAAAATTTTCTATCTAGTACTCAAAAATTCCTCTTCATAATAAAATTCTCCCTACCAATTATTGAAACTTCATGGTAAACAAAGTTGAAAGAAGGCTATTTGGTTGGAAAAGAAACACATTATCTCTAGCCGAAAGGCTCACACTAATAAATATAATATTTAGAGCAATTCCATAATACTAGATGTCGATGCACAAATTACTTTCTAAAGTAATAAATAAAATTGACAAGATATGCAGATATTTTCTATGGAATCAGGGAAGACTCAATAGTAGCCTTCAAAACCTTGCAGGTTGGTCAATGATATGCCGCAAAGGCATTCGGAGGTCTAGGCATAATTGAATTTACAAGTATTCAATTAGACATTGCTCCTTAAATGGTGGGATAAGTTCTTCCTTGACCATCATCATCCATGGAAAATGTTGGTGGGGCATTGCTATTATGGTAACGGAGTGTCAACAGATATAACTCCTTACATCAAAAAAAAAAAGCTTCCACTTTTTGGAAAAATGTTATGCAAGTTAGTCATTTGAGTGTTAACATTCATTGCGATTAGAGTAGGCAATGGAAAACAAACCTCACTTGGGAAGACACATGGGTAGCTAACAGGAATTTGAAATCTATTTTTTCAACTCTATATTAGCTTGCAAAGGATAAATCTGGCAATGTGGAGGCATTCATGAATAAATCCAACATAGAGGAAAACTTTAGATGGCCATTGCCTCAACAAGCCATGTTTGAGATCTCTGAATTACAACTTCAACTAAGAAATTGTTTGCTATCAGGATTCTCAAATAAATAGATTTGGAAATGGTTCCTGTTGGCATAGAACATCTACTGGACAGGCCAAGTCACTGAACCACCAGTCTGCCTCTCTTGGCACCTGCAAAATAGATCCTTTGACCGGATTTTCTTCGATGGGGGATACTCCAATGCCTAAGTTAGGGAGAGATTCCAGCAACAGAATTTAAAGTTCTTTGAGAAGGTAGGAAGATAGCAAAAGTATCGTCATGTCCAACTCACCTTGAGTGTCCCCTCTTACCAGTATTTATAATAGTTGGGCACTGGCCTGGGTTGGGCTTAACTTGCCTCTGGTTAATATGTGGTCAGTTAACTTCACCCCACATACAATGAGGGACGATTGCCGTTTGTCCAGGGACGGTTGTCGCTCCATTATGGCCAATCCAGAATTATCGGAGAGTGGGGCTACTGAATGCGTGGCCAGCCCGAAATGACTGGAGTTGGGGATGGCGGTTACGCTTTAGGTCGCGATATCCATCCCCCCATTCGGGCATTTCTGGCAGACTGGAGATTTGTCTTGGGCCTTCTTCTTCTTCGGACTTCTTCGGGTCAGTCATCTTCAGTCTTCATCGGTGGAGTTACCTTTGGACTTCTTCGATGAGGCAATCAGTTGGGTGGCAGACGTCGTAGATCCGGAGGGGTAGTCTTCAGACCTTTATATTCGGTCTATCCGAAGACTGGTCTGAAGGAGGTGTTACAACACTCCCGGGCGTCATTGGTTCTCTTAGTACGAGCGACCGGCCCGGGGAGAACCTGGCTGGTCTCCTGAGTCAGAGATATATTCAGTTGAGCCAGCATCCCCCAATAGTTGCCCCCCACTCTTATTTTTCAAAGCGTTGATTTGCCTTGAAAAGTAAGAGTATTAATGAGTTTGTCACTTTTTGTTCAGAAAAAGTGTCGTTAATGATGCTAAATCCTTGATCCGGTTGTTTGCCGCAACCAACCTCTGATTCGGTAATCAAACCGGAGACATGTGTCACCTCTGTATTAGAGCATGAAGAAGAAGGGAGATCAATCGATGGGTCATGGCCTTTCTTTCCGTTGATCTTCTAACAGGGACATGGATGGAGGACATGGCCTGATCTTATCCTTAGGAGGAAAGGCACCAATCTCATCCTAGTTGTCAAATGGGATCGTGCAAATTAGGACCCTCGACCTGTCGAGTCAAATCGGTTCCTTCTGGGCCTTCGTACTGGCCTTCGGAGCCTATATGTGCGATGTGACTGGGGGGAGAGGTATCTTGTTTCTTGAGGCAGTGCGCAGAGCCACCTCCTGCCCCCCAATAGAAAGGGAAAAGATTGATCGAGGAGGCTTCTTTGTTTTCATCTGCCATTACTTTAGCCCGGTCTTTCTTGCTTCTATCTTCTTGTTCCTTTCGCAGGTAGAGTTTCTTTGATTCTTCTCTGTCCTTCCTTCATCACCATGGTTAGGTCTCTAAGGGCTCACACTGTTGGCCAGCCTTCTTCCGTTGTTGCAATTAGATCGGGGTTGGTTCCTAGTTCTATCTCTTTTAGAAAAATAGCCCATCACCAGGAGCGCTACCACATTTCTGATGATTTCCTTCTAGTGCTTCTGAAGCCCGAAGAGTAGGTAGACAGATCTCCGACCGGATGTATTGCTATCTACGAGGACTATCTGAAGGCTAGTCTTCACTTTCTATTGCATCCATTCTTCCTTAGGGTTTTTAACTTATATCATATCATTCCTATACAGCTAACTCCGAATAGTATTTGAAATATCTATGGATTTTTGGTTCGGTGCCATATAGCAAACATGAGACCCCGGACCAGTTTATTCACCTCCCTCTTCATTTTGAAGAGGGACTTCCATGGCCATGGGTGGTGGGTCATCGACCCTCGCCCTGATCGTAAGATAATGAAAGGCATGCCCAGTGCCATCCATGGGTGGAAACCCAATTTTATTTTTGTTACCTCTATTGAGCCATGGGGTTTTGACTGTGAGTGGAGGGAGCCTTGTTTGGATGCTAACCTTGGCAAGGAGGTCGTGACGGCCGACAAACCCGACTACACCTTGTTGTATGGTTCGGAGACCGTTTCCATTCGAGAACTTTTGGAGGAGAGAAAACTTCATCTTGTTGGGATCAGCAGGTCCTCCATGTTAGGTAGAAGACTTCGACCTCTTCCTACTCTACGGCCTCCCTGTTCAGTCATTTTTTATGTATGTTCTTGTTTGTAGGTAGTTGGATGAGGCCTGACTTGAGCCAGCTCTGTGAATCTGCCAAGAGACTAGCGATCCTTCCCCCTTCTTCAGGGTTAGAGGCCCGAAAGAGGGCTCGAGGGGAGGGCACCAGTAGGAGCACTATGTCTTCAAGGGGGACCTTCGGAGGGGACGAAGTTCCATCAGGGGAGCTTCTAACGGTGCCCCCACCGATGGGGCCCTCGCCGAGGGTCATTCTCTGGCCCAGATGATGGGGGGCTCGAGTCAGGCTCCGGCAACCGATGTACCATTACCTTGCTCCCCTATGATGGATAGGAGCGAAGCACCACGAGTTCAAGGGGGGTCAATCGGGGGCCCCTCCTTGGATAAGGACTATGAGATAGACCTCTTGAGGTTCTCTGGTATGAGAGGTTTATCTTCCTCAGATGTGGCCAGGCGAATGTTGAAAGGTATTCTACTATCTCATGACTGGGCAGTCTCCCGAAATCGGCATCTCGCTGAAGTATCGGATTTAGCATTTTCCTTTGTGCTGAAGGTAAGATCGCCATTGCCTTTTTAGTTTCCTCTCAGCTATTCCTTTCACGACAGGTCCCTTGTTTCGTCAGTGCAGTTGGTTCATGACATAACCTTTAAGGAAGAGGGCATGGAGAATATCGACAACTTTCTCCGTAGCATGAATGAGGAGCTCCAGATGGCCAAGGCCGAAAAGGAGGTAGCCAAAGAGCTGTGGTTGTCCGTCAAGGAGAAGCTCGTTCATACAGATGCCGAGGTTCAGGTTTAAGGGCTGAATTGAAGAAGGCCCAGCTAAAAATCTCTGAATAAGGGGCAAAGCTAAGGAGGAAGAGGAAACGGATGTGCTCCTTGGAACAATTTGCCAAGAAGAATGAGGAAAAGGCTGAGAACCTGGCTAAGATGATCGATGAGATGATCAGAAAGGTGGAAGAGGCTTCTTCGAGGGCTGAAGCTTCCGCGAGGGAGTCTGACGTCCTCAAGGAGTAGGCAGTCAAGGCAGTTGAGGACATCAAGAAGTCCTTGACAAGAATGCAGGCCTACATCAAATGTTTGTTAGTGCAAAGTGGTAGAAGAGTAGATATATGAGGGTGGACACTAAGGAAAGTAATGTCTAGAACTTAATGATGAGGCAAACATTTTGATTATGGGCTAGAAGGTAGTAAAGGCTATCAAGTTGTTATACAAAGTGCTTCGAACTATGAATGATATGACAACCTCCATATAGGCTTCCTATATCACGTGATGGAGAGGATAGAGAATTAGATTAGGAAGGCAGATTCGAAGCATCTCAGGAGTATATTAGCATCATTAAGTAAAGGTGAGATTGGCAGATAGATAAGGACTTGCATCTAGTAGGTAAGCAAAAAATCAAGAATCCTCTAAAAATTTGATGGCTCTCGCACTAGTACTACTTTAATTAAATAATTATGAAATCTATTTTCAACTTATTACCTAAGCCTATTCTAGTACACCGTAGATAGAATCGACATGGACAAGGATCTTATAACTACCCTACATCATGTGATATACAAGATGGAGCCTCATCTAAAAATCATAAACTTGTACCTAAAAGAGGTAAGTTAACTTAAGTGGCATACTTTTATTAACTTAACACTATCTTCAATTAGTAACATATTATAATGTATATTTTTCATAGATAAAAATATTCAGGGAGAGCATCAATAGCTTTAGAGTCTAGGTTGTTATCAAAAGCAAAAGATAGATGAATCTAGGTGCATTAGTCAATGGCAACAACTACTATTTGATGTTACATAATTTCTAATATGATACATTTTTATATGCAATTTTGCTCAATATTTTTGTATTTCAATGGTAGATTTATTTTAGTTTGTTGGCAAGAAATTCAAAATAGATTGTCATTTGGATCCTCTCCTAGATGATCTTCTTGAGTGGCTATGAGTGCAACTGGTTAATTTTTACTCTTATCTATAGTGAGCAAATAAACCATCTGATGTAGAGGTTCCTTAAGACCTCATATATATTTACTACAATTTGAGATTGAGGCTGAAATTCATTGAAAAGGAAGTTGAGTTCAAGCATGTAAATCCGACATAGAATGCTTTTGTTCAGGACAATGAAGATTTGATGATTGGATGGATTATGGACTGCTAGTAGGAGTCAGAGCTTGATAAATTAGGATTGCCTCCATGACCAGCCAATTTTATAGCTAACAAGGCTAGAGTGGATGTGAAGTGATCGGTAAATAGCAATATTTTAAGCAAGCTTTTAGTTGATCTACCATGACCAGGGAGGTCACTAGGGAGCCATTTATGATATAATTCCATGTTCAAGATATCTTCCCATAGATATAACTATGAGTTGCTTAGACGAAGTCAACATATTTTTTGGTCATCTTAGATAGCAGGACAATATTCATCCTCTCAGCATAGCTAGCTAAAAAGGGGCACGAGAAGAGGGCAGGTAGCTACTCAACACAATCTCAAATAAAATGGAAAGGTGGTTGCAGCCCCGATGGAGAGAGTAGAAGAGTTAGTTCACTCATATTTAGAGACCATGGAGAGCAACAATAATAGTTCTAATAGTCATGAATTTGATGATCTGAGAGGGATTGGAGGATTGAGAATATCATTTATAAGACACAGCCACAAAGTAGTATTCAATTATAGTAGAAAGTCCTAATTTATGCATGCCACATAGGATAGGAATCCTGGTGCATGAATGGATAAAGTCTATGAAATATATGATTGGATATAGAAGATGAGCTTCTTAAAGTCATTTAGGATAAGATATAGCTACAAATGACCTCACATGTAGAGTAGGATGCATGGATATATCAAATTCATCTTTGTATACTGAATCCTATTATCTACAGCCGTGGGCCACTTATGATCCATATGGATATGAGTATGGTGCATCTAAGGCATCATCTTTCAAAGACTACTATCATATATAGCCCACAGTATCTTATGGGTTAGATTTCATTATAGGAATATTTGGATGGACCACTCCATAACTATATTATCAACCAGAGGATATCTCTTAGAGTTAGAGCTTCAACAAGAGATTCAAGATCAATTATAATCTAGAGTGTGTACATTAGAGAATGTACATATAGAAAGTGAAACAATACTTGGTAAGAGGAGTAGGTTGATATGCCTCCTAATTATGCAAATGATTCAAACATCTATGAGCAATATTGGTACTTGATGAGATTTTAGAACTTGGTATATATGTTGTACTTGACAATTGATTGTATCATTTTCTATTTTGTATCTTATTAATTGACTTGAGTATATTTAATTCAATAAGATTGTAGACTAAATAGTCCTTATAGATATGACACCCTTTATAAACCTAGTATCACCACCATTGGTTTCTACCTTCGAAGAATTGGGATCCATGTAGTAAGGCATTTTTTTTGATTTATTTTAGGTAGCACCATGTTGATGCAGAAAGATCACTCAAAAATGGTAAGAAGCATCATTTAATGTCTTATCATAGAATTGTCCTTACAGATTATGACACCCTTTACAAACCCACTACTATTATTATTGGGTTCTTCCATCCAAGACTTGGGATCCATGTAGAGCTTCTCTTTTGACTTATTTTAGGCAACGACAAGTTGATATAGAAAATTACTCAAAAATATCAAGAAGCATCATTTAGGATGTATTAAAGCAATATAAATATAACAAAATCAACAAAGATTAATTGAGACTTAAAATCATTCAAAAAATAAGAAGAAATGATTAGGTTTTATCGGAGCCTTAAAAAATTAAAAAAATCTATAAAACAATGTTTAAGTTCCATGTTATACTATGTCTTGGTATGGTATAGGTTTGGTATCGCACCGAATCATGGCTAACTAGAATGGATCCTGGTACTAGTTCAACCAACCTTGGTTGAGATGGTTTCACATGGATTGATGAGCTAGATCTAGGATGAAGGGGAAGGATTGTGTAAAGAGAGGACAAGTGCAAGTTCTCATGATGGAAGGCTAGGATGAATGAGAATAAAAGTGAAACTAGGAATAAATTTATAGGTATGTAGAGAATGGTGTGCTAGTATAGCAAAACATAGACTTGAGGCTTAGAAAATATCGAAGACAAGGGTGGCAATTTAAGCAAAGAGATGATAGGATTAATGTGGCCAAGCATAAAACATGACTTTTTAAGCCAACGCAATTCATGGATATTGTCTTGGAGGATTGGCAAGGTTGTTACAAAAAGATTTCTAATTTATTTTATTAGGATAGAGAGAATGGTGCAAGAGAGTGAACTTACAAGAAGGGTGCATTTATAGACATGTGGCCTGGAGAGAGAGAAAGAGAGAGTGTGCAGGAGGAGGATTCTAGATAGTTTTGGTTATAATTGGAGATAAATTATAGGAATTTTATAAAAGGTTAGGAAGAGAATGCCATGCGACAAAGGTAGATAAGATGGAAATTGTGCATGTAGGAGAGACTAATTACAAGAATATAGAAGGATACATGACAAGAAAAGAAGAGGTAGGCTTAAGGGTGGTGATAAGATAAATTAGGGTTGATGATAGCATGGGATTCATGATTAAGCTCGATATTGTGATTAAACGGGATAATTTTGGATGAAGATAAACGGTCATGGTGGTTGATGTTGGCATGAAATCCCTTTTCGACCGGATGGAGCTTCTGGTTCGCAGGGGCCGCTCACAGGTTCATCTGCAAAACAAATCCCTGGCCGGAGTTGCTCCGGTAGGGGACACTCCGATGCCTAAGTCAGAGGCGGGCTCCAGCCACAAAATAGGGAAAAGAATTCGATGGAGAGGAGAATGACTATCTGGTTTTCAAGAGTATCTTGTGCCTTACCTCGAGCCTTCCCTCTTACCGTTATTTATAAGGGGCCGTCTGGTCGGCGGTTCCATCCTCTTCCCAGTAGTTACGATGGGGAGTCAAATCCTTCCCATAATCTGCAATCGTGGGTTGTCGTCGAACGATTCTAGCCAGACCGGAGGCGTTGCAGTTGGAGTTGCATGCCGTGATTGTGTCCCGGAGATAGTCGATACTAACCGTTGGTAATCGTTGCTTATCATGCTTGTAGAGATTTGAGACAGATCGTGGATCTGTCTTCAAACTTCCCTTTTTAGGGAGATTCCCGTAATCAGATCGAAAATGTCTTCGTCCTCGGATCCTCTCGAGACATAATCGAAGATCCTATCTTCGGCATAGATCGAGAACTTGATCTTTGTCATGGGCCGGAGATCGTGTCTTGTCATGAACCGAAGATCGTGTCTTCGAGAGCTGGTGGTGGTCGTTCCTCATATTAGGCTGAGGGTCTCACCTTCGGGGGCCGATGGACTCGGTCTTCGATGAAGGCCGAAGATGTAATCCAAAGGCCTGGCCTTCGAATGTTGTAGGTCCGTGAGGAGCTTTGGCTTGCCCGTAGGTTGTTTGGTTTTCCCCGAACACTTGGATCCGAAGTTGGTGGTTCAGAAGAAATGTCTTCGGCTGGTCCGAACCAGTGGCCGGCTCGTGCTTGGACCAACATATCCCAATAGTAGCCCCCCTACTCTCAATTTTCAAAGCAAAAGATTTGCCTCAAAGAGTGGGAGTATTACTGGTTTGTCATTTTCCTCCTGAATGATTACAAAAACTCTGATTGGACTGTCTGCCATAACTGCTGGCTGATTCGAGGATCAGGCACTGGACAGTTGTCATTCCCTGATTGAGGGATAAAAAGAAGTGAGCGCACTAGGGTCTATCCCTCCTTTTTCGTTGCGTAGAGGTTCGACCAATCTTCTGGTTAGGATCTGGGCGACGGTCGTGGTACATCCCCGTCCCTTGGAAGAAATGCGCGCTCCATCATGGCCATTGATTTATACGGATTATGACTCTCGGTCCATTCCATGTCAAATCATTTTCTAAGGTCATTTTGGGGTTGCGCAATCATCTCGAGGGCTCGTGGCAGGTTATGATGTTGCTTGGGACCCTCTTTGTCTTCTTTTGAGGAGGAGAGAGAAAGCCCAACTGAGGAAGCTTCTTCATTCTGAAACTTTCAGCTTTGCCCCAACTTTCCTTCCTTAGGTAGAATCTTCCTTTCGTTCCTTTGTCTTGCTCTTCTATCATGGCCGAGTCTATAGGTAGCCAAAGGAAAAATGTAGGGCCCTCGGGGGTCGATGATGTAGTGAGTCTGGAGTTGGTCCCCAGCTCCATTTCTCCAAGAAAAATAACCTACCTTCGAGAATGCTATCACGTTCCTGAAGATTTTCCCCCCTAATCCTTCCAACATCTAAGGAACGGGTGAACAAGCCTCCTGCTGGGTGTCTGGCCGTATACGAAAACCACTTGAAGGCCGGTCTTCGATTTTTTCTGCATCCCTTCTTCGTCAAGATCTTTCACTTGTATCAGGTAGTGCCGGCGCAGTTGACTCCGAACAGTATTTGGAACATCTGTGGGTTCTTGGTCCGGTGTCACATAACTAATATGAACCCCGAGACCAATCTGTTTACCGCCCTCTTTGTGCTTAAGAGGGACTTCCACGGTCACGGATGGTGAGTAATCGACCCTCGGCCCGGTCGCAAAATTATCAGGGATATGCCCAGTGCCATCCATGGGTGGAAACCTATCTTTACTTTTGTGTTGTCTACTGAACCATGGGGTTTCAGTAGCGAGTGGAAGGAGCCGCGTTTAGTCACCAACTATGGGAAGAAGGTCTTGGCGGCTGATCAGTCCGATTACAACTTGTTGACTGATTCGGAGGCTGTTCCCATTCACGATTGTTGGAGGAGAGGAATCTCCATTTTGCAGGGATCAGTGAGTTCCCTATGTTAGGTATAAATGGAAAAATTTTCACCTCTTTCTATATATTTTTGTTGTAGTTCAATTAGCTCAAAGGAGGTTTGTCTGTCTGCAGGCGGCGGAATGAAGCCCAACCTGAGTTGGCTCCGCTAATCTTTCGAGAAGAGGACCGCTTAGGCTCCTCCTTCGAGGTCAGCGGTTCGGAAGAGGGCTCGTCGAGATGGTCATGAGGGGAGCAGGGGCACTTCATCCTCCCTGGGGACCTCTGGGGAGGATGCAGCGCCAACGACGGAGGCCTCCATAAGGCCTCAGCTGGTCGAATCTCCATCGATGTTCATCTCCCTAATCCACATAGGGGAGAGCCCGTCCCTAGTGGTTGAAGTTCCTCTATCTTGCCCTCCAGCAACGGATAGGGGTAAGGCAATGCAAGTCGAAAGGGAGCCCACCCGGGAAACATCTCCAACTGGGAGCTGTCCCACGGGCTCTTCAGAGTTTTCCCCCCATGGGGACTATTGGTCCCCGCTGTTGCCAGGCGAGCACTGAAGGCTACTCTGTTTCCCCACGATCAAGCAGTTATCCGAAGTCGAAGCCTTGCCATAATATCTGACTCTGCCTTTTCTTCTCTGCAACAGGTAAAGTCCTTGTCGTTTTTCATTCTCTTTGTTCTTGCCTGGAGGATTGTTCGGCCTATAATTTTGCTTTGCCAATGCAGTTGGTCTATGACATCACTTTCATGGAGGAGGGCTTGGAAAATGTCGATAGCCTCATCCATGGCCTCAAGGAGGAGCTCCGTACGGCTAGGGCCGAAAAAGAGGTGGCCAAAGCTAAGGCAATCGATGGATGATCGTCTCGCCCGAACGGACGTTGAAGTTCGAAGCCTGAGGAGCGAGCTGAAGAGTGCCCACTTGACGATTGCTGAGCAAGGGGTGTAGTTGAGGAAGAATAGGAAGCATGTTGACTCCTTGGAGCAATCCACCAAGGAGGACCATGAAAAGATGAGGGACCTGACCAGGGCGATCGAGGAGGCAACTCGAAGGGCTGAAGAGGCAGCCCTAGAGTCCGAAGTGGCTAGGAGGGAATCTGAAGTCTAGAAAGAGCTGGCAGGTAGGGATGTAGCAGATTTTAGGAGGTCCTCGCAATTCCAGGTGGAAATGAATGAGGCAACCTTATACAGTTACCAGCATGGCTTTAATGATGGACTTGCTAAGGTCAGTAAGGCCTTCCCTAACCTTGATCTTTCCACTGTTCCTGCTTTCGACAATATGGAAGAAGGAGAGGAGGAGGCCAAGGCCACAGAGGAAGTTGAGGAGATGTTGAGCCAAAGGGGGGAGATCCCAGTTGTGGTTGAGTACCCAGATGTAATTTTGGCCCAGGTTAAAGAAGCTGAAGGGATGCCAAGCTTGGGGGAAGAGGCTCCTGTCACCACCGAAGACTCGGGTGTGATTCCAGCCCTGGCCCAAAAGGGAGTTCAGGATGAGGAGGGGGCCCAAGTTGAAGGCTCTCCGGACTCAACCCAAGTCGAGGAAGTTCTTTCTACATAGATCGACAAGCTGCTATAATCCTGCGGTGTAGGGTCTCTTCCATTTGATGCCTAGGGATTTGTATAACTTTAGGCATTGCATCTCTTCTTTACTTTCTTCGGGAATGTAACTGGCAAACTCTCTTATTGAATTATCATGTAGCTTTCTCCTTCCTTGTATGTGGTGTGTCACGTTTTTGAATATGGCATAAGTAAGGTTGTCTGGTCAAATGGCCGAAGCTGAAAATCGTTTGGTTGGCAACCGGTGCCGAAGACGAATTCTGCAATAAGACCAGAATGTCGTTGTCGATGACTGACCATGATTGGGCGACACCGATGTCAGATAACCAATCCATATATCTAGGAGTAGACATGACGGACAGGTGTTACTTTCCTGTTGGCCATTGATTAAGGAATATTTAGTATGATTTTTGTCGCCTGCGTTGAGTACATCGATATCCGAACGGTCGCATCCTCGTGTGCCCCGGGCGTCGCCAAATCCTCTCTTTCCAAGAAGGGGCCTTTAATGCTGTATAATGAAGACCATTCTCGATTTGGGGCACCGGCGGTTGCTATCTCCAAGAGTAGTTATTGGTGATTGTATCATTCCCAGGTAGTCGCCCGGGATTTCGAGGCATCGCTTTGACACGTGGCGCTCTCTGGTTCGCCTGCGAAAGGGCACAGAGCATGTCTCCCTGTGGTCATTCGTGGGCATAGGATCCCTTTAAATAGGACCCCGTCTCTCCCAATTGAAGGTCATCGTAATTTTAAGCTCCTATTTTAAAGCTTTCTTTCCTTCTCCAGCATCTCGTCAAAATGAAGTTCAGTGTTTTCGAGCTTCAAAAGGTGGCGAAGAGAAGAGCCATTGACACCGGAAGAAAGGGGGGCCCAAGGTTCCTCGGGTTAAGCGATGACGATGAGCCTATCGTTAACCGTTTGGAGAGAAAAATTCACATCTTAGAGGCTCAACTGGAGGAGGCCAGGACCCAGGTCAAGGCGGCCATCGCGGAGGCGGTGGAGGCCAAGAAGAAGGTGGCAGACGCCATCTCGGACTTCAAGGCATCTTCTGCTTTCAAAGAGGAGGTCACCGAGGCAGCTCTGGATTCTTACCACCAGGGGTTTCGGGAATGCAGGGGTAAGGCCTTCAAGTTTTAGGACTTGAAGGGCCTTGACAACATCAAACCCTCTATTCCCTTCCCCGGACACAAATTCGATTCTGACTTCGAGAATGAGTCAGATTCTAGTCTGGACAGGAACCCCAGGGCCCCCTCATCTTCCTTGCAAGACTCCCCCCGCCGGCATGGGAAAGGGCCGGCGGGTGGTCACTATATGTGCTTTCCCTGTTATCTACAATGTTTTTTCTCTTTTTTTTTTTGTAAAAAATTTAGAAATGAAATGAAATGTTTCCACTTCTCTTACCTTCTCTTCTATCATATTATGATATGTTGAAGGTGTAGACTTCCCCGATTACTTGGAATCGTATGGTGGGGCATCTATGCCATTCTTGTACATTTTTGTTATGATCAAGGTAGGCTGTTTAGGCCTGCCCCGGCGCGTCTTCGGACCTTCCATAAGGTAGGCTGTAAAAACCATCCCTGCACCTTCTTTAATGTAAGGTAGGCTGATTAGGCCCGTCCCGGCACATCTTCGAGTTTTCCGTAGGGTAGGTTTCTTAAACCATCCCTGTACCATTTTTAGTATAAGGTAGGCTGATTAGGCCCGCCCCGACATGTCTTCAGATTTTCCGTAGGGTAGGTTTCTTGAACCGTTTCTATGCCTTTTTTAATGTAAGGTAGGCTGATTAGGCCCGCCCCGGTACGTCTTCGAGTTTTTTATAGGGTAGGTCACTTGAACCGTCCATGTGCCTTTGATCTTCTTGGTGGCCCGATCGAGTCATTCGTTGCGCTCGTCGGATATACCGATAAGGTGAGCTGATCAGACTCTCCTTTGCACTATTGGCTGATTTTCTGGATCACGCCATTCATGCTGCTGTCGTTTTGTTGATGCAACAAGCCGTTTTAAAGTTAGGCAAATTCGCACACGAAATTTGGAGGTTAGTTTATTGATAGTATTTGCGAAGGTTTTGTACATTCCATGGTCGGGACAAAATTTTTCCCTCTAAGGTCTTGAGTCGATACGTTCCTGGGTGTATGACCACTTCAACCTGGTATGGACCATCCCAATTAGGAGAAAACTTGCCCTGTTCTATTAGATTGGATACCTCTGCCCTTCGCAGCACCATGTCCCCTATGCAAAAGATTTGCTCCTTAACTCTAGAATTGTAATATTTGGAAACCTTTTGCTGGTACATCGCCATTCTTATCTGGGCCTGAAGCCTGAAGCCTGGTGCTTGGTAACAAATCTAGGTCAACTCTCCTACGATCAGAGTTTTCTGGCTCTTCATAATTGTCAATCCTTAAAGACTAGAGGGAGCCTCGATAGGGAGAACGGCTTTAGTACCGTATGCCAGGTTGAACGAAGATTCGCTGGTGGCTGCCCTCGGGGTAGTTCGGTATGCCTAGAGAATGGAGGTCAGCTCTTCAGACCAAAGTCCTTTGGCGATGTTCAACCTTATCTTCAGACCGTGGAAAATGGTCCGATTAGTTACTTAGCCTCTCCGTTGGACTATGGGTGGGCAATGGAGGTCAGCCTATGCTGCACATGGTACCGAGCACAAAAGTCTTTGAACTTCGGGTTATCGAACTATCTTCCATTGTCGATGATTATTGTATGTGGAATCCCGAACTGGAATATGATGGAATTTTTAACAAAATTCTCGACCTTGCCCTCTGTAATTTGAGCCAGTGGTTTGGCTTTGACCCATTTTGTAAAGTAATCAATCATCACAAGAAGGAATTTCCTCTGCTCAGAGGCAGGTGAAAATGGGCCAAGAATATCCATTCCCCACTGAGCAAAAGGCCAGGGGGCTGACAGCTGGGTCAAATGGCTCGCTGGTTGTCTCTGAATGTTGGCATGTCTTTGGCATTGATCACATCTTCGTATGAAATCGGCCGAGTCCTTTTGGATGGAGGGCCAATAATATCCTTGGCATATAATTTTATATGCTAAGGACCGGCCTCCCAAGTGATCGTCGCATATGCCTTCATGGACTTCCCTCAGGGCGTAGTCATTATCCGTCAATCCCAAGTATTTCAGCAGGGGCTGAGAAAATGATCTTTTATAGAGAGTTCCATCTAGGATGACATATTGAGATGCCATCCAGCGGATCTTGTTGGCCTCTGCCTTGTCTTCTGGTAGCACACCCTCGTTCAAGAACTTAATAATGGGATCCATCCAACTTGGCTTGATCTCAATTTGGTGCACCTCTACAGCTTCTTCTGCTATACGTGGGACTTCAAGGTGCTTGACGAAGGTACGATCGAGAGATTCTGGGGTCGTAGTAGCAAGTTGAGATAACGCGTCCGCCGGAGAGTTCTCTAACCGAGGGACATGAATGATCTCGAAATGTTCTAGTTGAGAAGATAAAATTTGTACCTTCTTCAAGTACTACACCATGATGGGATCCCTTGCCTCATATTCTTCTTTAACTTGATTTACGACGAACTGGAAGTCAGAAAAAGCCTAGAGTTTTCGGACTCCCAAACTCTTGGCAATCTGAAGTCCTGCAAGCAGGGCTTCGTATTCGGCTTGGTTATTTGAGGTGTGGAAGGAGAAACGGAGGGCGTACTCTACCAAATGACCATCGGGTTCAGCCAATATGAGACCGGCCCTGCATCCAGCAAAATTGGAGGCTCCATCCACATGGAGCACCCTAACAGATTTTGTATCCATCAAATTTCCCTCTTTTGCTGAAGGCACTTCGTCTTCGGACTTCCAGGTGCACTCAACCAAAAAATCCGAAAGTACCTGGGCCTTCACGATCGATCAGGGCTGAAAACTAATGTCAAACTCACTTAGTTTAACAACCCACTCAGCTATCCTCCCTGAAGTATCAGGGCATCGGAGAACGGCCTTCAGGGGCTGATTGGTCAGCACCACAATGGTGTGGGCATGGAAATAAGGCTGTAGTCGCTTTGCTGCAATTATCAAAGAGTAAATCAGCTTCTGCATTTTTGAATATCTGTTTCGGCATCATGTAGAACTTTGCTAATGTAGTAGATCAACTTGTGGGAGTCGTCTTCTTCTCTTCGGATGAGGACTGAACGAACCGCTTCATCCGAAGCGGAAAGGTATAAGCAGAGTACCTCGCCTTCCTAAGGTTTAGAAAGTAAAGGGGGGGTCTCCAAATACTTCTTCAGCTCTTCGAAAGTAGCACGGCAGTCTTCGGTCCATTCAAAGTTACGGGACTGTCGAAGTACCTTGAAGAATGGGAGGCATTTCTCGATTGATCGAGAGATAAACCTGCATAAAGAGGCGATCCTCCCTGTTAGCTATTGGACTTCCTTCTTGTAGGATGGATGTCTCATATCTCTGAGAGCCTGAATCTTCTCAGGGTTGGTTCAATCCCTCGCTTAGTGACAAGGAAATCCAGAAATTTGCCAGAAGTGACTCCAAAGGCACATTTCATCGGATTTAGCTTCATTCGATGGCGTCATAGGGCGCTAAAGGATTCCTCCAAGTCCTGTATGTGATCTTTTTTGAGGAGGCTCTTGATGATCATGTCATCAACGTAGGCCTCTACATTCCTTCCCAACTATTCTTCAACACCTTGTTGATTAACCTCTGAAATATTGCTCCGACGTTCTTGAGCCCAAATGGCATTATCTTGTAGCAATACAGGCCTTTATCAGTGATGAAGGCCATCTTCTCCTCATCTCGAGGATCCATTCGGATCTGATTGTAGCCAGAGAAAGCATCCATGAAACTGAGCAATTGGTGGCCGGCTGTAGCATCGACCAGTTGGTCGATCTTTGAGAGAGGAAAGCTATCCTTTGGGCAAGCTTTATTGAGATATGTGTAGTCGATATAGATCCTCCACTTGCTAGTAGCTTTTTTCACCATTACCATATTGGCCAACCACTCGGGGTAATGGGCTTCCCGAATGAACCCAGCCTTAAGGAGCTTGTTTACTTCCCCATCTATCGCTCTTTGTCTTTTAGGGGCGAAGCTTTGCTTCTTCTGCTGAACTGGTTTATACCTAGGAGCAACTTCCAGTTGATAAGTGATCACCTCGACGGGAATTCCTGGCATGTCCGAAGCTGACCAAGCGAAGACATCATCATTGTTCCTGAGGAAACAAATTAGCTCCGTTTTGGTCTTTTCATCAAGCATGCTCCCAATTTGCACAACTTTGGTGGGGTCCTCTTTAGTTAAGGACACCGAGATGGTTCTCTCTAGGGGTTCGCCAGAATCTGCGACTGGGTCCCTTGGGTCTAACTGGTCCAAGATTGTAGGGTTACTGGAGTGCTTATCTTGAATCATCAGGCACTGTCGTGCCGCTCTCTGATCTCCCCTAACTTCTCCGACACCATTCCTGGTGGGGAAGCATACCAGGAGATAAAAAGAAGACACTACAGTTCAAAATTTGTTCAAGACGGGCTGTCCCAAAATGATATTGTAGGCTGAAGGGATTCGGACCACCATGAATTGATAGGTAGTGTCTTTTCTCGTGGTTCGGTCCCGAGGGTTACAGGTAAGACTATTTCTCCCTCGGCATCAACCTGATTACCCCGAAACCAGTAAGTGGTATAGGGGATCTCCGCAATTCGTGTCTAGGCAAATATATTTTAGAGAATGCATCGTAGATCAAGATATCGGTCGAACCTCCATTATCAACTAAGATCCATTGTACATCGTAGTTGGCCATAACGGCCGAAGATTACAATAGGATCGTCATGTAGAAGCCGAACTCCTGCAAGGTCATCATCGAAGAAGAGGATAGCATTGTTGTCCTTGAGTCACTTCGGGTATCGTCTTCGTCTCTTCTCCAGTTGATAGGTCAGTGTATCATCCCTACACCTCCATTGGGGGACCTTTGATTTGGCAGCTCGACCTCTTCAGGAAGTGGCTAGGGAATAGTAGCTTCTGATCGAGGTCCTTGACGACCAAGGTACCGCCCCAAATACCCTCTTTTGATAAGATCCTCTATCGCATCTCTCAGTTGGATGCATTCTTCGATGTTGTGGCCATGGGCCCTGTAGAATCGACAGTATTTATTCCTATTCCTTGCGGTGGCTACTGGAGATAGCTTTCTTTCTCTATCTCCATAAGCATCTTTTCACGAGGGAGGTTGAGGGGGGTGTAGGAGTCGAATCTCCCGCCCGATGTTCGGGGCCTGGGAGGACTCCTTCGATGGACGGCATACTTATTATTGTTGGAAGCTTGGGAACCTTGTCCCCGATTGCTTTTCTTTTTTGAAGGGGGCTTCCCTTCAATCAATCGTCATTCGCCACCTGCTCTTTAGCATCGGCGTATTTATGAGCCCTTGAAAGTAGCTCAGCATAGCTTTTAAGGAACTTCTTATCTAAGAAAAAGGTGAGCCTGGATGTGTGAATCCCCTTCTTCAGCGCAGACATGGCCACATGCTCGTTGAGATCAGGGATCTCGAGTGTGGCCGCATTAAACCTGGAGATGTAGTCCGCAGGCTTTCTCCTTCATTCTGATGATGAAGGAGGAATAGTGTGTCCATATTCCTGGGGGTCTTGCGGCAAGTCCTGAAATGCAAGACAAACAAGTTCTCTAACTCGAAAAAAGAGTTAATGGTACCTGGGCATATGCTCGAGTACCACATCCGAGCAGCTTTCTTCAAGGTGGCTGGGAATGCGAGGTAGTACATCATGTCAGAGGCTCCTTGGATCATCATATGGGCCTTGAAGCTGCTCAAATGATCATAAGGATCGGACATGCCATTGTAGTATTCCATCTGGGGAATCCTAAAATGCTGAGGAATGATCTCGGTCATGATATGGTCAGTGTAGGGAGGGCACAGATCACATACTACTGCATCATTGTGACCCTGTTGCTCCTGGATCCTTGCCATTTTCGATTCGATGGCTTTAAATTTTCCATCGCAATCAGGAAGGGCTTGCTTCGACATCTCCTCTATAGGAGTAGAGTTTTCAGAAGAGGGTGGAGAGATTTGCCTAGGCGGCCTTTTCCCTTTCTATGGGGAATCAGCTGGCCTAGGCATTCTCGAACTTCGGCCTTCAAGTGAGGGCCAAGGATGATGGGAATGGTGTGCGGACCCCTCTCAAGGGGCTCTCTTCCTCCGAGAACGTGAGCTATGTCCGGAGGTAGCCGGTGGATTTCCTACTGGAAAGGCTCTATTCTGGAAGTCCTGAACCATAGCCATGAGGTTAGTGACCTGGTTCAGGAGGGCTTCGAATTGTTGCTGTCCCACTACAATGGTGGGGGGTGGAATGTCGTTCTCCACCAGGGGTGCATCCCCTAGGGATGGAGCACGACTTCGACTCGTGGAGGCAATCTGAGTCTTTCCTCTTGCCATCGGGAGTTTCTTACTTCCCCTTTATCAAGGAGGGGAGCTTAACACGACGACCCCTTCCTAGCGTGCCAATCTGTTGGCATGAAATCCCTTTTCGACCGGACAGAGCTTCTGGTTCGCAAGGCTGCTCCCGGGTTCACCTGCAAAACAAATCCCTGGCCGGAGTTGCTCTGACAGGGGACACTACAATGCCTAAGTCAGAGGCGGGCTCCAGCCACAGAATGGGGAAGAGAATTCGATGGAGAGGAGAAGGACTCTCTGGTTTTTGAGAGTAACTTGTGCCTTACCTCGAGCCTTCCCTCTTATCGTTATTTATAAGGGGCCGTCCGGTCGGTGGTTCCATCCTCTCTTCGGCGATTACGATGGGGAGTCAAATCCTTCCCATAATTCGCAATCATGGGTTGTCGTCGAACGGTTTCGGCTAGACCGGAGGCATTGCAGCTAGAGTTGTGCACGTGATTGTGTTCCGGAGATAGTCGATCATAACCGTTGGTAACCGTTGCTTATCGTGATTGTAGAGATTTGAGACAAATCGTGGATCTGTCTTCAGACTTCTCTTTTTAGGGAGATTCTCGTAATCAAATCAAAAATGTCTTTGTCCTCGGATACTCTCGAGATAGAATCGAAGATCCTATCTTCGACATAGATCGAGGACTTGATCTTTGTCGTGGGCCGGAGATCGTGTCTTGTCATGAACCGAAGACCGTGTCTTCGGAAGCTGGTGGGGGTCGTTCCTCAGATTAGGTTGAGGGTCTCATCTTCAGGGGTCGATGGACTCGGTCTTCGACGAAGGCTGAAGACGTAATCCGAAGGAATAGCCTTCAGATGCTGTGTTGACCCCTAAAGTGATTTTGATAATAACAAAACATTGGAGCATATATTTAATTATCTAACAACTCTTCAAGTGATTGACAAGTTTTTGTAGGACAGCTACGTTGATACATTTTTTTCCTACAATCTTTAATGTTTTGTGATGAGTTGTAAAATACTTAGATTCTTGTAAAGAAGAACCCTACAAAAAGTTTCCTGTTAAAATCAGTTAAAGGGTTACTTCTACTAGTCCTTCTTGCTTCAAGTTTTCTTGAATTTATTATATGTAGTGCTTGAAGAAGATTGTTATAGCTTGGGACAAGTGTTCTGGAAGTTTGAAGCTGATCTGACTGAAGAACCACCTTCGAGACGACTAGATGAACAACCTAGCCGACTCTGGCACTAGCACTGAAGACAAGTTCTCTGGCACGCAGATCCAGCCGACTGGCACCAAGGTCCAGCCGACTCGTCCAGAACAAGGTTGAGAACGTTCTGAGATTCTCAGGAATCTAGCCGAATGGATTTAGATCCAGCTGACTCATCCAGAATTTAGTTGAAAATGGTATGAGAAGCCTCTGAGATTCCAGCCGATTGGAATTCAGCCCAGCCGACTCATCCAGAGTGAGGTATTTTTTCAACTGTGGAAGCTAGCTGACTAGCACTCAACCCAGTCGATCCAAACTTTATCCGAGCCGACTCGAAGTTTGTCCGAGCCGATTGGAATGATGGGATCACCTCCAATGACTAGTTCCTGTTCTCAGTTTTTGAATTCCAAAAGTGCTCCAACGGTAACCTATCACCTCCCAACGGTCTACAACATTTAAAATCATGGGAAGGCAGTTGAAGTCTCTATAAATAAGGTATAGAACATCCTTGAAGAGGCTAATGATTTATTGAGCATTTATTGAATACTTATTGAAGTGAAGTGAGAGAGTACTAGAGCTTTAAAGATTACCTTCAAGCCTGCAACAACTCTTACCAGAAGCTTGAAGCACCTTTTGTGAAAAGCAAGGAAGCCATTGAAGTGCATTGAAGAGCATTCAGTGGATCTTCACTCGAGCTGCATTGGCAACCACCAAGACAACAGAGTTTGTCTTTATTGTTGCTTTTCTTATTCTATCTTTTAGAATATCTGGGTTATTGGTGAGCCCTATTGTAAAAACCAAATAGTTACTTTGATGAGCCTTTAAAACCAGTGTGTAGAGGTTTCTTTGGTGAGCCTAGCTAAAAACCAAAGTGTAGAGGTTTTAGGTGAACCTATAAAAACCTAGCTTGGGTTTCTTTGGTGAGCTCGGTTTCAAAAACCAAAGTGTATAGGTTTGGATTGTGAGCCTGCAAAACAATCCGACTGTATTCTGGTTTGGGGGATATAGTGGAAATCCCGAGTGGTGAACTTGGGTAGTGGACGTAGGAGCTGAGTTGCTCCGAACCACTATAAATCTACTTTGTTTGTGTTGTGTTTGCTTTATCTTTTAGCTTATGCTTTCTTTCTCTGATTAACACAGCACCTAATCACTAATTGGAATTAATTGTGCACATACTTGCAAAATTTTATAATTCCCAATTCACCCCCCTCTTGGGACTAAGCCACCTGGGCAACAGCTGGTATCAGAGTAGTGTCTCTGATTACTTGAGTTAAGATCGATGGCTCATCCCATGAGTACATCCTTGGCCGAGGGCCAATCAACAAATAGACCTCCACTATTCATAGGCATTAATTATTCATATTGGAAGGCACGAATGAAAATTTACATACAAGTTGTAGATTTTCAATTATGGAAGGTCATCTTGAAAGGGCCACATATTCCCACAATTAAAGTTGATGGCGTGGACATCCCTAAGCTTGAAGAGGACTGGGATGATCATGGCATGAAAATGGGAGAATTGAACGCCAAAGCAATGAACTTATTATATTATGCTTTGGATGCTAACGAGTTCAACCGAATTTCCACTTGCTCATCGGCAAAGAAAATCTGGGATAAACTCGAAGTGACCCATGAGGGAACTTCCCAAGTGAAAACCTCCAAGATAAATCTTTTAGTTCATAATTATGAATTATTTAAAATGGAACCTTCTAAAACAATATCTGCCATGTTCTCTAGATTTACAGATATTATTAACGGTTTAAAGAGTCTTGGCAGGGTATACTCGAATGTAGATCTAGTTCAAAAGATCCTTTGTTCTTTGCTAGACAAATAGGATCCCAAGGTAACTGCGATCCAGGAAGCCAAAGATCTTAACACTTTGATGCTGGATGAATTGCTGGGATCACTCATCACCCACAAGCTAACAATGCAACATAGAACGGAAGATGAGCAGAAGAAAAAGAAGACAATAGCCTTCAAGGCTACTTCCGATTCAAAAAGGGATGATAAAGTATCTGAAGAAGAAAGCACCTCCTCCAATGACGACCTAAAAGACGAAGACATCGCTATGGTTGTGAGGAGATTTAGAAAATTTATGGGAAGAAAGAAAGGAATGTACAATCAAAAATTTCACAGGAAGGATTATGGAAAGGAAAAGGAAAAGGATAGAGAGAAAGACAAAGAGGTAGTCCCCACATGCTACGAATATAAGAAGCCGGGGTACATACGTTTGGACTGTCCAATGTTAAAGAAATCCTTCAGACAAAAGAAGAAGAAGAAAGTCATGGTTGCCACAAGGTCCGATAGTGAAGACTCAACTTCATCGGAAGAAGAAGAGACCACCAAGACTGCCAATCTTTGCTTAATGGATCTCGAAGATGAGGTAACATCTCCTAACAACTGTACTGAATTTACTTTTGAAGAATTAAATTCTGCTTTTCATGATTTACTCTCTGAATTTAAGAAAGCTGGAGTAAAGATAAAATCATTGAAAAATATGAATGATACTTTACTCAAACAAAAGGATGAGATTTCAGAAAAGAATACTTTATTACAAAAGGAATTGCATATCTTTTCTGAAAAATTTGAAAAATTGAAAAATGAGAATTTATCATATGAGAAGAAAAATACTGATTTACTTGCTGAAAACAATGAATTAAAAAAGAAGGTTACAAAACTCAAGCCTTTGGTTGAAAAACTCACTTTATCTTCAAATAAGCTTGAGCTAATTTTAAAAGAACAACGAATTTCTGGAAATAAAGCTGGAATTGGTTTCAACACTTCTTTTGTAAATGGAATTTTAGCAACAACTTTTGTGAAATCCAAAACACCAGCTCAAAATATTTTATCTCAAAAAGTTTCAGCCACACCAAAAGCTATTTCTACTTCAAAATGTTCATCATATGCTCCTAAGAATTTGATCAAAAATGCATACTTTCCAAAAGGTTTGAAATCTGCATCAAGTGCATCAACTTCTAGACTTCAAATTCTGTTTCTAACAAAAATTCTAAAGTTGTTTGCTATTCTTGTAAAAGAATTGGGCATAAAGCTTTTGAATGCAACAATCTTAGAAATGTCCATAAAAAGATAAAAAATATTTGGATTTCCAAAGGAACCACCTCTGTTGACCTGCAAGGACCCAAGGTAGCTTGGGTACCTAAAAGAATTCATTGATTGTTTTGCAGGAATGTCTTACAGTCCAAAAATTGAAGAAAAGGTGGTACTTGGACAGTGGCTACTCAAGACATATGACGGGTGACAAGGACCAATTCATCATCCTTGAAATGAAAGAAGGAGGTATGGTCACCTTTGGAGATAATGGCAAAGGGAGAATAATCGGTATCGGTAAAATCAAAATAACTCCCTTCACTTTTATTGAAAATGTTTTGCTAGTAGACAAATTGAAGCATAATCTGTTAAGTATAAGTCAATTGTGTGATAAAGGCTTCAAGGTTGTCTTTGAGTCCTCTATGTGTATAGTAACTAACTCTTTAGATTCTAGCAATAAATTTATTGGACATAGACTTGGAAATCTATGTGGTAGATCTTGATGATCTTGCCATGTCTAGTAGCCCTAGTCTAGTTGCAATGAATGCTAAAACCAAAGAGTCAGGCTTACTATGGCATAGACGATTAGGTCATGCTAGCATGCATACAATTGCCAAATTAATTTCTAAAGATCTTGTTAGAGGCATGCCTAAGTTTAAAGTTGATTTGAATCATATTTGTGATGCATGCCAAATGGGTAAACAAACTAGGGAAGTTTTAAATCAAAGAATGTAGTTTCTACAACAAGACCTCTTGAACTATTTCACATGGATCTTTTCGGACCTACTAGAACTACAAGCCTAGGAGGGATGAAATATGCTCTTGTGATAGTAGATGATTTTTCGAGATTTACATGGATTTTGTTTATCGCATTGAAAGATGAAACTTTTCATGTTTTTAGAAAATTTCATAAAAAGGTTTCAAACCAAAAGAACTTATCTTTGATTTCAATTAGAAGTGAACATGGAACTGAGTTTGAAAATCAATTTTTCGAAGATTATTGTACTGAATTTGGCATTGATCACAACTTCTCCGCTCCTAGAACACCTCAACAAAATGGTATTGTAGAGAGGAAAAACAGGATGTTGGAAGAAATGGCTCGCACAATGTTGTGTGAAGGCAATCTTCCAAAGTACTTTTGGGCAGAAGTGGTGAACACTGCATGTTATATTTTAAACCGCATTTTAATCGGTCCTATTTTAAAGAAAACCATTATGAGCTTTGGAATGACAAAAAACCCAATATTAGTTATTTTCATGTATTTGGTTGTAAATGCTTTGCACATAACAATGAAAAAGATAATTTAGGAAAATTTGATTCTAAAGCTGATGATGCAATTTTCCTAGGTTATTCATTACATAGCAAAGCATATAGGGTTTTTAATAAAAGGACTCTTATTGTTGAAGAGTCAATTCATGTTGTTTTTATTGAAACTAACCCTACACCTTCTAGACAATGAGAGTGCATAGATAATGATGCAGGTACATTGCAAAAAGGAATGGATGACTTCAGCATTCAGGACAAAGACACTCAAGGTGGAGAAGAAACAGTAAGGAAGGATCATACTGATCTATCGAGGGACTGGAGGTATGTTACATCTCACCCTAAGGAATTAATAATAGGAGATCCTTCACATGGTGTTAGGACTAGGGCTGCACATAAGGATGTATATGATTACCTCGCTTTTGTATCACAAATAGAACCACATAGCTTAGAAGAGGCTGAGACTGACCCAAACTGGATGATGGCAATGCATGAAGAACTAAACCAGTTTGAAAGAAATAAGGTATGGACACTTGTAGATAGACCTACAGACCACCCAATTATAGGAACTAAATGGGTCTATAGGAATAAATTAGATGAACAAGGAAATATCATAAGGAACAAAGCTAGATTAGTGGCTAAGGGATATAACCAAGAAGAAGATATTAATTTTGATGAAACTTATGCACCCGTAGCAAGACTAGAAGCTATTTGATTATTACTTGCATTTGCTTGCTACATGAACTTTAAACTCTTTCAAATGGATATAGAAAGTACATTTCTTAATGGTTTTTTTTATGAACAAGTTTGTATGGAACAACCACCAGGTTTTGAAAATCACGCTTTTCCAAACCACGTATTCAAATTAAACAAAGCATTGTATGGTTTAAAACAAGCACCTAGAGCCTGGTATGATAGACTTAGCACTTTCTTAATTGAAAATGATTTTTCAAGAGGAAATGTAGATAAAACTTTGTTTATCAAAAAGAAAAATAATGACATCTTAGTTGTACAAATATATGTAGATGATATTATTTTTGGTGCAACTAACGAATCTCTATGTAAAGAATTTGCTAAGCTTATGCAGGGAGAATTTGAAATGAGCTTAATGGGCGAGCTGAACTACTTCCTTGGACTTCAAGTAAAACAAACTAAGGAAGGCATCTTCATCAACCAAGCCAAATACATCAAGGAAATCATCAAAAAGTTTGGTACAGAGAGTAGCAAAATAATGAGCACACCCATGAGCCCAGCTTGCAGACTGGACAAAGATGAGAATGGATCCAATGTTGACCAAAAGCTATATAGAGGTATGATTGGATCCTTATTATATTTGACTGCAAGTAGACCTGATATATTATACAGTGTATGTGTATGTGCTATATTTTAGTCATCACCAAAAGAAACACATATGCTTGCTATAAAAGGAATAATTAAATATTTTAAAGGAACAAGTAGTTTAGGAATTTGGTATTCTAAACATTCTACTTTGAATTTGATTGGATTCTCTGATGCTGATTATGCACCAAGTAAGATAGATAGAAAAAGCACTAGTGGTACATGTCAATTTCTAGGGTTGATTTAATTTCATGGCACTATAAGAAGCAAAACTCCGTAGCCTTGTCCATAGTTGAGGCTGAGTACATGGCTGCCGGTAGTTATTGTGCTCAAGTGTTATGAATTAAACAACAACTATAAGATTTTGGTGTATCACAATCTAAAATTCCAATTAAATGTGATAACACAAGTGCTATCAATTTAACAATGAATCCAATTCAACACTCTAGAATCAAGCACATTGAAATTAGACATCATTTTATTAGGGATCATGTTTCTAATGGTAATATTGTGCTTGACTTTGTGCCAACTGAAGATCAATTAGCTGACATTTTCATCAAGCCACTCAACCAAGATAGATTTAAGCTAATTAGAAGTGAATTAGGACTTTGTGATCCCTTCTAGATTCTTTAACCTAATTCCTTCAATTCTAAGAAAATTTCATCTAGAAAACCTCCTCTATCTATTCTATTTTATTGAGCTCTAATCTCCTTCAAATTCTATTCGAAACCCTTCTGAATTTTGTTCAAGTTTTTCAAAACTCTACTCTTCTTGTTCGAGTCGACTGGATTTTTCTATGAGTTTTGAACTTGTTCTGGCCTGCTGACTCGAATAGTTTCGAGCTGACTCGAACAGTTTCGAGTCGACTGGATTCTCTGATGGTTTTAGGATTGCTTTGGCCGAGCCGACTCGAGCCTTTTTAGGGCTACTCGAGTCGACTGGATTTTCGCGTCGAGGCTTTTTTCTTAGGGATATAAACAGTTCTCCGAATCATTTAGCTTCTATATTGTTTCTTCTAACGGTTCACTCATCTCCTAAACCCTCTCCAAAGTCTTCCTTCTCCCTTCCAAGCATTCCATTTTCTTGTTCTTCGGTCTTCCCTAGCTATGGCACCCAAACGTGCGACAGGGAAACGGTCCGCTAGGGTTGCTCCTTCGGCTGAAAGAGAAAGAAGATCCGAAAGAAGACAAGAAGAGCCAAGCACTGAAGAAATGGCAGAGGAAGCCACTAGAGAAGCTCCATCAGCTCCCAGCCATGTGCCCTCAATGTCTACTCATCCGGTAACCTTTGGGCGACGTATTAATTTTGAGTTTATTAAAGGCATTGGATTAAAGATAGGAGACTTAATAGAAAACCAAGGGTGGAGAAAATTGTATTCATTGAATGAGAAAACCTATCCCACTTTGGTTAGAAGTTTTTATGAGAACCTAATGTTGGGAACTAACCATATGGAATCCACTGTCAAAGGAAAAAGGGTTATTGTTAATGAAGAGTTCTTGCATGAATTACTGGATATTCCTTCTGAGGGACTGAGATTTTTAGTGATTGAAAACAGAGAGAAGACATTGAAAACAATTTTGAACAAAGAGGATGTAGGAGGCATTGGCACTGTTTTAGCTAACACCCTTTCATTGGAAATGAGACTACTTCACAACATCATTTGTAGAATTTTCCTACAAAGAACTGGTAGGTTCGATTGGGTGAGCGAAAAGGATCTATGTCTCATGGAGCACATTCTTGAAAGAACCCCTGTCAATTTGTCTTGTATTATAATCATGCAGATGAAAGAAACTGTAAGGAAAGCCAAATCTTGTTT
The DNA here is from genome assembly GCA_021397845.1 of Areca catechu. Lineage (NCBI taxonomy): Eukaryota > Viridiplantae > Streptophyta > Magnoliopsida > Arecales > Arecaceae > Areca > Areca catechu. The sequence continues at coordinate 25,863,605 of CM038043.1, forward strand.
GCCATATGGTATGATGCTTACAGTGTTGTTTAAATCCCATAGAGTCAGTTTAGATGGTGAAGATGGCTTGGAATTACATCACACTGATATATACACATCTAAAACACTTGAGAGAATGGGATATTTTCAAGTAGAAGGAGTCTGGAGAAAGAAGGGAACAAATGTAAGAGCCATTGGCAGCTCCAGTAGTAGTAGTAGTGAAGAAGAGAAAGAGGAAGAACATATAGAAGCAGTTGGAACTTCTACATCTATACCAGAACCTGAACCATTTGTACCTGAGCCTGCTGCTGTCACTTAGGAGACTATAGCACCATTACCTATGTTTGACATGCCTGCAGCAGAATTTGACTTGCCAACACCGGAGTTTGACCTACCTTCTACTGATATTCCTTTGCATGACTATCCTACTGCAGTTACACAGCCTCAAATTGTCCAAGTCCAGATTGAAGAGCAATTGAAGAACTTGATAGATTCACTGACTAGTACTATGACTTCCCTATTTAGTGATTTGAAACAATCAGTGGACAACAGGTTGGACAAATTAAAAGAGAATGTATCAAATCTAAAAGAAAAGGTTGAAGTTATTGAAGCTTCAAGGACTGCACCTCAGATAGACCTTCAGCCTATTCTGAATTGCATCTCTTCAAATTCTGAAACTGTTTTGAAGTCTATGGATGCCACTTTAAATGAATATCAGACTAAATTAAAAGAGCTTAGAGGTAGAGTTGGAACCATTGTTGATACAAGAAGCATGGCAGAAGATTATACTAGAGGCATTGGTATCTTAAGATCGGAGTCTGGCAAACTTCGAGGATTAGTAGAAGCCTTCACCAATGTCCAAGCAGCTGAACTTGTGACTATGCAGAAAGAGATAGGAGAAATGAAAGAGGCAGTAGATAAAGTACCTGTTAGCCTCAAGGACCTGGATCAGCGGATGGGAGCAATGTGGGTGGAAATGGTATCCCTCAATAGCACTGTCAGTTCATTGGAAATCACAGCTAGGACAAGACCACTATATGATCCACCACCCATTTCCACTAGGGCACCTAGTACCTCTGTTCACCCAAGGGCTCCTCCTCCACATGCTTCATCTAGTCGAGCACCTAGACCCACTTCTTGGCAAGGTGTCAATGTTCCTAGTGATGATTCTGATTAGACATCTTGTAGTTTCAGTACTTTTTTGGATGCCTTTTTGGAACTTTTGTAATGATGTACTGAACACTTTTTGACAGAAATGAAATGAATTTTTTTTTGGTTACTGTGTAATGTGTGTATACTTGTATTATCTTGATTACATCTCAATTTGTTTAAATAGAATTCTCTCTCAAAGTTGAGAAAGTGAAATTATCTCAAACAAATATTGAAATTTTCTCAATCTATTTAAAATTCTGAACTTACCTGTTTAACCTTTTTGAATTATTGACAAAAAGGGGGAGAATCATAGTGTACATGAAAGAATACATGAATTGCAATAATAATACTAAAGTAAAGTAAATAGGGGGAGTTTTTTAAGGCATCTCTGAATGATCTCTTGCATATCATTCTGATAAATTGTTCAAATAAATGTTAAAGGGGGAGAAACTTAGAGAAAATCTATATTGTCTAGAAATCTTATAAACATGGGGAGATATACATGCTTAGTTTACATGCTTCAATGATTATTATGATGCTCTCAACTTATCATTTCTATCAGTTGATACTTAATGTTACCTGATACATACAAGCAATCAATCTCTGATACTCACAGTTTATGAATTTGATTTTGTGCAAAACTGTATAGCACATACTGATATACATCTGAGATTACAGTTGATTTTTAAACTTAAATGCTTACATACTTGTGAATAAATTAAATTCTTTTCATATCCAGTATTTTGTCATCATCAAAAAAGGGGAGATTGTTGACTCCTAAAGTGATTTTGATGATAATAAAATATTGAAGCATGCATTTAATTATCTAACAACTCTTCAAGTGATTGACAAGTTTTTATAAGACAGCTACATTGACACATTTTTTTCCTACAATCTTTAATGTTTTGTGATGAGTTGTAAAATACTTAGATTCTTGTAAAGAAGAACCCTACAAAAAGTTTCCTGTTAAAATAAGTTAAAGGGTTATTTATACTAGTCCTTCATGCTTCAAGTTTTCTTAAATTTATTGTAAGTAGTGCTTGAAGAAGATTGTTAAAGCTTGGGACAAGTGTTCTGGAAGTTTGAAACTGATCTGGCTAAAGAACCACCTTCGAGCTGACTGGATGAACAACCCAGCCGACTCTAGCACTAGCACTGAAGACAAGATCTCTGGCACGCAGATCCAGCTGACTGGCACCAAGGTCCAACCGACTCGTCCAGAACGAGGTTGAGAACGTTCTGAGATTCTCAGGAATCCAACCGACCGGATTTAGATCCAGCCGACTCATCCAGAACTCAGTAGAAAATGGTCTGAGATGCCTCTGAGATTCCAACCGACTGGAATTCAGCCCAGCCGACTTATCCAGAGTGAGGTATTTTTTCAACTATGGAAGCTAGCCGACTGGCACTCAACCCAGTCGACCCGAACTTCATCCGAGCCGACTCGAAGTTTGTCTGAGCCGATTAGAATGACGGGGTCACCTCCAACGGCTAGTTCCTGTTCTCAGTTTTTGAATTCCAAAAGTACTCCAACGGTAACCTGTCACCTCCCAATGGTCTACAACGTTCAAAATCATGGGAAGGCAGTTGAAGTCTCTATAAATAAGATATGAGAACATCCTTGAAGAGGCTAATGATTTATTGAGCATTTATTGAACACTTAATGAAGTGAAGTGAGAGAGCACTAGAGCTTTAAAGATTACCTTCAAGCCTGCAACAACTCTTACCAGAAGCTTGAAGCACCTTTTGAGGAAAGCAAGGAAGCCATTGAAGTGCATTGAAAAGCATTCAGTGGATCTTCACTCGAGCTGCATTGGCAACCACCCAGACAACAGAGTTTGTCTTTATTGTTGCTTTTCTTATTCTATCTTTTAGAATATCTGGGTTATTGATGAGCCCTATTGTAAAAACCAAATAGGTTACTTTGGTGAGCCTTTAAAACCAGAGTGTAGAGATTTCTTTGGTGAGTCTAGCTAAAAACCAAAGTGTAGAGGTTTTAGGTGAACCTGTAAAACCTAGCTTGGGTTTCTTTGGTGAGCCCGGTTTCAAAAACCAAAGTGCATAGGTTTGGATTGTGAGCCTGCAAAACAATTCGACTGTATTCCGGTTTGGGGGATATAATGAAAATCCCGAGTGGTGAACTTGGGTAGTGGACGTAGGAGCTGGGTTGCTCCGAACCACTATAAATCTGCTTTGTTTGTATTGTGTCTGCTTTATCTTTTAGCTTCTGCTTTCTTTCTCTGATTAACACATCACATAATCACTAATTGGAATTAATTGTGTACATACTTGGGAAAATTATATAATTCCCAATTCACCCCCTTCTTGGGACTAAGCCACTTGGGCAACATGCTGTAGGTCCGTAAGGAGCTTCGGCTTGCCCGTAGGTTGTTTGGTTTTTTCCGAACACTTGGATCCGAAGTTGGTGGTTCAGAAGAAATGTCTTCGGCCGGTTCGAACCGGTAGCCGGCTCGTGCTTGGACCAACATATCCCAACAATAGTAATGAAGATCATAATTGGATAGAATTAAGAGAGTGATAGGTTGATGATAATACATAGCCCAAGTAGGACTTTACTAGCCATGTTTAGGGTCTAAATCAAATATATATTAGTGTGTGCATGGCCCAAAGGAATAGCCCATGAGTTGCATCAGTGATCACTAGGTATGCTAGCGATGCAATTCTGTATACAAGAGACAAGATGGTGGTCTAATTAAGTAGAAATCTAGGAAATTCATCCAAAAATATGGCAAGAAAATAGAAAGGGACATTTTGGACTGATTGGGCCAAACTGGACTAAGGAAGGGGAGGCATTAGGTTAGGATATGGTTAAGTAGGTCTAGAAAAGGTTTTTATTAGACTTTTAATCTTAGACCCTCTAGAACTCTTTTTAAAGAAGATAAATAAAGAAATTCGACCAAAAAATAGTCACAAATTAGAGAGTGGGATTGTCGACCAAACTAGGAAAAATTAGGGTGCAAGAGAGTGTGGTGAGGGTCTACATTTGGATAAGAAAGAGTTTAGCCATCAATTGCAATAGCTAGAAAGGTGACCATAGGACAACTCTCTTTAACAAAGACAATGAAGTGTGTGGATAACAAAGTAAAAGATGACAACACTCAGGTGAAGTGGCAACATCTAAAGTGGATTGCTTCGTTGTCATGATCTTGAAAGAGTCTTGTGCTCAACATGATGTATATACATAGCAAAGCAAATATGTGTTTTAGAATTATTTCCTATATTGTGTTTGTTGTGTGCTCAATTTTAGATGATTGTAAGGCTCCTTGTGTTCGAAATCAAATACGCATACCCCCCTAGGCTGTGTATTGAGTGAAAGTATGAGACTGGTAATTTGTTTGCTTGGATATAGAGCTTGACCTAAAAAGGATGTGAAACTTGTTAGCACTGGTGTATAGCCAATCAATCCCTAAGGGATGTTTATCAATGTTCAAGCGAGAGCCCTATCAATTTGTGAGGGCATTGGACTGGCCATTGCACAATTGCAATCACTTTGACAACAGGTGATTTCAACCTTTTCGCAGTGGGCGTAATGTGCAAGTGTGGTCTTCTTGAGCCTCGATTTACTTAAAATTATAGTCTAAATGCATGCTATGAGGTGATGAAGTGCAGTGATTTTTTTTTTTTTTTTTTAAAAAAAACAATATTTTTCTTACTCTTGAGGCCGTAATTCCTTGGAATTGTGAAGAAATGGAGATCAATGCCGAGGAAAAACTAAGAAGGTAAACTTAGCATAAATAAGCACTTTATTATGGAGTAAACTCCTTTGGAAATACAAGAACGTTTCTAGTTCGTTAGAGTTCCCTCGATAAGCTATATTTGGATTTCTTTTTTGGAAAGCTTGCGTGAATTTTCGCAGGGTTTTTGAAATTTTTAAGTTTTCACACCATTCTTGAAAGAGATTGCGATGATCTTTTGGAGGAAAATTGCCTTCCAACAGCAAAAGACAAACGGTACCAAAGAAGCATCGACTACTGCCAAGTGACATCATGCCAAGAAAACACTATAAATTTTTTATTTTTCTGGGAAGAAAGATTAGCATCCTTTCTCTTGATGTTTGAAAGCCAACTAATGTAGTGGACCACCTCCATTTAAATTTGTTTTTCTATCTTATTTATTAAGGGCATGAAGACATATATGAAGTGGAGCAAAAATTTATTATTGGTTTTTTTATTTTTTGTGTGTCCCTTGGTATTCTCCCTCTGTCTTTCTCTCTTTTTTTTTTTTTTTTTTTTTTTATGTCTCTTGGTATTCTCTCTATCTTTCTCTCTCTTGTTTCATATTCTTCCTTTTAATTTTTTTATTAAAAAAAATAAATTTACCACTAAAATGGTATCACTGTTGGTGGGTGCTCACGCTCATATCTTTCCAATCATGGATTCGAGGCATGATCCATGCGGTAACTTGGTGACTTGATTAAATCCAGAAATTTTTTTTTGAGCACGTGACTGGGGACGGGAGGGTAAGACTGACGTACTCACCTTCGGGTGGGGAGGATATTACGAAAAAATAGCTATCCGAATCAAACATAGTTTGGCAAAACGGGGCCCAGTGAGAACAACTACAACGAAAATTTTTCTCCCCATCCCTTTTCTTTATCAAAATAAATAAATAAATAATTTTTTTTTCTGAGGACAAAAAAATCTAAAGAAATGCATAAAAGGAAGAAAAAGGGCATTCGATCGAGATTTATATTTGACTAAGAAAGAAGCATGTTGATTTAAGTCCTTGTTTTAGACACCATATTTGATTTTTCCTTGAAAGTGTCAAGTTTTGTCCCTTCTTTTTCATTCCAGTCAAAGTAGAAATGTTAAATTTGAAATAATAATCGATCCTTTTCCTATAAGCTTAAGATGTTGGGTTAATTGTTTAGTCAACATGGCACAAAAGTTCAGCTTACAGGAGTCATAAGTTCATGCAAGATTGGGCCACATTTTAGTAATATCAAATGCTATATATTATGCATATGCTTGCATATCTTTTTATATTACAAACCTTTCATGACAAAATTGTTCCTTTGTAATTGGACTAAGTTCATTATAGCTAGACCTTTCATTATTTTAATTAAAAAGGTTCAACTCAGAGTCTTAATAGAGTTAGAATTAAAAAAACCCAAAAAAAATCTCTTCCTCTACCCAATCAGTAAACGGAAAAAATGAGAGAGGAATAAAGAAATCTAAGAAATTGGAGACGGTTTAGCAAATGGGGAGAAAGGGAGAAAGAAATGCAAAGGGGAGAAAGTCTTTTAGCCTGTTTGGCATTGCTTTTTAATCTTTATTTTTTATTTTGAAAATATAATTACAGAAGTCAAGATAAAAAGGTTCATACTATTTTTTTTGTTTTCTATTCTCAAAAAAAAAATATCCTTGCAAAAAAATGGAACTAAGAAGTTTTTAAATATTTTTAAAAATAAGAAACTCAATCTATATTACAACACCACCACCATGCAATTACTTTTACTCTGTTGACAACCATCATCACCAACTCTATCACTATTGTTCCTGTAGAGAACCCTAGATACTGATACTATTTGTTATGAATTCCGGATCAGCGCCTAACCACGGAAACACCTTGAGAGAGATCCTGACGAGATGATGGTAGCCTTCTTAACTCACAAAGAAACAGGAAAAAATATACATAAAAGATTAGGAGAAAAGAGATTGTATTATTATCCTTGGAGAAGATCTTGATACTGGATACAAGACACCAGCCTCCTCTCTGAAACCTGAGAAGAAACTCCCAAACCTGCAAACTCCCTCACGCTCAGTTTCCTTCTCCAAGCCCGTGGAACATCCACGTCTCAAGTCCTTCTTCGGCATGATGTAACCCTCACGCTGATTCCTCACCGGTGAGAAAGAGAGATCATGCACACCCCTCTTAAACCAAAAGGGAACCAACTACACCTCTGGACATAAAACTCCATAACCCACAAACCGGGTTATATTACAATCTCTCAAAAAATCTCCCCTAAGTCACATACATTAGAAAACACTCAAACCTAGGTCAAACCCCTTAACCCAACTGACTCACATGTTCTCTCAACCTCAGACTCAGAGTATTCCCTGGAATAGCTCTAAGACCCGCTTGGGACACGCCCCCAAGCCCTAGGGATCCTCGAACATCCCTTCCATGGCCTCCCAAGTCTCTCCAAGGCTTGGGAGCACCATAAAATCCTACAATCTCTACCTTGGTACCCCTAAGCCTTGGCAAATCCGGCAATATCTTCTTGCACAACCTCGCTGTAACTGCGTATCCTGACAGCTCCTTGTGCATATCTCCTTGCCTCTGCCAACACCCTTCGGCTGATGTGCATCCTTGGAAATCTTTAGGATGATCGCCTCCTCAGTTGAAGATCCTTGCTTGTAACCTGGCACCACCATTATAGCCTTCCTTCTACCTGGCAGTTGCATCAGTCTTTTCATCGGACTTTCTTGGAGGGAACCCAGCGAACCTAAACTGGCACTCGCTGCAACTAGAGCTCTACCTGACACCATCTCTTCAGAGCCACCCTCACTACCTATGCACGCTGCTCCACCTGCCTCAGTGCACCCCTAGTGCTGGTGCTAGGATGTGACTCCTCCCCATGCACTCCTTCGCTCTAACCTTGTGTTGAATCCTGCTCCACCCATGAAGCCACCTCTCTCCGGTGCTCCACCTGAAACCGAAGTCCACCTGATGTCACAGAATGAAATCCCAAGGCCAGCAACTCAACGCTGCCCTGCTGAGCTTGCCCCTGCACCTCGAACCCCATTGCTGCCTCCTCAGACCCTCCGCATCCCGCAGACTCCTTCGAGACCGTTTCAGATACATTGCCTCTCGCAGGCTCCTCTAAAATCAAGAGCTCATCTGACTCTTCCTTTGACCCAGCAACTGAACCTGAGAAATCTAAAATTTCCTTTTCTCCATCCTTGCACTTCTTCCTAAGCAAATACTCCCATTTAAAGTGCCCTGCTACACCACACCTGTAGCACTTGCCCGCCATGCTGCCTTTTCTAGACTGTACCCGTCTTACCTGTTCACCTTTCTTCTTCCATTTCCTTGGCCTCTCTAACATAGCCAAACCCTCCTAGAAGACCTCACTTTTTGTAATCCGTTCCCGCTGCTCATTGGACCTTAGCACTGATATGATTTTCTCATACACCAGTGTCTCCTTTCCATGCAGTAGTATAGTCACCAACGGATCAAAGCTCTCGGGTAGTAAACATAAAAGCAGTAGACTTTTATCTTCCTCTTCCAAATCCACCCCAATGTTGAGCAAATCCATGCTTATCCGGTCGAACCGCTGAATGTGTCCCGCAACATTCTCACCCTCTTGCATCCAAAGACTGTATAGTTGCTTCTTCAACACCAACTTGTTGCATATATTCTTCCCATATACATGGTGTGCAACCTCGACCACAATCCCTTGGGTATCTTATCCTCTAACATGCCATACAAAACTTCATCTGCTAGACAAGCACTAATCGTGGCACATGCCCTTTTCTCCAAGGACATCCACTTCTTGTCATTCATATCCCTGGCCTATCTTCCAAAACCAGATCTAATCCCATCTGAACCAGCAAATCTTCCACCCTAACCTTCCATATAGTGAAACTCCCTTTCCCATCAAATTTCTCCACACCAACTTCACCCCGCTACCTTCCATGATCCAAAACAATCATAAACAATGAAAGATTAACAAAAGCCTTGAAGAAGATACCTAATATAAAGAGGGTGTAGACAGCAGCCCCAGATCTTATCCTTCCTCTCAACACCTTGAGGAAACCCTAGATCTGAACCCTTGTCTAAAATCTTAGAGAAACCTGATCCAAAAAATACATTGATCAAGAACACCTCAATGGAATTCTGGGATTGAAAACTCCTCTCCTATGCTCGAATCCGCTCTGATACTACTCGTAGAGAATCCTAGATACTGATACCACTTATTGTGAATCCCGGATCAGTGCCTAACCACAGAAGCATCGTGAGAAAGATCTTGATGAGATGATGGTAGCCTTCTTGATTCACAAAGAAGCAGGAGAAAATATATAGAAGAGATTAGGAGAAAAGAGATTGTATTATTATCCTTGGAGAAGATCTTGATACAGGACACAAGACACCAGCCTCATCTTTGAAACCCGAGAAGAAACTCCCAAACATGTGGACTCCCTCACGCTCGGTTTCCTTCTCCAAGCCCGTGAAATATCCACATCCCAAGCCCTTCTTCCGCATGATGTAACCCTCACGTTGATTCCTCACTGGTGAGAAAGAGAGATCACGCACATCCCTCTTAAACCAAAAGGTAACCGACTACACCTCTGGATCTAAAACCCCATAACCCACAAATCGAGTTGTGTTACAATCTCTCAAAAACTTCCCCCTAAGTCACATACATGAGAAAACACTCAAACCTGGGTCAAGCCCCCTAATTCAACTGACTCACATGTTCTCTCAACCTCAGACTCAGAGTATCCCCAGAAACACCTTCAGGACCCGCTTGGGATACGCTCCCAAGCCTCAGGGATCCTCGAACATCCCTGCCATGACTTCCCAAGTCTCTCCAAGGCTTGGGAGCACCATAAAATCCTACAGTTCCCTTCATCACACCACCATTACTGTCTCCACCACATTGCTAGTACTTTCACCACCACCATTACATTGTCATTGCTATCTTTACTGCCTCGATCATTGATGCCTTGCTACTACCATCTCCATGTCACCACCTCTACCACAATATCATGGCCCCTACCACTAACACACTAATGCCCATTGCCTCTACTATTATTTCCATCACCTTTGTTATCATTGCCATATTTATATTTTTAAAATAATTAATTATATATTTAAATTTTTAGAATTTTAAAAAATAATTTTTATTTTTATTTCTAAAAATAGAAAAAAAAAGTGATGTTGGGAGAAAATATGGCCATTCCAATTCCTATTCCTATTTTGATTCCGGTGGCGAACCAAAGACACCCCTAGATTCAAGCTAGGTATAGGTATAAGATTGTAAATCAAAAGAAATAGTATATGTATTTGGTATTTGTGTGTAGACATGGCTCACTAGACATGATCCCAACTTAGGAGTGAAAGTAGTATGGATAATATCCGATCGAATTTAATTCTATCTGAATCTATTCACATATAAATGAAAATTTGAGTATTCAATTAATATATGTATCCATATTGATAAAAAAAAAAAAAAAAAAGATATGGATATGGATAGACAACTATCCGATCCGTTTTCGAATATTCAATTCTAATTGTAACCCTATTTAATTTTATATAGTATTTATTAACTTTTTTAAAAAAATATAAGCATATTAATATTATATTAACTTGATTTATTCTTCATTTAATAACATCTTTGATTTTATAGCCATAAGATTTAATTATTCGATTTATATCCATATTTTCAATATTCGATTTGTATGTGGATCCATTTAAAATAAATATGAATATAAATTTTTATATCAAATTAATATCCGTATCTATATCAGTATTCGTTAAGTAAAATAAATATTGATATAAATACATTGATATCCAATCCATATTTGATCTGCTTTCGGCCCCTAACCCAACCTATTAACATTGCTTGTTATATATAGAAGAATAACATGCCAATGAGCACCTTACTTTGATCTTAAAGGAACCGATATTCAAGCTACCTTATTACTTTTGTAAGGGTTACAAGCTCATGCTAATGAGCTGTTCTATGACTATTGCTGGACTTTGCATATTGTGATCATTCCACCGAAAGGTCCCAAAAATCTAGTGTATTACAACAACTATTAGATCAATTCATCTGTTCACAAGTATCAAACAATGGTTGTAGATAAAAGAGTAGTTCAGCTTTGCATAAAAAAAAGTGTAGTTTTTTTTTTTTTTTTTTTTTTTTTTGATGAACAAAAGAAGATGGGGAGATAAATCCCGATTGTAGCTACCCTTTTCAGGCCTCGTCCCCGCCAGACTATGTTTGATTCGAGTCGCACGTTTCGCGTACTCTCCCCATCTTTCGGTGAGTACGACAGCCTGACACCACTAAAGCGCCGGAGTTGAGTACTCTCCCACCATCCCAGTCAGGTGCTCCAGGAAAAAAAAAAAGATGTAGTTGAGCTAAGCTTGATTAGTTCATAGCATGATGAGACCAATGTTCAATTTAATTTAAGCTTGAAGCTTTAGATCAAAAAGCCTTTTAATATTTGATCAAATTTAATTGACAATAGCTTCAAGCCCCGCTCCAAAAGTATAATTTTTTCTTTTTTATTTTGCCTAGATAATTCGTTCAACCCAAGTTTGAACAATCTTCTTTGGTTCGTAGATAATTTAAAGATAATAAATCATTTTCAATAACACATATCATTGCTGTTGAGCCTTCGTCTAGTAATAATGATTTCATTAGATTTGAATGAAAATCCACTCAACAGGATCCTAATTCCTCGGCGGACCTCTTCTTAGACTCACTTAAATTACGATCGATGAAAATAAATTCGATAATCCAAGTCATTAAATATAATTTATTATTTTTAAATTAATTATATTTCAAAAATTGTATGATTAGAAAAGTTTTAATTTATACAAGTAAATAAAAATTAGATAATTTAAATAATATGGAGAAAATACATGCTTTTTTCCAGCTCGATACATTGATGGGAGACCTCCAAATCACACGCTGTCAATGCATAATTAGTTTATAGATGGTAGACTATATTTAATAGCTCAAATCATTGATACCGGGCCTCCCATCCTCCAATCATACCTAACTAGATCTGCAGAGATGCACGAAACTGGATCCTAGCCAAGCTATATCGAGCAAAGCCTAATTGAGTTGATTATTTCACAAGCTTGGCATGAGCTTGAGAACCAAGTTCAAGTTCAGCTCAGCTAATCTAAGACCAACTTGATTGAGCTCATCCTTTGGAGCAAACTTGAGCTGAAGCAGTTCAAATCCATGGACAGTCCTGGTTGTATGTATGAGACAGATAATTGCTTTTGATTGAAGATATCATTTATAAGTGGCCATAGGTATATGTACAGATGATGAGAGACAAGATTTACTGCAATCTCTTTGACCTTTTTTAAACAACACAAATCTTCTGAATTCCATGCATGAAAAGAACTTCCAAGGCACTATAACAAATGAAACAATCACAGAGATTTGAGGGGGATATTACAAATGGACGGTGGATGTGCGCCTTCTGTTAGGGTGGTCAGTGATTTGAGCATCGTGGCCACCCGTTGCTGATCGCAGGTGTACAGGCACACCAGGTCTACATATTGCATGGCTTCATGAGGGAGAAGCCCAGCCATGAAGAAGGGGAAGAGGTGGGAGTGAGTACTCTCCATCAACAACATAATCTGTTCAACAAACGAGGACGAGGTATTATTCTCTTCTTCAATTTGGGTTCTTTCAGCAGCCTCTAGCAGCGGTAAGAGATTCTTCTCTTCCCCCTTGAAGTGTTCCTTGCAATGTTCCTGGCCATAAACCCAATTGCTGTTACTTAGAAAAGATCAATAACAAATAATATGGACCAGTATCAAGATTTTCCCTTTAAATTTTGTTTTTAAAATTGGTAAATCCATATTTATATTTGAATGCACTCCTGTTTCTTTCCATGTCCTGGAGATGCTAAAACCAGTAGGGTGGATCCACTATAGTACTTATGGCTCTAGAGGCGCTCTGACCTTATGCAGTGGTACCCAAGTGGAAAGCTGGAAATTACAATCTTATACTTGGACCCAGGTGTTATAGGAATGATTCAAGACACCATGAAATGAAATAAGTTTGGATAACTTGAAATTTGAAGAAGAAAGATAGATATCCTTGATACCCTACTTGACTATGATTCTATGTAAAAGTTCATAAAATCTTTGCCTTTTTTGGTTATCCCTCAAATTAATCATCTTTGCTTGTTTATTTCATTCACATTTATAGCAAGTACAGAAGAAGCACCATCTTCTAACATAGGAGTTGCAGCAATTAAATTGAAAATGAGACAGGCCACATTTCCAATACAAATTCAAGGAGAAATTAATCACTAGACGTTGCTTGTTGAGTAAAAGTTTTATTCCAAAGTCGTCAATGCCTATGGCAATTTAATCATTAGCCTCTCTCCCTCCCTCATTTGAGAGTGTACAACAAAAGATCCAAGTGCATGCAAAAAATCTCACCAACACCAAAAATTAAATGAGACATGGCCCAGTCCCTGAATCAGCAAGCTTATGAATAACGCTGCAACCGCACTAGGGGTGAGAAGTCTATTTTGCCTAAACACTTCTTATCCAAACATTCATGATTGAAAGATCCTATCACCTAACTGCCCAAAGTTGGTAGGTCTGTGAGTAATGATATGAAGTCAGACCAAAACGGTCATATCCACTAAGATGTGGCAACTTTCTACAACCCATCAGAATTTGAATATCAAAAAGGAAAATTATTCTATGACAGAAGATTCCAACAAGTGTTTCCCCACCCATGTAAGCAAAGTTTGTGGACAAACACTAGTCTATGCCCCGAAGAATCCTGGTGTAATAATAACCATCTCCAACTTCCTACAATTCAGACAAAGAATCGATCGCTTCACCTTTCTCTTTTCTTTCATTAAAAGAATAAGATTTTATTAAAAAAAAAAGCCATCAAGATATCTTAGCTGCCACTCAAAGAAGCTATCCTATCATAATTAGGAGGAAAGAATTACTTGCAGGGTCTTGAAGCGAAGGGAGAGATTGAGCAATGCCTCCCGATAGCACGGCGCCCCTGCGTCCATCGCCGCCAGAGATTTGATATCCTCCTTTATTCCGTTCATCATGGGCAGGCCCCTCGCGTGCTCCTCGTTAGCCACCTTGCAAACCTCTAATTACCAATAAACATGAAACTAATAATAACTTAGTCACGAAATCCCACCACCTTAATTTAGATTGGGCGTTTGGTCTAGTGGTATGATTCTCGCTTCGGGTGCGAGAGGTCGCGAGTTCGATTCTCGCAACGCCCCCTGATTCATTGCAATGTAATAATTTTTTTTTTAAAATAAAAAATTGGACGGTTCAGATGGAGCGAGAGTTACGGTGTACCCCAATCGGTGGCCGCCTCGAGGGCGGGGAAGAGGAGGCGCTCCTCCATCTGCGCGTGCTCCAGCATCACCTCCACCAGTTGCCCGTAGCTGCTCCCCAGTCTCCTCGCCTCCATCCTTCCCCCGCCTCCACGGCCGGCGACCAGCTCCGCCGCCCACTTCACCATCCCTTCCACATGCCGCTCCACGCTCCGGTGCTGCAACGCCGTCGCCATCGCCGCCTTCCCGGCCGCCGTTCCCCTCTCCACCGCCACCGCCGGAGGACGCGGGAACTTCGAATCGATGTACCTCAGCAGCGAATCCGCGGACCCCTCCACCGCCTCGTCGCCGCACCGGACAAAGACCGGCCCGTCGGTTGGGAAGAACTGGACGGCGACCGATTTGTAGAGGAGCGCGACGCGGATCCGCCACGCGATCGGGCAGGACTCCTTCCCATAGAGCCGCACGATCGGGCCGGTCTTCGCCGCCGCCGCCGGCGATCGGATCCGACTCCTCGGTTTCGGAGAACAGTTCCCCATCGGCTCTCGGCGAATGATCAAGAAACTTCGAGAAGGAATCGGAGAGAAAAATTAGAAGAGAATTCGAACGGCCTTCCTCTCGCCCTCTCTCTCTCTCTCTCTCTCACTCTCTCGTCTGCCGGCTTCTTTGTGTACTAAAACAGGAGGGGAGAGATGATTTGATGGCGCCACTGGCGCAGAAGATGGAGCCGTTCCCGTTCGATTGGTTTTATGCGGTCGGGTTCATGGCACGGGTTTCCCGCCATCGGCACGTGGGAGAGAGCTCGCAGCGTGTAAATCGTTGATCAGACCGTCCGATGGAATATTAACGGAGATGGGAGCAGCTCTGGTTATATTACATTGAGGATACACCGGATGGATTGGAGCGGCGAGTTCGGATATTTTACCCCCTGCTCGGCACGTTATTTACGCGAATATGGTAACTAAAGATTAATGTACTAGCCGTTGGACTCATAAAGATCGATGGTTACGGGTGTATCCATGCTAACATGGATCCAATTCAAGCTTCCCATAATCTTATAGGATTAAAAGGAAATATTATTTTATTCAAATAAAACTTACATTTTACATTGACTATGATCTACACTCGAAAAAATTTATAGAAATCAAAATTTATATATTTTGATGCTGTCTAACCAAATTATCTATTAGATATCAAAATGAATGACGATAATAATATTTTAATTTATTTTACTATAATATAATTATTTAAATCTAGTGAATTTAAATTAATTAATAATTTAAGAAATATATATGTATAGAGAGATATGTTTATAAAACCCATAACATGAAGACTTATATACTAAAACTAAAAAAAAAAAGTAAAATATAATTATAAAAAATAAAAAGATAAAAATAATATACAATAAGTCTAAACTAAAGAAACAAAACATATGTTCAAAAATAATTTCAAATAATTATATCAAGTACTAACAAAAAATAAAGTAGCAAATTTTTCAAGTCAAAAATAGTCATGTCTTTTTATTATAGTTAAAATTCAACTCGATCGGTTGTCACACGATCTAAAACATCTAGAAGTACCGAACCACTCCAATTATTGGCTCCTTTATCACCATTTTATTGTTAATAAATTAGTCAACTATTTGATTTTCCTCTCGCAATGTACATGTCATGGTAAAAATAGTATGTCCACAATTTGTATAGTATCATCCAACAGCAACAAGTGATTGTTATTGCAATCCTTGCCGCACTCTGTATAATTTGATCATTAAGATCATGGTCAATAGGAATGGAGCATGCATCTATAACAAAAAATAAAATAAAATTATTGCTGAAGCTCTTCAAGACACCTAATCTCATATTCCTTCACCATGTGTGGTTTTGTGTGCCAGTGAACATTGATAGACAGAGTTTTTTAATCCAATATCTTATTGTACAAACAAATTTACAAGAGAAAATGAGTGTGTTGCTTGGAGTTTGATAAAGATAAAATTATGATCCTATCCAAAGGAAAACATTATTTTCATAATGTAAATTGCATTCTAGAATATGAGAATTATCTATAGGTTTCTTTTAGATCTTGACATATCAAGCCACACTTGTCCAGAATCATTTTAGGTGTGTACATGCTTGGACATCCCCTCCAAAGTTCTTAGGTTTAAAATTAATAAGAGATCAGGTGCCTAAACTAAGTTCCAAATGGGTTTTGATGGCTTCATCATCCAACTAACTTAACCACCACCCACCCCCCGCCCTCTCTCTCTCTCCCATGGCGCCATGTTCTAATTTGCTTCAATTTAGCCTAGCTCATTTCACTTTCAAATGATCAATTGCATAGTTAATTGTAACTAATTAAACCCAATTGTATCAATTGATTGGTTTCATATCCTAACCTTAAATTTCAAGTACCTATCTAATTCACCTTATCTCACTTCATTCAAGATCTAACCCCTTTCTAACCTTATTCTAATACCAGTTGACCAACTTTAAGTTTAACCAAACAATATTACAAATTCAATTAATTCATCTTGAGTTGGCTTTCCCTATTTATTTGGTTCAGCTCGATCCATTAACTTGCTCTAGTTTTTCTCTAATTCACCTTCTTTTCCATCTTCCTTCCATTCTAATCAGTGATTCACAGGCCTAATGGGACTTGTTTTTGCTCAATTTGTTTGGATTCCCATACATGACCATCAATTAAATCTTACATGATTATTTTGAAAAAAAATAAGGTTTTCTAGAGCCATGTCAAATGGACTGGCTCAAATTTGAACTATAGGTGTCCCTAATTTAGTTTCATAATTTTTAGATATCTCTATCCCTTAATTAAAGGGACTAAAATAAAGAAAAAAAACACCTTAAAATCCTCAAAATATGGAAAAAGAGTGAAAACATTTTAAACTCTAGCTCTCCCTCCAAAATCAAGATAGAGGGAAAAGTTCCTATCAGTTGGATCTAGGAGAGTGCGTTAAGCAATTCGATTTTCAAAATTTAAAATCTTTGTTCTATGGCTCACTCCTTAAGCAAATTAATGGGTGCCATGTGGCAAAATCTTAACCCTTCTTAAAATTCAAAATTTGGAAATGCAAACACTGATTCCCCATTCTATTATGCCCATGTAGAATAGACACATTTCTTAGTTTTAGATTTCCTACCTCCCCCTTCTTCTTCAACAATTCCCTTGGATCTAAATCCATCCAATCCAAGGAGCACCACTTCTACTTTAGATATAACAAAATTACGAGCTAAGAGGAACTCAAGTTAGGGGAGATCTTCTTTAGGGCCTTCTTTAATGAATAGGAGAGTATCCCAAATCATGCAAAAACAGCACTGAAGAATAATTCTTCGCATATTCTTTATCTTTCTTTTTCCTAAGCTATTTTTAATTATGATGTTAGCATCTAATTCCTACTTCATTTCAATAAAATTTTCTTTTTGATGTTGAAATATCTTATCTTTTCTTTCCTTTTTACTTATCTTTGCTTATTATGCAATTTTATCTTGTAGCTTGTAGATTTTTTTCATAAAGATCAGACATCTAGATGGGAGGATACAATACAAAAGTTTTGATCTCCATAGAGGTCCTTAAGAATTATATCCACTATAAATTATAAGTATTAGGCACTTGGTCAAAGGACTATAATTTTCAAATTTCTGGGTACAACTACCATGCACCTATTGCCATTGGATAGGCATAGATGACAAATGTTCTAGTCCTCTATATAGGATGAGAAATGTTCTAGTCCTCTACATTGGATGAGCACTAACCCAAGTCCTTGTACATAAGGGCCACAGGGGAGTGTCTTGTTCATCAACCTTGCCAAGGCTTTTTGTCTATTTGATTAGCCTTATCTACCAATCTTCTATTTGGTTTTCTAGTTCTTCTCCTAAAAGAATTGGTGCCAACTCCAAACCCTTCCCAAATCCTATAATATAAGCGGCTACAAGTGGCCTAAATAAGGAACTTTGATTCATTATAGTAGATTAGGCTTAGATCTGAAACCAAGAATTAGACTAATCTGAGCTCAAATCTTGAAGCCTAGCCAAGAATCTAATTAAACTTAGATAGGACTTTTAGAACCATATCAAACCATCCAATTCGACCCATACCAAACCATATAAGACCTTAAATAGGTTGGTTCAGCTATAGAAAACAATTCCGTAGCAAAACTAGTAAGGAACCGCTTTGAATCAAGTGGTTTATCATGTTTCCATGCTGAATTAGGTGATTCAGCTATGTTCTAATTTTATTTTTCTATCAAGATGGCTAGAATAAAAGAAGAAGGTCCTAGCCTTTTTTTTTTCTCTTCCAACTTATTTTCATAATGAAAAAAATCAAAAATTAATTATAAAAAACTTTTTTCTATTTTATCTTTACAAAAGTCTATAAATATATTATTTTATATTTTAACCAAGGTTTTAAATCACGTGGAATGGGGGCGTCCCAATTTTTGCCCGAATCAGGATGCCCTGCATCCCATCCTATCCTGGTGGCCATCCCGATCAGACGTCTCGGTATACACTTCTAATACCCTTATATATATTAATTTTTTAAATTTATTTTGAGATTTTTTATTTTATTTATTATTTAAATATATTTGAGCATTCAAAATAATGTATTTATGATAAACTTGTTCTATTTAAAACTAATATTGTAATGCATTATAATTTTTAAGGTTGTTGAAGATCCTTTCTTAATTACCAAGTAATAATTTCTTCTAAATGATGCTACATGAGTACTTAAAAAAGTATAAATATTGATGTTTGATGAAAAAACCACAGTACATACTATTTAAACTTAGTCACTTGTATAAAAAAATATGATGATGCTAATATTATATAATAAATTATTTTTAATATTATAAAAAATAATCATCAGCTTAACATAAATATATCAAAATCACTATTAATTTCAAGTGAAATGCCTATGACTCTCATAAATATCCAAGTCCTACTCATGATCAGGGCCTTGAATATATTACCAATTTTGATGCTAAGCGAATTCTTGTTGTTTATCTTGTATTTGATATTGTTACGGTAGTGTACAAAATCCATTCGGTCCTGACACGCAACCTCCTTGGAGGCTGGCGCGGCCACGTACTTCTCCACTTCGGCCATCGAGCACAGCTCGGCTCGGCCCCCACCTCGTCAGGGAGCCTCAGTACCTCGGCCCCAGCTCGGCCACATACTCCGCCACCTCGGCCAGGTGCCTCTCCACCTCGGCCTCACTTCGACCATGAGAAGTCCAACTTCGGCAGTTTAGTTCAGCTCGGCTGAACTGCCCGTGCCGGTCCAGCTCGGCGCCAACCTCTTCCACTCGCGGCATGCCCGCAGTCAACCTCTCCCACTCGCGGCACGCCCGTAGTCAACCTCTTCCGCTCTCGGTCCGCCTCTTCCGCCCGTGGCACATCCGTGTCCTCCGCGTCGGGCTCTCGTTCGCGCCTTCCGCCCGCCTCAACTCCAGCCTGGGCCGGTCCGGCGTGCCCGCCCCGTCCAGTTCGGCGCGTGCGGGTCAGCCCGCTACGGTGCTCGGTCGCGCACGGGGGCATGCACCTCCGCGCCCTACTCCGGTCCGCCCGCGGGAGGTCGCGCCTCGGCTCTAGCTCCGGTCCAGTTGGGCAAGCCCGCGGAGCCTCGTGCTGATCTGGCTCTCCGCGCCTGCTTCGGCCCACCCGCAGGAGGTCGCGCCCCGGCTCCGGCTCCACCTCAGCCCGTGCCCGGCTCGGTCCGGCTCGACCCGCGCGTCGCCTGGGACCGATGTGCCGGCTCCGACGCCGCCTCCGCTCACGGTGCACCAAGCTCCGGTCCTGCCCCGTCCAGTTCGGCACTCCTCGCGGCGCGGAGCAGCGTGCCGGCCCTGCCCCGTCCAGTTCAGCGCGTGCGGGTCAGCCCGCTGCGGTGCTCAGTCGCGCACGGGGGCATGCACCTCCGCGCCCTGCTCCGATCCGCCCGCGGGAGGTCGCGCCTCGGCTCCAGCTCCGGTCCAGTTGGGCAAGCCCGCGGAGCCTCGTGCTGATATGGCTCTCCGCGCCTGCTCCGGTCTGCCCGCAGGAGGTTGCGCCCCGGCTCCGGCTCCACCTCCGCCCGTGCCCGGCTCGGTCCGGCTCGACCCGCGCGTCGCCTGGGAGCGATGTGCCGGCTCCGACGCCGCCTCCGCTCGCGGTGCACCAAGCTCCGGTCCTGCCCCGTCCAGTTCGGCACTCCTCGCGGCACGGAGCAGCGTGCCAGCCCTGTCCAGTTCGGCGCGCGCGGGTCAGCCCGCTGCGGTGCTCGGTCGCGCACGGGGGCATGCACCTCCGCGCCCTGCTCCGATCCGCCCGCGGGACGTCGCGCCCCGGCTCCAGCTCCGATCCAGTTGGGTAAGCCCACGGAGCCTCGTGCTGATCTGGCTCTCCGCGCCTGCTCCGGTCCGCCCGCAGGAGGTTGCGCCCCGGCCCCGGCTCCGACTCCACCTCCGCCCGTGCCCGGCTCGGTCCGGCTCGACCCGTGCGTCGCCTGGGAGTGGTGTGCCGGCTCCGACGCCGCCTCCGCTCGCGGTGCACTAAGCTCCGGTCCTGCCCCGTCCAGTTCGGCACTCCTCGCGGCGCGGAGCAGCGTGCCGGCCCTGCCCCATCCAGTTCGGCGGTCGGTGCTCCGGTCTAGTCCCTCCGGCTCGGCACGTTGGACTCCGGCGGCACAGTTCCACACCAACCAAGTCCGGCACGCCTGCAGCATGGCTCGTGCCCAGTTCGACTCCGGCGTCACAACCCAGCTCGGTCACTGGGAGCACCACGCGGTTCGATCTCACTCACGTGGGCCTGCATTTCCCGAGGGGTCCATCCACGTGGGCCCGGCGCTCTTTCCATGGATCCCCCTCCACGTGGGTCCTGGACACGCCGCCTGACACGCCGCCTGCGAAGAAAGGTTTGCGTTTAAGTTTCCTAAGCTGCCGTTTACACTAACTAGCGAATAGTGCCACATCCAAGGCACTGCACCCTTGCGCCAACCTCCTGAACCACCCAGAATAAGAAGGTTCACCAGCCCATCATGGCCTCACAAGCTGACGAGTCTACATCAAGACCAGCACACTTCCCCAAAAGTAACAGGAGCCACTCGTCCACATAAAGACCGGCATGGAAAGGTAAGAGGAGGGGAGGAGGTAAGTGAGGGACAACACACTCCCTTCACTCTGGCATTATCTATCACCCTCTGGTAGCGGAGAGTCCCCCAAGCTCTCCGTCTCAGAGGTCTCTTATTTCCTTCGATCGTCCCGTTGACTTGATCGTCGGAGTGCCTTTGCCGGAATCCCCGGCGCAGGTCTTCCCTGTTTTGCAGGTATCGCCCGGTGGATGGACAATAAGGAGGAAGATTACTCCTCACCGAAGAGGCCCACAGGAGGGCCACGACAGCACCAAGCCCCTTTCATCCCAACTACGACTATGTTCCCCTTGATCGTCTCCGACTAACGAGCTCGGTGACGCTGGCACGAAGCCCACGCACCTAGGCCACGCAAGAGCTACCGGCCACGGCGATCTAGGCGGCAACAGATTTGCGCGCCAGGTAGGGGGCAGATCCATGCTCCTCAATAAGGTGGGATGATGGTTTCCACCTTTGTCCTTAGTCCCCGGGGGGCAGACCGGGGGCACGGGGTTGGGGGCACAAGAATTTCTCCCTCTCTCTCGAGGCTCCAAGGAGCGGTCTTGATCAAAAAATCTTGAGCTGTGAGGGTGCATCGCCACCCTTGACGGGGCACCTGGCTTCAAGCCAAGGATGGAGCCACCTCCCAGCGGTACCACCATCCAGGAACCCCACCAAAAAAAAAAAAAAAAAAGAGCCTCTTCCTCCTCCATGCAACGAGGCCTTCTCCTTCCACTCGACGGAGTTTGCTCCCATGCAACGGAGCTTTCTCCCTCGCGCAGCAGGAGCCTCTTCCTCCTCCATGCAACGAGGCCTTCTCCTTCCACTCGACGGAGTTTGCTCCCATGCAACGGAGCTCTCTCCCTCGCGCAGCAGGAGCTCTCTCCCTCGAGCCTCTTCTTCCTCAATGCAACGAGGCCTTCTCCTTCCACTCGACAGAGTTTGCTCCCAAGCAACGGAGCTCTCTCCCTCGCGCAGCAGGAGCCTCTTCCTCCTCCATGCAACGAGGCCTTCTCCTTCCACTCGACGGAGTTTGCTCCCATGCAACGGAGCTCTCTCCCTCGCGCAGCGGGAGCCTCTTCCTCCTCCATGCAACGAGGCCTTCTCCTTCCACTCGACGGAGTTTGCTCCCATGCAACGGAGCTCTCTCCCTCACGCAGCGGGAGCCTCTTCCTCCTCCATGCAACGAGGCCTTCTCCTTCCACTCGACGGAGTTTGCTCCCAAGCAACGGAGCTCTCTCCCTCACGCAGCAGGAGCCTCTTCCTCCTCCATGCAACGAGGCCTTCTCCTTCCACTCGACGGAGTTTGCTCCCATGCAACGGAGCTCTCTCCCTCGCGCAGCAGGAGCCTCTTCCTCCTCCATGAAACGAGGCCTTCTCCTTCCACTCGACGGAGTTTGCTCCCATGCAACGGAGCTCTCTCTCTCGCGCAGCAGGAGCCTCTTCCTCCTCCATGCAACGAGGCCTTCTCCTTCCACTCGACGGAGTTTGCTCCCATGCAACGGAGCTCTCTCCCTCACGCAGCGGGAGCCTCTTCCTCCTCCATGCAACGAGGCCTTCTCCTTCCACTCGACGGAGTTTGCTCCCAAGCAACGGAGCTCTCTCCCTCGCGCAGCAGGAGACTCTTCCTCCTCCATGCAACGAGGCCTTCTCCTTCCACTCGACGGAGTTTGCTCCCATGCAACGGAGCTCTCTCCCTCGCGCAGCAGGAGCCTCTTCCTCCTCCATGCAACGAGGCCTTCTCCTTTCACTCGACGGAGTTTGCTCCCATGCAACGGAGCTCTCTCCCTCGCGCAGCAGGAGCCTCTTCCTCCTCCATGCAACGAGGCCTTCTCCTTCCACTCGACAGAGTTTGCTCCCATGCAACGGAGCTCTCTCCCTCGCGCAGTGGGAGCCTCTTCCTCCTCCATGCAACGAGGCCTTCTCCTTCCACTCGACGGAGTTTGCTCCCATGCAACGGAGCTCTCTCCCTCACGCAGCGGGAGCCTCTTCCTCCTCCATGCAACGAGGCCTTCTCCTTCCACTCGACGGAGTTTGCTCCCAAGCAACGGAGCTCTCTCCCTCGCGTAGCAGGAGCCTCTTCCTCCTCCATGCAACGAGGCCTTCTCTTTCCACTCGACGGAGTTTGCTCCCATGCAACGGAGCTCTCTCCCTCGCGTAGCGGAAGCTTCTTCCCATGCAACAAGGTTTTCTCCTCCCATGTAACGGAAGCTTCTTCCTTCCATGCGGCGGAGTACCGTGCTCCCATGTAGCGATCCTCCTCCACCATGCGACGGAGATCAAATCTCCCGTTCAACGGAGTCTTCCTCCCCCAAATGGAGGTCTATCCTCCCATGTGGAGGAGTTCTATTCTTTCTTAAGGAATCTCTTTCTCTCCCATGCAACATGCAACGAAACTCTCTCCCATGCAACAGAGTTTCCTCCCATGCAACATGGAACGAAACTCTCTCCCATGCAACAAAGTTTCCTCCCATGCAACATACAACGGAGTCTCTTTTCCCCGTGCAACGGGGCTTACTCCCTCATGCTACATGGATCTCATTTTCTCCCACGCATCAGGGTCTCATCTCTCTTGAGCAACGAAGCTCCATCTTCTTCATGCAACGGAGCTTCCTCCCGTACAATGGAGTCATCCCCCTCATGCAGCAGGGAATTTCTTCCCCTTCCGTACAACGTGCACCAGGAGCCTTATGCTCTCAGGCAACGGAGCTTCTCCCTAAGCCACGAAGCCCCCTGTGCAACGGGAGCCTCTCTCCCCCCAAGCGATGGAGCTTCCTCCCGAACAACAAGATTCCTATTCCCCATGCAATGGAGCCATCTCCCTCGTGTAGCGGAGGCCTCTTTCCTCCCTCATGACGGGGTTCCAACTCTCCCACGCAGCAACGGGAGTCTCAGTGCTACAGGAATCTCTTTTTCTCCCATGCAACGGGACTTACACCCATGCAGCGGGACTTGCTTCCATCCAACGGAGCTTTCCCCCATCCAACGGAGCCTTGCTCCCTCACGCAACCGAGTTGTATCTTACGTGCAAAGGAGTCTCGCTCTCTCCCAAGAGGGCGGTCGGCGAACCTAATTCCGGCCTGCACAAGGAAGAGATACGTCTTTGTTTATTCATATGACCAGAGTTCAACAGTTTTACAGGAAGGGCTCCTGTACCACTATCAAGGGCAAGCATCACGACTCGCCCGAGCCGGTCATAGCCTGGCGCAAGAATTCTTGATCCAAAGCCCGGATCCCATGCTCTCCGGCATCAAAGCCCGGATCCCATGCTCTCCGGCACCAAAGCCCGGATCCCATGCTCTCCGGCACCAAAGCCCGGATCCCATGCTCTCCGGCACCAAAGCCCGGATCCCATGCTCTCCGGCATCAAAGCCCGGATCCCACGCTCCCTGGCACCAAAGACTGGACACCCCGACACCAAAGAGCTAAGTCCCACATCTACCGCATGACTCTCAGTTCAGCTCTTGCCTTACAGTCCGGAGATGTCCACGGAGACTCCAAGAAGTCCCGCCATCTACCGAGAAAGTTGACAGTCTGGCATTTGCTGTGCTCAAAGTTTGGAGATGTCCATGGGAAGCTCTGGAGCTCCAACCGTCCATGACTCGCCTCCTAGCATCCCATGAAAGAGGTAAGAGTCCCTCCTCAATGACCAAGGTTCCTCTTTGGTGCAACTTTGTTCTTCACCAATGCAGGAGCCCCCCTATCGACTCCAAGTCCGGCGAAATTAAGAGCTGAAGTTCAGCTCCTCGGTTCAGCCGAGCTAAACTCAAATGATGCTGAGATGAAGTGAAGCCAAGCTCCTCAACGCGGCCGAGCTGAAGTCACGCCCCTTGGTTCAACCGAACTGAGCTCAAATTAAGCTAAGCTGAATTCATGCCCCTTGATCCGGTCGAGCTGAAGGCAGGCTCTTCATTGAGCCCCGCATTTACCACTTGAATCTCGTCCGGAGATATCCATGGGTCGCTCTGAAGGTCCGACCATCTGCGGCTCGCCTCCTAGCGCGCCAAGCGAGTGGCTTTGCCACCTTACGAAGGATGTAAGAATCTCTCCTCAAAAATTAAAGTTCATCTTTGGTGCAACTTTGCTCTTCATCATTACAGGAACTCATCTCTCCGACCCCGAGTCTGACAAAGGAGGCCCGGATCCCAGTTCTAGCATAACGGAACCCAGTTCCCCCACGACATCCCGGACTTCGGTCTGGAAGGTGGCGCGGAACCCAGTTCCCCATGACGTCCCTTGGAGCCTTGGAACCCGATTCCGGTGTGAAGGCTCGGACTTCAGTCCGCGTGTTCTCCCTTGAGTTCCTCCGCTAGGGTGGATCCCCCGTGGTCGAGCGTTGCTCCCTCGAGCTCCCTGGGCTCCCTCACCCGCGATGGCTCCTGTCTTCTGGCGACTTCAATATCTTCATCAAAGGTTCCGACAGATATTCTAAGCTCGGCCGCCTGAACCATGTACCCGGCCATACGTGTGGGTACCCAAGTTATACACCCCACCAATCTATACCTCCGTGGTACCACCTTCTACCTGGTCAAAAAAGAGTCGGACAGAAGTACTGGCACCGTCATGATACACCTAACTCAAGGCAAAAACACTTACAGGCAAGTAAGTTTCAAAAACAACACCTTCTAAGTTATGTTGCAGGACGTTCCCTGTTCGTGAAAAGGGCAGCCATACTTGATGCCTTCACCTAGGCCTTCAAAGGCTAATAGCCAACCTCGGGTAAGTTCAGTTTCATTTAGCGACTAACTTCTTGCAGTCAGTACCGGGCCCGCTAAGGTGCAGAGCCGAATGGATGATAATACTCCCTTTATCCAAAACGAAGACGTTATGGACTCAGGGAGTGGGGGCATCTGTTACGGTAGTGTACAAAATCCATTCGGTCCTGACACGCGACCTCCTTGGAGGCTGGCGCGGCCACGTACTTCTCCACTTCGACCGTCGAGCCCAGCTCGGCTCGGCCCCCACCTCATCAGGGAGCCTCAGTACCTCGGCCCCAGCTCAGCCACATACTCCGCCACCTCGGCCAGGTGCCTCTCCACTTCGGCCTCACTTCGACCATGAGAAGTCCAACTTCGGCAGTTTAGTTCAGCTTGGCTGAACTGCCCGTGCCGGTCCAGCTCGGCGCCAACCTCTTCCACTCGCGGCATGCCCGCAGTCAACCTCTCCCACTCGCGGCACGCCCGCAGTCAACCTCTTTCGCTCTTGGTCCGCCTCTTCCGCCCGTGGCACATCCGTGTCCTCCGCGTCGGGCTCTCGTTCGCGCCTTCCGCCTGCCTCGACTCCAGCTCGGGCCGGTCCGGCATGCCCGCCCCCTCCAGTTCGACGCGTTCGGGTCAGCCCGCTACGATGCTCGGTCGCACACGGGGGCATGCACCTCCGCGCCCTGCTCCGGTCCGCCCGCGGGAGGTCGCGCCTCGGCTCCAGCTCCGGTCCAGTGGGGCAAGCCCATGGAGCCTCGTGCTGATCTGGCTCTCCGCGCCTACTCCGGCCCCCCGTAGGAGGTCGCGCCCCAGCTCCGGCTCCACCTCCGCCCGTGCCCGGCTCGGTCCGGCTCGACCCGCGCGTCGCCTGAGAGCGATGTGCCGGCTCTGACGCCGCCTCTGCTCGCGGTGCACCAAGCTCCGGTCCTGCCCCGTCCAGTTCGGCACTCCTCACGGCACGGAGCAGCGTGCCGGCCTTGCCCCGTCCAGTTCGGCGCGTGCGGGTCAGCCCGCTGCGGTGCTCGGTCGCGCACAGGGGCATGCACCTCCGCGCCTTGCTCCGGTCCACCCGCGGGAGGTCGCGCCTCGGCTCCAGCTCCGGTCCAGTTGGGCAAGCCCGCGGAGCCTCGTGTTGATCTGGCTCTCCGCACCTGCTCCGGTCCGCCCGCAGGAGGTTGCGCCCCGGCTCCGGCTCCACCTCCGCCCGTGCCCGGCTCGGTCCGGCTCGACCCGCACGTCGCCTGGGAGCGATGTGCCGGCTCCGACGCCGCCTCCGCTCGCGGTGCACCAAGCTCCGGTCCTGCCCCATCCAGTTCGGCACTCGTGGCACGGAGCAGCATGCCGGCCCTGCCCCGTCCAGTTCGGCGCGTGCGGGTCAGCCCGCTGCGGTGCTCGGTCGCGCACGGGGGCATGCACCTCGCGCCCTGCTCCGGTCCGCCCGCGGGAGGTCGCACCCCGGCTCCAGCTCCGGTCCAGTTGGGCAAGCCCACGGAGCCTCATGCTGATCTGGCTCTCCACGCCTGCTCCGGTCCGCCCGCAGGAGGTTGCGCCCCGGCTCCGGCTCCACCTCCGCCCGTGCCCGGCTCGGTCTGGCTCGACCCGTGCGTCGCCTGGGAGCGGTGTGCCGGCTCCGACGCCGCCTCCGCTTGCGGTGCACTAAGCTCCGGTCCTACCCCATCCAGTTCGGCACTCCTCGCGGTGCGGAGCAGCGTGCCGGCCCTGCCCCATCCAGTTGGCGATCGGTGCTCCGGTCTGGTCCCTCCGGCTCGGCACGTTGGACTCCGGCGGCACGGTTCCGCACCAACCAAGTCCGGCACGCCTGCAGCATGGCTCGTGCCCAGTTCGACTCCGGCGTCACAGCCCAGCTCGGTCACTGGGAGCACCACGCGGTTCGGTCTCACTCACGTGGGCCCGGTGCGTTTCCCGAGGGATCCATCCACGTGGGCCCGGCGCTCTTTCCATGGATCCCCCTCCACGTGGGTCCTGGACACGCCGCCTGACACGCCGCTTGCGAAGAAAGGTTTGCGTTTAAGTTTCCTAAGCTGCCGTTTACACTAACTAGCGAATAGTGCCACATCCAAGGCACTGCACCCTTGCGCCAACCTCCTGAACCACCCAGAATAAGAAGGTTCACCAGCCCATCATAGCCTCACAAGCTGACGAGTCTACATCAAGACCAGCACACCTCCCCAAAAGTAACAGGAGCCACTCGTCCACATAAAGACCGGCATGAAAAGGTAAGAGGAGGGGAGGAGGTAAGTGAGGGACAACACACTCCCTTCACTCTGGCATTATCTATCACCCTCTGGTAGTGGAGAGTCCCCCAAGCTCTCCGTCTCAGAGGTCTCTTATTTCCTTCGATCGTCCCGTTGACTTGATCGTCGGAGTGCCTTTGCCGGAATCCCTGGCGCAGGTCTCCCCTGTTTTGCAGGTATCGCCCGGCGGAGGGACAATAAGGAGGAAGATTACTCCTCACCGAAGAGGCCCACAGGAGGGCCACGACAGTACCAAGCCCCTTTCATCCCAACTACGACTATGTTCCCCTTGATCATCTCCGACCAACGAGCCCGGTGATGCTGGCACGAAGCCCACGCACCTAGGCCACGCAAGAGCTACCGGCCACGGCGATCTAGGCGTCAACAGATATTATCCAAGATAACTCTCTTGATAGTATATTGGATAAAGGACAGTCCATCCTTGATGAGGATAATGAGAGGCAATATTATATTGTAATCCAAAAATATTCCACAAGATAGATGAGAATACTCTTCAAGATATGACCATCGAGAGTATGCATCTTAATCATTCGCTCTAACAAATCCTATTCTAGTTGATGATGATGATGACATAATTTGCTCAGACTCGAAAATACATTTCGCATCTTACTCCATCCATGTCATAAACTCTAGGTATACTTGACATCAATGCTCCTCAATTATTTACAACTCCTCATGAAAATGATCTAAAATATCTTTAGCTTGTGTATCACGTCCTGCAATAATTTTTCTCCTCTTTATGTAGGCCACCAACTCCTCATTATAATATCTAAAACTATGTTTAGCTCCATGATCCTAGTCCTATGTACATGGTTGAAATATGTTTCTTCGGTAGAAGGACTAATCTCGCATGCTTCACCACCTCCACCTTGATCATCATGATCATCGGATCCATCATTACTCTTGCTATCATTATCATTATCACTATTATCATAAGATGATTTAGGCAATCCAGGATCTGAGGATTTATGTATCTCACTATCGTCATCTCGAACTAGCACATCATCAATTACCACTATTAGATCAATTATCATCTTCATCTTTGATTTGGACTTTCCATATCTATCTTCAACTGCAGCTCTTAGGCTTCTTCTTAGTTGACTTGCCCTACCTCTACTACTGATTCCAATGTCTTGGCTATCTGTGAAAATTTGTGTTTGATGTCTAGATTTTAAACATTTTATAATCAAATCATTGATCAGAATCTTTAGATTATCTACTACCTAATCCACCATCATCTCCAGCAGCATTCTACATTTCACTTTGAATGAGAGATAAATGAGAGGCCATCCATCGATCTCATCCCATACTTCTGCCTTATATGCTATTATTTTGCATGATCGAGGAGGATCTCCTAGCTCATCTAACACCGGTGGATCTCGTGCTTCTTGATCTGCAACCAGGTTAATATAGGATCCTCCTCATTATAGACAAAGTCCTTCTTGAATGGATCATCTTGCTTGGGCTCTTTTAACTCATTGACATACCAAGCTTCAACCTTATATTATAGTGAACAAAGACTAAATCTTTTAATCTTCATGAAGTTAGGTAATTTCTAATTTTCATATAGATCAAGGCAAATATATTTCAATTGCACTCACATCTACTTGATGAGACGGTCTGTGATAGGATCCGAATAGCAATCTTTCTTAGATTTGGCATGGATGTGCCCCACTAGACCTATCATTCTCCTGTATTCAAATAAAATAATATATATTATTAAGCTTAACCCTCAGCTATACATAGATGTACAGATAATAAAAAATAATCCTATATTTATACATGGTGATATTTTAGATATGGATCAGTATACTTCTTATTCTTCAAAGTTTTCTTCTCTTTCAAAATTTTTTTTCCTGCCCAATCAATATAGACTTCTCATTAAAGATCATCTAAATTTAATAATTTAGCATACTTCAAAAAATAATGGCTTTCCTATTATAATAGGTATATACTGTTTTATTACCTCACTTATAGCTTTTGCAGCCAAGTCCAAATTACTTTCTAGCCTATACACGACATTTCTCAAGACCATCAAAAGGTCTTTATCCAAGACAATGTTATGATCATACTAATATTTGGGATTTAAATAGTAGGCTGCATGAAAAATAAGAATAGTATTAATGAAAAGCAAAGATATACATAGCTTATTCAATAAAGGATACATAATAGTTGAGCTTCAAATAAGTTTTACCTGCCAAGTGCAAGTCCTTCTTCATTTGAATATTTCATCTATCCTCAATAATACACAAATATGGTGATACTTTCCTCTCTTACTACTTATATGATCTCTTCTTTACAAGAAAACATCTTGGGATTATATAGCCCATTTGAGAAAACTTCTCGGTATCTACTATCCGTAA
The DNA here is from genome assembly GCA_021397845.1 of Areca catechu. Classification (NCBI taxonomy): domain Eukaryota; kingdom Viridiplantae; phylum Streptophyta; class Magnoliopsida; order Arecales; family Arecaceae; genus Areca; species Areca catechu. The sequence goes on from CM038043.1 coordinate 25,894,236, forward strand.
CACTATATATAAGGGCTCTATTGTCTTAATCATCTCTAAGCATCTATCCCAAAAATTATTACTCAATAGAATACCATCAACACACTGTCCAATATTGGTTCTTGCATATTTAGAAGCCTTCCATTCATCAAAAGTCATCATAGCCCTCAAACCAGGCTTATTATCAAGAAGACTCTCCCATGCTATGTAATTAGTCATAAATCTTATCAACCCTAGTCAAGCAGCTCCCCTTGTACATGTTTTCTTAAAAGAACAAGTATCCAGGTGTGATTGTAGATATATTTGGATATTGCCTACCCGCTTTCTACTACAGATTTTACTTTAGGTAGCCATCTAATATCCTTCATCATCAGGTCTATACAATGTGTTGTACAAGGGATCTAATATAGATGTTGTTTTTCTAATATTAGATCATTTCATGCTTTTATATAGTTTACTCCATTATCTGTGACCACTTGAATGATGTACTATTCATCAATTTCATCAACTACATCCCTCGTCAAGCCCAAAATATAATTAAAGTCATGTATTTTATCTGAAACATCAATTGAAGTATAAAAGATGGTTACCCTATCATAATATATAAGAAAGTTGATAATATTCCTCCTAGTATGGCCAGACCAACTATCATACATCAATGTCACCCCATAAATATTCCACTCTCTTCTATAATTCTTAATCCAAGATTTAATATCTGCAACCTATTGTTGCAAATATGATCCATGAATCTTATAAGTGTAAGAAGATCAATACCTGGACCAGCTTTTTGAACTGCACTAATCATCGATTGAAAATACATATTTGTCGTTGTCCATGCTAGAATATAGCTAAAATGAAATAAATTGGCAATTGCTCTTCCTATTTGTTTTTGCTTGTCCTTACTTATGTAGTTATCAATTCTTAATTGCTTTGACTCTGGATCTGGATATGCTGTAGGTCTAAATCGTAGATAGTAGAACCTCTTGAGCCTTTCTTTGATTTCTTTCTAAATGTACTGAACAAAGATTTGATTGAAGATGATTTCATGCTCATGGATTGACTCCTAACCCAGTAGACAATAAATGTGAATGTGACTTTACTGCTGCACTAGAGGCATCGTCTTCTCAAATTGAGCATGTCCAAATTATGCTTTATGTCTTAAAACCTCCTTTTTGTTACCATTGATCCTGTCAAGAGGCCCGGATAGCTTCTTGTTGATGAGCTACCTCTAAATCATCTAGATCAACATAATCATCGTCATCATCATCCAAGTCTACATGAATAAATGATTGAGATGTATGATGATCAACTGTTGTTCTTCGAGCAATAGATGCTATATTTGCCTCCTTTGCTTTCTACGTATGCTCTCCCATCATCACTTGAATCTTTATTGATACCTTTGACACTTCTAGACATTACTGAAGCCACCCACTAAGTATTGTTTTAATCAGGTGACTCCACCTCCTCTAGTTTTAGATCCATAGAAATTACATTCCATTGATGGTAGTCCTTTCCCATTTTTCTAAAACATCATCCAATATCTGGATCATTCTATTGCTTACTATCATGCTCCATCTAATTTAAAATAAATTATAAAATTAATAAATATGAGTATCTCGAAATTAGATTTAAGGTACCTATATTATATCTATTTTTTTAATTTATTAATTTTTTTAATATTTTTTTATTAATTCATATTAATAAATAGTGTACAATCATAAAACTAATATTTAAATAAGTACTTAATTAGAATTGTGATATAAGTACTAAATGTAGTAGCTAGAATTTTGAACATGCTCCCACTTCCTAACAATCTTGTTAGTAAAGGTATTCTTGTTATTATAGATATCTATTAAATATCCTCTTGTCACTTATGGCAACTATAGTATTAAATAATAAAACATGTGTATAAATAAAATAGTTAAAAATATGCTAGAAAAATATAGTTCAAAAAAGTAAATTAAAAAATAAATTAATATTTATTTAAGGATAGTTTTCAATGTAATATATGTTATTGCTAAATTTTTAAACTTTTTCTAGAAAATAAAATTGGTATAAACTATCATCATTTAATCCCAAACTTATTACAATTAATATTTTTCAATTATACATTTTTGCCTTTTAGTGTATTTGATCTGTTCTTCACTAATATATTGAGTTCTCTAAAACTTATCTAGGATCTATTTTTAAGCTCATTTCTTATGGAGGATTAAGTCCAAGAAATTATGCTTATTCAAGTTGATTTTTGGATATGATGAATGGAATGGCTTATTCAATCCTACTAGATAAATAGTAAGTTTTATTTTTAATAATTTTTTTATTAGTTTTTGAATTTCAAAGTAATTTATGAATTGATTATTTTTAGAAATAATAAAATAATGTATGAACTATTAGGTAATTGTATAATAAATTTTCTGCACCCAACTTATGAAAGTATACCGGTACGTATAAGTTTAAGGGTTACTCTATTTGATTTTTTTGTTTTCTCAATTCTTGTTGATTTTCAGATTGTATTAAGGTCTAGAATATTATAATTAGGGTTTTAAAATGTCATATATAACATCAAAAAAATATTGTGATGCCCGAGTACCAAGTCACAAGTCTTGGCCAAACAGGTCACAAGTCTAGGTTATATTTGTAATTGATCAATATTTAAACTAAACAAGAAATTGCATTTATAATTGCATAAATATATGTTGTTTCATTATAATGAGCTTAATTAATAATATCAAACAAGAACCAAATTAAATTGGAACAAGTTTTTATACGTGTGCAATATCTAAATATAAAATTTTAGAAAAGTAGGAATATTATTGGTGAGTACTGATGTGGCAAGACCGCTGACGTGGTGTAGCTGTCAGATACCGCGTCAAAGAAAACAGCCACGCCGGACGCCGCGTCATTTTCCTTCATCGAGCTGAGCTCCCCCAGGACAAAGGGACCGCCCATCAAAGCCGAGCTCCATCCTCCGCCAGGTCGGAACCGCGAGCTCGGGATGCTTAGGCCGGAGCCGAGCGGCGCCCTCCAGGGCGAGGCCCTCGGAGATCGAGTCCCATGGTCGGAGTCGAGCTCAGCCACGTAGAGCCTCTCCAAGGTCGACCCATCTGGACCGGGCCCACACTCCGCCCTCTAGAGTGAGCCCCTCGGAGATTGAGCCCCATGGTCGGAGTCGAGCTCAACCCTCCTCCGCCATGTGGAGCCTCTCCGAGGTCAAGCCCTCTGGACCGGGCTCGCACTCCGCCCTCCAGAGCGAGCCCCTCGGAGATCGAGCCCCATGGTCGGAGTCAAGCTCAGCCCTCCTCCGCTACATGGAGCCTCTCCGAGGTCGAGCCCTCTGGACCGAGCCTGCACTCCACCCTCCAGAGCGAGCCCCTCAGAGATCGAACCTCGTGGTCGAGGTCGAGCTCAACCCTCCTCCACCACGTGGAGCCTCTTCGAGGTCGAGCCCTCTAGACTGAGCCCGCGCTCTGCCCTCCTCCGCCGAGATGATCCCGCGAGCTCGGGATGTCTAGATCGGAGTCGAGCCCTGCCTTCCCAGCTCAGCCCCTGGATCAGACGTAAGCACCGTCATCCCAGGACACCAGCGAGCCACCCAAGGATTGCTCTGAGACATCCGCCGGACCGCAGTGACCACCTGCGGCCACCGATTACACCAGAAAGGGGACAGGCCCACTGATCGAGGCACCATGCTCCTCACCAACCACCTGAACTACCCAAAAGAGGAAGTCAACCAGGAGATTCGAATCCCAGGGACGGCGGCCCACCAATCGAGGTACTACCAGGTTTTCCAGAATGAGGTGACTAGAAGGAATGTCAGAACACATGACAGCTTCCATTTTCACGAATCGGGAAAGGCACCTCGGGATACCGCCGCACGCGCCTGACAGCCCGACGAAGATTCCAAGATGAACGCCCAACGGTAACCTAGACTACAAAGCTCGATGGAAGCGAGACAAAGGAGGTAACACATACAATACCACCAAAAAATACAAGTACAAGCTTAACCAGAGAGCGGAGCACCACAAGCAAATCCAGGCAAAGGCGAGCGGAAAGGCCACAAAGAATCCCTCTAACTAGGCCACTCTTCCCCCGACGCACTTGCATCCCACTCTCACACTACTCACTCCTCCTAGCATGGAGTCCATCAAGAGGGGCTCGACCAGGAGGATCTGTTTTCCTAGATCGTCACTGACTTGATCGTCGGAGTGCCTCAGCTGGAAACCCCGGCCCGGGTCACTAACCCTTATTTTGCAGGCCCGGATAGCCAGACAGCGAAGGGAGTGCACTCCGACGCCGACAGCAGCTACGGGCCACGACGATCTTGGCAGCAACAAATTGGCATGCTAGGTAGGGGCGGTGTTCCCGTGAACAGTCCTTGATCTAGTTCAAGCCCCCCCTCTCTTTTACAAGCAAGTTTCACGGAAGGATGATGACGATGCGGACGCAAGAGGCCTCCACCAGTCGTGCAGGGGACTCCCCCTCCTGGGAGAACCCGCACAACCCAGAGACGGGGCCATCTGCTCCGGTTCAACCACCTCCGGCGAAGTCTCAGCTGGCTGCACTCGTCCAGCAAATACAGATTCTTGCCACGGTAGTATGCCAGATTTAGCAGCAGCACCGATCCTTGGCTACCCACCAGTAGCCAGGGACTCTCGTGGCCCATGCCGTGGCCCCCCGCGATAGCCTGCATTCCTTCCAAGGAAGGCCTTTGTAGCCGTGGACCATTTACTGACCACCGGGGTAGCCATAAAACTCCGGCGAAAAGACAACGAGCGAGGTCTGCCGACAGGGAGAGTCGCTCACCAAACCTTGGGCGGGCGGCATCCAAGCCCCACCGAGGTAGGAAAAGCAAGACCCCCTGCCACGGGTGCCATGCACCCATGTCACCTTTTCCATCTCCTTCGATGGAGGGGTCCACTAACGAAGCCATCAGGCGTGCAGCGGAGAAGCGCCTGGAGGAGCATGACCGCAAGTTGGCGAAGTTAGCCCACCGATTCGCCAACCTGCCAGGCTTAGCTAACGAGCCAGCGGGCTACGATGCCCGTCCCCCTTTCTCCCAAGAAATCCAAGGGGAGCCGATTCCGAGTTGGTTCCATATGCCGCAGGTGGATCCTTATGATGGGACCACCGACCCCCTGGACCACCTGGAAAGCTACCGGGCCCTCATGAGGGTCCAGGGGGCCACCGACACTCTTCTCTGCGTCGCTTTTCCTGCTACTCTCCGGAAGGCAGCCCGAGTATGGTTCACCTGCTTGGAGCCGGAGAGCATCAACTCTTTTGTCCAGTTGGGGCAGAAGTTTATGGCCCACTTCGACACCTATCAGAAGTTGCCACGTGAGGCAGACAGCCTCTTCTATCTGGCAGTAGGACCGTGAACCACTGCGGGACTACGTGGCCTGCTCAAGGCTGCTGCATTGGAGATCTACAACCATGATGAGCCAATTGCCATGCTGGCACTAAAGCGAGGGCTCAAGACCTCCCACCTGACCTACTCGCTCGACAAGAAGTCCCCCAAGACTTATTCCGAGCTCCCCCTCCGAGCCCAAAAGTACATCCGTGCCAAGAAGGCGGATTGTACGAGGCAGGAGCTCGACGGGAAGCTATCGAAGAAGCCGACCCCCGTCGAGACGCCTGGAACCCATAAGCCAGGACCTCAGGTTCTGAACTCCCAAAGGGGGCCAAGACCAAAAGGCACTCCCGCTCCCGAGGAAGTTACACCCCCCCTCCTCGTCTCGAGGATGAAGATCCTCATGGAGATCGAAGGCGAGGACTACCTGAGACACCCACCTCCGATGAAGTCCTCCACTAGCCATGATAAAATGAAGTATTGTCGCTTTCACCACGACCACGGCCACGACACCGAGGAATGCCGCAACCTCAAGTGAGAAATCAAAGAACTCATCAAGAGGGGCTACCTCAAAAGGTTCGTGGGGGGAAGACCTCAAGTGGAATCTCAAGCACTCATCGCTCTCCCACCAGCTCCAGCCATCGACAACCGCCCTACCGAGAATCCGGTGGGCATGATCTCCTGGGGAGCTGCGCGCGCGCCCAAGAAGGCCCGGGGTGCAAGGGATCTTAAGAATGTACTCCCCTTTATGAGGAAAGGGAAAGATAGAGGGAAAATGTAATAATGATGCCATGGTCGTCGAGATGACGATCGCGAAGCATCCTGTAAAATGTATCATGGTTGATAGTGGGAGCTCCACAGATATGCTTTTTTATGATGCCTTCTCTAGGATGAACCTTTCTCTCGATCTACTCAAACCTATGCACACTCCCCTTGTTGGTTTCACAGGTGATTCTGTAAGAGTGGAAGGAGAGATCACTCTCCCGGTCACTGCCGGGACCCCACCTTGGTAGAGCACCGTTATGATGACTTTTACTGTTGTAAGGCTTCCTTCTGCCTACAATGTGATCCTGGACCAACCCGGGCTCAACTTGCTCGACGCCGTTGTCTCCACCAAGAGACTACTTGTACAGTTCCCCACTCCCTACGGTGTCGGGGAGATGAGGGGAGCACCCCCGTCGGTGCAACACTGCTTCCAAACCCTCCCTGAGGCCAAGGTCTCCAAGGATGATCCTAAGGCAGATGATCTCGATTAAAGGGCCCAAGACCCTAGGGGAGGTCCGGTCGAGTGCCTGCTCTCTTATCCGCTCGGGGATGACCCCACGAAGATGGTGCAAATCGGAGCCCAGCTACCCGAGGAGGAGAGGACTCAACTATTGGAGTTCTTGCGGGCAAGCATGGATGTATTCACTTGGACAGCGACGGACATGTCAGGTATCCCTCCTGACATCATTACTCACAAACTGAGTGTTGATCCAAAGCACAGGCTAGTTCGATAAAAGAAAGAGAAGCTTCGGCCCGGAGAGGCAGGCAGCCATCAAGGAGGAAGTAGACAAACTCCTAGCCATCGGTTTCGTTCAGGTGGTCCAATATCCGAACTGGCTGGCGAAGGTGGTGATGGTAAGGAAGAACAATGGCAAGTAGAGGATCTGTGTAAACTACACCAACCTCAACAAAGCATGCCTGAAGGATAGCTTCCCTCTACCGAAGATTGACCAGTTGGTAGACGCCATCTCTGGCCACAGGCTGCTCTTCTTCATGGATGCATTCTCCAGATACAACAAGATCCGTATGCACCCGGAGGACAAGGAGCACACCGCCTTCATCACCCACTAAGAGACATACTGCTACAGGATGATGCCCTTCGATCTAAAGAATTCAGGAGCCATGTACCAACGTCTGGTCAATAAGGTCTTTAAGAACCAAATTGGCAGGAACATGCAAGTGTATGTGGATGACATGCTCATCGTGAGCAAGCTGAGCTCGAGCCATATCGCTGACCTCGCCGAGTCCTTCTAAAATTTATGACAACATCAGATGAAGCTGAATCCAGCAAAGTATGCCTTCAGAGTGGCGGCATGAAAGTTCCTCGGCTTCATGGTCACCCAGAGAGGCATCGAAGCAAACCCGGAGAAGGTCCAGGCAATCGTCGACATGGAGCACCCGACCTCCAAAATTTGCAAGCTGAGCTCGAGCCATATCGCTGACCTCACCGAGTCCTTCCAAAATTTGCGACAGCATCAGATGAAGCTGAATCCAGCAAAGTGCGCCTTCAGAGTGGCGGCATGAAAGTTCCTCGGCTTCATGGTCACCTAGAGAGGCATCGAAGCAAACCCGAAGAAGGTACAGGCAATCGTCGACATGGAGCACCCGACCTCCAAGAAGCAGGTCCAGCGCTTAACGAGTGATGAGGGACACAGACTCGATATAACCTGGATTATTTGGGAAAAGGAAAACAACTAAACAAACTAGGACCGTGGGAGGGCTAAGAAGCCTCCCAGGACTAGGGTGACACTGAAACTAAACCCTAAAACAGCTGATCTCTTTTGTTTTCAATTTTTTTGGTGGAGGTGAAGAAGGAAGGATGGAGATGGGGGACTAGGAACTGGAACTCATGGCCTTGGGACTCACTCTAACGGGGAGATGCATAGAGAAAGTCAGGGGTCAAAGCATAAAGCTACCCTCCCGAGGGATCAAAGCACATAGCTACCCTCCCGAGGAATCAAAGCACCAGCTACCCTGAGCTCTCATCGAACCCATCATCCATATAGTAGGGCTCTCACATAGATGCTCTAGGATGACTCTCAAAGGACACGAGGGGATAAAGAAGATGAGATAGGGGATAACTAGGGTGCTAAAACCCATCATCCACATAGTAGGGAACGAAGGCAAACGGATCTCAGCCCAGAACCAGAACCAGAACCAATGGAAAACCCAAAATTTATATCAAATCATTATTATTACAAGGGAGAGGGGGCCTTTATATAGAAAAACCAAAACCCTCAGTTTCTTAGCCTCCAAGAAAACTAAAAAAGGAAAATAAATTATATCAAAATTCGTGTTGCATCAAAAGTGGTGCTGATCTGCTTTGAGAAGCATGTCGGCTTGATGATCTGCATTAAAAGCATGCTACTCTAAAAACTAGATTGCTTTGAAATCTGTGCAAACTCAAACTCACGGTCGTGGACAGGGAGAAAACCAACTCCGGCGGGGCACCAGCGGACGGCCGAGAAGTGGGCGACGGACGGGGCGGCAAACGACAAGCGGCGGATGGCTGGCGGTGGGCTACAGGCGAGGCGACACAAGGGGGTACGGCACGCCCTGTGCGTGCCGTTTGGCCTTCCCTCGATGTGGGAACTCCTGGATGCTAGCGAAGGCCCCACCGGTGGCTGGGCGAGAGCCGGTGGGCGGCGGGATGGTGGCGGGCAGCAGGTCGACGATAGCGATGGCAGCGGTGCAGGACGGCATGGCCGCACGTGGGCGGACGGATGCCTCCCGCGTCCGTTCATCTTCCCACGGGCGTGGGCGGCGAGCGGCGGCGGTGGCAGCGGCATAGGGCAGCACGGCCACACGTGGGCGAACGGACGCTCCCGGCGGTGGCAACGGCGCAGGGTGGCACGGCCGCACGTGGGTAGACGGACGCCTCCCGCGTTCGTTTGTCTTCCCATGGGCGTGGGCGGCGGCGGGCGACTTTTCGACGAGGGCAGAGCCGACGGGCTCCGGCGGGTGGGCCGGCGGGGCAGCCGGGGTCGGGCGGCCCAGATCTGGGGCCGGCGGGTCGAAGGCTAGGGTTTGGGAGATGTTTCTAAAATTCACAGGAGAAGATGAAATAGTGTAGGAATAAATCAGAATAAGATTGGGATAAATGTGGAATAGCGAGAATAGGTGGAATAGCGAAAATAGGAAAAATAAAAAATAAATCCGAGAAAATAAAAAAAATAGAAAAAGAACCTGGACCGTCCTAGATCCCCATCATTCTCCTCGACCGTGAAGAACTCGACTCCGTCGAGTTCGAGAAAATGGAGCACACCCTAATCCACAACTCGCTTTGATACCAATTGATGCAGGACACAGACTCGATGTAACCTGGATTATTTGGGAAATGGGAAACAACTAAACAAACTGGACCGTGGGAGGGCTAAGAAGCCTCCCGGGACTAGGGTGACACTGAAACTAAACCCTAAAATAGCTGATCTCTTTTGTTTTCAATTTTTTTGGTAGAGGTGATGAAGGAAGGATGGAGATGGGGGACTAGGAACTGGAACTCATAGCCCTGGGACTCACTCTAACGGGAGATGCACAGAGAAAGTCAGGGGTCAAAGCATAAAGCTATCCTCCCGAGGGATCAAAGCACATAGCTATCTTCCCGAGAGATCAAAGCACCAGCTACCCTGAGCTCTCATCGAACCCATCATCCACATAGTAGGGCTCTCACATAGATGCGCTAGGATAACTCTCAAAGGACATGAGGGGATAAAGAAGACGAGATAGGGGATAACTAGGGTGCTCGAACCCATCATCCACATAGTAGGGAACGAAGGCAAACGGGCCTCAGTCCAGAACCAGAACCAATGGAAAACCTAAAAATTTATATCAAATCATTATTATTACAGAGGGAGAGGGGGCATTTATATAGAAAAACCAAAACCCTCGGTTTCTTAACCTCCAAGAAAACTAAAAAAGAAAAATAAATTATATCAAAATTCATACTGCATCAAAAGTGGTGCTGATCTGCTCTAAGAAGCATGTCAGCTTGATGATCTATGCTGAAAAGCATGCTGCTCTGAAAATTGGATTGCTTTGAAATCCGTGCAAACTCAAACTCACGGTCGTGGACAGGGAGGGAACCAACTCCGGCGGGGCACCAGCGGACGGCCGGGAAGCGAGCGGCGAACGAGGCCGGCAAACGGCAAGGGGTGGATGGCTGACGGCGGGCTGCAGGCGAGGTGGCACAGGGGGGCACGGCATGCCCTGTGCGTGACGTTTGGCCTTCCCTCAACATGGGAACTCTTGGATGCTGGTGAGGGCCCCACCGGTGGCCAAGCGAGAGCCGACGAGCGATGGGACGGCGACGGCGATGGTAGCGGTGCAGGGTGGCATGGCCGCACATGGGCGGACGAACGCCTCCCGCGTCCGTTTGTCTTCCCACGGGCGTGGGCGGCGGCAACAGCAGCGGCGCAGGGCGGCACGACCGCACGTGAGCGAATGGACGCTCCTGGTGGCGATGGTGGCAACGGCGCAGGGCGGCACGGCCGCACATGGGCGGACGGATGCCTCCAGCATCCATTCATCTTCCCACGGGTGTGGGCGCGACGGGCGGCTTTTCCGGCGAGGGTGGGGCTGGCGAGCTCCAGTGGGTGGGCCGATGGGGGCGACCGAGGTCAGGCGGCCCGGATCTGGGGCTGGCGGGTCTTTGGCTACGATTTGGGAGATGTTTTTAAAACTCACGGGAGAAGATGGAATAGTTTAGAATAAATCGGGAATAAGATTGGGATAAAGGTGGAATAGCGAGAATAGGTGGAATAGCGGGAATAGGAAAAATTAAAAATCTGAGAAAATAAGAAAAAATATAAAAAGAACCTGGACTTGCCCTGGATCCCCATCAACGGGCGTATTGCTGTCTTGAGCCGGTTCATCTCGAGGTCGGCTAATCGTTGCCTTCCATTCTTCAAGGCGCTGCGCAAGATGCACGACTTCACTTGGATGGAGGAGTGCAGGATAGCCTTCAAGGAGCTGAAGAAATTCCTCGCCTCTCCCCCGTTGCTCTCCAGGCCGGAAGAAGAGAGGAGCTCCTGCTTTACCTGGCAGTTACACCCGGAGCCGTCAGCTCGGTTCTCGTCCGCACAGACGAGGATAAATCTCAAAAGCCGGTATACTACACCAGCAAAATCCTCCGTGATGTGGAGATCAGGTATACTCGCTCCGAGAAACTCATTTTTACACTAATAATGTCTGCTAAGCACCTCATGCCTACTTCCAAGCGCACCCGATAGTGATCGTGACGGACCAGCCGCTAAGGACCATACTCAACTGCCCCGAGACTTCCAGGAGATTGGCCAAGTGGTCCTTGCTGCTCAGCGAGTTCGACATAGTGTACCGGTCCAGGTCCTCGCAGAAGGTCCAAGTTATGGCCAACTTCATAGTCGAGTGCATCGGATTCGCAAAGGAGCTAGAGCAAACAATAACGGAGCCCAGACCGGGGGGGAGCCTTGGATCCTCCACGTGGACGACGTATCCAATTCTGGCGGGAGCGGAGCAGGCCTCATCCTCACCAACAGTGATGGGGTTGTGACAAATATGCCCTCCACTTCAAATTTGCCGTGACAAACAACCAGGCGGAGTACGAGGCACTCCTCGCGGGTCTAAGAGTCTCCCGCAAGCTGGGTGTACGGAATTTGAAAGTCTTCACTGACTCCCAACTGGTTGCCGAACAAGTCTCTGGAGAATATGAAGCCAGAGACCCCAAGATGATGAAGTACCTGAAGCAGGTCCACTTAAGCATGACAGGCTTCCGGCGCTTCAGCATCTTCCACATCCCCCGTGGGGAGAACGCACGCGCGGATGCACTGTCTAGGCTCGCGACCTGCCGAACTCATCGCTGGGACGCGTCTACATTGAGTACCTCGAAAATCCAAGCTGCGAAGGCCTAGAGGAGGTGCATCAAGTCACCCCCAAGCCGAGCTAGATGGACAGATATGTCAAGTACATCACCGACGGCTCCCTACCCGAGGACCGCATAGAAGCAGCCCTCGTCAAAAAGAAGGCCTCCCGGTTCATTCTGATGGAAGGCCAGCTATACCGCCAATCTTACTCCTACCCACTCCTGAAGTGCCTCAGACCCGCAGAAGCACCCTTCATGCTCTAGGAGATCCACGAAGGCCTCTGCGGGAACCATGTGGGCGGGAGAACGCTGGCTTATAAAGCCCTTCGCCAGGGGTACTTCTGGGAGACCATGAGGGAAGACGTCGCTGACTTCGTTAAAAGGTGTGACAAATGCCAGCGCCATGCTCTCATAAAGCGCCAGCCGACGGCGCCGATCTCCTAACTCTCAGCCCCTTGGCCTTTCGCCCAGTGGGGAATGGACGTTTTGGAGCCGTTTCCCCTGTACCAGGGCAACGAAGGTTCTTGCTGGTGGCGATCGACTACTTCACTAAGTGGGTCAAGGCGGAGCCACTAGCCCGGATCGCGGAAGCCAATGTCTGCCAATTCTTCTGGAAGTCAATTATTTGTCGCTTTGGACTCCCCCGTTATATCATCACTAACAATGGGCGACAATTCGATAATCGAAAGTTCGAAGGGTTCTGCGTCGAACACAGCATCCAACACCGATTCACCGCGGTAGCTCACCCTCAGACAAACAAGGAAGTCAAGGTGACTAATCGGACCATCCTTCAAGGGCTCAGACCAGGTTGGACCAAGCCAAGGGTAGGTGGGCGGAAGAACTCCCAAGCGTTCTGTGGGCCTACCACACAATGCCCAAAACGGCAACCGACGAGATGCCCTTCAACCTTGTTTTCGGCGCTGAGGCAGTCATCTCGGTTGAGCTCGACGTACCCATGCTACAGGTTCAACAATATGACGAGGCACGAAACTCGGCACACCTCCTGCTCAACCTGGATCTCCTCAAAGAAACAAGGGATAAAGCCCAGATACGAATGGCGGCATACCGGCAATGAGTAGCATGGTACTATAACGCCCGTGTCAGACCAAAAGTCTTCAGACTGGAGACTTGGTGCTACGCCGGGCAGAAGCATCTCAACCTCGGGAGTGCGGTAAGCTCTCACCAAACTGGGAAGGCCCTTACAAGGTGGCTGAGGCCCTCTCATAGGGGGCCTATTACCTCGAGGACCTTGACGGTGTCAGGTTCCCTCGAACGTGGAATGCATGCAATCTGCGAAGATACCATCAGTAATGTAAGGCTTTCCCCCCAATAATAATAATAATGGTTTTCCTTTTGCATGAGTGTCTATCTGCCTTGCAGGAAAACCTCCAACAACATCTTCGAGCCCAGCTCAAAGGCGCCAAGACCTGAGCCCAGCCCTCAAGTAACCCAAGACCGGGTCCCAGCTCTCCGACCAAGGGATCTTCGAGCCAAGCTGCTCTCAATTCATCAACGTCTTCGAGCCCAGCTCCGAGACGCCAAGACCTGAGCCCAGCTCTCCGGCCAAGGGATCTTCGAGCCAAGCTGCTCTCAATTCATCAACGTCTTCGAGCCCAGCTCCGAGACGCCAAGACCTGAGCCCAGCCCTCAGGCAACCCAAGACCGGGGCCCAACTCTCCGGCCAAGGGATCTTCGAGCCAAGCTGCTCTCAATTCATCAACGTCTTCGAGCCCAACTCCGAGATGCCAAGGCTTGAGCCCAGCCCTGAGGCAACCCAAGACTGGGGCCCAGCTCTCCGGCCAAGGGATCTTCGAGCCAAGCTACTCTTAATTCATCAACGTCTTCGAGCCCAGCTCCGAGATGCCAAGACCTAAGCCCAGCCCTCAAGCAACCCAAGACCAGGGCCCAGCTCTCCGGCCAAGGGATCTTCGAGCCAAGCTGCTCTCAATTCATCAACGTCTTCGAGCCCAGCTACGAGACGCCAAGACTTGAGCCCAGCCCTCAGACAACCCAAGACCGGGGCTCAGCTCTCCGGCCAAGGGATCTTCGAGCCAAGCTACTCTCAATTCATCAACATCTTCTAGCCCAGCTCCAAGACGCCGAAACCTGAGCCCAGCTCTCAGGCAATCCTTGGACCGGGGCCCAGCTCTCCGGCCAAGAAGGTCTTCGAGCCTAGCTCCAAGACACCAAGACCTGAGCTCAGCTCTCAAGCAACCCTTGGACCGGGGTCCAGCTCTCCGGCCAAGAAGGCCTCGAGCCTAGCTCCAAGGCATTCAAGACCTGAGCCCAGCTCTCAGGCACCTTGGACCGGGGCCCAGCTCCCCGGCCAAGAAATCTCTGAGCCCAGCTGCTCTCAACTGCCAAAATCTTGTGCCCGGCTTGCCGACACCGAGGTCTGGCAATTAAATCCCACACGAGGTGGAACCCTCCTCTCTGATCTTCCCATTAATCTTTAGAAAAAAAACAAGAAGAAGAAGAAAGAAATAGAGGGAGAAGGAAAGAAAGAGAATAAGAGGAAAAAATTAGGCAATAAACAGATAACAGGAAAGTTCTCATTTCATTAACAAAGGACAACAACAAATGTTTTCGGGTCCCCGACATGCCAGGTGACCTCGACCAAGTACAAAAATAAGAAAGAAAACTACTCCACCCTGGCTGGCTCCCCGGCTGGACCTTGAGGCTGTGAGGTCCCGTTCCCAGGAACCTCCGGCTGAACGGCTTCGGCTCCGGCTGGCCCAGCCTCAGCTTTGACCAATAAGGAAGACTCGGAGGCCACAACTTCTTCAACAACCGCCTCCTGGCCAAACTCTGTGTCCGAGGCTAGAGGATACCTGAGGCGATCACGACCCTCATCAGGATCAAACATCTCAACTCGGCCATGCAGGAACATGAAGCCCTTATAGAAGGAGTCCGACACCGTTTGCTGAATTTTGGCAATGAACTCCTCCGAGGCCTTGTACCTGGCAACGGCCTTTCCAGCTTCCTTCCTGGCCCCGGCGGCCTCCTTCTTTGCCTCAGCGGCCTCCACCCTGGCCCCTCTGCCGACTTGGCCACCACCTCTGCCGCCCTCTCAGCCGCGGCCAACATTTCCCTCCCTGCCGCCAGCTCGGCCTGAGCAGACTAGGCGATCTCCTTGTGCCGATCGGCCTCGGCATTGTACCACCTCAATTTCTTCTCAACGAGGGAGAGCTCGTCAGCCCTCTTCTTTGAACGACTCCACTCCAGGTCAAGACACTCCAGGAGTTTCTTTGCTCGCCCCTCAGCATCGGCGAGCTGCTTCTCCAAGTCCTTGGCCTTTTGCTCAAGCGCTCCGTTTGCCCCGGCCTTCTCCTTCAGCTCGACCTTTAATGATTCAATCTCGGATGCCTGCTGCTGTTTATTGCGCTCCCAGTTGCGACAGCAGCTCCTGATGAAGAGGGCCTCGGCACCGATCTACATCATATAAAAGGTCAGCCAAAAAAAAGGGAGAAGAAGAGTGAAGCAACTCACCGAGTAGAGCTAGGGAAAGATGGCGCTAAGCACATCGCCAACCTGCAGCCTGGCCATCTCCTGCCGATCGCATGGCTGGATTGAAAAATCCATCATGCTCTCGGCCAGTAAGGGGCTCCGGAGAAAAGAACTCTCCGGCCCCATCTTGAAAGGAAGTCAACGCCACACCTCCTCCCTCCTGCTCTCTCCGGGGATAGGTGGCCTTGCCTCACTAGTAGGGCCCCCGGGGGCAGGCTGAGGACCGGACCCAGCACCTTTATAGGCGATGCCCCGGTCGCAAGCTCGGCCCCAGCCCGGACCTCCCTGTCCTCGACCTCGATCATGGCTGGGCCGGGAGACTGGGGGATGCCACAGCAGTAGCTACAGCCCTTGCCCGGACGACTACCTCGGGCTCCGCGACGGAGGTCGTTCCCAGTTGCCACTCAGGAACCTTCCGAACCGCCTGCTGGACTGGCCCCGGTGCTGCAGCCACTGCCTTCTCCACTGGTGCAGGAGCAGCCTCAGTCGCCCCCGAACTCTGACCAGCAGACATGGCAGGAGCGGCTTCAGTCGCCTGTCGGCTCGGGTCGGCCATCATGCTTGGAGCAGCCGCAGACGTGCTCACGCCCCGGACCCATCTCGATGAGGGCTCCTCAACCAACCCGGTTGGCGGCCTCTTCTGGGTGATCACCAGCAGGTCGCTCTCGATGAAGATCATGTCGTATGCAAGCCATACAACAGTCAGAGCCTACAGAAAGCAATGTAAGGAGTACAAGAAAAAAATGAAGAAAAGTTCATGTCGAACTCACCCAACCCAACCGTTGGGTCGACCCCGGCTTCGGAGAGGTTCTGCTCCGACAACAGAACCTCGAGAGAAGGAATCTGGGCAGTGCGGAACTGTTCGTAGTCATCCCAGTCAGCCGCATCGACCGTAGAGTTTCGGTTGGGGGACTGATCAGGGTCACTCCAGACCCAATCGACCCCCTCAACCGTGGCAAAAAAGAACTTACTCTTCCATCCCTTGACGGAAGAGGGGAGTTCAAACCTAATGCCCTTCGGGCGGGAAGACAAGGACCACCACCCGTCCTTAGTCGGGTGGCACTTCAGGGCAAAGAAAATCCTGAATAGGAAGAATCGGACAACAAACCCGTGAAGGTGACAAAGCACAACAAAGGAAAAGATGACCCTAATGGCATTTGGCACTAACTGAGCAGGGACCAAACGGTAGTTATTCAGGACAGACATGAAGAACGGATGGAAGGAAAAGCAGAGACCCCCAGAAAAGGTCTCCTCATAGAAAGCAATACGACCCGGGCTACTGGAAGTGACCCGTTCCCCCGGGTGGGGGATCAAAAGTCGAACAGAGTGCGGGATGCCATAGACATCCCGAATTGTCCCCAGCTCCTCAGCGATGATCGTCGAGGCAATCCCACCAGGACCTATAGACCGGACGAACTCAAGAACAAGTTCAGAAGAAAGAGGAGGACGAGAAGAATGAGAAGGACCAAACCCCGGTTCCCTGATGAGCACTGGACCAGGAGAAGGCCTCCTACTGAACTCAAAACGAGCCGCATCCTCCTCGCTAGAAGAAGGAGACGCTGGCCTCCACTCAGAAGGACCAGCCTCACCCTGGTTGGTGGTAGGGCGGAAGCTCAGGCGAAAGCGAGACATCCCAAGAGAGAGGAGAAGCAAAGGACTCAAAGAAGAGGACAAAGGGACGGACTCGACCCGAGCGAAATCCTAGACTCGAAGGAAAGACCCTACTCTGACGAAGGAGGAAGAAAGAGGGAACTAACCTGGTTCCTCAGAAGATCTGAGACAACTGGGGAGAAGGAGAAGGCTCGGATACTGCAGCGGGCACGGAGAATTCAAAGGAACAGATATTTTGGATAAGAACCTCTTTTCATTTCAAAGTGACCCGGTGTATCCATACCGTTACGACTCTCCGCCAACAGATTCATGCCATGTGCCGGCCATCGGTGAAAAAGGCATCCCAGCCGCTTTGAATTATGCGTCAACATTAACTGCTCCTCGGACATGGCCACGTGGCACCCTCGCACTGGCCTGAAGGACCATTCCACGGAGCGCCAGCAATCATGGCCATCATTGCGCCAGATCTTCACCCTTCCACGTCAGTGTCATAATTACTCCCTTCGGCCTAAGTACCATGCACTAACGAGCCTCAGAAGTGGGGGGCAAATGATGTGGCAAGACCGCTGACGTGGTTTAGCTATCAGGCGCCGCGTCAAAGAAAACCGCCATGCCGGATGCCGCGTCATTTCCCTTCGCCGGGTTGAGCTCCCCTAGGACAAAGGGACCGCCCGTCAAAGCCGAGCTCCATCCTCCGCTAGGTCGGACCCGTAAGCCCGGGACGCCTAGGCTGGAGCTGAGTGGCGCCCTCCAGGGCAAGCCCCTCAGAGATCGAGCCATGTGGTTGGAGTCGAGCTCAGCCCTCCTCCGCCACGTAGAGCCTCTCCGAGGTCAAGCCCTCTGGACCGGGCCCACACTCCACCCTCCAAAGCGAGCCCCTCGGAGATCGAGCCCCGTGGTCGGAGTCGAGCTCAACCCTCCTCCGCCACGTGGAGCCTCTCGAGGTCGAGCCCTCTGGACCGGGCCTGCACTCCACCCTCCAGAGCGAGCCCCTCGGAGATCGAGCCCCGTGGTCGGAGTCGAGCTCAGCCCTCCTCCGCCATGTGGAGCCTCTCCGAGGTCGAGTCCTCTGGACTGGGCCCGCACTCCGCCCTCTAGAGCGAGCCCCTCAGAGATCGAGCCCCGTGGTCGGGGTCGAGCTCAGCCCTCCTCCGACACGTGGAGCCTCTCCGAGGCTGAGCCCTCTGGACCAGGCCCACGCTCTGCCCTCCTCCACCGAGACGATCCCGCGAGCTCGGGACGCCTAGGTCAAAGTCGAGCCCTGCCTTCCCTGCTTAGCCCCCGGATCAGATGTAAGCACCGCCGTCCCAGGACACCGGTGAGCCGCCCAAGGGTTGCTCTGAGACATCCGCCAGACCATAGTGACCACCTGCGGCCACCAGTTACACCAGAAAGGAGAGAGGCCCACTAATCGAGGTGCCACGCTCCTCACCAACCACCTGAACCACCCGGAAGAGGAAGTCAACCAGGAGATTTGAATCCCAGGGGTGGCGACCCACCAATCGAGGTACTGCCAGGTTTCCCGGAATGAGGCGAGCAGAGGGAATGTCAAAACACATGATAGCTTCCCTTATCATAAATTGAGAAAGGCACCTCGGGACACCGCCGCACGCGCTTGACAGCCCGGCGAAGATCCTAAGACTAACGCCCAACGGTAACCTAGACTACAAAGCTTGATGGAAGCGAGACAAAAAAGGTAACACATACAATACCACCAAAAAACATAAGTGCAAGCTCAACCAGAGAGCAGAGCACCACAAGCAAATCCAGGTAAGGACGGGCGAAAAGGCCACAGAGAATCCCTCTAACTAGGCCACTCTTCCTCCGACGTACTTGCATCCCACTCTCACACTACTCACTCCTAGCGTGGGTCCATCAAGAGGGGCTCGACAGGAGGATCTGTTCTCCTGGATTATCACTGACTTGATCGTCGGAGTGCCCCGACCAGAAATCCCGGCCCGGGTCACTAACCCTTATTTTGCAGGCCCGGACGGCCAGACAGTGAAGGGAGCGCACTCTGGTGCCGACAGCAGCTACGAGCCACGACGATCTTGGCGACAAGTACCATTAAAACTTTAAAAAATGAAGCATTTAAGACATCTTCCTTCCTTTCCCTCCGGTGAAATCTTCCAATATAAAATAAAGCATAATTAAAAATATTTAATAAATCATTATTTATTAATTAAAAAATATTTTTAATTTTAATAAGTAATATAAAATTTTGTATCAAGAGCTAAAGAATTACTGCTTTCTATTAGAATTTTAAAAAATAAGCAAGGTAATCATCTTCTTTAGACAAAGCTTTCTTCTTCTGTAAGAACACTGTCCTTGAGATATGTGACATGTTTCCTCCTTCTACCTTCTGTGAAACAAGTTTATCCCTATTTAACATTACACTTCAAGTCTTGGACTTCCGGGTGATATAAATTTTTTTATTGTTTTTGTACTTTTTTTATCGTTATTTTGTTTTATTATATTGATTTGATCATTAGAAACAAATCATAACCCACTTTACCATTAAAAAACAAGAAAAAATATATTTTTTATTTTAATGTACTTGATTTGACCATTAAAAGAAATTCATGACTTATCTATTAGGAAACAAGAAAATTCTATTTATTCTATTCCAATATTTTCTTGTGATCCCATCGTATGGTTTAGCCCTGTCTGTATTTGCCATTTCGCATACCCCGTGATCACACCCCAGAAATTTTGTATAAAATTAATTAGGTTTTTAACGGGATTAGGGGGCCGAGGCCTATTTCTTTCCTCTTCCTCCCTTGCTCGGCCGATTATCCTGCAGCTCCTTTCTCCCTCCTCCCTCTTTAGACTCCTCTCTCTTCCCTTTGCCTTCCCGAGAGGTCGTTGCCTCATTAGTCCTTCCTTCCCATTATTTTCGAGTGATGATTGCTCCTCCGATTAAATCATGATCGTGCTCCTACTTCCTAGCAACGATGCCAATGCCGACGGATCTACAAGAAAAGCAAACAAATAGATTAGAAACTTACTCGCCACTCCTTCCTCTCGAGTCCCGGCATCACACATTAAAAAAAAGAAGCTTTTCCTGGATAGCCATACTGGCATTTGATCAAGCCAGGATAGCCGAGACAAAGGTCAGAAATAGGTTTCGGGATCCTGCAACCATCCCATGTGCTGGAAACTTAAAATACGAGATGGGATGACCAGGACAATCCCCATCCCAGAAGAACTTAAATCCTTGATTTTAACTATATTCATATTTATTTGTTACAAATATTCATTAACATTAAAAAACATTAATACTTCTTGTGCATGCTATAATTAACAGATATAGAATCCCGAACTTTCCTACTTACGACTGCCCAGCAAGAAAATCAGAATCCAACAACCTTCCCTACCAAAGTTACTACGGATACCGAAACGAATCGAGTTAACACATCACCATGACCAGCTGGGCGAGTCACGTTTAGCCTCTCACGAAGCACAATTCCTACGTTCTTTGACAGCCCTGTGATTAAACGAGGAGTTAGCAGGGGTCATGGACGAGGAGGCGCACACGGTTGGAAGTAAGCGATGCCCATGACCGGGCTCACGTAGTTGTCGTTCCACATGTCAAGAATCCCCCACCATCCACATACATTTCGCTGCTGGCTGCAATTCTTCTTTAAAGACGCATCCCCATGCCTTTCTCCACCTTCATCACCCTCTCCTGCACCACCTCTCTCTCTCTCTCTTTCTCTCTCTCTCTAAATCAACTTTCATCTTCGATTGACTCTCTTGTTTTCAACCGGCTGATTTGATGGATTAAGGTGTTTGTTGCTTGATTTCATAGAGCATATAGTTGAGTTTCATGAATGCACACCTGACATAAAGCCTTGGGTATAAAAATAAAAAAGGGAAAACAAATCATATGTCCCAAAATCAAACCACAAAAATTTGCACCAAATTCAACAAATAAAAAACTGGTTTGTCAACTATCAATAAGCTATCTAAAGTTTAACCTCCATGTCAAAACTAATAAATCTTGCCCTGCAATTCAATCAGCTAAAATGATGTGCAAACAACATTGTGTCATTCCCTTTTTAGATGTCCCTAAACTTGGTCCAAGGAAGGAGATGCAGCATGCTACGTAGAAAATACTACACAGATGAGTTATGTGACATATAATAATGCTGATGATTAGCCAAGATAGCTTTGTAGACTAATTATATGGTACTCATGAAGGCCTTAATATCAATTATAAAAGAAACTGATAAATCCAAGACATGCCAAATATTTTCGGAGCATATAGAACCATTGAAATGGATCCAAGTCAATGTCAAATATTTTCATCGATTCTTCAAACTTATTTCTAGAATCAAGGGGTTAGGTGGCACAAAATTCAGTTTATCGTATAACTTTGCAACACCACGAAGACTTTTATCAGCATGTCACACACATTCAGGAAAGAAGCTGAAATCTCAACCTCTGCCAGGTAACACATCAAAGTCAGAGAGAAGGTTTGCTGCCATCTAATGTCAAGAGTACCTTGTATAGTTCTGGTCGCCGATCACGAAATACCCCCCAACTGTATCTCTGCGTCTTGATGCTTTCCAGGTCAAACTTCGCAATCAAAACATCTTCATCTCTATCATTTGCAAGTGCCACTATTTCTCCAGTTGGCCCTTTTTCAATGGATGATCAGTTTTAACAACAGATCATTACATGATGAATTGCTCATTTGAAATTTAGAAGTATCAAAATGAGTAGAGTGTGCTCCTATACTTGAAATCTAATAGGGACAAAATACCTGCTATGAAAGAATTGCCATAGAATGTGATCACACTCTCACCATGTTCTGTTTCGATGGTCTCCTTTCCAACCCGGTTGGAAGCTACAAGAGGAACCTGCAACATCACAAATACATTATGCTCAGAGAGAGCAATGCAAAAAGGCTGTATGAACCAGCACACCAGCAAAACTTCCAAGAAAGGTTTTAAGTAGTGCTGTAATCAAATATTACCAAATTAGCTCCAGCATGTCCTTGCATTACTCGCTTCCAATGTTCACGCGAATCAAGTTTTTCATCTTGCGGTTCAGATCCAATGGCAGTAGGATACAACAATATTTCAGCACCTTGGAGAGCCATAGCTCGTGCAGCTTCTGGAAACCACTGATCCCAGCAAATTGCTGCCAACAAACGGAAGCAATGGCCTCACATAACTTTATCTTGGGATTAAAGTACATTGTATGCAATATATGTTTTCTTATTTGATTGACAACTCAATATTAATTTATGCTTTTTTAAATGCAACTCACTTACCAACCCCAATTTTGGCAAATTTAGTTGTGAAAACCTGACTTTCAATGACACCAAGGGAAAACGTTAGTTGAAAAGTAGATAGATGATTTATGACTTAAAACACGATGCACACAAAAGGCTTTCTCATTTTGTATCAACAGGACTATAAACTGTTGGGGGGAAAAAAGGAAAAGAAATGATGAATGATACACCACCTTGAAACCAGTGTCACCTGGATTGAAATAGAATTTTTCTTGGTAACCTGAATAGCAAAAGTAATTGCTCATTAACTGAAACAAGAATGGAATTTAAATAGTCTAGAAGCAGATAATTCTGATATAACATGCCTGATCCATCTGGAATGTGTGATTTCCTATATAATCCAAGATCCGTCCCATCTGCATCAATGATGGCTACTGAATTATAGTGAGCATTGTTTGCTTCCTCAAAGAAACTCACTGGTATCACAACACCTAACTCCTTTGCAAGCTTTTGCATCCTGCAAAATGTAAAATGAAAATATGTTGTGTTAGGATACTTCATGGAGTGATATTTTACAGTTTGATTTTGTTATTTTGATATGCATACTAATTGCAAAAGAAATCTTGCAGATAAAGTTTAATTCTTACCTCAAAATTGTAGGATGCCCTTTATAAGGTTTAGCACGTTGAAAAAAATCTGCCCTTTGAGCTTGGCAGAAATAGTACCCTTCAAATAGTTCCTAAAACACATCAAGAAGTCTCTATAAAGATAGATAGAGAATCACCAAGTCCTTTACAACAAGTGAACTTCTAAATAGATCAAGAGGCAAAATAGTTATGTCAACCATCATCACTCATTCAGAAATAGCAATAAGCATGTTAATATATGGCCAGGTAAACCCTGCTTAATTTTTTGGTTTGTTCCCTGAGCAGTGCGCATAATTGTTACCAAACATGAGAAAGAAACCTGAAAAGTAAATCCAGATGAACTGAACTAAAAAGGTGAAGATATGGCCCACAAATTGATTCAGGCAGTAGAGAGACGGATTCACTTGCTTCTAATTTCAAATAGATTTTTCTTTGAGGTATATCAACCTTCTAGAATTGAAGTGAGAAACATAGGAGAAGCTTGCATGGTATCACTTGCAGCTTACTTGAATGATATTAAAAGCAACTGCAAGATCAACTCTTCTTTTTGTTTGTTTGTTGTTGTGCGCATGTGGGGGGAGGGGGAGCAGTGGACTGTTTGTTTTCAATCAAGGCCAGACAAAAAAGCAACAGATGCAAAGAATATTCTCGAAGTGGATGGCCATGAAGTAAATCTAGTATAAGGAGGCATTACATCTAGCAAGTCAAAACAAAGTAGCTTTTGTCCTTAGAAATTAGGTTTTGGGTACAGGCTTTAAAAATTAGTTAGAATTGCCTTAATTCTAAAATGAAAAAATGATAGTGTGACCATCTACAAGGACAGATACTTGAATTTGCATGCTGTATCCAAATCGGATACCCATCAAATACCAATACTTATGGGATACTTCTACAATACTATCTAATGCTTATGTTATCCTATATTTCAAAACTAAAACAATGCTTCAGATATTTCCAGGATACAATTGAGATACTTCTTTGGTACCACTCAAGAATTAGGGAAAAGACTTTTCTTCCTTTCTTTTTTAATGAATGTTAAACTTTTAATAATGAATGGTTAATTTTGGAGATTGTGATGTTCATACTATGGCATGGAGTATGGATTGGGGACTCGAATGATGATTAAGTCATAAGGTTATGGGAGGCACTGCTATTGTGCAAAGCATGAACTCTGATATTTCAATAGCCCATCATGCTTCATGGATGTTTTTTCAATTGTACGTATACATTGATGTAGATATGTGCATAAATATGTATGTCTGTATGGATATATTTATTGAAATAGCTTAGCCATAAAGTATCCTACTTTCTCTAGATTTACGAGATCAGCATGTCCTTATAATGCTATATCCATATCCTAGAGTTGTACCTTTGCTTCATGGGCTCCAATCATACACGAATTTATACAGCAATTTTGGAAAAGCAATACATAACAGAAATTTTTCTCAAATTCTTGAATAATAATATTATAAATTCCTAAATAGTAATTACTATAATGCACATAATTGATGTGAAAACAATTTGAAGCAGAAGATGTAATAAGATAAGTGTCAGGTTTGACTGTCAATCATTTTCTTTCTCAGAATGAACTGTGTTTCTGATTTTTTTACCTGAATGAGAATAATGTTTGCCCCTTTCTTATGAGCAGCTCTAATCAGCCTGCATAAAAAATGTGTCAAAGCAGCTTATGTTATATAAAGTATATAACTCAAACGCTGAAAAACTCTCAAAGAGAAGCTATAAATCATGGCTCATATGTAGCAAATTTTAAGATAGCCCCTACATTGATGGCAAATCTAAAACACACAACAAAATTCACATTATATTTGTTTGAACATCCCTAAAGACATGGTTAATATCATATAACTTTATTATATAACTTGTTGAGAAACGAGAAATTAGAGAGGTAAGTTACCCTTAGGTCTGACACCATGTTGTATTCATATTACTAACAAAATAATACAATGTTGTAAATACTGTTGATGCATATACTTAATTACTCAATACTCCCCCTAAAGCTGGAGCATACATATCATATGTGCCCAGCTTGTTACAAATATAACTCACTATAGAACTACCCAAAGGTTTAGTAAATAAATCTGCTAACTGGTCCACCGAT
The DNA here is from genome assembly GCA_021397845.1 of Areca catechu. Taxonomy (NCBI): domain Eukaryota; kingdom Viridiplantae; phylum Streptophyta; class Magnoliopsida; order Arecales; family Arecaceae; genus Areca; species Areca catechu. The sequence continues at coordinate 25,919,289 of CM038043.1, forward strand.
CTCACAAACTCTGTTCAAATCACATTCTGTAAAAGTTTCTTTCAAGCAAAGTGATAATCAATCTCAATGTTTGTTCACTCATGGAACAATGAATTTGATGCAATATGAATAGCTGCTTGATTATCACACATTAGATTCATAGGATGTGATTGTCCAAAACCCAGTTCTTCCAACATGTGCTTCAACCAAATCAACTCACATGTAGTGTGATCCATGGCTCGGTGTTCAGACTTTGCATTAGATCTCACAACAATAGTATTCTTCCTACTCTTCCAAGATACCAAAGTACCACCAACAAAGACAGTCCCCAGTAGTGGACCTTCCATCAGATGGAAATCCAGCACAATCTGCATTAGCTTACCTTCAATTTCATTATGTTTGTGTTTTTTATACAGTAAACCACAGCTTGGGGCACCCTTAAGATATCTCAAAATACATATTATAGCATCCTAGTGACTAATCCTTGGAGCATCCAGAAATTGACTCATCACACTTATAGTAAAGGAAATATCTAGTCTAGTGACAATTAGATTATTCCATTTCCCAACCAATCTTCTATACCATACTGGATTGGTTAATAACTCACCCTGGTCTCCTACAAGTTTACTGTTTGGATCCATAGGAGCATCCATCGTGTTGGAGCCTAGCATCCCTATTTCAGAAAGCAGATTAAGAGTATATTTTCTTCGAGAAAAATAGATGCCAAGGCTAACTCTAGCAACCTCAATATCCAAAAAGATACCTCAATTGGCCAAGATCCTTGTTTGAAATGTACTTTGTAGAAACAGTTTCAACTCTACAATCCCTGCCCTGTCATCCCCCCTAATCACAATGTTATCCACATATACAATCAAGAGTATTCTACCTACTCCCATACAATGGTAAAATACAGACTAATCATCTCTACACCTTCAAAGTCCATATTCAATAACCATATCACTAAATCTACCAAACATGCCATTGGAGACTGTTTGAAGCCATACAGAGATTCTTCAAGCGATATACTAATCTAGACTCCCCTTGAGCAACAAACCCAAAAGGTTTCTCCGTATAAACTTCCTCTAGGAGATCACAATATAAGGAGGCATTTTTGACATCTAATTATGTAAAGGCCAATGAAAAGTAGCAGCAACAGAACTAAATAGATGAATAGAAGAAATTTTTACTATAAAAGAGAGTTTTATGAATAATCAAGACTATAAATCTAGGTATAACCTTTCGCCATCAAACGGGCTTTCAACCTATCAATGGTACCATCATGATGAACTTTCACAGCAAACACTCAACAACAACCAATAGTAGATTTACCAGAAGAAAGGGATAGGGGTGTGCAAGGAAATTGATCAAACTGTAAACTGATCCAAATTGCTAATTTCAGTTCGGTTTGGATCGATTTTTTAAAGACTTAGTTTGGTTTCAATTTAAAAATTTTAGAAGCCAAAAAAATTGATTTGGTTTTAGTTTAGATTTTGAAAAACTTGATTTAAATCGAGCCAAACCCAAGGTATATACATATATACATATACATATATATACATATATACATATACATATATATACATATATACATATACATATATATACATATATACATATACATATATATATATACATACATACATGTTTGTGTGTCTATATATATGTATATGCACGTATATGTAAATGTATGTGTGTATATATATACAAGGAATATTGAACCGGTACCGGGCCCCGTACCGGTCACTGGCCAGTATAGTACAGTACCATACCAGGCCCATACCGAGTCTATGAAATTAAGAACAGTCCCCTCCCTTCTCCATGGCTACATTGTTTAACCTAAATTAGACTGAACCAAGCAAAATGCACGATACAGTACCATATCATACTGTACCAGTTCGGTATGAGATTTCTTAAATGGTTCGGGATTCCGGATCATTTTTCATGACCGAACTGTAGCAGTTCTTAGCAATACAGTTCAATACATCTTGAACCGGACGGTTCGGGATGGTTCAGAGAACCTTGTATATATATGTACGTATATGTATATATATATATATATGTATATGTATATGTATATCTATATATCTATGTATATGTATATGTATATGTATATGTATATGTATATGTATATGTATGTATGTATATGTATATGTATATGTATATGTATATGTATATATGTATATGTATATATATATGTATATGTATATATATGTATATGTATATATGTATATGTATATATATCATATATCTATATATATGTATATGTATATGTATCTATATGTATATATACTAATTTTGAACTAGCACCGGCTCATCTATGTTTTGCCCTAGCTGCCCTAGCCCCCGAGTTCAGGAAAGACCCCTTCTCGGCTTCTTGTGTGATCCCTCGTCTCCTCCCATTCCGTCTCCATGTCTTGTGGTTTCGGCATCACCATCTCCGGCAGCTTGGGCCTCCTCTAACCTCTCTCTTCCCACTCCAACTTGGCTTCTTCTCCAACGGCTTCTAGGTATGATCATTGGTTCTTTGTTTTTTTCTTTACTCTTCGGTCCATCGGCGTTAGAAAGTTGTGATTGTGCATGTTAGGGAAACATTTGTAATGGATATATAAAAGTGAAACTTTTTCCCAAGTTAGAAAACAAGGAGAGCACTTATCTTGTTGAATGGAAGCACTTAGATGCTTGTTCTTTGGCATTCCAGCTGGTCTTGGTCGAACAATCCCAGAGCACTTGACATTGTTTTTCCATTTAATAAAGTTTCAGATGAAATGCCAATGTTTTAGATGTTTCCTACATATTCTGGCCTTGGCTCATCTTTATCAATCTGCAGAAGTACAAATGGGTGCTCTGAACTCTATTTTTTCAACTGGTTGGTGCACTCTATTGAAAACGGAAGTCACAAATCTCACCAGTTTCATGGGATTTCTGGTTTCTTGGCTCTGTTTAGTTTGGTGCAGCACTCTGTAATCTTGGCTCAAACCTCACTTTGTAACTTCCCATTCGTTTTCTTCTTCTTGTAATGGATATTTTATTTCACCTAAAGGACCTGGGCATCTGCAACATTGAAACACGATGGGGAGGATTCCTAGTTTTCCCAAGTTGTGATGGTGCCAACATTATTTTGTTTTTAGGATTCAGGGATTATTGTTTGTGGAACTAGAACTTGGATTGCCTCCTGAAGGCAGCTAGGTTTGCAACTTATTTTATGGATTACCACAAGAAGAGACCAAGTGTTATGTTTGAGAATTTCTCAATTTAAATTTGTTAGACTTGAAGTCTAACTGTCTAAGTTGGATTCAATTTAAGTGGCTTAACAATGACATCAGTCCCAAATTAAGTGGGAGAGGAGTTTGCATTCAAGAAAATTATATGATGCTTGCTGAATATAAAAAGTTTTTTTATATGCATTCATCTAAATCCTGATTCAACTTAATATACGCTGTAATTTATATGAATTTAAGCTTTAAGGGGATATTCTGGAAAAAAAAAAAATCTGCATTGTGTTAAATTCCTGATAGCAGGATTCCATAACATCAACATCTTAAAAGTTTGCATCATGGAGGAAGCAACATCTATTCTTAATGCTCGGTAAACTTATTTATTAGTATATATGTACATTGAAGAATTAATTAGCAATATACATTAGTGGATAAAGACAAGGATAATTAATATCTTTTTTTCTTTTATATGTCAACAACAGGAGATACAAGCATTCATACAATGGAAGCACCATGTTCCAACAATCAAACTATAGCCACGAGTGAAGATAATAGCGAACCTCCCACAAATGCTTCTTCAAAGAATAAACGAAAGGCAAGTGGCAAAAAGAAGAGAGATGCTAAAAATAAATCAGATGTTTGTGATCATTTTGATGCAGAAGAATGTGGTACGATAAGAGCCAAATGTAATTATTGTGATGCAAATTATGCTTGTCCTGGTGCTTATGGTACTAGTACTTTAAGGGCTCATTTAAGAGAATGTAAGAAGTACCCATATAATGATGTGGATAAGAAACAAAAGATCTTAGCTTTTAAACAAACAGGAAAAGTGAAAGATGGTGCTAGCAGCCTAATTGTGGTAAAATTTGATCAAGTAGAAAGGCATTTGTTAAGATGGTAATCATGAATGAGTTACCATTTAAGTTTGTTGAATGTGATGGCTTTTGAAAATACAGCACTCATTTACAACCAAAGTTTCACATCCCATCACATATAACTATGGCAAGAGATAGTATGAAAATTTATTTTTGTGAGAAGAAGAAATTGAAAAAACTCCTTAATAATGCATCCTAAAGAATTTGTCTTACTACAGATACATGGACTTCCAGGCAAAATCTTAACTACTAGTGTCTCGCTACACATTTTATAGACAATGATTGGAAGTTGCACAAAAAGATTTTAAACTTTTGTCCAAATTCCAGTCATAAAATGAGAATATTAGTAAGGCAGTTGAGAATTACTTATTTGAGTGGAAAATTGAAAAGATTCTCACTATTACTGTTGACAATGCAAGTTCTAATGATGTTGCAATTGGCTATTTAAAGAAAAAAACAAAATTGGAAAGGAAGTATACTAAATGGTGATTTTTATCATGTGAGATGTTGTGCATATATTCTTAATCTTGCTGTTGGTGATGGTTTAAAGGATCTGAATGATTCAATTATTAAAATCCATGATGCCATGTATGTCAAGACTTCTCCTGCCAGGTTAGATAAATTTAAAGTATGTGCAGAGCAAGAGAAGATTATAAGTAAAAGTATATTGTGTTTAGATGTTGCGACACGGTGGAATTCAACTTACATGATTGTTGGAGACAGCAATAAAATTTCAAAAAGCTTTTGAAAGGTTAGAAGATCAAGATTCAGGATATTCGAGTGAACTTAGTGGGAAAAATGGGACACCTACTGATGTGGATTGCAAAATTGCTCATGTGTTGGCGAAATGTTTAGAAACTTTCTATCATGTTACGTTGCACTTTTCTGGTTCTCTCTGTATCACTTCAAGTTCTTTCTTTCTTGAAATTGTTGAGATTCAGTGTCTCTTGCTTGAGTGGGCAAAACATGATGATTCATACTTAAGCTTAATAGCTTTGAGAATGAAAGCCAAGTTTGATAAGTATTGAGGGGATATTGAGAAAATGAATATGATGTTTTTTATTGAAACAGTGCTTGATCCTTGATACATATTGAAATATGTTAAAGTTGCTTTTAGCCAAATTTATGAATCAGACGTGGCTCTTGCGATGACCGGAAAAGTGAAGGAAGTATTGCTTCATTTGTATGAGAATTATAGTGTCCATGCAACTTCAAGTGTGAAATCCACTAAGAAAGCTCAAAGTTCAAGTGGGATGGATGTTGATCAATAGGAACAAAGTGAACATGTGTTGGCTCTGTCTCGGTTTAAAAAATTGTAGAAGATGTCAACAAGAAATCCAAGGTTGATTGATACTTAGAGGTTGGTTGTGAAACAAATGATGCAACATTTGAAATTTTGTATTGGTGGAAGATAAATTGCTCTAGGTATCCAATTCTCTCTAAAATGGCAAGAGATGTGTTAGTCATTCCTATTTCTACCATTGCATCAGAGTCTGCATTAGTACATGTGGTCATGTAGTTGACTCATTTTGGAGTTCCTTGACTCCTAAATTAGTGGAGGCCCTTATATGTGCACGAGATTGGTTATGAGCTTCACCACTTTGAGCTTATGTTGAAGAAAGCATGGATGAGCTTGAACGACTTGAAGCAGGTAAGTTTATTGTCTAGCTCAGAATTTTCATGAAAATATAACTTAAATTATTGTTCAATCCATGAAAATATAATGTAATTTATTCTCCCTTTCAGAATTTTCAACTTTGGCAACAGAATCCACTCTTTTGCAAGATAGATTGTTTATTATTTATTCCAGTAAGTTTCATTTCTTAGTTTTGACCTTGTTGGTTCTTTGCAACAACTGACCTACTTTAAGGAATTCAGTCCAACCTGCTAGATTATCTTAACAGGCTCAAAGTGTAGTCTTTTTCATTTTGGCCAAGTGGGAAATGAAGGAGCCAGAGTCAAATGGGGTGGATTGGCTGCACCAGATAATGAATATTTAGCAGAAAATGTCTCTTATCTCAGCATTGATCAGCTGGCTTCTCCATTCCTGTGATCCTTTGAGAAAGGTAGATTTCCAGGGATGCGTATGGGACTTCGCTGTTCACAGTTTTGGAAGTTGCTTGACAATTATGTCCCCTTGTGTCCAAGCTTTATGTTGTATATTTCTTACTCCTAGGGTATGGTGGGTTTGTCACTTATGCAGATTAATTTTGTGTAGTGGTGGGCATAAGGATTTATCTTGGCAGCCTGACTTTGATAGTTATGCTTTAGTAGGTTTCGGTTTGCTGTACAATGAAGACCTTGTACTCTTTCATTTTCTGTTTTAATGAAGCTTTAGCTCCTTATGTTACCCAAAAAAAAACGCACTTCAGGTAGAACAGTTTTATTAACAATATACAGGGAAAATTTACAGTTGATGAAATCTTATAATTTCAGCCCTCCTTTTCTCAATAATTAATAAAAAGAAAAAACCAATCCTCGATCTTGCTCCAATGAATGCACCATCCAGTTGACTTGGACTCTGCAATGTTTCGCAGAAAAGTAGTTTTCTAGGATAAGATGGGAGGCCAGAAGGCCCATGCTTCTTATGTTCAATTGTCAACATGCGAAACTAGAGTAAGCCAACATAACAGGCATTGGACAATAATTACGTGTCTATAATGCATCATGAGTGACCCATGCACTTATCAGTAAATGGAACCTACTAGATTATCAGAAGTCATGTTGAGGAACTTTTATGTTGCCTGTGTTTGCCTGCATTTACTATTGATGAGTGTTAGATATCAATGTCTTTAATAAATTATTTATTGTATGTTCACATGAAGCATTGTTTCCCATTTATTGTCTTGATGAATGTTAGAAACCCATTTACCGTTTGGACTCTTGGTGAATGTTAGAAAGACTCTTGGTGAATGTTAGAAAGACTATGCGATAGAAGCCTAATAGCCCACAACTCGATAAATTGAACCGAACTAAACCAATTTTATCGGTTTGGTTCAGTTTTTCCATGTGGTCTATTCGGTTTTGATTTTAGGAAACCGATTCAAGTCGGTTCGGTTTGAAAATTGACCTCAAAACTGATCCAAACCAAACTGTGCACACCCTTGGGAAAAGACACCAATTTCCAAGTATCATTTTGCTGTAAGGCACTCATTTCCTCTTCCATCGTAGCTTTCCAACCAGGATGAGACAATACCCCTAAAACAGACAAAGGAAGAGAGATCGACGATAAAAAAGCAACAAATGCACAGTATGCGGGAGACAAGTGATCATATGTGTCAAAGTTAGACATAGGATAGGTAGTACAGGTACTCTTACCCTTTCAAACCGCAATGGAAGATTGAACTTTGAAGTAGTATTAGGAGGTTGAATTGGATCCGATGACAATGAAGTACTAGAGAAGAGGTGGATCTGGGAGATTGGTATATTCTGTCTTCTGTATGCAAGTATACATCTACAAAGGACCAAGTGACTAGGGATTCAAGGAACTTGAAGTTATTGGAGACTTGAAGGAGATAGAAGGAACAGGAAAGAGAAAGGATTGATTAATGTCATGTTGAGAGTAAGACACAGGGTAATAAGGAGTTGACTCAAAGCAAGCAACATTAGTAGAGACAGAAAAAATTTAATGACAGACTATAGAACCGATATCTTTTCTGAGTGCAAGAATAACCTAAGAACAAACATTTGATAGTACAAGAATCTAACTTATCAACATTGTATTCAAATTAATGAATAAAATAGACAAACCCAAAAATACATGGTAAGAGAAACAGAGATTCTCGGGGAAATAAAATGTAATGTAGGATATACCATTGACAACAGAAGAAGGCATACAATTAATCAGGTGAACAATGTTGACTCAGAAAACTTTAGGAACATGCATATAAAACAGGACTCTAACAACTTCGAGAAGATGCCAATTCTTTTTTTCAGCAATCTCATTTTGTCATGGAATATGCGGACAAGATGACTAATGAATAATGCCAAAATCACGAATGTAATAAGGGGGGCTGAGAATTATTCTCTAGAATTGCCACTATGAAGTATTTGAATCAGTTAACCAAACTGAATTTTAATTTTAGCACAAAAGGCACAAAAGGCACAAAAGATTGAAAATAACAAAGAACAATCTTTCATTAAATAAAGCCAAGTAACTCTGGAACAATCATCCATAAATGTGACAAAATACCGAAACCTTGATTTAGATGTAACATGAATTGGACCCCAAATATCAGAGTGGACTCACATAAAAGGAGTTGAGGCTTGTTTGTTGACATGACTCACACTCTTAACTCTAAGGATTTAACATGATCCCAACTAGCAACAAGTCTCTTCAAATTGTCTAAGGATGGATGACTAAGATGGTAGTGAATTTGAAGAGGAGAAACTGCAGCAAAACATGCAACAAGTGAAGGAGCATTGTCGAAATAGTAGATACCATTAGATTCATATCCTCCTCCAATCTTCCTCTTTGTTAGCAGATCCTGGATAACCATAGATTCAGGAAAGAATGTGACAAAACAATTAAGATGTTGGTAAGTTTACTAGCAAAAATGAGATCAAATGTGAAAAGATGTACAAAAAGGGTTGAAGGTAGAGAGATACATGAACTAGGTGATACAGTTCCAATTCCTCGAACAGTGGTTGGGGAACCATCTACTAAATGAACGTTAGTAGGGGAAGAGTTATATTGAAGATTAGAGAAAAGACTAGAGGTACCAGACATGTGATCAGATACTCGTAAATCAAGAACCCAGGATGTAGAAGCACAAGAACTAGATGCAGGAAGGGATTACACATACATCTTTGGGCTGAAGAACCAACAAGAAGAGATGCTTAATGAGCAGCCTGATGCTAAAGAAACTTGGAATGCTCTCTTGATACAATAACAGAATTCTGCTCCACAAGACCAGAAGGTGAAGGGGAATCAGAGCTAGGCTGATCAGAGGTCACCTTATTTTGCAACTTGAGGGAATTTTCGATGCAAATCCCAACATGTCTTCTGAATGTGTCCTATAATACCACAGTGAGAGCAGTTATGTTGTGGACCTCTGCCAACACATCCCCCCTACTACCACAATTGTTAGAATTACATCTACCAGATTTACTATCATCACAATGACAGCCACCTTTGGAAGAAACCAGGGCAAATCTATCAACCACTACATTATCATTTTGAGAACCATCTCAAGAGTAAGCATGTAGGATACAAGAATAAGTTTCAGCAAGTGAAGTTCTGCACCTCCCAAAATTTGAGATCTGACTAATTCAAATTTGAGCCTTAGACCAGCTAAGAATTTAATGACAACTAATTATTTCCTCTATTTCTGCATCTCCCTAACATCAGCAGAGATAGGTAACACCAAATTCAGTTCTACATACACTTTCTTGGGAGAGGCAAAATACTCAGTAATTGACTTTTCAGCTTGCTGCAACAGGAAATACTCAAGAGACAAATCATACACTTGAGTTAAATTACTCGAGTATAACAAACGGACATAGTCCCAGTCTTCTTTGCATCTGTCAAGATGTGTAGACATATCAAGTACTTGGGGTTCCAAAGAGTTCCATAATATATTCAAAATTTGAGCATCCTCCTGTATCCATTCTATAAACTTATTAATTATTATCATCACTCTTAGTAGCATTCTTAGTAAGATGACATTGTTCACCCTGACTAGTTAAAAAGATTTTCACCGCCTTAGACCATTGTAAATAATTACTACCACTCAGCTTCCAGATAGTAATTTGTAAGAGCACCATGGGAGAGACAACGGGTTTAGAATCCACAGTGAGCCAAACACAACAACTAACAATCAAACATGATAACACTGCAGACAGAGGAAAAGGTGCTGCCACAACCATAAACATGAATATGCATATGCAACATAATCACAAGACCACAAATAAAACTAGAGGAGGCATCTGGTGGTGACACTCACAAGCTATTTTGCAAGCATTTACTGGTGGACTTACAAATCAGACAGCAAGTCACTCACCGGACCAGAAAAGAAATACTTGACCAAACATCAGCATCACTACAAATTGGTAGAAGGATGATTCTGGTGGATGGATCCAGTGGTCTGCATTGACATGATCTCCTATGGCTGACCCATAGATCAATGAATCCTGTGGCTGACGTCGAGTTACCCTCATGCAGGAATGAGAATATTTCCTGGGATCAAAACTTGGGATGTTGCAAGATTTTAGAAAACGTGGGCCCTTGGGATGTCACAGGATTTGAGGAATCACAGCCTCTTGGGATGTCACCCACCCCACCCCCTGCACCGCATCATGGATCTCTATAAGAGGCACCAAAAGGCGTGGAGAGATCGCAGGTCCAAACTAGCCACGAATAAAAAATAACTATCACTGGTCTTTAAGAGAGATGGGATTTTCGAGAAGAGATGGAGGAAAATGGAAGTGGTGGAGAAGAGATGGAGGACATGAGGTGGAGAAAAGATGTCTCTGACACCATGTTGAGAAACGAGAAATCAGAGAGGCCAGTCACCCTAGGTCTGACCCCCAATAGTATTTATTTTAATAACAAATTAATACAATATCGTGAATAGCTTTGATAAATATACTCAATTACCCTTAACATAACTGATATAATCATAGTTATGCCTTAATGCCTACCAGACCATGTACAGAGTGGAGAATAATCCAGTTACCTATGCAGTCATGGCCTGCGTTAAAAATTTGGCAATGACAACTGGAAAGGAAATAGACTAACAAACTGGTTTCTCAGCATTATAGAAACACTCCATATTATATCAAACAGATGTGAATTATTAATGTATATCAACTTCAAGCTAAAGTTATAAAAGATAAGTTGAAAGATGAGTCAAGTAGGCTTTTAAATTTATGCTTGGCATAATATATCATTTACAAAAAGCAGTATTTCTAAAAGATGAAAAATAATCAGGACAATGCTTGTTCATTATGGTAACAAGGTACATTTCTAATCTTAGTTGTAAAAAAGACAGAAAAATACCATCATGATACAAATTGCTGAATTATTTGAAATATACAAATTAGTTTCTCTTCTCGTTGTTTTGCACCACTATTTACATCTTGTATTTGTATTTGACTTCTAATTATCTATATCGATTCCAAAGTTTTCATTCTACTAAAATTTGCTGCAAGATATCAAGTGTATGGGCTCCTAGATTGCTGAATAAGTATTTTTGTCCTTAATTGTGCCTCCATTTTATTCTATGGTCTCACCAAGCTATGAGACATCATTCTATGCATCTGAGCTCATCAATCAAGAATTTTCATCAACATATACAACAAATTTTCAACTGAAATGGATTTCAATCTAAAACTAGGGGATATTTGGCACGATCTCATCAAGGACTCTCCTTTTGTCTAAAACTATGGGAGGCTCTAAAAAGTCTGATTATGGAAACTGTTTGAAGACTGGTAAATACTAAAAAGGGAACCTAGTTTAATAAGATTAAGATAAAATGTTTCGTTCTACTTTGATTAATTCACCTCCTACAACTTAAGCTTTAGATGGTTCTTTCCACATCAACAGTCCCCCACCCCTCCCCCTCCCCCTCCCCCTCCCCCTCCCCCCCTTGCACCCCAAAAAATAATAAATAAAAAATAAAGTCATGGAATGTTATACTCCACCCATGCAATGCTTTAGATTACATTAGCCACCAAATGGTTTACCTAATCACATAATAAAAAATTTTATAGTTTATATTTAGAACCAGTGAAGAATTACCCATGTACACCTTTTCCAAGGAAAGTATCATGTATCACTCTATGAAGTTTATATAGGATATGAAAACCAGCAGAAACCCTATCAGAATCGTTACATATCCTATAGGTGTGTTAATTGCTTCAGCTGGCTATAGCATCCCTGAACCCACAAACAATCTAACACCTATTTTTTTTCCACAAGCTTTCACTTGGTGATTTGCGTAAATGAATTTTTTAAAAAAGTAATTGAGCCAAAATTACTAAATAATGCTTTGCTTAACTAAATGATTCTAAGAATTATTGTAGCATAAATGAAAAATTAAAAACCATCCATTCTTCACAAAGTTAACAAATTATTTTTACATTATTACAACTTACTAAGAAATGTATATCAATTTCAGATTAATAACCTTAGCTATTCTTGTTTTATTCTCCATATTCCCATGCTTACTTTTACATGATTAAATATATACAATTATATAAGACTCGTTTGTGTCGCGGGAAGTGGAGGGTGGAAGAGGCAATTTCTGGAAAGTGAAGATAAGTTTTCTTGTTTTGTTGAAGTTTTAAGAGGAGAAAGAATGAAAAAATCTCTTTCCGTGGAAAGATACATTTCATGTTTCATGAAAGATGGAAACCCATGAGGGAGGTAGATTTTGAGACTTTTCGTGAGATGAGAAGTGATGGTTCTTTTTTTGTTTCAAAAATATGCTTTTGAGATCCATGATAGAAATTTTGTAAAATACCAAAGGATGATTAGGATGAAATACTGAATAGTGGTTAATATTTTTATTAAATATTAATATACTATTTATATTAATATAGTATTATATTTAATATTATGTTTATATCTATATTCATAAATTTATTATATTAAAAGACTAATATTATATTGATATAATATCAATACATATATATTAGTATTACATTAGTATAATAAATTATTATGATCTAATGGTATATTATAATATATTTATATTATATTTATATTAATATAAATATAATATTATTATTTATACAAAAGTTTGGAAGTAGAAATGTATGGTCTTATATATATTAAGGGTATCATATGTATTTTACACAGTTTTTCCAAGAAAGTAAATGCTCCACCAAATATAAGCCACTTTGCAATAAGCTATTTTCCCATGGTCAACCAAACATGCCAAAATCATCTTCAAGAAAATAATTTTTAGTAACTTTTTGGAAAGTTATTTCCTAAAAGAAAATTTCTTACTATCAACCAAACGAGTCCATTATATTTGTTTCTTTATCTTGTTAACTTCTTCCTTATTTATAACAATCACAATTCTGAAGATTTGATGAATTCTCTACTAGTATTTCCAAACCTAAATCTGAATCAGTTCCCCTAGCCAAACTTGTCACTATGTTGATTACTAGATGCACCAGAACAAATCCAACAAAGTAGAACAACATGAACCACAGATGACAATCAGCAAAAGGTTCAAATGATAGTATCAACAAATTGACTGGATCAAGAAGTAGGCATATCAAGCAAAAGGTGCAGGGAGTAGTTAATCAATGGCCAACACCTATTTTCCCATAAGAGGAGGAGCCCATATACCTTGAGATCAATTAGGAGAAGTTGTTGAGAGAAAGAACTAGGGAATAGATGAGTAGCAATAACAGTAACCAGTTCCCAACTTTAGTTTGCCAAATCTTTTGGTACGCTCAAGATCCTAGATTGGTGAGAATTATGGTTAACAACTACCTTAAGCCCAGATAACCAGATCCTCTGTTGCCTGCCCACGCTTATTTTCTTCTTTGCAAAATGATCTCTTTCTGTAGTTCTGGTTGTGATGGAAGTGATAACCAGGGTCCTGAAGTGAGCAGCAACAAGATCTTGCTTAGGTCCAAAATAAAAAGTGATGGTATTTCCTCACATGATTATGCTCCACCACCACACTTAACAGCTCCAATGCAACACTAAAGTTCAAGGGGTCTCCAGCCACTCAGACTCCTAAAACCCACAGTCAATCCATATTTTCTCCAGCAATGTGCATGCTAGAGAATGCTTTTTTTTATATAGGTTCTTTTCCAAGGTGTGTTCTCCATGCTAGTAACGCTGCTACTAGAAAATACTTCTAATGTGGTGTTGGATTGAAGCCATTGATTGTGGTGACGAAGAATTACCATGAATGTAACTCTCATCCCTTGTTTTGTTGTACCTACATCCAACATAAGACCATACATATTGCCGTGTTCTTGCTACCATCACGACCACTGATGGGGAAAAAAAATTTCGTATACTAAACTCCTCATTCGTAGTTTCATCCGATACAAGAAAAACAGATGTTCGCATATATGCATCTAGAACTAAAGCACAAGAAGAAACGTTTATAAACAAATGATTGCAGAAAAAAGAGATAGAAATAAAAATAAGATCCATTTGATTCGACTTTGGGGAGTGGATTCTACCATAATTCTGGCCAATCTAAGAGACGGCAGAGGTGAGTTGGAGTTGGGAATCGCTTGCTATTTCGCGCCTCCAAAGTGAGGAGGACTTCTTGCCGTATAATAATTTCTCAACTAATTAAATCCAGCATCTAATAAGTAGGATTTCACCGACATACCTTTCGGCGGTGGCGACGTTGTCGGAAACGGAGTCGGAGCAAGCGAACTGGAGGGCGGCAACCACTACTTTCCTCGTCCCCTCCATTCTCTCTCTCTCGCGCGCTTCTCTCTCACTCTCTTCGCTTCTCCTCCTCTTCTCCCCACCCCTCCCCTCTTTTCCCTCCGTGGATCGGGGAAAGATAGCGGCCGTGCGGCGCTCGGGAACGACGAAGTGCTCCCAGCTTCTATTCCTGGGCGACTTTGAGATTCGCGCAATAAGCTGCGTTCTCCCGGCTCGATGACGTTTGTATCAATGTATTAGAGCTGTGAATGGATCCGGTTCAAAGACCTATTTATGTCCGGATTTGTTATTAAATTTAGATCCATTTATTTGGATTTAAATCTAGATCCATTTAATTATAATTAAATAAATTTAAATCTGGATATTAACTATTCAAAATCGAGATCGGACAGGTATGAGATCCAATTATATAATATAGTATTATATATATTTATATATTTATATATATAAATATTATTATGAACTATTAAATTTTTTGATTTAACCGTTTAAAATCAACTATAGTTTTTAATATAAAAGGCCTTCAATTCTGCAGTGAAGCAGTCCTAATTCTTTTTCATCATCTAAATTCCTAATCCTCCCTGCCCTTGATGGCTTGTAATATTGCTATGGTTGTTAGCATGCTATTATATTATTTTGTTATTACTTGCTTATATTGTTATATTATAATAAGTTATAATTCAATCCTCTTGTTTACTCAAAAAAAAAAGTAGGCAATATTGGACTTCACATGCCATGATACTATCCATTCGGGTCCGGGTCTAGGTCCGGATATCCGAGATCCATTCGGGTCCAGGTCTGATATTTCAAAATTGGACCCGTCGGGTATTCGGATCCGAGTCCGGATCTGGATATCTGGGTTTCGACCCAAACCCGATCCATTGACAGCTCTACTCTGGATAGGACGGTGTGTGCATGTGGCGATAATCTCCAAAGCCCGACCCTAAAATAATGATCAAAAGGAACGCGGGCACTACGGGATATCGTGCGTAACTGGATTCATTGTTTGCAATATTTTTTATTTAAAGTAGATATAAGGGGGAATGCCTGAGTGCGGTTGTCAAAGCTTTGGCTTGATATTAGTGTTCCTTAATTTCTTATTGGGTGCTTTGGTCGAACAGTAGCAAGACAATGGCAGAGAGGGAGTTCAGCGTGGCAATGTTAGTGAAGGAGGAGCCAGCTTGGAGGAAGGAGAGCGTACATGGTCTCAGGTCATTCAAGGCCAGCTGAGGGGTCCTCAATGGATGTCTTACAAGATCCCCAATGAAGAGATCGAGAGGTTAAAGGTTTTCTTTAACAAGATTTTGGAGTTGCCAGAGGAGGTGATAGATGTTTTCCATCAGTAATGGGGGGGAGTAGCGGTGGTTGTGAGGAGTCTTGGCCAGAGGGTTCCGGTGGATTAGATTTCGAAGGAGGTAAGGCTCAAATCAAAACTTAATTATGACCCTAAGATTTTTGCTCTATTGGAGGGCCATTTCGTGCTGCGTCTGAGGTCAGAAGCTAATTGTTCTCTGGTGAAGTTTGGAGGACCGTGGTTTGTTGGCGGGCAGCTATTGGTGATAGAGGACTGGGAAGTGGATTTCAATCCTGGCCGGAGAGTGATCCAAAAGGTGGTGGTGTGGATGAGGATGCCAAGGCTTTCGTTGGAATACTGGGTGTCCATGGCCATACTGGCCTTAGTAGAGGAAGCAGGTCAGCCATTGTCCATCGATGGGTTCATGGATTCTATGAAGAAGATGGGCTATGCCTGAGTACTGGTTGAACTGGATGCAAGGAAGTCACTCAAGCCGAATGTCCTGATCAAGGGGAAGACATGTATATTCTAGCAGCAATTCATCTTTGAAAATCTCTCATAGGTTTGCTATTAGTGTGGGAGATTGGGACACTCTGATGTGAGTTGCTGGTTCTCAGAGGGGAAGTCAGTTTCAGTAGGTTTCGAGTTCTCTTTGCAGCCTGAAAATGTAGTGGCAGCAAGTGGGGAGATAGACATGGAGACCCGTGTTCCCTTGGTGGCTGACGGCAAGGGGGTTGCTGAAGGGGGAAGACCATACTGTTTAGATGTGTGCCCTAAAAGCCAAGTTGGCATGACACATTGTAATTTTAGGGCATGGATTTTGTACTTAATTCTTTTTTCCTAATAAAGGACAATATTATTCATATTGATGTGTCTATGAATCATCCATGAAGTTAATGGACAATGACGCATATTCTCAAGAGTTGAGAATCTGAGGCATGTGTCTTTATAGATTAACTCCTAAAAGCTCCCGATTGTTGGAACATCACAAGGACGGTGATTGATCCGTTAAAATCGATGCATGGATCACTTTCATTCTGGATAGGTGAGTCTCTAACCTATAGTGTGGTGACACTGAAATGAGAGTGCAGGTAGTTGATGTAGATCAATAGTACTGAGCATGACCAACTATGGGAAGATATACAGATGACACTAATCGTCGATAACTTCCTGATGCTGCAGTTGTGTGAATAGTTCTTTGACCTAGAGTGTCTCGGCTACTCACAGTAAGGTTGCTGTAGTTTGACAGCACAATCTCATGGTTCCTATCCATATGGGATCTTGCGATGTTCGTTGGCTGTAGTAAGTTTATTGTAGGAGTAGGGTATTCACTCGTAGGGATCTATCAGCCTTAGTAGTAAGGAATAATCTTATGCAACTTATTGAGACTAAGTCCAAGAGTCTATGGCATAGCAGGGTGATGATGAAAAGGTGTTTCATTGGTATCACAGTTAGACTTAAGTTGATTAAGTTTAAGCATATGACTGATGGGTTTGGCGAGATTCCATAACCAACATCAAGTCAGAGATTATGATAGAGGAACCAAATTACATTATAACTATACCTAGGGTTCCAATCTTATTCTGCTGCGTTGCCACTACATACTGCTGGGTGTCACTGGTAGATTGTGAGAGCCCATTAGAATTGTTCTTGATTTGATGATCCTAATTAGAGTTGAGTAGAAATTATTTTTGTCCATCGAAAGGTATTTCGATGATGTATAATGGAGATTATAGCATGTCTCATTACCAAACAGAATAGGACCTAAGGGGTCACACATATTAGGGGCTTAAGTAACTAATCAGCAAATTGATTTGGACCTAATTATAATTATTACAATTAAGAGATGACCTAATTAATTATAGATTAATTATTAATTAAATTAAATCAGATTTAATTTAATTTTAATTAATCCAAATTATGTTGGGTCAATAGCCTTTGGGTTTAAATCTAGCCTTTTGATTCGACTGTCAAATCAATTTAAAATTGGACCATGAGTCAGAGCCCAGTTGGACTGGGACTCTCTCTCCTCATGCCACACGGCACTCTTCCTCTCTCCTTCCACATGCCACATGAATGATGTTTGCATGATGTAAGCATGATAATATTTGCATGATGTAAGCATGGATAATGTTTGCATGATGTAAGCGTGGATGATATAAGAAATGATATAAGCAAGACTTCTTAAGTCTTGAGTTCACCTAATCTCCTCTCCTTTTTAACTTGGTAATCCCTCATTAAATTATCATGATCACCAAGGTTGGTGACTTGGAATGGGAAATTGATCTTATTAGAGGGATTAGAGGATATAATAAAGCTTTCATGATAGTGTGAAAGCATTTAAAGAGAGAAGGTTCATCTTCTCTTCTTTAAATATGTTCACACTCACCCACCCTCATGCCATAATTGAAATGTGGCCTATAAAAGGAGGGAAAGGGGGTGGCCAACCAAGATAAGAGGGCTTGGAGAGTGCTTGGGTGAGTGAAAGGAAAGGGAGAAGAGGATCTCCTTCATTTAGTTGGTTTCTTTCAAATAGTTCCTTCTTCTTCCTATTCATTCCTCCTTCTCTTAGATTTTTGGTGCGGGCACCAGGGCTAAAAGAAATCGACAGGTTGAATCCATATCCCTTTGGATCACTTATGTATAAAACCCTGAACTCAACCCTATTTATCATGTAAATATTTTATTTTAATTTTGTTATTTTAGTTTAGTTAGGTAAACCCCTTTTACCAACTAAAATTAGGATTTTGTTTATTTAGGGTAAAACTCTTTTTACCAAGTTGAGTTGAAATCCCAATTGAGCCAAACCCTAATTATCCAATTGGGATCTTAGTGGTCCAATTTAATTATCCCTTTTTACCAACTTTAATTGGGTTTTAATTTGAAAGCCTAATTAAGTATGGTTGGTTCAATTAGTTATTTGTTTTGAGTCCTGTAAAAATTAGTTATTGAGTCCTGTATTATAGGGGAGGCCCATGTGCATCCAATGAAGACCCATGTACTAGCCCAAGACAAGCCATGTGCTAGCCCAAGATAACCCATGTGCTAGTCCAAGCCACAACCTCTTCTTGGCACCACCTTTTCAAGGATTTGGACATCACCATATGACATTTAGACATCACCACATGACATTGGGACAACACCATTTGGACATTCTATTTTAGGACAAGGACATATGCCATATCACTTGTGTTTGGACATGCAACATCACCCTATGACAAGACTCTTTGGTCGGCCCATGAAAAGAAAAAAATTAGGCGCCACTTATTTTTGAGATAAGTAAAGCAAAAGGACTTCTCCCAGATGGAGCCCTTCCACTCATAATATTTCATGCCCAAATGAGGAGTTCGGCCAAGCAAAAGTCCTCTTCCTTGATGCCACTTGCTAGGGAATTTCAAGCCAAATACCTCATCTCAAGTGTTGGAGGTCCAAGGGTTTCTATTGCTAGCATTTTACTCTAACAGGTTACTAAGTTGCTCAAGCTTCAAGAACTCAAGAGTTTTATCAGAACTCTTGAGTCTTTTCCAATCCAAACTGAAGAGTCCAAGCACCCGCAGAAGGCTACATTATCAAGACTCCTGAGTCCAATCATCATGACCAACCAAGGAAGCAATCGTGGCCCTTCATCAAAGTTCATCTTCCTCTCCATCATGGCGCCAACCTTGGATAAGAGTCCTATTCAATCCATCAAGCAGGAGTCCAGGCTACTTAGACCTAAATTCCAGAGTTGTAGTTCAAAGAGAACAAGAGTCTTGTACCTGAGTCCCTTACATTACTGGTTGGGAGTCTATAAATACCCCACTAGCCCCCCTTGTAATTCATGAAATTATTATAGAAATGCAAAGAAATTCTGCTAAATTTTTCCTTTGCTGTGTGCATCGCGGGGTGTGAGGCCCTTCCTTTGTTCCTTTGGAGCATCGCGGGGTGTGAGGCCCTACTTATCCATCCGATGAGAAGATCCATCTATTACTTCTAACCCTTTCCCTTCTTTCCTTTCCCTTTTCTTACTGCTTTGTAACCCTATTTTCCTTTGCTGAGTGTTTTGCAGGTGATCAAGGATCTGGTGTTCTTGCCTCGGAATTGACATCGTGCAGAAGATCGGAGCTGGGAAGCGAGATCTTGAAACCCTGCCGTGAAGATCTTGAGAGTCCTATTAGATCTGGAGAAACGATCTTCATTGGTAAATTAAAACCTATTCCCCCTCTTTAGTTTCTGACTTGTTGAAAGTTAATCCTAGTTTTGGTGGTTTCTCAACCACCAGGTCCTACTTTTTAATTGCTTTTTAGGTTTACTTGTGCGGGTAATAGACTTATTAGTTTCCTTTACTATTTCCTTTGAGCTCTCCTTTAAAATCTGAAAATATAAAAAAAAATTAAAATTAATTACTGTTTTAATTATTTATTTAATTATTCCGCATCAATTTTCTTCCAAGTTTGGGAAGGTTATTTAGATAAGAGGAAGGTGAAGAAAGAAGGTCCTACATCTTGTAAAGGCAAGTTTGCAAAATAGAAGCCAGTACCTGATCCAGGTATCGGTCAGGTGATCTTTCGAAGTAAGCCCGAGTTACTGAAAGAGGAGGCTACAAGGATCTAGCAGTCTGGTGTCCTATACGACTCTACTACGACAAGCTCTATATAGATACCAGTAGAGGCCGGGGGCGCTTACACGACTGCAATTGAACCCCGGTCCAAAGGAGGATCTACACAGATTTCAGAGCAGCCTAGGATAGCAATCCAGGTATGTAACTGTTACTTAAAATTATAATATTTTTATATTTGATCATGTTCTCATCCTCTAATGCATGTTTAAGAATATTATCATGAATAAATTAAATTTATTTATATTGCATGCCGGATATAAAATTATTTTTATATCTACTTCTGCTGCGCCATTCTGATTAAGAGGCATGATTTTTGATGCAATATACCGATCTCGGGAATAACCTGACAGTGGTATCAGAGCCACGGTTCTCCCTTCTTAAACATGCATGGATGAGTATCATATCTGAAACATATTCAGATCTGAAAGTTTTATGTTGATTATGTCAAGAGTTGATATGTTTTGAAAAATTATTTTCAAAATTATAATCATAATTTTTAGATATGAAATTTATATGTTTCAATCTAAAAATTAATTGATCAAAGGTTGCACAAAGTGAAATAAGGTTGTCCTGCTATAGGATTTACCCCTTATAGTGCAAAGGTTGTCCTACTTTGATGTATACCTATTTTAAAAAGGCGTTTTCAAAAGTTCTTGATCAATTTATGATGATATATGTGATATATTATTTAAGCATGCTTTACATTTATTTATTACATCATATGTAGTTTATATGATCTAGCATGTTGATACATTAAATTAGGTTTAGATCATAAATCTGATTCATGATCATAAACCATAAATATCATGCATTTGAATCAATTTTAAAATTGATTAGATCAAGAAAATTAAATTAGGTGCATGAAGTTTTGGGTTGAGTAAATTAGGTCCAATCACCCTAAAATCGTTTTAGATGGTGTCTGGTCAGATTGACTCATATGATGGTGAGTCGATGAGTTAAGACCTAATTTGGCTCAGTGAAGAGCCTAAATTATTGGATTGACCCTTTGGAATCTTGTCAATTAATTGGTGCCTAAGGAAGGTTTCGATTATGGTCTGATAATTGGGGCTAACTCTTTCTCAACCAAACTCGTTTGACGGAAAGATGGTATATGGCAGAACCCTCCCATGCATCATTCTCGACCTGGCCAAATTGATTAATTAAGTTTTCAAGAGGGTCATCCATGCTAGCACTTTTAGTCAAACATGAGATTGTGCAGACTCAAAGTTTTAAGTTAGACATGAGATTGTGCTGACTTTATTGGTCAGACATGAGTTGGCTGATCAATTTAAAAGAGACCTAAACTTAAGCTCACCACAAATATTAAGTCTTAGGTCTTCCACTATTGTAGGAGTACGGGTGTCCTACTGATGTTGATTATTCTTGGTTGGATACAGTAATCTAGTTGCATCGGGAAGATACAACCATCCTATTAAGCATGAGATGTTGCTATGCACTGATGGGGTTGGGCCCAATAAACGGGCACGTTGAGGGACTCAATGACGGCTTTGTCTAGCAAAAATGGTGGGTCAGACTTAACTAATGATTGGACCAATAAACGGGCACGTTGAGGTTCCATGACTTAGAGACCAGGCTACAACTTGTATGAGATACATTGGACAAGAGTTGCCCACTCATTGGTGTAGCATTTTACCAATAAACGGGCATGTTAAGGTGCCGCACATCGATGGGATCGTAGCACCCACTAGAAACCTAGAGTTGCAGGGTTTCCCATCTCCAAAAGTTCAGAATTCTAAATTCTGTGTCTTCAAGCTGGCTCGAATTGTTGATTTATATTCAATAGATGTCAGCAGGGGAATATTATGGAGATTAGTGGGAGTTTTAAAAAGTATTTATTAAAGACCCTAGAATAATCTTGGTAATTAAGTATAAAGCATCTAATTTGAATCTTCTACTCTTGTAGTCAACCTTGTCTACTTCAAATCCCTTAATCCGTATTCTAGAGACAAACTGACTTATAGGCCTTAACTTTAAAGATTGGTTGAGGAACATCAAAATTGTTTTGAGTTTTGAGAAGTTGGGCTATGTGCTTGACCAGGAAACCCTATTTAACCTGACCATCCTAATGCCCTCGTCAGATGGCTGCATATGAGAAATTGATGGAAGATGATAATAAGGTCAAGTGTTACATGTTGGCCTCAATGTCTAATGAATTGCAGAGCCAACATGAGGATATGTCGACTGCTAAATCGATTATGGTTCACCTACAAGAGTTGTATGGAGAACAGAGTCGGATTGCATGCTTCGAGGTGTCGAAGAGGCTCTTCAACCATAAGATGCGTGAAGGGCAGTCAGTCCACAATCATTGCCGGTCAATGATTAAGGACATAGAACAGCTTGAGAAGATAGGCATTCCCATTCATAAGGAGCTTCAGGTGGATTTGATCCTCCAGTCTTTAACTGGTTCATATGGTCAGTTTGTAATGAACTATAATATGAACAAGTTGAATTGCACTTTACCTGAATTATTAAACATGTTGATAAGCAATGAAGGACCCTAAAGAGTTCAAAGGGATCTGTTTTCTTTATGGAGCCATCTTCTTCTGAAAGAAAGTCTACTTAGGAGAAGAAAAGACCTGCAAAGAAATAGAAAAAATAACTCAAACAGAAGAAGACACTCCTAAGGAAACTAAGGCTAGCAAAGGAAAATATTTTCACTGCAATACAGATGGCCACTGGAAAAGAAATTGTCCTCTCTACCTGGAAAGCCTGAAGAAACAAAGGTAGGATGCACCTTCTACAGGTATGTCCATTTACGTTTTTGAATCTAACCTAACGATTTCATCTACTTCGAGTTGGATTTTAGACTCTGGCTCTAATGCTCATTTATGCATTTCAATGCAAGGCCTGGAAAGAAGTAGAGTGCTCAGAGAATGTGAGATGGTCCTACATGTCGGAAATGGAGCAAAAGTTGCTGCACAAGCTATTGGATCGTATTCTTTTGTGTTACATTTAGGATTTAGATTAGTTCTTAGGGAATGTTACTTTGTACCTGGAGCTAGTAGAAATTTGATTTCTATTTCTATGCTAGCACAGGAAGGATTTGAATGTTTATTCAATAAAGACTTTTGTAACATTTATTTGAGAAATAAATTGATTGCAAAAGTCATTTTAATTGACAATCTCTATTATTTGCATGATGATGCACCTTTAAACATTAACGAGAAAGTCAAGGTGAATGCCATAGGACATAAACATCCTATAGATGACCAGAATGATAAATACATGTGGCATTTATAGCTCGAAAATATAAGTGAGGATAGGATTAACAAACTGTTAAGGGATGGGATCCTAGATTCATTTAATTATGAATCATATCCACATTGTGAGTCATGTCTTCAAGAAAAAATGACCAAGTAACCCTTTGTAGGACATGGAGAAAGGGCCATAGAATTACTTGCCCTAGTACACACTGATGTGTGTGGTCTATTTGATGTGCAGACCAGGAATGGTTTTTGCTACTTCATAACATTTACTGATGATTATTCATGGTATGGTTATGTATATCTTATGAGACACAAATTTGAAGCTTTTGAAAAGTTCAAGGAATTCAGACATGAAGTAGAAAAATAAACAGGTAAAATCCTTAAGGTTCTTCGATCAGATCGGGAAGGTGAATACCTTAGTAAGGAATTCTTGGGTTATCTTAAGGACAATGGTATAGTCTCACAATGGACTCCACCTGGTATGCCTCAGCTCAATGGGGTGTCTGAAAGGAGAAACATGACATTATTGGATATGGTTTGATCTATGATGAGCTTTACTGACTTGCCTTAATTTCTTTGGGGATATGCCCTACAAACTTTAATTTACATTCTAAATAGGATTCCATCTAAATCTGTTCCTACCACACCATATGAGATTTGGCAAGGTAAGAAACCAAGTCTTGCTTATTTCAAGATTTGGGGATGTACAGCCTATGTCAAAAGACTAGTGATAGATAAATTGAAACCTAGATCTGTGAAAGCTCGCTTCATAGGATATCCTAAAGAAAGTTTAGGATATTACTTTTACCTTTCAGAAGATCATAATGTGATTGTGAGCAGACATGCCACATTTCTTGAAAAACAATTTATTTAGAAAGGTGGCAGTGAGAGGCTAATTAAGCTCGATGAGAAAGTCTCTGAAGAGCAGCTAACTAGAGATCAGATCGAACCTAATCAACCAATACACACAAATGCTCTTCCACCTCGCAGGTCTACTAGAGTCTCCAAACCTCCTAAACGGTACTTGGGTATGTTTATAGAGGATATAAAGAAAATGTTCTTAATTGGGGACAAGGATCAAATGGTTGATCCTAAGATATATGATGAGGCAATGTCAGACATCAATTCCGAGAAATAGGTGAATGCTATGAAGTCAGAAATTGATTCAATACATTCAAACCAAGTATGGTCCTTAGTGGATCCACCTGAGGGTATTGTACTTATTGGTTGTAAATGGATCGACAAAAGGAAATTAGGTGCAGATGGTAAGGTAGAGACCTTTAAAGCTAGGCTAGTGGCAAAAGGTTATAGTCAGCACGAAGGCATTGACTATCATGACACATTTTCACCAGTAGCTATGCTAAAATCCATCCGTACACTACTTGCAATTACAGCATATCATGATTATGAGATATAACAGATGGATATGAAAACTGCATTCCTGAATGGATATCTTGAGGAAGATATCTACATGGAGTAGCCTTTGGGTTTCACTTCCAATGATGAAGATCATAAGATCTGCAAGCTGCATAGATCAATCTACGGATTGAAACAAGCTTCTCGGAGTTGGAATACTTGTTTTGATGAGGTAATCAAATCGTTTGGTTTTATCAAGAATGAGAATGAACCTTATGTTTATGGAAGGCTAGTGGGAGGGCGGTGACATTTCTTGTATTGTACGTGGATGACATCCTCCTTATAAAGAATGATATTCCCACGTTGATTCGGTCAAAAGTTGGTTATCTAAAGAATTCTCTATGAAAGACTTAGGTGAAGCATCTTATATTTTGGAAATTATGGTCTATAGAGATATATCTAATCGGATGCTTGGCCTTTCACAGAAATTGTATATAGAGGAAGTGTTGAAAAGATTTAGCATGGAGAACTTTAAAAGAAGATTGTTACCTTTTCGGCATGGTATTAATCTCTCCAAGATGTGTCCCAATACACCTGAAGAGATTCAACGTATAAGTAAGATTTCATATGCTTCGACAATTGGAAGCCTCATATATGCCATGTTGTGTACTCGACTTTATATAGCTCTTGCTGTAAGTGTCACGAGCAGATATCAATCGAATCCAGGTGAAGAACACTAGATAGCTATGAAAAACATTCTTAAGTACTTGAGAAAAATTAAAGATTTGTTCTTAATCTTTGAAGGGAGTTCAGAATTAGGGATAAATGGATATACAGACTCAGACTTTATGTCTAATTCTGATGATAGAAAGTCTACATCAGGGTTTGTGTTTTTATGCAATGGTGGGGCAATAAGTTGGAAGAGTTCCAAGCAGCCCATCATAGTAGATTCAACAATGGAAGCAGAGTATATCGCTGCCTCTGAAGCTGCAAAAGAAGTCTTCTGGTATAAAAAGTTCATTGCAGAGCTTGGAGTGATGTCATCTGATGCCATCCCTATATATTGTGATAATAATGGTGCAATAGCTCTGGTGAAGGAACCAAGGTCTCACCAAAAGTCTAAGCATATCGAGCGGTGGTTTCATATCATACACGACTACCTCGATAAGAAGTATGTTGAGGTGTGCAGAGTAGACTCCACGGATAATATGGCAGACCCACTGACTAAGCTTTGATCTAGCAGAAGACTAAGATCCACCTTGAGAAGATGGACTTAGATATGTAGCCAATTGGCTCTAGTGTAAGTGGGAGATTGTTAGATGTGTACCATAAAAGCCAAGTTGGCATAACACATTATAATTTTAGGGCATGGATTTTGTACTTAATTCCTTTTTTCCTAATAAAGGACAATATTATTCATATTAATGTGTCTATGAATCGTCCATGGAGTTAATGACAATGATGTATATTCTCAAGAGTTGAGAATCTGAGACATGTGTCTTTATAGATTAACTCCTAAAAGCTCCTGATTGTTGGAACATCATAAGGATGGTGATTGCTCCATTAAAATCGATGCACGGATCACTTCCATTCTGGGTAGGTGAGTCTCTGACCTATAATGCGATGACACTGGAGTGAGAGTGCAGGTAGTTGATGTAGATCAACAGTACTGAGCGTGACCAACTACGGGAAGATATAAGGATGACTACTTACTCGTTGATAACTTCCTGATGCTGTAGTTGTGTGAATAGTTCTTTAACCTAGAGTGTCTCGGCTACTCACAGTAAGGTTGTTGTAGTTTGACAGCACAATCTCATGGTTTCTATCCATACGGGATCTTGCACTGTTCATTGGCTGCAGTAAGTTTATTGTAGGAGTAGGGTATTCACTCGTAGGGATCTATCAGTCTTAGTAGTAAGGAATAATCTTATGCAACTTATTGAGACTAAGTCCAAAGAGTCTATGGCATAGCAGGGTGATGATGAAAAGGCATTTTCATTGGTATCACAGTTAGACTTGAGTTGATTAAGTTTAAGCATATGACTGATGGGTTTGGCGAGATTCCGTAACCAACGTCAAGTCAGGGATTATGATAGAGGAACTGAATCACATGATAACTACACATAGGAGTTCCAATCTTATTCTGCTGGATTGCCACTATATATTGCTATGTGTCACTGGTGGATTATGAGAGCCCATTAGGATCGTTCTCGATTTGATGATCCTAATTAGGATTGAGCAGAAATTATTTCTGTCCATCGAAAGGTGTTTCGATGATGTATAATGGAGATTATAGCATCCAAATTATGTTGGATCAATAGCCTTTGGGTTTAAATCAGGCTTTTTGATTTGACTGTCAAATCAATTTGAAATTGGACCATGAGTCAGAGCCTAGTTGGACTGGGACTCTCTCTCCTCATGCCACATGGCACTCTCCCTCCCTTTCCACATGTCACATGGATGATGTTTGCATGATGTAAGCACGGATGATGTTTGCATGATGTAAGCATGGATGATGTTTGCATGATGTAAGCATGGATGATGTTTGCATGATGTAAGCATGGATGATATTTGCATGATACAAGCGTGGATGATGTAAGGAATGAGATAAGCAAGACTTCTTATATCTTGAGTTTGCCTAATTTCCTTCCCTTTTGAACTTGGTAATCCCTCATTAAATTATCATGATCACCATGGTTGGTGACTTGGAATAGGAAATTGATCTTATTAGAGGGATTAGAGGATAATAAAGCTTTCATGATAGGGTGAAAGCATTTAAAGAGAGAAGGTTCATCTTCTCTTATTTAAATATGTTCACACTCACCCACCCTCATGCCATAATTGAGATGTGGCCTATAAAAGGAGGGGGAGGAGAGGGGCTGGCCAAGATAAGAGGGCTTGGAGAGTGCTTGGGTGAGTGAAAAGAAAGGGAGAAGAGGATCTCCTTCATTTGGTTGGTTTCCTTCCAAATAGTTTATTCTTCTTCCTATTCATTCCTCCTCCTCTTAGATTTTCTTCCAAGTTTGGGGAGGTTATTTAGATAAGAGGTAGGAGAGGAAAGAAGGTCCTACATCTTGCAAAGGCAAGTTTGCAAGATAGAAGCTAGTACCCAGTCCAGGTGTCAGTCGGGTGATCTTTCGAAGTAAGCCCGAGTTGCTGAAAGAGGAGGGGCTGTAAAGATCTAACAGTCTGGTGTCCCCTACAACTCTACTATGACAAGCCCTATATGGATACAAGCAGAGGCCGGGCGCTTGTACGACTGCAATTGAATCCTGGTCCAAAGGAGGATCTGCATGGATTTCAGAGCAACCTAGGATAGCGATCCAGGTATGTAACTATTACTTAAAATTATAATATTTTCATATTTGATCTTGTTCTCATTCTCTAATGCATGTTTAAGAATATTATCATGTATAAATTAGATTTTTTTATATTGCATGCTGGATATAAAATTATTTTTATATCTACTTCCGCTACGCCATTCTGATTGAGAGTCATGATTTTTGATGCAATATACCGATCTTGGGGGTAACCCAACACATACTTCAGGCCTTGGGTTGTGATCTCAAGAATTCGTCAACCCAGGGTTCCGAGAGAAGGGGATTGATCCATCATCATCGGACCCATATTCATCTTCTCTGCCTATGACCTCACCGATGGTTACCGCGTCGTCTGCCAACTCACCGCCAGACTTCGATAGGTGGCAGAAACTGATGAAGGTAGCTCTCTAGCATTCACCAGAATCAATAAGGAGGTTTCGGTTGTAGAGGAGGGTGGTCCTGCTGCTAGATTTCTAGTTCTTGGCCCATTGGGTGATTAGATGGAATTTGGCTTACCTGCTGAAGACAGCTCAAGGGACTTGCATATGGTTGAGTATGGAGCGAGTTTGTTGAACTAAGGCCAGAGTCCATTGAAGTCAACTGCCTTGATTGCTGGTGGGAGCCCTTCACCATCAGCGATCTCAAAGTCTTCAGAGGGGGCTTCTAACCAGGTTAGTCCTTCTCATCACTCTTCGATAGGGGTACCTGGGGACAAGGGTGCTGTAGTTGTTGGAAAATCCTTGTCTATTTCTTCTTCTCTAGTCCTCAAAGAGTTTGCAGCCTCTACCAGGAAAGGGATGTGGTTTAAAGATTGTAGGGGGAGTGGGAAGGCTGAATTGGTTATAGGAGAGGGGTTGGACAAGTTTGCTGCTGGGGTTCCAGTATCACCTAGTGCAGCAATGACTGTCGAGGTTTCAACAGGTGAAAATGCAGAGGATTTAATGACCTAGGGGAAGGTGCCCAAAGTTGGTGGAAGAGCTACGAATTTAGGTCTTGAGGCGAAGTCCGCTCGGTATGGCCCTCTTCATCCAAAGGAGGTTGGTGCTTCTTCAAGGATCACTTTTCCTACAAGCAACAAACCTCAAGATGGTGCCTCATAGGGTTGTATTGGAACAACTGAAGTTGTCTCTCAAGGGTGCACTAGAAGAACAGAAGGTGGACAGGGGTATGAGGTGTTGGTGGGGAAGTTGAAGGTGGCTCTATTTCGAGCTGGATCAACTGCAGAGGGAGGGGGTTTGGGAATGGAAAAGCCTGTTGATGCTCAGGGGGGGATAGCATCACTAAGTAACTATTATTTTCAATGAGATTATGGTTTGGAATGTTAGGGGAGTGGGGAAACCCTTCTTTTATTCTACCTTTCATAGATTGGGATAATTACATAATCCTGACTTTTGTATTTTATTAGACACCAGACTGTGTGGTCCTGCTTTGGATCGTTTCCGTAGGCATCTTCAGGGGAACTGGGATTTGTATGCTGTTAAGTCTCAGGGATTGTCAGGTGGTATCATTGTGGCTTGGTATAAGGGAGTTGCTAAACTAGATATTTTTCATTGTAGCCCCCAATAGGTGACCATTGTAATCTCTGAAATTAGGGTCCTACTTGATTGCTCTCGGGTGTTTATTAGCACTAATTATAGAGAGAGGAGGGTTGTGTGGTAGGAGGTTTCTGTAGTGATTGATCAGGGCATTCCTTCGGTGGTTACGGGGGACTTTAATTGTATTCTTGGAGCGGAGGATAAAAGAGGAGGAAGACCCTTTGTGGAGGATGTTGCTTTAAGGGAGTTTGCCCAGTTCCTACAAGTTAATGGCTTGGTGGATTTGGGATTTGTGGGTCCCTGTTTTACATGGTGCAATAATCATTCAAGTGGGGCCAGGGTATGGAGAGTGCATGACAAGATTTTTGCTACACCGAACTGGCTCCAACTAAATCTTGAACACCAGGTCCAATATTTGGCCAGGATTGCTTCAGATCATTGTCTTGTCCTCCTTTCCACTTCTATGTTGGCTCTTTGTCATGAACCATTCAGGTTTGAGAAGTTTTAATTGGCTTATCCTAAATTCTAAGATATTGTTAGGGAGGTTCGGAGGTTGTCTATTCGGGGTGATGCGAGGTGCCAGATTTTCCTACAGATTGGCCTTAATTAAGCATCATCTTCATAGGTGAAATAAGGAAGAAGTTAGCAATATTTTCTCTACCTTGCTTTTTGTGGAGAATATTATTAATATTCTTTAGCTAAAGGAGGAAGCTGAAAGGGGTTTGGAGGTTTCTGATTAGCTGAGCTTCGAAGTAATCTTTCCATGCATCATGCTCTTCTTAAGCAATAGGAGATCATGTGGAGGCAAAAATTTAGGATTGAGTAGTTAAAGGAGGGGGATAAGAATTCTTCTTTCTTTCATCAAGCTACTGTTGTTCGGAGGCATAAAAACTACATCCGGATGCTACGGTCTTCTGATGGGATTTGGATGGAGGATGCAGAGGATTTAAGGAGGGAGATCACTTGATGGGGACATCAACAAGAAAGAAGTTTTTGGATTAACTCACTTTTGTTTTGCAGTTAAAATGGACAAATCTAATAAAGGGTTTGAGCCCATCTTCTCTTTCAGCAAATACTTGAGCCGATTTATGTTAATGAGTCGACTCAACCTAAATTCAAGCAGGGTATGAGGCCACTTCTTCAATGCCCATTTTTCTCACTTGGTGCCATCCATTTGAAGCCCACTTCCCTTACTAGGATGCCATCTACTTGAAGCCCATTTCTTTTACTTGGACACCATCTACTTGAAGCCCATTTTCCTCAATTAATAGACACCACATCAAGCACCTTTTTGGGGAGGAGGAAGGACACTACATCAAGACTTTTATGGGAAGATTGAAGCCATGTTCTCTTACCCCAACAACCCTCCAACTAACTTGCCATGTGGGATGCCACATCACATGACACATAGGGCTCCACATCAGCAAATTAAGCCAAGTCATTGCCACATGTCAATTGGTTGTAACCTTCTACCTATAAATTGTTGTAAAAACTAATTATAGTTGAAACTACCCAACTAGAGTTAGCTAAACCTAACCTCCACTCTCTCTCTCTCCTTGGCCGACCCATGTGGGTTATGGAAGGCTATAAATAGGGCCTAAGCCCCCTCATTATATTCATTCTATTTTTTGGATGAAATGAAGAAAGCTATCTTTCTTGTTCTAGTTCCCCTAGGTTCTCTTGTTTGGAGTGAAAAAGTTCTTGAGTTTGAGAGTTAGAAGATAGGTTTGAAAAGAGAATGTGGGGTTCTTGAATGAGTATTTGAAGGGTAGAATACTCTTGAGTGTTTGAAAGGTGGAGTGCTCCTTTCTTGATCTAAGATCCAAGCATCATTCCTTGAAGGCGCCGGCCTCTACTTCCTTGTTTTCCTTCCTTCTTCTTCTTGTTTCAATTCCAATTTTGAATTCTCCTTCCATGCCTGATTTTTGATTTGATGCAGGTTTTCTGATTTTCCAAGTCCAAGATGAAGGTCTCCAAGCCAAGGATCATGGCCAAGGTGAGTCCTAAAGGTAGGGAGTGCTAGTCTTATGGTTCAGACCTCAATCCTTGAGTGATGAGAGCTCTTTCTTTCACCAAATAATTAGCCATCATTGTTGGTAGGAAAACTCTTTCTAAGCTTCATTAGATCTGATCATTTGAGGTTAACTTGCCCTAGTAGTGATGGTTTCCTTTCCATGAAGATCCTAATCTCTATTTTGAACTAGATCTACATTACGGGTATTGTAACTTAAATCAACTAGTCTCCTTATGAAGATTCTTTTCTTGGATTAATTTAGACTATTTATTTGAAAATTAATTGCTCAAGTTTGCTTGCTGGTTAGCTTGCTAAAACTCTCCATTCATCACTTTTTTTTTGTCCCCCATCATCACTTCATTTTTTTGAGGGAGGTGGGCTGGGCCTTTAGATGGACCACTCCCCTTCTTTTCATCGTACCTTGTGGTTCGGGTTTCATTTGATGATGATTGTAGGTTTTTCATGCCTATTTCGGTTGGGGAGGTTCGATCTGTTCTCTGGTCAATGGTTGAGGATAAAGCTCCAGGTCCTGATAGGTTTCCTTCATTATTTTTTAGGAGATATTGGTCTATTATTTGGCAGGATGTGGTTTTAGCAGTGCAAAAAATTTTTATTACTGGTCAAATGCCTAACAGTTGGAAGCAGACCTTTGTCACTCTTGTTCCAAGCACTCTGTTGCCTTTAAGCCCAGTCATTATAGACCTATTAGTTTGTGATACTCTTTATAAGCTGTGTGCTAAACTTATGGCTAACAGGATGAGGCATATTTTTTTTCTAAACTTATTTCTCCTAAGCATGGTGATTTTGTTGGGGGTCGTTGCATCTCTGACAATATTCTTATAGTGCAGGAGTTTATGTGTGATCTGCAGAGAGCCCTGTTGGTCGTAGTCTGATGGCCATCAAGCTTGATATGGAGAGGGCTTACGATTGGATGCATTGGAGTTTTTTGAAGAGAGCTCTAGGAGACTTTAGCTTTCATCACGACTGGATTTCCAGATTATGGCATGTATTACAAAGCCTTCCTTTGCTATTTTTATCAATGGTACTCCTTCCAAGTTCTTCTGCTCCAACATTGGTCTCCTCAAGGTTGCCCATGCTTCCCTTTTCTATTTATTATTTGTTCTGACTCTCTATCATGAGCTTTGAGGGTGGTGGTGCAGGAATCAGCACTTTAGTTGTATCTTCCTGCTCCTGGTGCTTCCTCGATCTCGCATCTATTGTTTGTAGATGATTGCTTGTTATTGGATCAAGCCTTTTTGACTTTGACATGGGCTTTCAAGACTATCCTTAAGCGCTATTGTATGTCTTCAGGATAAAGAGTCAACCTTCTGAAATTAGAGGTTCGCTTTAGTCTGAAAACTCCTATGTGGCTTCGTTGATTGATCAGGGATATTATAGGAATTGCTGATTATGATGGAGTCCTTCATTATCTGGGAGTTCCCATTTCAGGAGGAAAACTTCATAAGGTGGATTGTGACAGGATGGTGCAGGTGGTTCAAGAGATGGTGGAGTGGTAGGGTAGAGCTCTATCCTCCATGGGTAGGATAATCTTGATTCGGTCAGTCCTCACTTCTCTTTCTATATATTTTCTCCCTAATGTTGTCATCCCTAAGGCTGTGATTCTTAAGGTGGAGCAAACAGTCTGTTCCTTCTTATGGCATTCTTCCAATGCTCATCTGGGAGTTCATCCTTTGGGGTGGGATGTGGTTTGTCAGCCAGTTCAGGGGGTCTTGGTATTCAGTCCCTGGTAATGAGGAGGGAGCTCTACTTGCGAGACATGCTACTAGACTGATGCTGGGTCCAGAGACCATGTGGACTTTTATGATGAGGGCTCGTTATGGCCTTCTTTCTTTGCTTGTGGAGGAGGTTCCCCGCACTTCTTGGCATAGTTCAACGATTTGGAGGGAGGTGGTGGCTTGGGTCTCTGATGTGATGTGCCATGTGAGATGGGTCATTGGGGATGGCATATTAATGAATTTCATGAATGACCTTTAGATCTCGGAGGTTCCGTTGCATCGGTGGCCTACCTTTATTTCTATAGAGGTTGCTGATACTATGATAGTTGCTGATCTCTTGACACCTAATGGTACTAGCTGGAGCTTTTCAAGGGGGTGATTCAGATATTTGGGGACATCCTTGATCGAAGGTTTTTATCCATTGTTCTTCCTGTTTACCCTTCTTTCGATGTCAGGGTATGAAGGTCTTCTGCTTTGCTTAGAGTTCTATTATCTAACTTGTATCCTATTTTTTGCCAGCAGTCATAGAGGAGGCTTGAGATTGGATGGATTTGGTCTTTGAGGGTACATCCTCGGGTGCATCTCTTTTTATGGAAAGTTGCTTGGAGGTGCCTCCTGATGAGATCCTTGCTTAGTGCTAGAGATATACATTTACTGCCCTCTTGCTCGGTTTGTGATACTGATATTAAGTCCATTGAGCATGTTCTTTTTCTATGCCTAAGGGCCATACATGTCAGAGGATAGCTGGTTGTGATTACCTTTTTTTACATGTTGATGATATGGTCGACACCTTCTTGGACCTCCTTAGGTTGACTACAGTTTACCCTCCTTTAGTCTTCTTGGCTTACCTTGTTTATCATATCTGGCTTTCCTGGAATGCTTTAGTTTTCAGTGCCTCTATGTGCACCGCCAAAGTCACTATTGAGAGAGCTCAGTCCCAGGTTGAGGAGTATCAGTTGACGACTACGATGCTCACGAAGATCTGGGGTTCTACTACCGCTCTTCCAGCGCCCGACACATCTTCATCTCTTGGGAGCCCCCTCCTTTGAGGTTCGTCAAGGTCAATTTTGATGGTAATGTTAGAGGGAGAGAGGGAGGGGCCAAATTCATTATTCGGGGGTATGGCCGGGGCATCATTATTGTTAGAAAATGCCATCTTGTCAACCCTAATATTCCGATCGCGGAGCTGAGGGCTGCTCGGGTGTGTATTTGGTATGCCCGTCAGATCATGCTGTTCGATCTCCTCATCATTGAGGGTGACTCTATCACTGTCATCTCCTAGATTATGGAGGCTATCAGATTGACTCCTTCTCACCCCCTGATCCATAATATTGCCTTCATGTTGCATGGTTGTTCCTCTGTGGTTGCTCGCCATGTTTATCGAGAGGCGAACATGGTGGCGGATTAGATGGCATCCTATGTCACCAATCATTCCGGTCCCATGTTATGGACTCATCTATCTTAGACACCTTCAGCTTTTCAAGATGTACTTTTTTTTGACTTTTTTGGATATTTATTCCAGAACTGTTGGGTGAATTATCCACTTTACCAAAAAAGATAGATAAAGTTAATCATTATTTTACCAACAAAGTTATAGTATTATAGTTATGGTATTTTTTCTTATTTTAGTTTATATTTTTTACTCTTTTTATTGATACATGTATATATAAATAAAATTTTCAATATATATTATTCGAACATACACCATATATTAGTGAATATTATATTTAAAAATTATATATTAATTTATCTATATATATATGTATTGGATTGCTGCTATGTATATATCAAAAAAAAATTTATCGTATGTACTAGTAAACCATTAAGTAATACATACTATATATATTGTAAGCTTTTAATGGTTTATTAGTACATACGATAAGCTTTTTTAATATATACATAGTAGCAATTTAATATATACCTATAGATAAATTAATATATAGTTTTTAAATATAATATCATTAATATACAGTATATAGTCAATTGATACACACTTGATCACCTATCAACATATACTATAATTTTTTGATATATATCTAGTAGCAATCCAATACATACTTAATGATTTACTGATGCATACTATAAGCATTTTTAATACATATATAGCATAATCTAATATATACTTATAGATAAATTAATGCATAATTTTTGAATATAGTATTTATGAATCTATAGTATATAGTCAATTAATATACTTGATGGCTTACTGATATATACTATAAATTTTTTAATACATACATAGTAGCAATTTAATACATACTTATAGATAAATTGATATATCGTTTTTCAAATATAGTATTTATCATT
Source organism: Areca catechu (assembly GCA_021397845.1). Lineage (NCBI taxonomy): Eukaryota > Viridiplantae > Streptophyta > Magnoliopsida > Arecales > Arecaceae > Areca > Areca catechu. The sequence goes on from CM038043.1 coordinate 25,955,119, forward strand.
ACACAGTATGTAGATAATTAATACATACCTAGTAAAATATTTATCTAACATTCTAATATACACCTTTAAATAAATTGATATATAGTTTGTAGAATATGATACTCATACCAATATATAGTTTATGATCAAATAATATATATTAAATGGCTTACCCATACATATTATGTATTGATAAAAAATATGAGCTAAAAATGAGAAACATAATTATAGAACTATAACTTTGTTAGTAAGAAGATGTTTGACTTTTATACTTACTCTTTAAGATTGGTGAAAAGAAAAATATGGCAAATAATAAAGCTCATTTGTATAATTTTTATTCCAAAATTATAAATATAAATCCAAAAAATATTATTTTTAATGGAAAAGGCTTTTGACTTTTTAGTGGGCTTAGGAAAATTTTATGAGCCCACAATTATCGATTTGATAACTTCATAACACAACCTTGGTATTTGGCTATATATGTTGTGCTAATACACTAATCGCATGGCAAGAAAAATATCTATGTGCATATAATAAAAGCTCCGTGGCATTAGTCTTTCTAAATTTAAATTTAAAATATTTAGTAGGCAATATGTGATGTGGCAAGACCGCTGATGTGGGATAGCTGTCAGACGCCACATCAAAGAGAGCCGTCGTGTCAGACGTCACGTCAATCCCCCTGCTCGTCCCCCAGGACAACGGGATAGCCATCGAAGCCGAGCTCCATCCTCCGCCAGGTCGGACCCGCAAACCTGGGAAGCCTAGGCTGGAGCTGAGCAGTGCCCTCCAGAGAGAGACCCTCGGAGATCGAGCCCCGTAATTGAAGTCGAGCTCAGCCCTCCTCCGTCACGTGGAGCCTCTTCGAGGCTGAGCCCTCTGGACCGGGCTCGCACTCTGCTCTCCAAAGTGAGACCCTCGAAGATCGAGCCCCGTGGTCGGAGTCGAGCCCAACCCTCCTCCACCACGTGGAGCCTCTTCGAGGCCGAGCCCTCTGGACCGGGCCCGCACTCTACCCTCTAGAGCGAGACTCTCAGAGATCTAGCCCCGTGATCAGAGTCGAGCTCAGCCCTCCTCCACCACTTGGACCTCTTCGAGGCTGAGCCCTCTGGACCGGGCCCGCACTCTACCCTCCAGAGCGAGACCCTCGGAGCGAGCTCCGTGGTTGGAGTCGAGCTCAGCCCTCCTCCGTCATATGGAGCCCTCTTTAAGGCCGAGCCCTCTGGATCGGGCCCGCACTCTGCCCTCCAGAGCGAGACCCTCGAAGATCGAGCCCCGTGATCGGAGTCGAGCCCAGCCCTCCTCCGCCACGTGGAGCCTCTTCGAGGCTGAGCCCTCTAACCGGGCCCACACTCTGCCCTCCAAAGAGAGACCCTCGGAGATCGAGCCCCGTGGTCGGAGTTGAGCTCAGCCCTCCTCCGCCACGTGGAGCCTCTTCGAGGCCGAGCCCTCTAGACCGGGCCCGCACTCTGCCCTCCTCCATCGAGGCGACCCCGCGAGCTCGGGATGCTTAGCTCAGAGTCAAGCCCTGCCTTCCAAGCTCAGCCGGGCACAAGCACCGGCGAAACAAGGGGTAGCACCACCATCCCAGGACTCCGGTGGGCTGCCCGAGGATTGCACTGAGGCATCCGCCAGACCACAATGATCGCCTGCAGCCATCGGTTACACCAGAAAGGGGAGAGGCCCACTATTCGAGGTGCCACACTCCTCACCAATCACCTGAACTATCCAAGAGTGGAAGTCAACTAGGAGATTCAAATCCCAGGGATGGTGGCCCGCTGATCGAGGTACCGCTAGATTTTTCGGAATGAGACGACCAGAAGGAATGTCAGAGCACATGACAGCTCCCCCTATCACAAATCGAGAAAGGCGCCTCGGGACACCGCCACACGCGCCTGACAGCTCAGTGGAGATCCCAAGACGAGCGCCCAATGGTAACCTAGGCTACAAAGCTCGAAGGTAACGACAACAACATAAGAAATACCACCAAAGCACAAGTGAAAGCTCAACCAGAAAAGCACAGCACCACAAGCAAATCTAAGCAAGGGCGGGTGGAAAGGCCACACAGAGAATCCCTCTACACATGCCATTCTTTCTTCTTGCATCCCACTCTCATACTACTCACTCCTCCTAGCGTGGAGTCCATCAAGAGAGGCTCGACCAGGAGGATCTGTTCCCTGGATTGTCACTGACTTGACCGTCGGAGTGCCCCCGCCAGAAATCCTGGCCCGGGTCACTAACCTGTTTTACAGGTCCAGGACCACCGGACGGCGAGACAGCGAAGGGAGCGCACTTCGGCGCCGACAGTAGCTACGGGCCATGGTGATCTTGGCGGCAACAATATGGATTTAGATTGACTCATTTAGAATTATCTATGTGCAGAGACATGAAAGTTGACCTTAACACATGCTAAGAAAATAAAAAGTTAAAAAAATAAATCTTTTAGAATAACTTGCTTAATTCATGGAAAGAATTTTTAATATTTTTTTAAAAAAAGCTAATACCTATATATATATATATATGATACTTAGAAAAATACTTTGTATATTTGGTTGATCATAAAAAAGTAATACGTTCTAGAGTAGTCTATATTTGGTTAAATGTTATGTTCATGAAAAAAGTTGTATAAAATATCTATTATATAAAAGATCTTATTTCATTCTATTTAGTTTAAATTTGATAGTTGGCAATCTATCTAGTTTACCAGTAATTAAAGTGGGCCTAGGAGATTATTATATTTAGTATATTTTCTTAGTGGCAATCCAAATTACCTTGACAATTTATATTGCCTTCCATAGGATAATCTAGATAGCCTTAGGAAGGGATGGCTATTTAAGTTTTCACATCTTTAGCATTGTTGTAATAAAAAATTTGGATAAATTATCCCTTTAAAAAATCATACAAAACTCGACAGCGCCCCCTACTACCACTCATAGCTCCTTTGCCTCCTATCAACTACAACTCTTGTAGCCACCCACGACTCCTCCACTTCGGCGACCATGCCTTATCGATTTAGGCTTTTTTCTCTTAAATTCTTTGCATATAATTATATGCATATGACCTCATATTGTTTGTGGATACAAGTTAGAGCTTCTATTGAATCTGAGGCATTGTCGATTAGAAGACTCTTGATTGGGTGGACTTGGTCGAAGATGAGATATGACGATGGCCTTTGATCTATCTGATCGATGAGAAGCAAGTCACTACTAAGGCTGGGTCAGGCGAAGGTGGTCAACAGGTGGCACTCTGATGGGGATATCAGGATCAGACAAAGATTTTAGGATTCCAATTTTGATCTCTGATTTATATGTTAGAAAGTCAATCCACTTTTTGAGTCCATCAGGTCAATTGAGTTCATTTGCTCATTGAGTCCTGTAATAAAGTGAATCAATTGAGTCCAATTGAGTTCACTTAGTCTATTGAGTTGAGTCCTTTTGTTTTCAATTGAGTCCTGTATTGAAGAGTGAGTCCTGTAATAAAGTGAGATAACTGAGTCCAGTTGAGTCTACTTAGTCATGTAAGTCCCTTGTTTCAATCAAATGAATCCTGTAATTTTCATTCAAGTCAAGATCCAAGAGGAGAGTCACCAAACCAAGAGATTTACCAGGCCCCCTAACTAGAACTAGACTTCATATACCTGGGCCCCTACTCAAGCCCCCCAGCCAAGCGCCTAGGCCCTTTCTTGCCACCCAAGCCGAGAAGGTAGGCGCCCCCTCCCAGTCCAAGTTCATTTGGCACCCCAGCCCAGCATGAAGATTGGCACCCCAGTCCAAGCCACCCCAGCGTTGGCACCCTAGCCCAAGGCCCACCAGGAGACGACGCCCCTCTTAGCCCAACAAGAACCAGGCATCCCAAGCCCAAGAGGAAAAGGCACCCAAGCCCAAGAGGATTCAAGCCATTCCAAGTCCAACATGGAATTGAGTTTTCTTAGCCCTCAAGTTTTGTAATCTCAGTCTGTCAAGGAGTCCAGGGACCTGGGTGAATATATAAATACCCACCCCCTCCCCCTTGTAATTCATAACTTGAGTGAATGAAAATTTGATTGCTTTTGCTTTATTTTTCATGCTTTGTTAAGCATTGACTCTCCATGAGGGAGAGGGTATAAGGCTCAGCTATCTTTCAAACCCTAGCATCTTTCCAAAACCCTAGCTGTGCTTGCTACAAACCCTAAGGCTGCCCATCCTTGCTCCAATCTAGGCCGCCCACCATCATCATCCACAAACCCTAGGATGCCCACTCTTCAACTTAGCCCTAGTCGCCCCCTACTTGTCTTCTTCCATAAAACCCTAGGCCGCCCCTCTTCAACCCAGCCCTAGGCCGCCCCTTCCAACCTCATCCAGGCCTCCACACTAAGGCTCCAGGTGTCCCCCACAACTCCAAACATCCCTACATCAATCCTGGCTGCTAGCACATCCTGCGATCCTCTTGCCTTCTCCTCTCTTCTAACTTCCAGTTCTCTATTTTTTCCATCTTCTACATCTCTAACCCTTGATGATTGCAGGATCCTTCCTGTGCCACGCCCTCTGGATGAAGTTTTTTTACCCTCACAACCAGCTGATAAAAAGCTGATAGATCCGCGGGAAAATGGCTTTGCCATCCAGGCACCGATCCGAGGCATGAGATCCCTTCTACGATGCAAAGAGAATCATTGCTAGGTAATTTTGACCCTTCCCTTCACTCTTTGTTTGAGTTCTTGAAGGTGAACATGTTCCTAATAGGTGTTTCTTAACCCTAGGATCCTCTTTTTTATTACTTTGTTAGAACTTTGCTATACGGGTAGAACTTAGTTGTTACAGGAAAACCCTACTTACTCTTAGTTAGTTTTCGAGAATAAAACCATCTAAAATCTGAAAATCATTGCTTGCTTTGATCTGAGATTTTCAAATGTTCATCCCACATCTCTGCATGCCCTCATTCCTCATCAATTTTTGGTATCAGAGCTGGATTAGGACATGTTCTTGCACAGTAGTTAAAAATTCTGCATGCTGAAATCTGCGTAATAGTCTAAACCTAGGATTTGTTTTCCATCAAAATTTTTTGTTTTGCATCAAAATTTGCATATTTTAATCACATATTTAGTCCTCTGTGTTTCTGCAATTTTCTGTAATTTTCTTATGTGGAAAACAAAATAAATTTTGCATGAAATCCTAATGACCACATTGTTGAAATTCTGCACACTAGATTAGGGCTGAACTTTGCTTCCCTAAAACCCCTCAAAACTTAATATTCTTTGCAATTAATTAGATTCTGTTAGTCCTTAATTACCTCTACCATCTGCTAAAAAAAAAAAATAGAAAAAAAAATTCGCAAAAGAAAACCCTAACATAAAAACTTGCTTTCTGAAATTTCTGCACACCTAGTTTAGAGCTGAAATTTGATTGCATAAAAAACTCTTCAAACCCTAATTTTTCTTGCACTTAATTAGCTGCTGTTAACCTCATTAGATCTTCTATTTACCACAAAAAAACAGAGAAACAAAAATTTTATTTTCTATAATTTTCTGATTTTAGTTCATGCTGCAATTTAGGGTTCATATGTATGCATGCATCAATAAATCACTTAAGGGCACTTTTACTATGTCAGATGAGGGAAGGATGTCATTACCTTTTCTTGGTCCGAAACAACCACCCCGCATTCAAACCCAAGCCTTAATTAACATCAAATAGAAACCTAATTGAGCTAGGAACACCAATAGGTCCAGTTCGGGTTTTGTGAGAAAGCTAGTGCACCCAATCCTTCACTTATTTCTTAAAGCTGGTGTCTAGGCTAGAGATCCAGAGGCAAATGCCCTAAACGGAGCTGTGGTTACCTAATTAGGACACTACGATTAGCAAGGGGGCCTCCCACACTCCCACCTCTTACCTGGCCAGTGGAAAGGGTAATTATTGAATTGGATGTAAGTTGAGCTTACTCATTCTACTTGAGCTACTAGGTCTAGAAAATCCTAGAACGTTTTGTGTGTGCTTATTGCATGACCACTAGATTAGGAGTCTAACCCCACCAGTCCTAACCCTAACTCAATCTAACCATAGAGTCCAATCTTGACACCATATTGAGGACCCTAATTGAACAAATTATCCAAATGAGCCAAATGTGCAATAGGTTTGACCGATTGGATGAACGTCTTGGAAACCTAGGACCAGGAAGATTCCTGCTAAGCCTAGACTTGAGACCCCATATCCCACACCTCTTAACCCTAGGAGAGCCCCATGCCATGACCCAATATAGGATCTTAGTGCAAGGAGACCAAATTATGGTTTCATGGATCAAGATGAAAGAGCCACTATGAACATTAGGTTAGAAACACATACTTTTGGTGGCGATCTTGATCTTAAGGATTACTTTGATTGGGAAAGAGATATGAATTAGTATTTTGAAAGGGATCTAATGATTGAAGAAAGGAAGTTTAAGTTTGCTAAACTCAAGTTAGTTTGCCAGGCTAGAATATACTTGGGTAATGTTGAAAGGATGACTAGAAACAGAGGAGAAAAACCCATAGCTACCTGAAGAGCTATGAAAAGCAAACTTAGGAAGAAGTACCTTCTTGTACCCTATCATCAGAGACCCCTAGAACAATGGCAGAAGCCAAATCAAGGACACAAACCTATATCTGAGTACATATCCATGTCTTATGAGCCCAGTAGACCCATAGCCCATCGATCCCTACCCATGTCTTATAAGCCCAGTGGACCCGTAGCCCATTAATCCCTATCCATGTCCTATGAGCCCAGTAGACCCATAGCCCATCGATTCGAACTCATGTCTTATGAGCCCAAGAGACCCATGACCCCTTGACCTGAACCCATGTCCTATAAGCCCAAGAGACGCATAACCCATTAATCAGAATCCATGTTCTATGAGCGGAAGGAACCCATAGCCCATCGACTTGAGCCCAATAGGATTAGCACCCCTAAATATCAGCTAGGTACTAGTCAAGTTCTCCTTAGTCAACCCAAACCCGATAGGATCAGTACCTCTAACTATCAACCAAGTACTAGTCAAGTTCCCTTTAGTCGACCCGAACCCGATAGGTTCAGTACCCCGGTCATCAGCCAAGTACTAGTCAAGTTTCCCTTAGCCAACCCACCCCTACTATGCCATTTATTCTTAAGGATGATATTAAAGAGAAGGTATATGTTGCAGAACCAGAGTTAGTTGACCAGGAAGATACTCAAGTTAAAGCTGTATTGGAAGAACAGTTAAAGGAAGAGAACCATAACATTGCTACTCAAGCTTTACCTGAGGAGACACTAGAAGAGAACTCAATTATAGAGTCCGGTCCTAAAATTCATGAACTAGAGGAATTTATTGAGGACATGATCTCTTTAATTCAGTACCCTCAGGATGAAGCCACTCCTTTAGTCCCAATTAAAGATCTCTTTTTTGAAATTACCAACTTATCCTTTTACACAGTAGATCTTTATTTCTTATAGATCAATGTCCACATCCTAAGGTCATCCCCGTGAATCTAGAACCAGTCGATGAATCCTCTTCCTATTTTCTACCTTTTCTTGAGGGTTCCAAAGTTTTTAGGACCATTAGATTATATTTTGTAGAGGTTAGCATGTTGCATCAGGAAAAAATTTCTAGTCTCGAGCGATCATTGAAGGGTAAAGGTGTGGCGAGCCAACTTTCAGATAGACGAGCTTAATCTTTCAGTGATATAGAAAGATAGTTTTTTTTTGAAACAGACAGAAGAGTTGACTCTCTTAGAAGAATAGAAGATTGGATTTTTGAATTTCTTCAGGCGAGCCGACTCCTCATCAAGCGAGATGACTCATGGCCCTCTGATAACAATTCAATGGCTAGTTCTGTAGACTTTTAGATTTCAATAAAATTTGATTCAAATAGCTAGAAATAGCTAGAAGAGTCTTTAAACTCATGGATATTCATTAGGAGAAGTATAAAAATAAATATTAAGCTCAGAAATCCACATAATCATTGAATATAATTGAGAACAAAAAGATATTCAAAGCTATTATTGAAAACTTAAGAGATTCTAATTACTTCCTAACCAACTCTCTTAAAGCAACTAGTGAGCAACTTAGAGGGCATTGAAGACCATTCATTGAGGCATTAAGAGTCTTCAAGTCAAGCTTCAATGACAACAACTTTGCTCTTTTTGAGTTTGTTCTGTTGCATTTTTTTGATTCTATTTTTATGTTACAAGTTTCAATAAGATTTAAAACTTAAATTTTATTTTATAAGATTTTGATTGGCTGGTCTTTAAAGCCAATTGAATTTGTTTATGAGCCCATGTCAAAATAGATATGCATTGGATTTTACATTGTAAGCCTAGGAAAACAATTCGATTGTATTCTTGAGAGAATATAATGAAAATCTCAAGTGGACTTTGGAGAGTGAATGTAGGTACTGGGATTACATTGAACCACTATAATTTCTTATGTTTGTGTATGTGCTTCTGCCTTCTTTATTTGTACATCTATTTTAGTTCACACATCACTTAGCTCACATACTATAAGTTTTCAAAGAGCACATATCTGCTTAAATTTTTTGAAAATCCAGTTCAATCCCTCTTAGATTATCAGTCCGGGCAAAAGAATGTTTTCAGCTACAATTGATTTTAAATTATTTTATTACAATGAAAAGGAGGAGAAAGAATAATCTCTATCTGGAATTTTTTGAAAACTAGCTTTTAAATCCAAAGTCCTTAAATGTATGAAATGCTTCCCCCATTCCTGCATCATTAAGCCCTTTACTTTTTCTGAAATTTGATTGTAATAAAATGATTATTCATAAAGGGAGAAATGATGAGTTAAGTATATGCTTTATAATTTAACCTTGATATTTTCTAAATCTTAAATCATATCCTTTTGATGTTGTTAAAAAGGAGGAGAGGATAAGTTGAGTACAGGCTTGAGCTAAATCTAAATTTTTATTCATGAAGTATGTTCTTAATATATTTATTTATTTACTTTATATTAATTATATATGAATCACATAAACACACTATAATCTATTTTGCATATACTCTATTTTGCATATACTTAAAGTTTTATCATCATCAAAAAGAAGAAGATTGTTGACCTAAGGATTGATTTTGATGATAACAAAATTTTAAGTACAGATGATATTAATTGTGTATTTCAAAAATGAATGTAGGATCTCTCAATTACTCATAAAGATGCATTAAATTAAGGAAGAAATCCTCTTAAAGAAGCTAAATCAAAAGGCTTTCGAGTAAAATTATATAAGTTTTGGCTTAGAGATAAAATAGTCTTAAGAAGGAGACAAGTACCATTGGAAGAATAAATTTTAATATTGGAGAAGTAGTTGAAGTATTTGAAAAAGTTGGAAAAGTATTTGAAGTACTTGAAAAAGCTTTTTAAGTATTTTAAAAAAGTATTTGAAGTATTTTAAAAAATTGGAGAAGTATTTAAAGTACAAATTTTAATGTTGGAGAAGTATTTAAAGTATTAAAAAAGTTAGAGAACTATTTGAAGTGTTTGAAGAAGTTTCTTAAGTATTTTAGAAGCCTTTATAGTGAAGGAGTCGACTCTTGGAACAGATGAATCAGCTCTTGTAAAAAAATAGAAGGCTGAATTCTCAAAACATGTAGAAAAGTTGGCTCTTGGAATAGACAAGTTGGCTCTTATAGAAAAAATAAAAGGTTGAAATTTTAGAACATATAGATGAGCCGACTCTTGTAATAGGCAAGTCGGCTCTCTCAGAGAAAATAGAAGATATTCTTTTCAGGATATGTAGACAAGTCAACCCTTAACCCAGATGAGTCAACTCATGAATTTCTGATAGCTATAATGGCTAGAGCTGTAAACTTTTAAATTTATCCAAAACTTTTTCCAATAGCTATTTTTCAAATTCCAATAGCTAAGGACTTCTAAACTAATTAAAATACATGGAAAACACTATAAAATAAAGGATCAAATTTAGATTGATAATAACTATTGAAGATCTTTTTGAAAAAGGATGAGATATCCACAAGTATTCATTGACACTCAAGAGAGACCAACTACTTTTCACCAACTACTCTAGAGACATTTAGTAGGCAATCAGAAGAGTGATCAATCACATTTACGGCCACATCCAAGTGATCTTCAATGAAGTTTTAACAGCAACCAATCCAACTCTTAAGAAGTTTTGTTTGTTGTATTTTATGGTTCTTATTTTTATTACAAGTTCCAATTGGATCTAAAACTTGGAGATTTGTTGTAAAAGTTTTGATTAGCTTTTCTAGTAAAGCCAATTAGATTATTTGTGACCTCATGTAAAATAAAAGTGTAAGATTTTAATTGGCTATCTTAGTAAAATTAATTGGATTTTGGATTGTGAGCCCAAAAATAATCTGGTTTTATTCTTGATGACAGTGAAAATTCTTAAGGAAAGCTTAGAGAGTAGATGTAGGTGTTGGGAGTACATAGAACCTCTATAAAATTACTTTTATTTATGTATGTGCTTTTCTTATTTTATTTCAATATTTAATTCTTGTCTCCACTCACTTAAATCACATACTTAATTTTTTTTTTTACAAAGTGCACATACTTGTTTAAAATTTTTGAAAACCTAATTCACCCTCCTCTTGGATTGTCTTATTGGATAACATGTATTTATATTATTGGTAGCATGTTAATAAGTTATATACATTATGTTAATATTGATATGTTTATTTATTTATTTTTTTAGTATTGGCAGGAGTCTAGCTTCCTTGTTGACATAGGAAATTGGCCTTACATAGGCAACACTACTTGATATATGCATCATGCCATATTTGTGATAGGCTGGATTTTATGGCCTAAGCCCCATTGGTTTCATCCAATTAGATTGGTACTTGATTACTACCTTTGTAGAGTAGTGATGTCCAGAGACTCATACATTTCACCTGCCGGATAGAGAGTGCACCATTACCTTGGATGACATTGGCATCCAGTCGGGTTTATTAGTTGACAATCATCCAATTATACGTAGTACATGCCATGATTGGCAATATGTTTGCTTAGAGTTCCTAGGTGTTGTAATGTCTCCAGGTAAACTCAAGGGTTCGAGGTCGAGTATTATGCAGCTAGGAGAGCAATTCAATGAGTTACCCCCCCCCCCCCCCCCCCCCCCCCAATGCAAATGATCTAGCCATATAGTGTTATGCTAGAGCATATATTTTATAGCTTATGAGGAGATGTCTATCCATGAATAAATCAAATAACTTGATGCATATTATGTTTTTACCATTACTCGAGGATTTTGAGTCTGCAGGATACTATAGTTAGGGCAGTGTAGGCCTTATATAATTATATAGAGAGATATGTAGGGCAAGGAGGAAACAAGCATATGATATAGTCGAGCCCCCGATATTACTATAGTTGTGGGCATGTGATAGGTTTCCTTATATAGCATCGCATAGATTAGATAGGTATGTTGCAGATCCTATGATGGATCTATGCAATGGTGGTGCATTGCTTGCAGGTTCATTAGGCATGAGGTAAGTAATGAAATTTGAATATTTATATTGATATACAAGTATGTGTAGATGATCTCTCACATATTTTTTATGGTGTAGATAAAGAGATGCATTTTTGATGTCAAAGGTATCGATGCATGTTCTTATTCCATATCCACACCATCTCGATCAGTAGAAACCAGAGCGAGTATGGATTACATATGTTTTTTATATAATTATGTTTGGTATTAATTTATTTCTATTACTTATATTCTACATCCCTTATACACAGGCGATATGGTTGCCATATACTCCTAAGATTATCATATAGCTACCAGATTATTGTTTGGATGAACAGGATATATAGCATAATTGAGTGCCACTTATATGTTTCCATATTATAAAGTGGTACTTTGTTGACAAAGAATTGCACCAATTGGGATTTGGCAGCTTAATCCAAACTATTGTGATACTAATATGGGGTTGCATCATATCGACTTGAGAGGACAAGATAATTAGGATTGGAGCAACACTCATAAGTACTTTATTCATCTATGGGAGAGCCATCGAGATTACACTGTAGATGGTCCTATTAATGATATCATGGACTTCTACAATTCATACATGCAAGGGTACCGAGGCATCACTCAGTAATTCATTAGTCATAGTGGTACAATGTTTGATTTTCCGGTATTCCCTATAATTTTATTTACTTACTATCGTGCATGTTTATTATTTTTATTTTATGATGCTCATTATGTACTTGTCTATTTTAGAGTTATGGTCTGGCAATGATACATGATCTTGCTCATCTAGACTCTATATCCACATCCTCACATGATATCCAAGATACTTGTAGATCTGTCCTCCATGTTGTTAATGAGCCATATTGGTAAGGATTTCTATGCTCATAATGTCAGCATAGAGAATGAGACTCCATCACCTTTTACACTTCCATCATCATTGGAAGCACTTGCTTCAGCCATGCAAAGATGGGGCAATCAACAACATACTACGTCTCCATCCCCGATACTAGACTTTCCTTAGTTCATTCCATACATATCATCAACCATGTACATGCATGATAATGTAAGCCAATTCACATCTGTTGAGGAGGCTATTGAGCATTTTGAGTATATGATGGACGACATGACCCACTAAGAATTTTAATATGTTGAAGGTGTCCAGGTGGTTATCGGTCAAATAGAGTATTATATGGAGGAGCATGAGGAGCCGAAGCAACTCGTAAGGAGGAGGTGACCACCATGTAGGACGAGTTTTATGTGGTTATGTACTACATGGATTATCTCTATTCTCTTTTATTTTTCATGTGATGATAATATATCAAAGTTGTATCGAACTTATTTATATTGGTCTGGCTTATATGTAAGGATAGGGTTTGTATCTCTCATATGTATACATATGGCTTTTTTGAGTTTTTGTTATATACTCATAGTTGCAAATGAATGACTGCCTATATGCATGCTTACTCTAAAGCATAAACCTTAAATCAGAAACCCTAAATCCAAAATCCCAATGTTGACTATAGTCTTGATTTTGATGATTACAAAGTAATTGATAGGAGGTGATTTCATCAAGATCGACCATTCATTGTAGAAAACCAATAATATGGGTAGTGGACTGGGCATATCGGTCAGGGTTGTCCACCTGGCTCGGGAAAATGATGATCGATCACCATAATGTCCAATTGACTGACTTGGCTTGGCACATGTGCGATTAACCAGGCTATTGACCTAGGTTGACTGTCCGGCTTGGATAATTGCTAATCGACCTACTTGGCTAGGCACATGGTCGGTCAATTAGGCATGTCAACTTTGATCAATTGCTCGACTCAGGTAATTTTCGATCAACCGTTATAGGGGTCGATCGATCAACTAGGCTTGGCACATGGGTGGTTGATTAAGCATGTCGACTAGGGTCAACTGCACAGCTCAAGTAATTACCAGTCGATCGCTCTAAGGGCCGATCAACTAACTTTGCTTGGCACACAGGTGGTTGACCAGGGTTGACTATCCATCTCGGTTAATTCCCAATTGACAACTCTAGGGGTTGTCAACTAGATGTTCATGGTTCACTCAATGGTCGATCGACTGGCATACCCGTGGCTGATTGACCACCAATTTTTTGATGCATCTGCTGGTACTAGCACAATGCAGCTTAACCAGGTTATTCTAATTTTGGGATTTTGGTGTTGAGTTTTTATGTTGTACTCAGGGCTCAATGTGGATAACAAAGATTGCTTTCCTGGGTCTTGGGTCGTCGATCACTTATGTGGATGTTACTTATAATGGAAAGTGAATATTGGGCACCAACAAACATGTATTTGATCCTTATATGCACTATTCTAGAACCAAAGATACCATGTTTTGGTTTACTGTACTTTAAATTGATGCGAGGAGATTTTTTTTCCCTGCTCATGTCAATACATTTTTTCTTTTTTGTTCTCTATGATGCACTTTCTAGCTAGTACTTAAGATGGAGAATTTATCTAAAGATGAAAGTAAAAATTCAACTCTTATGCTTCAGAGGAGTATGAAATATATTTCTCTTTTGACACTTTGTTGGCTTTGGCTCTTAATTTTGATGAATAACAAAATGCTGAGTATATGTTTGAACTAATGTTTTAATTGGAGTATGAATTTCAGGCCTTAGGTATATCAATTTCTCCAACAAGAAGGTAACAAGTTTAAAATTTTGAGAGCAAGAAATTTTTTATAGTTGATTGAGTTTTTCACCTTGGAACATCGTTAAAACAATCTTTTTGGACTTTATGAAGAATGATTAAATGGATTCATGCACAAATCCTTAAGGAATTCAAGTTTGGCATCCTTTTTGGATGGGACAGAAGCAAGTGTTGACTCACAAGGTCGACTCATGAAGAAAAATTTAGAGTTTCAAAAGACCATCATGCAAATTTTGAAGTGGCATGCCCAAGTGTCGACTTATGAGGTCGACTCACACACCAAGTGTCGACTCATGAGGTCGACTCACACAACAAGTGTCGACTCATGAGGTCGACTCATCGTCCGAAAAAATCTTTGGGATAGAACTTCAAGTTTTCTGGATTCTGCATCAAGTGTTGACTCATGAGGTCGACTCATGGATCAAGTATCGACTCATGAGGTCGACTCAAGGTCTAACGACTAGTTTTTCAGAATTTCAGACTTGCTTTCAAACGATTCCAAACAGCTATTTTTCGAATTCTAACGATCTTCAATGGTCTTTTCAGTGGATTTAAGGTATTTAACACTCACCAAACCTCATAAAGTCAAAAAAAAAAGAATGAATTCACATGAGACAAACTCCAATCATTTGAAAAGACAAGAAGAGTGTGTTTAAAGAGATTCCCTTGCAAAAGCTTTCCATTTTTGAGTTGTTAAGGTTTCAAGTGCTTGGCCATAATTGTGCATTCAAGAGATTCCAAGAAGAAGTCAACTCAAGCAATCAAAAAAGCTTCAACGATCTTCATTTCAGCTCATTCTAGGAGCTTGTATTATGATCTTTATTATATTCTTGTTCTTGCTTTGCTGACCTAGGTTTCAAGATTTTTGAAACTAGGTTATAAAGGTTGTTGGTGAGCCAAAGGATAAAACCAACTAGGGCTTGACTTGTGAGCCTAAAGACAAAACAAGTTGTAAAGGTTGTTGGTGAGCCTAGGTAATAAAATCAACTTAGGTTTTGACTTGTGAGCCTTGGAAAATAAGTCGGCTGTAATCTTGAAGAGATTATAGTGAAATTCTCAAGGAAAAGCTTGGGGAGTGCACGTAGATGCTTGGAGTGCACCGAACCACTATAAAACATTGTGTTTGTGTGTGATTGCTCTCTTTCCTACTTGCTCTTTATTACTTGTATTTAATTTATTGTTATCCACTGCATATCTCTTACAGCTAATCATTTTGTTTCATAAATACTTCAAGGCCAGCACATAATTGTTTTAATTTTTAAAAAATCCAATTCACCCCCCTCTTGGACTCCATTTCTGGGCAACAAGTGGTATCAGAGCCCCAGTACTCTACTTGTAGATCCAACGATCTTGAGTGAAAGATCATGGCAGCCCCAATTGGTATGGATGTTGTAGAAGGGCAAGCCTTTAACCGTCCCCATTATTTAATAGCACAAATTACACATACTAGAAGACACGCATGCACATTTATTTACAAGCTATTGATTACAATATATAGAGAATTATAGTTAAAGGGCCTCATCAGCCCACTCACTTGGTTAATGGCATTCTCACTCCTAAACTTGAAGAAGATTGGAATGAGAATGACATTAAGCAAGTTAAAATTAATGCTAAAGCTATGAACTTATTTTTTATGCACTTGACCCTGGTGAATTCAATAAAATTTCAAATTATCTCTCCACCAAGAAAATATGGGACATGCTTGAAGTTACCCATGAGGGTACACATCAAGTGAAGACTACCAAAGTAAACATGCTTATTCATACCTATGAAATGTTTAGAATGGAACCTTCTGAATCTATTAGTGAAATGTATACTAGATTCACTAATATTGTAAATGGCATGAGAAGTTTAGGTAAGGTTATTTCTCATGGTCAACTTGTGAATAAACTCCTCAAGTCTCCTTTGGGTTCATGGGATGCTAACGTCACCACCATAGAAGAAGCAAAAGATGTCAACACACTTCCTCTCGAGTAGCTTTTGGGTTCATTAATGACTTATGAGCTCTCCTTGAAATAAAAGACCATGGACAATGATAAGAAGAAGAAATGAATTGCCTTCAAGTCCACTACAAAAGAAGAGCCATGTGATGAATCTGAAGAAGAGGATAATGAAGATGAGACGGCTCTTATAGCAAGAAAGTTTAGGAGATTTATGAGAAAGAAGAAATACAATTTCAAGAAGAAACCTCAAAAGGGAGAGCCTAGCAAAAAGAAAGAAAAAGAGAAAGAAAAAGAGTAGCCCATATGCTTTGAGTATAAGAAACCCAATCACTTCAAGTTGGACTGCCTCCTACTCAAAAAGAGCAGAAGAAGATTAAGAAAGAAAGCAATGATGGCAACCTGGAGAGATAGCGAGGACTTAAGTTCTGATGAAGAACAGCAAGAGATTGCAAATTTCTTTTTAATGGCCAACAGTGATGAGATAGTGTCAGAACCTAAAGAAGAATTTACTTTTGAAGAATTGCATAAAGTTTTTGATGAATTAGTAGTTGATTTTCAAAAACTTAAAATAAAATACAAGGAACTAAGAAAGCAAAATCTGGATTTGCTTAAAACAAATGATAAGTATTTGATTGAACATGATTGTTTGCTCAAAGAAAATAAAAAGCTAAATGCTAAAATTATCTTTTTGAAAAAGGAAAAGGAATATTTGAAAAAGATAAATTCTTTTGTTTCAAATGAAAATTTTACTAAATAAAACAAAGAGCTTTTACATGAAAACAAGAAGTACAAGGATGAGCTTAAAAAACTAAAACCTTTTGTGAAGAAATTTACTTATAGTTATGAAAAACTTAACATGCTTTAAATAATCAGTGGGAGGTTTTCAACAAAACTAGATTAGGTTTCAAAACTCAAAAACAACAAAAGTTTTTCAAGAACTTCTTTGTACCTGCTTCATCTTCTATTACCTGTTATTCTTGTGGCAATATAGGACATAAATCATATCTGTGCAATTGAAGAAAATTGAAAGTTAAAAAGGTTTGGGTTCCAAAAGGAACCATAACTACTAACCTTGAAGGACCCAAGATGACTTGGGTACCTAAAGTCTCCACCTGATTTGTTGTTGTAGGTGTGCCTTGCAACCAATAAAAGAAGAATGTGGTACCTCGACAGTGGTTGCTCAGCACATGACTGGAGATGTGGAGCAGTTCTCTTCACTTGAATATTAAAATGGTGGAAATGTAACTTTCAGTGATAATGGAAAAAGTAAAATTGTTGCCATTGGTAAAGTCCATATCACCCCTTCTACTTATATAGATAATGTTTATTATGCTGATGGTTTAAAGTATAATTTACTTTGCACTAGTCAGTTTTATGACAGATTTTAAAGTTATTTTCGAATCTTCCATGTGCATTGTTTCTAGTCTTGATGACAATGGCATCAAGTTTATTGGTCATAGGCATGGAAATATTTATATGGTTGATTTTGATGATCTTCTAGTTCAAAATGGTCAATGCCTAGTGGCTATGGAAGCCAGGATCAATGAAACTAGTTAGCTTTGGCATCGTAGACTAGGATATGCTAGTATGCATTTGCTTTCAAAACTTTGCAAAAAGAGTTTAATAAAAGATTTGCCAAAACTTAGTTTTGAAAAGGATAAGATTTGTACTGCTTGCTAACTTGGAAAACAAACTAAATTATCTTTTAAACCTAAAGGAGTTGTATCTATATCTAGACCCTTAGAATTACTTCATATAAATTTCTTTGGACCAACTAGAACATCTAGTTTGGGAGGTAAGAAGTATGTTATAGTTATTGTAGATGATTTCTCATGTTTTACATGGGTCATGTTTTTAACTCATAAAGATGAAACTTTTTCTGTATTCATTAAATTTCATAAAAGAGTCTCAAATAAAAAAGGTGTTTCAATTGTTTCTTTAAGAAGTGATCGTTGTATAGAATTTGAAAATCATGATTTTGAACAGTTATGTAGTGAAAATGATATTCATCATAACTTTTCTTCACCTAGAACACCTCAACAAAATGGGATAGTAGAAAGAAAAAAATAGAACTCTTGAAGAAATGGCACGCACTATGCTTTACGAAAATGATTTGCCAAGATATTTTTGGGCGAAACCATAAACACTACTTGCTATATTTTAAATCGTATTTTAATCCATCATATTCTAAAGAAAACACCTTATGAACTTTGAAAAAATAGAAAACCTACTATTAAATATTTTTGTATTTTTGGATGCCGTTGTTTCATTCTAAACAATGGTAAAGATAATCTCAGCAAATTTGATGCCAAGTCAGATGAGGGTATCTTTTTAGGATACTCTACTTCTAGCAAGGCATACAGGATCTTCAACAGAAGAACACTTCTAGTTAAAGAATCCATTTATGTAGTTTTTAATGAGACTGATAAAAATTTTCTAGAAAAGAAGATGTTGTTGATAATGAAATAGGTATACAAAGATTTGAAAAAGTGAAGAACAATGAAAAACCTTCCAAGGAGCAAGATAACAATTAAGATAATGAAGGAGAACAAGTACAAGGAGTTGAAGTATCCTCAACACAAAATCCACTTCCTAAAGAATGGAGGTATGCTCATGGACATCCCAAAGAACTTATAATTGGTGATCCATCGAAAGGGGTAAGTATTCATTCATCTTTTAGAAATGTATGTAATTATCTAGCTTTTATTTCTTAGGTAGAACCTAAATCTATTAAAGAAGCTGAATTTGATTGTAATTGGATGAATGCTATGCAAGATGAGCTAAATCAATTTAAAAGAAATAATGTTTGGACTTTAGTTGAAAGACCTACTAATGTTTCAATAATTAGTACAAAATGGGTCTTTAGAAATAAGCTTGATGAAAATAGTTTGGTCACTAGGAATAAATCTAAGCTAGTTACCAAAGGCTACAATCAGGAGGAAAGGATTGATTTTGATGAAACATTTGCTCATGTTGCTAGAGTTGAAGCAATTAGGCTATTATTGGTATTTGCATGTTTTATGGATTTTAAACTATTTCAAATGGATGTCAAAAGTACCTTTTTGAATGGTTTTATCGAAGAAAAGTTTATGTTGAACAACCCCCCAATTTTGAAAATTATGAATTTCCGGATCATGTTTTAAACTTCATAAAGCTTTGTATGGTTTGGAACAAGCTCCAAGAGCTTGGTATGATAGATTGAGCTCTTTCTTGCTTAAAAATGATTTTTCTAGAGGAAATGTAGACACTACTTTATTTTTGAAAAAGAATAATGATGATCTCTTTGTAGTACAAGTTTATATGGATGATATCATATTCGATGCTACTAACGAATGTCTTTGTCAAGAGTTTGCAAAGTTAATGCAGGGAGAGTTCGAGATGAGCATGATGGGAGAGCTTAACTTCTTCCTTGGACTCCAAATAAAGCAAACAAAAGATGGGATCTTCATCAACCAAACCAAGTACACAAAAAAAATATTAAAAAAATTTGGGATGGAGAGCACCAAGCCATTCGGTATGCCTATGAGCTCCTCTTATAGAATTGACAAAGATGGATCAAGTAAATCTATAGACCAAAAATTATATAGAGGCATGATTGGTTCATTGCTTTATCTAACTACTAGTAGGCCAGATATTATGTTCAGTGTTTGTATGTGTGCAAGATATCAGTCTGCCCCTAAAGAGTCTCATATTTTGGCTGTTAAATACATACTTAGATATCTGTCTGACTCTATTAATATTGGTCTATGGTACTCTAAAGATTCTTCATTTGAATTGATTGCTTATTCTGATGCTGATTTTGCTGGGTATAAACTTGATCGAAAAAGTATTAGTTGAACTTGTCAGTTCCTTGGAGTTAATTTGATTTCATGAAGTAGCAAGAAACAGAATTCAGTTGCTTTATCTATGGGTAGAAGCCGAATATATAGCAGCTGGAAGTTGTGTGCTCAAATCCTATGGATCAAACAACAACTCGAGGATTTTGGCATTAAACTAATTAAGACACCCATAAGATGTGACAATACTAATGCGATCAATTTAACTAAGAATCCTGTGTAACATTCAAGAAGTAAACACATTGAAATAAGACATCATTTCATAAGAGATCATGTGCAAAATGGTAATGTAATGCTTGATTTTGTGTGTACTGATAATCAATTAGCAGATATTTTCATAAAACCTCTAAGTGAAGATAGATTTTTCATGATTAGAAGGGAGCTCGGTGTCATTGATCCTTTTCCTTAAATCCCTTCAAATTCTTGTTAAAATCTTTCAAAATGTTTCAAAATTTTCAAAATATCTCTTATAACATCTTCTAAATCTTTTCCTGGATTTTTTTGAATTTTTTTGGAATTAATTTTGCTTTTCCTGGATCAAGTGTCGACACTTGAAAAATTGCCAAGTGTCGACTCATGTGAAATGTCGACACTTGAGTGTTTTCGAAGTGTCGACTCATGATATCGGGACTGAATTTTTAAAGGCTTCTATAAACCCTTTTCAACCAAATTTTCTCCCTCTCCCTAGCACCGTGTGGTCCCCAAACTCTCTTTAAACCTCCAAGAACAGTGGATTGCCCCTTCTAACCCTCGGATTTCAGATATTTTCCCTCCTTTTTTGTGGATTTTTCAGTCAAACCATAGCCCCTTGTTTTTCCTTTAATTTTTTTCTTGGATTTGGTCTGAATCATGTATCTTCACTATGATTTTGGCCAAAATCCTTGATCCTCCCGTGATTTTTCCTCTTAACCGAGCCGGTTCCTATTTCTTTAGATTTCTTTGGCTCGTGAGTTGCTCGGTTCCCCTTTCTCCTCTTTCCTTGTTTCATTTTCTTTCGACCTCTCCCACATTCCATCTCTTTCCCTCTTCTTCAAATTATTTCCCCTCCTTGGATCCTCTCTTGGTCTATTTGCTCTTCCCTCTTCTTTTTTCCTTACCTTCTTTCTTCTCCCTCATCCCTCTTCATGGTGTTGTTTGAAAATGGGTCCCCGGAAGTAGCTGGCATATAGAAAAAGAAGAACAGAGCAGGGACAGTCTAGCAGAGAGAGGAAGACTAAGGCCCGACAGGATCCGGCTGAGCAGATAGGGCATGCTACTCAGGAGCAGTCTTTTCCTTCTTCCCCTGGAGCAGCTAGAGTCATGGGGAAGATCATTGCTTATGGTAGGCATTTAGACATTTATTTCTGGGATTCACAAAGCTTTATCATTGGAGATTTACTAAGGGCAGCTGGCCTTATACACTTCTATACTATGGAGAGCACTACTATCCTCAGCTTATCAGGGAGTTTTATGGCAGTATGGCCACTGATGGCCTTCGTTGGATAGCTGTAGTCAGGGGAGTTAAGATATAGGTGACCCCTGAGGTGATTAGTAGGATATGGCAGATCCCACTCCGTGACAGAGCCACAAACCGTGTTAAGAACCGAGAGGCAGCTTTTTGGTGTATTCTGGAGCAGGATGATGTGGCTGGCATTTCAGTTATTTTGGCAAACCAGCTCTCGGTTGAGATGCGAGTACTTCACCATTTAATTGCTTGGATTTTGATTCCAAAGACTGGGCGATTCGATTTTATTACCGAGAGAGAGTTGGTTCTGATGGTGGCTCTGAGACAGTAGACCCCCATCACTTACCTACAATTATGATCCATTAGATGGGTGAGGCTGCCACCCAACGGAGATTATGTTTGCCTTATGGCATGGCACTGACCCAGGTTTTCAGAGATTTCGAAGTTCCATTGGAGGGGGAGCCCTCCAAAGAGATCCTCCATATGGACACGTATGGAGATAAATCTCTTCATAGGACAGGATTAAGATAGATCAGTGGTCGGTGGGTGCGCAGAGAGTCTAGCCAGGAGCCAGATGAAGAGGATAAGCTTCGAGTGGTAAAGGCAAAGGCAGGGCCATCTAGGCCTTCTGATTATCATACACCTCCTAAACCGGCACCAGCAGTGGCATCGGAGTCTGAGCCTATCACACCTGCATCAGTTGTTTCACCTACTGTTGCTCCTCCTTCATCTACAGAGACATCTTTTGAGGAGCATGTTAGGCAGGAGTTCATTGAGGTTAGAAGTGAGATCATGGGTCTGGCAGTCAGGTCTACTAGCTCAGGATTGAGATTGAGAGCTCATACTGACACTCAGCTCTCAAGCATTCAGCAAACCATGGAGGCAGGCTTTACTGAGATCAGAGATCTGTTGAGATCACTATTACCTCCAGTAGCACCTTTAGGTCCACCTCCTCCTCCGCCAGCAGATGATGATGACGACCACCCAGATCGACATGATGATACTCATGATGGTGGTGATGGTGATGGTGGCAATGAGGCTGGGAGAGACAGATAGTTCTGGTGGTAGTGATGACAAAGCAGGAGACTACGAGATAGTCAGCCGAGAGATCCAAAGTCCAGTTGCTTCTCCAGCTGATCCTTACGATGCTCAAATTTTGACTGCACCTGCTTTTGTGACTCCAGCAGAGTCTTTGCCTACTCCTTCCTCTAGGTCCCCTAGGATCTATTCCCGTTATGGACCTGCCCTTAGGACCAGGAGCCAAGCATCTATAAGACCCCTAGAGCCCTTGCATCTAGGACTAGGATCAGTGCTCCCTTTTTTCTTGATCTTCCTTCTGATGAGTAGCCTCATAGATATTTATCTTGTTATGTTTGTTTATGTATTAGTTTGTCTTTACTGTATCAGATGATAGACTTATTTCAGTGTTTGCTATATCAACAATTTTGTACTGAAATTTACTTATTATATCTGAAAACTTGCTTTTATTACTCTTCCCTTGTCTATTTGCTTTGATACTAACCATTATTTGCTGATATTAGCCTCTAACCTTCTTTGTTTATCGTAATGCATTAATTCAGGAAGAGATTACTCCTTTTTAATGCTTGATGTTGACAAAAAGGGGGAGTAAGGAATATAATAAAGAAAACACTAAAGAATTTTTTTTCAGAATTTTTTAATGTTTCATAGATTATTTTTGATAGGGGGAGACTTTTGTTTTCTTTCGCCTTGAAACTCTTTGAAACTTTGGTCTATGAACTAAAAATCTGATCTTTTCTCACTAAAATAAGTGTATGAACCTTGTTTGTTGTCAAATATGAAGATACTTTGATAAATTCATATATTTCCAAAATTCTCGATACCATACTTATCAATCTTTGAAATTTATTTGCTTATATACTTAAGGTTTTGTCATCATCAAAAAGGGAAAGATTGTTGACTTTGGCTCCTTAATTTTGATGAATAACAAAACACTGAGTATATGTTTGAACTAATGTTTCAATTGAAGTATGAATTTCAGGCCTTAGGTACATCAATTTCTCCAACAAGAAGGTAACAAGTTTAAAATTTTGAGAGCAAGAAGTTTCTTATGGTTGATTGAGTTTTTCACCTTGGAACATCGTCAAAACAATCTCTTTGGACTTTATGAAGAATGATCAAATGGATTCATGTACAAATCCTTAAAGAATTCAAGTTTATCATGCTTTTTGGATAGGATAGAAGCAAGTGTCGACTCACAAGATTGACTCATGAAGAAAAATTTAGAGTTTCAGAAGACCAGCATGCAAACCTGAAGTGACATGTCCAAGTGTCGACTCATGAGGTCGACTGACATACCAAGTGTCGCCTTATGAGGTTGACCATCGCCTGAGAAAATTTCTGGGACAGAACTTCAAGTTTTCTAGATTCTGCACCAAGTGTCGACTCATGAGGTCAACTCATGGATCAAGTGTCGACTCATGAGGTCAACTCATGGATCAAGTGTCGACTCATGAGGTTGACTCAAGATCTAACGACTAGTTTTTCAGAATTTTAGACTTGCTTCCAAACAGTTCCAAACGGCTATTATTCGAGTTCTAATGGTCTTCAACGGTCTTTTCAGTGGATTTGAGATATTTAACACTCACCAAACCTCATAAAGTCAAAAAAGAAGAGTGAATTCACATGAGACAAACTCCAATCATTTGAAAAGATAAGAAGAGTGTGTTTAAAGAGATTCCCTTGCAAAAGCCTTCCATTTTTGAGTTGTTAAGGTTTCAAGTGCTTGGCCATAATTGTGCATTCAAGAGATTTCAAGAAGAAGTAAACTCAAGCAATCAAGAGAGTTTCAACGATCTTCATTGTAGCTCATTCTAGGGGCTTTTATTGTGCTCTTTATTATATTCTTGTTCTTGCTTTGTTGACCTAAGTTTCAAGGTTTTTGAAACTAGGTTGTAAAGGTTATTGGTGAGCCAAAGGATAAAACCAACTAGGATTTGACTTGTGAGCCCGAAGACAAAACAAGTTGTAAAGGTTGTTGGTGAGCCTAGGTGATAAAACCAACTTAGGTTTTGATTTGTGAGCCTTGGAAAACAAGTCAGCTGTAATCTTGAAGAAGTTATAGTGAAATTTTCAAGGGAAAGCTTGAGGAGTGGACGTAGGTGCTTGGAGTGCACCGAACCACTATAAAACATTGTGTTTGTATGTGATTGCTCTCTTTCCTACTTGCTTTTTATTACTTGCATTTAATTTGCTATTATCCGCTGCATATTTCTTAGAGCTAATCATTTTGTTTCATAAACACTTTAAGGCCAGCACAAAATTATTTTAATTTTTAAAAGACCCAATTCAGCCCCCCTCTTGGGCTCCATTTTTGGGCAACACACTTATTTAGGAAATATAGCCAAATCTAGAATTTAATTACCATCCTTTTCAAGTTGTGCCTTGTCTAATATTGTCTGGTTAAATAAGTCATAGAAAAAACTGGAGAGTGAAGTGCTTGAGAAACCGAATATGCTTGATAATGGCAACGTAGTATTTTTCAATTTTCAAATTGGGGCTTCTCCTAAGCCAAGTTTATCTGAACAAGATGATGGCATAGCTTTTTCCTCCTTTAATCATTACTCGAGGGAAAAGATAAATAGTCAAAAAACATTGATGGTCATGATTGAAGTAATGTTAAAAAAGATATTCATAAACTAACTCAAAAAGCAATTGATGAACTAATTTCAAATCATTTTTTGCTTGTTTTACATCATTGTATATATGCATCCATCTATATATTCATCTATCATCATTTTGATTTAATCAATGTCATTGTAGGCTTTTTTAATTTGATTTTTGATTTTTAATTTTTTTGGCATATAAATGAAAATAAGCTAGGGCTAGAAAGAACAATTCAGTAGTGATTAAGGTGGTTGTGATAAACAAAATAAATCTTCAACCAAAATTCAAAAAGCATATATAAGTAGATGAGTACTTTTGTTACGGCTACAAATTACTACATGAGTAAATAAATACATGACAAGACAACCATAAGTACCTTTTATGGTTTGCAGCCGAAGTCTAATCATTTCCTGGAGGGTCATGTGGTGGTGGAGGGAACTAATGATAAAACTGCTATACAAAGTGATCAAACCACGCAAATCCATTAACGATTTGTGTTGTCATAAAAGCCTCGAGAGCATCAGCATGTGCATCGATCCATGCTATCAGAGATATCTCCAGTGTATTTATTCGAGTAGACAATACTTGTAGATCAGAAGATTGTTGATCAGACTTCATATGCTAGCTAGACTGGACAAGAAGAGTAAATTGTGTAGGCTGGTGTCGTGGGTAGGTAGACCTTCTTATCCACTATCACTTTCTTCTTTGTGCACATCAACTATATACCTTCATATCCCATTAGTAAATATATATTCCATTTACCTAAGAAATGAGTGATCATAGATGTCAATAGGTCTAAACTTAATAATTTCATCATCAACTATGATAGGGGCAATGAAGGCCTTGAAGATAGCAATCATAATAACTGCATAGAATAGGCAAGATTTTAGATTTTGAAAGCATTCATTCATATAATTTATTATTATATATGGCAAATTAACCCTATCACCCAAAATAATTATTTTCAAGAGATAAATATTTAGGTATGATACATGCTGCCCTTTGGTAAAAAATTGATTATAAAAATGTGATGGATGAGTCAATCATCAAGTGGTAATGCATGTGCACTAAGTTTAGTAGTTTGAGCTAGGATATTATCCTCAAAAATAATTCAAATAGATTCATGATAAACTAAAAATCAGTGACTCTAACAAGTACTATTGAAGAATTTATTACCATCTAAAGGAATGCCTAAAATTGGACTAAGAAAACTAACATCAAACTAAAATAACCTTTCTTTTCACATATAATGAAATAGAACAATTTGTTTTACCAATTTTAAAATTATTATAGAAATGTTTCACTAAAGTATGATAGGTTAGTTTGTTAAATGTAACCAACATATCCTCCTACATAAATATCTAAGTTGAAAATCATCAAATTAGCTTAGGTCTACTATCCCACCCTCTACAACTTTTCTTCAACAAAAATTTGATTCAAACTTTCCCATTTACTTATTATTCAAAAAAAGTTCTTCATCATACCTATGTGAGGGTTGTTTTTCCTTTTCAAGCCGAGCCCTCTTTGCTTTCGACATACCTCCATGTTTTTTTAAAGCCATAGGCCACTAAATGTAGCAGAGAGAAGGGATGGGGAAGAGTAAAGGATTGTTACATGTGAGAGAAAGAGAGGGAGGGTTTTGATTTAGGGACGGGATAGGAGGGAAGGAGAAGGGCTTTGAGGGAAGAAGAAGATAGATTTTCTTTTCTATTTGAACAGAAAAAATTAGGATTTGAGAAACTGGAGGGAGAAGCATGAGGGCTTGAAATTGTGGGCTTGGCCCATGCTTTTCCAATGCGATATTATAAGGCTCTTGCCCAAGATTTCACAAGATAGAGGGAGATCAGGGAACAAGAGTAATTCTTTGTGCACCGCGTGCGGTGCAGCAAATCTAGCATGGCCTACATTGCACGCTTCTATTGGTCCAAAAATATTCACTATAGCATGATGGGACAAAAGCTGAGATGACTAGAATTAATTGAAATTTTTGTCCAAACCAAAATACCATTACGACATCCTAGTTCAAAAGCTACGACACCCCAGTTCAAAATCTACGATACCCTAGTTCAAAAAATGACCTGAAACAGTATTACGATATCCTAATTCAAAACCTATGACACCCTAGTTCAAAACCTATGACACATTGGTTCAAAAATGACCAGAAACAGTATTACGACACCCTAGTTCAAAAGTTACGACATTCTAGTTCAAAACCTACAACACCCTGATTCAAAAATGACCAGAAACAGTATTAGACACCCTAGTTCAAAAGTTACGACACCCTAGTTCAAAACCTATGACACCCCTGCAGAAAATATAAATTAAAACCAGAAACAGTATTACGACATCCTAGTTCAAAGCTACGACACCCTAGTTCAAAATCTATGACACCCCTGCAGAAAAATATAAATTAAAACCTGAAACAGTATTACGTTACCCTAGTTCAAAAGCTACGACATCCTAGTTCAAAACCTATGACACCCCTGCAGAAAAATATAAATTAAAATCTGAAACAGTATTACGATACCCTAGTTCAAAAGCTACGACATCCTAGTTCAAAACCTACACACCCCTGCAGAAAAATATAAATTAAAACCTGAAACAGTATTACGACACCCTAGTTCAAAAGCTACGACACCCTAATTTAAAATCTACGACACCCTTGTAGAAAAATATAAATTAAAACTTGAAATAGTATTACGATTCCCTAGTTCAAAAGCTACGACACCCTAGTTCAAAACCTACGACACTCCTGCAGAAAAGAAACTGGAGGGAAGGATATTTTGTTCTGGTCGAAAATTTTAAATAAAAGCTGAATGATAATTAATACTAGCCACGCTCAGCTCCCATCCCGTCATATTATAGTGGATATATCTGGACCAATAAAAAAGCGTAGTGCGGACCACGCTGGATTTTCTGCACCGCACGCGGTGCAGAAAGACTTTTCCTAGGGTACAATCAATTGGCGTTTTGGGAGGGGTGCTAATGGTTCTTTTTCAAATTTAAATATGGATCAAATTGGAACCAAAGATAAAATGTGGACTTGGCCCAAGATTTTAGAAAATGTGGGTAAAGCCCATGATTCTTGCTGTTAGCTCGTTCCATTAAAAATGCGATATGGATATTAATAATGTTGGTTGGACCCATGATTTGCTACGTGGAGGCCTACTCACCCACATAACCACATTTTGGTAAATAAGATTGTAGCAGGGGCATTTTATAAGAAAATACATAATAAAATAACATTATTTTTTAAAAAAAAACCTAACTAACACTCCTCAAATTAATAATAATAATAATTAAAAAATCTAAAGGAAGGGCCACACCCTTCGTAATTGATTCCACCCCTACCACTTGGTTTAATAAACTAAGATACATATTTTGCAATGACATTGAACCAAATATTTAGATAAAAGCCAATAATATTAGGTTTAATAATTGCCAATCATGAAGTAGACAGCTAACCACCTTAAGTATGGGTTGCAAGCAAGAGATCATGGCTTGACATGTGAGATATTATCCACTCTGGCCCATTAGCCTCATGGTTGTCTCCTTAAATTCTAATTCAAAAAGCACCTCCCGTGAGAAAGATGATTGTTGCCGCTCTCATCGCCGCGCCCGTGCCACGGATCCGCCGATCCCTCCTGACCGCCTGGCGAGGGAGCCTCCCTTCCCGCAGAGAACCTGCAAAAAAGGGGGTTAGAAGACCCTGGCCGGGGATCCCGGCGAGGGAGCTCCGACGGTCAAGTCAGTAGACGACGAGAAGGAACAGACTCTCCACCCGGACCCTCGCAAGGGTTCCAGACTTAAAGAGTTAACTGGTGAAGGAAGCGCTCTGGGGACCAGAATCTCGGCTGGGCCTCCTTGCTGAGCTCACACCCAGTGTTCCCCTCTCGGGATCTCTGGTTTTTCTCTCGGAGCGAGGCCTTTTGCCGGTCCTTCCTCCTTGTCCCCAGGCTAATTGGCTTACCTCGTCGTCCCCAGATTCCTCCTTCTTTATCTCCTTCTGTCGTGCGCTTGTCTTTTTCCTCCTCGGGAACTCCCCTCCCCCGTCCTCTTCTCTTTTCCCTTTTCGGTGAAGGAGGCCAGGCGGCTTTCCGACCTCGTCCGCCGGGCCCAGCAGGGAAAAGGCAAAAAACAGAAGAGAAAGAGGGGAGGGCGGCGCTGGCAGGACGGCCGGTCAGGCCTCGGGCTCAGTGAGAGCGCTCTCTTCCCCAAGTGTGGGCGCCATCCATCTATGGGGCCGGTTCCGTCAGGATCGGGTCTCTCGGCTGCGGAACCTGTCGGGCCGATGCAAGTGATGTTCCGCGTGCCGCCGCCCTCCGTACGGGACGCCGTTTGGGATTCGTACGGCCCGAGGGATGGCCTCGAGGCCCGTCCCTCTCCCCGGGGCCCTCTCCGTACGAGCGGTCTGACCTCGGCTGAGTTGGACCCGTCTCCGGGGGCCAACTGGCGAGGGGCGAGGGATCAGCCGACCTCTGCTTAGGTGGACCCCTCCTGGGTGGACACCTGGCGAGGTGGCAGGAGGTCGCCTGGCTTCGGCTGCGGTGGACCCATCTCCGGGTGGCCACCTGGCGAAGGGCGACGGACTGGCCAACCTCGGCTTAGGTGGACCCCTCCTGGGTGGACACCTGGCGAGGTGGCAGGAGGTCGCCTGGCTCCGGCCGAGGTGGACCCGTCTCCGGGTGGCCACCTGGCGAAGGGCGAAGGACCGGCCGACCTCGGCTTAGGTGGACCCCTCCTGGGTGGACACCTGGCGAGGTGGCAGGAGGTCGCCTGGCTCCGGCCGAGGTGGACCCGTCTCCGGGTGGCCACCTGGCAAAGGGCGAAGGACCGGCCGACCTCGGCTTAGGTGGACCCCTCCTGGTGGACACCTGGCGAGGTGGCAGGAGGTCGCCTGGCTCCGGCCGAGGTGGACCCGTCTCCGGGTGGCCACCTGGCGAAGGGCGAAGGACCGGCCGACCTCGGCTTAGGTGGACCCCTCCTGGATGGACACCTGGCGAGGTGGCAGGAGGTCGCCTGACCTCGGCCGACCTCACTTAGGCGGACCCCTCCGGGCCCGGGCGCCAATGAGGTGGTAGAGGAACTCCGAGCCGAACTCGACCTCGGTAGGGCGGTTTGCCTTAGACAGTCGTCGGGCGGTGTAGCCTTGCCGATCCTGGCTTTGAAGACGTGGCGCTGACTCGGCCGGGGAAACTTACACGTGGCTCGCTCGCATTCGGTGATACCTGAGCCTGGCCACGTCACTGTCACGGCTGTAACAGTTGCCCCCCAGCCCGCCGTTCCGTCGGGGCGTTGTAGAACGGAACGTCGGGATTAAATGCGGACATGACGTGGAGAGGCGAAGATCTTGCATCATAATTGCCACGATCCTCGTCGCCGTGGCTCGATGCGGCTGAAAACCTATGGGGAGCCACCACGCGTCGCCCACTTGCCCGTAATTAATGCGTCGCTTCGAGGCAGAGGCCGTTACTCTGCTAACGAGGCGTCGGTGTTGGGCGTGCGCCCATGTGCTTCCTTCACCAGTTAACTCTCTAAGTCTGGAACCCTTGCGAGGGTCCGGGTGGAGAGTCTGTTCCTTCTCGTCGTCTACTGACTTGACCGTCGGAGCTCCCTCGCCGGGATCCCCGGCCAGGGTCTTCTAACCCCCTTTTTTGCAGGTTCTCCGCGGGAAGGGAGGCTCCCTCGCCAGGCGGTCAGGAGGGATCGGCGGATCCGTGGCACGGGCGCGGCGGCGAGAGCGGCAACAATGATCCCTTCTTATATAAGCTAGAATCTCTCTTGACTCACAATTAATATGGAACTAATATGTCCTCTCTTCACAATATAGCTCTCCAGACAAGGAAAAGTCTATGTACAGACAGGAGATGCCCTCCTCCCTATTTTTTTTATTAACAAAAGGGATAAGGAAGGATAAATCCAGGTATAGTTACCCCCATAGCCCCCACCCTGCTAGAAAATGTTCAATTCGAAATGCTCAGATTTTTGCAGTCTCTTCCAACCTAACACTACTAAGACGCCAACTAGTAGAACGAGGACAAAAGGGGAGACCCTGACCTCTCACTCATACCAACTGTCGTAGATCCTAGAAAAATTTATGGATTTAATCGAATCACTCGCGAGATCATGCCTCAAACCCACTTGGTAGTAAGGCAATGCCTCTACCAATCGGTTATCGCCTTAGTGGTAAAGAATTTATGTACAAAAAAAGATTGTGCACAAACAAGAGGTGCCCTCTTCCTTATTATCACCACAGTCCTTAAAATGTCTATGTATAGATAGAAGATGCATTACAATTGCAGGTTTGTTATATAGTCACAAGTTCAGGATCGACATAGGCCATCAGTATTACAACCAAGGGCATATGGCTTGACATGTGAGATATTGTTTATTTTGGCCCATGAGTCTCATGATTTTATCCCTCCAGATTCTAATCCAAGAGGCATTTTACGTAAGAAGGATTATTCATTCCTATATTAGATAGTCTTCTATAACTCACAATCAATGTCGAACTAATGATGCCCTCCCGTCACAACAGTAGGTAAGAAAAAAAACAATACATTCAAGTTGGAGAAAAATAACTATATATCACGAATATGAGTGCAAATGGATCAGATTGGACCAGGTTATGAGTGACCAAATTCAACCCACTTCCTTGATTGGGTTCTAATAATAAATTCCTAGAAAGATCCACTTGGATTCAGTTGGATCCATGGCTAAAATTTTTTATCCAACATGTTATTCAAGTTGGGTCAGGTCTATATACAACATTACCCCAACTTAAAAAATCCAGGTTAGGATCGAATCCAAGTCAAATATAGCCAACTACTAATTATCATATAACTACAAATAACCAATAAAACAAATAATAAATAATATTACTTTCAAAATAAATTAGACTATAAAAATACCTTTAAGCTTTCTGTTATATTAAAGATATTGTCCATACAAGTTTTAAATCATAATTTAAAGACTCATTTATCTTCGAATCCTTAAAATATATCTAGTTATGATTTAGGTCCAAATTTATCGAAAAATAAAACACGTTCAAATTTAAAATCTAACTTGATCCCATGAATCATTTAAAATGAATCGAATTGGGTCTAAACGGGTTGGATTGGGTCACATATCAACCCAATCCATTTGTAGCCTTACTGGCTATTATGCATTTCTCTTTTTAAGATATCAGTAATAGATTTGAAAAACAGGATGAAACAAGTTTGGTTAGCATTAGATGTGTTTGATCTCAACAATTCTACTTCAAGAACTCTGCCAACAACCAAAACACCTGATTCCAAGTCTGTAAACTTCCATCAACAACCCTGATAGGTTCACAAATCAACACATCTTGAAGACTTAAACAATTGTTAACCACAATAATCAAGTTTTGTCAATCTAGATATCAAAATAACACCATTACATCAACTTTGCTCACGCATCAATCATCATGAGAATTTTTAATGTCAATATCATTTTGCATCATGGAAATCTGAAGAAAAGAAAGCTGAAGTTGTAGGGAAATTCTTTCTCTATCTATTTTCATGAGTATAGATTCCAATAAATATGCTCAAATCCTACATGACCTTAAAATTTTACAAATATTCTAAAAGTATAATACATCGATCCCGTAATAAAAATATATAATAATATATTCCAAAAATATGCTTTAATAATTTCTTGAATTTTTTAATATTTTTTTGAATATTCAGCTGCTTGATCTTAGATATTTTTTGAAGATTTATATGAAAACCCTATTGATCGGCAATCTATGAGTAGCTATAATATTTTCCTTTGCTTTAATCTTATTTCGAGCTCGAAGAAATAACACACAATGGCCTTGTCTAGTATAGAGTCAGATTGGCCAATGCTAGAGCCAAACTTATATGGATTCACCGGTTACAGCATAAGTTGGATATATTTCTCACGTGTTCTCCCATATTTTGGTATGACAACCTAAATATAATTTATTTGATAGCCAATCCTATTTTTCATACCCATATCCAATATATTAAAAATAAATTTTATTTTGTTTGCAAATGGGTTGCTCAAAATCAACTACATATAAAATTCATCTCCCTTCAAAAGCATGTCGTTGATATGTACTAATCAAAGATTTTTCTTGTTATCAATTTTCCACTATTAGGTCCAAGCTCAATATGCGTACCTCATTTGCTTGATGGGGACAGTAGACTAATCATTGAACGTATAAATCTTTACGAAAATTTCTTTAACTCAAGCTACCAAATATTAAAAAGATTACAAAAAAATATTCAATTAATTATCAAAATATATTTCTGAAATCTATTATTATATATTTTTTATTAAAAGATTACCGTAATATATTCTTGCAATATCCATAAAATCTTCAAGACCATATTGGATTCTCAGAATATATTCTTGAAATTTATTATTATATATTTCCATTCTTGTATCTATTACCATCATAAGTAATTGTACAGAAATATTATACAAGAATGCTTCAAAAGAGAATTTCCTAGTAAACCAACCAAGATATTTCAATATACCATTCTAGCCAAGTATGGGTTCTTAACATATCAACAAAAGCAAATCACCAGCATATGCACAGGACACCGGTCATTAAACAGAAAAAAGGAGCGGAAAAGAAACAGAAATAGGAATCTCATCCTTATCCCATCAACACCTGAACCCTCTGCAGGCCATTAACCAGACAATGACTATGAGTGCCATTATACCGCCAGCTACCATCAGCCTGAATCGGAGGTTCTGGAGCCACATCTTCCGTCGGAGTTGCCTCCCCTGTCTCTGAAAGCTGTCAGCCTGATCAAAGAGACCAACACGCATGATTCTATGAAGACATTCCTTTCTGTTGTTATATTTTATGCTACAGTACTGTTTAATCAAACTAATATCGAAATTCCATAAACAGGAGAATACCTGAAATTGCAAACTTTCAGTCCTGTCCACCAAAAGTTCAATCTTCTCTCCCCGGTCAAGAACCTACATAAATGCAAAACTAAAATGAGTATCATCTCCCCAAAACTAAGTTTGGGGTTGTTAACCACTATAATCTCGTCATAACCAATTTTGCATCTGCTAATCAGTGTGTTTCAAATTCTTCGGACCATTGAGTTGATATTTGTTTCAAAGTCATACAGTCCAATTGACATCATACTAGCAGAATGAAGGCATAAAATGAAATATTTCGCTCCTGCATCTTAATCAAAATTTGCATTGCCATTTCCTAAGCACTTCATTTTGTAACTCAAGGTTTCAACCATCCACCAGGATGATACAGGTTTAGTAAAGTGAAAAAACCAAAGATCCTTCCAATGTCTGGCTGCTGCAAAAGTGAGAGAACTGCAATAAATAACAATGGCATCTGCTGATACACAGCCTACTTCACCAACACATTTCCCCAATTTAATTTCCTTCCCCACATTTGAACACCAATAAAAATGGCCTTAATGATTCCATTCACTTGTGGAAAAAAAACAAGTCTGTTCGAATTCTTTGATATACTTGTATAGACATTAAAAAGGCAGGAATTGCAATTTATAATTTTCAACCAAGCTATTTATCACACAATCTGGGGAAAGAAGGGGGGCGCACACACACATACATAAATACATATATACTTCCAATAACAAAAATCTGACTAGCACGAGCACATCAGAACCAGACCTCGATGCCAAAATGAATAGACAGCCTACTTCCCGAAACCAATAGGCTCAAGCTTAATAGTTATCTTATACATAATAACTTACCTATAAAGTAAAACAATTGCAAAAGATTTTGCTAATCAAGTAAAATTGAGTTTCACAAATGATTGTAGCTGAGAGAAGCTTTCCTTAAATCAATTATAATCTCCTGTTTATGTGCATCTGTATAACTTGAAGGAGTGGGAAGATGCACATGAATCTGAGAGAATTTCTAAAACTAAAGAATCTTGAGGTATATCAAATTTGCTCATGGAATGATATGATTTTTAAGAAAGAATGTAGATAATTATTAAGTTATTAGGGAAAAGAAAAATTTTAAAAGTGAATTACAAATAAAAAGTATCGTATTTTCTGATATTTATCAAGTGAGCGATGAAAGGAATTTAGAAATTGAACATGTTTTCAGATTAGATACGCTTATACTTTAGTTTTCATAATGTATTTCCATTGAAGATTTGATACTTGAGTGTTCCATCGCAAAGAAGTGGAGTTACCATAAAGGCATAATAATTTAGTAATAGAGGTTGCATACTGGATAGGAGGAAGGATGACTACATAGATCATTTCAAGCCATGAAATGAAAAATAACAAATAGTTGCGCATTCAACTTCTCACTAGTTTTCTTTCTCCAAAATAAGGTGACCGATCTTCTGTTTAATTTTATCTACAGAGGTAGTAAACCTTGCCTTAGGACATAAATGTAAATTAGTGAGTTATGCTAACCATATAAAGCAGGCACTCACAGAAGATTAAAAGGCCAAAAGTCACCAATGTGGACAGTCATGTAAAACCTCTTCACTACATCTGTGCCTCATGACGTTTGCCAAGATACCTCCTGGTGATTTCATGGTAATGAAACACTTGTTTTTAGGCGCTGAAGGCATTAAATTGAATGAAAAAGATTCAGGGGCTAATCCTTCTAATCCATTCTCATTCTGCCTCAAACCATGCTGCACCATGCATCTCCCTAAAAGGGACTTTCCTCTCAACCTCAACAACACAAGCTGCCCAAGTAATTTTTCCCTCTTCACATTGCTTTTGCAATGCTGCCATCTTAAGTCGAGCAACAACAACATAATGATCAACAATCCAGTCTGTTCCATCACGTATACATAATAGCCACTGTGTATACATGATAGCCACTATCAATGTCTCTACACGTTGCAGCCTCAAGCCCTTGAACATTTCCTTTTCTGTCTTGCTCATCTTAGGAGAAATACTTGTATGTTTTCCAATATATTTTTGTTTCTGTACATAATTTCATTAGTTTTTTAGAAATCCCATCATTAATATGATTTTCTTGACTTCTATTTCCTGTGACTTATGAAGAAATGAATTCCCATTGTGCTTAACAATTAATATATAAACAATATCATCTCAAGATATAACAATTTTTTCCTAAACAGAATAATTTGAAAGAACATAGTGGATAAAGCTTTGAAGGTTGAAGTTTCTCTTGTGCCTTCCACCAAAATATAAAAGAACATTGAGAACAACTTTTAGACCGAGACAGCTTTCATAAATATTTTTCTATTTTTTCAACAAAAAAATCAATATGTTTTACTAGGTAAAATCTTAAACATTCTGATGATTTATTTTGACCCCTTAGGAAACAATCCGGACTCCCCTAGAACAAATCATCCCTATTTTGTTGGCCACTGGAAGTCTTAGATAATTGGAAAAGAATTTGGCAACAACACCCTCAAGAAAGAAAAAAAAAAAACAAAAAAAAAAAATATTAAAAAAGCATATCTCCACTGAAAAGGACAGTTTAATAGTCTTGTTTCCAAGAGCCAAACTAGTATAAGCAAATAAAGTAAATGCCCTGCAACAATCTCCTCAAATATGTATTGATGCTCATAAGCAAGCCAGTTTTATTTGACCTTGAAAATTCTATAGCTTTGAACTAGGACTGACTTCTCGTGATTCATCATCAATAAGATTTATGCTACAGAGTTATGGACTGAGGGGAGAAAATGCATGACTAATACGCTTCCAATCAGTGTTACTTGGACACTTAAAAATGGGTGCTGAATGCCCACGCTACCCAGGTGCCAAACATTGCAACCTCCAAAAATCTCAAGATGGGGCCACATCATGTGTACATGCACCATGATCAACTCGTCAAAAACACTTCCAGCTCCTAATATAGCTCTTCATGGTCATATATACAAATTCTTACACCACTTTTGCATCTGAATGGCACAAAAACAATTATTGGCACCAACACATTCTGCTTGTTTAAGGGAATAAATGAAGAAACAAGACTACAAATATATAATATGTTGCATTATGACACACCTTAGGCACAAGTTAGTTAAATTGATACATATCATTGATAGGACAATTACATCACCCAGTTCATAGATATGTTTCGTATGGCCTCACCAGTGTATAACATATGTTCACCAAATGCCTGCTTAAATTAATCACGTCAAATGGTCAAGGGTTTGCAAAAGATGGGTACATTCCTACGTAAAGAATTTGTCAAAAAAGCATGTATCTTATTATACCTAAAGTCACAAGCTTATGATGATTAAATTACAAAAGTACTTGAAGTGATTTATCTTTAATTAGAAGACAGGAATATAATTTGAGCACTTATCAATGAGTAATTGTAGATATCGCACAAAAGAGTGATTCATGGAATGTAGTAGGAGGTAGATATTATCAATGATGCTCTAGATGAATGGAGGCAAAGGTCACCATATTGGTAGACAATTTTGAAAAGTATGGAGAGGTAATTAAAAACAAAAATACTTGAAAAAAATTATAGTGTGCGGATGATACCTTTCTTCATTGTTACCAAACTATTATATATATATATATATATATATATATATATTTTTTTCTTTCTTTACTTGGTGAGCTACTGATTGTGTGATAAGCAAGGTGTGGGAATGTTGTCTGTAACTGGTAGTTCATCATCAGGCATGACAATTTTGAAGGTTGATGCAATTTCTATACCATGGAGAGACAATGGAATCAATACGTGTGGGAATGTTGTCTGTAACTGGTAGTTCATCATCAGGCATGACAATTTTGAAGGTTGATGCAATTTCTATACCATGGAGAGACAATGGAATCAGTACTTTGGAAAAATTATAGTATAAAGATGATATCTTTTCTTCACTTTTTCCTTAACTTTTCCTTATTGATTTGAATTATGATGCCTTGGTCAGCTTACTGGTATGACAGGAAAAGTTGTTTCATGCCATATCCTTTCTAAGAGGTTAACCATACCCTGATTTACTATCACAAGTGGTTCATGGTTAATATGGTGTTCAACCGGTTAAGTAGCCACTTCTTATTAAGCCTGATTATAGCTTTCTCAATTTTGAAAAGAACTCATTTTTATCAGAAGAAACTGGTGCAGACACCAGCAATGAAAAAAAATTTCAAGCTAATCTAATTCATTTGGACTCTTTATAGATTTGCTGCTAAGGTAAATTGATCAAGATGATCAATAACAAAAGCAAGGAAGCATCAACTACTTCAACTTCCTCACCATATTTATTGAAGCCAATTTAACTACCACAACTACCACAACTTCTTCAACTTCTTGGACGCCACATGAAGCCAACCACCTTCTTGGACGCCACATCATCAACTTCCTTCTTGGACGCCAACTAATTCAACTACTTCCAACCCCCTTCAACAACTTGGAACAACTTGAAATAACTTCCCAACCATCTTACCATGTGGAATGCCACTTTATTCTCCACTTCACCCTCCAACAAGGATGCCACATCAGCAAGGAAGGCTGCATCACCCTGCCACATGTGCTAATTGGTTGCAACCAACTATACTTACAACTTACAACTACTAACCTCTTGTTGTTACAACCAATTACCTAATCTTGTTATAACCTACCTATTTGCTATAACCAAATTAGTTACAATCTTGTTATAACCTACCTATTTGTTATAATCAAAGTTACAACTAATGTTGGTTAGGATAGCTTTATCTCTTGTAGCCGAATTCTATAGAGATATATAAATACCTCCTAACCCTTTGTAAGAAAGGCACTTAATATATGAGATGAAAGCTTGAAGTCTTCTTTCCCTTGGCCGTGTGCCATTGTTTTCGTTCCAAGTGTGGAAAGGGTGTGAGGTCCATTTTTCTTGCTTGTTTCTTTTTTTTTTCCATTGCCACAAGGCACAAGCAATGTCACTCCTTAAGGAAGGGGGTGTGAGGCCCATTCCACTTCAACGAAGTCCTTCCATGGCCGTTTGAAGTGTCGCTCCATGAGGGAGAATGTGTGAGATCCAAGTCCAAGCCATCCAAGCTCAAAATCCTTCCTATTTTCCTTCTCTTTCCTTTCTTATTTCAATTCCTTTCTTCTCTTTGCTTCCGCGCCTTATAATGATCTCTTTTTCAGGTTCTCTCCATGATCTCGGGTTGAAGATAAAGGTCACTTCGCCTTGGAACCAACAAGTAAAATCATTGCCAAAGGTGTATAAGTCTTACCTTCCGCTTGCCCTTCCTAGGAGTGTTGAGTGAACCCTCCACCAATCACTTTAGCTTTCATTGTTGGTAGGAAAATCCTTCCTAAACTCTTAAGATCTGAATATTTGAAGGTACTTGCCTTAGTAAAGATGGTTTCTTAGCCATATGGTCCTTTCTCTTTAATTTGAACAAGATCTCATTTGCGGATGTTTCAACTTTTGAACTAATAGTCCATTTCATTGCATTTTCTTGCTCTCTCATGCTTCATTTAGATAGTGCACGTAAAATTCCTTGCTCATCATAGATAGCTAATCTTCTAGGCTTCACCATCCATCTCATCTTGTCCCGTATCAATTTGGTATCAGAGCATGATTTATTATGACAAGTATGATTGCTGAAATTTTGCTATCACCCCTTCAAGTTTTCCCTTCAAAATTTTAAAATTTAAAAAAAAAATTGAATTATGAATTCCGGACTTTGAAATTAAAAACTCTAATTTTAAAATTTGAAATTTTGAAATTTTAATTTCCAATTACAAGTTCTATTGGTTAGTTGGAGATTTGATTGTGCATCCATTCTAAAACACCTGAGAGCATTCAATCACAAGATAAGGAAAAGAGTTCATTACCTTTCCTTGGCCTAAAACAACCACCTACATCTTGCATCGACCTGAGCCTAATCTAAAATCGAGTAGGAACCTAAGCTAGAAACATCAACGAGTCAAGTTCATGTGCTTGATGAGACTTAGTATTGATTGATTCTGTATTTGCTCCTTGATATTGGTGTCAGACTAGGGGTCCAATGGCAAACGCCTTAAGTGGATCTGCAGTTTTTAATTAGGACCTCGTGAAAGCGAGGGGAGCCTCATGTAATCCCATCTCTTACCTGGCCAGTTGAAAGGAGAGTAACTGCGGTCTTGATTGGTACCCAGTCAATTCCTGTTACATTGAACTTCTAGGTCTAGGAGCCTTAGAAGTTAGGAATTTGTACTGCATATCAACTAGATCAGAAACTCAATACCAGCAATCCCAAACCCAGCTTGGTTTATCCATGGACTCCAATCTTGAGGCAACACTAAGGACTTTAACTGAACAATTAGTCCAACTAAACAATAATTTTGAACAAAAGAAGCATGTCGAGATCCTAGAAGAGGCCCGATTGAACCACACTGAACCTGAATTACCTAGGCCAAATCCCTTGGATCAAAGAGCCCCTCGTTATGATTTCACCCCTGAACACAATCCTAGATGCCCACACCAAGACTTCATGGATTCGGAAGAAAGAGCCATTAGGAGCATAAGTCTAGAGGCACCTATCTTTGATGGAAGTCTAGACCCTAAGGCTTACATTGACTAGGAGGGAGAAATGGACCAATACTTTGAATGGTATGAGATGACTGAGGAGAGAAAATGTAAGTTTGCCAAACTCAGATTAGTCCGCCAGGCTAGGCTATACTGAAAAATGTTGAACGTATGATTGGACAGAAAAAAAACATACCCATAGCTACCTAGAGAGCAATGAAACTTAAGATTAGGGAAAAGTACCTCCCTATGTCTTATCACCAGAGACTCTTAGATCAGTGGCAAAGATTGAATTAGGACAATAAGACAGTATCTGAATACATTGCCAAATTTGATGAGCATGTCATGAGGTGTAATATCGATGAGTCTAAAGTTGTGATCCTGTCCAGATTTCGAGTTGGTTTGCATGAAAAAATTCAGAGAGAATTGTTTCTAAGAGAAGTTCATGATTTAGAGCAAGCCTATCAAATAGCAAGAGATTTTGAAAGATTCCAAAGGGGACCCCTGATCCGTCGACCGAAACCAAGTAGGATTAGTGCCCCTAGTCAAAAATCAAGGTTCAATCAAGTGCGCCCAAACCGACCCACCCTTACTATTCCATTTGTTCACAAGGATGACATTGAAGAAAAATTATATATGGCAAACCCAGAATTAGTTGACCATGAAAATACTCAGACTGAAGCTGTAATGGAAGGACAATTAGAAGAAGAAGACTATGAGGAGTATAACACTGCCACTATTAGGGCTTTACCTGAGGAAATACTAGAAGAAAATCAAATTATAGAGCCTAGTCTTGAAATTCAAGAATAAGAGGAGATTAGTGAGGACATGGTTTCTTCAATTCAGTACCCTCAAAGAGAATTCACTTCTTTAGTCCCGTTAAAGATTTCTTTCCTGAAATTGCTGATTCATCATTCTATAAAATGGACCTTTTATCGCCTGTAGATATAAATCAATGTCCAAACCTTAAGATCATCCCCGTTAATCAAGGACTATTCCACGAATTCTCTTCTTATTTCCTATCCTACCCTAAAGCTTCCAATACTTCTAGAACCACTCGATTACACTTTGTTGAGATTAACAGGTTGCATAAATCTTTTGAGCACGTTAGATTTGCTATCTATTTCTAGAAAACCTTATAGCATGTATTAGGAGTTCATGTAAAATTTTCATCTGCATATCATCCCCCAACCAAGGGTCAAGTACAAAGTTATAGTTAAAGATTTAATAAATTTCTTTCGATAGAATGCATAGTCGAACTTGTAATTTATTAGATGTTGGTACGAGTCATATGCACAGTATGTTAGAAATTTGCATTTGAGCAATGAAACTTACAAGCATATGGCTAATTTTCATAAGGGCCAAAGAATTTTATAAAGGAGACTATGTAATATGATTAGGCTAAGCCTGAACAGTTCCCACCCGGAACCATGAAAAAGTTACATGCTTGTGGTGTAGGTTCTTTCAAAATAATAAAAAAAATTGGACCTAATGCTTGTGTACTTGAGTTACTATTTTGACTTTGGTATCAATCCCACCTTTAATATTTCAGACTGGTAGAGTATAAGGAACCAACAATGATACCTAATAAGTTTTTTGGACCAGATCCTATTTTTGAGAGTGAACCAATCCTTGAGTGTCCACCAGCTACACTACCAAATCGGCAAGATAGAATTGAGCGAATTCTGGATGATAAGACTACCACT
Organism: Areca catechu; assembly: GCA_021397845.1. Lineage (NCBI taxonomy): Eukaryota > Viridiplantae > Streptophyta > Magnoliopsida > Arecales > Arecaceae > Areca > Areca catechu. Next base: position 25,997,234 of record CM038043.1, read on the forward strand.
ACCCAGAACAAGGACTATCAATGCTATTTGGTTCGTTGGCAAGAACGACCTGAATCAGAGGACTCATGGATCATTCGAGAGGACCTACAAAGGATCAACCCAGACTTGCTAGAACAATACCAAAGTCAAGTTGACCCATACTCGGCAGGGTCGAGTTCTTTCCACCCCTGAAAAATTGGTGCGGACATCGGCAATGGAAAAAGATTTCAAGCTAATCTAATTCACCCAGACTCTTTATGAACTGTTGCTTAGGTAAATTGGTCAAGATGATCAATGAACAAAAACAAGGTTTTAAATACCATAGGACAGGGCTATCCCGATTTTTTCCTTGAACGGGACACATCAACATCCCCCCGTTCCGATACTCGGAACAGGGGATATCCCAAGATGTCTCGATTGGGACACTGGGATGTTGACGGGATGTCTTGTCCCGACTCATGGAATAATACCCCATCCCGATGTCCCGTGGGATGTCCCCCCGGACCTGAATCCTTGGATAAAAGCAAGGAAGCAAAGCAAGGAAGCATCTACTACTTCAACTTCCTCACCACATTTATTGAAACCAACTTAACTACTACAATTTCCACAACTTCTTCAACTTCTTGGATGCCACATGAAGCCAACTACCTCCTTGGACGCCACATCATCAACTTCCTTCTTGAGTCCTAACTAATTCAACATCTTCCAACCCCCTTCAACTACTTGGAACAACTTGAAATAACTTCCCAACCACCTTGCCATGTGGAATGCCACTTCATTCTCCACTTAACCCTCCAACAAAAATGCCACATCAGCAAGGAAGGCTGCATCACCCCGCCACATGTGCTAATTGATTGCAACCAACCACAGTTACAATTACTAACATCTTGTTACAACCAATTATCTAATCTTGTTATAACCTACCTATTTGTTATAACCAAATTAGTTATTGTAGGATCGACGCCCCAACCAACTATCCAAAAGGAAGCTCCCTATTTAGAAATAGCGGTTTATCTTTCTTAAGTAGGTAGCGCAGCAACCCCGGGCGCACGAGTCGACCCCCCCACCAAGCACCGCAGCACCAACCCAGCATACTATCATCGAGCCGGCTCCCGCCTGGGGACGAGCACCGCAGCACCACCCAATGGACGTTAACGTGGCACCAGCCTCACATTACCATTGGCACCCACATATCCGTGGGCCCGGACCCCCCATCCGGACGAACCAAGAGGATGTGAGCTGGCCCACCCAACAATCCCCCCAGCGAAAAATCCCTCAAGAATTCCGCCTGTGTGGGGACTCGAACCCGTGACCTCGGCTATGATACCAACTGTAGGATCGACGTGCCAACCAACTATCCAAAAAAAAGCTTTCTATTTAGAAGTGGCAGTTTATCCTTCTTAAGTAGGCAGCACAGCAACCCGGGCACACGAGTCAACCCCCCCACTGAGCACCGCAACACCAACCCAGCGTACTATCATCGAGCCGGCTCCCGCCTGGGGATGAGCACCGCAGCACCACCCAAGGGACGTTGACGTGGCACCAGCCTCACCTTATCAGTGGCACCCATATACCCGTAGGCCCAGACCCCCCATCCGGACGAACCAAGAGGGTGTGAGCTGGCCCACCCAACAGTTATAATTAATCTTGTTATAACCTACCTATTTGTTATAACCAAATTAGTTACAACTAATGTTGGTTTGGATAGCCTTATCCCTTGTAGCTGAATTCTATGGAGGCCTCTAAATACCTCCTACCCCCTTGTAAGAAAGATACTTGATGAATGAAATGAAAGCTTGAAATCTTCTTTCCCTTGACCGTGTGGCATTGTTTTCGCTCCAAGTGTGGAGAAGGTATGAGGCTCATCCAGCGTACTATCATCGAGCCGGCTCCCGCCTGGGGATGAGCACCGCAGCACCACCCAAGGGACGTTGACGTGGCACCAGCCTCACCTTACCAGTGGAACCCATATACCCGTAGGCCCAGACCCCCCATCCGGACGAACCAAGAGGGTGTGAACTGGCCCACCCAACAGTTATAATTAATCTTGTTATAACCTACCTATTTGTTATAACCAAATTAATTACAACTAATGTTGGTTAGGATAGCCTTATCCCTTGTAGCTGAATTCTATGGAGGCCTCTAAACACCTCCTACCCCCTTGTAAAAAAGATACTTGATGAATGAAATGAAAGCTTGAAATCTTCTTTCCCTTGACTGTGTGGCATTGTTTTCGCTCCAAGTGTAGAGAAGGTATGAGGCTCATTTTTCTTGCATGTTTCTTTCTTCTTCCAAATTAGTTACAACTAATGTTGGTTAGGATTGCCTTATCCCTTATAGCCGAATTCTATGGAGGCCTATAAATACCTCCTAATCCCTTGTAAGAAAGGTACTTGATGAATGAAATGAAAGCTTGAAGTCTTCTTTCGCTTGACCGTGTGGCATTGTTTTTGCTCCAAGTGTAGAGAGGGTGTGAGGCTCATTTTTTTTGCTTGTTTCTTTCTTCCATTGCCACAAGCAATGTCACTCCTTGAGAGAGGGGGTGTGAGGCCCATTCCACTTCAGCGAAGTCCTTCCATGGCTGTTTGAAGTGTCGCTCCATAAGGGAGAGGGTGTGAAACCCAAGTCCAAGCCGTCCAAGCTCCAAGAGCCTTCCTATTTTCCTTCTCTTTCCTTTCTTATTTCAATTTCTTTTTCCTCTTTGCTTCCACGCCTTCTAATGATCTCTTTTGCAGGTTCTCTCCATATTTTCGAGTTGAAGATAAGGTCACCTCGCCTTGGAACCAACTACAAGTGAAGTCCATTGCCAAAGGTATGTAAGTCTTACCTTCCACTCGCCCTTCCTAGAAGTGTTGAGTGAACCCTCCACCAATCACTTTAGCTTTCATTGTTGGTTGGGAAACCCTTCCTAAACTCTTAAGATTTGAATATTTGAAGGTACTTACCCTAGTAAAGATGGTTTCTTAGCCATATGGTCCTTTCTCTTTAATTTGAACAAGATCTCATTTGTGGGTGTTTCAACTTTTGAACTAATGTCCCTTTCATTGCATTTTCTTGCTCTCTCATGCTTCATTTAGCTTGTGCATGTAAGATTCCTTGCTCATCATAGATAGCTAATCTTCTAGGCTTCACCATCCATCTCATCTTGTCCCGCATCAGAAACTTTAGAATAAAAATTCAACAAAAGACCCAAGCCTGCATCTAGATGATCACTTTTTGCTGATCCTTAACTAAAGGAAACGGACTGCTTCAGATAGTGCAAATTTTCCTCTTTATGACTAGTTATGATTATTATGGCTGTATGTACTTGACAATAAAAGTTCTCAGACTCTTTTGATGGTGTTGAAAACTCTTAATCACCAGAATCAGCATGCCATATCAAAATTGAGTAAAACAGACATGCACCTAGTAAAGGCTAAATTGTATCACAAAATGAACAAAAGTTCAAAGGTTTGGAAGATAATCAGGAATATTGCTATTCATTTGTTCAATGGAATCATTTCCATGGTTTCAATGCCTAAATTTTTGGGGAGAAAAAATTACCTCAAGTATTATTTCCTCTTCTTTGACACTTTTGTTCTTTTATCAGCTAGTTAAATACTATAAATAGGGACTACTAACATCCTACCTAAATATCATTTTTTTTAAATAAATTATTATGCTTCCATCCCTTTGAAAAGAGCTATCACCAAATTCCGTTAATTAACATACAACCCAAAAATGATGCTATCAAATTCCTTTCACTGCTTCAACCTCTTCAATGAAATCTGATGTCTAACCATCAACTTCCTGTGGCATTGCTGTAGCTAGACTGGATGAAAGTACATTGTTAATACACAAAAAGTTCTATGAGATCCTAAGTTAGAAAGTGCTCCAGTTTTTCAGGTGTTTTTCCTCAATTAGGTACACTGAGACACACACAAACACAGGGAGAGAAGCAGTCTCAGGTAACAAAAACAAAATATGGGCCTTCTAAACACAACTATCATCAATTATTAAATAATGCCATCCTTCCTAAGCATAAGAAAATCCAAGTGATCAAATTTATATAATTGAGTTCAATACTGTAATTTTTAAAGGTTCATGACATCCAAGCAGTGTACACTATCCAGGTTGTCATAATGGAAAATGCTTTTGCCAAATAAACACCAGAGCTCTTACTTAACTAGAAAAATAGACTTATTGTTATATTATCTTTCAAGCATTATATAAGTTATCCGCAGAAAGGGTGGTAAAAATCCATACCTTCTCAATATTATCAAACATTATTCCTTTAACCTCCGTTATCTGAGCTTTCAGCTTGGATAGCTTGCCCATTTCTTCTGGATGATTTATGCAATACTGCATATGCTCCTTCAGCGTTGGACTATTACAATTAATAAACAATTTAATAAAATGCATAATTGCAAGAATAGTTTTGGCAATTTCAAGTGCAGTCTTATACATACCCGAACTCCCGATCAAGACTGTAAGCAATACTGAACCTATCTTCAAAAAGATCAGCATCGTCATCATCAGCAAGTGTGTGGGAGCCTCCATCATTAATGCCCGTTCCATAACGCTGCATGAAATCATCCTTAACTCGCTCTAGAAAAACAAATGGTACACTCCTCCCAATCGATTCATCAGTAACAACAAGGAAAACTGCACAGGAGAAAAAAACAGCTATTTAAAGACAGAGCATGGCTAAAACAAGAAGGAAAAAAACAAAAAAAGCTGAGAATCTACAAGAAAACCATACCAAACCCTTTATCAACAAGGAAGTTGAACATATGCCCATCGCATGAATAAGTGAACTTGTTGGTATTTGGTGGCAACTTCTGTAAGCACTGGATCGCAATAGTATTAAAATTCCCAGAAAAAGAAGTATGCTCAGCAAGCACAACAGTGCCTTTCGCAACAAAACTATATATCAGTGGTTGCTCGCTCATGTCTCTGGAGTTAAAAAAAACTCTTCAATACACCAGTACCGGCCAATATATCCAGCAATCGCTAACCACTCTGTACACATAAAGAGAGAACGGAATAAAGGTCTTCAACTTCGCAGCAAGTTTGCAACACCAGAAAACAGTGGATACCTGCAAATTTCTTAGCTACTTGGAGAAAGATTTGAATCAAGAACTTCTTTCTTGAGAATATCGAATCAAGAAAATGAAACAAGAAGAATTTTTTTCCCTAATCCGGATCTAGAACAGGTACTAAGAAGAATTTGGGATCAAGACTAGAAGGAACTGTATTCGATTAAACCAAATTAAATACGACTTGATCAAAAAAAAGTTAAATACGAGCAAAATTAGTGAAAATTCCGTGTAATCGATTCTTGGATCTCGCGAGAACTGTCAAGTGAGGGAAAATCAGACGAAGATTCTTCAAGAAAACAAAGAAAAATCTTAGAATCTAAAGCAGTTTCAGAGATATATTTTTTTCTAAGGCGAGAGAGATGGAGAGTGATCGAACCTCGAAAACCCTAATTTCGCCTGCTTCGAGTCGAAGTTTTCGCTCTCGCGATGTGTCTCCGCCCACTTGGAGATGCCCTTCCTTTCACACAGAGAGAGAGAGAGAGAGAGAGAGAGAGGTTTCAGTCAAGTGGGATTAAAAGTCACCTCGACGACTTCTTTAATTGCGCTTCTTCCTCTGCCTCAAATTACTGGCCATATTTACTGAATTGAGCTCAACCTTAACTGTAATTGGTAATCCCGTTAACCTTCCAAAGCCAGCGAAAAAGTCGTAGCGAAGGGTAAGATTGGAACGTGGGAAACATGTTATGGTTATTTTTTTCTAAAGAAAAGTAATTTGAACCGAGACCGGTCGTTGCGACGAGGTGGAGAGGTGGTTAGGGTGCAACTGGCTCGGGCTGCGCTTCGGACTGGTCTAAAATTTGAATAGGTTAAATTAGACCTGGACTTAATAATAAAATAAATATTATATAAAAAAATTAATATAAATAAAATTATTTAATATATGTTGTATAAGATAAATGTAAGTACAATATAAAAATTATTAATAATAGTTAAGAAGTAGCCTGCATCGTTAATTGATGAAGTATTATTAGATTTCCAAATTTTTATATGAATTAATTTAAAATAAAAGTTTAATGTAATAGGATTTAAAGAAAATATTAAACGATACTATTTGGCTAATGGACAAACGGTATAAATAAATTTATTTAAAAAAATATTCTAGAATTTAAAGTAAAAATTTTTTGAATAAAATTAAAAATTAGATGTCCTAAATGCTAATGTCATGCCAGTATGCCACAGGCTGACTTTATTTTGACAAAATAAGTATAGAAACAAAAGTGTTTGACACAAACTCCCAACAGGCCTCATGTTCTTTGCCTAGTCCACTCTCTTTCTTCACCAGCATGTCTTGAAAACACAATATCCCCAAAAAAAACAGTGATAGACCAATTGAATGTTTTGATGATTTTACTGGTGGATAACAAATTGAATTGAAAGCAATTGCAAAATATTTTTTAATGACGGTTGTGAGATAAGTTTGATCGAAATATCGATGATACTCTTTATTATGGTACATTAATCAAAAATATTTCTTGATATTTTATGATATTTATTGATATTCTTTAATATGGTATATTGGCTAGAATTTTCTTGGATATTCTTTAATATTTTATAATATTCTCTAATATTATCTAACAATTTTTTGATATTCTATAATAAGAAGTTTTGCCAATACGGGTGAAAGTGAATTGGGTGATATATGTCTGACATGGATGAAAATTTGATCATCTAACTAATATCCATATATGTATCCATATCTATTGGAGGGAAAATATACTTGGACCGAGGATATGAGACCCAAGCCAGCAAACAAAACTGGTTGACCCAACACCCGGGAAAATGAAGCCCCAAAGTAGATTAGGCCAAGTCAGATGGCCCAATAATATACATCATGTGATCATGCATTGGATGAGCAGAGTTAGTTGCCAAAGAGCCACTCCATGGCCCCGACACCAAACAGCTTAATAAGTTGATAAAGCAGTCAGACAATAAGCATTGCCCAAGCATATCCACCATATGTTCACCAACCACTTACCAAATTGGATCCCTAAGCGAAAGCTCTCTAATGCCTAGTCCTGGTACCCGTGATCCAACCATTCATTGGTTGAGAACCTTAGTCAGGAAAAGATTCATTTTGGCCCCGATATTATTGGACAGGTCATTGCCAGCACCTAGCTCACCCCTTCTTCAGCTGACCCCTGGTCGGAAGGGATGAAGCCTCCCTTGACCGACTGGCTAGGCACCAGGCTACTGGGCATCTTCAATCCGAGTAAGATTTAGCTGCATCCCATTTTATGTTTAGCTACTTTGTCTGTTCGACCATTTGCTAGGAGCCAGGCACTCATTTTGATCAACTGGGACCAGTAAAGTACTGTTGCCCAGCGAAACAACCCAAGAGGAGGGATGAATTGGATTTTTAAAACTTGTTGCAAGTGAGAGTGCCAATTCAAAATAATGAAGGTACTAGTGATCTCAAGTGTATGTGTGCTTGATAATTAAAATGCAGCGAAAATAAAGTAAAAACAAGAAAAGAGAAGTAATCACAAATACACAATAATTTATAGTGGTTCGGTGCACACCAAAGTACCTACATCCACTTCCAAAGATCTACTTGGGTATTTCATTAAATTTCACTTGATTATAGTTGATTAGTTTTCCGGGCTTACAAATCACAATCCCTTGATTTTTACAAAGCTAAGCAAAAACCTAGTTGGTTTTCACAAGGCTCACAAACTAGCTCTTGGTTTTCACAAGGCTAACCAAAAATCTAAGTTAGTTTTTACAAGGCTTATCAACAACCCAACCACTAGTTTCAATCCACTTGAAACTAGAAACAACAATAAAGTCAAGTTCAAGATAAAAGTACAATAAGCTTTCGAAAATAAAGCAAATATCTCTTTGAAGCTCTTTGATTGTAGTCGAGAAGCTTATCCCCAAGTTGTTGAAGTCTTAATGGATGCTTGAAGGATGGACTTGAATGCTTCTTGAATGCTTTTGAATGCTTAAAGGCTCAACTTCTCTCAAAAATAATGAACTCTTAATAAATTCTCATTAGTTGTTCATTATTCTTTTTTCTCTTGAGTTTGGTTCACTTAAAATACCTTTCCAAGCCTTAAATGACCATTTTTGACTATTGGAGAGATGAAAATAGCTGTTAGAGATAAAAAGGATCGTTTCTGCACTTTAAAAGAATTAGCTATTACTGTTTATCCAGACTTGTAGGTATCGATACTTCAGGTCAAGAGTCGATATATGAGTCAACACTTGAGTCGACACTAGGTCAAAAATACTTTCTGAAACTCTCTGGAATGTAGTGGTGCATCAACACTTCTTCTAATAAGTCGACACTTGAGTCAACACTTCATCTTCATGAGTTGATACTTGAGAAAAAACTTGAATTCAGCATGTTCTGTATCATTTCTGGTCTCAAGCCTTGAGTTGACTTTTGTATCGACACATGAGTCGATACTTGAGCTTCATGAGTCGACACTTCATGCGTGCCATCTGTAACTTCTTCTATGTATCATCTCAAGCTTCTGTGAGTCGACACCTTGAGTCGACACTTCACTTTTATGAGTCGACATTTTGCTGAAACTCTCCTGAAACTCTGTTGAAACTCTACTAAAACTTTTCCAATTTCAAGATTTGAGTTCTTTAAGGTTATTCTTATGTAATACTGAAACTCTATTGAAACTTCTCCAACTTCAAGATTTGAGTTCTTCAAGGTTATTTTTATGTATCAAGGTCCATTTAACTTGAAGTTCCATCAAAGATAGTGACTTCTTCAATAAGATGACAAGCTTTGAACTTTTAACATATTATAATTTTAATGAGTACCATGTTCTGATAAACATACTTTTAATATACAGTTAGTACTCAAATATACTTAAGTATTTTGTTATTCATCAAAATCATAACAGGAGTTAACAATCTCTCCCTTTTTGATGATGATAAAACCTTAACTATATATCCATGGTAAGCTCAAAGAATTTGTAATAAATATAGAGCAATTGATTATAAGTATTAGGGCAATTTATAATGAGTATCATGGTTTAAATTGCAATGTTTATCAGGAACAAAAATTCATCTACAATGTATCAGAGCTATATATATATAAGAAGGAATTCAATTCATATAAATTCAATGTATCAGAGCTATAACTATGATGTATTAGAGCTATGATTGTAATGTATCAGAGCTATAGTTGAAATATATCAGAGTATTAGATGTTCACAATGTGTATCATAGCTTAAAATAGATTTGAAAGATAAGCATTAGAGCAAAATAAATTGAACTATGAAGAGTATCAGAGTAAAAGCTTTAAGAGCATGAGAAATGTTAGAACATATCAGAGTAAGAAATATATCAAAAAGGTAGATAGTATCAGAGCAAAAATATTAGAGCATGAGGAGTATCAGAGTATGAAAACAAAGAGTATCAGAGTTATATAGAAATGAGAATAAGGAGTATCAGAGCATAAAAAATAAAACAATCAAAGATAATGAGTATCAGAGCATAGAATTGAAGGGTATAAATCAAAAACATAGAACAAAAGCTCCCCATCAATATATGATCTAAAAAATATTTTTCAAAGAATATTTTCAAAAGATTTAGAAATTTTTGAAAAAAATTCAAAATTTACTTCTTTAGAATTTTTCTCTCTCCCTTACTTATTGCTTTCTTCTTCTCTTCATCTCTCTCTTTTATTTTTTTTCCATTACTCTCTCTTTTTGCCATTCATTAATTATTTCTTCATTATTACTAATTCTTCCCTTTTTGTCATCATTAAAAAGGTAAGAAAAAAATAGAACAAAGTAGAGATAAAGCATTGCAGTAAAGTGAGAGTGCACACAAATAAAATCTGAAAATGTCAATATATATATATATAAAGTTTTATACATTTGATACATCAGATTCATAATTTGATACAAGTAATAGATAACAAGTACACGGACACACTAATACATAGAAACACTGAATTATAGATAAACTGATATACTAAACAACCCTGAGGGGTGCTTCCCTCATCAGAGGAAGACCCAATCTCCAGAAGGATCGGCCCGGTAATCCTAGAAGGTCGGGGTCACGGCCATATCGGCTGGAGATCTGAAAGTATAGTCCAAACAGGTCTGGGTGCATTGCCATGCCCTCGATCTCTGCTTCTGGCATGTGCTCTTTCTCTGGCTGGTGCTGTAGAGGAGGAAGCGATGTCAGGAGCAGGAACATGAAGTGTGACGGGATCAGCAACTGTATCAGTAATAGAAGGTGTGACATTAAAAGTGAGTCCTGAAGAAAGAATGCAGAAATCAGGTACGTAAAATTCTAGTTCTCGGATCAAAGAAGTAGAAGGTACAGGTGGTGTCCTAGTGGGTATACTAAAAGTAGGAGTCGGTAAATCAATAGAAGTATCAAGTGGATCAGTGTGAAAAATAGGAGTGGAAACTGAAATGTCTGAAGGATCAAGAATGGTGGGAGTGGTAGGGAGAACTGGAGTCAGGATAGAAGAACTAGGATCAGGAACAACCTCTAGAGTTCTCGTCTCATCCACTGCGGGCATTATATCCTGATCAGCAGCAACATCTAGCTTAGGGTCTGCCATATAATCTGCAATGTCAAAACCCATGAAAGAATCGCCCTGGCCGTCTCCGGTCTTTGTGTTTAAAGCTGGAGCTGGAGGTGCTAGTGGTGCAGGCGAAGAATCTAATGATGGAGGAGAAGGTGCTCTAGTAGAAGATAATCTTCCAAGTGTAGCCAAAACAACAGAGAATCCCTCTCTCATCTCCTGATGACCTGCTCTCATCTCCATGTGAATGTGATCAACTCGCTGTCTAATAGTCATGACCTCGGTCTCCAAGCGAGTGATCCTCTCATCTATACTGTCTCTAGGAGGTGGTTGTACTGATGGCTTGGGCTGTGACTCAGGTATGTCCCTCGATGGCTTAGATGGCCCGACCTCATCTCTAAATATGCGCTCCTCCTTAGCAATGTCCTCCTCATTAGCATCAGTAGTCTGTCCAGACATCCTACGCCTCCACTGACCTCTGTGCAAGTGATACCCCATCATATGTAGAGATCTCTCGTCATAGATGTCAGTGTGAAGCAGCTGCCTATAGGGCTCTCCATCGAAGTCAACTCCATAAGCCTTGAATAGAATGGTCAGTCCCATGATATAAGGTAGACACAATCTCTTGGTAGTTGCTATCTTAATCATCTGATGGACCATGAGTACTGGAAGGCAAACAGGAGTCCTCCTAACCTGGGAAACCATGACAAGCAACTCTCTCTTTGTGATGAAGTCGAAGCATCTGATCTTCGATAGAACAATTCGGGCGATGATGTGGTGCGGTAATCTCATCTCCAGAGAAAGTTGAGATGCTACAACTGTGGCTCCCTCTCTGAGATCCTCTGTCTCAAAAATGCTTCATAATTTGCTCATCCTATCAACCAGGGAGTCCGCTACGGTATCCCTCATAAAGATCTCCCATGCTCTGCTCAAGACCTCTGCAATCAGTGGTATAAAAGTCCCTCTAACCTTAGCTATCCAGCTGTCTGCTCCTCTGGCCAATGTGCCATAAAACTCTTGAATCAGTCCTGGGTAGAATCTCTCTGTCAGTGAATAGAAGTGGGCCAGCCCTGCATCTCTCAGCAATCCCCTATATGGAAGTGTTGTTAGTCCACAAAGTCAAAATTTACCCTCCGTCCTTTGACAATGGCCTTGGAGGCCATCCGGTCTGCTCCACGGATGGGTGGTTTGACAGGTATCTCTTACTGAACTGGTACCTCTACTGCCGGATCCTTGTAACATGCCTTCGTGCACTACTCTGTATCCTGTGTAAGGGTCGAGGCCTCTTGACTAACTATTTCCTGGGCCTCATCATCCAGGAAGAAGGAAACATGGAAAGAAAAGGGAAAAGCACAAGGGTTTATGATAAAGCCATGAGAATCGGTGAAGAAGGGAAGAAAAGCAGGCTCAAATCAATGGTAGAACAGTAAAATCACTGACTGGAAGTTAGGGAACAGTGGGGCAAGGTGTCAGCTCAAAGATTTGGGAGAAAAAATGGAGAGAAACTACTTGATTTTCTTATTTAATCGTTGGTTCACACCGGTCAAGTGTCGACTCACGACTTCAGTCCAAGTGTCGACACTTAGGTGTCGACACTTGGAGGTGTCGATACTTCAAAGTGTCGACACTTCAAGAAAAATCAGGAAAAATAAGAAAAATTCATAGGAAATTAGGGTAAATGATTTTAGTGGTCAATAAATGATTGAATAAGATTTTCAAAGATATTTGGTTAAAAAATTTTCAAAGAGGAATTTGAAAGGTCATAAAGAGTGATCTAACTCAATCAAAAGAATTAATGACCCCTAATTCCCTTCTTTTGCTTCCTGGATGGCAGTCACCTTCGGATCCTCTTTGTTCGGAAGAGATCTTAGAATCTTATGTACAAGATTTGCATTAGAATATACCCTGCCAAGACTTTTTAATCCGTTAATAATCTCAGTGAAATATGAGAACATGGCAAAAATTGTTTCATTTGGTTCCATTTTGAATAATTCGTAACTATGCGTAAGAAGATTAATTTTAGAAGACTTCACTTGAGAAGTTTCTTCATGGGTCACTTCAAGTTTATCACAAATTTTCTTTGCAGAAAAGCAAATGAAAATTTGATTAAACTCATTACTATCCAAAGCACAATATAACAGATCATTGCTTTGGCATTTAACTCACATATTTTCATGTCATGTTCATCCCAATCATTTTCAAGTTTTGGAATGTCCACTCCATCAATTTTAACCATGAGGATATAAGGATCCTTTAGAATGACCTTCCATAACTGAAAATCAACTGCTTGAATATAAATTTTCATTCTAGCTTTCCAATATGCATAATTTGTTACAGTGAAGAGTGGAGGTCTATTGGTTGATTGGCCTTCAGCCAAAGATGTACTCATTGGATGAGACATCGATCTTTACTCCTATGCATTCAGAGACATTGTTCTGATACCAGTTGTTGCCCAGGTGGCTACCCAAGAGGGGGGTGAATTGGGAATTTAAAAATTATGCAAGATAATGTGCAATTAAAAATCCCTTATGAGTGTTAGGTGCTGTGATAGAGTAACAAAATGCAGAAGCTAATTAGAGTCAAGTAAGCACAACACAAACATACAAAATTTATAGTGGTTCGGAGCAACCCAGCTCCTACGTCCACTATCCAAGATACCACTTAGAATTTTTACTATATTCACACCTGAATACAGTAGGATTGTTTTACAAGATCACAATCCAAAACCTCTATACTTTGATTTTAATAGGATCACCAAAGAAAATCCAACACCCTTTGGTTTTGAACAGGCTCACCAAAGAAACCCAACTTGGTTTTCACAAGATCACCAAGAACCTAACTTGGTTTTACCAGGATCACCAAGAACCCAACATTTGGTTTTTATCAAAGGCTCACCAAGAACCTATTTGGTTTTGAATCGGGCTCACAAATAACCCAACAATTCAATAAAATGAATTGAAATAAATGCAACAAAAATGACAAACTCAATTTGTCGGATAGTTACCGGTGCAACTTGATAGAAGTCCACTTGAATGCACTTGAATGAGCTTTAATTGCTTCAGTGGCTTCTTCCCAAATTGCTTCAAGCTTCAGATCAGAGTTGGTGAAGACTTGAAGGCTTGCTTGAATGCTCTTATGCTCTTTTTCTTGTTAGTAGGTATGATATTCAATGAAGCTTCAAAACTTTTAAGAACTTTCTAATAATTTTCAAAAATGTTCAAATCCTTCAAATATAAGGTCTTCCATCACTCCAAGACAGTTTGAGATGTTGTAGACCATTGGGATGTGGCATATGACCGTTGGAGCACTTTTTGGCATTCAAAAATAAATTCTGGAACTAGTCGTTGGATACCTGAAAGCGATACTCGAGTCGGCTCGGATTCTTTCGAGTCGATAGGTCGGGTCGCCAAATCTTTAGTGTAGTTGGCTCTTTGTCTCAGGGCGCAAAACTTCACTCTGGACAAGTCAGCTCTTGATAGCTCGGGTTGGCTCAAACTTATATCTTTGAAAAACTTGAACTCGAGGAGTCGACTCTTTTGATCTTTGGCCTGCTCTTCTTCTCAAGTTCTGAAATCATCACTCTGGAAGAGTCAGCTCGTTGCAGTTCGGGTCGGCTCGCTTTCTCAGGTCTTCAAGATTAGGTCTGGCAGAGTTGGCTATTTTTGGTTCGGGTCGGCTCACCTGACTGTTCTCAGAAATCTTCATAAACTGGATTCTGGAAGAGTCAGCTCGGACATATTCCAGTCGACTCGGATTCACTGGAGTCGGCTCGGTTACCTTCGAGTTGGCTCGGATTGCTGCATACCAGAATCCTTGCTTTGTGCCAGTAGGTGGAGTCGGCTCTTCATCATGCTGGATCGGCTCGTGTATCTTCTTCAGAATTTTTATAATTGAACTCAAGAAAAACTCTCACCAACACTTTACATTTTACATGCACACCAACTCAAAATAATTTAAGGCACACGCAAGCAGAAGTAACCCTTTTTACATGAATTTTTTTTATCTTTTTCATTAGGTTCTTCTTTATAAAATCAAATTACAACACAACTCAAGGAAGAAACAAAGATGTAGGAGTTGAAGTTTGAACAAATAAACCATTCTACAAAAACTTGTAAAATACTTAAAGAGTTGTTAGAAATAAATGTACATGCTCCAATGTTTGGTTATTATCAAAATCACTTATGGGGTCAACAATTTTTATGCATAAATCTTTTTTAACTAGCAAAAGCATATTAGATTAAAAATAATTTTAATCATTAAATCATACATTAGAATAATTCTCCTATCCTATAGAATCAAGACAAGATATGAATAGAATATAGATGCTGAATTTTAAATCAGCATGCATCAATCTAATCGATGCATGCTATAGATCTAACTACAAATATAAATATGACTGGATCCCATACCTTGTTGCAAATCGATAAGCACCGCTATTGATAGAGCATGGTGGAAGGTCTAGATGTCACCTTACAGCTATACAGGATATTCGGCTTCTATGAAAAGTCTACAGAAGTCTCGAGAAATCACCTTTCCTAGAGTGGTAGCTCCATGTGAAGGCCATGGATGGTTGATCTAAAAACCTTCCTTCAAGATTTCTTTGACTCCTCTGAGAAGATGAAGAGATGGAGGATGAGGAGGATCATGTCATGAAAGAAACAAAATTCCAAAACCAATTTTTCCTTATTTTCTTTTCTTCCTTCCTTTGTCTCTTTTCTTTTCTCCCTAGCACCAAGAAAGAAGTCCCCACCCAACTAATTTTCACGCCCACTCCCTATATATATTCCATGATTTTTTATTTCATTTCTCACAATAAAATCCTCTCTAAGTTGTTGCGCAATCATAGCAAAAACCCAATTAGGTATGGAGAAAATGATTAGGATAGGATTAAAAAATAGAGTGTTACTAGGACTAGAAGTTTGAATCCTAATAAAACTCATTTAATTTAAATACAAATCAATTCAAATAAATTTTAAAATTTATTTAAACCTATCCTAACTTAAAAGGTATTGAGAGAAGAAGTCAAAACCCATTTTTCATGGATAAAGCATAATGCAAAAAATTCAAAAAAATCATGGAAAAAGAAGGAGCACAAGAATCAGTTTTAACTCAGTCAAACCATATACAAAACTATATTAAAACTCCTTTGAGAAATTATCTTGGCTTAACCCCAATTAGAATGGATAATATGAAGGATGCTAATCATATTTTGGTGTGGAGATTCTTCATGCAAAAATTTATTTTGCATGGAGAACCAAGTGGCACAAGGGAAAAACTAGATTCCTAGGTCTGACTTGATCAACCATAATTCTAATCTCAACTTAATTTGGTTTAACCAATTCAAATAGCTTGAACCTAATATAATTAGAATCTAATTAAACTTAATTAGTCAAAAAAATAATCAAGTCTAAATTAAATCTAGATTAAAATTTCTTAGTGATTAGGTCATTGAATAACCTAATTGGATGAAATCTAATTGAACCAAATTCAATTAGATTTGACCAAATCATTTTGCTCAATAAATTAACCTAATTAATAATCTAATTACTAATTAATTCTCATAATATTAATATTTATTTATTTATTTATAACTTTTGTATAGGGTAAATGTTGATTATATTTATAATTTTATCATTGGATGATTCTCAATCATCGATCAACTATCATGATCAATCAAAAACTTTTATGTTGCCCAGTTGGCCAACCCAAGAGGGGGGGTGAATTGAGTTAGTAAAAAAAAAATTAACAAGTATGTGCCTTTTGAAAACTTTGTGTGGTAAGTGAAGTGGAAGAGTATTGCAAGCGAAAGTAAATAAGTACGCAAAAGCAAGAGCAAGCACAAACACCATAAAATTTATAGTAGTTCGGAGCAACCCAGCTCCTACATCCACTACCCAAGGTGCATACTTGGGATTTCTACTATATTCTCCCCGAATACAGCTGGATTGTTTTTCTACGGGCTCACAATCCAAAACCCAATACAAAGTTTTTCCGAGCTCACTAACAACCCAACATGGTTTTCAAGGCTAACCAATCAACCTCAAATCAACTTACAAGTTACAGCTACCTGCTGTACTTGTAACAACTCAAAAACAGAGTTAATAAAAGAAGCAACATTAAAACAAACCCAAAGTTGTTGAATGGTTGCAGTTGAAGCTCTTAATGAGGCCTTCTTGAATGCTTCTTCAATGCTCTTTAAGGCTATCTTAATTCTTCAAAGATAAACTCAAGAAGTTGGTGGGATGTTATTGGAGAACTTGAGTTTTTCACTTGAAAGCTCTTAGAATATTCAATGCTCTCTTTTCTCTTGTCAAAAACTTCTTTTCTTTACTTAAATTCCTCATTTATAGCTTCTTGAAGTGTTCCCAGGTGAATATGGTTGTTAGAATTCCTTGGAAACCAAAAACTAGCCATTTGAAGGCTTTAGAACCAAGAAATTCACATTCTGGAACTAGCCATTATTGTTCAAATTTTGGAATTTGAGTTGGCTCGCAGACTTCGATTCGGCTCGGATTGTCAGTGAAGAAATTTTGTAGTCTGTGAGAGTCGGCTCATTCCAAATTAAAGTTGGCTCAATTGACTGAAGTCTTAGAAGCAACTATCTTTCACTCTATGAGAGTTGGCTCAGATCTTCATTGAGTCGGCTCGAATGTTGTGTATCAGAAAATTCTGTGCCATGCCAAACAATGATCAACTCTAATTATTTGAGTCGGCTCGAGTGAAAGTTCTCCAAATGCTTTCAAACAACTTCAAACTTCTTCCTAACATCTTCCAAATAACTTCTAAACAACTTCTAAGATATTTAAACTTAAAATTACATTGATTTGGTCCTTTTTACATGAATATACAAAGGAATATACCTAGTACTCTTAAATACATGAAACTTTTTCTTTGAGTACATGAATTCATTCCAATGGTCTTAGAATTGTAGGGTGAATGATTGTCCATTTGAAACATCATACAAAAACTTCTTAAATATTTGAAAAGTATTTGTATCAAATGCATGCTCCAATGTTTTGTAATCATCAAAATCATTTTAGGAGGCAACAATCTCTCCCTTTTTGAGGATGACAAAATACTGGGCATGGAAATAATAAGTACCTTTACATTTTTAACTGTATCAAGGTAAATGACAACTGTATTAGAGTAAATGAGTTTAGAATGTGCTATACAATGTATCAGGCAATTCAAATTATGATCTATTGACTAAAGTATCATAGCTTTATAAGTTAAGTATCAGAGCTAAATTAAGTATCAGAGCTTTTGAACATTCACTTTACAAATTGATTGAAATATCAGAGCTTTAGAGTTAAGTATCAGAGCTTTACATAAGAGTTCATTTTATAATTTAACTGAAGTATCAGAGCTTTGTAGTTTAATTAAAGTATCAGAGCTTTGTAATTTAACTAAAGTATCAGAACCTTAGAGTGAAATGTGAAGGCTCATTGTAATTTTAAGAAATTTACTCCCCTTTACTTAAACATTTTGCACACACATTGCACATATAATTACTCATGAAATTTTCCTTTGAAATTCATATTTTTCTTATATTTCTTGCATTATATAATATTATTATCACATTATATGATCATTTTTCATGCTTCACATATTTCTCTATCTTTTTGTCATCAATAAAAAGTATAAATGCCTTTTGTATTATCATTTTCCATTACATATTTCTCCCCCTTATTATTGAATTAAATCACATCTTTAGAGAGTAAATGAGAGTAAATGACAAAAATAGCAAAATTTCATTAACATTAAAATTTCAGTTCAATACATGTAACACAGTAACATACATGAGACACAACAAAATATAAGATATCTGTGAGGCTAGTCCTCATTAGATGGAAGGTCTAATACAATATTAGCCATAATCCTATGTTTAGAAGATCTATGAGTCTGATGAGTCAAGTTCCTAGTCCTAAGAGAAGGGCCGGCTCTAGGGACTCTAGATCTATGATACTGTCTAGGTGTGTCTCAAGTAGGTGTTGGAGGAGGAGTAGGCTCTAGCTCAGGTGCTGAAGGAGGTGGCTTTGAAAGCACTGGAGTCCTCCGATCAGTAAAGGCATTTGATATTGCGAGAGTGCTGGTCCTAGAGAGGATCTGAGTAGCTGGTGTATCTGGGATGCTCTGCTCTGGCTGCTTTGTCTTAGGTGCTACAAGTGTGTCCATGACATGCTTATTAGCCTGCTGATCAAACTCCTGACCATCATCTCATGGTGGAGGAGGTGATCTAGAAGGTCCAACCGAAGTGGTCTGATGTATAGCTACTAGAATCTGACCGAATCCATCTCTCATCTCGGTTTGTAGTAGATATATCCTCGAATGTACCATTACTCGAATAGTCTGGAGGTCTGATCTCAGGGTAGAAATGTCATCTCGAAGTACTTGTATCTTCTCATAATCCTGCTACCCACCAGTACTGGGCTCAGAAGGAACTGATGGAGGAGGTGTGGTAGGAGCTAGCTCTGAAGGTCTAGCCTCATCATCTGGCTCGTCCTCATCATCAGTTTGCTCAGCAACATCTACACCAGCTGGAACATCATCCTCATCATCCTCATCCTCGGAATGAGCTGCTCTCTGTCTAGATACCTTCTTCATCCATACTCCCTCAACTCTATGGTACCCAATCCATGTAAAGATTTCTCTGAGTATCTATCTATATGTAATACGGGTCTACTGTCCTCACCTGATAAGTCAATGCTAGAATCTTGAAATAAAATAGTAAAGGCCATCCCATAGGGTAGACATGCCCTGGCCTTCCAAGCTGCGTCCCTAATCCGACTCATCATAATGAATGGTAGATTGAGGGCCCCCTCCTTAATCAAGTACCTTATGAACATCAGGTCTCGCTCACTTACCCAATCAAATATCCCTTTCCTAGGTCAAAACAATATACTGATAATATTATGAAGCAATCGCATTTCCAATGAAACTCTGTTTACTTGTACATTAGAAATTCCTTCAACATTACTTCTCTCAAGAGCTGTCCTCAAAGTCCTCTATCTATCCTTCAGATTCAAATAACACTTCCTAGCTTTTGGCATTTGAAGAACCCTGCTTAACTTGGTTTCATCAACATACATGGTAATTCCCTTTACTGTGGATAGGATCTAATTTGCTCCAAGAGATAAATTCTTAAAGAAGGTTCTAACTAAGGTGGGATAAGTAGGGACATCCAATGAACAAAAGAACTCCCAACCTTGAATTCTAATCCAATCTCCAATCCAAAAATTTTGTTATTCTAAAAAAGTGAAATCCAATCTTTTACCTGAAGTAACTGGTTGATTACCCATTTGGATGATTTGCCGCTGTGGAGCTTGTTGTTCTTGTGTGTCATGATGAGTCAGCTCATCTTCCCTTTTTTTGGATCTCCTCTCAGATTGAATAGTGCTAGGTGCCACTCGCTTAGATCGCCTAGGGTTAGAGTGGAAAGTGGTCCCTAATGCTCGAGTTCAATAATAAATAGAAGGGTGAATAGAAATTTTTGAGGTTTACGGCTCTTATGTAACCCCGCCATCCAAGTCGACTCATCTAGACTGCTCTTCCTACTCGAGTCAGCTCGAGCAAAAACAGGAAAAATGGTTCCAAATTTTAGGAAAATGGTTTTTAATCTTAGAAAAATACTAGGAAAGGTGTGTATCAATCTTAGATAGGTGTTGAAGGTATTCTAGAAAAATTTTCCTTAATTCTTAAAGAAATTAGGTCAAAATTCTAAAAGGATCACAAAGGCCTAATTCTCCTCTAATCATTCAAAATCTATCCTCATTAAGTACTTTGGTAAAGATATCAGCCAATTATTTTTTAGTACAAATGAACTCAAGTTCAATATCATCATTTTGAACATGATCCCTAATGAAATAATGTTTAATTTCAATATGCTTTGTTCTTAAGTGCTGAATAGGATTCTTGTTAAGTTGATAGCACTTGTGTTATCATATTGATTGAAATTTAGATTGAATAATACCATAATCTTCTAGTATTATTTAATCCATAATACTTGAGCACAACAACTCCCTGCAGCCACATACTCTACCTTAGCAGTAGATAGTGCTACGGAGTTTTGTTTCTTACTATGCCATGAGATTATGTTCAACCCTAGAAATTGACATGTGCCACTAGTACTCTTTCTATCAATTCTACAACCACCATAATCAACATCAGAATAACCAATTAAATTTAAAATAAAGGTTTAGAATACCATAATTGGTACGGGCACCAGAATCAGAAGAAGACTTCAGGGTTCCATCTGGATCTCTGAATGACCTTGCCCGAAGATTAGGGTTTGTAATAAGGGTTGACCTGGTCAACCAGATTATTTATTTCTTTGAGTCTGCATTTCATTTTGTTGAGCATGTTGACTCAGTCTAAGTCCAAGTCAAGTCCTGGTTGGCGCCATTCCCTAGGGCATCATTTTTTCTTCCAAGGCCAAATGCAAGTGGACGCCACACTCCCAACCACACTCCTAGGACCAATTGGCGTCACATTTCATCCCAGTGTCCCTGGTCCCCATGCCCAAGAGAGCAAGAACATTTTCTTAGGAGAAGTCAAGGAAGGCGCCCACAAGCTGCCAAAAGTAACCAAGCTAAAGGAGCAGGGGATTTTTCTTGGAGAGGACTTCAAGGTAGGTGCCCACACCTGCCTAAAGTACCTGGCTATGAATGGAAGGAGCCTAGTCTTGGGGAGAAAGACTAGGAGATGAGTATTTTCTTCCAAGAAAGAGCAAGTCATGGAAGGAAAACCCATGACTTAAGGAGAAGAACTAGGAGGTGCCCCACATACCTGCCATATGAAGCCATCACCTTGCATTTGAGGCCGCCCACTCCAAGGAAAGAAGCCTGGTCGGTCAAGGGAAAGTTTTTCATGCTTAGGATGAATGTTTAGTCCCGCATAGGAAGTAGTGTAATTTTGTTTCTCTTGCAAGGTCTATATATTGGACCCTTATGTAATCTTTTGATTAGAATGAGTAAATGAAATCTTTTCTTGTGTTGAGCAACCTTGTGTTCTCTTCTTCCGCACTTCTTTGAGTGTTGAGCTCCGTGAGGGAGTAAATCCGGGTTCCATTGGAGCCTTGATGAGGTGGGAGATCTCCAAAGTTACCAAAACCCTGCCCCGCTTTCATCCCTGGCCGCCAACCCTAATTTCCTTTAATCATCCTAGCCGCCAACACCCAAATTCCTAAACCCTATTCCCACTTCATTCAAGGATGCCATCTCCTTCTCCAAGCCACTGCCCACTATATCAAGCCCTAGGTCCTTTTCATCTGCAAGCCGCCACCCTACCAGCCAAACCCTAAATCTACTCCATCTTCCACCGCCACCTCCATACTCTTCCCTCATCTTCAAAGTTCGAGCAGTCCGGAGCTATCCCAGGTAAAGGTCTCTTCCTTGAGTTTCTTACATCCTTATCTTGTTCTTCATCCTTTCCAGATCCAGAGTACGAGAAGAAGGCCAACCTTGCCATAGGACTACAATCCGAGGATCCATTGCGAAGATACCCCATCTCCAAGGATCCTACAATCTGCTCGAGAGTGTCCTTCAATTGAATCAAAGAGAGATATCACAGTCAGGTATAAAACCTTCTCTTCTCTCTTCGTCTGTATCTTGAAAGAGGAGTAAACCCTAGGTCTGGGGGTTTCTCAATCCCCAGCGATCCTACTTCTTTATTACTCTGATAATCTACTCTTTTGAATTGTACTTTCTTTCAGTGCATATTTTCTTTCAATATTAGTTAGCCTTGTTTTTGAGTCAAGCCAACTTCTAACAAAACACAAAAAAAAAAAAAGTCTTAATTTACTTCTGCATCGCATCATCTTATTTGTTTGCACCAATAATCCTAAGTTTGATGTACCTTTGAGATATTTTATGATTCTTTTAACAGTAAGTATATGTGATTCTTTAGGATTAGCTTGAAATCTTGTACATATACAAATACTAAATAGTATATCAGGTTTACTTGTAGTCAAATAAAGCAGAGATCCGATCATACCTCGATATAGTTTTGATCAACTTTGTTACCTTCCTCATCTTTGTCAAGTTTGCAAGTTGGGCTCATGGGTGTGCCAATTTCTTTTACAGATTCCATCCCAAACTTCTTTAATAGTTCTTTGATGTTTTTTGTTTGGTTGATGAATATCTCTTCCTTCGTTTATTTGATTTGCAGTCCAAGGAAGAAAGTAAGTTCACCCATCATACTCATTTCAAATTCTCCCTACATTAGCTTGGCAAATTCTTGACATAAAATTTTATTAGTTGCACCAAAGATTATATCATCAATATATATCTGTACAACTAATAACTCATCATCTTTTCTTTTGATAAATAATGTTGTATCTACTTTACTTCTTTTGAAATCATTTTTTAAAAGAAACTTGCTCAACCTCTCATACCATGCTCTAGGTGCTTGTTTCAAACCATATAAAGCTTTGTTTAGTTTGAAAATATGATTTGGAAAAGAGTGATTTTCAAAACCTGGAGGTTGTTCTACAAAAACTTCTTCTTCAATATAGCCATTTAAAAAAGTATTTTTTACATCCATTTGAAAAGTTGAGTTCTATGTGACATGCAAATGCAAGTAAGAGTCTTATGGCTTTTAATCTTGCTATAGGTGCATAAGTTTTATCAAACTCTATTCCTTCTTCTTTGTTATATCCTTTAGCAACTAATCTGGCTTTGTTTCCGACTACATTGCCATTGTCATCTAATTTATTTCTAAAAATCCATTTAGAACTTATGACAGGATGTTCCTTAGGTCTAGCTACTAGGGTCCATGCATTGTTTCTTTCAAATTGATTAAGTTTCTCCTGCATAGCCATCATCCAATACGGATCACTTTCAGCTTCCTTTATGCAGTTAGGTTTAACTTGAGAAACAAATGCTAAATAGTCAAAGGTGTCTCTAAAAGATGACTTAGTTCTTACTCCTTGAGAGGGATCATCAATAATTAATTCTTTAGGATGAGAATGTGCGTACCTCCAATCTTTTGGTAGCTCATCATGTTCTATACTTATCTTTTTCTTTTCTTGATCAACTTGCTTTTCTTTCAAGATCAAGTCCTTTACTCTATCATTCAGGGAACTTGCATCATTATCAATACAATGTTCTTTTCTTGAAGGTGTGAGTTTAGACTCATCGAAAATAACATGAATTAATTCTTCAATAGTTAAAGTTCTTTTGTTGAAAACTCTATATGCTTTACTAGTAGTTGAATATCAAAGAAATATGCCTTGATCAGATTTTGCATTAAATTTACCTAAGTTATCTTTTTCATTATTTAGAATATAACATTTACATCCAAAAATATGAAAGTAATGAATATTTGGTTTTCTATTATTCCAAAGCTTATAGGAGGTTTTCTTCAAAATTGGTCTAATCAAAATACGGTTTAATATATAACATGCAGTATTCACAATTTCTACCCAAAAGTACCTTAGAAGATTGCCTTCACACAACATGGTTCGGGCCATCTCTTCCAATGTTCTATTTTTCTGTTCCACAATACCATTTTGTTGTGGTATTCTGGGACTGAAAAGTTATGATCAATGCAATGTTCTGTGCAAAATTTTTCAAAATATTGATTTTCAAATTTAGTACCATGATCACTTCTAATTGAAATAATTGAAAGATTTTTATAATTTAAAACCTTTTTATGAATTTTTTGAAAAACTTTAAAAGCTTCATCTTTGTGTGCAAGAAATAAAACCCAAGTGAATCATGAAAAATCATCTACTATCATAAGTTTATATTTCATACCTCCTAGGCTTGTAGTCCTAGTTGATCCAAATAAGATCATGTATAGTAGTTTTAAGGGTCTTAATGTTGAAACAATATTTTTAGATTTAAAACTCCTCCTAGTTTGTTTACCATATTGACATGCATCACAAACATGATCAAAATCAACTTTAAACTTTGGGAAACCTCTAACTAAGTCTTTGAAAATTAATTTTGCTAAAGTATGCATGATAGCATTACCCAATCTTCTATTTCAAAGTAAACTAGATTCTTTGGTTTTAGCATTCAAAGCCGTTAGACTTGTACTACTTGACATTACTAGATCATTCAAATCTACAATGTAAATATTTCCAAGTTTATGACCAATAAATCTAGTGCTAGAATCAAGAGAGCTAGTTACTATGCACATTGAAGATTCAAATACAACTATGAAGCCTTTATCACATAACTAACTAATGCTCAATAGATTATGCTTCAATTTGTCTACTAGCAATACATTTTCAACATAAGTACAAGGGATAATTTTAATCTTACCAATTCCAATGATATTTTCCTTGTCATTATCACCACATGTATCCATTTCACCATGTTTTATTTCAAGGGTGATGAATTAATCTTTGTCACACATCATGTGTCTTAAACAACTGCTATCTAGATACCATCTTTTCTTTGAATTTTGGGCTGCAAGACATTCCTGCAAAACAATCAAGTGGAATTTTAGTTACCCAATCTTTCTTGGGTCCTTGATGGTTAGTAGCAATGGTTCCTTTAGGAACCCAAATCTTTTTCACTTTGTTTTATTTTTTTTCTTAAATTACATTCTTAAGCTTTGTGTCCAACCTCATTACAGTAAAAATAAATAACTTTTGGCTTTTGAAAAGAAATGGATGTTGAAAATCTTGATACATAAGGTTTTGAAGCTGAAAATTTGTTTAAATGCATTGAATTATACCGAATTCCAGCTTTATCATTAGATTTCCTTTGATCTTTCAATATTAGCTTAAGTTTGTTAGAACTTAATGTTAATTTATTAACAAGAGGCTTGAGTCTATTCATTTCATTTTATAAACCTTTATTCTTTTCAAGACGTTCATCTTTTTCAGCTTATAATACTTTGCATTTTTAGAAACATAACTTAGTTCTTTTTGTAAGAGATTATTCTTTTCAAAAATTTAATTCCTTTCCTTTAGCAATATGTCATAGTTATTTTTCATGGATTTGATTTTTAAACCAGCTTTCTTATATTTAGTTAAAAGTTCATAAAAGGTAACATGTAATTCATCATAAGTAAATTCATGTATGGGTTCACTAGATGTTACCTCATTTTCTAGACCCATCAAACATATGTTGGCTAATTTTGATGTCTCTTCCTCTTCATTTGAAGTAGATTCATCGTTGTCACTCCATGTAGCCATCATGGCTTTCTTCTTCTTCTTGTATCCCTTTTTCAATGTAGGACACTCTGAACGGTAGTGCCCCAGCTTCTTGCATTCAAAACAAATTGGTTGTTACTCCTTTTCTTTGTCTTTACCTTTATCTTTTTCTTTACTTTGCTCACCTTTGCCAAGGTGCTTCCTCCAATATCTTGACTTTCTTTTGCACATAAATCTCCTGAATCTTCTCATAACTAAGGCTATGTCATCATTGCCCAATTCTTCATCAAAGGAGGGGCTTTCTTCATCTTTGTCTTCTTCTTGCTTCTTAATCTCAGCTACAACCTTGAAAGCTATAGACTTCTTTTTCTTGCTATCATCTTCACTATGGCACTGCATTATTAGTTCATGAGTAATTAAAGAACCAAGAAGTTCATCAAGTGGAAGTGTGTTTAAGTCCTTGGCTTCTTGTATTGCATGACCTTGGGATCCCATTTTTCTGGTAAACATCTAAGAATCTTTTGGACAAGATCGGCATTAAAATATACCCTGCCAAGACTTTTCAACCCATTAATAATAACTGTAAATCTAGCAAACATTTCAGATATAGTCTCATTTAGTTTCATTTTGAAAAGCTCATAATTGTGTACAAGAATATTAATTTTGGAGGTCTTTACTTGTCTAGTGCCTTCATGTGTAACTTGTAGTTTATCCCAAATTTTCTTTGCCGAAGTGCAAGTGAAAATCTGGTTAAACTCATTAGCATTCAAAGCAAAATAAAGAAGGTTCATAGCTTTGGCATTTAGTTTACCTATCTTCATGTCATATTCATTCCATTCCTCTTCCGGTTTAGGAATGTCTATGCCATCAACTTTCTCAATAGGTATGTGAGATCCTTTCAAGATTATCTTTCATAATTGAAAATCAACAACTTGAATATAAATTTTCATTTTAGCCTTCCAATAGGTGTAATTGGTGCAGGTAAAAAGTAGAGGTATATTGCTTGATTGACCTTCAGCCAAAGATATGCTCATTCGGGTTGCCATAGAACTTTTCTCTTAATCGTTAGATTGATGGCACTAAGACATGGCTCTGATACTACTTGTTGCCCAGTTGACCAATCCAAGAGGGGGGAGAATTGGGTTAGTAAAAAAAATTTAATAAGTATGTGCCTTTTGAAAACTTTGTGTGGTGAGTGAAGTGGAAGAGTGTTGCAAGTGGAAGTACCTAAGTATGCAAAAGCAAGAGCAAGCACAAACACCATAAAGTTTAAAGTGGTTTGGAGCAACCTAGCACCTACATCTACTACCCAAGGTGCACACTTGGGATTTCCACTATATTCATCCCGAATATAGCCAAATTATTTTCCTATGGGCTCATAATCCAAAACCCAATACAAAGTAGTTTTCCCGAGCTCACTAACAACCAAACTTGGTTTTCAAGGCTAACTGATATGGTGACATCCACTGACGTGGAGCCTGTGGACTGATATGGCGACATCCACTGACGTGGAGCCTACGGATGGTCACAACGGTAAGAGACCCACCACCTGGGCAAGGCTACATGATGAAGAACCAAGGTGGACCACCCGGTCAAGGTCGAGTCCATCCCTCCAAGGGGAGCCCTTCGGTTGAGGACAGCTTCCAATCGGAGTCGAGCTCATGCTTTTAGAATGGACCACCTTGCCGAGGTCGGCTCCCAGCCAAAGGGAAATCGAAGAGCTGATAAAGCACGACTACCTCGGCCAGTATGTGGAGAGGGGAGTGCCCCCTGCAGCCTAGACTGAAGGGTCTCGGCCCTCATCATTGACAACCATCCACCGAGAAACTGATGGAGATGATATCCTCGGGGGCAGGATAAACCCCGAGGAGGGCTAGGGGGAGAGAGGGGAGTGATGATGTACTCTCCTGTATGGGAGAAGGGTTAGCTGGGGTAGACAACCCAAATAATAATGCTGTCATTATTAAAATGATGATAGCCAAATATCCTGTAAAAAGAATCATGGTAGACAGTGGGAGCTCCTCGGACATCCTTTTTTATGATGCTTTCGCAAGGATGAATTTATCCCCTGACCAAATAAGATCGGTGTTTATGCCTTTGGTAGGCTTCATCGGAGACTCAGTTGGAGTCGAGGGAGAAATTACGCTTCCAATAATCACTGGGACACCACCCCAGCAAAGCACCGTGCTGGTGACCTTTATTGTTGTAAAGTTCCCCTCACCCTATAATGCCATCTTGGGATGCCCAGGACTCAATCTGCTTGATTCCACCATTTCCATGAAACGCCTCCTTATCCAGTTCCCGACGCCATGGGGGGCCAGAGAGAGAGAGGGTCTTGACAGCCAGTGCAGCGCTGTTGGCAGACCATCCCAGGCCTAAGAGGAGTATATTCCAACCTTACCATAAACCAGCCTGATCCGGTGCACCAGATCGAAGAGTGGGCCAGTCAAGCCCTTGTTATCTTTTCCTTTAGGGGAGGATCCCTCGAAGATGATACAGGTTAGGGCCTTGCTGACTTAGGAAGAGAGAACCCATCTGCTCAGCTTCCTATGGACTAATGCATATGTTTTTGCCTGGATCACCATCGACATGCCCAGTATCCCACCGGAGGTGATAACTCACATGCTAAATGTCGACCCCATTCATCGCCCAGTCCGGCAAAAGAAAAGGAGCTTTGCCCCAAAATGATAGAAAGCCATCAACAAGAAGGTTGATAAACTCCTCACAATGGGCTTCATTCAAGAGATACGGTATCTTGATTGGCTTGCTAACATAGTGATGGTCAGGAAAGCCTCTAGAAAGTGGAGGATCTGTGTAGTCTACATCGACTTTAACAAGGCATGCCCAAAGGATAGCTTCCCCCTCCCCAAGATTAACCAGATGGTGGATGCAACTTCAGGCCACAAGTACCTCAGCTTCATGGATGCGTTCTCTAGATATAATCAGATCCACATTTATCCCGAGGATGAGGAGTGCACAGCATTCATGACCGACCGAGGTACGTATTGTTACAAGATGATGCCCTTCGATCTTAAGAATGCAGGGGCCACCTATCAGCACTTGGTCAGCACGGTCAAGTACCAAATTGATCGTAGCATGCAAGTGTACATGGATACATGCTTGTCATGAGCAGCCCGGAGGACCATATTGCTAACCTGGTGGAGGCTTTCAATAACCTCTACCGCTATCAACTAAAGCTAAAGCCCACCAAGTGCACCTTCGGTGTGATGGCAGGAAAGTTATTGGGGCTCATGGTGACCTAGAGGGGGATAGAGGCTAACCCCGAGAAGATCCAGGCAATCACAAACATGAGGCATCCCACCTCCAAGAAGGAAGTCCAGCACCTGACTGGGCATATCACGGCTTTGAGCCGCTTCATCTCATGCTCCGTCAAGCATTGCCAGCTGATGCGCATCATAACACACCGATTTAATTACCTTAAAATTACTATTCTAGAATAGGATAGCAGGAGCAAGGGTCAAATCCGTAGGGACTTTCTTGATTACTTTAAAAATAATAAATGCACAACAGAAATTGAAATCTTAAAACAAAAAGGAATTACCAGTATTACAGTAAAGGTAACTCAAAAAAGATTATCCAGTGAGAGCATGGCCCATATCCGTGACATGGCCCTCCCTTTTTGGAAATAGATTTGGTCTAACGCTAGTGAAATAACCTAGTTATGATCTATCTCACGACCACTTGGGAATAGATCAGTCAGGATTAATTTCACTTGACTACCTCCAAGCTTCACCCTAGCAATGCATCTGATTCCAAAACAAAAGAACATGAAATTAATCAAAGGATTACTTTTATTCATATAAGAGGGAGTACATCAAGATAATACAACCAAAAATAAAACCCCCCTTTTTCCAAGTGAAGCTCCAGCCTCCAGTGATTTCTACATGCTCAAAAGTGAAGATGAAGCTGACGGTGGAGAATAGGAATGTTGTAATAGGATTGGGATAAGGTTGGAATAGTGCTGGAATGGTGGGAATAAAGTTGGGATAACTGTAATAGAAGAGAACTAAAAGAACTATGGGGAAGAAAAGAGGGATCTCAGGACTGTGGTTGGATGTGAATGAATCTGAGAGCTTGGGAGAACTGAAGATGGACTGGAAGCTGGGATGGGGTCGACTTATGACTAAGTTGGAATAGTGGAAAGAAGAGCTCTCTGTGGTGGGAATGGAGAAGAAAACATAGTGCTCTGTGATGGAGAAGAAGAGGCACAGAGAAGAAAAGCAATGGGGAAGAAAGAGTATTGAAGAACTGACGAATGCTCGACTAATTGAATGCCCGAATGCCTAGTGGCTCTCTCTGGCTCCCTGAGTCCTTTTATAGGCTCTCCCCGCTCCATGGTTTCAACAAAGCTGCTCCACCGTTGAACCAACCCGCTCCTCCTCCAACCAACCCAATAGAGCAACTGATCCAACAGATACCGCTCCACGGTTGCAACGAAGCACCACTATTTCACTGGTTCTGGTCGAGCTCCCATCAATCTCCAGCTCATCCAGCGAGGCTCTAGATTCTTCTCATGGTTCAGTCCAACCCAGCACACAGGTTCGATCCACAAATGGTTCAGACCGAAAGAAACTATCCATCGACTACAATTCATCGTGAGGACCCTCCCGGTGGCGAGGAAGAGCGCATTGCCGTCATCTCCGGCTAGCGATGGACCGGGTAGGCGGTCCGGCAGCGTGGGACGGTGGATTTCGGTGAGGTTCGGCCAAGAGAAAGAAAAATGGTGAACAGCCCCCTTCGGATGCATTTTTCCAGCCATCGGGGCTTCTCTGGCCGGCGGCGAATGTGCCGGCGACCTCCCCGGCGGTGGGGGCGGCTCTCCGGCGAGTCCCGGCGTGAATGGGACACTGTGGTCCACGGCTCTGCTCCGTGGACCACATCAATGGCAGATCGCGGCCCACGGGCTGTGCAGTGGATCGAGTGGCTGGTCCACGGTGGACTGGTTGCTTTAAACTCCGTGTAATTCTTAGTAAATTCTTCAAAAATCCATTTTGGGCCCGTTTTTAGTCCGATTCGAGTGTCGTTCACGTCGTTGGACTTCTAAAATTGGGCTCTCCATGTTGGCGATATTATTTTCTATAAATGATATATAAAAGTATTAATTTTGAAGGAATAATGATATTTTAATATTAAATTAATACTTTTATATTTATGCTTAATGTAGTTATCACACCCCCAACTTGAACTTTGCTCATCCTCGAGTAAAGCAGATAGATTATCCATGTATATCAACCCATCCTTGAATTAGATGTTAACCCAAGCAACCCTAAAAGCAGATGATACCTGATCAGACTACTACTGAGATACTTCATTGGATTATTAATTCAACTCTTTTTAGTGATCAGGTAGAGCTTATAAAGATTTCTAGAGTTCTTCTTCTGCCAACTTTCCATCTCACTCTTAAAATCCTCTAACTTTCTGGGATTTAGTTCAATTCCTTTCTGCTAGATGATTTTTCCCCCTTCATTTTTTAGTATGTGTTATATCCAAGCCTCGTAAGTATTAGTATTCTCTCCTTTTGATGAGAACCACAACGCTTACTTAGATGAAGGGGCCCGGTTACTCAGGGAGGTACCATTGCTTAACAGATTTCTTGACCTTCTCACCTTTTGATGCGAACCATAATGCTTACTTAGGTGAAGGGGCCCGATTACTTAGTAAGAGTTCAAGCAAAGCTGTGAGACTAGACTAACTTTTTTTTTTTTTTCAAAGGGAAAAACTTTAGCATACTTGATCTTTTGATTTATATCCCCATAGAGTAGACTCTTTATCAAGATCAATGGTCAAAAGGCTTTGAAGTTATTCCATAAAATTATTTATGATCTATACCCTACCATTTATTGAGTTTCTTTAATAATTTATCCCTCAGCATCTCTAGCATTATCTAGGCCATTGATCGATCATTTGATTAAGGTGCCTATGTAACTCCAGTTCGAGACAATAATTAGGTACACATAACCTAATCATTTCTAACCGTACTCGAAGATCTAAGCAAGTCAAGTTAATCTTCTCCCTCAACTTAATCGACATTGTCCTCAATGGAGTGGGAAAGAAAATGAGAAGTATAATAGGAAAGAATACACCTTGAAAAATGTGCTTCGAAGGTTTCATGAAGTAGCGGGTTCCTTTGTTGCTGTACTCCCTCACTTTATTCTTCTAAAAAGAAAAGAAAGTAACTAGTTAAAAATTAAAAGCATAAACTGGGTTGCCTCCCAAGAGCGCTAAGTTTAAAGTCTTCAGCCAGACTCAGCTGATGGTAGTACTGGATCCATAAGGTCAAGAATTTCAATAATTTCTCCATTATGAATATCCTCAACATAGGGTTTCAAGCGTTGGCCATTTACTTTAAAAATATTTCCTTGTTTGGGATCTTTAAGTTCAACAGTGCCATGAGAAAATACTTGATAATGATGAAAGGTCCATCCCATCGTGAGCGAAGTTTTCCAGGAAAAAGGTGCAACCTAGAATTATAGAGCCACACTTTCTGATCAGGCTTAAACATTTTTCGATTAATGAATTTATAATGATATGCCTTAGTTCAAGCTTTATAAATTTTTGAACTTTTATAAGCTTCATTTCGCAGCTCTTCTAATTCACTTAATTGAAGTTTCCTATTAGAACCCGCAGTCTTCATATCAAAATTACATTGCTTGATAGCCCAAAATGCACGATGTTCTAACTCTACCAGTAAATGACATGCCTTGCCAAACACTAACCGGTATGGAGACATTCCTAGGGGAGTCTTAAAGGAAGTCCGGTAAGCCCATAATGCATCATTCAAACGTTCTGACCAATCTTTCCTATCGGGCCTTACCGTTTTCTCTAGGATGTGTTTAATTTCTCTGTTTGATACTTCAACCTGGCCATAAGTTTGGGGATGGTAAGGTGTGGCTACCTTATGTGTAATTCCAGATTTCTTCATTAATCTTTCAAAATGTTTATTTGTGAAATGCGCGCCCCCATCACTAATAATTGCCCTTGGGCACCCAAACCGACTAAGGATGTTATACTGAATGAACTTGTTTACAACCTTGTGATCATTGGTTTGGGTTGCTATGGCTTCGATCCATTTAGACACATAATCAACTGCGACCAGAATATACTCAAACCCAAAATAAGAAGGGAATGGCCCCATGAAGTCAATACCCCAGACATAAAAAATTTTAACAACTAAAATAGGGGTCAGAGGCATCATATCTCTATGCGAAATATTCCCCGTTTATTGACATCTCAAACAATTACGGCCAAATTCATGTGCATCTTTAAAAAGAGTTGGCCAGTAGAACCCACTCTGTAACACTTTTGCTGTAGTTTTCCTTCCACTAAAGTGTCCCCCACAAGCAAGAGAATGACAAAAAGTGAGTATGCCTTGGAATTCACTCTCAGGGATACATCATCTAATCACCTGATCTGAATAGTACTTAAACAACTCAGGTTCCTCCCAAAAGTAATATTTGATTTGTGAGAAAAATCTATCTTTTTCTTATTTGGACCAGTGGGAAGGAACTTGCCCTGTTGCTAAGTAATTAATAATATGGGCAAACCAGGGTAGACTATCAGAAAAATAGAGAAAAGCTACTCATCAGGAAACTGGTCTCTGATTGTTTCTTTGTTGCATTCTACTAAGATCCTAGAAATATGATCTGCTACCAAATTTTCAGAACCCTTCTTATCTGAGATTTCTAAGTCAAATTCCTGCAGTAGAAGGATCCATCTAATCAGTCTAGGCTTTGTCTTTCTTAGATAGCAGATGTCGTAATGCTGCATGATCAGTATAAACTAAGATCTTAGACCCTAACAGATATGATCAAAATTTCTCCAGGGCAAAAACAACTGCTAGCAACTCCTTTTCAGTAGTGGTGTAATTTATTTGTGCATCTGAAAGAGTTTTACTAGCATAATAAATCACATGTGGTTCCCTATTAAACTTCTATCCTAAAACTGCCCCTACAGCATAATCAGAGGCATCACACATGATTTTGAAAGGCAGGGTCCAATCGGGAGGCTTGATAACTGGTGCAATGGTCAAATCAGTTCTCAGAATGTCATAAGCAGCCATACATTCCTTATTAAAATCAAATGGATTGTCTTGAACGAGCAGATTATACAAAGGTCACAAAATTTTGCTGAAATCCTTGATAAAGCGTCTATAAAATCCAGCATGACCAAGGAAGGATCGTACTTGTTTAACCGAGGTTGGGGAGGAAATTTTGAGATCAATTCTACCTTAGCTTTATCAACCTCAATCCCTCGCTCTGAAACAATATGTCCGAGCACGATTCCCTCACAAACCATAAAATGGCTATTCTCCCAACTTAATACTAGGTTTGTTTCTATACATCGTTTCAAAACCTTGGTCAAGTTTTGGAGACAGTCATCAAATGAAGATCCAAACATCAAAAATTCATCCATAAATATCTCAAGAAACTAACCAACCATATTAAAAAATATGGATAGCATACATCGTTAAAAAGTAGCTGGTGCATTGCACATACCAAATGGCATGCATCTAAAGGCAAATGTTCCAAAGGGGCAGGTAAAGGTGGTCTTTTATTGATCAGCAGGAAATACCAGAACTTGGTTATATCCTGAATATCCATCTAGAAAATAGAAAAAACTCTGCCCGACTAGCCGTTCTAAAATTTGATCAATGAAAGGCAAAGGAAAGTGATCTTTCCTAGTGACGGCATTCAGTTTCTGATAGTCTATACACACTCTCCAACTAGTTATCATTCGAGTAGAAATTGACTCGCCCTTTTCATTCTCAACAATAGTAATACCTGACTTCTTAGGTACTACCTGAGTTGGACTGACCCATTGGCTATCGAGATTGGGTAAATGATTCCAGCATCGAGCCATTTTATCACTTCTTTCTTAACGACTTCCTCATGTTCGGATTAAGCCTTCATTGTATGTCCCTATGTGGTTTAGATTTAGGCTCACAGTGAATATGATGAATGCAAATAGAAGGATCAATTCCCTTAAGATCAGCTATTGCCCATCCTATTGCTTATCTATGTTCCATAAGTACTTCCACCAATTTCTCTTCCTAATCTGGGGTTAGATGGATGCAATGATCACTGGGAGGGTATCCTTGGGTCCAAGAAAAGAATATTTCAACTTTTCAGGAAGAGGCTTCAACTCTAGCATGGGTGGTGTTTCTAAGGATGGCACTAAAGGGGTTGATCGAGTCGGTAAAGGTTCAAATTTGACAATCCAAGGAGGAATAGTGTTAGACTTCGGTGGCTCCAACAAAGCACTCACTTCATGTGCATCAACATCAAACTCATCTATTCCAACATGTGTCAAAAAGGCTTGCAGAGGGTCCGAATCGAGTAATATGGGGTGTTTCTTGTCTATAACTTCCTCAAGCATGTCCACTTCATCAAATACAGGTGGTCCTTGGGATGCATTAAAAATATTCAATCTCATCTTTTTATTTCTAAAAATACATCCATAACCCCTATCCTATAGTTTATACAGGTATTAGCGGTAGCTAGAAAAGGACTTCCAAGAATAATGGGTATTTGGCTAGAATTACCGCTAGACTTCATATCCAGGACAAGAAAGTCAACAAGAAAGTAAAACTCGTCGACTTTCACCAACACATCCTCTAATAATCCACAGGGTACCTTAATTGATCGATCTACTAATTGCAACATTGCTGATGTGGGTTTCAGTTCCCCAAATCCAAATAAATCATACATTGAGCCTGGGAGAAGGTTCACACTCGCACCCAAATCTAGTAAAGCTTTCTTGATTGTAAGGTCCCTATGACACAAGAAATAGTTGGGGTACCCGGGTCTTTTAATTTGGGTGGGACAATTTGCTGAAAAACTGAGCTCACTTGCTCAATCAACTAGATCTTTTTCGGTATGTGTGCCTTAGATTTTCATTTCTGTGTGCACAGATCCTTAAAGAATTTGGCATAAGCCGGCACTTGTTTGATGGCATCAAGAAGAGGTAGATTTATCTGGACTTGTTTGAACAACTCAAGCATTTCATTCATTTTTAGGCTCTTCTTATCCAAAAGTACAAGTGATTCT
This sequence comes from Areca catechu, assembly GCA_021397845.1. Lineage (NCBI taxonomy): Eukaryota > Viridiplantae > Streptophyta > Magnoliopsida > Arecales > Arecaceae > Areca > Areca catechu. The sequence continues at coordinate 26,032,970 of CM038043.1, forward strand.
AAGGCTTTAGGAAACGGAGCCCTAGGTGTTGGTGCTTGGGTAATATGTTCCTTTCTCTCTTCATTCTTTTCATCTTCTGGCTTAGCCAACTCAAATTTTGGGTCAGGTCAGGCTGATTCAATATTTTTCCACTTCTTAAAGTTGTGATTGATTTAGCTTGTTCTGGGAATGTTTCAGGTTTGGTAGAACTTTCAGCCATGTAATGTCCTTTTGGGTTACTAATGGGCTGACTAAGACGACTTACCTTCCTCTCTTCTATTGAAAGATGTAGCTAGCTGACTTATCTGGGTTTCAAGCTTTGCAATGGATTGCATGTGGGAGTGGAGTTGGGTGTTCATTTCTAGCCCTTTTAATGCTTGAAGTACCTTCTCTTCAAATTTAGGACCATGATTATTCGGTGGAGGTTGTGGAGCACTCGGGTATTAGGAATAAGGCATGTTTCCAAAGTTGGTCTCCTGATAGTTGGTCCTAATTGGTGTTGGATTATTAGTAGCTTGGGATTTCCAAGAAAAATTTGGATGGTTTCACCAGCCAGGATTGTAAGTATTTGCAAATGGGTCATTTCCTGGTCTAGGAACCATACGGGTTTGTGCATGAAGGACTTGTTCCTGAACGAGCTCGGGAAATTGATAGGCAGCTGGATAATCACCTATCGAATGGGTAGGACTTGAACAAATGATGCAAACATCATAGTTTTGATGAGGTGAGGAGGAAATATTTCCACTTTGTAGAATTCGGTCAAGCTTTTGGGACAATTCTGAAAGGATATGCCCTACAAGCCAATCTATGTTGTATCTCCCAAACCATTGTAATTGACAATATTCTAATAAAGGCATTATTTTTCATCATACGCTGTGATTATTATTATATGATGAACCCCATAGATTAGGGCTATGATTTTAGGGTTATGATGAGATCATACCAGTGAGACCTAAAGTCTTAAAACCTTAATCAAAAATATTCCTAGTCGAAGGAACCTTGAGTAGGGGATCAAGGTTTTTTCCGGTAAGACTAGCACATCCTATGTATATGAATAGGGTGACTGCTCTCACAGTCACTTGTGTATGACACTAATACTAGGATGTGGGTGCTCATTAGAGAATGAGTTCACTGATATGATCCAACTTGAGAACATCTAATGGAGTTTAGCTACATGTCAATAGAAGGTTCTCATAGTGGGAGTGGTACAAGTAATCCTTTGACCTGAGACTGCCATAAGTACCTTATGTACATGAACCCATGCTTTGGTTCAATCCTAATCATGACACTGAGTCATGCACAGGATTGATACTGGGAATGGTGAATTGGATATGAAGGTAATGAGTAGGTCAACAAGGAATCGATCACTCTTAGTAAGAGGAGATTGCATCTTGCTAGTTATCAATCGGATGATGATTCAGGAATCTTTGATCAAAGTAAAGATATTAGAGATGGTTTCTAATATCAAGATAATTGAATCATCAATATAAGATTGAGCTAGAAACAAATATAATATTGGATTTGACATATATCCATATCCATAATTATATTTTGGGTGTAGGCTGATCGAAGGATTTAATTGTACGGTAACTTTCTACTGAAGGGTAATTTTGGTATTTCAACAGAATTTCCATATCTTCCGGGTAGACATGACATGTTGCTAGACGTCAATCTTGTCTTGTGGGTTGATTTGAATGATCACTTATTAGGAAGAGTCCTAATTGATCAAAATCGGGTAAGCCCGATTTGACCTAAATCGATTAGAAAGAGTTCTAATCAAATTAGGTCAACTTGTATTCGAACCCACTGCCGGCTAGATGTGGAACCCAATGGGTCACACACTTAAAAGAATTGATCAAGAGTCATTTGCATGAAGACACTCTAGCAAGTGTTGCAAATCCTAACTCCTATTCGAATCGTAATTGAATTAGGGTTCCGAATTGACTCGATTTGGGTTCTAATTGGATCTAATTAGACCTTAATTGAGAATTTAGGATTATGGCTAACCCAATTGGCTAACCTATTAGCTAGGCCACTTCCCCACCCACCCCCTATCCCTTGCACGCCAAAAACACCAAGAGTCCATGCGCTTATGGACTCTTGGCACGCCATTTGGAGGAGTCCATGGGCGCATGGACTCTTGGCGCGTGCCCACTTAATTCTCCGATGAATTAAGATGGGGCGGCCTTCTTTCTTAGTATTAGCGCCTCATTTGTCCACCCTTGGATGATAATCTAATGGGTGGAGAGGTTTTAAGAAAGAAAGAAAGCATAGTTTCTTCCCGGGAGCGCGAAATCAGATCTCTTCGGAGATTCAAGTTTCGCGACTTCTTTCTCCCAATCGTCGTGACTTCTTCCTTTGAGAAAAGCCATGAGGATTGATCTGGAAGGCCGTGAGAATTAATCCAGAAGGTCGTGAGAAGAAGGAAAGGGCGTGAGAAAATTGTTTACGAGAGTTGTGAGGGCACCTCTTCGAAAACTTATAAAAAGGGGGTGGGAATCAGAACTCGGTGGTGTGTTTTTTTTTTTTCTTCCTCTCCTGAAGACTCTTTCTCCCTTTCTTGTTTTTGCATTGTTTCCTTTACAGAGTAAAACTCTGTCAAAACTCTGCTACTAAACAAGGTTAAGAGAGAAAGTCTCCGACGGTAAAGGAAAAGAAGAGTTCTGATCCAATTCTTTTCTTCCTTACATTAAGACATCTTTGTCTTAATTTCTCCACCAATTAAAGACAAGCATTAATCTTCTTAGGACAAGGTCTTACTTTCAAGACAAAGGTGTCCTAAAGGTTCTAAGTCTTGGTAGAAGGTGGAGAAGGGGTAAGAAGGAAGAAGACACACCTTTGAGTGGAAGAATTCCAGCCATAATCCAAGTATTGAATTCTGGAAGAAGAATTCAATTGAAGGAACCATTGGAACAAGGAGTTAGGATCTTGGTCATTGCTTTGTGTGGATCACCATCGGAGGGCGGACACTTGGATGCCTGTGAACTCAAATAGCCCGTTCATCTTCAAGATTAAATCTTCATCAAATTGGAATTAGCGGTTACAGGTTAGTACTCTAATTCTAATTTGCATAAGAATGTTAGTCTTCATACATTTTAGTCTTATTAAGGAGTTCCTGGTTTAGGGTTTTAGTGTTTATTATTTCTATATTTTGAAATTACCCTTCCGCTGCGTTGCACCGGATCCCATCAGTGGTATCAGAGCCACCTTAATTAGGACTATAATTTATGATAGTTTGTATGTCACATCTTAGGGTTTTTAAATCCTAATATGTTACTACACTTAGCGTATCTTTGATTGCATATATGTTTGATGTATGCCACTAGTTAGGGTCTTTCACTCAAACCCTAATTATTATAGAGATATGTATAGTTTTGAAGTCATCATACTGAAATAAGGTTGCCCTGGCATAATGGTGGATCCATTATGTGGTAAATGGTTGTCCTAGTATGATGACATACTTAGCACATATTTGTTTATTTATAAGAGTGATATGTTGATTGTGATACATTCTATAAGGATGTGCTGGCAATTTATAAATCCCTCCTCTTAAAAATTATATTAAGTCTTAGTATATTTAACTAATAAGCATCACTAGTCATGATGTACAATTGATCATTCGGTGTCTAGAAAGGTGGTTCTGGGAAGGTAAAGAGAATTGTGGTTTTTAATTGGTTCCGTTGACTGACCTGGCCAATTTTTATTGGTGTCTAGGAAAGCAACGGGGGGACTCCCACATCTCTTCCACTTGCCTGGCCGATTTGATTAAATTTAAATCTTGACTAAAATGCTTAGTGTTAAAAATACTATATATTGGCCTTCCTTCATGCTGGATCATTATTGTGTTATGAACCACATTAGGTTTGTTGTGTTATCTGCAAGACCTAATATGGTGATTGACATAATACTAGTCTAGTGCATAGATATGCTTACAGTATATTCAGTATAATGCTTTGTTGTGTTATCTGCAAGGGCATTATATTTGAGTATTGACTGTATAGAAATGAAAGGGTCTTGACTTAACTAGAACATTATGGTTTGTTGTGTTTTCTGCAAGACTAATAATGTTCTAGAGGCCAAGTTACTTCTTGAGAATTATATGAGATATAATTGGAAGAGTTTCCTACCTTTGAGCTTATAAAAGATTTGTTGTGTTTTCTGCAAGATCTTTTATAAGTTATTAGGATCTCAATCTCACTAAGAAAAATCGATCAGGGTTCTTCTCGATTATCATAGTGAGGGCTATGATTTTGATAAAATAGTGGGAGACATAATTAAATTGAAGACCTAATTTAATTATGTAAGTCATTTCATGGTTGTTTGCTTATGTATTGTTCTTTGTTAAATATAGATAAATGGCATCTTCATTGTCACTGCGAAGTATCTTAGATACCAACAAACTGACAGGTCCGAACTATGTGGACTGGTTGAGAAATTTAAAGATTGTGCTGAGTTCAGAAAAACTTTCTTATAACCCCTAGTCTTAATCCACTAGGGGATGATGCCACAGAGGAAGATATGGCCACATACAAAATATGGCAGAATGACTCCCTTACTGTCAAGTGTATCATACTAGCCTCTATGACCAATGAGTTACAGAGACAGCATGAAAGCATGGATACTCAATCCATAATGCTCAATTTAAAAGAGCTTTATGGAGAACATAGTAGAACTGCTAGATATGAAATATCTAAGCAGTTATTCCGTGCTAGGATGACAGAGGGAACATATGTTCAGGATCATGTTTGAAGGTAATTGACTTGATCACCAGATTGGGTCAATTAGGTTTTATCATGGATGGGGAGTTGAATCAGGATTTAATCCTGCAATCACTCCCGGAGTCATTTTCTCAGTTTGTCTTGAATTATCACATGAACAAACTGAACACTTCCTTGCTTGAGCTGTTAAATATGTTAAAAACAGCGGAGAGCCATATAAAGAAAGAAAAGGCTCCACTTCTTCTTATTAATAAGACCAATAAGAAGAAATCAGGCAAAAAGGGTTTTAATAGGAGGCTAAACCCTAAGAGTGGCATCAATAAGAATAAGAAAGGAAAGAAGGCCTCCAAACAGTCAACCTGTTTCTTTTGCGACAAAGCGGGACATTGGAAAAGGAATTGCAAGGCTTACCTTGCAACTGTGAAGCCTGGTGCATCAGATGCGCCAAAAGGTATGTATGAGATACATGCTATATTGACATTAAATTCTTCAGTTTCAAATACTTGGGTATTGGATATCGCTTGTGGTTACCATATATGCAAATCTTTGCAGGGCCTCCACAAGCTTAAAGTATTGAAGGAAGGTGACTTCAATCTCTACGGTGCTAGTGAAGATATCATCCAAGCAGAAGCTGTAGGGACCTATATTCTGAAGTTGCCTTCAGGGAAGATCTTGGAGTTACATAATTGTTATTATATGCCTAAGATTATTAGGAACATTGTATCTGTTCCCTTGTTATTAAAACAAGGATATGTAATGGATGTAACGAGCACTGGTTGCTCGATAATGTTGTCTAATAAAATTATTTGTTTGGCATATTTAGCAATGGGCTCTTAACTCTTTCATCCAATGATAGTGTTTTTCATGTCAATAATAAAAGAAAAAGAGAGGACTTTAATGAAACTTTACTTTGGCATCATCGACTTGGTCATGTTAATGAGTCTAGGATAAGCAAGTTATACAAGAAAAATTCCTTGATCCTTATGAGTATGAATCATTAGGAACTTGCGAATCATGTCTCATGGGTAAGATGACCAAGACTCCATTTACTGGACATGGAGAAAGGTCAACTGAGTTATTAGGACTTATACATACTGATGTATGTGGTCCGATGACAACTCAGGCCAGAGGTGGATACTCATATTTTATCACTTTTACAGATGATTTATCTAGGTTCGGATATTTGTATCTTATGAAACATAAATCTGAAGCCTTTGATAAATTTAAGGAGTATCAAAGTATGGTTGAAAAACAAACCAAAAAAAGTATTAAAGTTCTTCGGTCTGATCGAGGAGGAGAATACTTATCCACGGAGTTTTTAGACTATCTTAAAGTTAATGGAATTCTTTCTGAATGGACCCCTCCTTATACACCACAGCTAAATGGTATAGCTGAAAGGAGGAATCATACCTTATTAGATATGGTACGATCCATGATGTGCTTCACAAATTTACCCATTTCCTTCTGGGGTCATGCCCTAGAAACTGCTGTTTACATTCTGAACAAAGTACCTTCTAAATCCGTTGTTAGTACTCCATATGAAATTTGGAGTGGAAAGAAACCGTATCTTAAATATTTTAAGGTATGGGGATGTCCAGCTTATGTTAAAAGAAATTTTGGACATAAGTTGGAACCTAGAGCAGATAAATGTCTATTTGTAGGATATCCTAGAGAGGGTAGAGGATATCTATTTTACCATCCAACTGAACAAAAGATTTTTGTCAGCAGACATGCCACTTTTCTAGAAAAAGAGTTTATTTTAGAAAAGGGCAATGGTAGAACTATTGAACTTGGAGAAGTACAAGAAACACAGATAGACAATTCTCAATCAATAGAACATATAGTTAGATCAGAACCAGAACACAAAACTCCTCCCCGTAGGTCTGATAGAGTGTCACGGGCACCTGAGAGGTATGGGTTTATTATTGAAAATAATGAAGCCCAAGTCATTCAAAATGATGAACCTCTAACCTATACGGAAGCTATCTTGAGTACTGATTCAGATAGATGGCAAGAAGCCATGGAATCCGAGATAGATTCTATGTATGTCAACCAAGTATGGACTTTGGTTGATGCACTAGAGGGTGTTAATCCTATTGGGTGCAAATGGGTCTATAAGAAAAAGATTGGGGTGATGGCCAAGTTGAAACCTATAAAGCTAGATTAGTGGCAAAAGGTTTTAGACAAAAACAGGGAATTGATTATGATGAAACATTCTCACCTGTTACCATGCTCAAATCAATTCGGATTTTACTTGCTATAGCAGCATACCACGATTATGAGATCTGGCAGATGGATGTGAAGACTGCATTCCTCAATGGTTTCCTTGAGGAAGAAGTCTACATGTCACAGCCAGAAGGTTTTATTTCAAAGAATAAACCTAATCAAGTATGCAAGCTAAAGAAATCCATTTATGGATTAAAGCAAGCTTCAAGGAGTTGGAACATCCATTTTGATGAAACTATTAAAAGGTTTGGTTTTATCAAAAATGTGGATGAACCCTGTGTTTATAAGAAGACTAGTGGGAGTGCCATAGTCTTCTTGGTTCTGTATGTAGATGACATACTCCTCATTGGGAATGATATCCAATGTTACAATCAGTCAAAGTTTTGGCTATCAAACCAGTTTTCCATGAAAGATTTGGGAGAAGCATCCTATATACTAGGTATTAAGATCTATAGAGATAGGTCTAAGAGGATGCTAGGTTTATCCCAATCTAGGTACATTGACTTAGTGCTGAAAAGATTCAGCATGGATGGAAGTAAAAAAGGTTATCTTCCTATGAGTCAAGGCATACATCTTTCCAAAAGGATGTCTCCTAAGACACCTGAAGAAAGAAATAGAATGAATTCTATACCTTATACTTCGGCAATAGCGTCCATAATGTATGCCATGTTATGTACCAGGCCTGATGTGGCATATGCTTTAGGCATTGTCAGTAGGTTTCAGGCTGATCCAGGAGAGGATCATTGGAAAGCAGTTAAAAATATTCTTAAGTACCTGAGAAGGACTAAGGATATTTTTCTGGTTTATGGTGGTTCTGATCTTAAACTAGAAGCTTATTCTGATTCTAGTTTTCAATCAGACCCTGATGATAGCAAATCCATTTCGGGATATGTTTTTACCCTAAAAGGTGGAGCAGTGAGTTGGAAGAGTACCAAGCAGCAGACTGTAGCTGACTCAACCACAGAGGAAGAATACATAGCTGTCAGTGAAGCCGCCAAGGAAGCAGTCTGAATGAAGAAGTTCATCACAGAGTTGGGTGTTGTTCCTGAGATAGAAAATCCAGTGCCACTTTACTGTGACAACACTGGAGCTTTGCTCAAGCTAAGGAACCAAGAGCTCATCATAAGTCCAAGCACATTCTGAGACGCTTCCATCTCGTACGAGAAATAGTAGAAAGACAAGATGTCTACATAAATAGAGTTGATACAAAGAACAATGTAGCAGACTCGTTCACTAAGGCTCTACCACAGCGAGAGTTTGATCGCCACCTCGAGAGTATGGGGTTAAGATTTAAAGGCGATTAACTTTAGTGCAAGTGGGAGATTGAAAGGGATATGCCCTACAAGCCAATCTATGTTGTATCTCCCAAACCATTGTAATTGACAATATTTAATAAAGGCATTATTTTTCATCATACGCTGTGATTATTATTATATGATGAACCCCATAGATTAGGGCTATGATTTTAGGGTTATGATGAGATCATACCAGTGAGACCTAAAGTCTTAAAACCTTAATCAAAAATATTCCTAGTCGAAGGAACCTTGAGTAGGGGATAAAGGTTTTTTCCGGTAAGACTAGCACATCCTATGTATACTGAATAGGGTGACTGCTCTCACAGTCACTTGTGTATGACACTAATACTAGGATGTGGGTGCTCATTAGAGAATGAGTTCACTGATATGATCCAACTTGAGAACATCTAATGGAGTCTTAGCTACATGTCAATAGAAGGTTCTCATAGTGGGAGTGGTACAAGTAATCCTTTGACCTGAGACTGCCATAAGTACCTTATGTACATGAACCCATGCTTTGGTTCAATCCTAATCATGACACTGAGTCATGCACAGGATTGATACTGGGAATGGTGAATTGGATATGAAGGTAATGAGTAGGTCAACAAGGAATCGATCACTCTTAGTAAGAGGAGATTGCATCTAGCTAGTTATCAATCGGATGATGATTCAGGGAATCTTTGATCAAAGTAAAGATATTAGAGATGGTTTCTAATATCAAGATAATTGAATCATCAATATAAGATTGAGCTAGAAACAAATATAATATTGGATTTGACATATCCATATCCATAATTATATTTTGGGTGTAGGCTGATCGAAGGATTTAATTGTACGGTAACTTTCTACTGAAGGGTAATTTTGGTATTTCACCAGAATTTCCATATCTTCCGGGTAGACATGACACGTTGCTAGACGTCAATCTTGTCTTGTGGGTTGATTTGAATGATCACTTATTAGGAAGAGTCCTAATTGATCAAAATCGGGTAAGCCCGATTTGACCTAAATCGATTAGAAAGAGTTCTAATCAAATTAGGTCAACTTGTATTCGAACCCACTGCCGGCTAGATGTGGAACCCAATGGGTCACACACTTAAAAGAATTGATCAAGAGTCATTTGCATGAAGACACTCTAGCAAGTGTTGCAAATCCTAACTCCTATTCGAATCGTAATCGAATTAGGGTTCCGAATTGACTCGATTTGGGTTCTAATTGGATCTAATTAGACTTAATTGAGAATTTAGGGATTATGGCTAACCATTAGCTAGGCCACTTCCCCACCCGCCCCCTTTCCCTTGCATGCCAAAAACACCAAGAGTCCATGCGCTTATGGACTCTTGGCGCGCCATTTGGAGGAGTCCATGGGCGCATGGACTCTTGGCGCGTACCCACTTAATTCTCTGATGAATTAAGATGGGGCGGCCTTCTTTCTTAGTATTAGCACCTCATTTGTCCACCCTTGGATGATAATCTAACGGGTGGAGAGGTTTTAAGAAAGAAAGAAAGCGTAGTTTCTTCCCGGGAGCGCGAAATCAGATCTCTTCGGAGATTCAAGTTTCGCGACTTCTTTCTCCCAATCGTCGTGACTTCTTCCTTTGAGAAAAGCCATGAGGATTGATCTGGAAGGCCATGAGAATTAATCCAGAAGGCCGTGAGAAGAAGGAAAGGGCGTGAGAAGAAGGAAAGGGCGTGAGAAAATTGTTTACGGAGAGTTGTGAGGGCGCCTCTCCGAAAACTATAAAAAAGGGGGTGGGAATCAGAACTCGGTGGTGTGTTTTTTTTTTTTTTCCTCTCCTGAAGACTCTTTCTCCCTTTCTTGTTTTTGCATTGTTTCCTTTACAGAGTAAAACTCTGTCAAACTCTGCTACTAAACAAGGTTAAGAGAGAAAGTCTCCGATGGTAAAGGAAAAGAAGAGTTCTGATCCAATTCTTTTCTTCCTTACATTAAGACATCTTTGTCTTAATTTCTCCACCAATTAAAGACAAGCATTAATCTTCTTAGGACAAGGTCTTACTTTCAAGACAAAGGTGTCCTAAAGGTTCTAAGTCTTGGTAGAAGGTGGAGAAGGGGTAAGAAGGAAGAAGACACACCTTTGAGTGGAAGATTCCAGCTATAATCCAAGTATTGAATTCCTGGAAGAAGAATTCAATTGAAGGAACCATTGGAACAAGGAGTTAGGATCTTGGTCATTGCTTTGTGTGGATCACCATCAGAGGGCGGACACTTGGACGCCTGGTGAACTCAAATAGCCCGTTCATCTTCAAGATTAAATCTTCATCAAATTGGAATTAGCGGTTACAGGTTAGTACTCTAATTCTAATTTGCATAAGAATGTTAGTCTTCATACATTTTAGTCTTATTAATTAGTTCCTGGTTTAGGGTTTTGGTGTATATTAATTTCTATATTTTGAAATTACCCTTCCGCTGCGTTGCACCGGATCCCATCAAATTCATCTACCTTACTGTAGATGTCTACTGAGTGACCTAATTGATACATTCCCCTCTCTTGGGTCCTGGGGGAGGATCTCTACAGGCAGCAGACATGTGATGTAATGAGTTTTCACTAAGGATTTCAAACAGCTGCCAAGCTTCATGTTCATTTTTAAGCATAAATGTTCCTTCACATGAAGCAACTACCATTTGCCGATATCTTTCAGACAGACCATCATAAAAACATTGAACCAATTGCCATTTTGGTATGGCATGATGTGGATATTTTCTAATCAGATCCTTTAATGTCTCCCATGTTTCATGAAACATCTCTCCATCTAACTGGAAAAACTAGTTATGGCTTTTCTAATTTGGTTTTTTTTCCGATTGGAAAGTACTTAAAAAATTCTCTCTGAAGTTGATCCCAAGTTGAAATTGTTATAGTGCTAGGGAATTCAACCAGTACTTAGCTCTATCTTTTAGGGAAAAGGAAAAAAACTTAAGCCTAAGAGCATCATCAGAGAAATGTTGGATTTTGATAGTTGAACATATTTCCAGGAACTCATCTAAATGTTTGTAAGGGTCTTCATTTGTAAGTCCATAGAAAATGGTAACATCTGGATTATGCTAGACTTAATTTCATACTGGACAACCTCAACTGGAGGTACTTGGATACAAGGTGAATAGGTATACTTTGAAGGAGTGAAGTACTCCCTCAATTGACGTGGAGGATCAATTTCCTGATTGGGGTCCATAGTACTTGGTTTGTTTGCTACAAGTTCTATCAATTTCTAGGTCTAGGGGTACAAGTTCCGGTTATAGTGACGATGACCTAACATACACCCTACAATGGTATTCTAGAGCAAACAACAGCAGTTCAAAATTTTTTTGCTTCTTTTTTTTTTTCAAACAATTTACACAAACAATTTACACAACTCTATCCTAGGGTTAGCTTAGACCTAGACAGCTCCTAACTGTTCCAAGGTCACCTTTGAGCACTCCAAGTCCAAAATCACCCAACTAACTTGGCCAGGTAAGTGTAAGGTTGGTGAAGGTTCCCTTATTGCTTGCCTTAGACACCAATTAAAAATTGGCCAGGTAAGCGGAACCAACGCACCTCCCTTCGGGCTCTTGTCCCTGAACCACTTTCCTTAGACACCAAGTAGTTAACTGACCTGAACCCGATATAACTCTAGGGTTCCCTTGTCCTATTAAGCTCGAATTTCTTAGAGCTAACGTCTAATTGATTTTAGGATTAGAGGCTTAAGTGAATGCAAATGATGGGAAATGATTTGTGGGCCAAGGAAGGGTAATGAAATCCCCACCTTATCTGATTAATGAGGTAAGTGCCCTTAAGATGAATTATGGAGAAATGAAATGGATGCAATAAGCAAGGTGTCCATATCTTGAAATTATCAAACACAATTAAACTAAACTATTACTTTTTTTTTTAATTTTGATGATTAAGTATCTAATTCCCGAATGAATTATGAATTTTTTCTTTTTCTTTTTCTTTTTTTTGATTTTGCAGGAAAGTAAGTTTACCTAAGTAACTCTAAAAAGGAGATCAAATAGAACAAAACAAAAATAACAAAAAATTTTGAATTTTTGAATTTTGAATTTTTTTTGAATTTTTGAAATTTCAAAATAATGCCAAAAGACCCCGGCAACGGTGCCAAAAATCTGATGCGCGTCGCGATGCACCGATTTAATTACCTTAAAACTACTATTCTTGAATAGGATAGCAGGAGCAAGGGTCGAATCCACGGCACTTTCTTGATTACTTTGAAAATAATAAATGCGCAATAGAAATTGGAATCTTAAAACTAGAAAAGAGATTAACAAGTAATTAGCAGTAAACGTAACTCAAAAAAAGATCTATCTGAGTGAGAGCACGGCCCGTATCCATGAATCATGGCCCATCCCTTTTTGAGAATAGATTGGTCTAAACGCTAGTGAAATAACCTAGATATGATCTATCTCATGAGAGTACAGCCCGTACCCACTTGGGAATAGATCAGTCAGGATTAATTTCACTTGACTTACCTCCAAAGCTTCACCCTAGCAATGCATCTGATTCAAAAACAAAAGAACATGAATTAATCAAAGGATACTTTTATTTCATATAAGAGGGAGTACATCAAGGTAATATAACCAAAAATAAAAATCCCCTTTTCCCAAGTGAAGCTCCGGCCTCCAGTGATTTTTGCATGCTCAAAAGTTGAAGATGAAGCTGACCGGTGGAGAATAGGAGCTGGAATAGGATTGGGATAAGGTTGGAATAGTGCTGGAATGGTGGGAATAAAGTTGGGATAACTGGAATAGAAGAGAACTAAAAGAACTATGGGGAAGAAAAGAGGGATCTTAGGACTGTGGTTGGATTGCTAATGATCTAAGAGCTTTGGAGAACTGAAGGATGGACTGGAAGCAGGGATGGGGTTGACCTCTATGACTAAGTTGGAATAGTGGAAAGAAGAGCTCTCTATGGTGTGGAATGGAGAAGAAACACAGTGCTCTCTGTGATGGAGAAGAAGAGACACAGAGAAGAAAAGCAATGGGGAAGAAGAGCAGTGAAGAACTGGCCAAATGCTCGACTGATTGAATGCCCGAATGCCCAGTGGCTCTCTCTAGCTCCCCTGGAGCCCTTTTTATAGGCTCTCCCCGCTCCACAGTTTCAACAAAGTTGCTTCACCATTGAACCAACCCAACAGAGCAACTAATCCAACGGACACCGCTCCCACGGTTGCAACGAAGCTCCACTATTTCACTGGCTCTGGTCGAGCTCCCATTGATCTCCAGCTTATCCAATGAGGCTCCAGATTCTTCTCCCTGGTTCGGTCCAACCAAGCACATAGGTTCGGTCCACAAATGGCTCAGACCGAAAGAAACCATCCATCGGCTACAATTCACCGTGAGGAACCTCCCAGCAGTGAGGAAGAGCGCACTGCCATCATCTCCGACCGTGGTGGACCGGGTAGGCGGTCTGGTGGCGTGGGATGGTAGATTTCGGTGAGGTTTGGCCAAGAGAAAGAAAAATGGTGAACAGCCCCCTTCGGATGCATTTTTTCAGCCACCGGGGCTTCTCCAGCCGGTGGTGAAGTGCCGGCGACCTGCCCCACGATGGGGGCGGCTCTCCGACGAGTCTCGGCATGAATGGAGCACTACGGTCCATGGCTCTACTTCGTGGACCGCATCAATGGTAGATCACGGCCCATGGGCTGTGCAGTTGACTGAGCAGCGGGTCCACAGTGGACCGGCTGCTTTAAACTTTGTGTAATTTCTTAGTAAATTCTTAAAAAATCCATTTTGGGCCCGTTTTAAGTCCGATTCGAGTGCCGTTCATGCCGTTGGACTTCTAAAATCGGGCTCTCCATGTTGGCAATGTTCTTTCCTATAAATGACAAACAAAAGCATTAATTTTAAAGAAATAATGATATTTTAATATTAAATTAATACTTTTATATTTATGCTTAATGTAGTTATCACCAACCGTTCTTCAAGGTACTCTAGAAGATGAATGACTTCACTTGGACAGAGAATTCCAAGAAGCATTCGAGGGATTGAAGAAGCTCCTCGCCTCACCACCACTACTATCCAGGCTGGAGCTTGAAGAAGAGCTCCTCCTGTACCTGGCTATCTCACTAGAGGCAGTGAGCTCCGTGCTGGTTCTTACACCCGATCCGAGAAAATTATTTTTGCACTAATAATGTCTACGCAATGCCTTAAGCCTTACTTTCAAGTGCACCCCATCACCATCCCTATTGATCAGCCCCTAAGGGCTATCCTGAGCCATCCCGACACTTCCGGGTGCTTGACCAAGTAGGCGTTGAAGCTTGGTGAATTCAACATCACCTATCACCTGTGGTAGGCACAGATGGCCCAGGTTCTAGTCGATTTTATGGTGGAATGCACTTGGGTCGAGGGAAGTTCAAAGGAGGTAGACCAACAGGCCGAGCTCAGGCAGGACCCGGCCTCGACAAAGGAGACATGGATACTCCACATGGACAGCACGTCCAACATGGGAGGAAGCGGAGCTAGCCTCATCTTTGCTAGCGCTGATGGGGTCATCATGGAATGCGCACTACATTTCCTCTTCAAGTTGACCAACAACCAGGCAAAATATGAAGCGCTCCTTGGGGGGCTAAAGGTCTCTTGTGAGATGGGCATCAAAAGGCTAAAGGTCTTCACAGACTCATAGCTAGTAGCGGGCCAAGTCTCCGGCGAGAACGAAACACGGGATCCCATGATAGTGACGTACCTAGTCGGGTGTGCTCTCATGCATCGACCCTCCATCACTTCGACATCTCCCATATCCTGCTGGCAGAGAATGACCGGACCGACATCCTGTCTAGGCTGGCCACCCCGTCGGAGACCTCGTTGGGGTGCACTTTTATCAAATGTCTCGAGGCCCTCAGCTGCAAAACTATGGCCGAGGTCCCGCAAGTCTGAAATTAGACCATTTGGATGGATCCCTACATTAAGTACATCACCGCTGGCACCCTACCAGAGGACCGAAAGGAGGCCGACCTTCTCATGAAGAAGGTTGCATGTTATGTGATTTTGGATGGGCAGCTCTACTGGAGGTCCTACTCCTACCCCCTGCTGAAGTACTTGAAGCCCTTAGAAGCTGCTTACATGCTCCAAGAGATACACGAAGGCATCTGTGGCAACCATGTGGGGGGCAGAGCCCTAGCCCACAAGGCGGTCCGGCAGGGATACTTTTAGGAAACCATGTGGGAAGATGTAGCTAACTTTGTGAAGAAATGTGACAAATGCCAGCACCACGCATGCATCCAGCGATAGCTGATAGCCCCTATCCCCTAGCTATCAGCCTGTGGCCATTTGCCTAGTGGGGAATGGACATCCTAGGCCCCTTCCTTGTAGCATCCAGCCAACAGAAGTTCTAATTGTGGCCATCGACTACTTCACCAAGTGGATCAAGGCCAAACCTCTGGCAAGGATTACAGAGGCAAAGGTCCCGTCTTTCTTCTGGAAATCCATAATTTATAGATACGGCCTCCCGCATATAGTCATCACCAACAACGGGAAGCAGTTCGACAATCAGGCCTTCAAAGAATTTTGCTCTAATCTCGGCTTCCGCCATCGCTTCACCTCGGTGGCTCATCCTCAAACAAATGGGGAGGCCGAAGTGACTAACCGCACCATCCTACTAGGGCTCCATATGAGGCTAGACGAAGTCAAGGGCTGATGGGCGGATGAGCTGCCCAGCATGCTATGGGCCTACCACACCACTCGCCATATAGCCATCAACGAGATGCCCTTCAACCTCGTCTTTGGGACTGAAGTGGTAATCCCAATGGAACTCGGCTTGCCCACAATCCAGATAGAGCAATATGATGAAGTCGAAAACCCGACACACCTCCTCCTCAACCTAAACTTGCTGGATGAGACAAGAGACAAAGCTTAACTCCAAATGGTGGCCTACCGACAGTGAGTCATGCACTATTACAACTCCTACATGCTGCCCAAGGTATTCCGCCCAGGTGACCTCATGCTCAGGTGAGCGGAAGCATCCCAACCAAGGGAGTACGGGAAACTCACCCCGAATTGGGAGGGTCCTTACCAAGTGATCGAAGACTTGCCGGGCGGGGCCTACTACCTTGCCAGGCTCGATAGCGTCCGCTTCACGCGAACCTGGAATGCCAGCAACTTAGATGTACCACCAATAAAGTAAGGCTCCTATATAATAAATTCAAGTTCCTTTTTGGTGCAACTTTGTTTTTCACCTGTGCAGAAACTCATCTGCCCCACTTCAAGCCAGTAAACTTCCAAAGCCCCGCACCAAAGCCAAGAGCCACAGCATCCTACACCAAAGCTGGAAAACTTTTAAAGCCCCATACTAAAGTCGGGAACCACAATGCCCCGCACCAAAGCTTGAAAACTCTTGAAGCCCCACACCAAAGCTAGGAAACTCTGAAGCCTCGCACCATAGCCGAGAACCTTCGATGCCCTGCACTCAAGCTGGGAGCCACAGCACCCCGTACCAAAGTCAGGAAACTTCTGAAGTCCTGCACCAAAGTCGGGAACCTCCACACCCCGCACTCAAGCTGGGAGCCACAGCACCCTGCACCAAAGTCAGGAAACTCTTGAAGCCCTGCACCAAAATCGAGAACCTTCAACACCTTGCACTCAAGCTGGGAGCCACAGTGCCCCACACCAAAGTCGGGAGCCAAAGCATGCTGCACCAAAGCCGGTAGCCACAGTGCCCCGCACCAAAGCCGCGAACTTTCGAAGCCTCGCACCAAAGCCGAGAGCCACAGCGCCCCGCACCAAAGCCAGAGAACCTCCGAAGCCCCTCACTCAAGCCCAGAGCAATGGTGCCCCGCACCAAAGCTGGGGAACCTCCGAAGCCCAGCACTCGGAGACAAGCAATTTCATCACCCAGCTCATAGCCTGGAGATGTCAGATGGGAACTCCAAGCAAGTCCCACCATCTACCGCCTGGCCCACGACCGGGAAACAACAACAAGAAAAAGAGAAAAAGAAAGAAAGGAAAGCAAGGAGGAAGAAGTGAAATGATAGCCGAGGGGTTTCATTAATATGAAAACTTCCTATACATTCCCTACGAGGTGCCCCCAACAAACCGAAGGCCCTCCTTGACTTATAAACACAAAAAGGAAAGAAAGATCTAAACACCAACCACCAGCTTTTTTCCAGACTGACGGGCAGCCCCCACCTCCCATGGGGTGCTTGGGGAGGCCTCGAGTCCCGCCTCAGCCTCAACCTCCTCTAACTCTGACTCCTGCTCGAAGCCAGGCTCATCCTCCTACCCAGGGAAATGAATGGAAGGCCTGATATTGTCTAGCCCTTATAGCCTGTAAAAGCGAAAGGCCTTGCTCTTGAAGTCCCTAAATCCCTGATGGAAGGAATCCAAGACAGCCTCAGCAACCTTGTCCCTAAAGGCCTGGGATGCCATGAACTTGGGGATGGCCTCCGCCACCTCCTTTTTGGCCATCTCCGCCAGTGCAGCAGCCACCACCGCCCTCTCAACTGCCACCACAGCCCGAGCCTTCTCCTTCTTCAGTTGAGTCTGGAGGGTCCACACCCTCCTTTCTAGACAGGCCATCCCATTAGCCCAAAGGGAGTTAGCATCCCTCCATTCGGCAGGTGTCACCTCCAGCTTGACCACCTCCATAGTCCCCGTGTCACCCTCTCGGGCCTTCGCACTGGGCTCCCCCTCGGGCTCCTCGATAGCAGCCCTTTTTCGGGACATCTCCTGGAGATCTTTGAGGCTGAACTTTATCCCTACAGTGTAAAGAATGAAGATAAAGGTCGTATAGGGACCTGGAGACCCTAGCAAGGGTACTCCCCAACTCAAGAAAAAAAAAGGGGGGAAAGAAGGAAGGTAGCCTAACTTTTCAAGACTTCACCTAAGGAGAAGAGGAAGAGTAGCTATGGAGCAAAAGTCTCAACTTTCCACCGCTTGAAGAATCTTTGAGGTCTAAGAAGATGAATCCTACTTAATGGCCTGGAGTCCTGTCGCTTCGTGCCCATAGAAGACGTGTTCCATGTCTCGCACCAAGCCAACCTAGAGATTCCATGTACTGAAGTGGTACTTCAAACCTGGAGCAGTTCCCCTGAAGCCAATGCGGCATCAATAACCATCTTTGAGGAGGGAAGATGTGGCGACACCTAGATGGTATGGAAGCACAACCACCCAAATACCGATGCATCCAGCATTGGTAATGGAAGGGGCACGCCCCCTCCATGCCAGCACAACCATTACTCCGTTTCTCCCGAGCAGATGCTTCGTTCTCCAGGCTCAGGAGTGGGGGGCAACTGATATGGCAACATCCACTGACGTGGAGCCTGTGGACTGATATGGCAACATCCGCTAACGTGGAGCCTGCGGACTGATATGGCAACATCCACTGATGTGGAGCCTACGGACAACCACAATGGCAAGAGACCCGCCACCTGGGCAAGGCTATATGACGAAGAACTGAGGTGGACCATCTGACCGAGGTCAGCTCCCAACCGAGGTAAGGCTCATTGGGTGGGCCCCCATCTGAGGTCAGCTTTCGGTCGAGGTCGAGTCCATCCCTCGAAGGTGAGCCCTCCACCTGAGGACAGCTCCCGGTCAGAGCTGAGCTCATGCTTCTAGAATGGACTGCCCTACCAAGGTCAACTCCCAACCGAGGTAGGGCTCATTGGGCGGGTCCCCCATCCGAGGTCAGCTCCCGTCGAGGTTGAGTCCACCCCTCCGAAGCAGACCCTCCTACCAGTAGGAGCATGGATTCTCGCCAAAAGCATAAAGAGGCTGGAATTCAAAACGAAGATGAGGGAATACCTGATCACGCAAAGCCTTTGAAAGGTGGCGCATGCCTTTCCATGGGCGTAGACCCCCTACGATGTGCTGTGCGCACGATCTGCACGATTCAGATGACACCAGGCTCCCAGCCTTGCGGTGTGCCAACACATCGATGACCGCACGACAGGGAGACTGTGACTTCCATGATAGAGCACCTGGACCCTAGAGCCCTAGCCCCTGTGGTACATAGATGGCCTCCTTCAAAATGGCAACATCCCATTATGGCTAAAGGCTCAAGCATGGAACCGGCCTGACAGAGAGGTGACAGCAGGCAACAGGAAGCCCCCTTTTCGAAGGAGAGAACTTGCAAGCCAACAAGAAGCCACTCACCTATATAAGACCCACATGAAAAGGTAAGTAAAGGTATGAAGAAGAAGAAGAAGCAAAAAAAGCAAGGAAAAAATAACAGAGACTCTTTCATTTTTTTGCATTATCTTTTCTCTTATCACCCTCTCGATGTGGAGAGTCTCCCAAGCTCTCCGCTATAGAGATTTCTATTTTTCTCGATTGTCCCACAGACTTGATCGTCGAAGTGCCTTCGCCAGAATCCTTGGCCCAAGGTTTTTCCCTATCTTGCAAGACCCCCGAAGTGGGCAAGCGGGCGTGATTGCAAGATGGGGAGACAAGCATCCGATGGGAACCTGACGTGTCAGAGCTACGTGATGCGGGACTAATATACATGCAATTATTTTTATGGGTTTTATATATGGGGTGAAGTGATTAAATCCCGAATATTGGATCAAAATAAGTTGTAGGAAATCTTATAAGAATTTTAGAAGCTAAGCATGCAGATTAGGACCTAAGAAAGTAGTAAAGATGGATCGCCGGGGCTGAGAAGCCTCGGTTAGGGCAAGTTCTCCTACAATAAAATTACTGGTGGCAGAGGGGGTGTATTTGGCAATGTCTGATGTGCCCGATGAAGATCACAGTAAAGGGATCTCTCATTCCTCGATGGATGCGGCCTAGAAAATCGAGCCAAAGACCCACGGATACCCGGCTTTATGCTCGGTGGTCCGATTGAGGCTTGGCTGGAGTCATTGGATTCGTAGGAACTCGGGGACCTGCAAATGACCTGTCATGGTTAGAAAACTCATAAGGGAATAAGGAAACAAGAGAAAATAGCAAGGGGAAGAAAGTTTTGGAGGAGGGCGGCCAGGGCTCTGGAAGGATGGTTGGCGGCAGGAAGATAGTTGCAACACTAGGAAGAAGAAACTCTCAAAACCCCTTTATGCACACAGCAGGGTAACACACAGCAATTGAAGAGAACTCAAGTTTTAATTCATATATCAAAATCAATCCTCATACAAGAGACTAGGGTCCTTTAAATAGACCCTTAGTCTTGGGCCCCAAGTAAGGGTACAATTGACATTACATAAGAATCCTTTTCCCTCTCAAACTCTAGCTAGGAAAGTAAGGAAACCTAGGTAGAAAAATCTCTAAAAATTCTCTCCTCCTCTCTTGACTTGTTCAACACTCCAAGGATGATTAGGGAGGCATGTTGGGCTTCTAGGAGCATCAAGGGGCCGGTCCAAAGGGGCTTGGGTGCATGGGCTTGGGCCTTTGGAAGCTGGGATGGCCTGGTAGCCATGTAACAGGAATATTCCCTGGTATCTTGCTTCTTAAGGGCTCGGGCTTGGCGTCTGGGCTTTATTTCTTTGGGCTATGATGCAGGTGGACCTCTGGAATCATGGATGCCCTGGTCTATGACTATATTCTGGCATTTGGAAGGGAATCTGGGCATCTGGAGGGCATCTGCAAGGAATTAGGATTTTCTGAATTTTCCTCCTAGGGTCTTCAAATCTTCAAGCTGGGTTGGACTTGGGCTATACTTCCATGTCTTCAATCTGGTTGGACTTGGTCTTCACTTGTATGATGTAGTCTTGAGTCTTCAATATGGTTGAACAGGACTCAAAAAAATAAAATTAGCTCGACATGAGCTAACTAACATTGGACTGGACTAGCTTAATATTAGCTGACTAATACAGGACTCAAATAAAGACAACTTAGCTGGACTAAGCTTTATTACAATGGACTCGAATGTCATTAAGTAATCCACAGAGGGTTGAGAAGCCTTTGTCTTATTCTGGTGCCTCTAGTGTCTGCACCAATTCTCCCGGGGTGGGAGGAACTCGACCCTGTCGAGTGAAGATCAGACTGGCTCACATATCTCTCGAGAAGGTCTAGGTTGAGGCATTGCAAGTCCTCTCAAGAAATCCAAGAATCGTCCGACTCTGGCCGGCCTTGCCATTGGACCAGGTAGCGTTGATAGCCATGACCCCGGGTCGTAATGGCTTGATCGTCCAGGATACGCTCGATCCGTTCTCCTCTCTCAGGCCAATTAATTGGTGGACACTCTGGGTAAGGATCACTCTCAACAGAAGGGATAGGTCCAAAGGCCTCACTAGGTATCGTTGCCGGTTCCCTGTACTCAACCAGGTCAGTAATATTGAAGGTAGAACTAATGCCCATATCTGAAGGCAAGTCTAAAACATAGGCATTTGATCCAACCTTCTTTAATACTTTAAAAGGTCCGGCTCCATGAGAATGAAGCTTCTTAACGATTCCGGGTGGAAACCACTCAGGCCTAAGCCTAATAATGACAGAATCCTCTACATCAAATTCCTTGATCCTTCTTCAGGAATTAACCAATTTTTTATAAGTTTCATTGCTTAGGTTTATCTTTTGGATAATGTCCTTGTGCAAGTCTCTAATATGTTGTGCAAATGACTCTGCAGACTCTAAGACTCTTGCATGAATAGGTAAAGGAATCAGATCAATGGGGCAATTAGGCTTGTACCCATGGACTATCTCAAATGGACTCTTACCCATTGTCCTATTTACTGAACTGTTGTAGGCAAACTGTGCTCTAGGCAATAATAGATCCCAAGTTCCAACATGTTCACCTACCAGGCATCTAAGGAGGTTTCCTAAACTATGGTTCACCACTTTAGTTTGGCCATCTGTTTGAGGGTGGTAGGATGTAGAAAACTTAAGCTTGGTCCCTAACAGGTACCATAGGGTCTTCCAGAAATAACTGGTGAACCTAACATCCCTATCAGATATGATGGTCTTGGGTAGGCCATGGAGTTTAACCACATGATCTAAGAAAATCTTGGCTACTCTAGACGCATCAAAGGTCTGGGAACAGGGGATGAAGTGAGCCATCTTAGAGAACCTATCGACCACTACAAAGATAGAATCATGTCTTTTCTGGGTCTTAGGTAATCCTAACACGAAGTCCATACTTAGGTCCTGCCAAGGGCGATCAGGCACTGGTAAAGGTGTGTAAAGACCAGTGTTCTGCTTTTGCTGTTTTGCAACAGCACAAGTTCTACATCTGGCTACAATCTATGTAACGTGCCTTTTCAATCCTGGTCAAAAGAACTAGTCCTCTATCGCTAAGATTGTCTTATTTCTATCAAAGTGACCAGCTAAACCTCTAGCATGGGTCTCCCAAATTAGAAATTCTCTAAGGAAAGTTTTGGGTACACAGAGTCGATTGTTCTGGAAAAGGTAGCCATCCTGAATGGTATACTCACTATGGGTACTGGATGGTCCTAGCCTGAGGGTCTGGTAAATATCTCCAAAGTTTGGGCAGGTTTCATATTTATCCTTTAACCTATCTTGTGTGGACACCAGAAACCGAAAGAAACTTCACTCCAACAAGGTTAGCCTTATCCCAATTTGGATCGAAGATAATTAGGTTACTTTATATCCTTTAGTTCAAAAATGTTTTATTTTCAAGAGCCATTTCCTTTTCAAGAGTCCTGTAAATCTTTTATTTTCAAGAGCCATTTCTTTTCAAGAGTCCTGTAATTAATCAAGAGTGTTTATTGAGTCCTGTAATTACTTTCATTTCCTGTAAGTCCGTTTCAAGTTTAGGTCAGTCAAGTCAGTTCAGTTGAGTTAAGTCTATTTCAGTTAATCAAGTCTTAAAGCAATGAAAGCCAGCAACAAGACTCAAATTCTGGATCCCAGAATTTGACCACATGAAGAAGAGAAGACACATCAACCAAGCAAGAGAAAAGGACCATCAACTAGGACCACTTGGTGCCACATGTCATTCCTTATCCAAGTAGAAGACCATCTCATCATGCCATGTCATCAGGGGCCACCTCACCTCATCACTCTTTGGCGCCAACAAGGAAGATTCAAATTCAAGGAGGTTGGCCACACCCCTCAAGTCCTCCACCAAATCCTCCAACCCCCCCATCCCTCCAAACTCTCCACCAAATCCTCCAACCCCCCTTGTAATCCTCCTCAATTTGGGAAGTTTTTAAATTTCAAAGCTAGCTTTGTGAGGCTATTAAAGGCCTTGGACTCCCATTGTAAAGGAGATTGATTTTGGGAATGAATGAAAATTGAAGTTGAATTTTGGAAGTAGAAGTTGTCTTGTATTTTTTTTTTCCTTATGTGAAAGTTTCCCATCCTCTTCCTCCACGCCAAAGCCATTTTTTTTTTTTTCTCCAAGCAACTCACCATTCCAATACAAGACGAAGGCATTGGAGTCGGCCAGATCTTCTGCAATTTCTTCTTTGTTCACAAATCCTCCCAACCTTTCTTTACATTTGTCTCTTTCTTCCTTAACCTTTGATCTTCAATTGTAGGGTCCTTCGAAGTCTTTGAGTTGAGAACCGGGTTCCCCCTTGACAATGAACCGATAGACTGAATCCAAGTCCAGAGTTCTGATCTTTGTTATCCAAGTCCTCCAGTCCAGAGCGTTGGTAGTTTCAAGGTATGAATCAAAAGAAGGTTGGAAAGCTCATCAAGGTAAGTCCATAAATATTAGCCCCTATTATCTAGATCTTCTTCCTTCTTAGTTTAGGATTGTGTCTAATCAAGTAAAAGTTCCATTTCGTGTAATCCTTAAGTCTTATTATGAT
Source organism: Areca catechu (assembly GCA_021397845.1). NCBI lineage: Eukaryota > Viridiplantae > Streptophyta > Magnoliopsida > Arecales > Arecaceae > Areca > Areca catechu. The sequence goes on from CM038043.1 coordinate 26,056,833, forward strand.
GAGTACAATGCTAGTGTAATTAGGTTTCATTGCTCTACAAATCATAATCTAAACATTAATCATATGCTTGTCGCATCATTTTGGTATCAGAGCATGGTTGCATTAGGGTAGAATAGTTCTCTTTAAATCCAAGCAAGATCTAAAATTCACGCCTCCTGAGCAGGTGTACTCCAGTACACTGTCACGACCCATGGGAATAATGAGCCCCTGGCCAGACATGAATTTTTTAGATTGAAGTTTGGGTATGCCATTGCACTTGTTTGATTAGGTTCTGTTTTCTGAAAATTTGTATCTATTTACTGTAATCCGTCTGCAGCTCCAAAGGAAAGTCGCTAATTTTTTGTTAAAATATTTTTTTTCTTATTCTTTTTAAGTCAGTTATCACCATATTAAATTTCATCATCATAAAAAAATTATAAAAAAAATAAAATTTTTGCAGTTCGACACTGTCATTAGGGTTATGTTCTGTCCTTTTTATTTATCTTCATTTGTAGGATCTGCTTAGAGTAGTACATATTTTATTTTTAAAATTACTTTCATCTACATTGAAACATATAAGTTAGGAACCCTCTGTGAATTTCTCAGAATTTTTGGACATTTTTTCATCACGTTTTCCACACCACTTTCAAACTGCAACACACTTCTGCAGCACCTTTGCATTTCATTCATCTCATGAGAAATCAAATTAAGGGCATCAATTTGATATAGGGTCAGGTTTCATCACTTGTCCCTAGCCCAAAAATCACCACCCAGCATATCGATCCCAGCCCGTTAATCAAAATTGAGTAGAACATTAATTGCCCTAGTGGGTTAGGGACACCAACAAGTTGGGTTCAGGTTAGGGTCAAGTTAACTGTGTCAGCTAATTGGTGTGTGCTTACTGGCTTGGTGTCTAGGATTGATGCATCAGGGCTTGTGATTTGGTCCGCCTACCTGGCCAATCTCATTGGTGTCTAAGGTTTGGCAATCAGGGACCTTCACTCCCCTCCACCTACCTGGTAAGTCCCATAAGTACTACTAGCTAGTTGGTTCACTTAATTAGACCTCTAATTTATGCTCTTGATCTAGAAAACCTTAGCTTAAGCTTGAGTCTACTTGCATGCATGAAAACTAGATCAGGGGCCTCATATTCACCAATCCAGTCCCAGTCCAGTGTAGCCATGGACCCGAATCTTGAAACCATGCTGAAAGGTCTAAATGATCTAATGGCCCAATTGAACCAAATTCTGGCTAAACAATTTTTCTTAGACCAACCATCTCCTACTTTCTCATTAGCTCATATGAATGATAGGAGTAAGAACCCTGAAGTGCAAGTTGAGTTCATTAATACCCAAGACTTAGGGTATCCTCAAACTGAAGGGCTAGGGAAGGAAGAAGGCAATTCTGAACTTAGTAAATATGTGTATGAGACTAACATAAGTTTAATAGATGAATATGAAGGGGAAGACTGTGAAGAGAACAACTTTAGTACCTTACCTGAGAAAACCTTTGGTAAAGAAAAGATTATTGAGCCTAGTCCTAAAACATCAGAACAAACAAAATTTAGTGAGGACTTGGTTCCCGTAAGACAATGCCCTCAAGAAGAACCCAATACTTTAGCTTCGACACAAGAACTCCTTCAGGTACCTGAGAAGAACCCAATCATTATTTTAGAAGACTTTCCTGATGACCTTCAACTACCTAGAAGCATCCCGCCTATAGATCAAAATTCTAATCTTAAGGTCATCATGAGTAACCAAGGTCTGTTTCAAGATTCTCCTAAATTATCCCAAGTCTCGGATTCCTATCATAATTTTAGAGCCATTAAGTTTCATTTTGATAAGATTACTAGGATGCATGAGCTTTTAAGGCCTATTCCTTTTGCTACCTACTTTTGGAAAACCCTTTGGCACCTATTAGAAACCAAACTGAAATTCTCCACAGCCTACCATCCCTAGACTGATGGACAAACCGAGGTTGTAAATAGAAGTCTAGGGAACTTGCTGAGATGCCTAGTGGGAGAAAGTCTAGGGAACTAGGATTTGTTATTGCCACGTGCTGAGTTCGCTTACAACAGTTCGATCAATAGATCTACGGGCAAAAGTTCCTTTGAGATAGTCCATGGTTACAAGCCTAGGAAGCCTTTAGATCTAATCCCACTACCTATTCACATACGAGTCTTTGAGTCTGCTGAGTCTTTTGCACAGCATGTCATAAATCTGCATAAAGAAATCAGTAATAAGATCAACCTGAGCAATGAAACTTACAAACACTTAGCTGACTCACATAAGAGGGCTAAAGAATTATGTGAAGGGGATTATGCGATGATTAGGCTCAACCCTGAATGGTTTCCCTCTGGAACCATAAAGAGCTGCATGCCCACGGAGCGGGACCTTTCAAGATCTTAAAGAAAATAGGGCCTAATGCATATGTTTTGGAACTTCCACCTGATATGGGTATCAGTACAACCTTTAATGTTTCAGACCTAGTAGAATACAAAGAACCAGTACTAATACCTAGTGAGCCTTTTGGGCTAGAAACTTTCATTGAGAGTGACCAAATTTTCGAGTGTCAACCACCAACCCTACCTGAGCAGAGAGAGAAGATTGAGAGAATCCTGGATGACAAGACCATTACTACCAGGAATAAGGACTATCAGCGATACCTGGTTGAATGGCAAGGTCGACCTGAGTCTGACAACTCTTGGATTACTCAAGAGGACCTACAAAGACTTAACCCAGACTTGTTCGAGCATTACCAGGGCAAAACTGAACCATACTCGACTGGGTCAAGTTCTGCCCACCCCAGGAGAATTGGTGTGGACACCAGAAACCGAAAGAAACTTCACTCCAACAAGGTTAGCCTTATCCCAATTTGGATCGAAGATAATTAGGTTACTTTATATCCTTTAGTTCAAAAATGTTTTATTTTCAAGAGCCATTTCCTTTTCAAGAGTCCTGTAAATCTTTTATTTTCAAGAGCCATTTCCTTTTCAAGAGTCCTGTAATTAATCAAGAGTGTTTATTGAGTCCTGTAATTACTTTCATTTCCTGTAAGTCCGTTTCAAGTTTAGGTCAGTCAAGTCAGTTCAGTTGAGTTAAGTCTATTTCAGTTAATCAAGTCTTAAAGCAATGAAAGCCAGCAACAAGACTCAAATTCTGGATCCCAGAATTTGACCACATGAAGAAGAGAAGACACATCAACCAAGCAAGAGAAAAGGACCATCAACTAGGACCACTTGGTGCCACATGTCATTCCTTATCCAAGTAGAAGACCATCTCATCATGCCATGTCATCAGGGGCCACCTCACCTCATCACTCTTTGGCGCCAACAAGGAAGATTCAAATTCAAGGAGGTTGGCCACACCCCTCAAAGTCCTCCACCAAATCCTCCAACCCCCCCATCCCTCCAAACTCTCCACCAAATCCTCCAACCCCCCTTGTAATCCTCCTCAATTTGGGAAGTTTTTAAATTTCAAAAGCTAGCTTTGTGAGGCTATTAAAGGCCTTGGACTCCCATTGTAAAGGGGATTGATTTTGGGAATGAATGAAAATTGAAGTTGAATTTTGGAAGTAGAAGTTGTCTTGTATTTTTTTTTCCTTATGTGAAAGTTTCCATCCTCTTCCTCCACGCTAAAGCCAATTTTATTTTATTTTATTTTTTTTTTCTCCAAGCAACTCACCATTCTAGTACAAGACGAAGGCATTGGAGTCGGCCAGATCTTCTGCAATTTCTTCTTTGTTCACAAATCCTCCCAACCTTTCTTTACATTTGTCTCTTTCTTCCTTAACCTTTGATCTTCAATTGTAGGGTCCTTCGAAGTCTTTGAGTTGAGAACTGGGTTCCCCCTTGATAATGAACCGACAGACTGAAGTCTAAGTCCAGAGTTCTGATCTTTGTTATCCAAGTCCTCCAGTCCAGAGCGTTGGTAGTTTCAAGGTATGAATCAAAAGAAGGTTGGAAAGCTCATCAAGGTAAGTCCATAATCATTAGCCCCTATTATCTAGATCTTCTTCCTTCTTAGTTTAGGATTGTGTCTAATCAAGTAAAAGTTCCATTTCGTGTAATCCTTAAGTCTTATTATGATAAGTACAATGCTAGTGTAATTAGGTTTCATTGCTCTACAAACCATAATCTAAACATTAATCATATGCTTGCCGCATCACTATCAAAACCTATGACTTGGGTGCTAACTGATCCTAACAGTAAAGACCTATGGCTCAGGGCATCTGCTACCTTATTTTCAGTACCAGCACGGTGCTTCAGGACAAATGTGTAGGCCTGAATGTACTCGATCCATTTACCGTGCTGTGGGTTAAGTTTCTTTTGGGAGTTTAGGAATCGGAGTGCCTCATGGTCAGAAAATAAGATAAACTCCTGCGGTAGTAAGTATTGTCTCCAATATCTAAGGGCCTGGACTACTGCATAAAATTCCTTGTCATAGGTAGATTACTTAAGTTTAGCCTCATTCAACTTCTCACTGAAGAAGGCTATAGGGTGATTCTCTTGACTTGGTACCCTACCTATTCCTCCTCCCGAGGCATTGCAAGTGACCTCAAACACCTTAGTAAAGTCAGGTAATCTAAGGATGGGTGCATGGGTCATCTTATCCTTAAGCTCTAGGAAGGCCTTATCAACTGCTTTGGTCCACTTAAATATACCATTCCTAATACAATCAGTGATGGGTGCGATGACTATACTAAAACCCCTAATAAATCTCCTGTAAAAGGTTGCTAGGCCATAGAAACTATGCACATTATGGACACTAGTAGGTGTAGGCCACTCAACAATTGCCCTAAACTTTTCAGGATCTGCAGAAACTCCCTAAGGGGTGACAACAAAACCTAGGAAGATAACCCTATATGTCATGAGCTCATATTTCTTAAAATTGGCATAGAGGCTATTCTTCCTAAGGGTCTGGCATACTAGTCTCAGATGACTAAGGAGGTCCTTCTTAGTCCTGCTATAAATCAAGATATCCTCAAAGTAGACCGCAACAAATTTTTCGGTAAACTCTTTCAGGACCTGGGTCATAATCCTCAAAAAGTACTTGGTGCATTGGAAAGGCCGAAAGGCATTACAACCCACTCAAATAGGCCATCCTTAGACTTGAAAGCAGTTTTCCACTCATCCCCAGGTCTAATCCTAACTTGATGATAGCCGCTCTTAAGGTCTATCCTTGAAAAAACTCTGGCTCTGGCCATCAGGTCTAACATATCATCCAATCGGGGGATGGGAAACCTATACTTTAAAGTTATCTTGTTGATAGCTCTACTATCTACACACATCCTCCAAGTACCATCTTTCTTAGGAGTCAGTAGAGCAGGGACTGCACATGGACTCAGGCTCTCCCTAATGAAACCCTTCCTAAGCAATTCTCCCACTTGTTTTTGTAATTCTTGATACTCACTAGGATTCATTCTATAGTGAGGAAGGTTTGGTAAAGTGGCTCCTGGGACTAAGTCTATTGCGTGTTGGATGTCTATAAGGGATGGTAATTGATCAGGTAAATCCTCAGGGAAGACATCCTCAAATTCTTTTAGAGCCTCAATAATCTCTTGAGGGTGTTCCTTTTGGGTCGGCTCATGTATTTTCTTGGAGGTTAAGATCCAAATAGGGTTACCCTCAGCAATCAATTTTCTAACTCCCTAGCTTTAATCAGGTTAACTCCAGGTTTCTTGTCCCTAAGGCTACTAGAACCCCTCTTCACTGGGTCTTTAGGGGGAGCTGGATTGATAACAAACTTATTCCCATGGTAGCTAAAAGCACAAACATCGGTTCGACCATACAAGGTTACATCATGATCAAAGAGCCAAGGTCGACCTAGAATGATACTACTCACTTTCATGGGGATGACATCACACCAAATCTTTTTCTCATAGGTTTACAATCTAATTAAGATTTGGCACCTAGCTTGAATCTGGATGGAGGTGGAATCTATCCAAGAAACTTTATACGGGCTAGGATGGGAAACTGTGATCAATCCTAAAGATTTAACTGTATTGGAAGAGAAGGCATTGACACAACTCCCACTGTCTATGATGATCTTAAGAACCTTACCCCCTACCTTAACAAAAGTCTGTAGGATGCCAGTCCTATGCCAATCTTCCTTAACTGGGTTTTGGGTTAAGATGCACCTAACCACTCCTAATTGGTTCTCAGACTCAGGTTCCTCCTCCTCACTTTCATACTCATCTATTAATTGATCATCAGCCTCATAAACCTCTTCTTCAGGTTCAACTACGGGTTCAGACTCTTCTTCCACTAGCTCACCAAAGTGGAGGGCACTAACTGGGCATTGGCTCATAAAGTGGCCTGATTTCTTGCATCTAAAACAGGTCTTCTGGGGAGGGTAACTCTTATTGACCTCTACAGATTTAACTCGATCATCCCTACGGGTTAAAGGAGTACTAGGCTGGGGTCGACTTGGGCCTGGCTGACTAGGACTGGGTCGACTCGAGCTAGGTTGGCTGGGCATGGGTCAGCTCTGGTGGGACTGGCTAGCTGTTGGATACTGACTAGGGTATCTAGTGGGCTAAGGTCTACAGTAAATGGGCCCTCTTTGAAAACACTCATGATCCCTAGCAATCTGGTAAGCATGGTCCAGGTCTCTAACCTCTCTCATATAGAGCTCCTTCTTAATGTCATCTCTTAGTCCAGCCCTAAACCTAGATAAGATAACATCCTCAGACTCCCTCAAATCACATCGCATGGAATACTCATCAAATTTCACGATGTAGTCATCTATTTCCTGTTACCCTAATTAAATCATTGCCACTGATCCAGTAAACCACTATGATATGAAGGTGGAATGTATCTTATCCTAAGCTTACCCTTCATGGCCTACCAGGTGACTATAGGATCACACCCTCCTAGTCTAAGGGTTCTCTCAACACTAGCCCAATGTAACCTGGATTCCTGAACCAACTTAATCTTAGCAAACCTAAACTTACACTCCTCCGTCATATCATACCACTCAAAGTATTGATCCATCTCTCCCTCCCAATCTATATAGACCTTAGGATCTAGACAACCATCAAAAGTTGGGGCATCAAGCTTAACGTGTCTATAGGATCTATCCTCCTAGTCTACAAAATCCTGATTGGGCCTTCTAGGACGAACCTCAGGGATTGGGTCAGGACGATGGTCTCTTCTTAGTTCAACCTCAAGGTATGGATCAGGGTTTGGGATCCTCCTAGGTTTAGGATTATAGTATGGATCAGGATGATGGGTTCTCCTAGGTTCAACCTCACGATCTGGATCAGGATTTGGGGTCCTCCTAGGGTCAGGATCATAATAAGGGTCATGGTGAGGGGTTCTCCTAGGATGAGGGGACTCAGGATCTGGCTCAAACTGTGACCCATGGATTCTCTTTATGGTCCCTACATGGCCCTCTAACTGATCAAATCTATTGGCGAGATGTTCAAGTCTATTGTTGGTTTGGGTACCGGACTGAGTTAACTGGGTCATCTGGGTAGTTAACTGGGTAGTCATATGGGCCATGGATTGGGTTAGTTGCTTAGCAAGGGCTTTCATTTGGGCTTCCAAGGTATCCATGGGTTCATCCAAATGTGGAGATGGTGGGTGATATGATGCGCCTGATCTAGTGCTCATGCAAGACTCGATTAACCCAACTACAACTCCCTAGACCTAGAGTCCTAAACTAGGTGCTCAATCAGGGTGCCAAACTAGCCTATAGTAACCCTGTACTCAGCCAAGCAAGTGTAAGGAGAATGTTAGGTCCCTGATTGCCAATCCTAGACACCAATCAGAGATTGGCCAGGTAGGTGGACCAGCACACAAGCCCTTCAGGATTGAAGCCCTAAACCACCGTTCTAGACACCAAGCACAAGGCACATACAGGTTAGCTTGACACAATGATCTGACACTTAGCCCGGACCTGACCAGTTGGTGTCCCTAGCCCACTAGGGCAAATTAAGTCTAATAAATTTTAAGTTAGGCTTGGGACCGAATGCAAGGGATGTGGTTTTGGGCTAAGGAGAGGTTATCAACTCCTTCCCTTATCTAGAATAGCAAGAGTGCCCTTAATAGATTATGCAATGATGGCAGGTAGATGATGCAAATTAGGGTTAGATGTTTGTTTTTGGTATTTTTGGAGAATATATAATTTTTTTTATATTTTGATATTTTCTTAAATAGTAAAAACTTATAAATTAAGGCCTAATATGCAGGAAATATACTAAAATTAAAAGATATGAAAAGAGATGCTAAACAAAACCCTAAAACTTCCAAACTTGTCTTGCTGAAAAAAATAGAGCAGAAAATTTGCAGGCTGTATTTCAGCTAGTAGAAATTTCATAGATTGAAATAAAATCTGAAGATTTTTTGTAAAATAACTTGAATTATGAAGAATCCAAAAAAATAAATTTTAGAATTTTTAGAGTTCTAAACAGGAGAAATAACTAAAATAACAGAGAATATATGGACTGTAAAAATGTTGAAAACAAGCCCTAATCTAAGCTCTGATACCAGATGATGCGGGACTAATATGCATGCAATTAATTTTGTGGATTTTATATATGGGGTGAAGTGACCAAATCATGAATATTGGATCAAAATAACTTGTAGGGAGTTCTATAAGAATTTTAGAAACTAAGCATGCAAATTAGGACCTAAGAAAGCAGTAAAGATGGATCGCCAGGGCTGAGAAGCCTCGGTTAGGGCAAGTTCTCCTACAATAAAATTACTGGTGGCAGAGGGGGTATACCTGGCAACATCTGATGTGCCTGATAAAGATTGTAGAAAAGGGATCTCTCATTCCTCGATGGATGCGGCCCGGAAAACCGAGCCAAAGACCCGTGGGTACCCGGCTTTCTGGTTGGTGGTCCAATTGAGGCTTGGCTGGAGTCGTTGGATTCGTAGGAACTCGGGGACCTGCAAACGACCTGTCAGGGGCTAGAAAACTCACAAGAGAACAAGAAAACAAGATAAAACAACAAGGAGAAGAAAGTTTTGGAGGAGGGCAGCCAGGGCTCTGGAAGGATGGTTGGCAGTAGGAAGATAGTTACAACACCAGGAAGAAGAAACTCTCAAAACCCCTTTATGCACACAGCAATTGAAGAGAACTCAAGTTTTAATTCATATATCAAAATCAATCCTCATACAAGAGACTAGGGTCCTTTAAATAGACCCTTAGTCTTGGGCCTCAAGTAAGGGTACAATTGACATTACATAAGAATCCTTTTCCCTCTCAAACTCTAGCTAGGAAAGTAAGGAAACCTAGGTAGAAAAATCCCTAAAAATTCTCTCCTCCTCTCTTGACTTGGTCAACACTCCAAGGATGCCTAGGGGGGCATGTTGGGCTTCTAGGAGCAGCAAGGGGCCGGCCAAAAGGGGCTTGGGTGCATGGGCTTGGGCCTTTGGAAGCTGGGGTGGCCTGGTAGCCAAGTAGCAGGAATATTCCCTGGTATCTTGCTTCTTAAGGGCTTGGGCTTGGCATCTGGGCTTTATTTCTTTGGGCTATGATGCAGGTGGACCTCTGGAATCATGGATGCCCTGGTCTATGAATATATTCTGGCATTTGGAAGGGAATCTGGGCATCTGGAGGGCATCTGCAAGGAATTAGGGTTTTCTGAATTTTCCTCCTAGGATCTTCAAATCTTCAAGCTGGGTTGGACTTGGGCTATACTTTCATGTCTTCAATCTGGTTGGACTTGGTCTTCACTTGTATGATGTAGTCTTGAGTCTTCAATATGGTTGAACAGGACTCAAAAAATAAAATTAGCTCGACATGAGCTGACTAACACTGGACTGGACTAGCTCAACATGAGCTGACTAATACAGGACTCAAATAAAGACAACTTAGCTGGACTAAGCTTTATTACAATGGACTCCAATGTCATTAACTGATCCACAGAGGGTTGAGAAGCCTCTATCTTATTCTGGTGCCTCTGGTGTCCGCACCACTACGGGCATGACGATCCAGGTGGCAACACTAACCAATCAACCTCAAAATAACTTACAAGTTATGACCATCTGCTGTACTTATAACAACTCAAAAATATAGTTAATAAAAAAAAGCAACACTAAAACAAACCCAAAGTTGTTGAATGGTTACAGTTGAAGCTCTTAGTGAGGCCTTCTTGAATGCTTCTTCAATGCTCTTCAAGGCTTTTTTAATTCTTCAAAGATAATCTCAAGAAGTTGGTCGGAAGTTATTGGAGAACTTGAGTTTTTCACTTGAAAGCTCTTAGAATATTCAATGCTCTCTTTTCTCTCATCAAAAACTTCTTTTTCTTTACTTAAATCTCTCATTTATAGCTTCTTGAAGTGTTCCCAGGTGAATATGACCGTTTGAATTCCTTGAAAACCAAAAACTAGCTATTGAAAGGCTTTAAAACTAAGAAATTCAAATTCTAGAACTAGCCATTACCGTTCAAATTCTAGGATTTGAATCGGCTCGCAGACTTCGAGTCAGCTCGGATTGTCAGTGAAGAAATTCTATAGTTTGTGAGAGTTGGCTCATTCCAAATTAGAGTTAGCTTAATTGACTGAAATCTCAAAAGTAATTATCTTCCACTCTGTGAGAGTCGGCTCGGATTTTCATTGAGTTGGCTCGAATGTTATGTGTCAGAAAATTCTGTGCCATGCCAAGCAATATATCGCTCTAATTATTTAAGTCGGGTCTAGTGAAACTTCTCCAAATACTTCCAAACAACTTCAAACTTCTTCCAAACATCTTCCAAACAACTTCTAAACAACTTCTAAGATTTTTAAACTTAAAATTACATTGATTTGGCCCTTTTTACATGAATATACAAATGAATTTACCTAGGGCTCTTAAATACATGAAACTTTTTCTTTGAGTACATGAATTCATTCCAATGGTCTTAGAATTATAGGATAAATGATTGTCCATTTGAAACATCCTACAAAAACTTCTTAAACATTTGGAAAGTATTAGTATCAAATGCATGCTCCAATATTTTGTAATCATCAAAATCATTCCAGGGGTCAACATTTTATTGTATATGATCTCGTAGGTTTGAATCCTAAGCTGGTAGCTTAGGAATAATTTTCTAAAATAATCGATATAACCATCTAGTAATAATGCTTGATGTCTGGATAGATCGAATAATGACAAAGCAACATTCAAGAACCCAGGCTATAGTTACCGTATAATCTATCCATTTGACTTAATGCTCAGGATAAATTCTGGGTCTACTGCTAACTCTGAATAAATACATTTAAATATTCTCAACCTGATAAATCTTGTGACTCCTCACCAAGATTACCTAAGCCTAGGTTTTGCTAAATTGAAACACTACCAAGCATTTTCTCTTGCAACTTAGAGTGGTCAATTCCTTCTTGACTCAACACTGACTAAATAAGTACTTGACTACACCCAGAAACCTTCCATCACTGAATTAGAAATCCAAGTAGTTTGGCACTAAAGTACAGTAAGTTGCTTACCAAGTTACCATGATAGTCTCAGGTCAAAGGGACATTTATATCCATACCCTTTTTGCGAGATATTCTTGACAATAGAGTACTCCACAGAGTTAGTACTATTCAGTAAGATGTACTCCTATACTCACCTGCATGCAATATCAGTGTTTCTACACTCCTTAGTTAAGAGGATAACCAACCTATACAGCACACAATGACTTATTCTTGATAAATGTTGTCACCTAGGCAACAACGTATCATTTAGTCGCAAACCAATTTAAAAGTCATTTAATAAATCTTCCTTTATCGAATCAATATACTTCTAAGGACTTCAACATATTAAAGTTCATAAGAAGATGACCAATAGTATTGGGCTACTAAAAATAATATTTATTTTATTTATAATTTATATATATTTATAAGATAGTTCAACCATCTATAACCTAGATGATTGACTTTAGAATACTTTTTCCAACTACTCCCACTTGGACTAGAGCCAATCGAAATAATATTGTATACCCATCTTTCACTTATGATCATCAAATTCTTTGATTCTGAGAGCTTTAGTAAATGGATCGGCCAGGTTCTCCTTTTTATCAATCTTCTATAGATCGACATCACCTCATTTTATAATCTTTTGGATAAGGTGGTAGCGACACAGAATATACTTAGTCTGTTGATATATCTGTGGTTTCTTCGCTTTGGTAATGGCTTCAGTGCTATCACAATGTAGAACAACTAGATCATGGATGGAGGGTATCACTCCAAGCTCGATGATGAACTTCCACAATCAGACAGCTTTCTTTGCAGCATCAGATACCACAATATACTTTACCTCGCGTATGGAATCAGCTACAGTATGCTACTTAGAACTTTTTCAGCAAATAGCTCCTTCTTTAAGGATAAAGACATAGCCCGACATACTTTTACTATCATCCCAATTGGATTGAAAACTAGAATCAGTATAACCATCTAGTTTCAAGTCAAAATCTCTATTAACCAACCATTGGTCTTTAGTGTTTCTCAAATACTGAAAGATAGTTTTTTATGACCTTCCAATAGTTCTCACCTAGATTAGATTGGTGTCTACTCACTATTTCTAATAAGTATGCCACATTTGGTCATGTATGTATCAGGCATACATAATAGATTCCACTACTAAGATATATGGAATCCTACTAATATTCTCTCTCTCTTAAGGAGTTATCGGACAATCTTTCTTAAAGAAAGTAATTTTATGGTCTATCAAAAGTAGCCTTTCTTAGAATTTACTATGCTAAACAGCTTCAGCATAGTATCAATATACATTGATTAGGATATAGTTAGCAACCTTTTAGATCTATCCCTTATAGATCTTCATACCAAGGATGTAGGTTCCTTCTCTCCCAAATCCTTCATGGAGAATTGGGATGATAACCAAACCTTTATTCTCTGCATTGCAAGAATGTCATTCCTGATTAAGAGAATGTCATCTACATACAAAACAAGAAATATAATTACTAAACTATTAGCCTATTTGTATATACATGGCTCTTTTCCATTTTTAATGAAGTCATATATTTTGATCACCTTATCAAAATGCATGTTTCAACTTCAAGATGTCTACTTCATCCATAAATAGATCTTTAAAGCTTGCACACCTTTGTTCATCCATGGATATGAACCCTTCAAGTTGTATCATATACACCTCTTCTTTTAATTCTTTATTTAGGAAAGCAGTTTTGACATCCATTTGTCAATTCTTAAAATCAAAATATGCCACTATTGTAAGCATAATCTTAAAAAACTTGAGCATTGCTATGGAAAAAAATATCTCTATGTAGTTAATATCATAACACTGATGATATCCCTTGGTAACTAAATGGGCTTTATAAGTCTCCACCATCTTATCTTTGCTCTTTTTCTTTTTAAAAATCTACTTATATCAAATAGGTTTTATCCCTTTAGGTGGATCAACTAGTGTCCATACACTATTAATCTCCATGGCCTTTATTTCGGATTTCATGGCTTTAAGTCATTTCTTAGAGTTGAAACTCTATATCGCATCCATGTAGGTAATTGGATCCTCACTAGTTTCATCAAGTTCAATAGATCACCATCCTGGACCAAGAAATCATAATATTTATCTAGTTGACGGGGTAATCTATCAGATCTCCTTAAGATTGCCTCTACAATGACTCTGAGTTTGATGTAATCAAATCCAATTGAATTGGTTCAGTTAATTGTATCAACTCTTCTACCTATCAAACTTCTTGAAGTTTAACCTTAGAGCTTTAGTTCCTTCCATGAGAAACTCTCTTTCCAAAAAAACTACTTGTTACTAACGAATACTTTCTATTCATTAGTATGGTAGAAGAAATAATCCTTAGTTTCTTTCGGATATCCTATAAATGTACACCTATCAGACCTAGGTCCAAGCTTGTCCATTTCAAATATTTGACATAAGCTAGACATCCCTAGACCTTAAGGTATGAAAGTACCAACATATGCCCTGTCCATATTTCATATAGCATTTTATTTATAGATTTGCTAAGAACTCTATTTAGAATATAACAAGCCGACCCTAGTACATATTCTTAGAAGGATATAGGCAGATTCACAAACCCCATCATGGATCGAACCATGTCTAACAAGGTTCGATTCCTCTTTTCAGATACTCTATTATGATGAGATGTTCCAGGAGGAGTCCATTATGAGATAATCTCATTCTCTTTTAAATATATCATAAACTCATTGGTAAGATATATTCGAAGGGTTTTAATATACTTGCCAGTTTATTTCTCTACTTCATTATGAAATCATTTGAATATCTTAAATGACTCAGACTTATGTCTCATTAAGAAGATGTACCCATATCTCAATAGGTCATTAATAAACATGATGGAGTAGTGATATCTACCTATGGCCGAAGTGTTCATAGGTCCACATACATCAGTATGTATTAGACTCAGAATCTTAGTGGCTCTTTCACCCTTTTCAGTAAAAGGTGACTTAGTCATCTTCCTAAAAAGACATGAGTCGTAGGTCGATAATGATTCAAAATCATTAATCTTGAGAATTCCCCCTTTAGATAATCTATTCATCCTATTCTTGTTGACATGACCTAGCCTACAATGCCAAAGGTAGACATCAGATACATTTTCTATCCTAAGATATTTGTTGGATGTGTATATTATATTCACAAGTTGTGATAAAACTAAAATGTTATTCTTTAATTTTCAATGCATTATAGTAACACCATTCAAAATAATATCATAATAAATATCTTTTACTGATAAATGACAACTATTTTTAGCCAAAAGGTCTATAAAGATCACATTAAACAAAAAACTAGGACAATAGTGATAATCACCTAAAATAATGATGCTAGAATTAAAAATAAGCTTGACTATTCCTATAGCTAGAACTAGAACAGATCTTCCATCTCCAATATTCAAGAATTTTTCATCATTTTTGAATCTTCTACTAACCTGATGCTCCTATAATGAATTGAAAATATTAATAGGGCTTTCGGTATCTAATACCTAGGCATTAATATTATAAATAGAAAAATTATAAGGTGTTATTATATAAGTATCTTATCCAGCAATGCCTTACTATTTTTTTTCTTTTTTGGCATGTTCAAGTCAAGCGAGGCAATGTAAAGAGGATAATTTCTCTTTAGTATCCTTGCTTCTTATAGTAAAAGCATTCAGTTTGAGTCTGGTTAGCTTTCAACTTCTTGATCTGACCTGGTTTAGTCACCAGAGTACTTTGCATCTTTTTTTATTTTTTCCCTCCCTTTCTTAGAGGGACGATGCCTTATGGAACTTCCCATTACATTCACCAATCCCTTATGGAACTGATCCTTCTCATAGGTCTGCAGTAACTCCAATAGACCATAATAGTTACTGTAGGCCTAGTCCTTCTATAATGATCAAGGAAGTCAATGTAAGTCTTTGATAAAGAATTAAGGATTGTATCCTTCCCCAGCTATTCATACAGGGGAAATCCAAGTTTGCTTAGGTGCTCAATTTGTTTGATCATGTATAATACATGATCAGTGACCGATGCCCCTTCTCTCATTCTGGTATTGAAAATGGTACAAGATATTTTATACCTTTTAACATTATTAGGAGTGTCGAAGGACTTTTTCAACACTTAAAGTATGTTCTTCGACTGAGCATCCTTAAATTTATGATTCAATTCATTATTCATGGATGCTTGCATAATATAATGGACTATTATTCAATCACTGAGACACTTTTGGTAAGTGTCTCATACCACACCCGAGCATTCTAAGCAGGTTCCTTGGGTGTTGGATATGTCAGCACATACAGAATCTGTTCATGCTCCAGGACTATTTTTAGCCTTCGATACCAGCTATCAAAATTAAGTCTCATTGATTTTTCATTGTCCAACAATGAACGAAGTGACAAAGTGGTGGCCATATTAATCTAAAAGGAGAACAAGACCTAATTAGTATATTAATCATTTAATCTTAAAGAGCTGACTTTAGTCTAAAGGTTCTTCTATTATTTTTGATCAAATTGGTAACCTCTACCACCAACTCGAAAAATTTTACCAATTCCTTAGTAGGTACCAGAATCCAATATACTGCATATGAGCTTGAATTTAGCTGACTCATCTATGTGCATCTAAAAGTAGGTTCTTAATAAATTATTTCTTTAAAAAAAATTTAGCAATATTTTTGCTTCAAGAATTAATCATTAAGCCTTTGGGCTACCACTGGAAGTCTTGGTTAGGTCCAACCATTAATATGATAGACTAAGTACTTCTAGCCAACGATGCCCAAGTCCAACTTTGGCTGGCCAACCTGACCATCATTTAGAAAGAAGTAACTAAGTCATCATAATATGAATAATAATTTCAATAGCTAGATGAGCATCGAGTCTTTGGACCTCCAATCTTAACTATTGGACTCATCACTACTCTCTTAATGGGAGGCTATGCTCAATTATCTTCATAATTTTGTCACTTAAGGGATCTAATAATTTTAGAAGGTTTAATTAGAGAAAAGAGAAGAAGACATGGACTAAATAACAATCCTCCCACTGACTTCATGTTGACCCCTAGAATGATTTTAATGATAACCAAACATTGGAGCATGCATTTAGTTACTAACTCTTTCTAAGTATAAGTTTTTGTAGGATGTTTTTAAATGAAAGACCACTCTTCCTACAATCTTGGTATATGACAAGTTTATTTTGTAGAACTGTATTATGTAATGAAGAGCCCAAAGAAAAATCAACTATATTTATGAAAATGGGCTATCTCTATGTATTTTTCTTGTTTAAATCTCTTAGACTTAGTTTTGATGAAGTTAGAGAGCTTCTGGACTTGATTGAATACCTTTGAAAGAATTCTGAGAAGTTTGAAAAGTTTTTGGAGACAAGTATCAAGAGTCGACTTATTGTTGAAGAGCTGACTCGAGGTTTGGCACGGCATGTAGTATTCTGGCATGCAGACTTTCGAGCCGACTCAAGAATGAAGAGCTGACTCTGGCAGAGTATGATTTCTGAAGTTCTGAGAATTCAAGCTGACTCGAATTAGAAGAGCCGACTTGACCAAAGTGAAAGTTTCTCAAATAGACAAGCTAGCCGACTCAAGATAGAAGAGTTTTCTCTTTTAGAGTTTAGAAAATCTCAGTTCTAAAAAACCAACCAGGCGAGCTGACTTGAAGAACAAGAGCTGACTCGACCAGAGTGAAGTTTTGATCCACCTGAGAAATTGAGCCGACCTTCGAGTTGACTTAAGAATGAAGAGCTGACTCTAGCAGAGTATGATTTCTGAAGTTATGAGAATTCAAGCTAACTCGAATTAGAAGAGCCAACTTGACTAGAGTGAAAGTTTCTCAGACAGACAAGCGAGCTGACTCGAGTTAGAAAAGTTTTCTCTTTTAGAGTTCAGAAAATCTCAGTTCTAAAAAACTAGCCAAGCGAGCTGACTTGAAGCAGAAGAGCCAACTCGACCAGAGTGAAGTTTTGATCCACCTGAGAAACTGAGCCGACTCGACCCATTCGAGCCGACTTGAATGACAGTTCCAAGTGAGTAATGGCTAGTTCCAGAATATTCTTTTTGAATCCAAAACAGTCTCCAATGGTCATATTTCGAATCCCAACGATCTACAATGGCTATATCCTCTTGAAATCAGTTAAGGAGAATATATTTAAGAGATTTGAATCACTTTTAAAGAGAAAATGAGTAGTGAATGAGAAATTAATGAGTTTGTGAAAGAATACTCAAGAGAGCATTCAAGAGAGTACTTAAGAGCACACCTAACTTCCATATGAATTCTTGAGGCATTTATTGAAGAAGCTAGAAGCCTTGAAGAGCTTTCAAAGAGCAATCAAGAGGGCTTCTCAAGTGCTACAATTGCAACCATCCAGCAACTTCAGTTTGTCATAGAGTTGATTTGTGTTTTCTATTCTTTATTTAAATTGTTCCAAGTACAGCAGGAGCTGTGACTTGGATTTATAAAGATTTTTGGTGAGCCTTTGAAAACCAAGTGTGGGTTGTTAGTGAGCCCAGATAAAACTAACATTTATTAGGTTTTTGGTGAGCCCGGGATTAAACCAAGTTTGGGTTTTGGATTGTGAGCCCGTGAAAATAATCCGACTGTATTCCGAGGGTGAATATAGTAAAAATCTCAAGTGATATCTTGGGTAGTGGATGTAGGAGCTAGGTTGCTCCGAACCACTATAAAATCTATTGTGTTTGTGATTGTGTTTCTTGTGTTCTTACTTGCTTCCGTATTAATCACTTAACTCACAGCACATACCACACTAAGAACTTTTAAAAGGAGCACATACTTGCAAAAATTTTAATTACCCAATTCACCCCCCCCTCTTGGGTAAGCCACCTGGGCAATACTTCGTCAAGTGACAATGGTCAAATCACATTAGTTCAAGGGCACCTAGATCAATTAAATTAATCTTCCTTACTGGCATGGGTTTGCTCAAATTGATGAGCTATTTAATCAAAATCCAATTGACCAAATTGATCAGGTAAGTAAGATCGATGGGAAGGTTCCACCATTAACCTCTTTTTTTAGACACCAATAAAGTTGGCCAGGTACGAGGTAGCCCAAATTAATGACCATAATCAAATACCAAACTTAGACACCAATTGGTTTATCAGTTTCGATTATATTAGCCTAAGAATTCGAGTCTAACTACTGATCTAGAATTATGTCCATTTGATAATATAGACTTGATCAACATATTACTATAGAATTGATCTAGATACCTTTTGACCAAATCCTAATCAACTTTTAGTTAGTTTAAATCAATTTCTCTAAGATCCATATTAATTAAATTCTAACTCTAGGTATAACCCGGTAATTTAACCTAATTTGAGCTAATCTAGAAATCCAAGTTTTATAAATTGACTTTTGATCTTTAATTCACAATTCTAGATCCAATCGACTTTTATTTTTAGCAATTAATTATAATTTATTTTAATAAAATTAGATCTAAATATTTTTATATGCATCATATACTAATAAAAAAATTTTAGACCTAGACTACATGATTTAGTGTAATTACTGAAATTAAGTTTACAATTTATGTTCTAAACATAAAACCTAATGTAAATAACTTAATTTCATATTAATAATAGCAAAATAATCAAGATTAAACTACTAAAAATCAGATCTAAATTATCAAAATAATTTTAATAAAATTATCCTTTCACCTTACTTGTTCATGGATTATAACCACAAGTGGTACCCCTATATATCATAAAAGATCCCATTGAATGGGAAGAGAGGGCCTTTAAATCACACTTTTCTTCAATGACTAGATAGTGGTGTGGACACCAGGGCTAGAAGAAAATGACAAGTCGAACCCACATCCTTGTAGATCTTCAATGACTAGATAGTGGTGTGGACACCAGGGCTAGAAGAAAATGACAAGTCGAACCCACATCCTTGTGGATCACCTGTAAATGAAGCCCTAAGCCCAAATCCCAGATCACTTGTAAATAATTATCTTACATTTTATTATTTTAGCTTAGTTGGGTTTAGCCCTAAACTCTAAAATTGAGTCCCTGTAAAAACCCCTGGACCCAAAGTTGAGTTTGTAAAAAAATCTCCAATTTCAATTGGATCATAAATTCTGTTATAATGGTCCAGTGTTAGTTAGCCCTTTTTACCGATAGGGTTTGTATATAAACCCTATTTATCAGGTTGTGTCAAACCCTATTTAAGCCCTTTTGGGCCAAACCCTATTTACCAGCTTAAGCCCATTTATTTAGTCGATTATGTCTTTTGATCAAGTTGGGCTTTTAATTAATTAGTTGGTTGAGTCTTGTAATTGTTTGTTGAGTCCTGTAATACAAGGGGGGACCCAATTAAAGATCCCATATGATACCATGTACACCCAAGTCAAGACCCATGTGACTCCATGTGCAACCCAAGTCAAGCCATGTGCCACTCCATCTTCAATGCCCAAGTCACTTGCCACATGTCAAATTGATGCCATGTCAAGCCACATCATCAGTCTATGTCACATGACACTTATGTTTTGAACATCACTTGCCACCTCATCGGGAAACACCACATGCCATCTCACCTACTTTGGTCGGCCACATAGAAGATGAAGTTGACACCAATTTAAGAGGAGTAAAGTAGAAGGAGTCCAAGCCATCTTAGCACCATTCCCCCCTCAATTTTGTCCCCAAATCTAAGAAGTCGACCAAAGTTCTTTCTCAGAAGGTCGCCCAAGTTGGAGAAGGTTCAAAAGAGTTTCCTAGTTCAAGCTAATCAAGTTCTAAGCAATCAACAAACTCTAGAGTTCCATTTGAAAGAAAGCATTTGAATTTCAAAGAGGATGAGATGCCATATTATCGCCCAATTAAGAAGTGGATTGCTGATTTTAAGAGGAGTAAGCCAGAAAGACTCCTCACTTCATCACCCAAACTTCAATGCATTGTCACCCATCTCATAATCCAAGTTGTCACCCATTATAGAAGAAGCCAAGGAGAGAAAGAAGCCCATCTTCATGATGAACCAAAAAAGGAACACCCTAAGGAGATTTTGGAGTTTCTTAGAGAGTTTAAGGATGTGTTCCCAGAAGACCTCCCTAATAGCATACCTCCGTTAAGAGACATACAACATGCTATAAACTTAGTCCCAGGAGCTACCTTGCCGAATCTATCCCATTATAGGATGAACCCTACTAAACATAAAGAATTACAGAGGCAAGTGAGGATCTTCTTAGGAAAGGATTTATCATAGAAAGCTTAAGTCCTTATGCCATTCCAGCTCTCTTAACTCCCAAGAAGGATGGCACTTGGAGAATGTCTGTCGATAGTAGAGCCATCAATAAGATTACAGTGAAATATAGATTCTAATACCCCAACTTGATTGCATGCTAGACATGATGGCCGGTGCTACCAT
Organism: Areca catechu; assembly: GCA_021397845.1. Taxonomy (NCBI): domain Eukaryota; kingdom Viridiplantae; phylum Streptophyta; class Magnoliopsida; order Arecales; family Arecaceae; genus Areca; species Areca catechu. The sequence continues at coordinate 26,077,622 of CM038043.1, forward strand.
ATTTTCAAAGATAGACCTTAAGAGTGGCTATCATCAGGTTAGAATTAGGCCTGGGGATGAATGGAAGACTGCATTTAAGACTAAGGATGGCTTATACAAATGGTTGGTGATGCCTTTTGGCTTATCGAATGCATCTAGTACTTTTATGAGGATTATGACTCAAGTTCTGAAAGCATTTATTGGAAAATTCATAGTGGTATATTTTGATGACATCATCATATGTAGTAAAAATAAGAAGGATCACTTAAATCATCTTCAGCAGGTATGTCAAGTTCTTAGAGAAGAGAATCTTTATGCAAATTTGAAGAAATGTAGTTTTATGATCCCGAGGATTATTTTCCTAGGTTTTGTAGTGATGGTCGAAGGAGTATCTGCTGATCCCGAGACGGTCAAATATATAGTTGAGTGGCCTATACCTAAGAATGTACATGATGTTCAAAGTTTTCATGGTTTAGCTACCTTTTATAGGAGATTTATTCAAGGGTTTAGTACAATTATTGCACCAATAACTGATTATATGAGGAAAGGAGCTTTTGAATGGTCTAAAGATGTCGATAGGGCCTTTCATGACATTAAGGACAAGATGATCCAAGCCCTAATTCTGAGGTTACCAGATTTCTTTAAAGTCTTTGAGGTTGCTTGTGATGCCTCAGGGGTAGGAATTGGAGGAGTCTTGAGTTAGGAGAATCACCCAGTTGCTTTCTTTAGCGAGAATTTAAATGATGCTAAATTAAAATATTCGACTTACGATAAAGATCTGTATGCGGTGGTTCAAGCACTTAGGTACTGGAGACATTATTTGCTATCGCAGGAGTTTACTTTATTTTGATCATGAAGCATTTAGATTCCTTAACTGGCAAAAGAAATTAAATCATAGGCATGGAAAATGGGTTGAATATATACAGGTCTATACTTTTGTTTTGAGACACCAATTGGGTACTGATAACAAGGTTGCGATGCACTTAGTAGATGATTTATGCTCTTGAATTGTGTTAGTACTAGAGTAGTCAGATTCGAAAAGTTAAAGGATGAATATGAAAATTGCTCGAACTTTGGTGAAATCTATAAGGCTGTTAAACAAGGACCATCTAGTTCATATAGTGAGTATCCTATTCAAGATGGTTATCTTTTTCGGGAAAGTAAGCTATGTACTCGTAATACTTCACTTAGAGACTTCTTGATTTGGGAAACACATGCAGGAGATTTAGCTGGACACTTCGGTAGAAATAAAATAATTTTAGCACTAGAAGACCAATTTTATTGGCCGAACCTTAAGAGGAATGTTGCTCAAATAGTAGTGAGATGTCAAACTTGTACTGTTGCCAAATAGCAAAAGCAGATCATTGGCTTATACACCCCACTTCCTGTACCAGATTGTCCATGGCAAGATCTTAGCATGGACTTTGTTTTTGGATTACCTAAAACCAATAGAAAAAATGATTCTATATTTGTTGTGGTTGATAGGTTTTCAAAGATGGCACATTTTCTACCATGTTCCCAAATCTATGATGCTTTAAAGGTAGCAAAGTTATTTCTGGATGAAGTAGTTAGACTACATGGTTTACCTAGGACCATAGTATCCGACAGAGACGTACGGTTCACTAGTTATTTCTAGAAAATGCTCTGGCACTTGTTAGGGATGAAACTTAAATTTTCTACTTATTATCATCCTCAAATAGATGGCCAGATTGAAGTAGTGAATCACACTCTAGGAAACTTACTGAGAAGTTTAGTTGGAGAGAATACTGCCAATTGGGATCTATTATTATCTAGGGCTGAATTTGCATATAATAGTTCAGTTAATAGGTCTACTGGGAAAAGCCCTTTTGAAATTGTTCATGGATACAAGCCTAGAAAACCTTTAGATTTCATTCCTTTATCCATGCATGAATGCATTTCAGAGTCTGCTGAGTTATATGCTGAGCATGTTAGAGAGTTGCATAAAGAAATAAGTAAAAAAATTAATGAAAGCAATGAATCTTATAAACATATGGTTGATTCTAGAAAAAGACTCAAAGAATTCAATAAAGGAGATATTGTCATGGTCAGGCTATGACCTAAACGGTTCCCACCTGGAACCATGAAGAAGTTACATGCCCGTAGTAGTGGACTGCACAAAGTAATTAGGAAAATCAGATCTAATGCCTACGTGCTTGAGTTACAACCTGAACTACGCATTAGTTCTACTTTCAACGTTTCAGACCTTATAGACTATAGGGAGCCAACATTGATTCCTAGTGAGCCTTTTGGACCTAATCCAATCCTTGAGAGTGAGCTAACCCATGTGTGTCCACCTGCCATACTACCAGCCCGGAGAGATAGGATCGAGCAGATCTTGGATGACAAGATTATCGCTACTCGGGACAAAGACTATCAGCGATATCTACTTCGTTGGCAAGGATGACCCAACACTGACGATTCTTGGATCACCAGAGAGGACTTGCAAAGAATTGACCCAGACTTACTAGAGCACTATCACAGCAAGGTTGATCCATACTCGACAGGGTTGAGTTCCTCTCACCCGGGAAGAATTGGTGCGGACACTAAGGCTAGAAGAAAATGACAGGTCGAACCCACATCCCTGTGGATCATTTGTGAATGAAGCCCTAAGGCCAAACCCCAGATCACTTGTACATAGTTATCTTAAATTTTGTTATTTTAGCTTAGTTGGGTTTTGCCCTAAATCCCAAAATTCAGTCCCTTTAAAAACCCCTAGATCCAAAGTTGAGTTTGTAGAAAAAACCCCAATTTCAATTGGGTCATAAATTCTATTATAATGGTCCAGTATTAGTTAGCCCTTTTTACCAATTAGGATTTTGTATATAAACCCTATTTATCAGGTTGTGTCAAACCCTATTTAAGCCCTTTTGGACAAAACCCTATTTACCAGCTTAAGCCCTTTTATTTAGTTGGTTATGCCTTTTGAACAATTTGATCAAGTTGGGCTTTTAATTAATTAGTTGGTTGAGTCTTGTAATTATTAGTTGAGTCCTGTAATACAAGGGGGGATCAAATTAAAGACTCCATGTGATACCATGTGCACCCAAGTTAAGACCCATGTGACTCCATGTGCAACCCAAGTCAAGCCATGTGCCACTCTATCTTGGACACCCAAGTCACTTGCCACATGTCAAATTGATGCCATATCAAGCCACATCATCAGTCTATGTTACATGACACTTATGTTTTGGACATTACTTGCCACCTCATCAAGACAACACCACATGCCATCTTACCTACTTTGGTCAGCCACATGGAGGATGAAGTTGACGCCAATTCAATAGGAGTAAAGCAGAAGGAGTCCAAGCCATCTTAGCACCAAGAAGTCTGCAAAAGTTCTTTCTCAGAAGGTCACCCAAGTTAGAGAAGGTTCAAAGGAGTTTCCTACTTCAAGCTAATCAAGTCCTAAGCAATCAACAAACTCTAGAGTTCCATTTGAAAGAAAGCATTTTAATTTCAAAGAGGATGAGATGCCATATTGTTGCCCAATTAAGAAGTGGATTGCTGATTTTAAGAGGAGTAAGCCAGAAAGACTCCTCACTTCATTGCCCAAACTTCAACGCATTGTCACCCATCTCATAATCCAAGTTGTCGCTCATTATGGATGAAGCCAAGGAGAGCTCAAGATTAGCCCAAAGACAAGAGTCCAAGATGCCCAAGAAAAGATTCCAAGGAGTTATTGCCTAAGGAAAACAATGCCAGTCTTTGTAACCCTTACGCTACAGTTGATGGTCTATAAATACCCCATCAACCTCTCCCTGTATTATTCATTCTATATTCATCAATAAAAGAGAGATTATGTCAAAACTCCTTTGTTGTGTGCATCACGGGGTGTGACGCCCTTTCTTTGTTCTTCGGAACATCGCGGGGTGTGAGGCCCTACATATCCAATAATCAGAAAACCCTAGCTGCCATCTTCCAACTCTCTTTCCTTCCTCCTTTTCCATCTTCTTTCTTTTCTTTCTACAACCATCTAATTTGAGTTTCTTTTGAGTGATTGCAGGTGATCGAGGATTCAAAGTCAGGGTGTTCTTGCCTTGGAACCAACATCGCGAAAGTTTGAAGCCCGAAGATCGACCTTCTTGAAGCCTTGATGCAAGTTCCTTGAGAGTCCAGTCGGATCCACAATCAGAGCGCATAAGGTCATTATTGGTAAATTCAAACCATCCCAAACTCTTTATTTTCTAATCCTTTGAGAAGTAGGATCCTAGTTTACAGAGGTTTCTTAGCCACCAAATCCTATTTCCTAGTTTTACTTGTTAGATCTACCTTGCGGGTTATAACTAGTAGACTAGTTTTGCTTGATTATTTACTTTGGTCTTTAAATCTGAAAATCCTAAAAAAATTAATCTTTGCTAATCACTATTAATTAGTTTAATAATCAGTAGATTAATTTTTGCATATTGTCCCACATCAGATAGCCATTATGATCAACCCAATCTGAAAAAATTACTTAGATTAAGATTCAGATCTATATTTAATCAAATCATGTCAAGAACCTGGGACTCTGATACCACTATTGGAAAACTAGGACAGGGTTTCATACATGGATTTTTTTTAACTAATGGAAGCATATTAGATTAAAAATAATTTTAATTACTAAATCATACATTAGAATAATTCTAAAAATCTACTATACAAGATCAAGATAAGATATGAATAGAATATAGATGCTAAATTCAAAATCATCATGTATCGATCTAACTGAAGCATGTATAGATCTAATCTACAAAAATAAATAGGATACGATCCCATACCTCATTATGGATCAATGAACACCACTGCTAATGGAGCATGGTAAAAGATTTGGATGTTGCCTCACAGCCACACAGAGTGTTTGGTCTCTATGAAAAGTTCACACGAAGTCCTAAGAAATCACCTTCTCTAGAGTGTTAGCTCTATGCGAAGGTTATGGATGGCTGATCTAAAAACCTTCCTTCAAAATTTTTTCGAGTCCTTTAAGAAGATGAGGAGATGGAGAATGAGGAGGAATAAGGTCATGGAAGAAACAAAATACCAAAATCAATTTTTTCTTATTTTTTTTCTTCCTTTCTTTCTCTCTTTTCTTTTCTCCCTAGCACCAAGAAAGAAGTCCCCATGCCCAATTAATTTTCATGCCCACTCCTTATATCTATTCCATGATTCTTTTCTTTGGTTTATCATGATAAAAGCCTCTCTATGTTGTCACACAATCCTAGTAAAAATCCGTTAAAATAGGTATGGAGAAAAGGATTAGGATAGGATTAAAGAATAGAGTTTTTATTAGGACTAGGAGTTTGATTCTTAAAAAACTCATCCAATTTAAATTCAAATCAATTCAAATAAATTTATAAATTTATCTAAACCTATCCTAACCTAAAAGGAATTGAGTGGTGTCAAAACCCATTTTTCATGGAGAAAACTTATCATAAAAAATTAAAAAATTCTTAGAGAAAGAAGGGGTGCAAGAATCAATTTTGACTCAGTCAAACCAGATACAAAACTATATTAAAACTCCTTTTAAAAATTATCTTGGTGACCACCAAGGTGGTAGCCCAGCTGGTTGGGGTCTTGCCTCATAACCAATAGATCACGGGTTCGAGGTGTAACTCTACGAAGATTCAATTAAATTCAGGGATTATCCCCTGAGGCCCATGATGGTTGGATGAGTAAGAGGCCAGGATCCTTCTTCTTTCCTGTTCTGACCAGCTAGTACCTTGATGGTGTCAGGTTGATGTACTCACCTTTGGGTGGAGAAAGGCTATGAAAATCCAAGGCGCCTGGAATCGAACATTTCTCGATGGGGTGGGGCCTGTGAGGGTAGCTACAACGGATTTATTTCCCCTATCCCTTTTTATGCACCCAAAAAAATCATCTTGGCTTAATTTCACTTAGAATGGATAATAGGAAGGGTGCTAATTATGTTTTGGCATAGAGATTCTTTACACAAATTTATTTTGGATGGAGAACAAAGTAGCACAAGAAAAAAACTAGGATCCTAGGTTTGACTTGGTCAACCTTAATTTTAATTTCAATTTAATTTGGTTTGACCAATTCAAATAGCTTGAACCTATCCTAATTAGGCTCCAACTAAACTTAATTAATCAAAAAATTAATTAATTTAAAATCTAAATTAAATTTAGATTAAAATTTCTTAGTGATTAGGTCATTGAATAATTTACTTGGGTGAAATCTAATTGAACCAAATTCAATTAGATCCAACCAAATCATTTCACTTAACAAATTGATCAATTAGTAATCCACTTACTAATTAATCCTCTTAATAATAATTAATAATTTATTTATTTGTAACTTTTGTATAAGATAAATTATTGATCATATTTATAATTTTGCTATTGAATGATTCTTAATCATCGATTAGTTATTATGATCAATCAAAAACTTCTATTATGTGTGACTCGTAGGTTTGAACCCTAAGCTGATAGCTTAATACTAATTTTTTAGACTAATCGATGTGACCATCTAGCAATAGTGCCTGATATCTGGATAGGTCAAATGATGGCAAAGTAATATTCAAGAACCCAGGCTATAGTTATCATATAATTCATTTCTTTGATCTAATATTTAGGATGAATTTAGAGTCTACTGCCAACTTCAAATAAACGCATCCAAATATGTCTCAACCTGCTAAATCCTATGACTCCCCACCAGGATTATACAGGCCTAGATTTTCCTAAATTGAAATACTATCGAGTATTTTCTCTAGTAACTTAGAGTGGTCAATCCCTTCTTGAGTCAACATCGACTTAATAAGTACTTGACTGCACCCAGAAACCTTCTATCACTAGATTAGAAATTCAGATAGTCCGATTTCAAAGTACAGCGAGTTGCTTACCAAGTTACCATGATAATCTTAGGTTGGAGGGAATTTATATCCATACTCTTTCTACAAGATACTCTTGATAGCAGAGTACTTCATAGAGTTGGTCACTGTTCTGTGAGATGTACTCCTGTATGCTATGCCAGTGCCTCCACACTCTTTAGTTAAGAGGACAACCAATCTATATGGCATACAATGACCTATTCTCGATAAATGTTATCATCCTAGATAACAATGTATCATTTGGTTGTGAACCAATTTAAGAACTACTCGATAAATCCTCTTTTATCAAATTGATATAATTCTAAGGACTTAAACACATTAAGGTTCATAGGAGGATGACCGATAGTATTGAGTTACCAAAAATATTATTTATTTTATTTATAATTCATATACATTTATAAGATAGCTCAACTATCTACATCTAATGATTGGCTTCAAGATACTTTTTCCTATACTTTCCCTACTGAAGAAGCCTGGAGGATCTTTAGGCACCATTGGAGTTCCAACTATTGCTAACAAATCACCTTTTGCTATGCTGCAATGGTGCTCCAAGGTCTTTCAGTCTTCTTCGATAAGGGTAGAGAGCTACTCCTGGGTGCCTCTTGGGTGAAGACTTGTAAGAACAATCCTCTTTGATCGGTGGTTATCGATGAGCCCTTCGATGCTCAAGTCAGTGGGGAGAGTTTGGACAATAGCAAATGAAGTTAAGGGCCATAGCGAGAAAAAAAATATCAAAATGAGCATATAGCAAGGGTTATGAAGATGTACCTTTTGGGATCCCCTCTTATAAATTTATAAAGTTATACGAAATAATTAAATGTTGTTAGAGAGATGGCCTCCTTTGACATGTATAATAGATTTCTGGTAGGTATTAGAATCTTGTCTCTTGCATTATTTTTTTGTCGGTATCCTTCTATTAGGATGGCAGGTTCTGTTACCTCCCATAATCCTATTTGTGATGATCTTTACTCAGATGGCTATAACTTATTCGCCTTTGCCTATAATTACTTGAAGGTTGGTCTGCTCGATCAAAGCTGGTTTGCTCAATCAGGGTTGCTCATACTCAGCCAAAGTTGCTCAGCTAAGGAAGTACTCAACTCGGCCATAGATACTCATACTCAACCATAGGTACTAAGCCAAAGTTATTAAGCTAAGGAGATGCTCATACTCGGCCACAAGTACCAGGTCAAAATTTGTCTCTATCTTAGTTGTTGATCAGGTTGGTTTGTCGAGCCCGGGTAGTTCGGTTGTTGCCACAACATTGCCCCTACTCCTAAGCCTAGAACACTACCGATTAAGTCTTTGACTTTTATTGCTTTTAGGCAAAGGGAGAGCATCACTTCTTTAACCTTGACCTGTTCATACTTTGAAATCATAATAGATTTTTGTTGGTGCTTCAACTTAGAATCCTAGCAATGAAAAGTTGGTTGTTGCTTGGAACCTGACTGTGAAAACTTGGTTGTTGCTTGAAACCTGATTATGAGAAATCGGTCGTTGAGTGGAACTAGACTATGGGAGTAAAACCCAAATAAGAGTGGGAGTATAACTTGAATAAGAGTGGGAGTAAAATCTGAATAAGAATAGGAGTAAAATCTGAACAAAAGTGAAAGTGGAACCCGAATGAGAGAGGAAGTAGAATCTGAATGAGATAAAAGTAGAACCTGAATAAGATGTGAGTAGAACTTGAATAAGATAGGAGTGGAACCTGAATAAAATGGCAGTGGAACCAAAATAAAAATAGGAGTAGAACTTGAATAAGATGGAAGTAGAGCCCAAATAATAATGGGAGTGGAACTCAAATAATAATGGGAGTGGAACCCAAATAATAGAGAAAGTGGAACCTGAATACTAGTGGAAGTGGAACCTGAATAATATGGGAGTGGAACTTGAATAATAGTAGGAGTGGAACCTGAATAAAAGGGGAATAAAATCCAAATAAAATGGGAGTGGAACCTGAATAAGATGGGTATGCAGCCATCTTCTTCGACTGGTTGTAAGATGGTTGGAGATGGAGGTGTTGAAATGGTATTGCCTTTACTGAAACTAGTTATTAATCGACCGGATGGGAGATAGATGTGTCAAAATAATACCATCTTTATTATGATTAGTTGTTAGTCGACCGAAGATAGAGGTGTGAAAATGCTACTATCTTTATTATGATTAGTTGTTAATTGATTAGATAGGAGATTGAGATGTCAGAATGCTACCAATTTTACTGTGACTATTTATTAATCGATCGAAGATAGAGGTGTGGAAATGCTACCATCTTTATTGTGACCAGTTATCAATTAGCTGGATAGGAGATGGTGGTATAAAAATGCACCCATCTTTACTACAATTAGTTGTTAGTCTGCCGGATGGAAATAAGACCTGAGGTGGAGATGTAAAAATATAGCTACCTTCTTTGGTTAGGGATGAGCCAATTGGATGAGAGTAAGATCCAAGATAAAGGTATAAGAATGCAATCATCTTCTTTGACCGGGTGTCAATTGACTGATAGGAGTGAGACCCAAAGTGGAGGTGTGAGAATGTAGCCACCTTCTTCGATCGAGTATGAGTCGATTGGTTAGGAGTGAGATACAAGATAGAGGTGTGAGATTATAATTACCTTTTTCAACCAGCTATGAGACAATTGGATGAGAGTGAGATCCAAAATGGAGGTGTGAGAATACAGCCATCTTTTTTGGTGGAGTATCAATCGACTGAATGGGAATGAGATCTAAGATGGAGGTGTGAGAATGCAACCATCTTCTTCGATTAGGTATGAGCCCACTGGATAGAAGTGAGAACCAAGATGAAGGTATGAGAACATAGCCATCTTCTTTGATCAGATGTTAATCGACCAGATGGGAGTGAGATTGAAGGTAAAGACATGAGAATGCATCCACCTTCTTTAACTAGATATGAGCCAATTGGATAGGAGTGAGATCCAAGATGGAGGTGTGAGAACGTAGCTACTTTCTTTGACTATGTATAAACCGACCAAATGGGAGTGAGATCCAAAATAGAGGTATGAGAACATATCCATTTTCTTTAGCCAGGTGTCAATCGACCGAATGGGTATGAGATCCAAGGTATAGGTGTAAGATTGCAGCTACCTTCTTTGGTCAAGAATGAGCCAATTGGATGGAAGTGATATCCAAGATAGAAGTGTAAGAATGTAGCCACCTTTTTTGGTTGGATGTCAATTGACTAGATAGTGATGAGATTCAAGATAGAGGTATGAGATGCAACCACCTTCTTTGACAAGTATGAGTAGACCAGATGGAAGTGAGACCCATGATGGAGGTGTGAGAGTATAACAATCTTCTTTGGTCAGGTATGAGTCGATCGAGGTGATACTCGGTGGAGGGACTTCTGGAGAGAGATTGGTTCATGCAATCTTTTTCGTAAGTTGAGAGTTAGCCGATCGAGATAGTCCTTGAAGGAGGGACTATTAGAGAGAAGATGTCAGCTTGTGTGATCTTCTTTATTGGTCAGGTGTTAATCAATCGAGATAATCCTCAAAGGAGGAATTGCTGGAGGGAGAAGTGTTGGCTTGCATGATTTTCTTTGCTGGCCAAGAGTTAGTTGATCGAGATGATCCTCGAAGGATGGACCACTGGAGAGAGATTGGATCATGCGATCTTCTTTGTCAACTAGATGTTAGTCAACTAAATGAGGCCTCTTCAAGCTCATCATCTGACCAAGCACCTTTTTTTGGAGGTGTCCGACCATTTAAGGATGGCTTTGAGTAGTTAATCAGTTATGATGATGATTAAATAAGCTTGGAAATATGGCCTACACTAAGATAATTAGTATATAAATAATTTTTTCAAGTTTGGAGTATCTGGTCTTAGTGTCATGAAGTACTTGATTTGAGTAATGGATAGTTTCTGGACTCCTTTATCATCCATCCAAAAGTACTCAGTTTGTAGCTTCTAAGAATATTTTTAGGTATAAATAGAGTTCATCTCTGACTTTTGGCTTAGAGAGTGGAGGCTCGAGGAACTTCAATTCCTTGAAAACTTATTGGCTCTTGTCCATTCATTGGTAGGTAGTTCCTATATTTTTTAAGCCAAAAGAGCATTACTTTCTAATAATAGAGTACCTTTTCTAGTTATGCAGTATACTCTTCATCTTCGGGAGTCATCCTAATCTGATTATAGCCTGAGAAAGCATCCGTGAAGCATTGTTAGGCCAGCTAGGTTGGAGTTCTAGCTATGGCATCTTGAATTGACTAGAAATCGGTTTCTCCAGGATTCATCGGGAGAAAAGAAGAGAAGTATGATGAGCTTCCAAGTTTGGCCCCCTTAGGCTATTGTCGTAGAATTGCTAGTCAGAGGTTTTTATCGAGCATTCACTCTGTTTCTCATTGATGTTCTTCATACTAGGGGCTTGCTCATCGTGAAGACAAGAACTGTGACTGATGAAAAGTTTGTTGATAAGGAGATCTTCCTTGGGAGATAGTTAACTTGCACGATAGGGCGAGAAAGATTGTGACAGATAAGGATTTCATTGGCCAAAAGATCTTCTCTAGGAAGATCAGCGATTGGGCCTATTAATAGCAATGGGATCAGCTCAGACCTCTAGGTGCTACTATTTCACCACGGGTTGCTGCTACAACTCCCACATCACCTTGATTAGCATGTGGACCTGCTATACTAGGGTGTTAGCAAGTTCTACTAGGTCGTTGGTAGTGGGGGTGGAGGAGCAAGAGGTCCTAGTGCCTAGCTGAGATGCTCCTTGTGATGCGGTGAGCATCCGATGAGGTTGGTAAAAGTGTCTTGCACTCGATTAATCACCATTGCACTCCAAGCCCCTCTTCCTAACATGTATTACCAACAAATCACCTTTTGCTGAGCTGTGGCAGTGCTTGAGGGTCTCCCGGTCTTCTCCGATGAAAGTGGAGAGCTATTCCTAGGTGTTTCTCGGGAAGAGACCTACAAGAACAGTCCCCCTTGACCAATGATTACTGGTGGGGGACCTCCCAATGCTCAAGTTAGTGGAGGGAGTTTGGGCAATAGTAGTTGAAGCTGAGAACCATGATAAGAAAAATACCATAATGAGCATGTAGTGAGGGATATGAAGACGTACCTTTTGGAGACCTCCTCTTACCAATTTATAGAGTTACATGAAGTAACTGAATGTCATTGAGAGATAGCCTCCTATGATATGTATAATAGATTTCTAGTGGGTGTCGGAATCTTGGCTCTTGCATCTTTTTTTGTTGGTATCCTTCTGTTTGGATGACAGATTATGTAGAGATCCTACCTCCATGATCCTATCCACCACGATCTCTGTTGGGATAGTTGTAACTTGTTCACCTTGGCCTCTTACTCAAAGATTGGTCTGCTCAGTCAAAGCTGATATGCTTGGCTAAGGTTGCTTGTACTCTACTATAAGTACTCGTACTTGACCATAGGTACATGTACTCGGCCATTAGTAGTTGGCCAAAATTTCTCAATCAAAGAGATACCTGTACTCGGCCATAGATACTCGTTCTCAAGTATAGGTACCTAGCAAAGTTCTAAGCCAATGAGGTACTCATACTCAGACATAGGTACTAGCCAAAATTTGCCTCTAATTTAGTTGTCGATATGGCTGGTTGATCGAGGCCACGTAATTGGGTTGTGGCTACAACACTAATAAGAAGTGATTTGCCGGCAATAATGCTGTTCTTAGTATGTTGGTGCTATAAAGTTTTCTAATAATTCTTGTTTCAATAGAAAGGATGAAGAAAAGAAATGAATGCTAATACTAGTTGTTGCTACCAAATTACTCTCCAAGCGGTAGCGATGGCACCGGGGGATTCTCCGATCCCTTGTAGTAAGTTTGGATGCTGCTTCTGGTGGCTCACCGGCAGGTCTTGCAAAAAGATTCCGAGGTCGGGGTTACCAGTGGGGATACTTCGATGATCAAGCTAGAATGGGAGGATGAAATGGGCAATAGCTACCAGAGTCTGGTGCCTTGGTGACCAAGTAGGTATAAGAGTAATAAGTCCTTAGAATGGCCTTAACTCGCCGGGTGTCCACCTCACCTATTTATAGTGCTGTGGGGTTGTGAGGAAGTCGCGAAGTTGTCAGGATGGTGGCCTCTGGTTAGCATAACGGACTTTTATAGGTTGTTAGGATTTTGTCCTTTGAGATTTCTTTCATTGGCATCTTTTCTGTGGAGGTTGCTAGTTCTGTTGAGACACTGTCTCCGATGAACTCGCCCACCAGTTGTGTTGGAATGTGTAGGATCGATTATAGTGGCCTTGATATCGAGAGATAGCTAAGTATTGGGAATAGATCTTACCAAACAAGGACCAGACACCAAGTTTGGGCTAAGAGTTAAAAGAAGGTATCTGATACCGACTCTTAAATCTGCCTGACCGATCAAAAACCTAGATCATGACCAATTAAGAATCGAACAATCATAGAAGTCGGCCGTGATCATGGGGCGCTTCTGGGCTCCTATAAAAGGTGACCAGTGATGAGAGGGCTGCTGATCGGTCGACGGCAACTGATACTATAGTTGGCCGCTCAACGGATATCTGGGAACCGGGAAGTAGTCGCCAGCACAAGTCTAGTTTCCAATGTTAAGAGAAGGCAGAAGCGAGGGCGGAACCGAAGGCCAAGGCTGATGCAGCAGGAAAGGGCGATTCGGGCAGCACTCTGGTGCCGGTTCTCATGGTCTCTGGCGTGGTTGTAGTTGCCATTGGATTAGCATTTTTGGCCACAAAGAAATTGAAAGAAACATAATCCCGAGGGCGGGTTACCGCCATTTACTTGACTTGGAAGCTGCAACCTCATCCGTTTGTTCTCTTCTTTGGTGGCCAGAAGATCTGGGAGAGGTCATCGTTGTCAAGATCTTGTTTTTAATTTTGTAAATGCAAAATTTCTGAGTTCTGCTCTTCTGTAATACATATTCAAGTATAACAAAGACATATATATACATTATAGTTGTTGCCTCCATTAATATTGTGAAAGCACTGATAAATTGCTAATTGTATCCCGCAAACATATATTTCATTGATTTTTTTTTTTTCTTTTATTTATGGCATTGGAATGACCCATGCTTAACAAGCGGGAATGTTTTCCAATATTTTTGTTAGCTTTATCAGTTTGGCAAACTGTTCATTCACAAATAATTTTTCTTTTTCCGAAACCCAATTGTCAATCTATAGCACTAATATATATTTGCACGTATATAACAACCAGTTTCTTAAGGTATTATTTGCCTCATCCTGTATCACAAAATTCCTTCAAAATGTTCTCTTTTTCTCTTTTTTTTTTTTTGACCTTGTTGCTGCATCCAGCTTCAATGACAACTCAACCAGACCATGATTTAGAGCATGCTAATATGAATTTTGCTTACCCAAAGATCAAAAGAGTTTGTACCACACATGTAAAAGCTACGTCAGAGGGCTCCAGAAACCGTTCTTTAATCCATTATCACAAGCACAACATTATTTTACTCATGCATGGTTCCAGTCATGCAGAGTAGTTTGCCAGAGAATCAATGTATTGGAAGAAGGTAGGTGGTGCGCCTCAGCGATATTTAGGTCTAATGCTCCCATCAACATAATGAAGCCTCTACATACAATATGGAGTCCCTGGAGTCGAAACTGACGCAAGTATTACAAGAACGTTACCAGAAACTAGGCAGTGAATAAATCATCCCAATAACAGGAAAAGGAAAGCAATTTTTATTATTGAAGTCATATAGGTTGGTTTAATCAAAATAGACGGCATATGCTCAGCTGGAAATGGAGAAAAAAACTGAGTTTCACAAGCAACATACTTATGCAAAGCAAGGTGAACAACAAACGAAAATGGCAGATGCTTTCAATCTTGACTACATCCATGCAGCCTCAGTCCACAGGTTCCTCAGATTTCTTGGGTTTGGATAAGAAATACCACCCCAGGCCACAAACAGCAGCAACTGTGCCAGCAAGTACAGCATAGTTCCGGTTCTGATCAGTCGAAACACCAGAAGTTGTCGAGCCATCTGTCGTGGTTGGCTTTGCATCAGTTGCAGGAGCTTCTGTATTTGCTGGGGGTTGCTCTCCTGGTTTAGGACCCTGAATAGAAATTTCATTAAGCCTTGCAGCTCATAAAACCAGGAAACAGATTGCTAGCTACAATGTTGTTCGGAGAGAAGATCAGTGATAATTTCACAATAATCTAGCAGGTTAAGAATATCTTCTCCATTAATTTTTTCAAGAAGTGTCACATTAACTACTGATTTTTGATAGCCTTGAAAGACCATAGAAATTATTTTTTTCTAAACAAAGCCCCCTTACAAGTAGGATGTTTCTTGCTAACAAATAGAAGACAACAAATATCTTGAAAAAATAAAAGTACGTCCAGTAAATCCCGACATTACCACATGGTTTGAAAAAAAAAAAAAAAATCCTTTCATAGCAGAAACAGAACAAAAATAAAGAATCAAGGACCCAAGATGTATCCATACCTTATGTGCAATCTTCTCCAACTTCTCCTGCTCCATTTTCTGCAACAATAATAAAGCTACTTAATGCAACAGCAAGAAGAAAACTCTGAAAATTTTCTGATAAGTTGTTACTTCTGCTAATCTTTGTAGTCCACAATTCTAACATGCATAGAACATTCCATATATTAATGATATTTGCTGATTGTAGAAATATTTTTCCATGCCAGCAAGCCTATGGTGGAAAGCCATACAAATAAAAATGTCAAGCAAAGCAAAAAAGATCATGAAAGAAATGTAGGATGGTTTGCAAGGTAATGATTGAAGTTCCAAGAGAACATTATTCCAGAAGTAGATTCAAGATCAGTGATGTTGCTCAAACATGCCTAAAAAATTTCTGCACTCAAGATGGACATGGAAAGGCAGAGGTCTCTCTCTCTCTCTCTCTCTCTCTCAAGAAAACAGAGACAGGGGCAAGCACCATTTCAACATTATTAACTCTAATTATTCAGCTTCTAGTATTACTTTTATTTATTTATTTACAGAGAAAAAAGCTCCAGTAATCTTACATGCATATATTTCACATCAATTTCAAAGGAAAATTAAATTTATTATCTATGTTATCCAATTTATGATAAGGTAATAAAATTTGTAATTTTAATTAAGGTTTGCAAAACCAAGGCACACCATACTGAACTAGCATAGAACCAAATCGATTTTCTGGTTCGATTTGAGACTACAGCCAAACCAATCTGAACCAAGTGGAACTGCATTGTTTGACTCAATACAACTCAATATAAGTAGGTTATAGGCCCTTCGATAAGTAAAAATAAAGAAGAAGTCATCCTGATACTTTTCACTTCTATTCTCTGTTGAAAATGTAAAGGGATGGGTGGGAAGGTGGGAAAAATTATGAGAGAGGATTTTTGTTGTGATTTTAAGCTCCAGTCCAACCCGAGATGGATCCTCATCATACATCGGATCACATTCTGTACAGCCAGCGATGTCCCGTAATCCTTTGTCTGAAGTGTCATATTTGAGTAGCTACTACCCTCCTCAACCGCAGCTAGATTATGCGTCAGATTTCATTACGGTGATCTTCCCTCAGGTGAGATAGCCAACATGGTTTCACACAAAAGAATTAATATCGGGGTGACTATCTGGGAGGCCCAGATTATTCAATGCAAAGATGGGTGCAATATCTATCTTGGAGTCAAGTGTAATATCCAAATATGAACAAGCTCCCAATGTTGATGAGCAGCGTAGACAATCCACAAAGGACTAGACCTCAAATATATATACATACATATATATATATATATATACATATATATATACACATACATATATACACATACATTTATACACATACATATATATATAGATATATACACATACATATATACATATACATACATATATACATATACATACATATATACATAGATATATACATACATATATATACATACATACATATATATATATACATAGATATATACATACATATATATACATACATACATATATACATATCTATGTATACATATATATATATACATATATATACATATATATGTATACATACATATATACATATATACATATATATGTATACATACATATATACATATATACATATATATGTATACATACATATATACATATATACATATATATGTATACATACATATATACATATATACATATATATGTATACATACATATATACATATATACATATATATGAAAAATTGTTTCATCTTCAAAGTAGATATATAATCAAAAGCAGCATTTATCCTGATTATGTGGGATCAGCATTTATCCTGTGTATGTGTATGTGTATGTGTATGTGTATGTGTATGTGTATGTATATGTATGTATGTATGTATATGTCTATGTATGTATGTATATATATATATATGTATGTATATATGTATGTATGTATGTATGTATATATGTATGTATGTATATATATGTATGTATATATGTATGTATGTATATATGTATGTATGTATATATGTATGTATGTATATATGTATGTATATATGTATGTATGTATATATGTATGTATGTATATGTATGTATGTATATATGTATGTATGTATATATGTATGTATATATGTATGTATACATGTATGTATGTACATACATACATACATACATATATATATACATACATATATACATACATATATATATATATATATGCTGATCCCACATAATCAGGATAAATGCTGCTTTTGATTATATATCTACTTTGAAGATGAAACAATTTTTCATATATATGTATGTACGTACGTATATACATACATACATATACATATATATGTATGTACGTACGTATATACATATACATATATACATATACATATACATATACATATACATATATACATATACATATACATATACATATATATATATACATATATATATATATATATATATATATATATATATATATGCTGATCCCACATAATCAGGATAAATGCTGCTTTTGATTATATATCTACTTTGAAGATGAAACAATTTTTCAGGTTGTTTTATGTCAATGCTTGTTCCTTCCATCTTCTAGTACACATTTATCCTAGTAACACATTGCATCGTGTGCTATTCATCAATTTATTCATATTCAAACCAAACTCAAGTAAAGAATGTCAATTAACATTACGTTCACAATAATAGTGACAAACAGCTATTATTCTATATCAGCTATGCTCTATAACATTTTTTACCATTCATTAACAAATATTGCTGCAGTTTTTCTCTAATCTAGTATTTCATAGGTGGCACATAAGGTGCATACCTCAAGGACTTTTCAATTTGTTTTGGTAGGCAATAGGGTTTCTTATATAGAGCCTAAAGCTTTGCATGGAGTTTAAAAGAAAAAAAAATGAGAATAAAGTGTCTTTCCATTATTTTTCCTCCTTGCTAGCCTGATGTTCTCAGTTTTGCTTCTGTTTCCTTCTCAACCTTATGCTCTCATTATTCTTCTTCCTCCTCTCCACTTTGATTTTCTCCCAATCTTGGAGTTGCGCCAACAATTTTCATCAATAAATTAATTCAGACCACATCTGAAATAGCCACAAAAACCCCATGCTTGCAACAGGCTATATCACCTGGGAATGCTGATTATGGTTATGATATTCCACTAACTGACCATCAGACTTCATATTCTACCATGTTCATTGGACAATAACATTAGGTTGTATCAATTGTAGATGTGCTTCTATGGTGTTCTGACCTTCATATGCATTCGATGATTAATGGAACCTAATTGATTAATGAGGTAAAATGATGGGAAAAAGAGATGGTTTAGGCACATAAGATAAGCATCAATAATATAGAATATTTTAATGTGATTAGGCAAACAAGCTTATAAACCTGGAAAGGAAAATGTCAGCATGACATACATTGGAGTTTGTCTAGAAGTTAAAAGCATCGTAGAGATTAGGCGAGTGAGGCAACTTTAAGTATCTTCACTTGTGCGACAATGATTCAATGATGCATCTTAAGAGAGGCACAAACCTATGCTACAGATTCAAGGATGAAGGAAAGATCCACAACACAATTATATAAGTTTTATAAAGGAATTTAAAAAACTAGCATGGATAGAAGACGTAAATCTTAATAGACATGAATGACAAAGAGGGTTTCATATAGCCAACTTCAAAAAGAAAAGCTTGTCATTTTTTAATTTTAAAAAAAAATCGCTCTCATGAATTTACTAATTCATTATATAGGGCATCATGCATTGAATCAGTAGCATATGAGAACTTCGAATTGGTAATCTAATGAATTCACTAATTCATTATATAATGCATCATGCATTGAATCAATAGCACATGAGAACTTCGAATTTACCAAAAACCCTTACTTTCATTGGTCAGGCTAGGGATTTATAACTTATCTCCACCATTGGGGACAACATTCTTTTGCCATTTACCCTGCCAAGACTTGCTTCCTTGATCAAATAAAACCCATCAGATAGTTCTTAACTAGCAGCCTGCAAAGTTCTCGTACTCTATTCTCCTCCTCTTTCTTCCTCCCACCTAGCAGGAAATGCTATAGTATTTGTTGTTCTTCTTGTTCTATTTTTTCTTTTCTTAAATAAGTGTTTTATAGGATTTTCTCAAGCCAAGAATTCAGATAGAAGTCGATAACTCCCCTTTCTCCAAGAATCCTTCATTCTAGCTAATGAATCCTATATATCAACCAAAACATTTTAACCCAGATTTCACGGAAATGCGGAGATCAGTCACACATACACAGAATATATCAACACCAGAAGAGCTCAAAAAGACACAAATCATAAAAGAAGGATGATCGAACACTAAAAATGCATACCCTAGAAAACCGAATTCGATCCCGAGCTCGAGCAAACAAAACCATCATCAAACTATAAACAAGAAGGAATCAAAGAGGATCGAGAAGAAACGGTGTTAGAAGGAAGGAACCTTGATGTAAACGTTCTCCGCCGCCTTCTCTTCCTCGCTGAGGACCTTTCCACCGGAGGAGAGCCTCCGCGTCACGTACCTCGCGGCGATCCTGGCAGCCATGGCGATCCGAGCCTAGGATTTATTGGCCGAAAGGAAGATGAGAGAACTCGAAATCCTAACGAGATATCTCTTCTTTCTCTCTTCCGTAAGGTTACTCGGAGAAAAGGATGCCGCAACCCTGTGACAGGAGAAGCATGCGAGGAGCTCGTTGATGAGTAATTCTTTGTGTACCGCGTGGTGTAGAAAATTTCAGTGTCATCTTTACCGTATATTTTTATTATTTAAAAAATATTTATGATAATTTAATGAAATAAAAATTAAGATGATCAGTATTAATTAAAATTTTTATCTAAATTAAAATATGTTTATGATATTTTAGTTCAAAAGCTACAACATTTCAGTTCAAAATCTATGATATTCTGATTTAAAAAATAATCTGAAACAGTATTACGACATTCTAATTCAAAACCTACAACATTCTAGTTTAAAAACTACGATATCCTGGTTCAAAAATAACTTGAAACAGTATTACGATACCCTACTTCAAAACTTACGATATCCTTTTTCAAAACCTACGATATCTTGGTTCAAAAATGACTAAAAACAGTATTACGATATCCTGTTCAAAAGTTACGACATTCTAGTTCAAAACCTACGACATCCCTGTAGAAAATATAAATTAAAACCAGAAATAGTATTACGACATCCTAGTTCAAAAGCTACGATACCCTTGTTCAAAACCTACGACACCTTTGCAGAAAAATATAAATTAAAACCTGAAACAGTATTACGACATCCTAGTTCAAAAGCTATGACATCCTAGTTCAAAACCTACGACACCCCTGCAAAAAAATATAAATTAAAACCTGAAACAGTATTACGACACCCTAGTTCAAAAGCTATGATATCCTAGTTCAAAACCTATGACATCCCTGCAGAAAAATATAAAGTAAAACCTGAAACAGTATTACGACACCCTAGTTCAAAAGCTATGACATCCTAGTTCAAAACCTACGACACCCCTGCAAAAAAATATAAATTAAAACCTGAAACAGTATTACGACACCCTAGTTCAAAAGCTACGACACCCTAGTTCAAAATCTACAACACCCCTGCAGAAAAATATAAATTAAAACCTGAAACAGTATTATGACACCCTAGTTCAAAACCTATGACATCCTAGTTCAAAACGTACGACATCCATGCAAAAAAGAGATTGGATGGAAGGATATTTTGGTCTGGACGAAAATTTCAAATAAAAGCTAAACGATAATTAATGCTAGTCATGCTCAGCTCCCATCCCATCATGCTATAGTGGATATATTTGGACCAATAAAAAAGTATGATGCAGGCAACGCTGGATTTTCTGCACCGCACGCGGTGCAGAAAGACTTTTCCTTGATATTATATAGCGAAATTGCCCATGCATCTTTTTAAACATGTCTGTACCATTCAAAGTGCCATAATATTTTTAAATTATTAAATTAACCTTTAAAATTTGTGCTCAAAATTATTTTAATTTTTAAATTTTAAATTATATCAATATAATTTTTAGGTTGTATTTGATGGATCGTCAGAAAATCCTGAATGATAACCTGGATTACCTGCAAGATAAATTATCACCAGATAGATTGCCAATAATACTGATTACTGTATTTGGTGTACACAAATAATCTATCAGTAAAATTAATTATTGTATTTAATATGATAGATAGATTATCAGTAATCGAACATTAAATTTTTAGAATATTTCTAAATCAAATTTATTAAAATTTATGTATTATTAAATAAATATTATTATTCTTTGACTATATAATTTTTTTGAAGAATTTTAAGCAAAGAGTTTAAATTTCATAAAAATATCATTTTATTGAAATAGTAGGTATAGGTGAAATATAAGTACCATTTTTTTGCATGTTATTTATATCAATAATATATTAATTAATGTGATAAAATTGTTATAATGGCCGTTAAACAATAATCATGCTATTATTTAAAATCATATGCTCAACTAATTAAAGATTAACATAATATATATTTGGATATTTAATTTTAATATAAACTTAAGTAATATATTACCATATAAACAATGGATCCATTACCATTATATCAATTGCTATTCTACCCCAAAGCCAAAAATTGGACTGGAAAAATAATAAATAGTATTCTTTACTTTTATCATAATAAATAATATCATCATGTTGTTGGATGGCTACATATATATCGATCAAGTATTAGTAGGCCTTTCAAAATCTCGCATTACATCAAGCACTGACTTGTGAGACACGATGGTGCGGACACCAGAGGACCAGAATAAGACAGAGGCTTCTCAGCCCTCTATGGATGACTTAGTGGTGTTTGAGTCCATTTGTAATAAAGGCTTAGCCTAATTGAGTTGTCATTTTCATTATTTGAGTCATGTATCAGCCAGCTAATATTGAGCTCGTTTTCTTTTTGAGTCCTGTATATGTTAGTCCAAGTCAGGGACTTCCATGGCCGTTGAGTTAAAGCGGGCCGTGTAATCCCGGAGGGTCTCCCCCTCCTTTTGGAATATAAGGAAGAGGCAGTCGGTGTTCTTTGGAGCTCGACTGCATGTCCTGAAATGTGAAAGAAAAAGAGTCTCAAGTTAAGAAAAAGACCAGATTATACCTGGTCAGATGGCTGCAAACCACATCCGGGCAGCCTTCTTTAGGGTGGCTGGGAAGGCAATACAATGAAGGGCGTCGGAGGCCCCTGTACCATCATGTGGGCTTTGTAGGTGCCCAAATGATCTAGTGGATCGGTGGTACCATCGTAGGGGTCAACCTGAGAAATTTTAACGTGTCGGGGGATAGGCTCCCCCAAGATCTTAGCAGAAAAAGGTGGGCGGGTGTCGTACGCCTGCCCCCCTTCAGCCTTCTGGCGCTCAATAATCTCCGCCATGCGCTCTTCCATGCGCATGATCTTATTGCCATAGTCATGCGGATCTTCAGCAGGGCACCGACCACCGAGGGGAGCGGAGTTAGCGAAGGATGGGGAAGCTGACCTCGCCCTCTTCCCGCTGGCATGATCCCCCAGAGACCTTCGGGGCTTCGTAGCAGCGTGGGAGAGGGGTGGTGGCTCCTCTGGCTGCTGACTCCCCCCGGCTGCTGGTTGGTGGTTGATGTAGGATGCCGCGGGTGGCTGCTGCTGGTCATCGGCCGCTTCCTAGGAATGCTGGACCACTGAGGTGAGCGTCTCGATGCGGTTTACTAGCATCTGGAACTGCTGCAGCCCCAGAGTGATGGTGGGCTCAGCAGTGGTGGCCGTGCCGTCCTCTCCGCGAGGTGCTTCAGGCCCGTGGGGAGAATGCCTCCCTCTGGGGAGACGCTTCGCGTTCTTCCCTTTACCATTGACAACTTTCTTTAGTCAATCTCTGCTTTTAGAGTAGAGGGCGAAACGCCCTTCCTCTAGCACCAATCTATTGCTGTGCCTCCACCTGGACCGGGCTCGGTTTGCTGCGCTGGAGAGCTCCTTCGCCGGTTAACCTGCATAAAGTCCCTTGGGCGCCAGAGGTGCTCCGACGAGGGACATTCCGATGCTTAAGTTAGCAAGGGGTTTGGAGCAACAGAGTGGAGAGAAAGAGAGAAGAGCATAGCGTCGAGAGGAAAGAGCATCTTACCCCGGTGGAGGCCCCCTGGATACCTTTTATGGGCATGAGATACTGCCAAAATTCGTTAGAGGACAGAGATGAAGTCCCTGGTTTGCCCCTGGGAGGATTGAAGTGATGGCCAGGTGGCATAAAGTCATGGCCATGGCGTGGAGTTTGTTGCAACAGAATTCTGGTACCAGCTGGAGGGAATCTTCCGGAACCTTCGGGCGGTTCCCCGGATGGGGATAAGTTCGTCAAGCTAAGCAGGGATGGATCAGCCGATCTGTTGACCATAAATGGAGCCCAAGAGAGGGGGTGAATTGGATCTTTTAAAATTTAAAACAGTAATATGAAGGTCTAGTGGTGTTTGTGAGTAATAAATTCAATGCTCAAGATTAAATGTAGCGGAAAGCAGTAAATCAAATATAATAAACAAAGAGCAAGAGGGAAAGAGGGCAATCACACAAACACAACATTTATAGTGGTTCGGTGCAAACCTAGCACCTACATCCACTCCCCAAGCTACCCTTGGGAATTCCACTATAATCCAATCAAGATTATAGCCGACTTTTTTTTTTTCAAAAGGCTCACAAGTCAAAATCTATGTTGGTTTTGTCACCTAGGCTCACTAACAACCTTTTATACTTGTTTTATCTTCGGGCTCACAAGTTAACCCTAGTTGGTTTTATCCCTTTAGCTTACCAACAAACCACAACAACCTTCTTTCAAGACACCCTTGAAAGTAAGGTCAAATCACAAGACAAAAATAGATATACAATTTCAAAAATAAGACAAACTCTTTTCAAGAGTAGAATGGAAGCTTTGAAGCTCAAGTTGATGCTTTGTCTTGTCTTCTCCTTGAAAATTTCTTCAAAAACACCTCTTTTGGAATGATGTAAGGATGATCTTGTAGGTTTTTTCAGGGAATCAAACTATAAATGGATTTTGATGTGAAGTTCTTGAGAGAATATTGGCTTTTTGGCTTTGAATGGACTTCAATACACTTCAATGCCTTTAAAATGAAGTTGGTGGAGGTTAAATACAACAAGAAACTTCCAAAAAATGGTTTGTGACCGTTGGAGCCTCGAATCTAGCCATTTGGAGCTTGAAAAGTGAGTTCTGTAAGTCAGAAAAATAGATCCGTTAGGGCTGTCAGGCTTTAAGTGTCGATACTTGGCTCATCAGGTGTCGACACTTGGCTGTCAGGTGTCGACACTTGTGAAAGGATTATGCCCTAAAGGCCAATCGAAATGTTGTATTTCGATGAAATTTTCTTTTGTATCTCAAACCAGTGTATTGACATTATCAATTAATAAAGGCATTTTATTTTCATCATACACTGTGTCTTATTAATTTTATTAAGATATGATGAACCTCATAGATTAGGGCTATGGTTCTATGGTTATGATGAGATCATACCAGTGAGACCTAAAGCCTTAAAACCCTAATCTAGAATATTCCTGGTCGATGGGATATTGAGTAGGGGATCAATATTTCTGGTAAGACCGGCACATCCTATGTATGCTTGGTGAAGAGGGTGACTGATCTCACAATCATTTGTATTTGACACTAATACTAGGATGTGGGTGCTCATTAGAGTATGAGTTCACTGAATGGATCTAGCTTGAGAACATCTAATGGAACCTTATCTGTTTGTCAATAGATAGTTCTCATAATGGGAGTAGTGCATGTGGTCCTTTGACCTGAGACTGCCATGGTACCTTGTATGCATGAATCTATATTTTGGTTCACACTCAATCATGACACTGAGTCATGCATGGGGTGATACTGGGTATGGTGGATTGCATATGGAGGTTGTGAGTAGGTTAAAAAGGAATCGATCAACCCTAGTAAGAGGGAAGCGCATCCAGATTATTGCAATCAAATGAAGATTCGGGAAATCTTTGATCAAAGTATAAATATTAGAAATAGTTTCTAATGGTTCATTAATGAATCATCATTATCAGATTGAGCAAGAAATGAACATGAAATTGGATTTGACAAGTATCCATATCCATAGTCATATTCAGGGTGCAAGTAGATCGAAGGACTGAATTGCCCGGTAACTCACCACTGAAGGGTATTTTGATAAATCCACCAAAATTTCTCATCTTCTGGGTAGGCATGATATATTCCTAGACGTCAATCTTGTCTTGTAGGTCTTCATGAACCAATTGATTTGATTTCATGAGTCAATTCGATATGTGATTCGAATTGGACAATTATGTGAGCCAATTTGACCTAATTAGGTCAATCGGGTTCGATCGGCTCGAATCGGCTCAAACCTAAACCTACTACTGGCTAGATGTGGAACCCAATAGGTCACACACAATAGAGACTTGGCCAAGGAAGTCATTCATGATTTAATTAGGGTCATAGGATCCTAATTGGTTAGCCGAATTACATACTAGCATATGTAGGCTAACCAAATTCCTAACCCAATTGGATTGGGTCCTGTTGCTTGCTAATTGGGCTAACCTAATTATGGGAAACCTAAATTAGGTTGAGTCCTAAGTGGGGCTATCATAATCAGAGCTAAATCTGATTTTAATTTGGATTTAAGGGCATTTTAGGCGCCATACATGAAGAGTCCCAATGGCATGGGACTCTTGGTACCTAAATGATACCTTAACTTCAAAAGGGCACATAATGAGCTATAGATCTCTGATTTGAATATAATTTATATGGTCAGAAAGGAAATTTTATGCTCTTTCCAATGACACCCATTTCCTATGTTTTGACTAGTCAACATTCTTTGAAATTTGTATGGAAGAAGGATGGCGCATGCGGTGCATGAAGAGTCGCAACTCTTCATGTGGCACACGATTCTGATGGAGAGTCCTTCTGCTATCAGGACTCTTCATAATCTTCAATGTTTGGAGATTGAAGAGGTGCCTCTTGGCTTCCTAGGAATCGATAATTGACATATGGCAAGTGAGAATTTGTCCAGATAAAAGAAGGGATGTGAATAAGGCCTTCGGTGCATGAATGGGCTTATTAGATATGATTTTTCAAGCCAGATAACTTCTCTTCGGTCTTGAAAAATCATATCTGATAAGTTGATGGGAGGACATATCACATGCCCCTCTTGTATCTATAAATAGGGAGCAGTGAAATGAGTCTGATATAAGAATTCCACCGAAGTATTATTCTGAGTGTCTCTCTTTCCTTCTTTTTTTCTTCAAGACAAGACTTGTCTTGTTAAGACAAGGTCTTTTCTAATAGGACAAAGCTTTGTTTTAGGACATAAGCCTAAGGGGTCCTAGAGGAGGGTTGTCCTAAAATCAAGAGTGGTTTAGGAGAGTATCTTTAGTGCCCCACAGTAGGACAGGGTGTCCTACAGTGGTCAATAGACCAAAGGTTGCTGAAAGAGTTCTACTTATCCAAGCAACTTGAAGAAGGAGTTCTTCCTTGGTCTGAGTTTCGTGTGGATCACTGTTGGAGGGTGAACGTTTGGGCGCCTGGTGGAGAAGAAGGCTGAATCAGGATTTTCTTCATCGGATTGGATACTAGCGGTTCAGGTTGGTGCCTACACTCTAGTTTATATTATATATGCATGTTTGTATGTTTTAATTCATAGTAAGAAGGTCTTGGGTTAAGGGTTTGGTAGTGGTTTCATAATAAATTTTTGAAATCTACGCTTCTGCCCTGGTCACCAATATCCTTACAACTTGATTTCTAGGTGTCGACACTTGAACTTTCAAGTGTCGACACTTGATGCATAGGTGTCGACACTTGACACAAAAACCCTCCATTGGCAAAGTTCTGTATTTTCAAAAATCTCAAACCTTGAGTCGACACTTGGAAACCTAAGTGTCGACACTTGAAATGTAGATGTCGACACTTGAGTTCTGGGTGTCGACACTTGGCGTGCTAAGGGTTTTTCTGCGTGCCAAATGCTGAAGTGTCGATACTTGACTTCCTAGGTGTCGACACTTGATACTGAAAAATTTACAATCAAGTGGAATTTTGAGCCAAAAACATAAATATTGATTTTGAAACTTAAATGGAACATAAACAAATAACAATTAAACATGTAAAAGCCCTTTTTTCATGAAGAGGATGCCCAGAATTACGAAAAATGCTCCGTGCCACGGCATGCCATGATACATAAGTTTTTGAGATTTTGAGATGCTTTCTTCATAAAAACTCATAGCTTGAAATACACATTAGTATACAATATGCACTCAATGTTTTATTATTCATCAAAATCACTGGGTGGAGTCAACAATCTTTCCCTTTTTGATGATGAAAAAATCTTGAGTAAAACATCATTAATTTTCAAATTTCAACTATGATAATTCATGAATATGATTGTAATTTCATATGAGCCATAATTTTCATAGTTAGGAAGAATCAATCTCCCCCTCAATTAGATAATTCTAATTAGAACAACCAATATGTTATTTTAGGGTATCAAATCAGATCAAATTAGAAAATTTTCAAACACAAACAATACTCCCATACAATCTATACCATTACAATTTATATCTTTACTCCCCCTTTTGTCAATCATTAGAAAAGGGGAATAACCTCCCCCTCAAAATGAGCATGGAGACAAAAAGTGATAGAGTATCAGATATGACAGATATCAGAGCCAAAAAGATCCAAATAGAGTATCAGAGCCAAGGAAAGTAAATGTAACCAATCAAGCAATCATAGTGTATCACAATTTTTAAACATCAAACTGAAATATATATATATATATATATCTGATAAAAGGAGTTTTCAGTATAAAATTTACTGACTCATCAGCAAAACTGAAACATACAAAATATATCAAGAGTCATATATCAGACGTAACATGAAATATAAAGATCATACAACAGAGAAGACATCTGTGAGGCTAATCCTCATCAGATGGAATCTCAAAAGAAATAGGACTGGTAACTCTAGTCCTACGGGCTAGACTACTAGGAGTCTTCAGGATACCACGGCTCCTAGTCCTAGTGGATGGCCCAAAACGAGCTGCAACTCTAGAGGCTCTAGAAAAGAGAGGGGGTAGAGTCTCAGTGGGGGTAACAAAGACTGGATCAGTGGCAGCTGGAGTGCCAGTAGCATCAGCTGGAGGAATATCAGGGGACTACAGATCTCGACTGACGACCTCATAACCGTCAGCACCATCATCACTGTCATTGCCGTCATCAAGAACATCTGTAGCTCTGTCCTCCATCCCATCAGTGCGATCACCACCCTCCATAGTATCATCATGGTCATCCTGGTGGTCATCGCCATCATCATTGTCATCACCAACAGGTGGATCAGCAGGAGCAACGGGAAGAAGCAGGGATCTAAGCAAACCCTCAATGCGCGCAAATCCTGCCTCCACAGTCTGACGAATCTCAGCATGCTCAGCAGTAGTGTGAGCTCTAAGGCTCTCAATCTCGATCTGTAGCTTAGTTGTCCTAGCTCCCAGACTGATAAGCTCACCTCTAATCTCTGCAAATTGCTCACGCGAATACTCCTCAAAGTGTACTCTAGTAGATGCTGAAGGAGTTGCTGAAGGTGTGGCAGAAGGCGTCGCAGGCTCGGTCTCTGATGCATGAGCTGCCTGAACAGGAGAACTGACCGGCCCTGATGGCCCTGCTCAACCTCACGTAACTCATCCTCCTCATCTGGCTCCTGGCCAGACTCCCTCTGGACCCATCTGCCACCAACTACTCTGTAGCCCATACGATGGAGTGACCTCTCATCATAGACATCTGCGTGTAAGATCTCCTTGGAGATCTCCCCCTCCAAGGATACTCCACAAGCTCTGAATAGTCAGGTTAGTCCCATACCATAGGGCAGAAAATGAAGACACTGGCTGGCTGCATCTCTCATCTGTATCAACATCATAGAGGGAATGTCCACCTGCGTCCTCTGTGTCAAGCAAACCATGAGCATAAGCTCCCTCTCTGTGATAAAATCAAAACGCCCCGTCTTCAGCAGTAGAATCTGGGCCGTTATATGATGAAGGAGCCACATCTCCACAGACAGCTGATTCGCGGTGACTACTGTCACACTGTGAACATCCTCACGCTCCAAAATACAACGAAATGCAGCCTCCCTGTCCTCCACAGAGAAAATGCTAATGCCTCGATGTGGAATCTCCCATACTCTGCTCAAGAGCTCCTCGATCAGTAGAATCTCCACACCTCGCACAGAAGTCCTCCATATCAAACACCGGCAATCCAAAGCTCCATAAAACTCTCATACCAAATGGGGGTAATACCTCTCCTGCATAGTGCAGAAGGGCACCAAACCCGCATCGGTAAGGGTCTGATGGATCTGAAAGTGCTGCCGATCGAAAAACTCTAGGTCCACTCGTCGACTAGATGCAACAGCCTTCCCTGCCATCCTCTCTGCAGGGGAACCAGGCACAACTGAGCTGCTCGACTCACCAGTGTCATGCCTAGCCTTTGTTCTCCTCTCTGACCTCTGACTAAGTCTCCTAACTGCTAGTCTCTTTCTTGGACCCATGTCAAACAAGCTGAATAGGAAAGAAGAAAGATAGGTTTAATCAGACTTAGAACTAAAGGTCTGGCTACAGGCTGAGGTAAGGAGAATTTCATTTCTTAAGAGGTGCTAAGACAGGTTTTAAAAGCTAGGATTAAAACAATTTTGGTTTGTAAAATACCCTTTAAAAAATTTAGGGAGGGTGGGAATTTTACAAACTATATTTTGAATAAATGACATTACCCTGTATAAATAAATATAGAAAATGTTTTTGGTTGTTAAAACTTTTGTAAAATACATTTTGTAAGGCCAAAATACCAAAACACATGGAATTTGGGTTTAAATCAATTAGGGTTTTAGCAAGGTGGTAAAAATGTTGCAAAAACATCATGAATAATTTTTCCAAAACAATAATAAAGCTATAAATGAATTTAGAACACTAGATTTTAGATGAAAACCCAAAATTTTTGGCCCAAAATCAATCAAACAGTGATTTTTCCCAAAATCGAATGGAATGATCGTGAAAACAGCCAAAAAATCATGGAAAATATGAGAAAAATGCCTTTAAACTGCCATTCCCTCAAATGGAGTTTTAGAAATTTATTAAAACTCATGAAAATCCGATTGAAATCCCTAAAAATAGTCGAAAAAGCCCGATTCTGGGTTATACGGTTTAAAGGTAACAAAAAGAAAATGAAAACACAAGAAATAAAATGGGAATAAAATGAAATTGAAAGGGGGAATACCTGATATGTGATGGGGTAAACGGGAAAAGAGAGGATTTGGAGTGTAGGGGATCACTGTCGCTTGAGAGTAACGGGGGAAAATATAAAACAAAACCCTCGGTCGGTCATTTTAAAAATAGATTTCTTTTCGCAAGTGTCGACACTTAGTATTTGTCAAGTGTCGACACTTGGTCAGGTGTCGACACTTGACAAAATCCAAGTGTCGACACTTGACGAAATCCAAGTATCGACACTTGGCCAAGAAAATCCCAAAAAAAATTTAAAAAATTTCAAAAAATTTAAGAAAATATTTAAAAGCTTTTGGGACAAAAAGCAAGTGTTTTTTTGAGTAAAATACCTTAGGTAAGATGAAGTTTGTGAGAGTTCTAGGAGAATGGGTCAATAACACCTAACTCTCTTCTAATCAAACAGAATCTTTCTTCACTCAATGGTTTGGTAAACACATCAGCTAATTGATCATCAGTACACACAAATTCAAGAATAACATTAGAGTTTTGTACATTATCTCTTATGAAATGATATCTTATTTCAATGTATTTACTTCTTGAATGTTGCACAGGATTCTTAGTTAGATTGATTGCACTAGTATTGTCACATCTTATGGGTGTCTTAATTAGTTTAATGCCAAAATCTTCGAGTTGTTGTTTGATCCAAAGGATTTGAGCACAACAGCTTCCAGCTGCTATATATTCGGCTTCCGCTGTAGATAGAGCAACTGAGTTCTGTTTCTTGCTACTCCAAGAGATCAAATTTACTCCAAGAAACTGACAGGTTCCACTAGTACTTTTACGATCAAGTTTACACCCAGCAAAGTCAGCATCAGAATAAGCAATCAATTCATATGAAGAATTTCTAGAGTACCACAAACCAATTTCAATTATGCCAGGTAGATATCTAAGTATGCGTTTAACATCTAAAAGATAAGACTCTTTAGGATTAGACTGATATCTAGCACACATACAAACACTAAACATGATATCTGGCCTACTGGCAGTAAGATATAGCAATGAACCGATCATTCCACGATATAATTTTTAGTCAATAGATTTACCTGATTCATCCTTGTCAAGTCTATAAGTAGAACTCATAGGGGTACCTAAAGGCTTGGTGTTCTCCATCCCAAACTTCTTGAGTATTTTTTTTTTGTACTTTGCTTGGTTGATGAAGATCCTCTCTTTGGTTTGCTTTATTTGGAGTCTGAGGAAGAAATTTAGTTCTCCCATCATGCTCATCTCAAACTCACCTTGCATTAACTTTTCAAATTCTTGACAAAGAGATTCGTTAGTAGCACCAAATATGATATCATCTACATAGATTTGTACTACTAAGAGATCATCATTCTTTTTCTTCAAAAATAAAATTTTGTCTATATTACCTCTAGCAAAATCATTTTTGAGCAGGAAAGAACTTAAACGATCATACCAAGCTCTAGGAGCTTGTTTCAAACCATACAAATCTTTATGAAGTTTGTAAACATGATTTGAAAATTCAGAATTTTCAAAACCAGGAGGTTATTCAACATAAACCTCTTCTTCAATAAGACCATTTAAAAAGGCACTTTTAACATCCATTTGAAATAATTTAAAATTCATAAAGTAAGCAAAAGCCAACAATAGCCTAAAAGCCTCAAGTCTAGCCACAGGAGCAAAGGTTTCATCAAAATCTATCCCTTCCTCCTAATTGTATCATTTGGCAATTAGTCTAACCTTATTTCTAGTAACAACACCATTTTCATCAGGTTTATTTCAGAAAGTCCATTTTGTGCCAATAATCAAAGTATTTGAAGGTCTATCTACTAATGTCCAAACATTGTTTCTTTTGAATTGGTTAAGTTCATCTTGCATAGTATTTATCCAATTACTATCACATTCAGCTTCCTCAATAGTTTTAGATTCAATTTGAGAGACAAAAGCTAAATAATCACAGATATTTCTAAGGGATGATCGAGTACTTACACCTTTAGATGGATCACCAATAATTAGTTCTTTTGGGTGTCTATGAGCATACCTCCATTCTTTTGGTAGTGGATTAACTGTAGATGTATTTTCATCACTTTGTGCTTGATCTCCTTCAGCGTTTTGATCATCTTCTTGTTCCTTGGTAGGCTCTTCGTTGTTGTTTACACTTTTAGTTTTCTTGGTACCTGTTTCATCAGAAAGCACATATTCTTTTCTCGAAGATTTCTGGTCTGATTCATCAAATAGCACATGTATGAATTCTTCAAAAACAAGTATTCTTCTGTTGAAGATCCTGTATGCCTTACTAGATGTGGAGTAGCCTAGAAAGACTTCCTCATCTGATTTGGCATCAAATTTACTCAAATTATCCTTACCATTGTTTAAAATGAAACAACGGCATCCAAAAACATGAAAATAATGAATTGAGGGTTTTCTACTCTTCCAAAGCTCATAAGGTATTTTCTTTAAAATCGGTCGGATCAAAACTCGATTTAAAACCTAGCATGCTGTTGCCCAGGTAGATTTTTCCCAAGAAGGGGGTGAATTGGGAATTACAAAATTTTCGCAAGTATGTGCACAAGTAATTCCTTTTAGTGGTTAAGTGCCGTGTTAATCAGAGAATAAATGTAGAAGCTAAAAGGTAAATCAAACACAACACAAACAAAGCAGGTTTATAGTGGTTTGGAGCAACCTAGCTCCTACGTCTACTACCCAAGTTCATCACTCGAGATTTCCACTATATCCTCCAAACCAGAATATAGTGTTTTACAGGCTCACAATCCCAACCTCTACACTTTGGTTTTTAAAAACGGGCTCACCAAAGAAACCCAAACTAGGTTTTCACAGGCTTACCTACAACCTTTACACTTTAGTTTTTAAATAGGCTCACCAAAGAAACCTCTACACTCTGGTTTTTATAGGCTCACCAAAGAAATCTATTTGGTTTTAAAAACTGGGCTCACCAATAACCTAGATATTCTGAAAAATAGAATAAAGAAGCAACAATAAAGACAAACTCTATTGTCTGGGTGGTTGCCAATGTAGCTCGAGTGAAGATCCACTGAATGCTCTTCAATGCACTTCAATGGCTTCCCTGCTTTCCTCAAAAGATGCTTCAAGCTTCTAGTAAGAGTTGTTGCAGGCTTGAAAGCATACTTTAAAGCTCAAGTGCTCTCTCTCTTCTCACTTCAATAAGTGTTAAATAAATGTCCAATAATTCATTAGTCTCTTCAAAGATGTTCTCATACCTTATTTATAGAGACTTTAACTGCCTTCCCTTGATTTTGAACGTTGTAGACCATTGGGAGGTGACATGTTACCGTTAGAGCACTTTTGGAATTCAAAAACTGAGAACTGGAACAAGCCGTTGGAGGTGACCCCATCATTCCAGTTGGCTCGGACAATCTTCGAGTCGGCTCGGATCAAGTTCGGGTCGACTAGGCTGAATGCCAGTTGGCTAGCTTCCACAGTTGAGAAAATACCTTACTCTGGACGAGTCGGCTAGGTTGGAATCTAGTCAGCTCAGATCTCAGAGACTCTTAGACCATTTTCAACCAAATTCTGGATGAGTTGTCTGGACTGAATTCCAATCGGTTTGGATCCTGAGAATCTCAGAACGTTCTCAACCATGTTTTGGATGAGTCGGCTGGGCCTTGGTGCCAGTCGGCTGGATCTGTATGCAAGAGAACTTCTTTCCTGTGCTAGTGCCAGAGTCGGCTGGGTCCTCCATCCAGTCGGCTCGAAATTGGTTCTTTAGCCAGATCAAACTCTATCTTCCAGAACACTTGTCCCATGCTTTGAAGACTTCTTTCAAGGACTTCTTACAATAAATTCAAGAAAAA
The DNA here is from genome assembly GCA_021397845.1 of Areca catechu. NCBI lineage: Eukaryota > Viridiplantae > Streptophyta > Magnoliopsida > Arecales > Arecaceae > Areca > Areca catechu. The sequence goes on from CM038043.1 coordinate 26,111,955, forward strand.
TTGAAGCTTGAAAACTACTAGAAGTAACCCTTAAACTTGATTTGTGTAGGAATCTTTTGTAGGGTTCTTTACAAGATTCTAAACACTTTACAACTCAACACAAAGCAATAAAGATTGTAGGATTTAGAAAATATGTCAATGTAGTTGTCCTACAAAAACTTGTCAATCATTTGAAGAGTTGTTAGATAACCAAATGTATGCTCCAATGTTTTGTTATCATCAAAATCACTTTTGGGGTCAACAATCTCCCCTTTTTTGATGATGACAAAACACTGGGCATGAAAAGAATCTATTCTATTCACAAGTATGGATGTATATCAAGTTAAGCATTTACACTTGTTTGACAATTCATAAAATCAACTGTAATCTCAAATGTGTATCAATATATGCTATACAATTATGCACAAAGTTAATTTTATAAACTGTAAGTATCAGAGAATGATTGCTTGTATGTATCAAGCAGCATTAAGTATTAACAAATAGATGTAGTAAGTAGAGAGCATCATAGTAATCATTGAAGCATGTAAATTGAACATGTAAATCTCTCCCTTTTTATAAAATTTCTAAATAATAAGAAATTTCTCAAGTTTCTCCCCCTTTATCATTCAATTGATCATTTTAACAGAATAATATGCAAAAGATCATTCAAAAATGCAAAGATCATTCAGAAATTCTTTAAAACTCCCCCTGTCTACTTTGCTTTAGTAGTTCTATTGCAATTCATTTAGCTTTTTCTTTCATGCACTCTATGGTTCTCCCCCTTTTTGTCATCAATTCAAAAATGTTAAATAGATAAGTTCAAAATTTTAAATAGATTGAGAAAGTTTTAAGATTTGTTTGAGATAATTTCACTTTCTCAATTTAGAGAGAGAATTCTATTTAAACAAATGGAGAGAGTAAACAAGATAATACATATACACACATTACACAGTGACGAAAAAGATGTTCATTTCATTTCTATCAAAAAGGTGTTCAGTACATCAACCATTACAAAAGTTTCAAAAAGCATCCAAAAAGTATTGAAACTATAAAACATCTACTCAGAGTCATCTCTAGGAACATTGGCACTATGCCAAGAAGTGGGTCTAGGTGATCGACTAGTGAAGCATGAGGAGGAAGAGCCCTAGGGTGATGAGAGGTACTAGGAGCCCTAGTGGAAATGGGAGGTGGATCATACAATAGTCTGGTCCTAGCTGTGACCTCCAAGGATCTGCAGTGCCACAGATAGACACCATCTCCATCCAAATTGCTCCAAGCTATTGCTCCATGTCCTTGAGGCTAACTGGCACTTTGTTCACTGCCTCCTTTATCTCACCTATTTCTTTCTGCATTGATATAAGCTTAGAAGCTTGGACATTGGCAAATGCCTCAGCTGATCCTCGATGTCTGCCAAGCTCCGACCTGATGATCCCAATGCCTCTAGTGTAATCATCAGCCATACTTCTTGTATCAACAATAATTCCCACTTTGCCTCTAAGTTCCCTCAACTCAGTTTGATATTCATTTAATGTAGTGTCCACAGACTTCAAAATTGCTTCAGAACTTGAAGAGATACAATTCAGAATTGGTTGAGTTCTATCTGAGGAGTTGATCTTGAAGCTTCCATAGCTTCAACCTTTCCTTGAAGATTTGAAACATGCTCTTCCAGTCTGTCCAATCTGCTATCCACTGACTTTTTCAAATCACTAAATAAAGAAGTTATTATACCTGTTAGTGTATCTATCAAGTTTCTCATCTATTCTTCAATCTGAACTTGACTCATTTGAGGCTGTGGTGCTGCAGAAGGGTAGTCAAGTAAAGGAACATCAGCTGCAGGCAAGTCAAACTCCGGTGCAGGCAAATCAAACTCCCCTGCAGGCATATCAAACATAGGAGAAGGTGCTCTAGTCTCCTCAACAACAGCAGCAGGCTCAGATACAAGTGACTCAGGCTCAGGTACTGGTGTAGAAGAAGTTCCAGCTACTTCTATATTCTCTTTCTCTTCTTCTTCTTCGCTACTACTTGAGCTGCCAATAGCCCTTACATTGGTGACTTTCTTTCTCCATACTCCTTCCAATTGGAAGTACCCCATCCTCTCTAGAGTTTTAGAAGTGTAGACATCTGTATGATGCAATTCCAATCCATCTTCACCATCTAAACTGACTCTATGAGATTTAAACAAGAGGGTAAGCATCATTCCATAGGGTTGACAGGATTTGGCCTTCCTAATTGTCTCCTTCATTTGCATGATTATAATATATGATAGATTGACAAGAGTTTTCTCTAAAATGTGCTCCATAAGGCATAAATCCTTTTCACTCACCCAGTCAAATCTCCCGGTTCTTTGCAAGAAAATTCTACAAATAAAATTGTGAAGCAATCTCATTTCTAGTGACAGGGTGTTAGCAAAAACTGTACCAATTCCTCCTACATCTTCTTTGTTCAGTATTTTTCTTAGAGTCTTTTCTATGTTGTCGATTACTAGAAATCTCAGTCCATCAGAAGGTATGTCCAGTAATTCATGTAGAGATTCCTCATTGACTATAATCCTCTTTCCTTTTACAATGGACTCCACATGATTAGTTCCCAGTCTTAAATTTTCATAAAAACTTCTAACCAAAGTGGGATAGGTCTTTCCATTCAAAGAACAAAATTTTCTCCACCCTTGATCTTTAATTAAATTTCCTATTTTTAACCCAATGCCTTTAATAAACTCAAAGTTAATTCGGCGGCCGGAGGTTACCGGACGCGTAGACATCGAAGGCACTTGGCTAGGAGTGGTTGGAGCATCTCTTGTGGCTTCCTCTGCAAATTCTTCATTGTGCAAGGTGCTACTTTGCTCTTCTTGCCACCTTTTGGACCTTCTTTCCTTTTCAACAGTTGGAGAAACCCTAACGGAGCGTTTACCCATCGCACGCTTGGGTGCCATTACTAGGAAAGATGGAAAATCAAGAAATTGGAGTGCTTGGAAGGGAGAAGGAAGTCTTTGGAGCAGGTTTTGGAGATGAATGAACTATTAGAGAAGATAACATAAAGGTTAAACGGTTCGGAGAAGAGTTTATAACCCTAAGCAAAATACATCAGCATGAAATTCCAGTCGACTCGAGTAGCCCTAAAAAGGCTCGAGTCGGCTCGGCCAAAGCTCTCCTAAAACCATCAGAGGATCTAGTCGACTCGAAACTGCTCGAGTCAGCTAGGCCAAAACTCGTTCAAAATTCTCAGAAAATCCAGTCAACTCGGATTAAAATCTAGTCGACTCAAATAGAGAAAATGGAGTTTTGAAAGATTCGAACACAAATCAAAAAGATTTTGAATAGAATTTCAAAGGAAATTAAGGCTCAATAAAATAGAATAAATTGAGGAGGTTCTTTAGATAAAATTTTCTTAGATTTGAAGGAATTAGGTTAGAGAATTTAGAAGGGATCGCAAAGTCCTAATTCACTCCTAATTAGCTCAAATCTATCTTGATTGAGTGGCTTAGTAAATATGTCATCTAATTGATCTTCAGTAGGAACAAAATCAAGCACAATATTACCATTAGAAATATGATCTCTAATAAAATGATGTCTAATTTCAATGTGCTTGGTTCTAGAATGTTGAATTGGATTCTTTGTCAAATTAATAGCACTTGTGTTATCACATTTAATTGAAATTTTAGATTATGATACACCAAAGTCTTCTAGTTGTTGTTTAATCCATAACACTTGAGCACAACAACTACCAGCAGCCACGTACTCAGCCTCAGCTGTGGACAAGGCTACGAAGTTTTGCTTCTTATAGTGCCATGAAATTAAATTCAATCCTAGAAATTGGCATGTACCGCTAGTGCTTTTTCTATCTATTTTACAACCAGCATAATCAACATCAGAGAATCCAATCAAATTCAAAGTAGAATGTTTAGAATACCAAATTCCTAAATTACTTATTTTTTTAAAATATTTAATTATTCTTTTAACAGCAAGCATATGTGTTTCTTTTGGTGATGACTGAAATCTAGCACATACACATACACTATATAATATGTGAAGTCTACTTGCAGTCAAATATAATAAGGATCCGATCATATCTCTATATAGCTTTTGGTCAATATTGGATCCATTCTCATCTTTGTCTAATCTGCAAGCTGGGCTCATGGGTGTGCTCATTGATTTGCTACTCTCCATACCAAACTTTTTGATGATTTCCTTGATGTATTTGGCTTGGTTGATGATGATGCCTTCCTTTGTTTATTTTACTTGAAGTCCAAGGAAGTAGTTTAGCTCGTCCATTAAGCTCATTTCAAATTTTCCCTGCATAAGCTTAGCAAATTCTTTACATAGAGAATCGTTAGTTGCACAAAAAATAATGTCATCAACATATATTTGTACAACTAAGATGTCATTATTCTTCTTTTTGATAAATAGAGTTCTGTCTACATTACCTCTTGAAAACTCATTTTTAATCAAGAAAGTGCTAAGTCTATCATACCAGGCTCTAGGTGCTTGTTTCAAACCATAAAATGCTTTGTTTAATTTAAATACATGGTTTGGAAAAGTATGATTTTCAAAACCTGGTGGTTGTTCCACAAAAACTTGTTCAAAGATAAAACCATTAAGAAATGCACTTTTTATATCCATTTGAAAGAGTTTAAAGTTCATGTAGCAAGCAAATGCAAGTAGTAATCTAATGGCTTCTAGTCTTGCTACGGGTGCATAAGTTTTATCAAAATCAATACCTTCTTTTTGGTTATATCCCTTAGCCACTAATATAGCTTTGTTTCTTATAATGTTTCCTTGCTCATCTAATTTATTCCTATAGACCCATTTGGTTCCTATTATTGGATGGTCGGTAGGTCTATCTACAAGTGTCCATACCTTATTTCTTTTAAACTAGTTTAATTCTTCATGCATTGCCATCATCCAGTTTGGGTCAGTCTCAGCCTCTTCTAAGCTATGGGATTCTATTTGTGACACAAAGGCTAGGTAATCATATGCATCCTTATGTGCAGCTGTAGTCCTAACACCATGTGAAGGATCTCCTATTATTAATTCTTTAGGATGAGATGTAACATACATCCAGTCCCTCGGTAGATCGGTGTGATCCTTACTTACTGCTTCTTCTCCATCTTGAGTATCTTTGTCTTGAATGCTTAAGTCATCCATTCCTTTTTGCAATGTACCTGCATCATTGTCTATGCAATCTTCTTGTCTCGAAGGTGTAGGATTAGTTTCAATAAATACAACATGAATTGACTCTTCAACAGTAAGAGTCATTTTATTAAAAACCCGATATGATTTGCTATGTAATGAATAACCTAGGAAAATTGCATCATCAGCTTTAGAATCAAATTTTCCTAAATTATCTTTTCCATTGTTATGCACAAAGCATTTACATCCAAACACATAAAAATAACTAATATTTGGTTTTTTGTTATTCCAAAGCTCATAGGGGATTTTCTTTAAAATAGGACGGATTAAAACGCGGTTTAAAATATAACATGCAATATTTATCACTTCTGCCCAAAAGTACTTTGGAAGATTGCCTTCACACAACATTGTGTGAGCCATTTCTTCCAATGTCCTATTTTTCCTCTCTACAACACTATTTTGTTGAGGTGCTCTAGGAGCGGAGAAGTTGTGATCAATGCCAAATTCAATACAATAATCTTCAAAAAATTGATTTTCAAACTCAGTTCCATGATCACTTCTAATTTAAATCAAAGATAAGTTCTTTTGGTTTGAAACCTTTTTATGAAATTTTATGAAAATATAAAAAGTTTCATCTTTCGAAGTAAGGAACAAAATCCAAGTAAATCTCAAAAAATTATCTACTATCATAAGAGCATATTTCATCCCTCCTAGGCTTGTGGTCCTAGTAGGTCCGAAAAGATCCATGTGAAGTAGTTCAAGAGGTCTTGTTGTAGAAACTATATTCTTTGATTTAAAACTCCCCCTTGTTTGTTTACCCATTTGACATGCATCACAAACATGATTTAAATCAACTTTAAACTTAGGCATGCCTCTAACAAGATCTTTAGAAATTAATTTGGCAATTGTATGCATGTTAGCATGACCTAATCGTCTATGCTATAGTAAACCCAACTCTTTGGCCTTAGCATTCATTGCAACTAGACTAGGGCTACTTGACATGGCAAGATTATTAAGATCTACCACATAGATATTCACGAGTCTATGTCCAATGAACTTATTGCTAGAATCTAACGAGTTAGTTACTATACACATAAAAGATTCAAAGACAACCTTGAAGCCTTTATCACACAATTGACTTGTACTTAAGAGATTATGCTTCAATTTGTCTACTAGCAAGACATTTTCAATAAAAGTGAAGGGAGTTATTTTGATCTTACCAATACTGATTATTCTCCCTTTGCCATTATCTCCAAAGGTGACCAAGCCTCCTTCTTTCATTTCAAGGGTGTTGAATTGGTCCTTGTCACCCGTCATATGTCTTGAGCAGCCACTATCTAAGTACCACCTTTTCTTCAATTTTTGGGCTGCAAGACATTCCTGCAAAATAGTCAATGAATTCTTTTAGGTACCCAAGCTACCTTGGGTCCTTGCAGGTCAGCAGAGGTGGTTCTTTTGGAAATCCAAATCTTTCTTACTTTCTTAAGGACATTTCTAACATTATTGCATTCAAAAGTTTTATGTCCTATTCTTTTACAAACATAGCAAACAACTTTAGAATTTTTGATTGAAACAGAATTTGAAGATCTAAAGGTTGATGCACTTGATGCAGATTTTGAACTTTTTGAAATGTATGCATTTTTGCTCAAATTCTTAGGAACATATAACAAAGACTTTGAAGTAGAAACGGTTTTTGGTGTGTCTAAAACTTTTTGAGATAAAACATTTTGAGCAGGTGTTTTGGATTTCACAAAAGTAGTTGCTAAAATTCCATTCATAAAAGAAGTTTTAAACCCAATTCCAGCTTTGTTTTCTAAAATTCGTTGTTCTTTTAAAATTAATTCAAGCTTATTTGAAGATAAAGTGAGTTTTTCAACTAAAGGCTTGAGTTTTGTAACCTCCTTTTTCAATTCATTATTTTCAGCAAGTAAATCATTGTTCTTCTTTTCACATGAAAGATTTTTATTTTTTAGCTTTTCAAATTTTTCAGAAAAGTCATGCAATTCTTTTTGTAATAAAATGTTCTTTTCTAAAATTTCATCCTTTTGTTTGAGTAAAGAATCATTCATATTTTTCAATGATTTTATCTTTACTCTAGCTTTCTTAAATTCAGATAATAATTCATGAAAAGCAGAATTTAATTCATCAAATATAAATTTAGTGGAGTTGTTAGGAGATGTTACCTCATCTTTGAGACCCATTAAGCATAAATTTGCGATCTTGGTGGTCTCTTCTTCAGATGATGATGAGTCTTCACTGTCGGACCATGTGGCAACCATGGCTTTCTTTTTCTTCTTCTGTTTGAAGGATTTCTTCAATAGTGGACAGTCTGGATGTATGTGCCCCGGCTTCTTGCATTCGTAGCATTCAAGGACTATCTTTTTATCTTTCTCTCTGTCCTTTTCCTTTTCCTTTCCAAAATCCTTCCTATGAAATTTCTGGTTATACCTTCCTTTCTTTCTTCACATAAATTTTCTAAATCTCCTCATAACCATAGCGATGTCATCATCTTTTAGGTCATCATTGGAGGAGGTGCTTTCTTCTTCAGATTCTTCATCATCCCTCTTAGATTCGGAAGCAGCTTTGAAGGCTATTGTCTTCTTTTTCTTCTGCTCATCTTCCGTTCTGTGCTGTATTGTCAGCTCGTGGGTGATGAGTGATCCCAGCAGTTCATCCAGCAGCAATGTGTTTAGATCATTGGGTTTCTGGATTGCAGTTACTTTGGGATCCCATTTATCAGGCAAAGAATGAAGGATCTTCTGAACTAGATCTGCATTAGAGTATACCCTGCCAAGACTCTTCAAACCGTTAATAATATCTGTAAATCTAGAGAACATGGCAGAAATTATTTCAGAAGGTTCCATTTTAAACAATTCATAATTATGAACTAAAAGATTTATCTTGGAGGTTTTCACTTGAGAAGTTCCCTCATGGGTCACTTCGAGTTTATCCCAGATTTTCTTTGCTGAAGAGCAAGTAGAAATTCGATTGAACTCGTTTGCATCCAAAGCACAATATAATAAATTCATTGCTTTGGCATTTAATTCCCCCATCTTCATGTCATGATCATTCCAGTCCTCTTCAGGCTTAGGGATGTCCACGCCATCAACTTTAATTATGGGAATGTGTGGCCCTTTCAAGATGACCTTCCATAATTGAAAATCTACTACTTGTATGTAAATCTTCATTTGTGCTTTCCAATATGAATAATCAGTGCCTGTGAATAGTGGAGGTCTATTTGTTGACTAGCCTTCGGCCAAGGATGTACTCATGGGATGAGCCATCAATCTTTACTCAAGTAATCAGAGACATTGCTCTGATACCAGCTGTTGCCCAGGTGGCTTTTTTCCAAGAGGAGGATGAATTGGGAATTACAAAATTTTTGCAAGTATGTGCACAAGTAATTCCTTTTAGTGGTTAGGTGCTGTGTTAATCAAAGAATAAATGTAGAAGCTAAAAGGTAAATCAAACACAACACAAACAAAGCAGGTTTATAGTGGTTCGGAGCAACCCAGCTCCTACGTCCACTACCCAAGTTCACCACTCGGGATATTCACTATATCTCCCAAACCAAAATACAGTCGGATTGTTTTACAGGCTCACAATCCCAACCTCTACACTTTGGTTTTTAAAAACGGGCTCACCAAATAAACCCAAACTAGGTTTTCACAGGCTCATCTAGAACCTCTACACTTTGGTTTTTAAATAGGCTCACCAAAGAAACCTCTACACTCTGGTTTTTACAAGCTCATCAAAGAAACATATTTGGTTTTTAAAACCGGGCTCACCAATAACCCATATATTCTAAAAAATAGAATAAAGAAGCAACAATAAAGACAATCTCTGTTGTCTGGGTGGTTGCCAATATAGCTCGAGTGAAGATCCACTAAATGCTCTTCAATGCACTTCAATGGCTTCCTTGCTTTCCTCAAAAGATGCTTCAAGCTTCTGGTAAGAGTTGTTGTAGGCTTGAAAGCAGACTTTAAAGCTCAAGTGCTCTCTCTTTTCTCACTTCAATAAGTGTTAAATAAATGCCCAATAATTCATTAGTCTCTTCAAAGATGTTCTCATATCTTATTTATAGAGACTTCAACTGCCTTCCCTTGATTTTGAATGTTGTAGACCGTTGGGAGGTGACAGGTTACCGTTAGAGCACTTTTGGAATTCAAAAACTAAGAACTGGAACTATCCGTTGGAGGTGACCCCATCATTCCAATCGGCTCGGACAATCTTCGAGTCGGCTCGGATCAAGTTTGGGTCGACTGAGCTGAATGTCGGTCGGCTAGCTTCCACAGTTGAGAAAATACCTTACTCTGGACGAGTCAGCTAGGTTGGAATCCAGTTGGCTCAAATCTCAGAGGCTCTTAGACCATTCTCAACCAAGTTCTGGACGAGTCTGCTGGGCTGAATTCCAGTCAACTCGGATCCCTAAGAATCTCAGAACGTTCTCAACCATGTCCTAGATGAGTCGGCTGGGACTTGGTGCCAGTCGGCTTGATCTGTGTGCCAGAGAACTTCTTTCCTGTGCCAGTGCCAGAGTCGGTTGGGTCTTCCATCCAGTCGGCTCAAAATTGGTTCTTCAGCCAGATCAAACTCTATCTTCCAGAACACTTGTCCCATGCTTTGAAGACTTCTTTCAAGGACTTCTTATAATAAATTCAAGAAAAACTGAAGCTTGAAAACTACTAGAAGTAACCCTTAAACTTGATTTGCGTAGGAATCTTTTATAGGGTTCTTCTTTATAAGATTCTAAATACTTTACAACACAACATAAGGCAATAAAGATTATAGGATTTAGAAAGTATGTCAATGTAGTTGTCCTACAAAAACTTGTCAATCATTTGAAGAGTTGTTAGATAACCAAATGTATGCTCCAATGTTTTGTTATCATCAAAATCACTTTAGGGGTCAACACATGCAGTATTTATGGCTTCCGCCAAAAATATCTAGGTAAGTCATTTTCACAAAGCATGGTGCGTGCCATTTCTTCAAGGGTTCTATTTTTCCTTTCTACCACCCCATTTTGTTGAGGTGTCCTAGGTGCAGAAAAATTATGACGAATGCCATTTTCAATACAAAATTTATCAAAATCAGCATTTTCAAATTCGGTTCCATGATCACTTCTCAAAGATACGATTGAAACACCATTTTCATTTGAAACTCGTTTGTGAAATTTAATAAATTCAGAAAGTGTTTCATCTTTATGTGCTAAAAACATGACCCATATAAATCATGAGAAATCATCTACAATAACTAGACCATACTTCTTATCTCCCAAACTAGATGTTCTAGTTGGTCCAAAGAGGTCCATGTGAAGCAACTCTAAGGGTCTAGATGTAGAGATTACTCCTTTTGGTTTGAAAGAGGATTTGGTTTGTTTTCCAAGTTGATATGCACTGCAAATCTTGTCTTTTTCAAAACTGAGTTTAGGCAAATCCTTTATCAAATTCTTTTTGCTAAGTTTTGAAATCAAATGCATACTTGCATATCCTAATCTACGATGCCAAAGTCAACTAGTTTCATTGATCTTGGCTTCCATTGCCACTAGGCATTGACCATTTCGAATTGGAAGATCATCAAGATCAACCATATAATATTGTCATGCCTATAACCAATGAACTTGATGCCATTGTCATCTAAACTAGAAATAATGCACATAAAAGATTCAAAAACAACTTTAAAATCCTTGTTGCAAAACTGACTAATACTAAGCAAGTTATGTTTCAAACCATCAACATATAAAACATTATCAAGGTAAGAAGAGGGGGTGATATGGACTTTACCAATACCAATAATTTTGCCCTTTTCATTATCACCAAAAGTTACATTGCCACCATTTTGATATTCGAGCGATGAGAATTGCTCCACATCTCCTGTCATATGCCTTGAGCAACCGCTATCAAGGTACCACATTCTTTTCTTGTTGGTTGCAAGGCATACTTACAATAAAGATCAAGTAGAGACTTTAGGTACCCAAGTCATCTTGGGTCCTTTTAGGTTAGTGGCATTGGTTCCTTTTGGAACCCAAACTTTCTTAATATTACTCAATCTTCTTTTGTTGCACACATTGGATTATGCCCTTTAATGCCACATGCATAACAAGTAATGGATGAAGATGCAGGCATAAAAAAATTTATGAAAAGTTTTTGTTTCTTATGAGTTCTAAACCCTAAACCTGCTTTATCAAAAACAACTCTTTGATTGTTCAAAAGCAAATTTAATTTTTCAGAACTATATGTAAATTTATCTACAAAAGGTTTTAATTTTTCAATTTCTTCTTTATATCTTTTATTTTCATCCAAAATTTCCTTGCTTTGTTTTGAAAGATTTTCATTTGAAACTGAAGAACTTTTCTTTTTCAGAACTTCTTTTTCCTTTTCAAGAACTGAAATTTTATCATTTAATTTTTTATTTTGAAGAAGAAGACAGTCATTTTCATTAGAAATCTTTTGATTTGCTTTAGCTAACTCCAAATTTTGCCTTTTCAAATCTTTATGTTTTGACTTTAGTTTTTGAAATTCTATAACTAATTCATCAAAAATATCATGAAGTTCATCAAAAGTAAATTCATTCTCTGTTTTAGATTGTACCTCATCATGGTCCGCCATCAGACAGAAGTTTGCCACTTCCTGTTATTCTTCCTCAAAGCTGGAGTCCTCACTATCACTCTAGGTTGCCATCATGGCCTTCTTTCTTAACTTTCTTCTGCTTTTCTTGAGCAAGGGACAGTCCACCTTAAAATGTCTGGGTTTCTTACATTCAAAACAAGTGGGCTGCTCCTTCTCCTTCTCCTTGTCTTTTTTTTTACTTGGCTCACCTTTCAGGGGTTTCTTCTTGAAGTTGAACCTTTTGTTCCTCATAAACCTTCTGAATTTTCTTGCTATTAGAGCTGTCCCATCTTCTTCATCATCTTTTTTGGAGTCATCGCTTGATTCTTCTTTAGTAGTGGATTTGAAAGCGATCACTTTCTTCTTTTTGTCGACTTCCACATTCTTTTGCTTGAGGGAGAGCTCATAAGTCATTAGTGAGCCCAACAGTTGTTTAAGTGGAAGAGTGTTGACAACCTTAGCTTCTTCAATAGCTGTTACCTTTGCATCCCAAGAAACCGGTAGAGACCTGAGAAGTTTATTTACAAGTTCATCATTAGAAACAATTTTTCCTAGGCTTCTCATGCTATTCATAATATTTGTGAACCTAGTATACATCTCACTAATAGACTCAGTAGGTTCCATTTTAAACATTTTATACATATGAATGAGCATATTAACCTTGGTTGTTTTCACTTTGTGTATACCCTCATGGGTAACCTCAAGTGTATCCCAAATCTCCTTGACGGAGAGACAATTAGATATTTTATTAAATTCACTTGGGTCAAGAGAGCAAAATGACAAGTTCATAGCCTTAGCATTAAGCTCTATTTGCTTAATGTCATTCTCATCCCAATCATCTTCCATCTTTGGAGTGAGAATGCCATTAACCAACATAGTAGGCTGATGAGGACCTTTTACAATTGTCCTCCATAAATTATAATCAATAGCTTGAATAAAAATACGCATGCATGTTTTCCAATACGTGTAATTTGTGCCATTGAAGAGTGGGGGATGATTTGAAGCTTGACCTTCAATTAAACCCATTCTTATTGGGGCTACCATGATCTTTCACTCAAGATCCTTGGACCTACAAGTGAGTACCGATGCTCTGAAACCACTTGTTGCCCAGAAATGGAGTCCAAGAGGGGGGGTGAATTGGGTCTTTTAAAATTTAAAACAGTAATGTGAAGGTCTAGTGGTGTTTGTGAGTAATAAATTCAATGCTCAAGATTAAATGCAACAGAAAGCAGTAAATCAAATGTAATAAACAAAGAGCAAGAGGGAAAGAGGGTAATCACATACAAACACAATATTTATAGTGGTTCGGTGCACACGTAGCACCTATATCCACTTCCCAAGCCATCCTTGGGAATTCCACTATAATCCAATCAAGATTATAGCCGACTTGTTTTTTTTCAAAAGGCTCACAAGTCAAAACCTATGTTGGTTTTGTCACTTAGGCTCACCAATAACCTTTTACACTTGTTTTGTTTTCGGCTCACAAGTTAACCCTAGTTGGTTTTATCCCTTTGGCTTATCAACAAACCACAACAACCTTCTTTCAAGACACCCTTGAAAGCAAGGTCAAATCACAAGACAAAAATAGATATACAGTTTCAAAAATAAGACAAACTCTCTTCAAGAGTAGAATGGAAGCTTTGAAGCTCGTCTTCTCCTTTGAATATCCTTCAAAAACACCTCTTTTGGAATGATGTAAGGATGATCTTGTAGGCTTTTTCAGGGAATCAAACTATAAATGACTCTTGATATGAAGCTCTTGAGAGAATATTGGCTTTTTGGCTTTGAATGGACTTTAATACACTTCAATGCCTTTAGAATGAAGTTGGTGGAGGATAAATATAACAAGAAACTTTCAAAAAATGGTTTGTGACTGTTGGAGCCTCGAATCTAGCCATTTGGAGCTTGAAAAGTGAGTTTTGCAAGTCAGAAAAATAGATCTGTTAGGGCTTGTCAGGCTTCAAGTATCGACACTTCGCTCATCAGGTGTCGACACTTGGCTGTTAGGTATCGACACTTGATTTCTAGGTGTCGATACTTGAACTTTCAAGTGTCGACACTTGATGCATAGGTGTCGACACTTGATACAAAAACCCTCCATTAGCAAAGTTCTGTATTTTCAAAAATCTCAGGCCTTGAGTCGACACTTGGAAATCTAAGTGTCGACACTTGAAATGCAAGTGTCGACACTTGAGTTCTGGGTGTCGACACTTGGCATGCCAAGGATTTTTCTGCATGCCAAATGCTGAAGTTTCGATACTTGACTTCCCAGGTGTCGATATTTGATACTGAAAAATTCACAATCAAGTGCAATTTTAAGCCAAAAACATAAGTATTGATTTTGAAACTTAAATGAAACATAAACAAATAACAATTAAACGTGTAAAAGTCCTTTTTTCATGAAGAGGATGTCTAGAATTATGAAAAATGCTCCATGCCATGCATGCCATGATACATAAGCTTTTGAGATTTTGAGGTGCTTTCTTCCTGAAAACTCATATCTTAAATATACATTAGTATACAATATGCACTCAATGTTTTGTTATTCATCAAAATCACTGGGTGGAGCCAAAACGGTCTCAGGTTGGTCGGCTTTCAGTAGATAAGCCTCCAGTAGGTCGGCCTTCAGTAGGTCGGCTACCCATGAGTCAGCTAGTCTTCGGATAGGTTGGCCCCTAGAACAATGAGTATAGTAGCCAGTCGGCTCATTGGACCTTCGGTGGGAAACCCGTCAGGACCTCCATGAGAAATGATTGGTGGGAGCGTCAATCCGTATCAACCGGCTGAACGCCTTGTCCGGCCCAAGCTAGGCCGGCCGGATGGATATAACAGTTGCCCACCTACTGCTGGGCTTTGAGGTGGCACGTGACCTCGAAGTGCAGGAGCACAGCTTTTGGTACGAATTGCGCCCGTTCAGGCTTGATCTGGGATCATCGCGATGGGTCGCTTCGAATCTCCCACGATCGGCCTCTTGGACAGATGTCGGCCCCTCATTGGGGGTGCAGGGGTCGCAGTTAATGGCGAAAAGGTGTCATGATGGAGAGTCAGGCTGGCAAGGGCACTAGCGAGAATGAGGGGATGCGCCGCACCACGTGACAGCATCTGGGTGGTCAGCTCCAGCTCTTATGCGACTCCTTCACCGTTGATTCAGCACTTACACAGATCACTGTCTGCCATTAGGATCGGCCTATCGCTTCGGTCTTGGGGATGCGGATGGACGCGTCTCCCGATGGGGCGGTTGAAACGCCCACGAAGAGAGAGGCGATGCCCCCCCAGGGATCTATAAAAGGAGGGGTGACATGCTCTGGGAAGGTTTTCCGGCTGTGTTTGTGCTCTGCGAGAGAGAACTTCTCCTTCTTCCTCCATGAAACCCGGCTCTTAGGAGTTCATCTTCAGGTTAGCTCCTAAGTCCTCCTTCCTCTTCAATATTAATGGCGACCACTAGTAGGGGCCTAGTCCATAGACCTAGGCAGCCAGGATCGAGCGAGATCCCATCGACCATGACCCGGGAGCGGGTCGAGAACCTTAGGGCAGTGTACGAAATCCCCACCACCCTGCACCTCACATTGCCGGGCCAAGAGGGGAGAGCGAACAGTCCGCTAGGGTCGGGAACCTTACCAATGTACGAATCTCACCTCAAGGCCGGTTTGAGGTTCCCGTTGCACCCCTTTTTTGTAGAGGTCTTTAGGCACTATTGGATAACCCTGGCATAGTTAACTCCGAACAGCATCCGGATCATATGATGTTTTGTCATATTATGTCATAGGGCCGGACTTGAACCTAGGTTACCCCTTTTCAGAAATTTCTTCCTTTTGAAAAAGGACTTTAGGAGCCGGGAATGGTGGATGTTCAGTCCCCGTCCCGCCAAAAAATTCTGAAGTGTCTTCCGTTGACCGTCCACGGGTGGAAGTCCCTGTTCTTTCTTGTGAGCAATCTCCAACCCTGGGGGTTCGAGCCCTTGTGGAGGGAGCCATGGGCGAGGCTCTGAGAGGGGAGGTCGATCCTGATGGCCGACCAAGACAAATTCAATGAAATCAATGGAGCTGGCCCGACCGCGGCATTTGAACTGCTGGGCGAAGACCACCTTCACCGGGCAGGGATCAGCTCCCAACGATTTTTTGGCAAGGGCCAAACTCTTTCCTCATGGTTTGCCCCCTCTGTCCTTGTCGCTTTTCTTTCTCTGACTAACCCTAAATTTCTTTGTAACAGGAGGGGGGATGAGGAAAGTAGACAAGGCCAAAGTCGTTCAGCGGGCGGTGCAGAAAAGGCCTGTCCCAGGGTCGGCCCCAACATCGACGGTCGAAAGACAGAAGAAAAGGTGGGAGGAGAAGTAGCCTGCACCCATCGTGGAACTAGAGTCCGACGAGGATGACTCCCCTCTTACTGAGGTGCGGGCTAGGAAGGCGTCCGGGGCTTCATCTATCACCAGGGATTCGACCGCCCCACAGGAGCAGGAGTGGTCGGAGCTACCCGGTGCACCGGCCATGTCAGCCGTTGCGCCCGTCAGCTCGAATACATCGGGGCCCTTGGAGGACAAGGGAAAGTGGACAACCACAGAAGGGGCCGACGACGAGGAGGCCGAAGAGGAGTCCGACGAAGAAGTCCGCCAGGAGGAGTTCCAGCATTGGAATGCTCTGGACCACCACCGGAGAGCACGGAGCCTGCTTAGGGGGGCGATGACCAACATCGACTGGGAGCGGTCAATCCAAAGGAACTTGAGCGATGTGGTGGTAGAATCCTACCGCAATCTCATGCGGGTAAGGCATCCTGCTTGATCCTTCGTATTTTTTTTTTCTGCTCTAATTTAGCTTCATATTTGCAGCTCCTCCATGACATTTCTTTGATGGACGACGGTATCGGCCGGGTACTCCATGCAGCGAAAACCTCGGCCAGAAGAGTGCAGGAGCTGGAGGTGACTCGAGCTGCCATGGAGGCAACCCAAGCCGCCATGGAGGCGTCTCTGAAATCTGTGGAGGAGAGGTCGTCGGCCACCCAAGCAGAGGCCAAATCATCGATGGAGGCCTTGAAGGAGGCAGAGGGCCGACTGGCCGACCGGGAGGCTAGACTGAAGAAGAGGAAAGTGAAGGTGGCTTCCCTCACCCATCGGCTGCAGGAAGAGGAGGGTCGGTTCTCGGAGGCCGACAAGAGAGCGCAGGTCGAAAGGGCAACGGTGGTATAGCTGACGACCCAGCTCGAAGAAGCCAGGGAGCAGGCCGCAAGGTAGGTCCGGGATGCGGTAATGGCATACAAGGCCTCCTCCGACTTCGACCAGGAGGTCAAAGAGGCAGCATCGGATTTCTACAGAGAAGGCTACGACGACTACTTGAAGAAGGTGGCCCTACTTTTCCCAGAGCTGGACCTGTCAGGTGCGGAGCTGGAGGGGCCTACGGAGGAGGGAGAGCCCCAAGCCGAAGGCGAGACGGAGGAGGCCATGGTCGAAGTAGAGGCAACAGATGTCCCGGTCGAGCCCCCAAGCGCTGCAGTCCCTGTTATCCTTCCAGTTGTAGTGGACGGGGCCGAAGTTGGGGCCCCTGATGCACCTTCCGTGGGTCCGACCTAAGGGGTTTGTAAAGGTCCAACCCACCTTTTGTAAGCGTATGCTTTTGAATTTAATGAAAGACCTTACAGTTGTCTCATGTGTATATGTGTGGAATAGATGCTTTTCTTTCAAAATCCTTCTAAGTGTTTCCAATCAGCTTCTTCGTACCATAGGTTGCTTTTTTTTTCTTCCGAAATTTTTCTAAGCATTTTCGGTCGGCTTCTTCGTACTGCAGGTCACATTTTTCTTTTAGAATTTTCCTAAGTGTTTCCGATCGGCTTCTCCGTATCATAGGCCACCCTTTTTTCCAAACGGTCATTCGATGCCGGTCCAAATTAGAAACCTTGAAAAACTCCCAAGTATTTTCGATCGGCCTTTTGAGGTCCGAAGATAAAATGTTGGCAACTGTTTAGTTCGAGCTCATGAACCAGGAGACTTTCTCCCAGCTTGATCTGTCAGCTACCTCGGGTTTGCCATATGTTCTTCACGCGGTTCTGCATGGGCCATGTGTGGTGATTACCGATCGGAGTCGGACCTTCGGAGTGGACTACCCTAGAGCCTCTACCGACCAGAGTTAGACTTTCGGAGTGTGCTGTCCTAGAGCCTCTGTCGATTGAAGTCAGACTTTCAGAGTGGGTTGCCCTAGAGCCTCTACCGACCGGGGTCGGACTTTCGGAGTGGGCTGCCCTAGAGCCTCTGCCGACCGGGGTCAGACTTTCAAAGTGGGCTGCCCTAGAGCCTCTACCGATTGGAGTCGGACTTTCGGAGTGGGCTGTCATAGAGCCTCTACCAACTGGGTTCGGACTTTCGGAGTGGGCTGCCCTAGAGCCTCTACCGACTAGAGTCGAACTTTCGGAGTGGGCTGCCCTAGAGCCTCTGCTGACCGGAGTCGGACTTTCGGAGTGGGCTGCCCTAGAGCCTCTGTCGATCGGGGTCGGACTTTCGGAGTGGGCTGTCCTAGAGCCTCTACTGACCAGAGTTGGACTTTTGGAGTGGGCTGCCCTCGAGCCTCTACTGACCGGAGTCAGACTTTCGGAGTGGGCTGCCTTAGAGCCTCTACCGATCGGGGTCGGACTTTCGAAGTGGGCTACCCTAGAGCCTTTGTTGACTGGAGTCGGACTTTTAGAGTGGGCTGCCCTAGAGCCTCTGCCGATCGGGGTCGGACTTTCGGAGTGGGCTGCCCTAGAGCCTCTACCGACCGGGGTCAGACTTTCGGAGTGGTGATGGAGGGAACTGTAGACTTTATTGATAGTACTTGCGAAGGTTGTCTACATTCCACGAGCGCGATATTTGCTGCCCGTCCTACTGCTCAAGCTGGTAGGTCCCGGCTCGGACTACTTCACTGACTCGATAGGGACCCTCCCAATTAGGAAAAAGTTTTCCTTGCTCGGTCGGCCTTGAAATCTCCGTCCTCTGCAAGACCAAGTCTCCAACTTGGAAGGTTCGCGCCTTAACCCTCGAATTGTAATATCGAGCCATCTTCTGCCGGTAAGTTGCCATCTTCATTCTTCCCGTAGCCTAGTTTCCTCCAGCAAATCCAGGTCAGCCCTTCATTGCTCCAATTGATCAGCTCGGTGAGGTAATCAACCCGCAGGGATTGCAAAGAGATTTCTATGGGGATGACTGCCTCACTTCCATAGGTCAAGTTGAACGGAGTTTCTCCAGTTGCCGTTCGAGCGGTAGTCTGGTATGCCCATGGTACCGAATGAAGCTCTTTCGCCCAAAGTCCTTTGGCTTCATTTAGCCAAGTCTTCAACACATGCAGGATCGTCCGGTTGGTGACTTCAGCCTCTCCATTAGACTGAGGGTGGCCGACCGAGGTGAGCCGATGGGAAATGTGGTATTGCTGGCAAAAATCTCAGAACCTTGAGTTGTCAAATTGCCTTTTATTATCCGTGATGATTGTCCGTGGGATGCCAAACCTGAAGATAATGCAATTTTGGATGAAGTTCTCCACCTTGGCTTCTGTTATCTGCGCCACTGCTTCAGACTCCACCCATTTGGTAAAGTAATCGATGGCCACAAGGAGGGATTTTCGTTGGCCGGACGCTGGGGGAAAGGGTCCCAGGATGTCCATGCCCCACTGGGAAAATGGCCACGGTGCCGTAAGTGGGGTCAGTTGGCTGGCGAGCCTCTTTTGGACAACCGAATACCTTTGACATGCGTCACACCTCTGCACGAAGTCTGACGCGTCCTTTTGAATTGTGGGCTAGTAATATCCCTTCCAGATAATTTTATAGGCCAGGGATCTTCCTCCAAGGTGGTCGCTTCAAATGCCTTCATGCACCTCCCTGAGCGCATAGTCTGCATCGGTCGGCCCTAGGCACTTCAGCAATGGTTATGAAAATGACCGCTTGTAGAGAGTCCATCGAGGATGACTTATTTAGAGACTATCGAGCGTATATGCTTGGGTTCATCCGGGTTGTCTGGAAGAGTGCCCTGAACCAGGAAGGTACGGATTGGGTCCATCCAAGATGCATCCTGCTTAACCTGATGGATGCCGGTCGGTTCTTCAGCAATGCTTGGATGCTGCAGATGCTCCACAAAGGTCCGGCCGGAGGTGTCGACCACAGCCATGGCTAACCATGACAAAGCGTTCACCCGGGAGTTCTGCAGTCGAGGTATATGGAGAATCTCGAAAGACTTGACCAAAG
Organism: Areca catechu; assembly: GCA_021397845.1. Lineage (NCBI taxonomy): Eukaryota > Viridiplantae > Streptophyta > Magnoliopsida > Arecales > Arecaceae > Areca > Areca catechu. The sequence continues at coordinate 26,131,861 of CM038043.1, forward strand.
ATGTAAAGCCTCGTACCTTGTCCAAGTACTTAGCCAGGGTAGGGTCCCTCGCTTGAAATTCTGATGCGGGACTAATATGCATGCAATTATTTTTGTGTGTTTTATATGTTGAGTTGAGTGATTAAATCCCAAATTTCAGATCAAAATAAGTTGTAGGGAATTATGTATAAATTTTTGAAGTCAAGCATGCAGATTAGAACCTAAAAAAGTAATAAAGAATGATCGCCGGGGTTGAGAAGCCTCGGTTAGGGCAAGTTTTCCTACAATATAATTACTGCAGGTAGAGGGGGTGTACCTGACAATGTATGAAGTGCCCGGTGAAGATCGTAGCGAAGGGATCTCTCATTTCTCGATGGATGTGGCCTGGAAAATCGAGCCAAAGACCCGCGGATACCTGGCTTTCTGCTCGGTGGTCTGATTGAGGCTTGGCTGGAGTCGTTGGATTCGTAGGAACTCGAGGACCTAAAAATGACCTGTCAGGGGTTAGAACACTTAGAGAAGATCAAGAAAATAAAGAAAAATAGTAAAGAAGAGGTGTCTTTTGGAGTGGGCGGCCAGGGTTCTGGAAGGTTGGCTGGCGGCAGGAAGATGGTAGCAGCACCGGGAAGAAGAAAACTCTCAAACCCCTTTATGCACACAGCAGGGTAACAATCAAAGCAATAGAAGAACTCAAGGTTTATTTTATATATCAAAATTAAGCTTCATACAAAAGACTAGGGTCCCTTAAATAGACCCTTAACCTTGGGCCCCAAGTAAGAGTACTTTAGACTTTACATAGGACTCCTTCTCCCTTTCAAACCCTAACTAGGAATATAAGGCAACATAGGTAGAAAATCCCTTAATCTTTACTCTCCCTCTTTTTGTCTTGGTCGGCCAAGGGGGTGACCATAAGTGGCCGACCAAGAGGAGGGTCACCATAAGAAATGACGCCCTAATTCCTTCCTGGGCTTGGGCTGGCCCAGTTTGCTTCCGGCTAGTCCAAGGCTTCAGGTTTGTTCTTGTTTTCATTTTCTCCTCTTGGGATATTCAAGTCTTCAAGCTGGGTTGGACTTGGGCCCAACTTTCATGTCTTCAATCAGGTTGGACTTGGTCTTCACTTGTATGATGTGGTCTTGAGTCTTCAATTTGCATGGACAGGACTCAAAAAATAAAATTAGCTCGACATGAGCTGACTAATATTGGACTGAACTAACTCAACATGAGCTGACTAATTATAGGACTCAAATAAAAACAACTCAGCTGGGCTAAGCTTTATTACAGTGGTCTCGAATGTCAATTAAATGATCCACAGAGGGTTGAGAAGCCTCTGCCTTATTTTGGTGCCTCTGGTGTCCGCACCAATTCTCCTGGGATGGGAGGAACTCGACCCTGTCGAGTGAAGATCAGACTGGCTCACATATCTCTCGAGAAGGTCTGGGTTGAGGCATTGCAAGTCCTCTCGAGAAATCCATGAATCGTCTGACTCTAGCCGGCCTTGCCATCAGACTAGAGAGCGTTGATAACCGCGACCCCGGGTCATAATGGCATGATCATCCAGGATATGCTCGATCCGTTCTCCTCTCTCAGGCCAATTAATTGGTGGACACTTTGGATAAGGATCACTCTCAATAGAAGGGATAGGTCCAAAAGCCTCACTGGGTATCGTTGCCAGTTTCCTATACTCAACCAGGTCTATAATATTGAAGGTAGAACTAATGCCCATATCCGAAGGCAAATCTAATACCTAGGCATTTGATCCAAGCTTCTCTATCACTTTAAAAGGTCCGGCTCTATGAGCATGAAGCTTCTTTTAGGCCTAAGCCTAACCAAGATTGAATCCACTACATCAAATTCTTTGGTCCATCTTCGAGAATTAGCCAGTTGTTTCAAAATTAGTGTAGGTGGTGAACATGTTGGGCACATGCAGACTCTTAATAAGATGATGCAAAGGACTCAAACTAACACCTAATAGACTCGACTAAAGAGGTTTATTAGGTCTTAACTACCACTTGGGCATGGGGGCATGAGTCATGGTTGATGGATAACATGCAGAAGAAAATTTGCTAGTAACTCCTAATAGGTGCCAGAGGGTCTGCCAAAAGTAGGTAGCAAATGGGATGGGCTCTATGGATCCTTGCAACCTAGTAACCACAACAAAATGTAACCTAATAGTTCTAGACACATGAGAAGACTCAGGAAAGGGTAGGAAATAGGAAGTGGGTTCAGAATTAGTCTGGTAGGGTGGAGAAAAAGGTTTAGTTGGATAAAGTAGGATAAAAGATAGGGTGTCAGGAACTAATCCTATACTAATGAGGTTAACCTTATGAGGTTGAGCTATATCTACAGGGTTTGCATAATGGAAGGATGGGTCACCAATTTCGGGAAATAGGTCCTTAATGGGAACTATAGGAGGGGGCTCATCCTGAGGGTACTGATTCAAAGAGATCAGGTCCTTAATAAATTCTTCTAGTTTCTGTATTTTTGGACTAGACTCTATAATTTGGCTTTCCTCTATGGTTTCCTTAGGTAAGGCTCGAGCAGCAGTACCTAGGTTCTCTTCCTCTATTTGTTCTTCCACTATAGCTTTGGGTTGGATGTGGTCAAGGTCAACTAGCTCTGGGTTGGTTTCTACCTGGGTATCTACTAAGTCAGCTAATTCGAGGTCTACTAAAGGTGTCTCCTCTTCTCCCACATACTCATCCACTAAGCTCACAATAGCTTCATATATTTCCGCTTTAATGTAAGCCTTGTCAATCAAAGGGATGGTAGGGGAAGGTCGACTAAGGGAAAATTGGCTAGGTCCCAGTTTCTGAGTATGGGCACTAATCCTGTTAGGTTCAGGTTGACTAAGGGGTAGTGGCTTATTACTGGGTTTAGATTTGGGGGTACTAGTCCTATGGGGTTCAAGTTGACTAGGGAAACATGACTAGTACTAGGCTGATACCTAGGGGTTATGGGCTCCCTGGGCTCAAAGGACAAGGGCGCAGATCTATGGGTCATGGGATTATAGGATCGGGAGTTAAAGGATTTTGGGTCAGCTTTATGGGTCTTGGGTCTACTGGGCTCATGGGCTATGGGCTCATAGGTTCTAGAGTCATAGAATTTGGAGTTATAAGATCTATAGGTTGTGGGTATACTAGGTTTATAGGAAGTGGGTGCATAGGACTTATGTTCATAGGTTTTGGGTACATAGGTTCTAGGTTCATATAATTTGGGTAAAGGTGGCTCAGGTCTGGATCTAGTCTGGGTCCTATGGGTTTTCTCTAGGATTCCTCGTCGGGCATCTAGTTGATCAAGTCTACGATTGATGGATTGGACTAACCTCTCTCCAAGGGCATCAATTTTAGCATCAAGATGATCCATGGATTCAGCCATTTGTGAAGGAGGTGGGTGATATGAAACCCCTGATCTAGTGCTCATGCAAGACTCGATCAGACCGACTACAGCTGACTAGACCTAGAGTCCAAACTAGATGCTCAATCAGGGTGGCAAACTAGCTTATAGTAACCCTGTACTCAGCCAGGCAGGTATAAGGGGAGTGTTAGGTCCCTGATTGCCAAGCCTAGACACCAATCAGAGATTGGCCAGGTAGGCGGACCAGCACACAAGCCCTTTAGGATTGAATCCCTGAACCACCATTCTAGATACTGAGCACAAAGCACACATAGGTTAGCTTGACACAATGATCTGACACTTAGCCTGGACCCGACCAATTGGTGTCCCTAGCCCACTAGGGCAAATTAAGTCTAATCGATTTTAAGTTAGGCTTGGGACTGAATGCAGGGGATGTGGTTTTGGGCTAAGGAGAGGTGATCAAATCCTCCCCCATCTGACATAGAAAGAGTGCCCTTAAAGTAGATTATGCAATGATGGTAGGCAGATGATGCAAATTAGGGTTTAGTATTTTGGCTGTTTTTATATATGTAATTTTTTTTTGTCCTTTTGCAGAGATATGATTTGCAGCAAATGACCTAATATGCTAGAAACATACTAAAATTAGAAGATATGCAAAGAGATGCTAAACAAAACCCTAAAACTTTCAAACTTGTCTTGCTGAAAAAAAATAGAGCCAAAAATTTGCAGGCTGTATTTCGGCTTGCAGAAAACTCACAGACCGAAATAAAATCTGCAAAAATTTTTGAAATTACTTTGAATTATGTTCAATCTAGAAAAATAAATTTTAGAATTTTTAAAATTTTGATCAGGGAGAAATAATTAAAATAACAGAGCATATACGGACTAAAAAAATTGTAGAAAACAAGCCCTAATCTAAGCTCTGATACCAGATGATATGGGACTAATATGCATGAAATTATTTTTGTGTGTTTTATATGTTGAGTTGAGTGATTAAATCTCAAATTTTAGATCAAAATAAGTTGTAGGAAATTATGTATGAATTTTTGAAGTCAAGCATGCAGATTAGAACCTAGAAAATTAATAAAGAAGGATCGCCGGGGCTAAGAAGCCTCGGTTAGGGCAAGTTCTCCTACAATAAAATTACTGGAGGTAGAGAGGGTGTACCTGACAATGTCTGAAGCACCCGATGAAGATTGTAGTGAAGGAATCTCTCATTTCTCGATGGATGCAGCCTGGAAAATCGAGCCAAAGACCCATGGATACCTGGCTTTCTGCTCGATGGTCCGATTGAGGCTTGGCTGGAGTCGTTGGATTCGTAGGAACTCGGGGACCTGCAAACGACTTGTCAGGAGTTAGAAAACTTAAGGGAGATCAAGAAAATAAAGGAAAAAGCAAAGAAGAGGTGTCTTTTGGAGTAGGCGGCCAGGGTTCTGGAAGGTTGGCTGGCGGCAGGAAGATGGTTGCAGCATCGGGAAGAAGAAAACTCTCAAACCCCTTTATGCACACAGCAGGGTAACACTCAAAGCAATAGAAGAACTCAAGGTTTATTTCATATATCAAAATTAAGCTTCATACAAGAGACTAGGGTCCCTTAAATAGACCCTTAACCTTGGAACCCAAGTAAGGGTACTTTAGACTTTACATAGAACTCCTTCTCCCTTTCAAACCCTAACTAGGAATATAAGGCAACATAGGTAGAAAATCCCTTAATCTTTGCTCTCCCTCTCCTTGTCTTGGTCGGCCAAGGGGGTGACCATAAGTGGCCGACCAAGAGGAGGGTCACCATAAGAAATGGCGCCCTAATTCCTTCCTGGGCCTGGGCTAGCCCAGTTTGCTTCCGGCTGGTCCAAGGCTTCAGGTTTGTTCTTGTTTTCATTTTCTCCTCTTGGGATCTTCAAGTCTTCAAGCTGGGTTGGACTTGGGCCCAACTTCCATATCTTCAATCAGGTTGGACTTGGTCTTCACTTATATGATGTGGTCTTGAGTCTTCAATTTGCTTGGACAGGACTCAAAAAATAAAATTAGCTCGACATAAGCTGACTAATACTGGACTGAACTAACTCAACATGAGCTGACTAATTACAAGATTCAAATAAAAACAACTCAGCTGGACTAAGCTTTATTACAGTGGACTCGAATGTCAATTAAGTGATCCACAGAGGGTTGAAAAGCCTCTGCCTTATTCTGGTGCCTCTGGTGTCTGCACCAAATTCGTCCTTCACTTGATTGACTACCAACTGGGAGTCAGAGAAGGCCTGGATTCTACTGATGCCCAACTCACTAGCTATCCTCAGCCCTGCAAGTAAAGCTTCGTACTTCGCTTGGTTGTTAGATACCTGAAATGCAAAGTGCAAGGCATACTCCAGACATTGCCCGTCGGGGTCGGCTAAAATCAGGCCTGCCCCACATCCAGCGAGATTGGAGGCTCTATCTACGTGTAGAGTCTAGGCGAGCTCGATCTCTCCTACTGGACTGGCCACAGGTACTTCAGCAATCAAAGGGATGGCCTTCAGCCCCCATGTGCATTCTGTAATGAAATCAGCAATTACCTGGGCCTTCAAGGCCGATCGGGATTGAAAGGAGATGTCAAACTTGCCCGACTGACAACCCACTTAGCGAGCCATCCAGAGGTGTCAGGACTTTGGAGGATTGCCTTGAAGGGCTGGTCGTCAGCACAACGATCGGGTGCGCTTGGAAATAGGGCCGAAGGTGCTTCGCTGCCATGACCAACGAGTAAACCAGCTTTTAGATTTTGGGGTACCTTGTCTTGGCCTCGTGGAGGACTTTGCTAATATAGTAGATAGGTTTCTGCTGGCCATCTTCCCCCACTCGCACAAGGACAGCGCTGACGGCTTCATCAGAGGCTGACAAGTATAGGTACAACACCTCCCCCTCTATTGGCTTGGCCAACAGTGGGGGGTTCTTCAAATGTTCCTTCAAGGCTTCGAAGGCCGACCAGTACTCATCGGTCCATTGAAAATGGTCCGATCGACGTAAAGTTCTGAAGAAGGGCAAGGACTTCTCAGCCGACCGGGAAATGAAACAGCTGTGAGAGGCAATATGGCCCATGAGCTCTTGCACCTATTTTTTACCGGTCGGATGTGCCATGTCAATAATGGCCTTGATCTTCTCAGGGTTGACCTCAATACCTCTTTGAGTGACCAGGAAGCCAAGAAATTTCTTGGAGGTCACCCCAAAGATGCACTTGGCGGGATTCAGTTTCATCCGATGACGTCTCAGTGCGTCGAAGGATTCCCGCAAGTCCCTGACATGGTCGGCCCTTCGGAGGTTCTTAACGATCATGTCATCGACGTAAGCCTCTATATTCCTTCCAATTTGCCCCTCAAAAACTCGGTTGATCAACCGTTGAAAAGTGGCACCCGCATTCTTCAAACCAAAAAGCATCATCCTGTAACAATACAGCCCCCTGTCCATAATAAAGGCCGTCTTCTCCTCATCCTTGGGGTGCATCCTGATTTGGTTGTACCTAGAGAAGGCATCCATGAAGCTCAAAAACTGGTGGCCAGCCGTAGCATCCACCAGTCGGTCAATTTTTAGCAAGGGAAAACTATCTTTTGGACAAGCCTTGTTGAGGTCCGTGTAGTCCACGCAGATCCTCCACTTTCCACTGGCCTTCTTCACCATAACGACATTGGCCACCCACTCCGGATAGTGGGACTCCCTAATGAAGCCAGCGTCGAGGAGTTTCTTCACTTCTCCTTCGATGGCTTTCTAACTTTCGGCAGCAAAGCTTCTTTTCTTCTGTCGGACTAGCTTATATGTTGGATCCACCTTAAGTTGGTGAGTAATGATGTCCGACGGGATGCTTGGCATGTCCGAGGGTGACCAGGCAAAAACATCAGCATTGCTTCTCAAGAACCCTATCAGCTCCTGTCAGGCTTCTTCACTTAGCATACTCCCGATTTGAAGTACTTTAGTAGGATCATCCTCTCTGAGCGGAACAAACGCAACCTTTTTGATAGGCTGACCGTGGTCATCCGTTTCATCCCTGGGATCCAGCTGCTCAAGTGTGGGGTGCCCATCCAGCTGCCTATCATGTATGGCTAGACATTATCTGGCCATCCTGCGGTCTCCCCTTAACTCTCTGACCCCATTATGAGTCAGGAACTTCACCAGCAAATGATAAGTGGATACGATGGCGTGGAACTTATTAAGGGTCGGTCGGCCTAGGATGGCATTGTATGCCGAGGTCGTACGGACGACCACAAAATTGATGGGAAAAGTCAGTTGGTAGGGCTCCATCCCAAGGGTTACAGGTAAGGTGATTTCTCCTTCTACTCCAACGGAGTTTCCCCCAAAGCCAGTGAGCGACACCAAGGAGTCCCGCAGCCTTGACCTAAGCAAGTTTATTCGAACAGAAGCATCATACAGTAAAACTTCCGCATAGCTTTCATTGTCAATAAGGACATGCTTTACATCGTAATTGGCAATGATTGCCGACACAACAACAGGGTCATCTCCTGGGAGATGGGATTCCAAGAGGTCTTCATCAGAAAAACTGATCATATTGGAGCCCTTGGGCCTTTTCACAATATCTTGGCCCCCTTCAAACCCCCGGTCAGACTTTCGGTGCAACATGCCAATGCCTCCGCCTGTCGGACGCTGATTGGGGAGTTCAGCCTCTCTCAGGTGGATCTCTGACAGTTGAGATTTCAGCCCAGTCCCGATGGGGATGGACGTACTTGCTCAGATACCCTCTCCTGATGAGGTCTTCGATAGCATCCTTCAGCTGGAGGCACTCCTCAGTGTCGTGTTTATGGTACCTGTGGAACCGGTAGTACTTGTTCTTGTTTCTAGTGGCAGGGGGGCCCCTCATCGATCGAGGCCTTTGGAAGTAAGCCTCATTCTCGATCTCCATGAGAATTTTCTCCCTCGGAAGGGAGAGGGGTGCATAAGCTCGAACTTCTTAAAGAAGTCCCTTGGTTTCAGGCTTTGGCGGTGAGTGGGTTGGCTGTCATCGCCAGGAGGTCGGACTGAGGGGGTTATGTTGCTCCGCTTCTTAGTGGCTGATTTCCCCTCCGCTTGGTGGTGGCTCGCAGATTGCTCCTCTGCCAGGGCATACTTGTGGGCCCTGGTCAACAGCTTGGTGTAGTCCTTTGGGAACTTCTTGTCCATGGAGAATGTAAGCCTGGACGACCGGAGCCCTCTCTTGAAGGCGGACATTGCTACCACCTCGTTCAAGTCAGGGACTTCCATGGTTGTTGAGTTAAAGTGGGCCATGTAATCCTGGAGGGTCTCCCCCTCCTTTTGGAGTATAAGGAAGAGGCAGTCGGTGTTCTTTGGAGCTCGACTGCATGTCCTGAAATATGAAAGAAAAAGAATCTCAAGTTGAAAAAAAGATTGGATTGTACCTGGTCGGATGGCCGCAAACCATATCCGGGCGACCTTCTTTAGGGTGGCTGGGAAGGAAATACAATGAAGGGCGTTGGAGGCACCCTGTACCATCATGTGGGCTTTGTAGGTGCCCAAATGATCAGTGGGTCGGTGGTACCGTCGTAGGGGTCCACCTGTGAAATTTGAAGTGTCAGGGGATAGGCTCCCCCAAGATCTCAGCAGAAAAAGATGGGTGGGTGTCGTACGCCTACCCCCCTTCGACCTTCTGGCACTCGATAATCTTCGCCATGCGCTCTTCCATGCACATGATCTTACTGCCATAGTCATGCAGATCTTCAGCAGGGCACCAACCATCGAGGGGAGCGGAGTCAACGAAGGATGGGGAAGCCGACCTCGCCCTCTTCTCGCTAGCGTGAGCCCCTAGAGACCTTCGGGGCTCCAGAGCAGCATGGGAGAGGGGTGGTGGCTCCTCCGGCTACTGACTTTCCATGGCAGCCGGTTGGTGATTGATGCAAAACATCGCGGGTGGCTGCCGCCGGTCATCGGTCGCTTCCTGGAAATGCTGGACCGCTGAGGTGAGCGTCTCGATGCAGTTTACCAGCATTTGGAACTACTGCAGCCCTAAAGTGATGGTGGGCTTAGCGGCGGTGGCCATGGCATCCTCTTCGCGAGGCGTTTCAGGCCCGTGGGGAGAATGCCTCCCTTTGGCTGAGACGCTTTGCATACTTCCCTTTACCATTAACAACTTTTTTCAGTCAATCTCCCTTTTAGAGTAGAGGGTGAAACGCCCTTCCTCTAGCGCCAATCTGTTGCTGCGCCTCCACCTGGATCAGGCTTGGTTCGCTGTGCTGGAGAGCTCCTTCGTCGGTTAACCTACACAATGTCCCCTGGGCGCCGGAGGTGATCTGGTGGGGGACACTCTGATGCTTAAGTTAGCAGGGGATTTGGAGCAACAGAGTGGAGAGAAGAGAGAAGAGCGTAGCATCAAGAGTAAAGAGCATCTTACCCCGGTGGAGGCCCCCTGGATACCTTTTATGGGCATGAGATATTGCCAAAATTCATTAGAGGACAGAGATGAAGTTCCTGGTTTGCCCTTGGGAGGATTGAAGTGATGGCCTGGTGGCATAAAGTCATGGCCATGGCGTGGAGTCCGTTGCAATAGAATTCTAGTACCAGCTGGAGGGAATCTTCTGGAACCTTCAGGCGGTTCCTCGGATGGGGATAAGTCCGTAAAGCTAAGCAGGGATGGATCAGCCGGTCCTAGGTTGGTCGGCTTTCAGTAGATCAGCCTCCAGTAGGTCGGCCTTCAGTAGGTCGGCTACCCATGAGTCAGCTAGTATTTGGATAGGTTGGCCCCTAGAACAATGAATCCAGTAGCCAGTCGGCTCATTGGATCTTCGGTGGGGAATCCGTCAGGACCTCCACGAGAGCCAATCAGTGGGAGCGTCAATCTGTATCAACCGGCTGGATGCCTTGTCCGACCCAACCTAGGCCGGCCGGATGGATATAACAGGTTCTACTTTGCATGCTGTAGTTTCTTATTTGCATAGAATTCTCTACTTAGGTTCTTGGTCTATTCTTCGGGAATTAAATACATCACTTAATCTTTAAAAATTACAAAAATAATTATGCATGCATTTTAGTTCCGCATCACACGACGGGATCCAACGATGTGGACCGCCTCCTGGAACTGCTCCCCCTATCATTTCTATTGAGAGAAGGAAGAATAATGAATAAAGCGGGATTGCGAGTAGCACGATGATGGATTCCCTAGTGATCTTCCCGAGATGAAGAAAAGGAGGAGGAGGGGCTATTGGGGGGCTTGGAGGTGGGGCAGCGATCGACCCGATGTAGGGTTGGCGATCTTGCCGAGATGAAGAGGAGGACGGTGAGTTGGAGGCGGGGTGGTGATCGACTCGATGCAGGGTCGGCGATCTTGCCGAGATGAGGAGGAGGAGGAGGAGGAGGGGCTATTAGGGGGCTCGGAGGCTGGTGGCAAACATCGCAATGATGGATTCCCGAGATGAGGAGGTGGAGGAGGAGGAGGGGCTATTAGGGGGCTTGGAGGCTGGGTGGCAAACACCACAATGATGGATTCCCGAGATGAGGAGGTGGAGGAGGAGGAGGGGCCATTGGGGGGCTCGGAGGCGGGGCGATGAGCGGTCCGATGCAGGGTCTACCTTCTTTCCGATCACTGGTGATGGAGGAGATGGAGAATGTTTTACAGAAAAAAAATCTTATTGGTCACTGGTGATGACTTGAATGGCGACGATCTTCCTGGAGATGATGCGAAGGCAGTTCACTGGCGAGAGGTGGAGCCGGGGCTGGGTAGGGAGAGTGCGAGACGGCGAAGGTAAAGAGGGTCTACTTTCCTTCTCATCGAAGAAAGTAATAGAATAGTGGTATTTTTGTAAAAAAAAATAGATTACCAGTTTTTGATAATCTGGATAGCTACCTCTCCTTGAGATAATCTGGATTGCCACATGAGTGGTAATCCAAATTACTACTATAAGATAGATTACCATTTTATAAAAATACCAAACATAGTATTATGGTAGGCCCAATTTAAAATTACCAATAATCTGGATAGATTATCGCATACCAAACACAACCTTAAGATTATCAAACAATTCCAATCTAATTTTTACCATCAATTTTCAATAGGCAATCAAATGAAATATATGCAACTGGCCATTTTTTTTATTGACATAGTCGTTCGATGCCACCTATAGATTGTAGAAAGTGATTTTGAAGGGCATGTACCATGTTGGAAGAGAAACTCCTGCCAAAAATAAAGGAGAAGGATATGAAAGAAACTTACCATTTTGAAAGAAAAACCTTCCTTATCTCAGAGATGGCAGTGCCTAATATGGTCCTTCCCATTTATTTTTATGAAGAGAGTGTAGTATTGAAAACTTCATGGATAGATGCCAATGCAAGAAAGAGATTCCTTGCGTGCAAGCTCTATGGAGTAGCTTTGTTATTTTGGCTTCTTCTATAACTATGTTGAATCTCTTTTTTTGTTGTTCTTTGTTCGATTAAACATAGCTCTTGAACTCCAAATTTTCTTTTTTTGTTGTAACAAAGTGGTGCATGTGAGTACTTTTCCTGATATGATCCCCCGGTTAGTGATTATGAGAGACAAGTTATTATAGGTTTATTATGAAAGATTAGGAGAATGGAGATGGAAAACATAGCGAAAGAAATAAGGAAAGACGCTGCAAGCTATGTATATTTTTTCTTGTAAGAAGGGTTCCCAGGGGCATAGAGGTTTGGAGATCAGCCATAAACACCCACCCAAACTAGCTGCAAGAGGATGGATCCAAAAATGGCAGGATGGCTAAGGTTGGAGAACTTTAAGCCCTAAGCACTAGGATTTTGATGGCGCCTCCTTTCTCTTGGCTTTGGATGGTGAAGCTCCCCTTTGCAACATCTGAAATGCACCAGCAAGAAGCAGCAATGGGGGCATGAAGACCTCCCTTTTGGATGGCTAAGAAGATAGGAGCAATGGCTTTGGCAGTTAGAAGATGGAAGGTGCAAGAAAACCTAGCACCTCCCCTGTTTCTTTCCAATTTTGGATGGGGGTGAAATACCATAGAGAGAGTGGAGAGTAGAGAGAAAGGCTTCAATCCGATTCATTCATCATTTGACCTAATTACAAGTATATATACTCCTATATACTAGATCAAACTTTAGCTCAAAAATTTTCTAAGCTATCCATATATGAAAGCACTCACTCAAGCCCAAGTCTTGTATGCTCTCATCCCTATAGATCCAAACCTAGTCCAAACCTAAGTTAGCCCCTTCGAGATCTAATCCCTTGAGCCTTGAGCCCCTAAGGCCCCAAACCCTAGGCCTTAAGAGCGTAGAGGGCTAAACCTGTATTCTAGGACTAAACTGGTCTTAGACTCCTGGAGCGATCGCCATAGCTTATATCCTAGCCTCCCAAGGCTTGGGAGCACCATATCTATACCAACAATCTCCACCTTCATGGCCACAAGCCTTGGCACGCTCTATGAGATTTGTCTACACCAACCTATTGCCACCACGCTATCGCTGTCACCCTGATAGCTCCCTATGCAAACTCCAATAACAATGCCAATCTCTTCAACCCTAGAGGCCTATGAGATAACCACCTCTACTTGGATTGAAGATCCTTGCTTGTATTTAGACACCCTCTTGTATCTTGTTGGCATCATCATCTTTTACACTTGCACAGACCATTGCTTTAGCTTCTCTTAGAGGATCTGTGCTCACCTATCCTGACTCAGACCTACCTATCTCTTCCAAGACTTACCTTAGCCTCCTTATAGGTATCTAGGTCTTCTCTTGCTACAAACAAACTATCTGGCATGATCTTCCTATAGCCATACATCTTCGATGCCTGCATATCTCATATAGATCCATTCAATGCATCACTATTATTGGTACTGGAATCTAGCACCTTCTCTTGCACCTCTTGGCTTTGAATTTGTGCCAAACTATCCTCCACCTGTGGAGGCACCTCTAGCCAGTGCTCCACCTAAAACATGACTCCTCCTAGTGCTCTTGCAAAAGATAAAATCAGATCCGAGATCAGTTGCCTAATGCTGTCATAATGGGCCTCCTGCTACACCTCCACCATCACTACTACCATTTTGGATTCTCCGCACTCCATAAACTCTTCTAAAACAACTAAGAGGACCTCCTCCTCTAAACCAGTCACAACAAACTAAGAATTAACCATCTCTACTACCCCAAGGTTTCGTATATCCATGCTCTGGTTGAACCATTGAACGTACCCCAACTACTTCTCTACCTTTATGCATTCGAAGGTTGTATAGTTGCTTCTTTAGCTCTACCTCGACCATTATTCCTTAGGGAACCATTCTTTAGCACTTCATTTACTCTTTATCCATCAAGCAGTCCCTTGCTACCCATCTTTCCTAGAGAACTTTTTCACCTAACTGTCACACCCTCCAGCTTTTCTTCCTCCAAGGCTAGATCCAACCGAAGTTGGACCAGAAAGTCTACCACTCAAACCTTTCACCTTGGGAAGCTTCCCTTTCCATCAAGCCTCTCAATCTTAACCTTCAACCCACTACTCCTAGTTGGCCAAACCACAACAAAAATGAAGGTAGATCTAAGGCAAACCCTAAAATAAGTATGTAGATTTTTGGTTCGAATAGCCTTTTTTCTTTCTCTTCCCCATAAAATTAGGTGACTTATCTTTCTTTCCCATGCAAACCAAGGCTTCCCAACTCATGTTGGGAGTCTCTTACTGAGGCATGGCCTCCTGGAAATAATCACAATGAAGGGGAGAGACCAGAAAAAACTCTGATCATGCATAGAAAAACCTAGATAGATAAATTTTCTTTGGATGGCTTCTTCTTTCCTTCTTCCTTCCCAAGCAACCATATATTAAGGGGATCCTTCCTTGACTGCTACCATGTGTAGAGGCTCTCACCAAGCTCTAAAAATCCTAGAACCAGCAAGAAAAGGATCCAAGAAAGGGCTAGAAAGAGATTCTTACATGACAGGTTTTTTTCTATTGGCTACCTTGCACTCCAAGGACTCATTCTTCACTTCCATGCTCAACCTAGCTTTGATACCAATTGTAGAAGGGATTTCAAGGATGTCGAGACCTGGAGATCAGCCACAAACACCCATCCAAAGTAGTAGCAAGAGGATGGATCCAAAAAAGGCATGGCAGCTAGGGTTAGAGAACTTCAAACCCTTGGCACTAGAGTTTTGATTGCACCTCCTTCCTTTTTGCTTTGGATGGTAAGCATCCCTTTGCAAGATCTAGAAATCCACCAGCAAGAAGCAGCAATGGGGGTGTGGGGATCTCTCTCTTGGATGGCTAAGAAGATGGGAGCAATAGCTTTGGTGGCTAGAAGATGGGAGGCACAAGAAACCCTAGCACCTCCCCTTGTTTCTTTTCTATTTTGGATGGGGCCACAAGAAACCCTAGGTGTCTTGCCACCCCGTGGCTTGAAACATGAGATAAAGAGAGAGGAGGGTAGGGAGAAAGGCTCTAATTTGATTCATGCATCATTTGACCTAATTACAAGTATATATATCCCTATATATTAGATCAAATCCTAGCCTAAAAATTCCATAGGCAAATCCATATATGAAAGCACTTACTTAAATGAAGTCTTGCATTCTTTCATTTCCACGGACCTAAACCTGGTCCAAATCAAAGTTTGCCCCTTATGACCTAAATCTCTTGGGCATCAAGCCTTAAAGACCCCAAACACTAGGTTTCAAGACCGTGGAGGGCTAAATCTTTATCCTAGGATCCAAACCAGTCCTAGACTCATAGAGTCATCGTTATAGCTCCTCTCATTGCCTCCCAAGGCTTGGGAGCACCATATCTATGCCAATACTTTTTGGTACCTACATTGGTATCCTTGCATGTACTGTGGCCTATCTTCCTATTTACCTAGGTGGAGTAGGAAGCTATTTGGAGCAAGATATTATGGTGAGCTATGATGGCAAAAAGCACCAATATTAATTTGTGACTTATGCCTATTTTTGTAAAAGATTACTTGTAGGGTACATATGTTTGGGCTTTTATAGATTAGACATGCAAGTAATCCTATAATAACCTTCATAACTTGTAATGAAGTGTATTGTTTGATGTTTCAGAATGGTTAAATATATTTTTGTATTTTTGGTTTTTTGCTGGTAGAACAAGGCCCAAGGCTAATGAGAATATGACCTTATGAATACACATGCAACCCAAGCACAAAGCACTAATAACCAAATAGAGACAGTTAGCAACCAAAGTTCAAAAAAAAACAAATTTCTAAATAAGAATGGGACATTACGCAACATTGAGATAAATGGAAATAATA
This sequence comes from Areca catechu, assembly GCA_021397845.1. Classification (NCBI taxonomy): domain Eukaryota; kingdom Viridiplantae; phylum Streptophyta; class Magnoliopsida; order Arecales; family Arecaceae; genus Areca; species Areca catechu. The sequence goes on from CM038043.1 coordinate 26,147,394, forward strand.
TAACTACTAGTTCATATTTGATTATTTGGGGTATGAACTCAAGATGGTGCAGTGAATATTAAATTTAGTTTCAGTTCTACATAAAGAAAAAGGAAAATCAGATTTAAGGTATCCTGAAGAGAGTACATGAGACTTGAAACCAGAATGAAATAATAAAGTAAACTTTGCTCCCTAATATACAAACATAGTAATGGCATTTATGCAATTCTCAAATAACTTCTGCTAATTTGGTTGAATTTCAAAATGGAACAATTAAAAATCTGAATCTTTTACAATTGCATTTATAGGTCATCAGGATTGAAGTATTCATTCAACAAACTAAGTAAAAATAAGGCTATCAGGATTGAAGCATTCATTCATTCAGTAAACTAAATATTTTGCAGTGCATTTTTAGAGATACCTATTAACGTTTGGAAATAACTATGAAAAAAATCTAGTAGTTACCCAATACTAGAAATTCAAATACAGATCTATAATAGACCTATCAAGTTTCAAAATAGGAACAACTATTACACAGAAATAAGTAATTCCATTTAGTTTCTGTATACAAAGAAAGATATATATAATAGTTTCACTTAGACATCATTTTGCATATTTTGATACTATCCTTTACACAAAATATGTAACAACTTATCCCATGTTCAAACCAAAATACATACAATCATACCAACCCAAAATACACATAACCATAACTTCAAGTTTACAACTTCAAGTATTGGCACAATAAATTAAAAACACCCTCCATAGTCCACAACTTTAAGTGCCATCATAGTCCATAGAGATAGTGTTGCCTAGATATGGTGCCCAAGAGGGGGGGTGAATTGGGTATTTTAAAAATTAAAGCAATATATGTGCTATCAAGTTTAGGTGTGAAGAGTGATAGTGCTCAAAAAATTGTGCAACGGAAGCAATGAAATAAAACAACAATTAAAGAGCAAAAGAAGATAAAGAGTAAAGCAATGCAAACACACAAGAAATATAGTGGTTCGGTGCACCTAGCACCTACATCCACTCCCCAAGCTCCACTTGGGAATTTCCACTATAATCTTTAGATTACAGCCGACTTGTTTTACCAGGCTCACAAGTCAAAACCTTACACACTTGTTTTGGCTTCGGGCTTACAAGCAACCCTAGTTGGTTTTATCAATTGGCTCACCAACAAACCTCACACACTTGTTTTGGCTTCGGGCTTACAAGCAACCCTAGTTGGTTTTATCAATTGGCTCACCAACAAACCTCACACTAGTTTCAAATTCCCTTGAAACTAGCCTAAGACAAATAAATATGAATACAATGAATAAAACAAGACAAACTCCTTTTGAGCAAAAAGTAATTCGATGTAGCTCTTGATGGAGACTCTTCAAGCCTTTCTCTTGGAATCTTTGGACCTTACTAAATGCCAAATACTTGAAAGTTGGATTTCTCAAAGATGGAAAGCTTTTGGCTAAGGAATCTCTTGGTTTTCTCACTCTTTTGGCTTGGAATTGATTGAAGGCTTTGTACTTTGACTCTAAACTTTTTCACTTTGTCTCCTTGTCTTTTTTGAAGTTTGGTGGAGGTTAAATACCTCATTCAAGCTGAAACAACTCCACAAGACCATTAGAATCAAAAATATGGCCGTTAGAAATCAAATCAAAAGTTCAGAAAAACTAGCCGTTATGCCATGAGTCGACCTCTGGATCAAGTGTCGACCTCATGAGTCGACCTCCAGTTTATCTTAGGCAAAAATCCAGAAAACCATAGTTCTGCCCAGTTTGAATTCTCAGGCTATGAGTCGACCTCTGGTGTCGACCTCTGGATAGGTGTTGACCTCTGGTGGTCGACCTCTGGAGCGTGCCACTGAAATTTTGCCGTGCCGGCCTTGCTGAACTTTTCTTTTCTTCATGAGTCGACCTCTGGTGGTCGACCTTTGACAAGGTATCAACCTCTGGTGGTCGACCTCTGATCTGAAATTTTCTGAAACTCTAGAGAGGTGCGTGCCATGCTTGAGTTTCTCTAAGCCTTTGTTTCTTTTGTCAATTACTTCTTAACAGGAAGGTCCAATATGAGAAATTTGATCTTGTTCAAGGTAGAAGAACTCTTTTCCAAAATCAGGCAAGCTTGGTTTCATCATTGTACTCTTAGTACTCTTTTTGAATAACCTAAGTCCTGAAATTTTATCTTGAGATGAAACATTAGTCCAAACATATACTCAACCTTTTGTTAATCATCAAAACTAAGGAGCCAAAGCCAACAATCTCCCCCTTTTTGATGATGACAAAACCTTGAGTATATATGCAATTAAGTCCAAAAGCAAAATATAGCACTAATAAAAATTTTCAAAGAAACCTCACATGCATGAGTATATCATAAAAATTTTACTTTTCATCTATTTATTTATTTATTATTATTTTTTTTTGTGAAAACATTCTCATGATTCAAAAAGTTAAGAACCATAATAGCTTTACTATACTATATGAAAGATTTTACTTTTCATTTACTTCTTTCTTTTTGTGAAAACATTCTTATGAGTCAAAAAGATAAGAACCATTATAGCTTTACTCTACTCTATTCTATGAGAGAGTCATACTTTACCATATATACTTTATAAACTTTACTATACTCCCCCTTTTTGTCAAGAATCAAAAAGTGCATTCTTTTGTAAAAGATAAAAACAAATGATACCATTCCATTGCAATGAAATACTTAGTTGCATAATGTACATGCTCCCCCTCAATTTGTGCATTCGAGATAACAAAAATATTCTAGCTCGAGGGTTTAAAAAGATAAATGCTAAGAGCTGGTATCAGACAGTAAAATATCACAATATAGATAAGTGTATAAATGTATTCAGTTACAAAATTGCTTACATAGTAAGCACAAAACACTGATACATCAGATCATACAAAGCAAACTAATTCATACATCAAGTAAATCTATGAGGCTACTCCTCATCAGAAGGTATATCAAAAGAGATAGGAGCCGAGATCCTAGATGAGGATTTTGGAGTCCTATGAGTAAGACTCCGAGTCCTCAAAGAGGGACCAGCCCTAGGGGTACTCCTACGAGATCTATAGGTCCGAGGAAAAGGCTCCACAGGTGTCCTGACTGAGGCAGTAGCAGAAGGAGTAGATGGATCAGTATGCTGAGTAGACTGAGCTGGAGTGTGCCTGCTGACTAGCTCATAAGCAGTGGGATCATCAATATCTGTCTCTGTATGCTCATCTATATCATCCGGAATCCCTGTAATAGTCTCAAAAAGTGACTCAGTAAACTCAGTATCTACTGGCACATCTGTAGCTGGAGGATCTGTACTGGGAAGATCAGTAGAAGGAGGATCAGTAGAAGGGGGAATCTCTGGAATCGGATCTGCAGGTGGAACATCAGAGCTACCTGCTCCAGGCTGATCTCCATCACTGTCACTGTATCCATTGGAGCCATTATCATCATCATCATCAGAATGTGGAGGAGATACTGTCAGATCTACAGTCCCTGGTGGCAGTGCTAATCTCAATAGGCTGAGGATCTGTCGGAATCCTGCATCTACACTAGCTGAGAGAGCTCCAATGCGCATATCTGTGTGTATCCGCAGATCATGTAGCTCCTGTCGTACACCAGTAATCTCTGTCCGGACCTCTGAAATGTGATCAGTCACTCTCTGCTCAAAGTCCGATATCCTCGCTGTAGTCCTCCGTGGGTAGCAGTAGCAGTAGGTGCTGGAGCTGATGAGGGTGGTGGTGTGAATGGCTCAGGCTCCGCAGTCTCTGACTCTAGTGCTGGGCGAGAAGGTGTACCATGATCAGTAGGCTCTGAAGGCCCTGCCTCAGCTGCTCGGATCTCATCCTCCTCATCTGGCTCCTGGCCAGACTCTCGTCGCACCCAACGGTCACCAATCAGTCGAAATCCCATCCTATGCAGGGATTTCTCTCCATATGTATCAGTATGCTGCAGCTGACTGAAGGGTATACCATCAAATGAAACACCATGCTCCCTGAATAGCTGTGTCAGCCCCATACCATATGGCTGAACTAGTCTCCTATGAGATGCTGCCTCACCCATCTGCTGAAGCATGATCCTGGGAAGGTTGATGGGAGTCCGCTGTCTCAGGGACACCATCAACACCAACTCACGCTCAGTGATAAAGTCGAATCTCCCGCTCTTCGGAATCAAGATACGGGCGATGATATGATGCAGCACTCTCATCTCCAGTGAAAGCTAGTTAGCGGCTACTGTGGAAATGCTGCTAACAACCTCATGCTCTAGAATACATCTGAAGGCATGCTCTCTGTCGCTGATCGAAGTGGCAGCAGTGCCATGAAGTGGAATCCTCCAAACGCGATTGATGACCTCCGGTGTCACTGGAATCTCGATCCCACGTACAGTAGTTGACCATCCAATGCCATCAGTGGCCATGGATCCATAGAACTCCCTGATGAGGTCTGGGTAGAATCTCTCAGTCATCGTGCATAAGTGAACCAGACCTGCATCTCTCAGCACATCTCCTATAAAAAAGTGATGCTGATCCTAGAAAGGTATATCCACACGCCTCCCGCTCGCAATGCTCTTCCGTACTAAGCTGGCTGGCACTGGTGCAGGTGGCTCTGGGGTCGGCTCACGCTCATGTCTGACCTTTCTTCGTTGCTCAGTGCTACCTTGGCCTTGTTCCAATTTCCTTTTCCTTACTGCCAAGTGCTTTCTTGGACCCATATGGAAGGAAGAGGGGTAAATTAGGGAGAAGAAGGATAATGCAAGGCTAAGAGGAAAGTAACCAAGAGAAGAGAGGTTCACGGTTTGAGAAAAAAAGAGGAAATGATGAAATGGTGAGATAGGGTTTGTGAAAATGGAAAAAATCGAGAGTAAATGGAGAAAATGCAAGAAACGGATGAGAGAAATAAGTGATTTCAATTGAAAAACAACCGATATTTGAGGGTAAATAGGAGCAAAAGCCTTCGGTTGTCCAAAACCACGAACACGGTCAAAAAAATGGTTTGGTTCTAAAGAAAACAAGAGGAGAGGAGAGGATTACCCAAAAAGATGAAGGAGAAGGTTGGAAATCCACTGTTTAGAGGTTTAGGGAAGTTGGAGGGGGACCACACGAAGGAGAAATAGAAAGAAATGGAGAAAAAGTGGCTTGCGGACGGGTTTTAAAAAAGGAGATTTCCGTTCAAGTGTCGACCTCTAAAAATTTTTAGGGGTCGACCTCAAGTGTCGACCTCCAAAAACCTTAGGGGTCGACCTTAAGTGTCGACCTCCAAAAACTCAAGTGTCGACCTCCAACAATAAATTACCCAAAATAAAATTCTGTAAAATTTAAAAAATTGATAAAATTTAGAAAAATAACCTTTAAACATATTTGAGAATTTATAATTCATTTTTGAGGAATTTTTGATGAAAATTGAACAGTTTCAAGTAAAAGGATCAATGACTCCCAGTTCTCTTCTGATCATACAAAATCTATCTTCATTCAATGGTTTTGTGAATATATCAGCCAATTGATAATCAGTACAAATAAATTCTAACAACACATTAGAGTTTTGAACGTGATCTCTTATGAAGTGATGTCTTATTTCAATATGTTTGCTTCTTGAATGTTGTACAGGGTTTTTCGTTAAATTGATTGCACTAGTATTATCACATCTTATGGGTGTCTTAGTTAGTTTGATGCCAAAGTCCTCGAGTTATTGTTTGATCCATAAAATCTGAGCACAACAGCTTCCAGCTGCTATATATTCGGCTTCCGCCGTAGATAGAGCAACCGAATTCTGTTTCTTACTGCTCCATGAAATCAAATTAACTCCTAGGAATTGACAAGTTCCACTAGTACTTTTACGATCAAGTTTACACCCAGCAAAATCAGCATCAGAATATGCAATTAATTCATATGATGACTCTCTAGAGTACCAAAGACCAATTTTGATTGACCCAGATAAGTATCTAAATATATGTTTTACAGCTAAGAGATGTGATTCTTTAGGAGCAGACTGAAAACGTGCACACATACAGACACTAAACATTATATCTGGTCTACTGGCAGTTAGATATAGTAGTGAACCAATCATGCCTCTATAAAATTTTTGGTCTACTGATTTACCACATTCATCTTTGTCTAATTTACATGAAGAGCTCATAGGGGTACCTATTGGTTTGGTAGTCTCCATCCCAAACTTTTTCAATATTTTCCTTGTGTACTTGGCTTGGTTGATGGAGATCCCCTCTTTGGTTTGCTTAATTTGGAGTCCGAGGAAGAAGTTGAGTTCTCCCATCATGCTCATCTCGAACTCACTCTGCATTAACTTTGCAAATTCTTGACAAAGACATTCGTTAGTAGCACCAAAAATAATATCATCTACATAGATTTGTACTACTAAGAGATCATCATTTTTCTTTTTCAAAAATAATGTATTATCTACATTACCTCTAGAAAAATTATTCTTCATCAAAAATGAACTTAATCTATCATACCAAGCTCTAGGAGCTTGCTTTAAACCATACAATGCTTTATGCAATTTAAAAACATGGTTAGGAAATTCATGATTTTCAAAACCAGGAGGTTGTTCAACATAAACTTCCTCTTCAATAAATCCATTTAAAAAAGCACTTTTAACATCCATTTGAAATAACTTGAAATCCATAAAACAAGCAAAAGCAAGTAAAAGTCTAATTGCTTCTAGCCTAGCAATAGGAGCAAAGGTTTCATCAAAGTCGATCCCTTCTTCCTGGTTGTAGCCTTTAGCAACAAGTCTAGCTTTGTTTCTAGTTACAATACCATGTTCATCAAGTTTATTTCTAAAAACCCATTTTGTGCCAATTACAGAAACATTAAGGGGTCTTTCAGTTAAAGTCCAAACATTATTTCTTTTAAATTGATTTAGTTCATCTTGCATAGCATTAATCCAGTTACAATCTTTTTCAGCTTCTTCAATTGACTTAGGCTCTATCTGAGATACAAAAGCTAAATAATCACAAACATTTCTAATAGAAGAGCGTGTACTTACTCCCTTTGACGGATCACCAATAATTAGCTCTTTGGGGTGTCCGTGTGCATACCTCCATTCTTTAGATAAAGCTTTTGGTGAAGTTGCATTGATCTCTTGAGTTTGATCTTGATTTTCTTGATCATCATCTCCTTTGGGCTCATCTTCATTGATTGTCAATTGTTCAAGCTTCTTTGTACCTGTTTCATCATCGATAGAATCCTCTTTTCTAGAAGATTTTTCGTTAGATTCATCAAACACTACATGAATTGATTCTTCAACCAGAAGAGTTCTTCTGTTGAAGACCCTGTATGCCTTGCTAGAAGTAGAGTATCCTAAGAAGATACCCTCATCTGACTTGGCATCAAACTTACTGATATTGTCTTTGCCATTGTTTAATATGAAACAGCGGCAACCAAATACATGAAAATACTTAAGATTCGGTTTTCGATTTTTCCAAAGCTCATATGGTGTTTTCTTCAAAATAGGTCGAATTAAAACACGATTTAAAATATAACAGGAAGTATTAATGGCTTCTGCCCAAAAATATCTAGGTAAATCATTTTCGCAAAGCATTGTGCGTGCCATTTCTTCAAGTGTCCTGTTCTTTCTTTCTACCACCCCATTTTTGAGGTGTCCTAGGTGCAGAAAAATTATGACTAATGCCATTTTCATTACAAAAAGCTTCAAAATCATGATTATCAAATTCAGTTCCATGATCACTACGCAAAGAAACAATAGTGAGATCTTTTTCATTTGAAACCCTTTTATGAAATTTAACAAAATCTGAAAACGTTTCATCTTTATGAGCTAAAAACATCACCCAAGTAAATCGTGAATAATCATCTACAATTACTAGCCCATATTTTTTACCTCCCAAACTAGTTGTTCTGGTTGGTCCAAAGAGGTCCATATGCAATAATTCAAGGGGTCTAGTAGTAGATACTACTCCTTTAGGTTTGAAGGTAGATTTAGTTTGTTTTCTAAATTGACATGCAGCACAAATCTTATCTTCTTCAAATGTGAGTTTTGGCAATTCTTTTACAAGATTCTTTTTGCTTAATTTTGAAATCAACTGCATACTAGCATGCCCTAGCCTACGATGCCAAAGCCAACTAGTTTCACTTGCCTTGGCTTTCCTAGCCACTAGGCATTGACCACTTTCCATGGCTAGATCATCAAGATCAACCATGTAAATGTTTCCATGCCTATGACCAGTGAACTTGATGCCATCGACATCTAGACTAGATACCATGCACAAAGATGATTCAAAAATTACTTTAAAACCCTTATCACAAAACTGACTAATGCTAAAAAGATTATGCTTCAAGCCATCAACAAATAATACATTATCTACATAAGCATTAGGGGTGATATGGATTTTACCAATCCCGACGATTTTGCCTTTTCCATTATCACCAAAAGTAACGTTTCCACCATCAATAGCTGCTAGTGATGAGAATTGCTTCACATCCCCAGTCATGTGCCTTGAGCAACCACTATCCAGATACCACAATCTTCTTTTATTTTTGGTTGCAAGGCACACCTGCAAAAATTAATCAAGTTGAAACTTTAGGTACCCAAGTCATCTTGGGTCCTTTAGGGTTAGTCAAATTGGTTCCTTTTGGAACCCAAATCTTTCCAAAGGTATTTAATTTTTTTCTATTACAAATATATGATTTATGTCCTAACTTACCACATGCATAGCAGGTAATATTAGAAGATGCAGGTATGAAAAAGTTTTTGTAAAGTTTTTGCTGATTGTATGGCTTAAATCCAAGTCCAGCTTTGTTAAACACTGCATGTTGACTATTTAAAAGCATGCTTAATTTTTCTGAACTAAAAGTAAACTTTTCTACAAAAGGTTTTACTTTTTCTAACTCTTCTTTGTAATTCTAATTTTGAAGCAATAGTTCTTTGTTTTGTTTTTCAATTTTCTCATTAGTTTTAAGACTTCTATTATTTTTCAAAGAATCATTTTCTTTTAAGAGATTTTCTTTATCATTTTTCAAGGTCTTTACATGTTCAGCTAATTTCTTGTTTTCTTGAATTAAATCTTCAATTTCAGTTGAAAACTTTTCTGAATTTTTGGTAAGCTCAAGATTTAGCATTCTTAATTTCTTATTTTTCAGTTTTAATTTTTCATATTTCATAACTAAATCATCAAAAGCATCATGCAATTCATTGAAAGTAAATTCAATTTCAGGTTCAGAATTTACCTCATTATCTTCATTGGCCATGAAACACCGGTTGGCGACTACCTGCTGCTCTTCATCACTGCTGGAGTCCTCACTCTCACTCCAGGTAGCCATCATGGCTTTCTTTCTCAACATCCTTCGACTTTTTTTAAGCAAAGGGCAATCCGTTTTATAATGTCCAGGCTTCTTGCACTCGAAGCAGATGGGTGGATCCCTTTCTTTTTCTTTCTCTTTTTCTTTATTGTGATCACCTTTTTGTGGCCTTTTCTTGTAGAAGCCCTTCTTCTTTCTCATGAATCTTTTGAATTTCCTTGTAATAAGGGCTGTCTTATTCTCATCAGCTTCTTCTTCTGATTCATCGCTTGACTCTTCCTTTGTAGTGGACTTGAAGGCTATGGCTTTCTTTTTCTTGTCATTGTCCACTGTCTTCTGTTTTAGTGAAAGCTCGTAAGTCATCAGTGATCCAAGAAGCTGCTCAAGAGGTAGAGTATTGACATCCTTGGCTTCTTCTATGGCTGTTACTTTCGCATCCCATGAAGCCGGAAGAGACCTGAGAAGTTTGTTAACCAGTTTACCATTAGATATAATTTTTTCCAAACTCCTCATACCATTTACTATATTTGTAAATCTAGTATACATTTCACTGGTACTTTTAGTTGGCTCCATCCTGAACATCTCATATGTATGAATGAGCATGTTCACCTTTGTGGTCTTCACTTGGTGTGTACCCTCATGGGTAACCTCAAGTGTATCCCAAATTTCTTTGGCGGAAATACAATTTGATATTTTGTTGAATTCACTAGGGTCAAGTGCACAGAATAGCAAATTCATCGCCTTAGCATTTAACTCAGCTTGTTTGATGTCATTGTCATCCCATTCTTCTTCAGATTTTGGGGTGATAATGCCATTAACCAAGTGAGTGGGCTGATGAGGCCCTTTAGTAATTATTCTCCATATATGATAATCTACAGCTTGTAAAAAAATACGCATACGAGTTTTCCAGTATGTGTAGTTTGTGCCATTAAAAAAAGGAGGGCGATTTGATGCTTGTCCTTCAACTACACCCATTCCAATTGGGGCGGCCATGATCTTTCACTCAAGATCGTTGGACCTACAAGAGAGTACCGATGCTCTGATACCACTTGTTGCCCAGATATGGTGCCCAAGAGGGAGGGTGAATTGGGTATTTTAAAAATTAAAGCAATATATGTGCTATCAAGTTCAGATGTGAAGAGTGATAGTGCTCAAGAAATTATGCAACGGAAGAAATGAAATAAAACAACAATTAAAGAGCAAAATAAGATAAAGAGTAAAGCAATGCAAACACACAAGAAGTATAGTGGTTCGGTGCACCTAGCACCTACATCCACTCCCCAAGCTCCACTTGGGAATTTTCACAATAATCTTTAGATTACAGCCGACTTGTTTTATCAGGCTCACAAGTCAAAACCTTACACACTTGTTTTGGCTTCGGGCTTACAAGCAACCCTAGTTGGTTTTATCAATTGGCTCACCAACAAACCTCACACACTTGTTTTGGCTTCGGGCTTACAAGCAACCCTAGTTGGTTTTATCAATTGGCTTACCAACAAACCTCACACTAGTTTCAAATTCCCTTGAAACTAGCCTAAGACAAATAAATATGAATACAATGAATAAAACAAGACAAACTCCTTTTGAGCAAAAAGTAATTCGATGTAGCTCTTGATGGAGACTCTTCAAGCCTTTCTCTTGGAATCTTTGGACCTCACTAAATGCCAAATACTTGAAAGTTGGATTCCTCAAAGATGGAAAGCTTTTGGCTAAGGAATCTCTTGGTTTTCTCACTCTTTTGGCTTGGAATTGATTGAAGGCTTTGTACTTTGACTCTAAACTTTTTCACTTTGTCTCCTTGTCTTTTTTGAAGTTTGGTGGAGGTTAAATACCTCATTCAAGCTGAAACAAGTTCACAAGACCGTTACTTTGGGATCCCATTTATCAGGCAAAGAATGAAGGATCTTCTGAACTAGATCTGCATTAGAGTATACCCTGCCAAGACTCTTCAAACCGTTAATAATATCTGTAAATCTAGAGAACATGGCAGAAATTATTTCAGAAGGTTCCATTTTAAACAATTCATAATTATGAACTAAAAGATTTATCTTGGAGGTTTTCACTTGAGAAGTTCCCTCATGGGTCACTTCGAGTTTATCCCAGATTTTCTTTGCTGAAGAGCAAGTAGAAATTCGATTGAACTCGTTTGCATCCAAAGCACAATATAATAAATTCATTGCTTTGGCATTTAATTCCCCCATCTTCATGTCATGATCATTCCAGTCCTCTTCAGGCTTAGGGATGTCCACGCCATCAACTTTAATTATGGGAATGTGTGGCCCTTTCAAGATGACCTTCCATAATTGAAAATCTACTACTTGTATGTAAATCTTCATTTGTGCTTTCCAATATGAATAATCAGTGCCTGTGAATAGTGGAGGTCTATTTGTTGACTAGCCTTCGGTCAAGGATGTACTCATGGGATGAGCCATCAATCTTTACTCAAGTAATCAGAGACATTGCTCTGATACCAGCTGTTGCCCAGGTGGCTTTTTTCAAAGAGGAGGATGAATTGGGAATTACAAAATTTTCGCAAGTATGTGCACAAGTAATTCCTTTTAGTGGTTAGGTGCTGTGTTAATCAAAGAATAAATGTAGAAGCTAAAAGGTAAATCAAACACAACACAAACAAAGCAGGTTTATAGTGGTTCGGAGCAACCCAGCTCCTACGTCCACTACCCAAGTTCACCACTCGGGATTTCCACTATATCTTCCAAACCAAAATACAGTCAGATTGTTTTACAGGCTCACAATCCCAACCTCTACACTTTGGTTTTTAAAAACGGGCTCACCAAAGAAACCCAAACTAGGTTTTCACAGGCTCATCTAGAACCTCTACACTTTGGTTTTTAAATAGGCTCACCAAAGAAACCTCTACACTCTGGTTTTTACAGGCTCATCAAAGAAACATATTTGGTTTTTAAAACCGGGCTCACCAATAACCCATATATTCTAAAAAATAGAATAAAGAAGCAACAATAAAGACAATCTCTGTTGTCTGGGTGGTTGCCAATATAGCTCGAGTGAAGATCCACTAAATGCTCTTCAATGCACTTCAATGGCTTCCTTGCTTTCCTCAAAAGATGCTTCAAGCTTCTGGTAAGAGTTGTTGTAGGCTTGAAAGTAGACTTTAAAGCTCAAGTGCTCTCTCTTTTTTCACTTCAATAAGTGTTAAATAAATGCCTAATAATTCATTAGTCTCTTCAAAGATGTTCTCATATCTTATTTATAGAGACTTCAACTGCCTTCCCTTGATTTTGAATGTTGTAGACCGTTGGGAGGAGACAGGTTACCGTTAGAGCACTTTTGGAATTCAAAAACTAAGAACTGGAACTATCCGTTGGAGGTGACCCCATCATTCCAATCGGCTCGGACAATCTTCGAGTCGGCTCGGATCAAGTTTGGGTCGACTGAGCTGAATGTCGGTCGGCTAGCTTCCACAGTTGAGAAAATACCTTACTCTGGACGAGTCAGCTAGGTTGGAATCCAGTTGGCTCAAGTCTCAGAGGCTCTTAGACCATTCTCAACCAAGTTCTGGACGAGTCTGCTGGGCTGAATTCCAGTCAACTCGGATCCCTAAGAATCTCAGAACGTTCTCAACCATGTCCTAGATGAGTCGGCTGGGACTTGGTGCCAGTCGGCTTGATCTGTGTGCCAGAGAACTTCTTTCCTGTGCCAGTGCCAGAGTCGGTTGGGTCTTCCATCCAGTCGGCTCAAAATTGGTTCTTCAGCCAGATCAAACTCTATCTTCCAGAACACTTGTCCCATGCTTTGAAGACTTCTTTCAAGGACTTCTTATAATAAATTCAAGAAAAACTGAAGCTTGAAAACTACTAGAAGTAACCCTTAAACTTGATTTGCATAGGAATCTTTTATAAGGTTCTTCTTTACAAGATTCTAAATACTTTACAACACAACACAAGGCAATAAAGATTATAGGATTTAGAAAGTATGTCAATGTAGTTGTCCTACAAAAACTTGTCAATCATTTGAAGAGTTGTTAGATAACCAAATGTATGCTCCAATGTTTTGTTATCATCAAAATCACTTTAGGGGTCAACACATGCAGTATTTATGGCTTCCGCCCAAAAATATCTAGGTAAGTCATTTTCACAAAGCATGGTGCGTGCCATTTCTTCAAGGGTTCTATTTTTCCTTTCTACCACCCCATTTTGTTGAGGTGTCCTAGGTACAGAAAAATTATGATGAATGCCATTTTCAATACAAAATTTATCAAAATCAGCATTTTCAAATTCGGTTCCATGATCACTTCTCAAAGATACGATTGAAACACCATTTTCATTTGAAACTCGTTTGTGAAATTTAATAAATTCAGAAAGTGTTTCATCTTTATGTGCTAAAAACATGACCCATATAAATCATGAGAAATCATCTACAATAACTAGACCATACTTCTTATCTCCCAAACTAGATGTTCTAGTTGGTCCAAAGAGGTCCATGTGAAGCAACTCTAAGGGTCTAGATATAGAGATTACTCCTTTTGGTTTGAAAGAGGATTTGGTTTGTTTTCCAAGTTGACATGCACTGCAAATCTTGTCTTTTTCAAAACTGAGTTTAGGCAAATCCTTTATCAAATTCTTTTTGCTAAGTTTTGAAATCAAATGCATACTTGCATGTCCTAATCTACGATGCCAAAGTCAACTAGTTTCATTGATCTTGGCTTCCATTGCCACTAGGCATTGACCATTTCGAATTGGAAGATCATCAAGATCAACTATATAAATATTGTCATGCCTATAACCAATGAACTTGATGCCATTGTCATCTAAACTAGAAACAATGCACATAAAAGATTCAAAAACAACTTTAAAATCCTTGTCGCAAAACTGACTAATACTAAGCAAGTTATGTTTCAAACCATCAACATATAAAACATTATCAAGGTAAGAAGAGGGGGTGATATGACTTTACCAATACCAATAATTTTGCCCTTTCCATTATCACCAAAAGTTACATTGCCACCATTTTGATATTCGAGCGATGAGAACTGCTCCACATCTCCTGTCATATGCCTTGAGCAACCGCTATCAAGGTACCACATTCTTTTCTTGTTGGTTGCAAGGCATACTTACAATAAAGATCAAGTAGAGACTTTAGGTACCCAAGTCATCTTGGGTCCTTTTAGGTTAGTGGCATTGGTTCCTTTTGGAACCCAAACTTTCTTAATATTACTCAATCTTCTTTTGTTGCACACATTGGATTATGCCCTTTAATGCCACATGCATAACAAGTAATGGATGAAGATGCAGGCATAAAAAAATTTATGAAAAGTTTTTGTTTCTTATGAGTTCTAAACCCTAAACCTGCTTTATCAAAAACAACTCTTTGATTGTTCAAAAGCAAATTTAATTTTTCAGAACTATATGTAAATTTATCTACAAAAGGTTTTAATTTTTCAATTTCTTCTTTATATCTTTTATTTTCATCCAAAATTTCCTTGCTTTGTTTCGAAAGATTTTCATTTGAAACTGAAGAACTTTTCTTTTTCAGAACTTCTTTTTCCTTTTCAAGAACTAAAGTTTTATCATTTAATTTTTTATTTTGAAGAAGAAGACAGTCATTTTCATTAGAAATCTTTTGATTTGCTTTAGATAACTCCAAATTTTGCTTTTTCAAATCTTTATGTTTTGACTTTAGTTTTTGAAATTCTATAACTAATTCATCAAAAATATCATGAAGTTCATCAAAAGTAAATTCATTCTCTGTTTCAGATTGTACCTCATCATGGTCCGCCATCAGACAGAAGTTTGCCACTTCTTGTTATTCTTCCTCAAAGCTGGAGTCCTCACTATCACTCTAGGTTGCCATCATGGCCTTCTTTCTTAACTTTCTTCTGCTTTTCTTGAGCAAGGGACAGTCCACCTTAAAATGACTGGGTTTCTTACATTCAAAACAAGTGGGCTGCTCCTTCTCCTTCTCCTTGTCTTTTTTTTTACTTGGCTCATCTTTCAGGGGTTTCTTCTTGAAGTTGAACCTTTTGTTCCTCATAAACCTTCTGAATTTTCTTGCTATTAGAGCTGTCCCATCTTCTTCATCATCTTTTTTGGAGTCATCGCTTGATTCTTCTTTAGTAGTGGATTTGAAAGCGATCACTTTCTTCTTTTTGTCGACTTCCACATTCTTTTGCTTGAGGGAGAGCTCATAAGTCATTAGTGAGCCCAACAGTTGTTTAAGTGGAAGAGTGTTGACAACCTTAGCTTCTTCAATAGCTGTTACCTTTGCATCTCAAGAAATCGGTAGAGACCTGAGAAGTTTATTTACAAGTTCATCATTAGAAACAATTTTTCCTAGGCTTCTCATGCTATTCACAATATTTGTGAACCTAGTATATATCTCACTAATAGACTCAGTAGGTTCCATTTTAAACATTTTATACATATGAATGAGCATATTAACCTTGGTTGTTTTCACTTGGTGTATACCCTCATGGGTAACCTCAAGTGTATCCCAAATCTCCTTGACGGAGAGACAATTAGATATTTTATTAAATTCACTTGGGTCAAGAGAGCAAAATGACAAGTTCATAGCCTTAGCATTAAGCTCTATTTGCTTAATATCATTCTCATCCCAATCATCTTCCATCTTTGGAGTGAGAATGCCATTAACCAACATAGTAGGCTGATGAGGACCTTTTACAATTGTCCTCCACAAATTATAATCAATAGCTTGAATAAAAATATGCATGCATGTTTTCCAATACGTGTAATTTGTGCCATTGAAGAGTGGGGGATGATTTGAAGCTTGACCTTCAATTAAACCCATTCTTATTGGGGCTACCATGATCTTTCACTCAAGATCCTTGGACCTACAAGTGAGTACCGATGCTCTGATACCACTTGTTGCCCAGAAATGGAGTCCAAGAGGGGGGGTGAATTGGGTCTTTTAAAATTTAAAACAGTAATGTGAAGGTCTAGTGGTGTTTATGAGTAATAAATTCAATGCTCAAGATTAAATGCAACAGAAAGCAGTAAATCAAATGTAATAAACAAAGAGCAAGAGGGAAAGAGGGTAATCACATACAAACACAATATTTATAGTGGTTCGGTGCACACCTAGCACCTATATCCACTTCCCAAGCCATCCTTGAGAATTCCACTATAATCCAATCAAGATTATAGCCGACTTGTTTTTTTTCAAAAGGCTCACAAGTCAAAACCTATGTTGGTTTTGTCACTTAGGCTCACCAATAACCTTTTACACTTGTTTTGTTTTCGGACTCACAAGTTAACCCTAGTTAGTTTTATCCCTTTGGCTTATCAACAAACCACAACAACCTTCTTTCAAGACACCCTTGAAAGCAAGGTCAAATCACAAGACAAAAATAGATATACAGTTTCAAAAATAAGACAAACTCTCTTCAAGAGTAGAATGGAAGCTTTGAAGCTCGTCTTCTCCTTTGAATATCCTTCAAAAACACCTCTTTTGGAATGATGTAAGGATGATCTTGTAGGCTTTTTCAGGGAATCAAACTATAAATGACTCTTGATATGAAGCTCTTGAGAGAATATTGGCTTTTTGGCTTTGAATGGACTTTAATACACTTCAATGCCTTTAGAATGAAGTTGGTGGAGGATAAATATAACAAGAAACTTTCAAAAAATGGTTTGTGACTGTTGGAGCCTCGAATCTAGCCATTTGGAGCTTGAAAAGTGAGTTTTGCAAGTCAGAAAAATAGATCTGTTAGGGCTGTCAGGCTTCAAGTGTCGACACTTCGCTCATCAGGTGTCGACACTTGGCTGTTAGGTATCGACACTTGATTTCTAGGTGTCGATACTTGAACTTTCAAGTGTCGACACTTGATGCATAGGTGTCGACACTTGATACAAAAACCCTCCATTAGCAAAGTTCTGTATTTTCAAAAATCTCAGGCCTTGAGTCGATACTTGGAAATCTAAGTGTCGACACTTGAAATGCAAGTGTCGACACTTGAGTTCTGGGTGTCGACACTTGGCATGCCAAGGATTTTTCTGCATGCCAAATGCTGAAGTTTCGATACTTGACTTCCCAGGTGTCGATACTTGATTCTGAAAAATTCACAATCAAGTGCAATTTTAAGCCAAAAACATAAGTATTGATTTTGAAACTTAAATGAAACATAAACAAATAACAATTAAACATGTAAAAGTCCTTTTTTCATGAAGAGGATGTCTAGAATTATGAAAAATGCTCCATGCCATGCATGCCATGATACATAAGCTTTTGAGATTTTGAGGTGCTTTCTTCCTGAAAACTCATATCTTGAAATATACATTAGTATACAATATGCACTCAATGTTTTGTTATTCATCAAAATCACTGGGTGGAGCCAAAACGGCCTCAGGTTGGTCGGCTTTCAGTAGATCAGCCTCTAGTAGGTCGGCCTTCAGTAGGTCGGCTACCCATGAGTCAGCTAGTCTTCGGATAGGTTGGCCCCTAGAACAATGAGTATAGTAGCCAGTCGGCTCATTGGACCTTCGGTGGGAAACCCGTCAGGACCTCCATGAGAAATGATTGGTGGGAGCGTCAATCCGTATCAACCGGCTGAACGCCTTGTCCGGCCCAAGCTAGGCCGGCCGGATGGATATAACAGTTGCCCACCTGCTGCTGGGCTTTGAGGTGGCACGTGACCTCGAAGTGCAGGAGCACAGCTTTTGGTATGAATTGCGCCCGTTCAGGCTTGATCTGGGATCATCGCGATGGGTCGCTTCGAATCTCCCACGATCGGCCTCTTGGATAGATGTCGGCCCCTCATTGGGGGTGTAGGGGTCGCAGTTAATGGCAAAAAGGTGTCATGATGGAGAGTCAGGCTGGCAAGGGCACTAGCGAGAATGAGGGGATGCGCCGCACCACGGGACAGCATCTGGGTGGTCAGCTCCAGCTCTTATGTGACTCCTTCACCGTTGATTCAGCACTTACACAGATCACTGTCTGCCATTAGGATCGGCCTATCACTTCGGTCTTGGGGATGCGGATGGACGCGTCTCCCGATGGGGCGGTTGAAACGCCCACGAAGAGAGAGGCGATGCCCCCCCAGGGATCTATAAAAGGAGGGGTGACATGCTCTGGGAAGGTTTTCCGGCTGTGTTTGTGCTCTGCGAGAGAGAACTTCTCCTTCTTCCTCCATGAAACCCGGCTCTTAGGAGTTCATCTTCAGGTTAGCTCCTAAGTCCTCCTTCCTCTTCAATATTAATGGCGACCACTAGTAGGGGCCTAGTCCATAGACCTAGGCAGCCAGGATCGAGCGAGATCCCATCGACCATGACCCGGGAGCGGGTCGAGAACCTTAGGGCAGTGTACGAAATCCCCACCACCCTGCACCTCACATTGCCGGGCCAAGAGGGGAGAGCGAACAATCCGATAGGGTCGGGAACCTTACCAATGTACGAATCTCACCTCAAGGCCGGTTTGAGGTTCCCGTTGCACCCCTTTTTTGTAGAGGTCTTTAGGCACTATTGGATAACCCTGGCACAGTTAACTCCGAACAGCATCCGGATCATATGATGTTTTGTCATATTATGTCATAGGGCTGGACTTGAACCTAGGTTATCCCTTTTCAGAAATTTCTTCCTTTTGAAAAAGGACTTTAGGAGCCGGGAATGGTGGATGTTTAGTCCCCATCCCGGCCAAAAAATTCTGAAGTGTCTTCCGTTGACCGTCCACGGGTGGAAGTCCCTGTTCTTTCTTGTGAGCAATCTCCAACCCTGGGGGTTCGAGCCCTTGTGGAGGGAGCCATGGGTGAGGCTCTGAGAGGGGAGGTCGATCCTGATGGCCGACCAAGACAAATTCAATGAAATCAATGGAGCTGGCCCGACCGCGGCATTTGAACTGCTGGGCGAAGACCGCCTTCACCGGGCAGGGATCAGCTCCCAACGATTTTTTGGCAAGGGCCAAACTCTTTCCTCATGGTTTTCCCCCTCTGTCCTTGTCGCTTTTCTTTCTCTGACTAACCCTAAATTTCTTTGTAACAGGAGGGGGGATGAGAAAAGTAGACAAGGCCAAAGTCGTTCAGCGGGCGGTGCAGAAAAGGCCTGTCCCAGGGTCGGCCCCAACATCGACGGTCGAAAGACAGAAGAAAAGGTGGGAGGAGAAGCAGCCTGCACCTATCGTGGAACTAGAGTCCGACGAGGATGACTCCCCTCTTACTGAGGTGCGGGCTAGGAAGGCATCCGGGGCTTCATCTATCACCAGGGATTCGATCGCCCCACAGGAGCAGGAGCGGTCGGAGCTACCCGGTGCACCGGCCATGTCAGCCGTTGCGCCCGTC
The DNA here is from genome assembly GCA_021397845.1 of Areca catechu. Classification (NCBI taxonomy): domain Eukaryota; kingdom Viridiplantae; phylum Streptophyta; class Magnoliopsida; order Arecales; family Arecaceae; genus Areca; species Areca catechu. Next base: position 26,166,902 of record CM038043.1, read on the forward strand.
AGCTCGAATACATCTGGGCCCTTGGAGGACAAGGGAAAGTGGACAACCACAGAAGGGGCCGACGATGAGGAGGCCGAAGAGGAGTCCGACGAAGAAGTCCGCCAGGAGGAGTTCCAGCATTGGAATGCTCTGGACCACCACCGGAGAGCACGGAGCCTGCTTAGGGGGGCGATGACCAACATCGACTGGGAGCGGTCAATCCAAAGGAACTTGAGCGATGTGGTGGTAGAATCCTACCGCAATCTCATGCGGGTAAGGCATCCTGCTTGATCCTTCGTATTTTTTTTTTCTGCTCTAATTTAGCTTCATATTTGCAGCTCCTCCATGACATTTCTTTGATGGACGACAGTATCGGCCGGGTACTCCATGCAGCGAAAACCTCGGCCAGAAGAGTGCAGGAGCTGGAGGTGACTCGAGCTGCCATGGAGGCAACCCAAGCCGCCATGGAGGCGTCTCTGAAATCTGTGGAGGAGAGGTCGTCGGCCGCCCAAGCAGAGGCCAAATCATCGATGGAGGCCTTGAAGGAGGCAGAGGGCCGACTGGCCGACTGGGAGGCTAGACTGAAGAAGAGGAAAGCGAAGGTGGCTTCCCTCACCCATCGGCTGCAGGAAGAGGAGGGTCGGTTCTCGGAGGCCGACAAGAGAGCGCAGGTCGAAAGGGCAACGGTGGTATAGCTGACGACCCAGCTCGAAGAAGCCAGGGAGCAGGCCGCAAGGTAGGTCCGGGATGCGGTAATGGCATACAAGGCCTCCTCCGACTTCGACCAGGAGGTCAAAGAGGCAGCATCGGATTTCTACAGAGAAGGCTACGACGACTACTTGAAGAAGGTGGCCCTACTTTTCCCAGAGCTGGACCTGTCAGGTGCGGAGCTGCAGGGGCCTACGGAGGAGGGAGAGCCCCAAGCTGAAGGCGAGACGGAGGAGGCCAGGGTCGAAGTAGAGGCAACAGATGTCCCGGTCGAGCCCCCAAGCGCTGCAGTCCCTGTTATCCTTCCAGTTGTAGTGGACGGGGCCGAAGTTGGGGCCCCTGATGCACCTTCCGTGGGTCCGACCTAAGGGGTTTGTAAAGGTCCAACCCACCTTTTGTAAGCGTATGCTTTTGAATTTAATGAAAGACTTTACAGTTGTCTCATGTGTATATGTGTGGAATAGATGCTTTTCTTTCAAAATCCTTCTAGGTGTTTCCAGTCAGCTTCTTCGTACCACAGGTTGCTTTTTTTTTCTTCCGAAATTTTTCTAAGCATTTTCGGTCGGCTTCTTCGTACTGCAGGTCACATTTTTCTTTTAGAATTTTCCTAAGTGTTTCCGATCAGCTTCTCCGTATCATAGGCCACCCTTTTTTCCAAACGGTCATTCGATGCCGGTCCAAATTAGAAACCTTGAAAAATTCCCAAGTATTTTTGATCGGCCTTTTGAGGTCCGAAGATAAAATGTTGGCAACTGTTTAGTTCGAGCTCATGAACCAGGAGACTTTCTCCCAGCTTGATCTGTCAGCTACCTCGGGTTTGCCATATGTTCTTCACGCGGTTCCGCATGGGCCATGTGTGGTGATTACCGATCAGAGTCGGACTTTCGGAGTGGACTACCCTAGAGCCTCTACCGACCAGAGTCAGACTTTCGGAGTGTGCTATCCTAGAGCCTCTGTCGACCGAAGTCAGACTTTCAGAGTGGGTTGCCCTAGAGCCTCTACCGACCGGGGTCGGACTTTCGAAGTGGGCTGCCCTAGAGCCTCTGCCGACCGGGGTCAGACTTTCAAAGTGGGCTGCCCTAGAGCCTCTACCGATTGGAGTCGTCTTTCGGAGTGGGCTGCCCTAGAGCCTCTACCAACTGGGTTCGGACTTTCGGAGTGGGCTGCCCTAGAGCCTCTACCGACTAGAGTCGAACTTTCAGAGTGGGCTGCCCTAGAGCCTCTGCTGACCGGAGTCGGACTTTCGGAGTGGGCTGCCCTAGAGCCTCTGTCGATCGGGGTCAGACTTTCGGAGTGGGCTGTCCTAGAGCCTCTACTGACCGGAGTCGGACTTTTGGAGTGGGCTGCCCTCGAGCCTCTACTGACCGGAGTCAGACTTTCGGAGTGGGCTGCCTTAGAGCCTCTACCGATCGGGGTCGGACTTTCGAAGTGGGCTACCCTAGAGCCTTTGTTGACTGGAGTCGGACTTTCAGAGTGGGCTGCCCTAGAGCCTCTGCCGATCGGGGTCGGACTTTCGGAGTGGGCTGCCCTAGAGCCTCTACCGACCGGGGTCAGACTTTCGGAGTGGTGATGGAGGGAACTGTAGACTTTATTGATAGTACTTGCGAAGGTTGTCTACATTCCACGAGCGCGATATTTGCTGCCCGTCCTACTGCTCAAGCTGGTAGGTCCCGGCTCGGACTACTTCACTGACTCGATAGGGACCCTCCCAATTAGGAAAAAGTTTTCCTTGCTCGGTCGGCCTTGAAATCTCCGTCCTCTGCAAGACCAAGTCTCCAACTTGGAAGGTTCGCGCCTTAACCCTCGAATTGTAATATCGAGCCATCTTCTGCTGGTAAGTTGCCATCTTCATTCTTCCCGTAGCCTAGTTTCCTCCAGCAAATCCAGGTCAGCCCTTCATTGCTCCGAATTGATCAGCTCGGTGAGGTAATCAACCCGCAGGGATTGCAAAGAGATTTCTATGGGGATGACTGCCTCACTTCCATAGGTCAAGTTGAACGGAGTTTCTCCAGTTGCCGTTCGAGCGGTAGTCTGGTATGCCCATGGTACCGAATGAAGCTCTTTCGCCCAAAGTCCTTTGGCTTCATTTAGCCAAGTCTTCAACACATGCAGGATCGTCCGGTTGGTGACTTCAGCCTCTCCATTAGACTGAGGGTGGCCGACCGAGGTGAGCCGATGGGAAATGTGGTATTGCTGGCAAAAATCTCAGAACCTTGAGTTGTCAAATTGCCTTTTATTATCCGTGATGATTGTCCGTGGGATGCCAAACCTGAAGATAATGCAATTTTGGATGAAGTTCTCCACCTTGGCTTCTGTTATCTGCGCCACTGCTTCAGACTCCACCCATTTGGTAAAGTAATCGATGGCCACAAGGAGGGATTTTCGTTGGCCGGACGCTGGGGGAAAGGGTCCCAGGATGTCCATGCCCCACTGGGCAAATGGCCACGGTGCCGTAAGTGGGGTCAGTTGGCTGGCGGGCCTCTTTTGGACAACCGAATACCTTTGACATGCGTCACACCTCTGCACGAAGTCTGACGCGTCCTTTTGAATTGTGGGCTAGTAATATCCTTGCCAGATAATTTTATAGGCCAGGGATCTTCCTCCAAGGTGGTCACTTCAAATGCCTTCATGCACCTCCCTGAGCGCATAGTCTGCATCGGTCGGCCCTAGGCACTTCAGCAATGGTTGTGAAAATGATCGCTTGTAGAGAGTCCATCGAGGATGACTTATTTAGAGACTGTCGAGCGTATATGCTTGGGTTCATCCGGGTTGTCTGGAAGAGTGCCCTGAACCAGGAAGGTACGGATTGGGTCCATCCAAGATGCATCCTGCTCAACCTGATGGATGCCGGTCGGTTCTTCAGCAATGCTTGGATGCTGCAGATGCTCCACAAAGGTCCGGTCGGAGGTGTCGACCACAGCCATGGCTAACCACGACAAAGCGTTCACCCGGTGATGCGGCAAGCATATGATTAATGTTTTGAATATGGTTTGTAGAGCAATGAATCCTAATTACACTAGCATTGTACTCATCATAATAAGACTTAAGGATTATAAGAAATTGGACTTTTACTTGATTAGACACAATCCTAAACTAAGAAGGAAGAAGATCTAGACAATAGGGGCTAATGATTGTGGACTTACCTTGATGAGCTTTCCAACCTTCTTTTGATTCATACCTTGAAACTACCAATGCTCAGAACTGAAGAATCTGGATAACAGAGATCAGAACCCTGGACTTGGAGCTTCAGCTTGTTTGTTCTTTGTTAAGGTGAACCCTGTTCACAACTCAAGGACTTCGAAGGACCCTGCAATGAAGATCAAAGTTAAGGAAGAAGGATAGGAACATATAGAAGGGATGGGAGAATTGATGAACTAAGAACAGAAATTTGAGTAGATCTGGCCGACTCCAATGCCTTCACTTGAGCTTGGAAGATGCTTTGCTAGGGAAAAAAAATGGTTTTGGCATGGAGGAAGAGGATGGAAAACTTTCACATAAGAAAAAAATACAAAACAACTTCTACTTCCAAAATTTCAACTTTAATTTTCATTCATTCCCAAAATCAATCTCTTTTACAATGGGCGTCCAAGGCTTTTAATAGCCTCACAAAGCTAGCTTTTGAAATTTAAAAACTCCCCAAATCGAGGAGGATTACAAGGGGGGTTGGAGGATTTGGTGGAGAGTTTGGAGGGATGTGGGGGGGTTGGAGGATTTGGTGGAGGACTTGGAGGCATGTGGCCAACCTCCTTGAATTTGAATCTTCCTTGTTGGCGCCCAAAGGGTGATGAGGTGGCTAGTGAAGTGGCACCTGATGACGTGGCATGGTGAGGTGGTCTTCTACTTGGATAAGAATGACATGTGGCGCCCAGTGGTCCTGGTTGATGGTCCTTTTCTCTTGCTTGGTTGATGTGTCTTCTCTTCTTCATGTGGTCAAATTCTGGGGTCTAGAATTTGAGTCTTGTTGCTGGCTTTCATGGCTTTAAGACTTGATTATACTTAACTCAACTGAATTAGACTTAACTCAACTGAACTGACTTGACTGACCTAGACTTTAAAACTTGAAATGGACTTACAGGAAATGAAATTTTAAAAGTAATTACAGGACTCAATAAACACTCTTGATTTGATACTCAAAATTAATTACAGGACTCTTGAAAAGAAAATGACTCTTGAAAATAAAATATTTTTGAACTAAAGGATACAAGGTAACCTAATTATCTTCGATCCAAATTGGGATAAGGCTAACCTTGTTGGAGTGAAGTTTCTTTCGGCTTCTGGTGTCCACACCAATTCTCCTGGGGTGGGCAGAACTCGACCCAGTCGAGTATGGTTCAGTTTTGCCCTGGTAATGCTCGAACAAGTCTGGGTTAAGTCTTTGCAGGTCCTCTCGAGTAATCCAAGAGTTGTCGGACTCAGGTCGACCTTGCCATTGAACTAGGTATCGCTGATAATTTTTATTCCTGGTAGTAATGATCTTGTCATCCAAGATTCTCTCAATCCTCTCTCTCTGCTCAGGTAAGGTTGGTGGTGGACACTCGGAAATATGTTCACTCTCAATGAAAGTTTCTGGCTCAAAAGGCTCACTAGGTATTAGTAGCGGTTCTTTGTATTCTACTAGGTCTGAAACATTGAAGGTTATACTAATACCCATATCAGGTGGAAGTTCCAAAACATATGCATTAGGCCCTATTTTCTTTAAGATCTTAAAAGGTCCCGCTCCGCGGGCATGCAGCTTCTTTATGGTTCCAGGGGGAAACCGTTCAGGGTTGAGCCTAATCATCGCATAATCCCCTTCACAGAATTCTTTAGCCCTCTTATGTGAGTCAGCTAAGTGTTTGTAAGTTTCATTGCTCAGGTTGATCTTATTACTGATTTCTTTATGTAGATTTGTGACATGCTGTGCAAAAGACTCAGCAGACTCAGAGACTCGTGTGTGAATAGGTAGTGGGATTAGATCTAAAGGCTTCCTAGGCTTGCAACCATGGACTATCTCAAAGGGACTTTTGCCCGTAGATCGATTGACCGAACTGTTGTAAGCGAACTCAGCACGTGGCAATAACAAATCCCAGTTTCCTAGACTTTCTCCCACTAGGCATCTCAGCAAGTTCCCTAGACTTCTATTTACAACCTCGGTTTGTCCATCAGTCTGGGGATGGTAGGCAGTGGAGAATTTCAGTCTGGTTCCTAATAGGTGCCAAAGGGTTTTCCAGAAGTAACTTGTGAAGCGGACATCCCTATCAGAAACAATGATTTTTGGTAACCCGTGGAGTCTGACTACTTGATCAAGAAAGAGTTTGGCTATCCTAGAGGCATCAGAAGTTTGGGTGCAAGGTATGAAATGGGCCATTTTTGAAAACCGGTCGACCACCACAAAGATTGAATCATGTTTTCGAATGGTCTTGGGTAATCCTAGAACAAAGTCCATGCTTAGATCCTGCCATGGACACTCAGGTACAGGTAATGGAGTGTATAGCTCGGTATTCTTCTTTTGTTGCTTTGCAACAGCACATGTCCTACATCGGGCTACAATGTTTGCTACTTGTTTCTTAAGACCTGGCCAGTAAAATTGTTCCTCAACAGCCAAGATAGTCTTGTTTCGTCCGAAGTGGCCAGCCAAACCTCTCGCATGTATCTCCCAAACTAAAAAATCTCTTAAGGAGGTTCTTGGGATGCAAAGCCTATTCTCTCTAAAAAGATAACCATCTAGAAGGGTATAGTCACTATGATCACTAGATGGTCCTTGACGCAAAACCTGATAAATTTCATCAAAATCTGGACAGGTTTCGTACTGCTCCTTAAGTCTTTCAAAACCTATGACTTCAGTACTGACTGAAGTTAAAAGTAACGTTCTACGACTTAGGGCATCAGCTACCTTATTATCGATTCCTGATTGATGCTTTAGGACAAACGTATAGGATTGGATGAACTCTACCCATTTGGCATGCCTAGGGTTTAGTTTCTTTTGGGAACTCAAAAACCTAAGGGCTTCATGGTCTGAAAATAAAACAAATTCTTGCGGTAGGAGATAATGCCTCCAATACCTTAATGCTTGCACTACCGCATAAAGCTCCCGATCATATGTGGAGTATTTTTTCCTGGCTTCATTCAATTTCTCACTAAAGAATGCTACGGGATGGTTCTCTTGACTCAGAACTCCACCAATACCTACTCCCAAAGCATCGCATGCTACTTCAAAGACCTTAGAAAAATCGGGTAGTCTTAAGACTAGTGCTTGGGTCATCTTATCTTTGATGTGAAGGAAGGCCTTATCAGCTGATTTCGTCCATTCAAAGTGGTCCTTCCTAATACAATCCGTGATAGGAGCAACTATGGTGCTAAACCCTCTAATAAATCTTCGATAAAACGTAGCGAGGCCATGAAAACTTCTTACTTCATGAATATTATTGGGTGTTGGCCACTCTACAATTGCCTTAACCTTCTCAGGGTCAGCGGATACTCCTTCAGGGGTCACAACAAATCCTAGGAAGATAACTCTAGTAGTCATGAAAGCACATTTCTTTAGATTGGCATAGAGGTTATCTTTCCTAAGTGCTAAGCATACCTGCCTCAGATGTTGTTGATGATCTTCTCTAGTCCTACTATAGATAAGTATGTCGTCAAAGTAAACGACAACAAATTTTCCAATAAAGGCTTGTAGGACTTGGTTCATGATTCGCATAAAAGTGCTAGGGGCGTTTGATAACCCAAAAGGCATGACTACCCATTCAAATAACCCATCCTTAGTTTTAAAGGCAGTCTTCCATTCATCCCCTAGTCTGATCCTAACTTGGTGATAGCTGCTCTTCAGGTCAATCTTAGAAAATATAGTTGCACCGGCCATCATATCTAACATATCATCCAAGCGGGGGATGGGAAACCTATACTTCATCGTGATTTTATTTATGGCACGACTATCAACACACATTCTCCATGTGCCATCTTTCTTAGGGGTAAGTAAGGTTGGGACTGCGCATGGACTCAAACTCTCCCTAATGAATCCTTTCTTTAGGAGTTCTCCTACTTGACGTTGTAATTCTTGGTGCTCGGTAGGGTTCATTCTATAATGGGAAAGGTTCGGTAGGGTTGCTCCGGGGACTAAGTCTATCGCATGTTGTATATCCCTAAGAGGTGGGAGTTGGTCGGGCAAGTCATCGGGGAACACATCTTTGAACTCCTCTAGCACTTGACTGACTTCTTGAGGTTGTTCTTTTGAAAGAGGTTCTTGATGATCCTTAATGGTTAAAATCCAAACAGGTGACCCATTGCTAATTTCTTTCTCCATTTCTCTAGCAGTGATCACATTTATCCCCTTTTTCTTATCACTCAATTGGCTTGATCCTCTCTTAATGGGGTTCTTAGGTGGAGAAGAATGGATTACAATCTTCTTTCCATTATGAGTAAACGAGCATGAATTAGAACGACCATAGAGTGTTACGTCAAGATCGTACAACCATGGTCGGCCTAAAATTATGCTACTTACTCCCATTGGAAGTACATCACACCATACTTTCTCCAGGTAAGATTGAAACTGAATGGTTACTAGGCACCTAGACTTAATGAAAATCATGGTTGAGTCTATCCAGGATACCTTATAGGGATTAGGATGGGGTACGGTGGGCAATCCTAGGTTTTTAACTGTGTTGGTGGATATGGCATTGACACAGCTACCGCTATCTAAAATGACTTTGCATACTTTCTCACCTATCTTAATGAATGTCTGTAGGATGCTAGTCCTACGCCAATCTTCTTGGGTTTTAGCTTGGGTGAGAATACACCTAACCACTCTTAACAGATCTTGATCTACCAGGACTTCCTCATCCTCATACTCTTCAGCCAAGTTCTCATCTGCCTGGTATACTTCCTCCTCAAATTCACCTTGGGATTCTACGGCTTCCTCTTCTACTTCGCTTATGTGTAGGGCTCTATTAGGACAGTTGCTAGAATAGTGACCCACTTTGTTACACTTGAAACATGCGTTTGGAGTTCTTTGGGTCTCAGGTGTTTTTCCCTTGTCATCTCTACGGGTCACAGGCACATTAGGATTGGGTCGGTTGAATCTAGGCTGATTGGATCCTGACTGCTGATAAGGTGCACTAGTCCTAGGGGCTTCGGGCCTACGATAGACTGGACCTCTATGGAATCTCTCAGCATCCCTAGCTATTTGATAGGCCAATTCTAGGTCATGTACCTCTCTCATGAACAATTCTCTTTGAATTTCTTCCCTCAGTCCGGCTCTAAATCTAGACAAGGTCACCGACTCAGATTCATCAACATTGCACCTCATAACGAATTCGTCAAACTTCGCTATGTACTCTGCGACACTCCTATTTCCTTGAGTAAGTCTTTGCCATTGATCTAGGAGTCTTTGGTGGTAGGACATAGGAAGGTATTTCTCCCTAAGCCTAAGTTTCATAGCTCGCCAGGTCACTATGGGCACATCACCTCTCTGTCTAGTGAGTCTCTCAATGTTTCCCCAATATAACCTAGCTTGGCGCACAAGTTTAAGCTTTGCAAACTTACACTTGTGCTCTTCACTCATCTCAAACCAGTCAAAATACTGGTCCATCTCACCTTCCCAATCAATGTAGATCTTTGGATCTAAAATTCCATCAAAGGTGGGAGCTTCTAGCCTAATGTTCTTCATGGTTCGGTCATCTTGATCAAAGTGAATTGGGGTGGGTCTCCTGACATTGGGTTCATAGTTAGGCTCATGATGGAATCTCCTTGGGTTGGGCTCGATGGTTTGACCAGGGTGGGGTCATCTAGGAATTGGATCATAAAACTGATCTTGGGGAGCTCTCCTAGGGTTTGTTTCGTAGAGAGGGTTTTGATATGGAATCCTTCTAGGGTTCAATGGGGTCTCGAGTTCAGGTGCAAGACTTGGCTCAGGCTCAGTCTGGGCTTCATGATTGCTTTATGGGGTTCTAGCCTCTAACTGATCCAACCTAGTAGTGATGTGGGCTAACTGCTCATTCATGTCTTGGTTGGTTTGTGCCACATTCTGATTTGTTTGGGCCAATTGCTCAGTTAAACTCTTAGTCAGTTGGGCCACTTGATCATTTAGGCCTTTGATAAAATTCCCTAAGTTTTGGTCCATGGCTACACTTGACTGGGCTTGGATTGGTGAATACGGTGTTCCTGCTCTAGTTGTCATGCATGCAAATGGACTCAAGTTCGAGTTAAGGTTTCCTAGACCTAGAGCACAAATTAGAAGTCTAATTAAGTGAACCAACTAGCTAGTAGTACTTATGGGACTTAGCCAGGTAGGTGGAGGGGAGTGTAGGTCCCTGATTGCCAACCTTAGACACCAATCTGAGATTGGCCAGGTAGGTGGACCAAATCACAAGCCCTGATGCACCAATCCTAGACACCAAGCCAGTAAGCACACACCAATTAGCTGACACAGTTAACTTGACCCTAACCTAAACCCAACTTGTTGGTGTCCCTAACCCACTAGGGCAATTAACGTTCTACTCAATTTTAATTAACGGGCTGGGATTGATATGCTGGTTGGTGATTTTTGGGCTAGGGACAGGTGATGAAACCCTGACCTATGTCAAATTGATGCCCTTAATTTGATTTCTCATGAGATGAATGAAATGCAAAGGTGCTGCAGAAGTGTGTTGCAATTTGAAAGTGGTGTGGAAAACGTGATGAAAAAAATGTCCAAAGATTCTGAAAAATTCACAAAGGATTCTAACTTATATGTTTCAATGTAGATGAAAGGAATTTTAAAACTAAAATACATACTAATCTAAGCAGATCCTACAAATGAAGATAAATAAAAAGGACAGAACATAACCCTAATGATAGTGTCGAACTGCAGAAATTTTTATTTTTTTTATAATTTTTTTCTGATGATGAAATTTAATATGGTGATAACTGACTTAAAAAGGAACAAGAAAAAAAATATTTCAATAAAAAATCAGTGACTTGCCTTTGGAGCTGCAGACGGATTACAGTAAACAGATGCAAATTTTCAGAAAACAGAACCTAATCAAACAAGTGCAATGGCTTACCCAAAACTTCAATCTAAAAACTCACGTCCGGCCAGGGGCTCATTATTCCCATGGGTCGTGACAGTGTACTGGAGTACACCCGCTCAGGAGGCGTGAATTTTAGATCTTGCTTGGATTTAAAGAAAACTATTCTACCCTAATGCAACCATGCTCTGATACCAATTTGATGCGGCACGCATATGATTAATGTTTTGAATATGGTTTGTAGAGCAATGAATCCTAATTACACTAGCATTGTACTCATCATAATAAGACTTAAGGATTATAAGAAATTGGACTTTTACTTGATTAGACACAATCCTAAACTAAGAAGGAAGAAATCTAGACAATAGGGGCTAATGATTGTGGACTTACCTTGATGAGCTTTCCAACCTTTTTGATTCATACCTTGAAACTACCAATGCTCAGAACTGAAGAATCTGGATAACAGAGATCAGAACCCTGGACTTGGAGCTTCAGCTTGTTTGTTCTTTGTTAAGGTGAACCCTGTTCACAACTCAAGGACTTCGAAGGACCCTGCAATGAAGATCAAAGTTAAGGAAGAAGGATAGGAACATATAGAAGGGATGGGAGAATTGATGAACTAAGAACAGAAATTTGAGTAGATCTGGCCGACTCCAATGCCTTCACTTGAGCTTGGAAGATGCTTTGCTAGGGAAAAAAAATGGTTTTGGCATGGAGGAAGAGGATGGAAAACTTTCACATAAGAAAAAAATACAAAACAACTTCTACTTCCAAAATTTCAACTTTAATTTTCATTCATTCCCAAAATCAATCTCTTTTACAATGGGCGTCCAAGGCTTTTAATAGCCTCACAAAGCTAGCTTTTGAAATTTAAAAACTCCCCAAATCGAGGAGGATTACAAGGGGGGTTGGAGGATTTGGTGGAGAGTTTGGAGGGATGTGGGGGGGGTTGGAGGATTTGGTGGAGGACTTGGAGGCATGTGGCCAACCTCCTTGAATTTGAATCTTCCTTGTTGGCGCCCAAAGGGTGATGAGGTGGCTGGTGAAGTGGCACCTGATGACGTGGCATGGTGAGGTGGTCTTCTACTTGGATAAGAATGACATGTGGCGCCCAGTGGTCCTGGTTGATGGTCCTTTTCTCTTGCTTGGTTGATGTGTCTTCTCTTCTTCATGTGGTCAAATTCTGGGGTCTAGAATTTGAGTCTTGTTGCTGGCTTTCATGGCTTTAAGACTTGATTATACTTAACTCAACTGAATTAGACTTAACTCAACTGAACTGACTTGACTGACCTAGACTTTAAAACTTGAAATGGACTTACAGGAAATGAAATTTTAAAAGTAATTACAGGACTCAATAAACACTCTTGATTTGAAACTCAAAATTAATTACAGGACTCTTGAAAAGAAAATGACTCTTGAAAATAAAATATTTTTGAACTAAAGGATACAAGGTAACCTAATTATCTTCGATCCAAATTGGGATAAGGCTAACCTTGTTGGAGTGAAGTTTCTTTCGGCTTCTGGTGTCCACACCACCCGGGAGTTCTGCAGTCGAGGTATATGGAGAATCTCGAAAGACTTGACCAAAGATGTAAAGCCTCGTACCTTGTCCAAGTACTTAGCCAGGGTAGGGTCCCTCGCTTGAAATTCTGATGCGGGACTAATATGCATGCAATTATTTTTGTGTGTTTTATATGTTGAGTTGAGTGATTAAATCCCAAATTTCAGATCAAAATAAGTTGTAGGGAATTATGTATAAATCTTTGAAGTCAAGCATGCAGATTAGAACCTAGAAAAGTAATAAAGAAGGATCGCTGGGGTTGAGAAGCCTCGGTTAGGGCAAGTTCTCCTACAATATAATTACTGCAGGTAGAGGGGGTGTACCTAACAATGTATGAAGTGCCCGGTGAAGATCGTAGCGAAGGGATCTCTCATTTCTCGATGGATGTGGCCTGGAAAATCGAGCCAAAGAACCGCGGATACCTGGCTTTCTGCTCGGTGGTCTGATTGAGGCTTGGCTGGAGTCGTTGGATTCGTAGGAACTCGAGGACCTGAAAATGACCTGTCAGGGGTTAGAACACTTAGAGAAGATCAAGAAAATAAAGAAAAATAGTAAAGAAGAGGTATCTTTTGGAGTAGGCGGCCAGGGTTCTGGAAGGTTGGCTGGCGGCAGGAAGATGGTAGCAGCACCGGGAAGAAGAAAACTCTCAAACCCCTTTATGCACACAGCAGGGTAACAATCAAAGCAATAGAAGAACTCAAGGTTTATTTTATATATCAAAATTAAGCTTCATACAAAAGACTAGGGTCCCTTAAATAGACCCTTAACCTTGGGCCCCAAGTAAGAGTACTTTAGACTTTACATAGGACTCCTTCTCCCTTTCAAACCTTAACTAGGAATATAAGGCAACATAGGTAGAAAATCCCTTAATCTTTACTCTCCCTCTTTTTGTCTTGGTTGGCCAAGGGGGTGACCATAAGTGGCCGACCAAGAGGAGGGTCACCATAAGAAATGACGCCCTAATTCCTTCCTGGGCTTGGGCTGGCCCAGTTTGCTTCCGGCTGGTCCAAGGCTTCAGGTTTGTTCTTGTTTTCATTTTCTCCTCTTGGGATATTCAAGTCTTCAAGCTGGGTTGGACTTGGGCCCAACTTCCATGTTTTTAATCAGGTTGGACTTGGTCTTCACTTGTATGATGTGGTCTTGAGTCTTCAATTTGCATGGACAGGACTCAAAAAATAAAATTAGCTCGACATGAGCTGACTAATATTGGACTGAACTAACTCAACATGAGCTGACTAATTATAGGACTCAAATAAAAACAACTCAGCTGGGCTAAGCTTTATTACAGTGGTCTCGAATGTCAATTAAATGATCCACAGAGGGTTGAGAAGCCTCTGCCTTATTTTGGTGCCTCTGGTGTCCGCACCAATTCTCCTGGGATGGGAGGAACTCGACCCTGTCGAGTGAAGATCAGACTGGCTCACATATCTCTCGAGAAGGTCTGGGTTGAGGCATTGCAAGTCCTCTCGAGAAATCCATGAATCGTCTGACTCTAGCCGGCCTTGCCATCAGACTAGAGAGCGTTGATAACCGCGACCCCGGGTCATAATGGCTTGATCGTCCAGGATATGCTCGATCCGTTCTCCTCTCTCAGGCCAATTAATTGGTGGACACTTTGGATAAGGATCACTCTCAATAGAAGGGATAGGTCCAAAAGCTTCACTGGGTATCGTTGCCAGTTTCCTGTACTCAACCAGGTCTATAATATTGAAGGTAGAACTAATGCCCATATCCGAAGGCAAATCTAACACCTAGGCATTTGATCCAAGCTTCTCTATCACTTTAAAAGGTCCGGCTCTATGAGCATGAAGCTTCTTTTAGGCCTAAGCCTAACCAAGATTGAATCCACTACATCAAATTCTTTGGTCCATCTTCGGGAATTAGCCAGTTGTTTCAAAATTAGTGTAGGTGGTGAACATGTTGGGCACATGCAGACTCTTAACAAGATGATGCAAAGGACTCAAACTAACACCTAATAGACTCGACTAAAGAGGTTTATTAGGTCTTAACTACCACTTGGGCATGGGGGCATGAGTCATGGTTGATGGATAACATGCAGAAGAAAATTTGCTAGTAACTCCTAATAGGTGCCAGAGGGTCTGCCAAAAGTAGGTAGCAAATGGGATGGGCTCTATGGATCCTTGCAACCTAGTAACCACAACAAAATGTAACCTAATAGTTCTAGACACATGAGAAGACTTAGGAAAGGGTAGGAAATAGGAAGTGGGTTCAGAATTAGTCTGGTAGGGTGGAGAAAAAGGTTTAGTTGGATAAAGTAGGATAAAAGATAGGGTGTCAGGAACTAATCCTATACTAATGAGGTTAACCTTATGAGGTTGAGCTATATCTACAGGGTTTGCATAATGGAAGGATGGGTCACCAATTTCGGGAAATAGGTCCTTAATGGGAACTATAGGAGGGGGCTCATCCTGAGGGTACTGATTCAAAGAGATCAGGTCCTTAATAAATTCTTCTAGTTTCTGTATTTTTGGACTAGTCTCTATAATTTGGCTTTCCTCTATGGTTTCCTTAGGTAAGGCTCGAGCAGCAGTACCTAGGTTCTCTTCCTCTATTTGTTCTTCCACTATAGCTTTGGGTTGGATGTGGTCAAGGTCAACTAGCTCTGGGTTGGTTTCTACCTGGGTATCTACTAAGTCAGCTAATTCGAGGTCTACTAAAGGTGTCTCCTCTTCTCCCACATACTCATCCACTAAGCTCACAATAGCTTCATATATTTCCGCTTTAATGTAAGCCTTGTCAATTAAAGGGATGGTAGGGGAAGGTCGACTAAGGGAAAATTGGCTAGGTCCCAGTTTCTGAGTATGGGCACTAATCCTGTTAGGTTCAGGTTGACTAAGGGGTAGTGGCTTATTACTGGGTTTAGATTTGGGGGTACTAGTCCTATGGGGTTCAAGTTGACTAGGGGAAACATGACTAGTACTAGGCTGATACCTAGGGGTTATGGGCTCCCTGGGCTCAAAGGACAAGGGCGCAGATCTATGGGTCATGGGATTATAGGATCGGGAGTTAAAGGATTTTGGGTCAGCTTTATGGGTCTTGGGTCTACTGGGCTCATGGGCTATGGGCTCATAGGTTCTAGAGTCATAGAATTTGGAGTTATAAGATCTATAGGTTGTGGGTATACTAGGTTTATAGGAAGTGGGTGCATAGGACTTATGTTCATAGGTTTTGGGTACATAGGTTCTAGGTTCATATAATTTGGGTAAAGGTGGCTCAGGTCTGGATCTAGTCTGGGTCCTATGGGTTTTCTCTAGGATTCCTCGTCGGGCATCTAGTTGATCAAGTCTATGATTGATGGATTGGACTAACCTCTCTCCAAGGGCATCAATTTTAGCATCAAGATGATCCATGGATTCAGCCATTTGTGAAGGAGGTGGGTGATATGAAACCCCTGATCTAGTGCTCATGCAAGACTCGATCAGACCGACTACAGCTGACTAGACCTAGAGTCCAAACTAGATGCTCAATCAGGGTGGCAAACTAGCTTATAGTAACCCTGTACTCAGCCAGGCAGGTATAAGGGGAGTGTTAGGTCCCTGATTGCCAAGCCTAGACACCAATCAGAGATTGGCCAGGTAGGCGGACCAGCACACAAGCCCTTTAGGATTGAATCCCTGAACCACCATTCTAGATACTGAGCACAAAGCACACATAGGTTAGCTTGACACAATGATCTGACACTTAGCCTGGACCCGACCAATTGGTGTCCCTAGCCCACTAGGGCAAATTAAGTCTAATCGATTTTAAGTTAGGCTTGGGACCGAATGCAGGGGATGTGGTTTTGGGCTAAGGAGAGGTGATCAAATCCTCCCCCATCTGACATAGAAAGAGTGCCCTTAAAGTAGATTATGCAATGATGGTAGGCAGATGATGCAAATTAGGGTTTAGTATTTTGGCTGTTTTTATATATGTAATTTTTTTTTGTCCTTTTGCAGAGATATGATTTGTAGCAAATGACCTAATATGCTAGAAACATACTAAAATTAGAAGATATGCAAAGAGATGCTAAACAAAACCCTAAAACTTTCAAACTTGTCTTGCTGAAAAAAAATAGAGCCAAAAATTTGCAGGCTGTATTTCGGCTTGCAGAAAACTCACAGACCGAAATAAAATCTGCAAAAATTTTTGAAATTACTTTGAATTATGTTCAATCTAGAAAAATAAATTTTAGAATTTTTAAAATTTTGATCAGGGAGAAATAATTAAAATAACAGAGCATATACGGACTAAAAAAATTGTAGAAAACAAGCCCTAATCTAAGCTCTGATACCAGATGATATGGGACTAATATGCATGAAATTATTTTTGTGTGTTTTATATGTTGAGTTGAGTGATTAAATCTCAAACTTTAGATCAAAATAAGTTGTAGGAAATTATGTATGAATTTTTGAAGTCAAGCATGCAGATTAGAACCTAGAAAATTAATAAAGAAGGATCGCCGGGGCTAAGAAGCCTCGGTTAGGGCAAGTTCTCCTACAATATAATTACTGGAGGTAGAGAGGGTGTACCTGACAATGTCTGAAGCACCCTATGAAGATTGTAGTAAAGGAATCTCTCGTTTCTCGATGGATGCAGCCTGGAAAATCGAGCCAAAGACCCATTGATACCCGGCTTTCTGCTCGGTGGTCCGATTGAGGCTTGGCTGGAGTCGTTGGATTCGTAGGAACTCGAGGACCTGCAAATGACTTGTCAGGAGTTAGAAAACTTAAGGGAGATCAAGAAAATAAAGGAAAATAGCAAAGAAGAGGTGTCTTTTGGAGTAGGCGGCCAGGGTTCTGGAAGGTTGGCTGGCGGCAGGAAGATGGTTGCAGCATCGGGAAGAAGAAAACTCTCAAACCCCTTTATGCACACAGCAGGGTAACACTCAAAGCAATAGAAGAACTCAAGGTTTATTTCATATATCAAAATTAAGCTTCATACAAGAGACTAGGGTCCCTTAAATAGACCCTTAACCTTGGAACCCAAGTAAGGGTACTTTAGACTTTACATAGGACTCCTTCTCCCTTTCAAACCCTAACTAGGAATATAAGGCAACATAGGTAGAAAATCCCTTAATCTTTGCTCTCCCTCTCCTTGTCTTGGTCGGCCAAGGGGGTGACCATAAGTGGCCGACCAAGAGGAGGGTCACCATAAGAAATGGTGCCCTAATTCCTTCCTGGGCCTGGGCTAGCCCAGTTTGCTTCCGGCTGGTCCAAGGCTTCAGGTTTGTTCTTGTTTTCATTTTCTCCTCTTGGGATCTTCAAGTCTTCAAGCTGGGTTGGACTTGGGCCCAACTTCCATATCTTCAATCAGGTTGGACTTGGTCTTCACTTGTATGATGTGGTCTTGAGTCTTCAATTTGCTTGGACAGGACTCAAAAAATAAAATTAGCTCGACATGAGCTGACTAATACTGGACTGAACTAACTCAACATGAGCTGACTAATTACAAGATTCAAATAAAAATAACTCAGCTGGACTAAGCTTTATTACAGTGGACTCGAATGTCAATTAAGTGATCCACAGAGGGTTGAAAAGCCTCTACCTTATTCTGGTGCCTCTGGTGTCTGCACCAAATTCGCCCTTCACTTGATTGACTACCAACTGGGAGTCAGAGAAGGCCTGGATTCTACTGATGCCCAACTCACCAGCTATCCTCAGCCCTGCAAGTAAAGCTTCGTACTTCGCTTGGTTGTTAGATACCTGAAATGCAAAGTGCAAGGCATACTCCAGACATTGCCCGTCGGGGTCGGCTAAAATCAGGCCTGCCCCACATCCAGCGAGATTGGAGGCTCTATCTACGTGTAGAGTCTAGGCGAGCTCGATCTCTCCTACTGGACCGGCCACAGGTACTTCAGCAATCAAAGGGGTGGCCTTCAGCCCCCATGTGCATTCTGTAATGAAATCAGCAATTACCTGGGCCTTCAAGGCCGATCGGGATTGAAAGGAGATGTCAAACTTGCCCGACTGACAACCCACTTAGCGAGCCATCCAGAGGTGTCAGGACTTTGGAGGATTGCCTTGAAGGGCTGGTCGTCAGCACAACGATCGGGTGCGCTTGGAAATAGGGCCGAAGGTGCTTCGCTGCCATGACCAACGAGTAAACCAGCTTTTAGATTTTGGGGTACCTTGTCTTGGCCTCGTGGAGGACTTTGCTAATATAGTAGATAGGTTTCTACTGGCCATCTTCCCCCACTCGCACAAGGACAGCGCTGACGGCTTCATCAGAGGCTGACAAGTACAGGTACAACACCTCCCCCTCTATTGGCTTGGCCAACAGTGGGGGGTTCTTCAAATGTTCCTTCAAGGCTTCGAAGGCCGACCAGTACTCATCGGTCCATTGAAAATGGTCCGATCGACGTAAAGTTCTGAAGAAGGGCAAGGACTTCTCAGCCGACCGGGAAATGAAACAGCTGTGAGAGGCAATATGGCCCATGAGCTCTTGCACCTATTTTTTACCGGTCGGATGTGCCATGTCAATAATGGCCTTGATCTTCTCAGGGTTGACCTCAATACCTCTTTGAGTGACCAGGAAGCCAAGAAATTTCTTGGAGGTCACCCCAAAGATGCACTTGGCGGGATTCAGTTTCATCCGATGACGTCTCAGTGCGTCGAAGGATTCCCGCAAGTCCCTGACATGGTCGGCCCTTCGGAGGTTCTTAACGATCATGTCATCGACGTAAGCCTCTATATTCCTTCCGATTTGCCCCTCAAAAACTCGGTTGATCAACCGTTGAAAAGTGGCACCCGCATTCTTCAAACCAAAAAGCATCATCCTGTAATAATACAGCCCCCTGTCCATAATAAAGGCCGTCTTCTCCTCATCCTTGGGGTGCATCCTGATTTGGTTGTACCTAGAGAAGGCATCCATGAAGCTCAAAAACTGGTGGCCAGCCGTAGCATCCACCAGTCGGTCAATTTTTAGCAAGGGAAAACTGTCCTTTGGACAAGCCTTGTTGAGGTCCGTGTAGTCCACGCAGATCCTCCACTTTCCACTGGCCTTCTTCACCATAACGACATTGGCCACCCACTCCGGATAGTGGGACTCCCTAATGAAGCCAGCATCGAGGAGTTTCTTCACTTCTCCTTCGATGGCTTTCTAACTTTCGGCAGCAAAGCTTCTTTTCTTCTGTCGGACTAGCCTATATGTTGGATCCACCTTAAGTTGGTGAGTAATGATGTCCGACGGGATGCTTGGCATGTCCGAGGGTGACCAGGCAAAAACATCAGCATTGCTTCTCAAGAACCCTATCAGCTCCTGTCAGGCTTCTTCACTTAGTATACTCCCGATTTGAAGTACTTTAGTAGGATCATCCTCTCTGAGCGGAACAAACACAACCTTTTTGATAGGCTGACCGTGGTCATCCGTTTCATCCCTGGGATCCAGCTGCTCAAGTGTGGGGTGCCCATCCAGCTGCCTATCATGTATGGCTAGACATTATCTGGCCATCCTGCGGTCTCCCCTTAACTCTTTGACCCCATTACGAGTCAGGAACTTCACCAGCAAATGATAAGTGGATACGATGGCGTGGAACTTATTAAGGGTCGGTCGGCCTAGGATGGCATTGTATGCCGAGGTCGTACGGACGACCACAAAATTGATGGGAAAAGTCAGTTGGCAGGGCTCCATCCCAAGGGTTACAGGTAAGGTGATTTCTCCTTCTACTCCAACGGAGTTTCCTCCAAAGCCAGTGAGCGACACCAAGGAGTCCCGCAGCCTTGATCTAAGCAAGTTTATTCGAACAAAAGCATCATACAGTAAAACTTCCGCATAGCTTTCATTGTCAATAAGGACATGCTTTACATCGTAATTGGCAATGATTGCCGACACAACAACAGGGTCATCTCCTGGGAGATGGGATTCCAAGAGGTCTTCATCAAAAAAACTGATCATATTGGAGCCCTTGGGCCTTTTCACAATATCTTGGCCCCCTTCAAACCCCCGGTCAGACTTTCGGTGCAACATGCCAATGCCTCCGCCTGTCGGACGCTGATTGGGGAGTTCAGCCTCTCTCAGGTGGATCTCTGACAGTTGAGGTTTCAGCCCAGTCCCGATGGGGATGGATGTACTTGCTCAGATACCCTCTCCTGATGAGGTCTTCGATAGCATCCTTCAGCTGGAGGCACTCCTCAGTGTCGTGTTTATGGTACCTGTGGAACCGGTAGTACTTGTTCTTGTTTCTGGTGGCAGGGGGGCCCCTCATCGATCGAGGCCTTTGGAAGTAAGCCTCATTCTCGATCTCCATGAGAATTTTCTCCCTCGGAAGGGAGAGGGGTGCATAAGCTCGAACTTCTTAAAGAAGTCCCTTGGTTTCGGGCTTTGGCAGTGAGTGGGTTGGCTGTCATCGCCAGGAGGTCGGACTGGGGGGGTTATGTTGCTCCGCTTCTTAGTGGCTGATTTCCCCTCCGCTTGGTGGTGGCTCGCAGATTGCTCCTCTGCCAGGGCATACTTGTGGGCCCTGGTCAACAGCTTGGTGTAGTCCTTTGGGAACTTCTTGTCCATGGAGAATGTAAGCCTGGACGACCGGAGCCCTCTCTTGAAGGCGGACATTGCTACCGCCTCGTTCAAGTCAGGGACTTCCATGGTTGTTGAGTTAAAGTGGGCCATGTAATCCTGGAGGGTCTCCCCCTCCTTTTGGAGTATAAGGAAGAGGCAGTCGGTGTTCTTTGGAGCTCGACTGCATGTCCTGAAATATGAAAGAAAAAGAATCTCAAGTTGAAAAAAAGATCGGATTGTACCTGGTCGGATGGCCGCAAACCATATCCGGGTGACCTTCTTTAGGGTGGCTGGGAAGGCAATACAATGAAGGGCGTTGGAGGCGCCCTGTACCATCATGTGGGCTTTGTAGGTGCCCAAATGATCAGTGGGTCGGTGGTACCGTCGTAGGGGTCCACCTGTGAAATTTTGAAGTGTCGGGGGATAGGCTCCCCCAAGATCTCAGCAGAAAAAGATGGGTGGGTGTCGTACGCCTACCCCCCTTCGACCTTCTGGCACTCGATAATCTTCGCCATGCGCTCTTCCATGCACATGATCTTACTGCCATAGTCATGCAGATCTTCAGCAGGGCACCAACCATCGAGGGGAGCGAAGTCAACGAAGGATGGGGAAGCCGACCTCGCCCTCTTCTCGCTAGCGTGAGCCCCTAGAGACCTTCGGGGCTCCGGAGCAGCATGGGAGAGGGGTGGTGGCTCCTCCGGCTGCTGACTTTCCATGGCAGCCGGTTGGTGATTGATGCAAAACACCGCGGGTGGCTGCCGCCGGTCATCGGTCGCTTCCTGGAAATGCTGGACCGCTGAGGTGAGCGTCTCGATGCAGTTTACCAGCATTTGGAACTACTGCAGCCCTAAAGTGATGGTGGGCTTAGCGGCGGTGGCCATGGCATCCTCTTCGCGAGGCATTTCAGGCCCGTGGGGAGAATGCCTCCCTTTGGCTGAGACGCTTTGCATACTTCCCTTTACCATTAACAACTTTTTTCAGTCAATCTCCCCTTTTAGAGTAGAGGGTGAAACGCCCTTCCTCTAGCGCCAATCTGTTGCTGCGCCTCCACCTGGATCGGGCTTGGTTCGCTGTGCTGGAGAGCTCCTTCGTCGGTTAACCTACACAATGTCCCCTGGGCGCCGGAGGTGCTCTGGTGGGGGACACTCTGATGCTTAAGTTAGCAGGGGGTTTGGAGCAACAGAGTGGAGAGAAAGAGAGAAGAGCATAGCGTCAAGAGTAAAGAGCATCTTACCCCGGTGGAGGCCCCCTGGATACCTTTTATGGGCATGAGATATTGCCAAAATTCATTAGAGGACAGAGATGAAGTTCCTGGTTTGCCCTTGGGAGGATTGAAGTGATGGCCTGGTGGCATAAAGTCATGGCCATGGCGTGGAGTCCGTTGCAATAGAATTCTAGTACCAGCTGGAGGGAATCTTCTGGAACCTTTGGGCGGTTCCTCGGATGGGGATAAGTCCGTAAAGCTAAGCAGGGATGGATCAGCCGGTCCTAGGTTGGTCGGCTTTCAGTAGATCAGCCTCCAGTAGGTCGGCCTTCAGTAGGTCGGCTACCCATGAGTCAGCTAGTATTTGGATAGGTTGGCCCCTAGAACAATGAATCCAGTAGCCAGTCGGCTCATTGGACCTTCGGTGGGGAATCCGTCAGGACCTCCACGAGAGCCAATCAGTGGGAGCGTCAATCCGTATCAACCGGCTAGATGCCTTGTCCGACCCAACCTAGGCCGGCCGGATGGATATAACAGGTTCTACTTTGCATGCTGTAGTTTCTTATTTGCATAGAATTCTCTACTTAGGTTCTTGGTCTATTCTTCGGGAATTAAATACATCACTTAATCTTTAAAAATTACAAAAATAATTATGCATGCATTTTAGTTCCGCATCACACGACGGGATCCAACGATGTGGACCGCCTCCTGGAACTGCTCCCCCTATCATTTCTATTGAGAGAAGGAAGAATAATGAATAAAGCGGGATTGCGAGCAGCACGATGATGGATTCCCTAGTGATCTTCCCGAGATGAAGAAAAGGAGGAGGAGGGGCTATTGGGGGGCTTGGAGGTGGGGCAGCGATCGACCCGATGTAGGGTTGGCGATCTTGCCGAGATGAAGAGGAGGACGGTGAGTTGGAGGCGGGGTGGTGATCGACTCGATGCAGGGTCGGCGATCTTGCCGAGATGAGGAGGAGGAGGAGGAGGAGGGGCTATTAGGGGGCTCGGAGGCTGGGTGGCAAACATCGCAATGATGGATTCCCGAGATGAGGAGGTGGAGGAGGAGGAGGGGCTATTAGGGGGCTCGGAGGCTGGGTGGCAAACATCGCAATGATGGATTCCCGAGATGAGGAGGTGGAGGAGGAGGAGGGGCCATTGGGGGGCTCGGAGGCGGGGCGATGAGCGGTCCGATGCAGGGTCTACCTTCTTTCCGATCACTGGTGATGGAGGAGATGGAGAATGTTTTACAGAAAAAAAATCTTATTGGTCACTGGTGATGACTTGAATGGCGACGATCTTCCTGGAGATGATGCGAAGGCAGTTCACTGGCGAGAGGTGGAGCCGGGGCTGGGTAGGGAGAGTGCGAGACGGCGAAGGTAAAGAGGGTCTACTTTCCTTCTCATCGAAGAAAGTAATAGAATAGTGGTATTTTTGTAAAAAAAAATAGATTACCAGTTTTTTGATAATCTGGATAGCTACCTCTCCTTGAGATAATCTGGATTGCCACATGAGTGGTAATCCAAATTACTACTATAAGATAGATTACCATTTTATAAAAATACCAAACATAGTATTATGGTAGGCCCAATTTAAAATTACCAATAATCTGGATAGATTATCGCATACCAAACACAACCTTAAGATTATCAAACAATTCCAATCTAATTTTTACCATCAATTTTCAATAGGCAATCAAATGAAATATATGCAACTGGCCATTTTTTTTATTGACATAGTCGTTCGATGCCACCTATAGATTGTAGAAAGTGATTTTGAAGGGCATGTACCATGTTGGAAGAGAAACTCCTGCCAAAAATAAAGGAGAAGGATATGAAAGAAACTTACCATTTTGAAAGAAAAACCTTCCTTATCTCAGAGATGGCAGTGCCTAATATGGTCCTTCCCATTTATTTTTATGAAGAGAGTGTAGTATTGAAAACTTCATGGATAGATGCCAATGCAAGAAAGAGATTCCTTGCATGCAAGCTCTATGGAGTAGCTTTGTTATTTTGGCTTCTTCTATAACTATGTTGAATCTCTTTTTTTGTTGTTCTTTGTTCGATTAAACGTAGCTCTTGAACTCCAAATTTTCTTTTTTTGTTGTAACAAAGTGGTGCATGTGAGTACTTTGCCTGATATGATCCCCCGGTTAGTGATTATGAGAGACAAGTTATTATAGGTTTATTATGAAAGATTAGGAGAATGGAGATGGAAAACATAGCGAAAGAAATAAGGAAAGACGCTGCAAGCTATGTATATTTTTTCTTGTAAGAAGGGTTCCCAGGGGCATAGAGGTTTGGAGATCAACCATAAACACCCACCCAAACTAGCAGCAAGAGGATGGATCCAAAAATGGCAGGATGGCTAGGGTTGGAGAACTTTAAGCCCTAAGCACTAGGATTTTGATGGCGCCTCCTTTCTCTTGGCTTTGGATGGTGAAGCTCCCCTTTGCAACATCTGAAATGCACTAGCAAGAAGCAGCAATGGGGGCATGAAGACCTCCCTTTTGGATGGCTAAGAAGATAGGAGCAATGGCTTTGGCAGTTAGAAGATGGAAGGTGCAAGAAAACCTAGCACCTCCCCTGTTTCTTTCCAATTTTGGATGGGGGTGAAATACCATAGAGAGAGTGGAGAGTAGAGAGAAAGGCTTCAATCCGATTCATTCATCATTTGACCTAATTACAAGTATATATACTCCTATATACTAGATCAAACTTTAGCTCAAAAATTTTCTAAGCTATCCATATATGAAAGCACTCACTCAAGCCCAAGTCTTGTATGCTCTCATCCCTATAGATCCAAACCTAGTCCAAACCTAAGTTAGCCCCTTCGAGATCTAAATCCCTTGAGCCTTGAGCCCCTAAGGCCCCAAACCCTAGGCCTTAAGAGCGTAGAGGGCTAAACCTGTATTCTAGGACTAAACTGGTCTTAGACTCCTGGAGCCATCGCCATAGCTTATATCCTAGCCTCCCAAGGCTTGGGAGCACCATATCTATACCAACAATCTCCACCTTCATGGCCACAAGCCTTGGCACGCTCTATGAGATTTATCTACACCAACCTATTGCCACCACGCTATCGCTGTCACCCTGATAGCTCCCTATGCAAACTCCAATAACAATGCCAATCTCTTCAACCCTAGAGGCCTATGAGATAACCACCTCTACTTGGATTGAAGATCCTTGCTTGTATTTAGACACCCTCTTGTATCTTGTTGGCATCATCATCTTTTACACTTGCACAGACCATTGCTTTAGCTTCTCTTAGAGGATCTGTGCTCACCTATCCTGACTCAGACCTACCTATCTCTTCCAAGACTTACCTTAGCCTCCTTATAGGTATCTAGGTCTTCTCTTGCTACAAACAAACTATCTGGCATGATCTTCCCATAGCCATACATCTTCGATGCCTGCATATCTCACATAGATCCATTCAATGCATCACTATTATTGGTACTGGAATCTAGCACCTTCTCTTGCACCTCTTGGCTTTGAATTTGTGCCAAACTATCCTCCACCTGTGGAGGCACCTCTAGCCAGTGCTCCACCTAAAACATGACTCCTCCTAGTGCTCTTGCAAAAGATAAAATCAGATCCGAGATCAGTTGCATAATGCTGTCATAATGGGCCTCCTGCTACACCTCCACCATCACTACTACCATTTTGGATTCTCCGCACTCCATAAACTCTTCTAAAACAACTAAGAGGACCTCCTCCTCTAAACCAGTCACAACAAACTAAGAATTAACCATCTCTACTACCCCAAGGTTTCGTATATCCATGCTCTGGTTGAACCATTGAACGTACCCCAACTACTTCTCTACCTTTATGCATTCGAAGGTTGTATAGTTGCTTCTTTAGCTCTACCTCGACCATTATTCCTTAGGGAACCATTCTTTAGCACTCCATTTACTCTTTATCCATCAAGCAGTCCCTTGCTACCCATCTTTCCTAGAGAACTTTTCACCTAACTATCACACCCTCCAGCTTTTCTTCCTCCAAGGCTAGATCCAACCGAAGTTGGACCAGAAAGTCTACCACTCAAACCTTTCACCTTGGGAAGCTTCCCTTTCCATCAAGCCTCTCAATCTTAACCTTCAACCCACTACTCCTAGTTGGCCAAACCACAACAAAAATGAAGGTAGATCTAAGGCAAACCCTAAAATAAGTATGTAGATTTTTGGTTCGAATAGCCTTTTTTCTTTCTCTTCCCCATAAAATTAGGTGACTTATCTTTCTTTCCCATGCAAACCAAGGCTTCCCAACTCATGTTGGGAGTCTCTTACTGAGGCATGGCCTCCTGGAAATAATCACAATGAAGGGGAGAGACCAGAAAAAACTCTGATCATGCATAGAAAAACCTAGATAGATAAATTTTCTTTGGATGGCTTCTTCTTTCCTTCTTCCTTCCCAAGCAACCATATATTAAGCGGATCCTTCCTTGACTGCTACCATGTGTAGAGGCTCTCACCAAGCTCTAAAAATCCTAGAACCAGCAAGAAAAGGATCTAAGAAAGGGCTAGAAAGAGATTCTTACATGACAGGTTTTTTTCTATTGGCTACCTTGCACTCCAAGGACTCATTCTTCACTTCCATTCTCAACCTAGCTTTGATACCAATTGTAGAAGGGATTTCAAGGATGTCGAGACCTGGAGATCAGCCACAAACACCCATCCAAAGTAGTAGCAAGAGGATGGATCCAAAAAAGGCATGGCAGCTAGGGTTAGAGAACTTCAAACCCTTGGCACTAGAGTTTTGATTGCACCTCCTTCCTTTTTGCTTTGGATGGTAAGCATCCCTTTGCAAGATCTAGAAATCCACCAGCAAGAAGCAGCAATGGGGGTGTGGGGATCTCTCTCTTGGATGGCTAAGAAGATGGGAGCAATAGCTTTGGTGGCTAGAAGATGGGAGGCACAAGAAACCCTAGCACCTCCCCTTGTTTCTTTTCTATTTTGGATGGGGCCACAAGAAACCCTAGGTGTCTTGCCACCCCGTGGCTTGAAACATGAGATAAAGAGAGAGGAGGGTAGGAAGAAAGGCTCTAATTTGATTCATGCATCATTTGACCTAATTACAAGTATATATATCCCTATATATTAGATCAAATCCTAGCCTAAAAATTCCATAGGCAAATCCATATATGAAAGCACTTACTCAAATGAAGTCTTGCATTCTTTCATTTCCACGGACCTAAACCTGGTCCAAATCAAAGTTTGCCCCTTATGACCTAAATCTCTTGGGCATCAAGCCTTAAAGACCCCAAACACTAGGTTTCAAGACCGTGGAGGGCTAAATCTTTATCCTAGGATCCAAACCAGTCCTAGACTCATAGAGTCATCGTTATAGCTCCTCTCATTGCCTCCCAAGGCTTGGGAGCACCATATCTATGCCAATACTTTTTGGTACCTACATTGGTATCCTTGCATGTACTGTGGCCTATCTTCCTATTTACCTAGGTGGAGTAGGAAGCTATTTGGAGCAAGATATTATGGTGAGCTATGATGGCAAAAAGCACCAATATTAATTTGTGACTTATGCCTATTTTTGTAAAAGATTACTTGTAGGGTACATATGTTTGGGCTTTTATAGATTAGACATGCAAGTAATCCTATAATAACCTTCATAACTTGTAATGAAGTGTATTGTTTGATGTTTCAGAATGGTTAAATATATTTTTGTATTTTTGGTTTTTTGCTGGTAGAACAAGGCCCAAGGCTAATGAGAATATGACCTTATGAATACACATGCAACCCAAGCACAAAGCACTAATAACCAAATAGAGACAGTTAGCAACCAAAGTTCAAAAACAAACAAATTTCTAAATAAGAATGGGACATTACGCAACATTGAGATAAATGGAAATAATATAACTACTAGTTCATATTTGATTATTTGGGGTATGAACTCAAGATGGTGCAGTGAATATTAAATTTAGTTTCAGTTCTACATAAAGAAAAAGGAAAATCAGATTTAAGGTATCCTGAAGAGAGTACATGAGACTTGAAACCAGAATGAAATAATAAAGTAAACTTTGCTCCCTAATATACAAACATAGTAATGGCATTTATGCAATTCTCAAATAACTTCTGCTAATTTGGTTGAATTTCAAAATGGAACAATTAAAAATCTGAATCTTTTACAATTGCATTTATAGGTCATCAGGATTGAAGTATTCATTCAACAAACTAAGTAAAAATAAGGCTATCAGGATTGAAGCATTCATTCATTCAGTAAACTAAATATTTTGCAGTGCATTTTTAGAGATACCTATTAACGTTTGGAAATAACTATGAAAAAAATCTAGTAGTTATCCAATACTAGAAATTCAAATACAGATCTATAATAGACCTATCAAGTTTCAAAATAGGAACAACTATTACACAGAAATAAGTAATTCCATTTAGTTTCTGTATACAAAGAAAGATATATATAATAGTTTCACTTAGACATCATTTTGCATATTTTGATACTATCCTTTACACAAAATATGTAACAACTTATCCCATGTTCAAACCAAAATACATACAATCATACCAACCCAAAATACACATAACCATAACTTCAAGTTTACAACTTCAAGTATTGGCACAATAAATTAAAAACACCCTCCATAGTCCACAACTTTAAGTGCCATCATAGTCCATAGAGATAGTGTTGCCCAGATATGGTGCCCAAGAGGGGGGGTGAATTGGGTATTTTAAAAATTAAAGCAATATATGTGCTATCAAGTTTAGATGTGAAGAGTGATAGTGCTCAAGAAATTGTGCAACGGAAGCAATGAAATAAAACAACAATTAAAGAGAAAAGAAGATAAAGAGTAAAGCAATGCAAACACACAAGAAATATAGTGGTTCGGTGCACCTAGCACCTACATCCACTCCCCAAGCTTCACTTGGGAATTTTCACTATAATCTTTAGATTACAGCCGACTTGTTTTACCAGGCTCACAAGTCAAAACCTTACACACTTGTTTTGGCTTCGGGCTTACAAGCAACCCTAGTTGGTTTTATCAATTGGCTCACCAACAAACCTCACACACTTGTTTTGGCTTCGGGCTTACAAGCAACCCTAGTTGGTTTTATCAATTGGCTCACCAACAAACCTCACACTAGTTTCAAATTCCCTTGAAACTAGCCTAAGACAAATAAATATGAATACAATGAATAAAACAAGACAAACTCCTTTTGAGCAAAAGTAATTCGATGTAGCTCTTGATGGAGACTCTTCAAGCCTTTCTCTTGGAATCTTTGGACCTCACTAAATGCCAAATACTTGAAAGTTGGATTCCTCAAAGATGGAAAGCTTTTGGCTAAGGAATCTCTTGGTTTTCTCACTCTTTTGGCTTAGAATTGATTGAAGGCTTTGTACTTTGACTCTAAACTTTTTCACTTTGTCTCCTTGTCTTTTTTGAAGTTTGGTGGAGGTTAAATACCTCATTCAAGCTGAAACAACTCCACAAGACCATTAGAATCAAAAATATGGCCGTTAGAAATCAAATCAAAAGTTCAGAAAAACTAGCCGTTATGCCATGAGTCGACCTCATGAGTCGACCTCTGGATCAAGTGTCGACCTCATGAGTCGACCTCCAGTTTATCTTAGGCAAAAATCCAGAAAACCATAGTTCTGCCCAGTTTGAATTCTCAGGCTATGAGTCGACCTCTGGTGTCGACCTCTGGATAGGTGTTGACCTCTGGTGGTCGACCTCTGGAGCGTGCCACTGAAATTTTGCCGTGCCGGCCTTGCTGAACTTTTCTTTTCTTCATGAGTTGACCTCTGGTGGTCGACCTTTGACAAGGTGTCAACCTCTGGTGGTCGACCTCTGATCTAAATTTTCTGAAACTCTAGAGAGGTGCGTGCCATGCTTGAGTTTCTCTAAGCCTTTGTTTCTTTTGTCAATTACTTCTTAACAGGAAGGTCTAATATGAGAAATTTGATCTTGTTCAAGGTAGAAGAACTCTTTTCCAAAATCAGGCAAGCTTGGTTTCATCATTGTACTCTTAGTACTCTTTTTGAATAACCTAAGTCCTGAAATTTTATCTTGAGATGAAACATTAGTCCAAACATATACTCAACCTTTTGTTAATCATCAAAACTAAGGAGCCAAAGCCAACAATCTTCCCCTTTTTGATGATGACAAAACCTTGAGTATATATGCAATTAAGTCCAAAAGCAAAATATAGCACTAATAAAAATTTTCAAAGAAACCTCACATGCATGAGTATATCATAAAAATTTTACTTTTCATCTATTTATTTATTTATTATTATTTTTTTTGTGAAAACATTCTCATGATTCAAAAAGTTAAGAACCATAATAGCTTTACTATACTATATGAAGATTTTACTTTTCATTTACTTCTTTCTTTTTGTGAAAACATTCTTATGAGTCAAAAAGATAAGAACCATTATAGCTTTACTCTACTCTATTCTATGAGAGAGTCATACTTTACCATATATACTTTATAAACTTTACTATACTCCCCCTTTTTGTCAAGAATCAAAAAGTGCATTCTTTTGTAAAAGATAAAAACAAATGATACCATTCCATTGCAATGAAATACTTAGTTGCATAATGTACATGCTCCCCCTCAATTTATGCATTCGAGATAACAAAAATATTCTAGCTCGAGGGTTTAAAAAGATAAATGCTAAGAGCTGGTATCAGACAGTAAAATATCACAATATAGATAAGTGTATAAATGTATTCAGTTACAAAATTGCTTACATAGTAAGCACAAAACACTAATACATCAGATCATACAAAGCAAACTAATTCATACATCAAGTAAATCTATGAGGCTACTCCTTATCAGAAGGTATATCAAAAGAGATAGGAGCCGAGATCCTAGATGAGGATTTTGGAGTCCTATGAGTGAGACTCCGAGTCCTCAAAGAGGGACCAGCCCTAGGGGTACTCCTACGAGATCTATAGGTCCGAGGAAAAGGCTCCACAGGTGTCCTGACTGAGGCAGTAGCAGAAGGAGTAGATGGATCAGTATGCTGAGTAGACTGAGCTGGAGTGTGCCTGCTGACTAGCTCATAAGCAGTGGGATCATCAATATCTGTCTCTGTATGCTCATCTATATCATCCGGAATCCCTGTAATAGTCTCAAAAAGTGACTTAGTAAACTCAGTATCTACTGGCACATCTGTAGCTGGAGGATCTGTACTGGGAAGATCAGTAGAAGGAGGATCAGTAGAAGGGGGAATCTCTGGAATCGGATCTGCAGGTGGAACATCAGAGCTACCTGCTCCAGGCTGATCTCCATCACTGTCACTGTATCCATTGGAGCCATTATCATCATCATCATCAGAATGTGGAGGAGATACTGTCGGATCTACAGTCCCTGGTGGCAGTGCTAATCTCAATAGGCTGAGGATCTGTCGGAATCCTGCATCTACACTAGCTGAGAGAGCTCCAATGCGCATATCTGTGTGTATTCGCAGATCATGTAGTTCCTGTCGTACACCAGTAATCTCTGTCCGGACCTCTGAAATGTGATCAGTCACTCTCTGCTCAAAGTCCGATATCCTCGCTGTAGTCCTCCGTGGTGTAGCAGTAGCAGTAGGTGCTGGAGCTGATGAGGGTGGTGGTGTGAATGGCTCAGGCTCCGCAGTCTCTGACTCTAGTGCTGGGCGAGAAGGTGTACCATGATCAGTAGGCTCTGAAGGCCCTGCCTCAGCTGCTCGGATCTCATCCTCCTCATCTGGCTCCTGGCCAGACTCTCGTCGCACCCAACGGTCACCAATCAGTCGAAATCCCATCCTATGCAGGGATTTCTCTCCATATGTATCAGTATGCTGCAGCTGACTGAAGGGTATACCATCAAATGAAACACCATGCTCCCTGAATAGCTGTGTCAGCCCCATACCATATGGCTGAACTAGTCTCCTATGAGATGCTGCCTCACCCATCTGCTGAAGCATGATCCTGGGAAGGTTGATGGGAGTCCGCTGTCTCAGGGACACCATCAACACCAACTCACGCTCAGTGATAAAGTCGAATCTCCCGCTCTTCGGAATCAAGATACGGGCAATGATATGATGCAGCACTCTCATCTCCAGTGAAAGCTAGTTAGCGGCTACTGTGGAAATGCTGCTAACATCCTCACGCTCTAGAATACATCTGAAGGCATGCTCTCTGTCGCTGATCGAAGTGGCAGCAGTGCCATGAAGTGGAATCCTCCAAACGCGACTGATGACCTCCGGTGTCACTGGAATCTCGATCCCACGTACAGTAGCTGACCATCCAATGCCATCAGTGGCCATGGATCCATAGAACTCCCTGATGAGGTCTGGGTAGAATCTCTCAGTCATCGTGCATAAGTGAACCAGACCTGCATCTCTCAGCACATCTCCTATAAAAAAGTGATGCTGATCCTAGAAAGGTATATCCACACGCCTCCCGCTCGCAATGCTCTTCCGTACTAAGCTGGCTGGCACTGGTGCAGGTGGCTCTGGGGTCGGCTCACGCTCATGTCTGACCTTTCTTCGTTGCTCAGTGCTACCTTGGCCTTGTTCCAATCTCCTTTTCCTTACTGCCAAGTGCTTTCTTGGACCCATATGGAAGGAAGAGGGGTAAATTAGGGAGAAGAAGGATAATGCAAGGCTAAGAGGAAAGGAACCAAGAGAAGAGAGGTTCACGGTTTGAGAAAAAAAGAGGAAATGATGAAATGGTGAGATAGGGTTTGTGAAAATGGAAAAAATCGAGAGTAAATGGAGAAAATGCAAGAAACGGATGAGAGAAATAAGTGATTTCAATTGAAAAACAATCGAGATTTGAGGGTAGATAGGAGCAAAAGCCTTCGGTTGTCCAAAACCACGAACACGGTCAAAAAAATGGTTTGGTTCTAAAGAAAACAAGAGGAGAGGAGAGGATTACCCAAAAAGATGAAGGAGAAGGTTGGAAATCCACTGTTTAGAGGTTTAGGGAAGTTGGAGGGGGACCACACGAAGGAGAAATAGAAAGAAATGGAGAAAAAGTGGCTTGCGGACGGGTTTTAAAAAAGGAGATTTCCGTTCAAGTATCGACCTCTAAAAATTTTTAGGGGTCGACCTCAAGTGTCGACCTCCAAAAACCTTAGGGGTCGACCTTAAGTGTCGACCTCCAAAAACTCAAGCGTCGACCTCCAACAATAAATTACCCAAAATAAAATTCTGTAAAATTTAAAAAATTGATAAAATTTAGAAAAATAACCTTTAAACATATTTGAGAATTTATAATTTATTTTTGAGGAATTTTTGATGAAAATTGAACAGTTTCAAGTAAAAGGATCAATGACTCCCAGTTCTCTTCTGATCATACAAAATCTATCTTCATTCAATGGTTTTGTGAATATATCAGCCAATTGATAATCAGTACAAATAAATTCTAACAACACATTAGAGTTTTGAACGTGATCTCTTATGAAGTGATGTCTTATTTCAATATGTTTGCTTCTTGAATGTTGTACAGGGTTTTTCGTTAAATTGATTGCACTAGTATTATCACATCTTATGGGTGTCTTAGTTAGTTTGATGCCAAAGTCCTCGAGTTATTGTTTGATCCATAAAATCTGAGCACAACAGCTTCCAGCTGCTATATATTCGACTTCCGTCGTAGATAGAGCAACCGAATTCTGTTTCTTACTGCTCCATGAAATCAAATTAACTCCTAGGAATTGACAAGTTCCACTAGTACTTTTACGATCAAGTTTACACCCAGCAAAATCAGCATCAGAATATGCAATTAATTCATATGATGACTCTCTAGAGTACCAAAGACCAATTTCGATTGACCCAGATAAGTATCTAAATATATGTTTTACAGCTAAGAGATGTGATTCTTTAGGAGCAGACTGAAAACGTGCACACATACAGACACTAAACATTATATCTGGTCTACTGGCAGTTAGATATAGTAGTGAACCAATCATGCCTCTATAAAATTTTTGGTCTACTGATTTACCACATTCATCTTTGTCTAATTTACATGAAGAGCTCATAGGGGTACCTATTGGTTTGGTAGTCTCCATCCCAAACTTTTTCAATATTTTCCTTGTGTACTTGGCTTGGTTGATGGAGATCCCCTCTTTGGTTTGCTTAATTTGGAGTCCGAGGAAGAAGTTGAGTTCTCCCATCATGCTCATCTCGAACTCACTCTGCATTAACTTTGCAAATTCTTGACAAAGACATTCGTTAGTAGCACCAAAAATAATATCATCTACATAGATTTGTACTACTAAGAGATCATCATTTTTCTTTTTCAAAAACAATGTATTATCTACATTACCTCTAGAAAAATTATTCTTCATCAAAAATGAACTTAATCTATCATACCAAGCTCTAGGAGCTTGCTTTAAACCATACAATGCTTTATGCAATTTAAAAACATGGTTAGGAAATTCATGATTTTCAAAACCAGGAGGTTGTTCAACATAAACTTCCTCTTCAATAAATCCATTTAAAAAAGTACTTTTAACATCCATTTGAAATAACTTGAAATCCATAAAACAAGCAAAAGCAAGTAAAAGTCTAATTGCTTCTAGCCTAGCAATAGGAGTAAAGGTTTCATCAAAGTCGATCCCTTCTTCCTGGTTGTAGCCTTTAGCAACAAGTCTAGCTTTGTTTCTAGTTACAATACCATGTTCATCAAGTTTATTTCTAAAAACCCATTTTGTGCCAATTACAGAAACATTAAGGGGTCTTTCAGTTAAAGTCCAAACGTTATTTCTTTTAAATTGATTTAGTTCATCTTGCATAGCATTAATCCAGTTACAATCTTTTTCAGCTTCTTCAATTGACTTAGGCTCTATCTGAGATACAAAAGCTAAATAATCACAAACATTTCTAATAGAAGAGCGTGTACTTACTCCCTTTGACGGATCACCAATAATTAGCTCTTTGGGGTGTCTGTGTGCATACCTCCATTCTTTAGATAAAGGTTTTGGTGAAGTTGCATTGATCTCTTGAGTTTGATCTTGATTTTCTTGATCATCATCTCCTTTGGGCTCATCTTCATTGATTGTCAATTGTTCAAGCTTCTTTGTACCTGTTTCATCATCGATAGAATCTTCTTTTCTAGAAGATTTTTCGTTAGATTCATCAAACACTACATGAATTGATTCTTCAACCAGAAGAGTTCTTCTGTTGAAGACCCTGTATGCCTTGCTAGAAGTAGAGTATCCTAAGAAGATACCCTCATCTGACTTGGCATCAAATTTACTGATATTGTCTTTGCCATTGTTTAATATGAAACAGCGGCAACCAAATACATGAAAATACTTAAGATTCGGTTTTCGATTTTTCCAAAGCTCATATGGTGTTTTCTTCAAAATAGGTCGAATTAAAACACGATTTAAAATATAACAGGAAGTATTAATGGCTTCTGCCCAAAAATATCTAGGTAAATCATTTTCGCAAAGCATTGTGCGTGCCATTTCTTCAAGTGTCCTGTTCTTTCTTTCTACCACCCCATTTTGTTGAGGTGTCCTAGGTGCAGAAAAATTATGACTAATGCCATTTTCATTACAAAAAGCTTCAAAATCATGATTGTCAAATTCAGTTCCATGATCACTACGCAAAGAAACAATAGTGAGATCTTTTTCATTTGAAACCCTTTTATGAAATTTAACAAAAGCTGAAAACGTTTCATCTTTATGAGCTAAAAACATCACCCAAGTAAATCGTGAGTAATCATCTACAATTACTAGCCCATATTTTTTACCTCCCAAACTAGTTGTTCTGGTTGGTCCAAAGAGGTCCATATGCAATAATTCAAGGGGTCTAGTAGTAGATACTACTCCTTTAGGTTTGAAGGTAGATTTAGTTTGTTTTCCAAATTGACATGCAGCACAAATCTTATCTTTTTCAAATGTGAGTTTTGGCAATTCTTTTACAAGATTCTTTTTGCTTAATTTTGAAATCAACTGCATACTAGCATGCCCTAGCCTACGATGCCAAAGCTAACTAGTTTCACTTGCCTTGGCTTTCCTAGCCACTAGGCATTGACCACTTTCCATGGCTAGATCATCAAGATCAACCATGTAAATGTTTCCATGCCTATGACCAGTGAACTTGATGCCATCGACATCTAGACTAGATACCATGCACAAAGATGATTCAAAAATTACTTTAAAACCCTTATCACAAAACTGACTAATGCTAAAAAGATTATGCTTCAAGCCATCAACAAATAATACATTATCTACATAAGTATTAGGGGTGATATGGATTTTACCAATCCCGACGATTTTGCCTTTTCCATTATCACCAAAAGTAACGTTTCCACCATCAATAGCTGCTAGTGATGAGAATTGCTTCACATCCCCAGTCATGTGCCTTGAGCAACCACTATCCAGATACCACAATCTTCTTTTATTTTTGGTTGCAAGGCACACCTGCAAAAATTAATCAAGTTGAAACTTTAGGTACCCAAGTCATCTTGGGTCCTTTAGGGTTAGTCAAATTGGTTCCTTTTGGAACCCAAATCTTTCCAAAGGTATTTAATTTTCTTCTATTACAAATATATGATTTATGTCCTAACTTACCACATGCATAGCAGGTAATATTAGAAGATGCAGGTATGAAAAAGTTTTTGTAAAGTTTTTGCTGATTGTGTGGCTTAAATCCAAGTCCAGCTTTGTTAAACACTGCATGTTGACTATTTAAAAGCATGCTTAATTTTTCTGAACTAAAAGTAAACTTTTCTACAAAAGGTTTTACTTTTTCTAACTCTTCTTTGTAATTCTTGTTTTGAAGCAATAGTTCTTTGTTTTGTTTTTCAATTTTCTCATTAGTTTTAAGACTTCTATTATTTTTCAAAGAATCATTTTCTTTTAAGAGATTTTCTTTATCATTTTTCAAGGTCTTTACATGTTCAGCTAATTTCTTGTTTTCTTGAATTAAATCTTCAATTTCAGTTGAAAACTTTTCTGAATTTTTGGTAAGCTCAAGATTTAGCATTCTTAATTTCTTATTTTTCAGTTTTAATTTTTCATATTCCATAACTAAATCATCAAAAGCATCATGCAATTCATTGAAAGTAAATTCAATTTCAGGTTCAGAATTTACCTCATTATCTTCATTGGCCATGAAACACAGGTTGGCGACTACCTGCTGCTCTTCATCACTGCTGGAGTCCTCACTCTCACTCCAGGTAGCCATCATGGCTTTCTTTCTCAACATCCTTCGACTTTTTTTAAGCAAAGGGCAATCTGTTTTATAATGTCCAGGCTTCTTGCACTCGAAGCAGATGGGTGGATCCCTTTCTTTTTCTTTCTCTTTTTCTTTATTGTGATCACCTTTTTGTGGCCTTTTCTTGTAGAAGCCCTTCTTCTTTCTCATGAATCTTTTGAATTTCCTTGTAATAAGGGCTATCTTATTCTCATCAGCTTCTTCTTCTGATTCATCGCTTGACTCTTCCTTTGTAGTGGACTTGAAGGCTATGGCTTTCTTTTTCTTGTCATTGTCCACTGTCTTCTGCTTTAGTGAAAGCTCGTAAGTCATCAGTGATCCAAGAAGCTGCTCAAGAGGTAGAGTATTGACATCCTTGGCTTCTTCTATGGCTGTTACTTTCGCATCCCATGAAGCCGGAAGAGACCTGAGAAGTTTGTTAACCAGTTCACCATTAGATATAATTTTTTCCAAACTCCTCATACCATTTACTATATTTGTAAATCTAGTATACATTTCACTGATACTTTTAGTTGGTTCCATCCTGAACATCTCATATGTATGAATGAGCATGTTCACCTTTGTGGTCTTCACTTGGTGTGTACCCTCATGGGTAACCTCAAGTGTATCCCAAATTTCTTTGGCGGAAACACAATTTGATATTTTGTTGAATTCACTAGGGTCAAGTGCACAGAATAGCAAATTCATCGCCTTAGCATTTAACTCAGCTTGTTTGATGTCATTGTCATCCCATTCTTCTTCAGATTTTGGGGTGATAATGCCATTAACCAAGTGAGTGGGCTGATGAGGCCCTTTAGTAATTATTCTCCATATATGATAATCTACAGCTTGTAAATAAATACGCATACGAGTTTTCCAGTATGTGTAGTTTGTGCCATTAAAGAAAGGAGGGCGATTTGATGCTTGTCCTTCAACTACACCCATTCCAATTGGGGCGGCCATAATCTTTCACTCAAGATCGTTGGACCTACAAGAGAGTACCGGTGCTCTGATACCACTTGTTGCCCAGATATGGTGCCCAAGAGGGGGGGTGAATTGGGTATTTTAAAAATTAAAGCAATATATGTGCTATCAAGTTCAGATGTGAAGAGTGATAGTGCTCAAGAAATTATGCAATGGAAGCAATGAAATAAAACAACAATTAAAGAGCAAAAGAAGATAAAGAGTAAAGCAATGCAAACACACAAGAAGTATAGTGGTTCGGTGCACCTAGCACCTACATCCACTCCCCAAGCTCCACTTGGGAATTTCCACTATAATCTTTAGATTACAGCCGACTTGTTTTACCAGGCTCACAAGTCAAAACCTTACACACTTGTTTTGGCTTTGGGCTTACAAGCAACCCTAGTTGGTTTTATCAATTGGCTCACCAACAAACCTCACACACTTGTTTTGGCTTCGGGCTTACAAGCAACCCTAGTTGGTTTTATCAATTGGCTCACCAACAAACCTCACACTAGTTTCAAATTTCCTTGAAACTAGCCTAAGACAAATAAATATGAATACAATGAATAAAACAAGACAAACTCCTTTTGAGCAAAAAGTAATTCGATGTAGCTCTTGATGGAGACTCTTCAAGCCTTTCTCTTGGAATCTTTGGACCTCACTAAATGCCAAATACTTGAAAGTTGGATTCCTCAAAGATGGAAAGCTTTTTGCTAAGGAATCTCTTGGTTTTCTCACTCTTTTGGCTTGGAATTGATTGAAGGCTTTGTACTTTGACTCTAAACTTTTTCACTTTGTCTCCTTGTCTTTTTTGAAGTTTGGTGGAGGTTAAATACCTCATTCAAGCTGAAACAAGTTCACAAGACCGTTATAATAAAAAATATGGCTGTTTATGGCCGTTAGAAATCAAATCAAAAGTTCAGAAAAACTAGCCGTTATGCCATGAGTCGACCTCATGAGTCGACCTCTGGATCAAGTGTCGACCTCATGAGTCGACCTCTAGTTTATCTTAGGCAAAAATCCAGAAAACCATAGTTCTGCCCAGTTTGAATTCTCAGGCTATGAGTCGACCTCTGGACAGGTGTTGACCTCTGGTGGTCAACCTCTAGAGCGTGCCACTGAAATTTTGCCATGCCGGCCTTGCTGAACTTTTCTTTTCTTCATGAGTCGACCTCTGGTGGTCGACCTTTGACAAGGTGTCGACCTCTGGTGGTCGACCTCTGATCTGAAATTTTTTGAAACTCTAGAGAGGTGCGTGCCATGCTTGAGTTTCTCTAAGCCTTTGTTTCTTTTGTCAATTACTTCTTAACAGGAAGGTCCAATATGAGAAATTTGATCTTGTTCAAGGTAGAAGAACTCTTTTCCAAAATCAGGCAAGCTTGGTTTCATCATTGTACTCTTAGTACTCTTTTTGAATAACCTAAGTCCTGAAATTTTATCTTGAGATGAAACATTAGTCCAAACATATACTCAA
The DNA here is from genome assembly GCA_021397845.1 of Areca catechu. Taxonomy (NCBI): domain Eukaryota; kingdom Viridiplantae; phylum Streptophyta; class Magnoliopsida; order Arecales; family Arecaceae; genus Areca; species Areca catechu. The sequence continues at coordinate 26,206,426 of CM038043.1, forward strand.
CCTTTTGTTAATCATCAAAACTAAGGAGCCAAAGCCAACAGATAGCAATAGAGTCTTTTTCCTATAGCATACATCCATAAATTAAAAACACCCTCCACAGTCCACAACTTCAAGGGCCGACATAGTCCATAGAGATAGTAACAGTCTTTTTTTCACAACATACATCTATAAATTTAAAACACTCTCCATAGTCCACAACTTCAAGTGCTGGCTATCTTTTTCCCATAGTATATATCCATAAATTAAAAACACCCTCCACAGTCCACAACTTCAAATACTAGCATAATCTTCTACAAATTTTCTACATTTTTTCTAGTAGATTGGATTGCATTGGATTTATTTTATATTAGATGGGCTACTAGTGACTCTATCTGACTTTACTGTATACTTGGAATTATGGTGGATTGACCTAGTATTAGGTGTGATGCTATTGTAATAGGTAGTGTAAATAATGCAGCTCTATTGGACTGCAATGTTTGTTATTGGCTAGAGAATTGAGATGAAAATGCAAAAGGATAAATACAAAAAGATAAATACAAATTGTCAACAAAGTAATAAAATGCGAAAAGATAAATACAAGTTGAAACAAAAAATAATAAAAGGTTATTTTGTAAGCTTATATCAGGCATCCACTCATAGAAAAAGGCTTATTAGTGATGGTAATTAGTGATGGCTAATTAGCTATTACTAATAATACTTTTTAGCAAAAATGATAAGATAATTTGCCATCTCTACTATTAGCGATGGCATTTTGAATATTAGCAATGATAAAAGCTATTACTAATACTCTTAAATTTTAAAAAATATTTAAAAAATATATTAGTGATGGAATTTTAATTATTAGTGATGGCAATAGCTATCGCTAATAACTGAATGATTTATTGACAACTTTTCGCATGGCTTATGCCATCGCTAATACTCTTAAAATTTATTTTTTATTTTAAAAATGTATTAGCATTGGAATTGTAATTATTAGATATGGGATTAGCCATCACTAATAATTGTAGCTTTATCGATCACTTTTAGTGATGGTAAAGCCAATAATCTTAATTTTTTTAAAAAATATTGTTTTAAAAATGTGCTAGCAATGGGATATTATTTATTAGCAACAATGATTAGCCATTGCTAATACATAGAGTAATTGATAGCTTTTAGAGATGGCATGTTTGTCATTGCTAATAGTCCTCTACTTACCCCCCCCCCCCCCCCTTGATGGGAAAAATAATCTTCCTTCACTACCAATTTTCTATCCCTTCCCCCTTCCCATGTGTGATCGTGATTTGCTCCTGCTGACAGTTCTCTCTTGTTGCTGTAGTCCACGCACCATGCTCCCCATGACCGTGCTGCCTTTTGTCGATTGCCTACTCCCTGCACCCCGAGCTCCCCCAATTTTCCCTCTCTTGCCCCCAAGGGGATTTGCTCCCATCGCTAGTTCCATCCTCCAGTTGCAATTGTCCAAGCATCATGCTCTCCTTGGTCATGTTACATCTTGTCGATTCCCCACTCTCGGTGCCCTAAGCTCACCTAGCTAGATCCGGCCTCCTCATCTCGCCACTCCCCATTTTCTCCTCTGTTAGGGTGCTACCCCCACTGGTCTCCAAAATCACATCCCTGCACTCTTAAGCCACCGACCCATGGCACCGACCTTGTACCGCCATCCCCGCATCCCCGTGACCATGCCCCCATCCCCATAGTCGCATCCCCCCACCACTATCCTCGAGACATCATCCTTTCCCTATGCCGCTATCTTGTTCCCATGCCACCATCAATGCACTACCGCAACCGTTCGTGTACCATTGACCACTCCAGCACCTTACTTTATGCATGTTAGATCTACTATGCAAGGGCCTGTCTACTATTATTGATGTGAGTATTAGCGACGGCGATGGAGATGGCAATAGAGCCATTGTTAAAAATATTTTTTAATGTTAAATATGTTAATTAGAAATAATTAGTTATTTATTTAAGTAATTAATTAGATATTAGTTTAATTAGTTAATAGATGTGTATTTAATTAATTACTTAGTTAAAATATATTAATTAGAGTTAATTAGTTATTTATTGAAGTAATTAATTAGATGTTAGTTTAATTAGTTAATTAGTTAATTATTTAATTAATTATTTATGTGTTCACAAGTGTGTTCCCTACATGCACAAGACTCGGGTTTCGGCATGTAGAGCATAAGTGGGGGTACAAGTTGCATGCCTTGCATGCTCAGGTCGAGGGAACGTGCTGAGCAGTATTGCAAACTTTGGGGCTAGGGTGTGCCATGTGTGCTCAAGCCTGGTGTGCCAGCTGGTGTCCATGGCAACTAGCCCTCATGTAAGGGCCAAATGGTAACTAGCTCGCTGTTGACTTCATTCACTATAGAGATTCTAACTCTTTCTTCATCTTTAGTTATATTATTAATTTATATCATTGGCTAGTCTTATATACATCACTAATTATAATATTTGGTCATAGATTTATTTATATTTTAATGTATATGAATTATTGTTATTGGTGTATTCATATTTTATAATTATTTATTAATTTAGCTAATTAATTATATATTTATTTTTATAAAATTTGTATTGCATAGAATCATAGATCCATCTTTTGATTAATATACATATTCTATAGCATATGTACATTTATATTTTTTTATATGGATAAAAGAATTATGCACATTGATCAATTGATTATCTAGTTTGAATAGTTTAAAAATTATAATTAATTCTATAGATAGTTACAATAATCAATAGTATGTTGAGGGTTCATGAAAAATCTTGAATAATACTTTTTTTAGTTCCTCTCACATATCTTTAACTGCGTAGGAAGAACTAAGAAAAAATATTGTCAAAATTTTTTTCAACTCCTATTATGTATCGTTTGATTACTGTAATTAACATATAAAATTAATGCAATTCCTGAAAGGGAGAGGACCTAACTTTACTTATTAATTGGTGAAAGGATGTATTTTTATGTAAGTCATTTTGCCTTGAGTGATGGGATGCAAACTCTCAAGGATGATTTATTATGTAAGCTATTTTAAATAATAAAATAATTTGTAATCATTTTGCCTTGTATTTGTATATGCAGAATTCTTAAATAGTGTATCATGGACCATAGTTGGATGGACCATTGAATAGTCAATGAGGGCATGATTTCTACTAAATATAAGGAGGGTGTCAAGTATTTTTATAATTATACTTTTAGAAATGTGGTACTCTTAGTTGAAGGACGTGCTCATTATCCTTGTAATAGATGTGTCAATAGAAAAATGTTTCATAGAAATACAATAATTCTCTATTTATATAGGAGTAGATTTATGCCCAACTATAAGCTTAGTACTTGTATGGGGAGACATGAGAGATAGTTGCAAGGGTTAGAAGTTAGCAGGATAGGGACATAGATAGAATTATTAATATAGTTGTGGATGTAGCTAGTCCTAAATTTGACTAGGATATGGAAGATGATCCAAAAGTTGACAACATTGATTTATATCATATACTAAAAGATGCGATGAACCACTATGATCTGGATATGAAATATATACTGTACTATCAGCTATGTTAGAGTTGTTGAACTTGAAGGCTAAGTTTAATATAACAGTTAATTTTTATGATAGGATGGTAGCAATAATAAAGAAGATACTATCGAAGGATGAGAAGCTTGTTGGAAACTTTTATGCTTCAAAAAAAATGGTGAAAGGGTTAAGCATGGGATATAAGAAGATAGATGCATGTTGTAATAATTACATGCTTTTCTATAAAGAAGACCAACTAAAGAGCTCATGTGATGTATGCAATAAAAGCCGATTTAAGCCAATGTAAGAGGTTAGAAATAAGGACATACCATATAAGGTTTTTTGATACTCTTCCCTCACTCCTAGGCTTTAGAGGATTTACTTGTCTAAGAGTACTGCCAGGCAAATGAAATGGGATAAAGAAAGGACTTGCAAGCACGTCAAAATGATGAGTCATCCATTGGACAGTGAGTCATGGAAGAACTTTGATGCTTGCCATCCTTTATTTGCTCATGAATCATGCAATGTCCAACTGGATCTATTTATGGATCGGCTTACATCGTTCGATCATACAGTGGCCCCTTATATTGGCCAGTCTTTATTACTCCATACAATCTATCACTTAGGATGTGCAAGAAAGAATATAACATTATTTTTATATTAGTCATTCCTAGACCATAATACCCTGGTAGAAATATTGATGTATATCTAAGGCCTTTTATTGATGAGTTAAAATTCTTATAATCCGATGGCATACATACTTTGGATACATCAAAAAAGCAGAATTTTGTAATGAAGGCTGCACTAATATGGACCATTAACAACTTTCTTGCTTATGAGATGCTGTCAGAATGGAATGCTCATGGAAAACTAGCATGTCCCTATTACATCGAGAATATAAAATCATTTCAGTTTGAGCATGGTTATAAGCCTTGCTAGTTTGATTATCATCGTCAATTTCTTCTTGAGTATCATCCATTTCAAAAGTAGCAGGATAGTTTAGGAGTAATATGATAAAGAAGGACCATGCACCCATGTACCTTAGTGGTATGGAAGTATTTTAAAGGTATCCCAACTTGACAAAGTCCACTTTGATATACTATTTGATAAGCAAAACTCTAGGAGGTTCGGTAGAACTCATAACTGGGTAAAGCACATCATATTCTAGGAGTTACCATACTGGTCTACTAATTTAATATATCATAACCTTAACATCATGCACATTGAGAAAAATGTATTCGATAATATTTTCTATATTGTTACGGATGTCAAGGGCAAGATGAAGGACAATCCTAAAGCTTGAGCAGATATAAAGAACATATGCAAGTATTGTTTACTAGAGCTGGTCGAGGTATGACCTAAACAATTTTTAAAGCCAAAAGCATCTTACTTAATGAGGGAGTAGTTGAAGCATATATATGAATGATATAATCTAGTTTGGTGCATTAATGTCAAAGATTATAGGTTCTATGGGTTAAAGAGCCATGGCTGCCATGTTTTCATGCAACGATTACTACCATTAGCTTGGCATGATCTCCTTTCCAACTTCATATAGAGGTTAGTCTTTTCTTCGAAGACATTACCAAACTTGTAATGTACAAATTATTTGATCAAGCTTAGTCTTTTCTTCAAAGACATTACCAAACTACCAATATACAAATTATTTATAAGTTGGAAAAGATATTCCCTCCTAGCTCCTTCGACTCCATGGAGCATCTCGTAATTCATCTAGCATATAAAGCAAGGGTGAGGGGACCAGTGCAGTACATGTGGATATATCTATTTGAAAAATACATGCATAATCTAATGAAGAAAGTTAAAAACATGGCTAGAGTTGAAGGTTCTATTATGGAGGCTTACATAATAGAAGAAATTTTAAATTTTAGCTGACACTACTTTAATTCCAATGTATAGGCAAAGCTAACTCAAGTTGATCAGAATGATGATGGTGGTGATGAGGGATCTAAGTGGGAGATCTTAATAGTTGCCTATCTTAGTTATGAATTTGGACATGAGATTCATTGTATTTTATTAATACTAAATTTTGATAGGCAGAGACATATTTTTCTTAACTATGAGGAGGTCGACCCATATATTAAATAAGTTTCTATCACAATCTCAACTCTTCAATCACTTATTACAGTATACTTATTTTATATATTTTGGATAATATGATGGGATGCTGAGACGGGACAACCTGAGAAAAAGTGAACAAAAATTTTTCACACATCACTCAGAGAACTTTGCATATTGGTTATACCAATTGGTAAGCATCTATTATCATTTCATATATTTTAATTTTCTCCAATTTATTATTTTTATAATATATAGGTAATGCAAGAGGATAAATCCATATCTCAAAAGCTAATATCATTAGGTTATGGGCCAATAAAATATGTCACATGTTATAATGGCTGTAACGTAAATGATTTTAAATTTTACACCCACGAATATAGATATCATAAGAGCACAATGAATAGTGATGTATATATAAAAAGCAGCTAGTGAGAAGAGGTGGAGAGTGACTACTATAGAACCTTAAAGAACTAATCAAATTGGCCTGCATTGGAGGTAATAGTGTCATTCTACTTAAATGTCAATGGTTTGATAATAACATTGATATGAAAGTTGATCCATGGCATGGGCTTATTAAAATCAAACATAGATCAGAAGCATATGTCAATGAGCCATTTGTGCTAGCTTAATAAGCTGCTCAAGTATATTATACTTGTTTTCCATCAAGGAAGATGGAAAGGAAAGATTGGTTGGCTATATAAGATTAAGTCTCGAGCCGTTCATTATGCACTCAAAGAAGAAGAAGAGCCTTAGTTACCAGAATGCTTTTAAAAGGATAAAACATTATGAGTTGATCAGTCTATCATAGATGCAGAGTTGGATGCTCCAGGAATTCTCCTTCGTGATAAGCAATATGAAGGGTTGATCATATCGAGTTTGTTATAAAGGCAATCCTATCCTGTAAGGAGAAGAAAGGGAAGAAGAGGAAGAAATGGAAGAAGAGGAAGAATTGGAAGAAGAATCTGAAGGGTATTAAACATCTGAAGAGGTCGACAAGTAGTGTTAAGTATATAATCTTTGAGTCATTTTAAATACTTGTCTTGCATCATTTTAAATCTTACATTGCCATTAATGATTGTATAATTAAATTGGTAAATCTTTTTATTTTTATTTTCAAAGATTATACATTATATCTTTTAGTCGAGGAGAGAGCTCTAGAGGACAGAGCTCTCAATGAGAGAGCGATCGTATTGCAATCTTGCATGTTTTAGCACCACTCATACCATATGGTAAACTCTAAAACTTTTAAAAAAAATTATATTATTTTATGTTTTATTATCTAATATAACATTCTTTATATTAGATATTTTGCGATCAAGTTCGAAGGATGTGAGATTACCAGTGACCGCATAGTCATACGTAGTAGCATTGGCTCTCCAACTCAATGCCAAGGTTAAGTACCCACCTAGCTCATGGCACCTCTAACTTGGATAGAGGATAGAGAGCTTATCCATATTTAGAGCTGCTTATAAGTAATATATCTTCAATTAATATATTTCAAATTTAGCCATTTTAGAGTTAATGCTTATTATTAAATTTTAATTTTGTAGCATATTCAGAGAGCCTGAAATGTCTTGGATGGTTACCAGATCATTCATCGATTGATGCTAGGGCAGGTGAATGGGTTCTTTAGTTAGCCATCAAGAGCTCATGATGCAGCTTTGTTGCCTAGTGATGATGCAATCCAAGAGAGGGGGTGAATTGGGTTTTATAAAATTATTTAAACTTATTTCAATGGATATAAAATAAGTATGTGCTAATTGCAATTAAGTACTTGTGTTTTGCCAAAGTATTTGTGTGCTTCAAAATAATACACAGCAAAATTAATAAAGTAAATGCATAAAGAAAACAATCACACAAATACAATAAATTTATAGTGGCTCGGTGCACTCCAAGGCACCTACATCCACTTTCCAAGTTTTTCTTGGAAATTCACTATAATCACCAAGATTATAGTCGATTAGTTTTTCGGGCTCACTAATCAAACCCAACTTATTTTCACCAGGCTCACAAGTCAAAACCCTTGTTGGTTTTCTAACTTAGGCTAACTAATAACCTCTTGGTTTTCACGGCTAACCAAAAACCTTGTTGGTTTTGCGGGCTCACCAACAACCTATGTTGGTTTTACGGGATCACCAACAACCTATGTTGGTTTTATGCAAAAGCTAACTAACAACCTCTTTGATTTTCCAAGGCTCACCAAAAATCTTGAGTAAATAATGTAAGAACAATATGAAAGAGTACAATAAAAGCTTTCTAAAATAAAGCAAATATCTTTTTGAAGCTCTTGGATGATGTTGAAGAAGCTTATCTTCAATTTGTTGAAGCCTTGAATAGTGCTTGAGGATGTGAACTTTGGATGCTCTCTTTGAAACTTGGAAGCTTGAAGGCTTAAATCACTCAAAATATGAATCCTTGAAGTGTATGAAATTTTTCTCTCAAAGGATTACCTCCCTATTTGATTTGTGTTGATTATATAGCTCTCCAAATCTTAAATGACCGTTAAAGACCGTTGGAGAGGAAAAACTAGCCGTTACAAATATATTGTGGAAGTTCTGCTCTTCAAAAAACTAGCCATTGCAGAGCTGTTGCCCGTTCAAGTATCGACACTTCAGGTCATGAATCGATACTTAGGGTCGACACTTGGAATAGTGAGTCGACACTTGATCAAAAAAATATCTTTTGAAGTCTTCTGTTCTACACTGGTGAGCCGACACTTCATTTGATGAGTCGACACTTTGAGTCGACACTTGGAACAGTGAGTCGACACTTGAGGGAAGTCTTGAAATTCAGCATGTTCTATATCATTTTTGTCTTAGGTCTTGAGTCGACACTTGCTATTCATGAGTCAACACTTGCTATTCTATGAGGTGACACTTGGCTGAAACTTTCCTAACACTCTACTGAAACTCTGCTGAAACTTTTTCAAAATCAAACTTTAAGTCCTTCCAAGTCTTCCTTATATTCCAAAATCCTTATAACTTGAAATTCCATAAATTTGAAGGACTTCTTCAACTGAAATACAAGCATTTTGTTCTTTCAACTGATATGAGTACTTAATCTGATAAATATACTAAAATATATAATTAGTACTCATATATACTTAAGAGTTTTGTCAATCATTAAAATTAAGACCAGAGTCAACAATCTTCTCCTTTTTGATGATGACAAAATCTTTAAGTATATGAATAGGGTAAGCTTAAAAAGATCAACAATAAGATAAACATATAAGCTCAAAATCAATGAGTATCAAGCTCCCCCTCAAAATATGATTTCAAAAATATTTTCAAAAATCATTCAAAATTTTTAAACATTCTCCCCCTTGCTAATTTTTCTCTTAAGATTAAAACATTTTGCTTTCTCTCCTCCTTTTGCACTTTCTTTCATTTCTTATATAATTTTTCATATTTATCAAATCTTTTTCCTTTTCATACTTAACAATTTTCTCCCCTTTTTTGTCATCATGAAAAAGGATAAAAGGCAATACAAAATAGGAATGAAGGTGGAAAGAATAGCAAGAGATTATCAAAATCAATGCATGAAATCAATTAATCATGACACAAATTAAATATGATACTAATTGAACATGATACCATAAAATGATAAGTACATGCAAGAAATAATTTCCTCCTTTTTTTTGAAGATTACAAATGAAATACATTTTGATACCAATTATCTAAAAGAAATGTCCCTATTTAGAAGTGGTAGTTTATCTTTCCTAAGCAAGCAGCGCGGCAACCTCGGGGTGCACGAGTCGACCCCCCCATCGAGCATCGCAGCACTAACCCAGCATACTATCACCGAGCTGGCTCTTGCTTAGGGACAAGCACCGCAACACCACTCAAGGAGCATTGATGTGGCACCATCCTCACCTTAACAGTGGCACCCACATTCCATGGGCCCAGACCCCCGCACCTCGAGGGTGTGAGCTGGCCCACCTAATAATCCCCATCAGTAAAAAATCCCTTGAGAATTTTGCTTGCGGGGACTCAAACCCGTGACCTCGGCTCTGATACCAATTGAATGTAACTCCCCTTAAAAGATTAGATTTGAAAACAAGGAGGAGTATCAGAGCAATATAAGTATGATATCAAGAAAACATTGAAAGTATCATATATGTATATAATGATAACAAATCTTTGGATGCTCTCCCTAAATATTATTCTTCCTTAAAAATATGCATTCATTGAAGAATAAAACAAGAATGCACAAGTAACATAATTTCAGACATTTTGAAATATAAACATAGATACTGAGTTTGAAATCAAAGATTTGAATTTTCAAGATATATAAGATTTTTAAAATGCAAAGGATTTGATCATTTAAAAAATCTATTTGAAATTATTTGATATCCATACAAATACTAGAAGTAATTTAATAGCAAGTCTAGCTATTGGAGCAAGGGTTTATTAATAAGCATACATTCTTTTTAAATGTAACCCTTAATTACCAGTTCTATCCTTGTTCTAAACGATTTCTAGCTTAAGCATGAATATAAAATTGAATACATTTCATGACAACCATATAAACAAGAAATCATTACATTTCACTTGAAATCATTAAAAAAAGATATATTAATCAAAATCAAGTGAAAGTCTAATAATCATGAGTTTAATCATGAGAGCATGAAATCCATCAACATCAAAAGGTTTATGATCACAACAAATGACTATTAGTCTAAACTTGATTCTAATTAATCAATTGAAACAATATACAACTTTAAAAAAGTATTTTTCATGAAGTAATTAAAATCAAGTGAAGGTCTTATAATCACCAGTTTAATCATGATAGCATAAAATTCATCAACATCAAAAAATTCATGATCATAACAAATGACTATAAGTCTAAACTTGATTCTAATTAAATATTTAAAATATTTTTTTAAAATAATTGATGAAACATTTATAACAAATATTCAACTACATTTTAATTAAGGAAGAAAATGTTTAGAATTTACCAATATGTATAATCCTTCCTTTACCATTTAGTCCAAAATGTAGCTTGTCCACTCTTTGTATTGTCTTGTATAGCCACCTTTCAAAAACTTTTTTCTTCATATTGGGCTACAAGACACTCCTCCAAAATAAACTAGGTGGACAATTTTGGTACCCAAACTTTCTTAGATCCTTTAGGATTAGTAATTATGGTTCCTTTTGGAACCCAATTTTTTTTAATTTACAAGGATATGCATTATGCCCAATTTTACAACATTTAAAGCATGCAATATTGGAAGAAGTAGCAACAAAGAAATTCTTGTTTTTCAACTCAAGATTTTTATTTTTTTTTAAAAGCTCATCATTTGATACAAAAATCTTGGATCTTTTTAGAATTTTTATTTCCTTTAATAAAATATTTTTTTCATTTGAAAACTTATTGCATGACTTTTTCAAATCAAGATTTTCTTTTTCTAAAATTTCTTTTTCTTTAGAAAGATTATTCTTATCAATTTCTAAAACATCAATCTTTACATTTAAATCATAGTTTTTATTGGTAAGATTGGTGTTCTCAAGAGAAAAAGAATCTACATGCCTTTTTAATTTCTTGTGACCAATTTTTAATACTTTGTATTCATGCACAAGATCATTAAATGCATTATGTAATTCATCAAAGATAAAATCATATTCATTTTCAGCACATACCTCTTCCTCATTTGCCATGAAGCAAAGATTTGCAACTTCTTGTTCTTTCTCTGAATTAAAATCTTCACTATTGCTCCAAGTTGCCATCATTGTCTTGAATTTCTTTTTGGCCTTAAGAGCTATTATCTTTTTCTTCTCTTGATCAGCAACTACTTCTTTGTGCCATAAATTCAACTCATGGGTCATGAATGAATAAATAAGCTCCTCCAAAGGCAGGGTATCAATATCTTTGGCTTCTTAGATCATTGTTACTTTTGGATCCCATAATATTGGCAAAGACCTACGAATTTTATTAACCAAATCAGTATTAGTATAGACTTTGCCAAGACTTTTCAATTCATTAATAATAGTCATAAATTTAGTATACATATCAGATATAGATTCATAATGTATCATTTTAAATATTTCAAAAGAATGAACAAGCATATTAATTTTAGTACTTTTCACTTGAAGAGTACCCTCATGAGTAATTTCAAGTGTGTCCCATATCTCCTTCGCTGTGTACATGTGGAGATCCTATTGAATTTATTAGAGTTCAATGCACAATAAAGCAAGTTCATTACTTTAGTATTAATTTTAGATTGATTAATATCATATTCATTCAAATCCTCTTCAAGCTTTGGAATGAAAATGCCATTAACCAAAATGGAAAGAATATGAGGACCATTAACTATAACTTTCCAAAGATAATAACTAATAGATTGAATATAGATGCGCATGCAAGTTTTTCAAAAAGTGTAATTAGTGCCATTGAAAAATGGTGGTCTATTAGTTGCATGTCCTATAGCAAAACAAGCACCTTCTAGGGCTGCCATGATCTTTTAACTCAAAACTGTTGGATTCTTTACAAAGTACCAAGTTTATATATCAATGATTTTGGGTTTCGGGCTTTGATATCAATTGTTGCCCAATGATGATGCAACCCAAGAGGGGGGGTGAATTGGATTTTATAAAACTATTTGAACTTATTTCAATGGATATAAAATAAGTATGTGCTAATTACAATTAAGTGCTTGTATTTTGCTAAAGTATTTGTGTGCTTCAAAATAATGTGCAACAGAATTAATAAAGTAAATGCACAAAGAAAACAATCACACAAGCACAACAAATTTATAGTGGTTTGGTATACTCCAAGACACCAACATCTACTCCCTAAGTTCTTATTGGAAATTCACTATAATCACCAAGATTATAGTCGATTAGTTTTCCGGGCTCAGTAATCAAACCCAACTTGTTTTCACCGGGCTCACAAGTCAAAACCCTTATTGGTTTTATAACTTAGGCTAACCAACAACCTCTTGGCTTTCATGGCTAACCAAAAACTTTGTTGGTTTTGCAGGCTCTCCAATAACCTATGTTGGTTTTATGGGATCACCAACAACCTATGTTGGTTTCACGCAAAGGCTAACCAACAATCTCTTTGGTTTTCCAAGGCTCACGAAAAACCTTGAGCAAATAATGTAAGAACAATATGAAAGAGTACAATAAAAGCTTTCTAAAATAAAGAAAATATTTTTGTGAAGCCCTTGGATGATGTTGAAGAAGCTTGTCTTCAATTTGTTGAAGCCTTGAATGATGCTTAAGGATGTGAACTTTGGATGCTCTCTTAGAAACTTGGAAGCTTGAAGGCTTAAATCACTCAAAATATGAATCCTTGAAGTGTATGGAATTTTTCTTTCAAAGGATTACCTTCCCATTGATTTGTGTTGATTATATAGCTCTCCAAACCTTAAAAAACTGTTAGAGACTATTGGAGAGGAAAAACTAGCCGTTACAAACATTTTGGAAAAGTTCTGTTCTTCAGAAAACTAGCCATTGCAGAGCTGTCATCCATTCAAGTATCGATACTTCAGGTCATGAGTCGACACTTGGAATAGTGAGTCGACACTTGATCAAAAAAATATCTTCTGAAATCATTTGTTCTGCACTGGTGAGCCGACACTTCATCTGATGAGTCGATACTTTGAGTCGACACTTGGAACAGTGAGTCGACACTTGAGGGAAGTCTTGAAATTCAGCATGTTCTATATCATTTTTGTCTCAGGCTTTGAGTCGATACTTGCTATTCATTAGTTAACACTTGCTATTCCATGAGTCAACACTTGGCTAAAACTTTTCTAAAACTTTATTGAAACTCTGCTGAAACTTCTCCAAAATCAAACTTTAAGTCCTCCCAAGTCTTCCTTATATTCCAAAGTCCTTATAACTTGAGATTCCATGAATTTGAAGGACTTCTTCAATTAAAATACAAGCATTTTGTTCTTTCAACTGATATGAGTACTTAATTTGATAAACACACTAAAATACATAATTAGTACTCATATATACTTAAGTATTTTGTCAATCATCAAAATCAAGACCAGAGTCAACAAGCTTGGAAGATATTCTAGGTAACTCAAATATATTTAATTTTTAAAAGGGCTCATGATGCAGCCTGGAAGATATTCTAGGTAAGTTAAATGTATTTAATTTTTAAATTCATGAAATATTTATATTCTATTTATTTAATGCAAGCATGTTTCTACTTGCAAGAGTACTACCAATTCAGGACTCCTTAAGATAAAGAGGCTGGCCATCTGACCTTCGAAAAGGTAGCCACACATAGGATCTGGGATGGGCTATATAGTCTTAGGTAGGCCACCATAGAATACTACAATTTTGAGTCACCATTGGATTGAAAGACTTTCAAAGATCACTCGATATGGGTAGATATATGGGAGGCACTGATGGGGGACAAAAATAAAATAAATGGGCTAAATTAATCCAAGAAAAGAATTTTCTTAAGGAGACTAGTAGATCTAATTTTTAAGTCTCGCAATGTAGATCTAGTTCAAAATAAGGATTAGGATTTTCATGGCTAGGAAACCATCACTACTAAGATAAGTTAACCTTTAAATGATCAAATCTAATGAATCTTAGGAAGAGTTTTCCTACCAACAATGATGGCTAATTATTTGGTGGAAGAAAGAGCTCTCATCACTCAAGGATTGAGGCCTAGAAGTCAAAATTGGCACTCTCTACTTTGAGACTCACCTTGGCCTTGATCCATGGCGTGGAGACCTTCATACTTGACCTAGGAACTTGAGAGAACCTGCAAAGAAATTTGGGATTAGACATGGAAGAAGAATTGGAGTTGGAATGGAAACAATGAAAAAAAAGGAAGAAGAAGAAAGTGATCGGTAGCTTGGGACTTGGAGATTGAGCATAGATCCATCAATGGGCATCCCATCCTTTACTCCTTGCAAAAGCACTCTTCACTCTCAAACTCAAACTTAGAAAACTCTCATTCTCTCCTTGTATAAGGATCTACATACTCAAACTAGCTAGAAAACTTTCACTCCGAATAAGAAATCAAGAAAACTAGAATACAAGGAAACAATCCTTTCATTAATTCAAATCATAGCATGGAATGAATATAATGAGAGCCTAGGGGCCCTATTTATAGGCTCCAATGCTAAGAATTTCATCCAAGGGTGGAGCGGAGGGGATAAGGATGGCTTAGTTGGCTTTAACAATTTTTAGGTAAGTGGTTTTAACTAAAAACAAATTATTAGTAGAATGTTTCAACCACTTGACATGTGGCATTCTAGAAGGTCTTCATGTGGTTCTCAAATGCTGATGTTAAGGCTTAGGTGTCATTAGAGGTGGCACCCCACATGTCACTTGTTGGAAGGTATCTTTATGTTCTCCATAAAAGTCTTGATGTAGTGTAATTTCTTCTCCCCCAAGGTTTCTTGATGAGGTATCCTCTCATGTAAAAATTTTGGCTTCAAGTCTTGGCTTGAATTAGGCTTGAATGGGTTGAATTGGGTTTTGAAGAGGTGGCTTTCCATCATACTTTGAGCTTGAGTCGACTCATGAAAAATTGTCTTCTTCCATGTGTTGACTCATGAGTATGCTTCAAAAAAATTTGGGACTTGTTTCATGGCTCCAGATTTTATTAACTATAGCTGCAAAAACAAAGTTAGTTAATCAAAGCATATATTCTTATTATTGATATGTCCATCAATTCTCCTGGGGTGGAAAAAAGGCTCGACTCCGTTGAGTAGGAATTCATCTGGCTTTTGTGATACTCTAAGAGGTCAGGGTCGATTCTTTGTAAGTCCTCTCGAGTGATCCATGAATCTTTGGAACCAGGTCATCCTTTCCAGTGAACCAAGTAGTGTTAATAGTCTTTGTTTTGAGTAGTGACAATCTTGTCATCGAAGATTCGCTCATTCCTATCTTGCCGCTTTGGTAATATGGCTGGTGGACACTCATGGGTTGGTTCACTCTTAAAGGTGGAATCAGGCTTGAATAGCTCACTAGGTATCATTGTTGGTTCCTTATAATTTACTAGATCTAAAATGTTGAAAGTGGAACTGATACCAAAGTCAGATGGTATATCTAGTACATATTAGGTCCAATTTTTCTTACTATTTTGAAAATGAACTACACCATGGGCATATAATCATTTTGAGCCTAATCAAGATATAGTCTCCTTCCTGAAATTCTTTGGCTTTTTTTATAAAATTTAGCTATATGCTTGTTAATTTCATTGCTCAAAATTTGTTTTACTAATCATGCTATGCATATGACTCTCGTAATCATGGATACTTATGCATGGGACACCAAATGACAAGAGACAAATGCAAATGATACTAAATGGTAAAAGACAAACAAAAATGAAACAAGCTCAAACAGACTTTATTATCTATGGACTAAACAAAAATGGTATTCTCTTCTTCATCTCCTTCATACTTATTGAATTCAGTAATATATTTAAACACAATTTCATTATCTTGTCTCAATTTGTACCATTGGATTGGAAGATTTTGCTTATAAGATTTGCCTAAGTACTTTTCTCTCAGCTTACTCTTCATATCTCTCCAAGTAATTATTTTATCCCCACTATAATAACTTTTATGCTCAACATGTTCCCAATATAACATAGCATGTCGAACTAGCTTTAATTTGACAAATTGACATTTCTTTACTTCCGACATTTCATCAAATTCAAAGTACTGATCCATTTTCTTCTCCCAATCGATGTACACCTCAGGGTTTCCATCAAAAGTGGGTGCATAGGGTCGATTGCTCCCAAAAACTCTCTCCTCCTGATCTACAAATCCTTGGCAGGGATATCTAAGTTTATACTCATGGATGAAATCATAATAATGGGCTCTTGGACCAATGGGAGGTGATTTAGGATTAGTACGGGTCAAGCAATCTTTTTCGAGATTTCTGATTTGATTATTTACTTGCCCTAACTCTTTGTTCACTTATCCTAATTGTTTAGTTAGGGTATCAAAATTTTCAGTCAGGGTCCTCATAAAGAATTCAAGATTGGGATCCATGGATAAGTGTAGGACTGTTGGTATAGGGCTTCAGATCAAATGGGCAAACAGTACAAACATAACTTCTAGGGCTTCTAGACCTAAAAGTTCAAAATACAGGAATTGACTAAGTACTAGTTAAAGTTGTAATTACCTTTTCCACTGGCCAGATAAGAGGTGGGATTGCGGGAGGCTCCCCTTGCTTTCACGAGATTCTAATTAAAAATTGCAAGTTCACTTAAGAAGTTTGCCATTGGACCTCTTGCCTTAGACACCAATTTCAAGAAGTAAGTACAAACTCAACTAATATTTGGTCTCATCTTGCACTTGAACCTGACTTGTGGGTGTCCCTAGTTTTAGGTTCCTACTCGATTTTAATTATGATTTAGGTCAATGTAAATATGGGTGATTGTTTTGGACCAAGAAAATGTATGACCTCCTTCTCTTATGTTATGATTGAATGCCCTTAATTAGATTTAGGAATGGATGCATAAACAATTCACCAACTAGTTAACACAACAACTAGCATTAGCACAAATATATGATTCAAACTCAAATTTAAAAAAAATTAAAATTCAAAAAAAAAAATAAATTAAAAATTTAGATTTTGAGGTCTAGATTTTAGAAATCAAATTTTAAAATTTAAATCTCAAATTATGATTAAAAACTCATTCTAGAAGTTATAGTTGTTGCAAGATAGTTTCAGCCCTAACAACTTCTAGTCAACTATTTTAAAAAAAATTGAAATTAAAATTTTAAAATTATAAAAAATTAAAAATAAGATCTGAATTGTTAAATCTCTCAGTGAAGATTCCAGATTCCAAATTTTGAAATTTAATTCCTGGAATTTGGTTAAGAAATTTATTTTGAAAGCTTGTTGTAAAAGAAAATTTCAGTAGGGAACAACTTTCAACTAGCTAGTTTTAAAAACTTGAAATTTAATCTTTTTAAAAATACAAAAAATTAAAAATAAAACTGATTTGGTTAGCTCTCATATCAGAATTCTTGGACTTTAAAGTTTTGACTTCAGATTAACTCGAATTTTGGTTGAGAAGGTAGTTTGAAAACAGTTGCTAGAAGGTTCTAGCAGTTTAGCTAACTCTTAACAACCTGAATTCAAATTTCAAATTATGAATTCTAAATCCTTCTAAAATTCAAAATTCTAGTGAAAAATAATAAAGCTCGAAGTCTGAATCTCAGATCTAAAAATTAAAATTTATAAAAATATTTGTTTATATTTTTTTGAAAATTAAATGAAATGGAAGGCAGAAACAAAATTCTGGATAGAACTTCAGAAATGATCTAAGAACTCATATTTTTAAATCTAGAAATAAAATAAAACATATTTTTTTGAATTTTATATTTAAAATACTAAGACACTAAGGTATTGGAAAAGTATTTTCTTGGATTTTTTTTATCAATTTAAAAAATACTAAAATTTGTAAACAATTTGGGTGAATACTAGAACAAAAATTTCAGCAATCAAATACTTGACCTAGTAAACCATAAGCTCTGATACAAAAAATTGATGGGGGAAAAAAATAAAATGATGAATGGAAAGTTTTAGCAAGCTAATCAGCAATCAAACTTTAGCAATTAATTATCAAATAAATGGGCTAAATTAATCTAAGAAAATAATTTTCTTAAGGAGACTAGTTGATCTAATTTTTAAGTCCTGCAATGTAGATCTAGTTCAAAATAAGGATTAGGATCTTCATGGCAAGGAAATCATCACTACTAGGATAAGTTAACTTTCAAATGATCAGATCTAATGAAGCTTAGGAAGAGCTTTCTTACCAACAATGATGGTTAATTATTTGGTGGAAGAAAGAGCTCTCATCACTCAAGGATTGAGGCCTAGAAGTCAAGATTGGCACTCTCTACTTTGAGACTCACCTTGGCCTTGATCCATGGCGTGGAGACCTTTATCCTTGACCTAAGAACCTGAGAGAACCTGCAAAGAAATTTGGGATTAGACATGGAATAAGAATTGGAGTTGGCATGGAAACAAAGAAAAAAAAGGAAGAAGAAGAAAGTAGTCGGCGGCTTAGGACTTGGAGCTTGTCATAGATCCATCAATGGATGTCCCATCCTTTACTTCTTGCAAAAGCACTCTTCACTCTCAAACTCAAACATAGAAAACTCTCATTCTCTCCTTGGATAAGGATCTACACACTCAAACTAGCTAGAAAACTTTCACTCTAAACAAGAAATCAAGAAAACTAGAACACAAGGAAATAATCCTTTCATTAATTCAAATCATAGCATAGAATGAATACAATGAGAGCCTAGGGGACCTATTTATAGGCTCCAATGCTAGAAATTTCGTCCAAGGGTGGAGAGGAGGGGATAAGGATGGCTTAGTTGGCTCCAACAATTTTTAGGTAATTGGTTTTAACTAAAAATAAATTATTGATAGAATGTTACAACCACTTGACATGTGGCATTCTAGAAGGTCTTCATGTGGTTGTTAAATGCTGATGTGGAGGCTTAGGTGTCATTAGAGGTGGCACCCCATATGTCACTTGTTGGAAGGTATCTTTATGTTCCCCATAAAAGTCTTGATGTAGTGTAATTTCTTCTCTCCCAAGGTTTCTTAATGAGGTGTCCCCTCATGTAAAAATTTTGGCTTCAAGTCTTGGCTTGAATTGGGCTTGAATGGCTTGAATTGGGCTTTAAAGAGGTAGCTTTCCATCATGCTTTGAGCTTGAGTCGACTCATGAAAAATTGTCTTCTTCCATGTGTTGACTCATGAGTATGCTTCAAAAAAATTTGGGACTTGTTTCATGGCTTAAGATTTTATTAACTATAGCTGCAAAATCAAAGTTAGTTAATCAAAGTATATATTCTTATTATTGATGTCCCCATCAGGCACTCTATGATCAGTGGAGTATAGAAGTATTCTGGTAGGTGACAGAGGGCATGGTAGATCATACCGTCCAGTAAGATCAATCAAGCACACCGGTGGCTCATTAGCACACATGTGGTGGCAAATAGATTGTAAAAATTCTATGCTTAGATTAATTTTATATTAAATTGATCACATGTATGTTTTAATTAATTTATTTTTATTATTTATTTGTTGTAGGTATGGTAGCTGAATTGTACATCAAGGTAGTTGCAGTTGTGGAAGGCCACACATCAGTCCAGGAGGATTGGTAATTACTTAGATCCGATATCTTGACGTATCATGGTAACAACTTAAAACATTAAGTATTTGATTACATATATATTGATATGTATGATTGGATTAATGAATTTATAAATTGTATAGGCGGATTACATGAAGTATATCGTATCGTAGCATGGTGAGGACCCATCCTCTCAGCCCCTCCTTGACCTTGAAGGATAGCTCAGGGGCACTAGAGGGGTGAGTAGGAGCTGGGTCATAGGATTCAAGCATAGCTTTGACCCTTCAGCAACTCGCTAGTCTTTGATATCCTCATCTCAGGCCTCAATGATCCAGGCTCAGGGTGATGCACATGTCGAGGATAATATGCCCCATCTTTTTACCCAGCTACTTCAGAGCTTCTAGGATGCCATTTGCAATACAGTCATCAAGATTCTTTGGAACCCATATTTGTGTGATTAGCTGGCTTCATTGTCATAGTTATTATAGTAGGTAAGTCTATTAATAAACTTATTTATTTGTTTTAAATTTTTATATTTAGAAGCTTTATATATTTAGGCTTGAGTTATGGAAATGGACTTATGGGATAAAAATTTAATTTAACCATTTAATCGATAGGCCGAGAGTGTTTATAGCTCCATATCATCAAATGGAATGTGTAGAAATAATCTATTCAAGAATCAAAGGAGTGTTTTAAAATATACACCTTCATATCGACATATATATTTCTATATTAAAACTTATTAATAATATTTTATTTTTTTTATTACAGGATGCTGTGATATCCAACTCTCATCCATCAGCTACTGGAGAGGACATACAGGAGCAAGAGAAAGAGGACGATGATGAGGAGGATCTCACATGATTTTCTTTTGTTGTGATATTATGTATTTTTTTATTTTACTTGTAAAGCAATGTAAATTTATAAAATTATATAATTTATACTTTAATATAATATAATCAGATTTTTTATAATGGTAGTTGTTAATTATTAATTTACTTCTAATAGGATTTAAAAATTATAATTATTTGTTATTAAAATTAAAATAGGTTTTTAAAAAATTAATTACTATTTTTTAAAAAAATTAAGAAGATATTGTTGATGGCTTTAGCGATGGTGATTGTCTTCGCTAAATCTTTATTACCAACGACCATTATTTTTAGCAACGATATTTTTTTAGTGACTAATAATTTTTTATTTATTTTTTTAAAATTTAAAATATTATTAGTGACATCAATTGCCTTTGCTAATAGCTATTGCAAATAGTGTTATTAGTGATAGTTTTATTATCATTACTAGTAATGATAATTAATGACAGAGATATATGCGACAGATTATTAGCGATAGCTAGCCATCACTAATAGCATTAGTAATAACAAAACCGCTATTAGTGATGGTAATTAGCTATCTCTAATAATCAATTTTCTTGTAGTGTAACTATTGATGAGATCCCTCCAACATATGATGAATTATGTTCATAAACAGTATTCCTTATAACCTTCAAAGAAAAAGCATTTACAATCATTACTTACAAATGAAATTAGTTAAGATACCATAAATTGGATTTGATCATCTTCATTTATAAACTATTATAGGTGCATTCACTCTTGTTGAATTTCTTGATTGACTAGGTGGCGGTCGATGTAGATCGCTTCCATTAGTCTTCTTATCCTTTAATTAATAAAAAAGATGTGTATCAATGTAATCATTTGACTTTGGAAACTAATTATACTTAACAAATACATTCAAATCAAAAGAAACTTGTTAAAAAAATATATCATACTTACAATTATGTTAAATTGTCTCGAGCCACTTGGTTGATTAGCTAAAGGTGGTTTTAAGTTTTTGTTATTGCCTCTTCTACATATCTTTTTATTATATCCCTCTTCACCATATTATCCACGACATAGCTTGAAGGTCTTCTTTTGCTTGGTTAGATTTTGGGGCTCATTTAACTCCTTCCTCCTTGATAGTTTTGGGTTACCTGCTTTCTTTTAGGAATGTTAGTGGCTGTATTTCTCCTATACCAAACTTTGGCCATAGCGTAGGACCATTAATTAGGTTAACAATGGTTTCATTAATCTTTAGATATGTGTCATTCTTATAAATATTATTTACATAAGTCTCAGGTTCTTCTCTGTTGTCCCAGATTGCTCTCTCAACATGTGGACATGGAATACCACTTAAGTCCCACTTCCTATAAGTACAAGTGTGATCTCTTAAATCAATTGCAAAATCCTCCAAGTTATTTACACAACTTATCCCAACTTTTGGACTCCCTAAAGAGCTAAGCCAACACCTTGCAGACTGTTCCTTCATTTTCTCCAACTTCTTTGGATTTTGGGATAGACTTCTTCTTTGAATTTTATCATCTTATACCTCTTATTCATGGTCCTATTCATTGGTTTGCTTCTTATAAGCTCAAGCATTATTAGAATAGGCTTCTCCTTTGCATCTCAAATAAATCTATTGAAAGCTTTACAAAGATTATTTAGTAATATGTCACACATAGAATATGTGGTAAAGTGTGATCTTGACCAATGGAAAGGTGACTTATCTTAAAACCATTTATAAGCATTTTTAGATAACTCTAATTTGTCTATCTTCTCCTTAAATTTCTCTACATATATAGACCTAACACAATTCTATAAGGCATCCTTTAACTCATTTTGTGGATTCTTTGTCTAGAAGTTAGAGTACAAATGTCTTACACAAGATCTATGCTCATATTCTAGAAATATCTTTTTAAGTGCCGGCACCAATCCCTATCATATGAGGCATATGCAACTAACATTACAAGTAAATGTAGGAATGTCAAATGAAAAAAATATCAGCAAAGATTAATAAAGCACCTTCTATTAATTAGAAATCTAGGTCTAATGAGTTGATTATTCATTCTCATGTCCTTTGTTAGTAGCTTTAGAAACCATGTCTAAGAATCTTTGCTTTTAGTTTTGACCGTAGCATATGAAACTAATATATGCAATCATTTGCATCTATGTCCATGACAGATAACAACTAGCTTCCATACTTACTCTTGAGAAAACAACCATCAATACCTATAATTGGTTGGCATCTAACAAGAAAGCCTTTTTTATAAGCATCAATGAAGATGTAGAATCTTTTAAATATCAATATATCCAACTTAATAATAGTTGTGGTCTCAGGATCTATCCTTCTGAGCTCAATTGCATAATTACTAAGCCTTTTATACTTATAATCTCCTCTAACTTCTCTAGTGCTTGGCTCTTATCCCTCCAAAGCTTGCTTCTAGATACTAAGATATTATAGTCCTCCTTAACAACATCTTCAAATGAACTCAAAGACTATTTTGGATCTGACTTATACCTTTTAATGTATTTAGATACAAGAATCTTTAAACTCATTCTTTTATTGGTGTGGGATTTACTGCAATTGTACTCATTAACATAACTTTTTACTTGGTATGTAGAATTTCTTGGAGTGTTGCTTACAAGAATTAACTATGGACATCCTTTTTTATACTTTGCATAAACTCTTCTTTTGTCATTTTTAATAAACCTAATGTTGTACATGTTCTTTAAAGCATATTCATTAATAGCTGATTTGATTTGCTTTGTATTGCTAAACCTCATCTCAACCACAAACTTGGGATCACTCATATCACTATCTCTAAACTCAAGGAATCTCAGTCCACCTGTGCTATTATCACTTGAATTAGCAATTCTATATAGCTCATTTGAAACCTCATAGTAACTATCATTCCCATCATCATTATCTTCTACATTAATTTGAAATCTAAATAGGTTGTGCTTTTTGACTTTCCAATTTGCTTCATTTTATCTTTGTCAACCTCTTTATCTATACTCCCTTTAGATTCAGAATCATGATCTATGGAGATATTCACTATCATTAAAATCATATTGGCCTTTCTCCATGCTCGAGTCCTTTGACTCTCCATCATCAATGTTTTTCCTTAGGCCCATCGCCAGTGTTTGATTCCTTTGGCACATCCTTATCAATGTTTGTTTCCAAAGGCACTCCATCATCAATATTTGATTCCTTTAGCACTCCATCATCGATGTTTATTTTCAAAGACGCTCCATCATTAACTCTGAAATCCTCCAGCACTACAATATCATCTTCCTTATCTTTGATGTCAACATCAATTGGAGTTGGAATCTCAATTGCAATGATTTCTTTGGGCTTCTCCCTAGAAAGATGCTCCATGTATATTTCAATCTCTTTATTTGTAGGAATATTTTTTACTATTTTTATCACATTATGATCATATTTAAGAGGTCTAAATACATGACCATCCAAAGTACTTCCTAGAAATTTTCAGCAATAATTCATAAATAAAAATTTGGTATATCCCAATTTTTCTAATATATCATCAATTTCAAGTGTGGACATTGTATCTACATCACAATAATCAAAATAGTGAACCTTGCCATTAACATATGACTTATTTGGTTTTTTAACAAAATGACCATCGTGATGTAAAACCACTATGTAATGGTCAGCATTGTCTGCTAACATAAAATATAGAAATAGTACAATCTTAGCCTTTAAGAATTAACAATATTTACGATTACAATCAAACTAATTTATAAAAGATAAAATAATATGAGTGATCAAGTAAATATTAAAAATATTGTTTCTTATTTTTACTTATTGAAATAAATCAAGTAGATATTAAAAATGCATTGCTACTATTCCTTCTATTATTTTAAACTCAGAGTTATTTTATAAACCATAATTTATTAATTTCTTATTATTTTTGATATGACTCAAGTCTAGATCCAATTTATCTCTCCCTCCCACCACTAGTAGCCCAATCCTCTATCATCCACTTTGTTCTTTTCTAGTTATTGTTTAGGGATATAATTAACTTTTAATTGCTATTCAGGATGGATAACTAATATGTGTTTAATACATTGCTAATCTTGCTTTTATGAGACCAAACACCATGTTGGTACATTGAGCCCCCTACCCTAGGCTATTTGACCAAAAGGATATGGAAACAAATATGACAAATGAGCCATATAAAGCAAAACTATAGTAGAATTAAAGTTTTTATTATGAATTTTAAAGACCACACCATTTTAGTTGGATCTTTACTCTAAATTACATTATCAACTTGGTTAGAACTTTTTAGTAAACACAAGATTCAGAAGCTAAAAGTGACTTCACTTGTTTGCCATATCTGAAACAAATGTGTCAATAATTCTTATATTGCAACCCCACATACAATCTTCTTTTCATAAACAAAAATGTTTCCACACACAAACTTCTATATGATTTTATTTTTACAAGCAACCATAAATAAAATATAGGGATTACAACTAATATACAACCCAAACCTCAAGGACCAAGTAAAAAAGATAATTGAAAAACTAGGATTATAGAAACATTACTAATAGAAGGATCCAAAATAAACAAATCATCCATAACACATTCAAAATAAAACTCTATTCAATTGGGCGTTACTCTTACCATAAAGAAAGATCTCCATTCTTTGAGCCATTGATCTCCTTGGGCTTCATCAAATGATATACCATATCCTTCTCTACCCATTGATTAACAAGATGAAGGCAATGCCAACAAGGTAATCCCCAAATCATTTAGGGCTTAAGCAAGATTTTAATTGAATGTCTCTTCTTCCTTTGCTATTTTTATCTAAAAAAATTTAAAATTTTCAAATCACTTATTGTTCCCAAATAGGATAACATGGCACATTGAAAATGTCAAATGACTCTTTGCGGTCCATAGGTGGCATCAAACTGCTACATTAATTCATTTGATTTCCAATAAAAAACTAATGGTAAGGATTAGATTGGAATCATTCGATAATCTCAGGGATTATATTGACATAATTTAAAACTTAGAGACTAAGATAGTTTTGAGCCTAAACCTTCGAAACTAATTTAGTAATTAAGCCTTGTTTTTCTCCTTATAGATAGAACTAGAGTCTAGTATTCATAAAAAAAAAAGAAAAGAAAGAAAGAATGGAAATGTATGCGATGCATTTTAAGAAAATCATAAATTATGTAAAAATATGATTTTGTGATGTAGGTTTAATAGGTTAGGAAGACGATATCTGCAACTCTCTAAAATTGATAGGAACATTGTTATAATTGAATGAATAATAGAAAATAGATAAAAACTAGGAAGAAGGTCAAAAATATCCGGAGCATGGAAAGTGAATAGGATTCAAAAGCTAATAATTCTAAGCAACTGGCAAATAGATGGAGAAAGAATAGGATATATTATCTTTGTAATTAGTGACATACTGTTATGAATACAACATAAATTTTAGGACAAAAACTAAATAACCCCCCTTTATTTTATCCTGAGTTACAAATAATCCTCTACATCTCTAATTTCAGCAATCTCAATCCAACATTTTTAAAGAATATTGCAATATCCACTTTCGCCCATCTAAATTGGGTCCAACATCATTGGCAGTACATACAAGACATAATAATGAGTGGTTTGATCCGACATATCAAGTTAATAGCTAGTTGGATGCCAACATAGATATACTTAGATAGAAAAAAATTGTTCTGCCCGCACATTACCTATTCCACTATTGTCCCCATTAGCCAAAGTATTTTTTTGTCCCCTACTATCTTCGGTCCATCGCTTTCAAGCATATCCCTTTCTTTTTAATTTCTTTGAAAATAATCATTATATTGTATGTGATTTCCTTCATGAGTTCTTTCAAACGAGCAAGAATCATATGTGTTCTATTCTTAACCCTATTTTGGTTCAAGGAACATCCAATTTGAAAGGAGGTCTACTTCTATTTTCTAATTTTACTATTTGAATGAAGAATCCAAAAATATTTGGATGATTGCTTCAAGTTATGCTTTGAAATTTGTTATTTATTTTCTAAATCTCATTCTTATTCCACTAGTTTTTGCTTACTTGCATTTATTTTTTGATATTTTTTAAAATTAGGGTTTGTAATTTGGATTTTTTTATCCACATGATTCTATTGTGCATGCATATTTTCTTTTTAATTGTATTATGTATATTGGTTTGTTTTTGTACATGATTTTGTATTGTGGCTAGTGTACATGTTCAAATTAGTGGGTAATATGCTCACTATGGACTATAGGCACAGTGAGCATATTATAATATTTGGTTAGTGCATTTCCTAATATATATCCCATTCTTTATCTTTATTATTAGGCGACTTTGGTCCTTTGTTTATACTATTGTGTACTGCTTCTATTATGCATGCATGTTTTATTTAAACCATCATAAAGAGCTTCTAAAGTACTATTGTTAAGCTCATTCACTTGTTGAACACTAATGCTTTTCAAATAAAAGGCATGATTATGGTCCCTTGCCTGATAAACCCTCCTAAACAACTTCTGAAAAACTCCTATTGTTTATCCCATTATTTATGCTTGTTGTTAGGCTAATATCCCTGTGTGCATGTCTTTATCAGTTTCTCTAGACAAACCTATAAGATATGTGCCAACTTATGTAAATGCATTGATTAATTAAATAACTTTTAAGTTTATATATGCATTGATTAACTAAATGCTTTTTCTTGTCTTTATTGTAGATATGTTAGATTCTAATGTAATATCTTTTTGTGTGCATCATGGAGGAAAGTTTGTTGAGAGGCCTCATAAGAGGTATACAGATGGGCAATTAGGATTTTATTACAAATTTGACAATGACTATGTTTTCTTTTTTAAGATTGAGGAGATTATAGAAAACTTTGATTATATAAAGGGAGATCAACTATTCTACTTATTCTCACATAGGCCAATTCAAATTGGTATTAGGCCTATTAGGGATGATAGGGATTGCATGTAGATGTTATCTTGTCTTGAAGTTAAGAAATTTATTGATATCTATGTGTTGTCTGCTCAAACAATGGGTCAAAGTCAAGTAAAAAGCTCAATTGTAACTCAAAATCCTATTATATCTGATACGGACCTATAACGGAACAAATGTTTAAGTGATAATGATGTTGATAATGAATAAGAATCAAGTGATAGTGAACAAGAAGAAAGTAAAAACAAAAAAGAAAAGAGCGGGAAAGAAGATAAAGAAGATAAAGAAGTAACTGATAATGAAGTTGAAAAAGTTATAGGTGTTAATAAGGAAATTGAAGAAGATAGTCAAGTAAGTAAAAAATGTGATGACTATGGGATACACTTTATTAAAGAATCAACTGATAATGAAGATCATTTTGATGCAATGACTACACAAGTAGCTAAAAAATCTTTATTTGGTCCTAGCAATGGATTGGCTAGTAATGTCAAAAATAATAAGGGTAAAAAACTTAAGATAGATATACGTGAAACATAAGAAGAAATCCTCGCTGATGAGTTGTATATTTAGATGATGATACCCCAAGGGACCGCAAAGATATTGAATTTGACTTAAGAACCATGGATGATCCTAAGTTAAGTGCGGGGTTATTATTTAAAGATGTATATCAGTTCAAAAAAAGCTTTAAAAAAATTATACTATAAGGATGGTAGGTATTGATGCCAAAAATGCATTACGCACTGAAGATGCTGAAACTAGTGGTGAGATAGGACCTCCAGGAGGTGGGGACCTACAAAAAATCTTAACTGGAAGGTGCTCTGGCAAGGACCTTCTGATACTTAAGTCAAATACTCAGCCCAATAATATTAGGAGCACAAGGTGAGATTTTTTTGGCATATCTTGGGGTCTCCCAGAGAGCCCCTTTTTATAAGCAAGATAAAAACACATTTCTTGGATGAAAATATCTCAGTGGGTTTAGCGAGAAATGACATGGCTGGAGATCCTATGACGTGAGCTATTAGGAGATCTTCCTGTCCATACAGAATGTCTACTCCCCATTAATGAAAACTATCTTTTATATGAAATCATCCATGTTTCTTAATGATGACATCGACCATTGTATGGGCTGAATATATGGTAGTGATTAGTTATTATAAGGCATGATGTGACCTTATAATCACATAATTTAGGGTATGGAGATGAGCATCAATCATGCCAGACTTTAGATGATCTATGGGAGCATTGCCTGAGGATCTGCTTGCCATCAAGCATGAGGATCTGGGATTGGTTCGAGCACCTTTAACAAAGCTGAGGAATGATTGATTCATAGGATGGGAGGTAAGATCCTACTTCACCCGAAGGATACCAGGTCCTGATTGCCAAAGTTGGGGGTTCGGTTGGTGCTAATATTCAAATATTGTAGATCACTAAGCCAAGACTTGGTCAGCCAGAAGATGCTTGGTCGGATTATACTAGTTGGTGAGCATGTGCTGATAGCTTTCAAAGAATCGACTAATAAGGAAGCATCAATCACTACTGAGGTTTATTCAAATAAGGGTAATCAACAATTGGCACTCAGCTAGATCTGGTCAGTTAAAAAGGTGCCAGCCTCATCGATGAGGGGTCGATCAAGCAATAGGATTGACCATGCACCAAGCATGTAGTGGGTCTATCCAGTAATATTGGAGCTAGGGAAAATTACCAGTTGATCAAGGATCAAATCTAGTAGAAGATCAGCAAAAATGTTGACCTAATCCAATGGATAGTCAGTGGACATGTAGCAGGGTTGATTGACTAGGCTTATTTACTGGATCTCATATCCTTTGCCCAAGCAAGGTTCCCCCCAACACACACCTCCTATTCTCTAGTCCAAGCTTTGGTCAGGCTATGGGAGTATGCCTCAAGAGATGCCAAGGATATGAATAGTCTTATTGATCGATGGGCTATACATGACTTTTGAAGTTGATCTGGGTAAACAAACAAAATCATGGGCTCTGATTTGCAAAGCCAACATGTGCTTCAATTATCATGTTGTTATTTAATTTTGGTGACTGATGGCTATAGGGAACCAATGGGGGGCTCGCACATGGCGCTCGCTGATCGGCTCGAAGTGACTCAAGATTTTTGAAATCTTCTCATCTCCTACTGTAAAGAAGGGGTCCTCCCCTCATCTTACTTCTTCACCTATTTCTTTCTCCTTCAAAGCTTGTCCTCTTGCTACCATTCTTTTTTTAGGCCATAAGCACCTAGCTTCCCTTTTCCCTTTCTTTCGTTCTTTGCTAAGAGTACTTCCAGGAGGCTCTCTATCATCTTTAACCATCCCTTTCTTCTGTATTTCCATTCCCATGTGGCTCTTCCAATTTTCTAGTTTTCTTTTGTTATTCCTTGACATGGTAGGTTTCTAGAGTCCTGAGAGAGAGAGGTCACCATCGAAGGACGAGTCTAGGAGTGTAGGGTTTAGGAACCCTAGAAATCTAATCAAGGGACATGTCAAACTAGAGACCTCTAGGCTTGATGCATACTCATTCATATTGGGCTCAGATCTAAGTCCAGTACAAGGTCCTAGGAGAGTTTAACTTGGAACTCTCTAAATCTAATCCTTGGGTGAATAACCCACCCCCGGGCCAGCTCAGATGTATGAAGAAGCATTCTAAGCAGGCCTGAGGCTTCTTATTCCCTCTTTCATCCTTGGTTTTCTTATGTCTATAGTATTTTCTTGTGTGCTATTAGCCCAAATTCTCTTAGACTCATTGTAGGGTTTTTAGGCATTGTTAGCTTCCTTGCTGAGGTTTGGCCTTTAATCCCTTTATTCTACTCATTTTATACCATCAAAAGGTATCTTTGTGCCAAGGACTGGTAGTATTTTTCTACTCAGAGGAGAGTTTCACCTCTGATCAAGGATGCTCTTTCTACCATTCAAGGGTGGAAGGGGTGATTTCTTTTTGTCTCCTATTCATTGGTAGGTAATTGGGACCTATTAAGCTAGGGTTGGTAGAGGTGTCAACCCTTTAAGCTCCAAGGCTGGATGCTGAGGAAGAGGGGCACTTCAAGGTTTTCAAGGATTTCAAATTTTCTTCTCTTGAAAAACTCTTATCCAATGATGCTCTCTCATATACAAGGCTTAGCCAAGATGACCCTTAGGGTAAGTTTAGGGTTGCTCCCATTTTTCTTTTCCTTCTTCCTGTAGTGCCATTTTCTTTCTCCTCCCTTGCCTTCTTTTTTCTAACCGATGTTAGATGATTTCAAATATGAGGCTTGAGGACCTGGCCAAGCTAAAGACACCCCTTCCCTAGAAGAGGAAGGCTTGGGCTACCATGACTGCACTGAAGAAGGCTAGGATCGTGGGGATAGGTCTAAAGAACATTCTAGTCGAGCAAGTCTTGGAGTCTGTGACTGTAGTTGTTTTGACAACCTCCCGACTCAACCACCTCTCCTCACTCCAATTGCTCCTTCTTCGACCCCAGCACCAGCTACCCAACCATTGCCCTTTGATGCTCCTAGTGGGTCGTTCCTGTGGAAGGTTCATCCAACTCAAAAGCTTATCTGAGCAACATGTCGCGAGATGCAACCATCCGGGACTAGAGGGCCATTCGGGAGATGGTCAAAAGTACCCTGCTCCTCGTGGAGCTGGAGAGGATTTAGGGCATGGGTGCCTGTATAGCTTGAGGAGGACCTCTATGATAGTCATGCATCATGTATTTTTCTTACCAGATCTGGTTCCTTTCTTGTTGTTTCTCTTTTTCTTCTTTTAATATTTGGTCTCAATGTAGCTCATGCACTTCCTCATCACCTAACAAACTAATCCGTCATTGGGGAGAAGGCGATGGAGAAGCAAAGAGAGGCTAAGGATGTTGCCACAAAGGCCCGCAAGAGGGCTAAGCTGGCATAGCTTGAGGTTGAGCACCTAAAGGGGGTGCTCACAAAGGTAGAGGCCAATCTAGTCTTAAGAGAGGAAGAAGGAGGAAGCCATGAAGGCCAAGGAGAGGTTGGCCAAGGTTGAGAAGAAGGTCAAGGGAGGTTTGCCAAAGCTGGTCACCTAGCCATGAAGGTGTATAAAACTTTGATTGATTTTGCTGTAGCGAAGGCTCGGGTAATGGTGGCCTTCAAGATGTTGGAGGAGTTCTATAATGACCACATTATGTTTAGCGAAGAGACCTTTCAGAAGGGTCACAAGCTAGATGGAGATGACTACCTTCTCCTGGTCATGGCCTTGTACCTCTAGCTGGATCTCTCTGAACTGGACGAGCAAGAAAGGTCCAAGGAAGAGACCACTCTTTCTGAGCATGATGATGCCACTCTAGTGTCCACACCAAAGCTTCCCTGTGTCGAAGCCATGGTTGGTCCATTTGAGGCCTCTCTAAGCTCCATCGATCCCCAAGGCAAAGTAGGGGATTAAAAACACATGTACTTTTTCTTTTTCTTTTATTCTTATAAAAGAAACTTTCTTTTAATGAAATTGAAATGAAATTTTTATCTTTTGAGCATACCATATTGTTTATTTATTTATTTAGTTGTATGGCTGTGTCCATAATACTGAACCTACATCAGACAAACCTATGCTGGCCAAGCCCCTCCAAGAGCTATAGAAATTAGGGCTCATGTTGACAATTTGGGGAAAAAAGTCATAATAAGAAGGCTGTCAATAGAAAAAAGGAGCTATCAAAGGCACGGAAGGTTCTTGTAGAGGCCTCTAGGGAGGTTGATTATCTTTGGGGAGAAATTTGATGATGGGACAAGACGCATGTGCCAAGAGGGCCAGTTTTGCCATGGAGTTAGAGGCTATCCAAGATAGCCAAGAAGGCAACCTGGAATATGGCCACTGAGTTAGTTTAAGCTTGCAACCAGCTTCACTCTACCTAGGTAGAGATCTCCACCTTAGAGTCATTGATCATCTTAGGAGAAGTAAGATGGGGATCCACCACTTGGACGGTGCAGCTTCAGAATGAATTGCAAGCCATTTAGGAGAAGATCTTCATCCTCACGCAAGCGAAGAGTAAAGATGCAGTGACCCCTTTTGAGGTGAAACAAAGCAAGTCACCATGATTGCCCCTGAGCTAAAAGGAGAACAGGCTCTGACAAAAATGCATCGAACAAGGGAGATTCCAAGGGTGCAGGGAACTCTAGGAGGTGGCAGGCAGGAGAGATCAAGGTTTGGGTAGAGGATTCGGATCATACAATTACCTTTAGAAGAAAGTATGTAAATGTTCAACATTGGCCACTTTGTTGGCCATTGCACCTATAGAAATATGATCCAAATCCTCTATCCAAACCTTGATCTTTCCTGCCTGCCACCTCCAAAGAAAAACTTGAACAAATTCCCTGTGGAGATTGGCAAGGTAGGCATGTACAGGTTTTCAAAGTTTGTCATCCCTTGCCATGTGCCTTGTGGAGTGCACAAATCCATGATATTGATTTCATAGAAAGCTCAGAAGCTAGAGATGACTAGCTTTTTCTAAGGATTTTTTTGGTATTGTCATCCATTTCTAGTGACTACTCTATAGCCCTTGGACATTTCTAAGATGATAGTAAAAAATTTGCACTTGTTCCTTTCTTATTTGTTGTGTTGTAAAAATTGTTGATTTGAAGAATTCGATGATTGTTCATTGGATGAGGCACATTACGAAACCTTTACTAGCTAGGCCGGTCAAAGTTTCTTCCATAAAACATTGATAATCATTAGACCATAGGTCATAGCTATTAGATTAAATAAGTTGATCATGGGTTGTTGTATAGCTGAGCAAGAGCACCTCCCTTAGATTTAAAGTCGATTAAAATCCTTTGATGTGCTGATCAAAGGTCATTTAGGCTATAACTGATTAAAGACCACTTGAAGCTAGGGCTAATCGAAGGCTGTTAGATTTAAAGTCAATCAAAGGCTCCTTTAGTGGATTGATCAAAGGTCATTAAGGCTCTGGCCGATCAAAGGCCACTTGGACTAGGGCCAATCAAAATCCATTGAATATAAAAGTCAATCAAAGGCTTTGATAAGCTATTGAGGCTCAGATCAATCAAAGATCATTTGGAGCTAGGGTTGATCAAAAGCCATTGAATTTAAAAGCCAATCAAAGGCTCCTTTAATGGACTAATCAAAGGTCATTAAGGCTTTGGCCAATCAAAGATCACTTAGAGCTAGGGCCAATCAAAGGCCATTAAATTTAAAAGGCAATTAAAGGCTCTGATGGGCCATTGATAGGCCATTTAGGCTTAGACCAATCAAAGATCGTTTGGAGTCAGGGCTAATCAAAGACCATTAAATTTAAAAGCTAATCAAAAGCTCTTTTAATGGATCATTTAGGGGCCATTGAGGCTTAGGCCGATCAAAGGATTTTTGGAGCTGGGGCCTATCAAATGCCACTGGATTTAAAAGCCAATCAAAGGCACTTTCAATGTCTTGCTAATTAATAAGAACATATACATTGTCTAATCAATCTCTTTATTAAGAAATAGGAAAGGTTATATTACTAATAATACATTTGAAGTGGTCAACTTCAATGGTTGGAGCAAAAGGGTTCCATCCAATTACTTTAATTGATAGATTTCTGGCTTGACAACTTCTACTTGATATGGACCTTCCGAATTTAGAGATAGTTTTCCTCATTGGCTAGGTTGGAAGACTTCTGCTTGGCATAATTCCATGTCACCAACTTTAAAAGTTTTACTCTAAACCTTGGAGTTGAAATACTGGGCAACCTTGTATTGGTAGGCCACCATCCTGATGCATGCTTTATCTCGGGCTTCATCCAATAGGTCAAAGTCCACACATCACCTTTATGAGTTGGTCTACTCATCAAAATTCTTGACTCATGCTAAT
This sequence comes from Areca catechu, assembly GCA_021397845.1. Lineage (NCBI taxonomy): Eukaryota > Viridiplantae > Streptophyta > Magnoliopsida > Arecales > Arecaceae > Areca > Areca catechu. The sequence goes on from CM038043.1 coordinate 26,240,686, forward strand.
GGGACTCCAAGCTCAATGGGCACCATTGCTTTAATTCTAAAGGCCAGGCTAAAGGATGTTCCTCCCATTAGGATCCTTGTATTGTCAAATATGCCCAAAGCACTTGGTGGAGTTCATCAGCCCATGACTCGGCTTTGCCCAATCTTTTCTTTATGCCCTAAAGGAGGGTGTGATTCATCATCTCTACTTTTCCATTCACATGCAAGTGAGCTATGGAGGTAAAATGATATGAGATCCTATGCTCTTCATAAAATTCTTTAAATCTAACCCCTATGAACTGTCGCTTGTTGTTTGTGACAAATACTTAGGGCAAATTGAATTGATAGCTTATGGATTTCTACATGAAATCTATCACCTTTGCTTTAGTGATGTGAGCTAATGGCTTGCTTCTACCTATTTTGTGAAATAATCCATGACAACTAGCAAAAATTTTTGTTATACCAAAGCAGGCGACAATGGGCCAAGAATGTCCATTCTCCATTGCACGAAAGGCCAAGGTATATATATATAGGTATAATTGGCATTGTGGGTAGACATTGTATGCTGGAGTTTCTTTGGCACATGTCACATCACCTGACAAGGTTCTACACATCTTTCTGTAATGTTAACTAGTAGTAACCTTGTCAAAAAAGTTTATAAGCCAATGCTCTTTTGCTGATGTGGCTCCTACACATTCCTTCATGGATGTTTGTATAATCGGCTTCAAATAGGTATAGACACTTAAGGAGGAGAAGAGAAAAAGACCTTTTGTAGAGCTTCCCTTCATGTAGAAGATATTGGGAGGCTTGCTATTTTATTTTATGAGCCACCTTTTAGTCAGCGGGGAGTTTCCCACCTTTAAAAAACCAACCAGTAGGTCAATCTAGGAGGGCTCATCATCAACTGCATTACCTCCATCGATTCTTCAATAATTGGCTGCTTCACCACTCAAAATAGGCTCTTTTAGGAATATCCATTGGTATTGATGTTACCAATTTGGATAGCAAATTGGCTTGAGAGTTCTCCTCCCTTAGTATTTATTAGATTCAAAGCTGTGGAATGTGAAGGCCAAGTTCTTGACTTTTTGAAGATACTTTACCATGTTCTCTCTTTGGGCCTCCTAGTTTCCTTTGATATACCCGATGACTAGCTAGGAATCACTATAGGCTTTTAAGTCTGACATACCCAGTTCCTTAGTGACTTGGAGTCATATGATCAAGGCTTTGTACTCAGATTCAGTATTCATCACCAAGAAATCAAAGCACAGGGCATATTTGGCTATGACTTCTTTTGGCCTATGACTTGGGATAAACTTCCCACCCTCGGAATTCTAAGGATCCCCAAGAATGATGAAGGCACATGCAATCACTGACCATCCCTCAGATGAATTAGGGCCATGCTTAGGTCTCTCTTGGCATCAGCGACTCTCAGAATCAAGCCCTTTATGCTCAGATTGTTTTTATGCAAAGCAATTGCTCAAAGGAAATATCAACTAAACATGTACAAAAATAGAGGAATGTCACTAGAGTTGCCCGTAGAATTTTTCAATCAAACAACATTAGTTATAGGCTATCTCCATAAGATGACATATCCAAAGTCCACCCTAGAGAGACTCTGTGGCTAGGAGGAAAATAAAAATTCCTAAGGTAGCATAGTCATTATCATCACTAAGCATAAAACTAAGGCAGAGATTCGATCATTAGCATAGCCCGGTAGATCCTAGTTCTGCATATTATGGGTAAGTATAGAGTCTTGGCCTAAATGTGCCTTGGCCTAAATGACTTTCGGCCTAAATGTACTATAGCCTAACAGGCCTTCATTTTGCATATTATGGCTAAGTATGGAGCCTCAACTTAAATATGTCTCAGACTAAATGACCTACATATGCCATAGCCTAATAGACCTTCAGCCTACATATGCCATAGCCTAATAGACCTTCATTCTGCATATTATGGATAAGTATGGAGCCTCGACCTAAATGTGACTCGGTCTAAATAGCCTTCGACCTAAACATACCATAACCTAGTAGACCTTAGTTTTGCATATTCTGGCTAAGTATGGAGACTTGGCCTAAATGACCTTTGGCCTAAATGTGCCATAACCTAGCATACCTTCATTCTGCATATTATGGCTAACTATGGAGCTTCAGCCTAAATTACCTTGGTCTAAATAAATTTTGGCCTAAATATGCCATAGCTTGGTAGACTTTCATCTTACATATTCTAGCCAAGTAAGGACCCTCGACCAAATTGACTTTTAGCCTAATTTATCCTCGACCTAGATAACCATCAGCTTGGTTCTTGCTTAGAACCCTTAGCATGGTCATATTTAGCCAGCATGGTTCATACTCAACATGATTCATATTCAGGCAGCATGGTTCATATTCAGCTAGAATAGTTCATACTCAGCATCATTTATATTTAGCCAGATTGACCCTTAGCTTGGTCAACTTCAGCCCCTTCAAAAGGCTTACCTCACCTTCAATAATTAAATCCCCGCACACCATTAAAGGCTATTCCCCAAAGATCCTAAGCTCCAACCAACCCTTGGCCTCTAGCATTTGCAAGAGAACTAGGCCTGTCCCAGGACCCATGAGCCTAAGAAGAGAGAAATGCCTTATTAAAAAACTCCCAGGCAATCACAATAAAAGAAATAACTGATGCTCATTCACATGCATGACTAGAAGAATATGTCCTATAATTTCAAGCAAGCTCTTTCAATCAAAAGGGATGTGACCCTTTCTAGGAGATAATTTTCATCACCATAAAGAGGAGCAACTAGTAGTATAGATAAGACAAAGACTTTAATTAATGAGAGAGATATTTTGGACAAATAGAATGGGTTATTGTCAGACTTTTTGATAAAGGCCTATAGCCCAATCACTTCTCGTCAAACCCTACTAGAGATTTCTATATTTCCAAAATATCCTCTCCATCTACATTTTAAAAGGGCTCCCTAGGAGCCCCCAGATATACTTATATATATAGGATCTCATTTTTATGGGGCTCTATGTATCTCTTTCATTATTCTTCCACTCAATTTCTTCCTACTGTTGGCTAGTTTACTGACTTAAGCATCAGAGTGTTCACACCGGGGCCACTCCCGATGAGTTCTTTTATAGGTACCACCCTAGGAACTCCTCTTCCAGTGACCTTTGGCATATAGGCAAGAAGCAGCATCAATAGATTGGCATTGTCTGTTGGAATGATGGGCTACTACTTGCTCATTTTTGGGAGGAAATACCGAGCGGGATGGTAACACTGCTCTATTTTTTATTCTATGGCTTAGGATACTATCTTGAGTGTCGGAGGGTCTTCACCAGAGCCACCTCCAATGGGACTTCTTTCATAAGTGCAGCCGCAAACACCTCTCCTTCAACATACTCTAGTGACTGAGTAGATTTCAGCACCATTAGATATAGAAAGGACCTACAATTAGCCCATCTCTTGATGGAACTTCGAATGGAGCTTCAGCACCACCTAACAGTGTGCCCAATCGGTATTCTGGCCCACCATTTTGTCAACAGCACCCAGTGCCATAAGATCCTCCCGCACCTGCGGGTGTCTTAGTCCCAAGAGTCATAGACCACCTCATCCATAGAAACTTCGTGGCAACAAACTTCCTAAGCTCTAGCCTGGAGGAGCTGGACAGCACCAAAGCCTCGATCACCTCGCGAGCGGAGTACTTTGGCCATGAAGCCATGGCTACAGGATTGCCCTGACCATAGGATCCTTGGCCACAAACTTTGTGAGGCATCTCCTTGTGATGTCTAGCATCCCTTTAGCCTCAAAAGCTTTAGCCATGAAAGCCTTATGCTATCAAGATTCCTTCGATCCGTTCCTAGCTGGGTCAAAGATCCCCTGGATCATGAAAGCCTCATCATGCTATAGCCTCAGGTTCCCTATGGATCAGTTTCAGTTACACCAGGATTGTTTCGGTCCCACCACTTCCCAGCTTTGGCCACAAAAGCTCAGGGCATCAAGTTTCCTTTAGCTTGGTCTCAGTCGAGTCAACAACTTCCCGAACCAATCACATCCATTTTGCACTTATCGAAGAAGACCCTTGTAGCGAGCAATCCTCCCTTGATGAAATTATTTACCGAAGCAATTCCAATAGGCTTGATGTCTAGCACGACATGATATGAAGGCTCCCAAAGAATACCCCATGCCTCTCATGGCACATCCTCTCTAACTCTCATGCTGGTCTTACTGCATGGTCGCAAGAATCTGATGTTAGAAGTAGGGACCGAATCCTACTAGAGATTGTCTTTAGTGATTTCATTTCCATCATTTCAACCACCCTCAACCACTAACTCTTAGCCTGCACATAGGTTGTGTTGCTACGCCTCCACCTGGACCGGGCTCGACGGGCATGCTGGAGAGCTCCTCCGCTGGTCGACCTGCATGAAGTCCCTTGGGCGCCGGAGGTGCTCCAGCGGGGGACACTCTAATGCTTAAGTTAAAGGAGGGATTGGAGCAACAGAATGGAGAGAGTTACAAGAGAAAATTGCTCATGGTAGGGAAGGAGTACTTCACCTTTCACGGAGGTCCCCCGGGTGCCTTTTATAGGCATGGAGTGTGGCCAAATTCTGTTAGGGGACAGGCAAAAAAAGCCCCGATTTGCCCCTGAGAGAGCCAGCATGGTGGCAAGGTCGTGGCCTGGTGCGGTAGCAGGATCAGGGCCTGGCGGTGCCGTCAGGAGGATCAGGGTGATGGCCTGGTGGGGCAGAGTCGTGGCCACGTGGTGGAGTTGGTTGCAACAGAATGCCAGAATTTGCTGGAGAGGGGCTTATGGAGCCTTCGAACAGTTCCCTTAATAGTGGATCGGCCTCAGCTGAAGAGGGTCATCTAGCTGACCGGGGTGTTCGCCAGGAGTTCCTAGGAAGCCAACGCGCATGCGGGGGAGGCATCTGATGGCTCTTTGAGGTTCTTAGGTGGGTCAGCCGTATCTTTGGCAGAAGAGAGCTGCTCGGCTCAGCCTGGGTCGGCCTTCCGGTGGATCTTCTGGACCCTCCTTCAAGGGTCAGCCAGTTGGATGCCTGGGGCCAATCCGACCCAGGATCCATCGGATGGGTACAATAGTTGCCCCCTACTTCTGGACTTTGAGGGGTCACGGGGTTTCAAAGGGCAGGAGCATTACTTCGGTGCGGGTCGCGTGCGCCTGTGGTGGATCTTGGGTCATGGCATCAGGTCGCTTTGAATCTCCCTTGAGCGGCTCCCCAGACAGCTATCAGCAATGCATTGCGGTGCAGGCATGGCAATTAATGCAAAGCAGACACCATGATGAGGGCCAAGCTGGCTCGCATCATGTTGGGATGGAGGAGGGCACCGTGCCATACGGCAGCATCCGAATGGCCGACGTCACTTCCCAGGCTTCCCCTGCATCGCTGATCCGGTGTTCACGCGGATTGCTGCCTGCATGATGGGATGCCCCTGACGTTTCGAACTCTAAGGTGCAGGCAGTCATGTCCTCCGATGGGGTAGTTGGAATGCCCACGAAACGGGTGGCAATGCCCCTCCCCCCCCTTTGGAGGCCCATAAAAGGAGGGGCGAGGCATTGCGAGGGGACCTTCCCTGCTGCGCTTGCACTCTGCGAGAGAGAGTCCCCTCCTTTTTCCACGAAACTCGGTGTCTAGGAGTTTGATTCCAAGTTAGTCCCCCAGTTCTTCCTCCTCCCTTAGCTCTAATGGCATCTGGTAGCGGAGGTCCGGCCCGTAGACCTAGGGATCCTGGGCCAAGTAAGATACCATCGACCATGACTCGGGAACGGGTCGAGAACCTTAGGGCTGTGTATGCATTCCTTCTACCCTGCACCTTATGCTCCCAAATCGAGAGGGGAGAGCGAACAATCCATTAGGGCCAGGGACCCTCCCAATGTATGAAGCCCACCTTAAGGCTGGACTGAGGTTCCCCCTACATCCCTATTCCTAGAAATATTCAATTTTTATAGGGTAACCCTAGTGCAGTTGACCCCGAACAGCATCCGGACGATATGTTGTTTCATTGTACCATGTCATAGGACCAGGTCCGAACCCAGATTGTCCCTCTTTGGAAACTTCTTCTATCTGAAGAAGGACTTTAGGAGTCAGGAGTGGATGTTGTTCATCCCCCGCCCCGGTTGAAAAATCCTGAAATGTCTCCCGTCGGCCATCCACAGGTGGAAGGTCCGGTTCTTCTTCGTCAGCAGTCTCCAACCCTAGGGGTTCGAGCCATTGTGGAGAGAGCCGTGGCCAAGACTCCGCGAGGGGAGGTCGATCTTATTAGCCGACCAGGCTAAATTTAACGAGATCAACGGTGCTGACCTGACCGCGGCGTACGATCTATTGGGGAAGGAAGTCCTTCATCAGGCGGGAGTCAGCCCCCAAAGATTCCTAGGCAAGGGCTGACCTCCTCTCTTACGGTTTATTCTCTTAAGTCTGACTTCCCCCTCTTCACTTCTTCCTTTACACTTTGATTTTTCTGTAACAGGAGGTAGGATGTAGAGGATTGACAAATCCAAGGTCATCCAACGAGTGATGCGAAAAAGAGCCATCCAAGAGTCGGCCTCCATGCCAGCCATCGAAAGGCAGAAGAAGAAATGGGAGGAGGAGAGACCCGCTCCCGTCGTTGAGGTTGAGTTAGATGAAGATGGCATCCCCCTCGTCGAGAGGCTAGCAAGGAAGGTGGCGGGGCTATCAGCTTCTGCCGAAAGATCGGCTGCCCGACCGGGGCAGGAGCAGCCGAAACCGTCTAACACGGGGGCGGCGTCGGCTCCCTCATTCACGGGCCCGGAGGAGACAGTCTCCCTAGTGGATAGGGGGAAAGAGGCGGCCGAAGGAGGGGCGGCCGACAGCGAGGCGACCGAAGGAGAGTCTGATGAAGAAATTCGTCAAGAGGCATTCCAGCACTGGCACGCCCTGGACCACCCTCGGAGAGCTCGGAGTCTGCTTAGGGGGGCGATGACCAACGCGGACTGGGAGTTTTCAATTCAGAAAAATCTGATTGACGTAGCCATGGAGTCCTACCGTGACCTTATGAGGGTAAGATACCTAGTTTGTTTCCTTGCATGTTTTCTTTCTTTGCATAGGGTTAACTTAATCTTGGGCTTGCAGCTTCTCCATGGCATCTCTTTAATGGACGATGGCATCGGCCGGGTGCTACACATGGCCAAGACTTCCATCAAGAGGGTGCAGGAGCTGGAGGCGGCTTAAGCAGCTGCAGCAGCATCCTTGAAGTCACCCGAAGAAAGGCTATCGACTGCCCGGGCGGAGGCCGAGTCATCGAAGGGGGCACTGAAGGAGGCCCAAAATCAGCTAGCTGATCGGGAGGCTAGACTGAAAAAGAGAAAGGCAAAGATGAATTTCCTTGCCCGTTGGCTCCAAGAGGAGGAGGAATGGTCCTCGAAGGCCGACAAGAGGGTCCAAGTCGAACAGGCGGTGGCAGCGCAGTTGGCGACCCAGCTTAAGGAAGCCAAAGAGCTGGCCGCAATACAGGCTTGAGAGGCCATGGTGGCATACAAGGACTCCCCCGGCTTCATCGAAGATATGGATGAAGCAGCATCGGACTTCTACTCGGAGGGCTATGACAACTTCTTGAAGAAGGAGGCTTTTCTCTTCCCAGAGCTAGATTTGTCGAGTGCTGAGTTGAATGATCCGACGGAGGAGGAAGAGCCTCAACCGGAGCCCCAAGCGGAGGGCGAGGTGGAAGAGGCCAGGGTCGAAGCCCCAGCTCCAGCCGACACGGAGGTGGTGGCTGGCCCAGTTGTACCTCCAGTTGCCGTAGTCCCAGCAGATCTTTCTTTTGTAGCGGATGGGGCTAAAGTTGAGGCCCTCGACACATCTTCTGTGGGTCGGACCTAAGGGATTTGTAAAGGCCCGACCCACCTTCTTTGTAAGGGTCCGTTTTTAACATTAATAAAAAGGAACACTTTTGTTACCTTTGTGTACATTAGCATAAAAGAGTTGTGGTGTGGACACCAGAAGTAGAAGCAGAATAAAACCTCACTCAAATAAGGTTAACCTGATTCCACTTTGGATCGAAAATCACTAGGTTAAATTTTTCTTGTAAAGGGCAATTTACTTTCAAGAGTCCTTAATTACTTAGTTTCAATTTCATGAATCCTATAATTATGTCCAATCGAGTCCTGTAATTATGTCCTATCTCAATCTGGGTTCAAATAAGAACTCAATTAGAGTTCCATTAGATTTATTTAAATCAAGTCCAAGCTACTTCAAGTTGAGGTTCACCAAACCACTTGGAGCTTCCAAATCAAGACCTTGGTCCACCAAGCTGGAATTCCACATCACCATGCCAACAAAGTAGCCACCAGGGATGCCACATCATCAACCATGTCACCTTCAAATGGGCACCTAAAGGGGAGATCGACCAAGCACTTTAAATTCAAAGAAACCGGTCAATCTCCATGAATTTCTCCTTATCCCATGTAACAAGGCCCCATATCCTCCAACCTCCCTTGTAATCCTCCATAATTTGGGAGTTTTCAAATTTCAAAAGTTTTGTAAGGCTATTAAAAAAGCCTTGGACGTCCCATTGTAAAAGGGATTTGATTTTTGGAGATTAATGAAAGTTGAAGTTGAATTGAAGTTTATTGTTTTGAGTGATTGTCTCTAAGCCCCTCTTCCACACCAAACTATTCTCTCTTCCAAGCATCCAACGTCCAAGTTTGAAGTTTATTGTTTTGAGTGATTGTCTCTAAGCCCCTCTTCCACACCAAACTATTCTCTCTTCCAAGAATCCAACGCCCAAGTCAAGAAGAAGGCCTTGGAGTCGGCCAAGCCATCTCAAATCTCTTTCTTTGCTCACAAATTTTCCATCCCTTCCATATGCATGCCTTTCTTCTTCCTTAACTCTTATTCTTTATGTGCAGGGTCCTTCAAGGTTCTCGAGTTGCAAGCAGGGTCTTCCTTGACAAGGAACCAACAAGCTGAAGCCCAAGTCCAGGGTTCTGATCTCTGTTATCCAGGTTCTTCAGTTCTGAGCATTGGTAGTTTCAAGGTATGAATCAAAAGAAGGTTGGAAAGCTCATCATGGTAAGTCCACAATCATTAGCCCCTATTATCTAGATCTTCTTCCTTCTTAGTTTAGGATTGTGTCTAATCAAGTAAAAGTTCCATTTCTTGTAATCCTTAAGTCTTATTATGATGAGTACAATGCTAGTATAATTAGGTTTCATTGCTCTACAAATCATAATCTAAATATTAATCATATGCTTGCCACATCATCTTGGTATCAGAGCATGGTTGCATTAGGGTAGAATAGTTTTCTTTAAATCCAAGCAAGATCTAAAATTCATGCCTCTTGAGCGGGTGTACTCCAGTACACTGTCATGACCCATGGGAATAATAAGCCCCTGGCCAGACATGAATTTTTTAGATTGAAGTTTGGGTAAGCCATTGCACTTGTTTGATTAGGTTCTATTTTCTGAAAATTTGCATCTGTTTACTGTAATCCGTCTGCAGCTCCAAAGGCAAGTCACTAATTTTTTATTGAAATATTTTTTTTCTTGTTCCTTTTTAAGTCAGTTATCACCATATTAAATTTCATCATCAGAAAAAAAATTATAAAAAAAATGAAAATTTCTGCAGTTTGACACTGTCATTAGGGTTCTGTTCTGTCCTTTTTATTTATCTTCAATTGTAGGATCTTCTTAGAGTAGTACAGATTTTAGTTTTAAAATTTCTTTCACCTGCATTGAAACATATAAGTTAGGAATTCTCTGTGAATTTTTTAGAATTTTTGGACATTTTTTTCATCACATTTTCTACACCACTTTCAAACTGCAACACACTTCTACAGCACCTTTGCATTTCATTCATCTCATGAGAAATCAAATTAAGGACATCAATTTGACATAGGGTCAGGATTTCATCACCTGTCCCTAGCCCAAAAATCACCAACCAGCATATCGATCCCAGCCCATTAATTAAAATTGAGTAGAACGTTAATTGCCCTAGTGGGTTAGGGACACCAACAAATTAGGTTCAGGTTAGGGTCAAGTTAACTGTGTCAGCTAATTGGTGTGTGCTTACTGGCTTGGTGTCTAGGATTGGTGCATCAGGGCTTGTGATTTGGTCCGCCTACCTGGCTAATCTTAGATTGGTGTCTAAGGTTGGCAATCAGGGACCTTCACTCCCCACCACCTACCTGGCTAAGCCCCATAAGTACTACTAGCTAGTTGGTTCACTTAATTAGACCTCTAATTTGTGCTCTAGGTCTAGGAAACCTTAGCTCAAGCTTGAGTCCATTTGCATGCATGACAACTAGAGCAGGGACACCATATTCACCAATCCAAGCCCAATCCAGTGTAGCCATGGACCCGAATCTTGAAACCATGCTGAAAGGCCTAAATGATCTAATGGCCCAATTGAACCAAATGCTGGCTAAACAATTTTCCTTAGACCAACCAACTCCTACTTTCCCATTAGCTCATATGAATGATAGGAGTAAGAACCCTGAAGTACAAGTTGAGTTCATGAATACTCAAGACTTAGGGTATCCTCAAACTGAAGGGCTAGGGAAGGAAGAAGGCAAATTTGAACCTAGTAAATATATGTATGAGACCGACATAAGTTTAATAGATGAAAATGAAGGGGAAGACTGTGAAGAGAACAACTTTAGTACCTTACCTGAGGAAACCTTTGGTAAAGAAAAGATTATTGAGCCTAGTCCTGAAACATCAGAACAACCAAAATTTAGTGAGGACTTGGTTCCCGTAAGACAATGCCCTCAGGAAGAACCCAATACTTTAGCTTCGACACAAGAACTCCTTCAGGTACCTGAGAAAAACCATTCATTATTCTAGAAGACTTTCCTGATGACCTTCAACTACTTAGAAGCATCCCGCCTGTAGATCAAAATTCTAATCTTAAGGTCATCATGAGTAACCAAGGTCTATTTCAAGATTCCCCTAAATTATCCCAAGTCTCGGATTCCTATTTCCTGCCTTTCCCTGAGTCTTATCATAATTTTAGAGCCATTAAGTTTCATTTTGATGAGATTACTAGGATGCATGAGCTTTTAAAGCCTATTCCTTTTGCTACCTACTTTTGGAAAACCTTATGGCATTTGCTAGGAACCCATGGTAAATTCTCATATGCGTACCAGACCAGGGTCAAACCTAGAGAGTCATTAATCTATTAGGTTTAGGTCCTAGAAAGTCCAATAAAATTCCTCTCAATAAGGATGCCTAGTTCAATCTGCATTTTGTATGTGCTTGTATAAATTTCTGAGTCTGCTGAATCTTTCGCACAGCATATCACAAATTTGCATAAAGAAATGAGTAATAAGATGAGTAATGAGACTTACAAACATTTAGCTGATTCACATAAGAGGGCTAAAGAATTCTGTGAAGGAGATTATACGATGATTAGGCTCAACCCTGAACGGTTCCCCTCTGGAACCATAAAGAAGCTGCATGCCCGCGGAGCGGGACCTTTCAAGATCTTAAAGAAAATAGGGCCTAATGCGTATGTTTTGGAACTTCCACCTGATATGGGTATCAGTACAACCTTTAATGTTTCAGACCTAGTAGAATACAAAGAACCAGTACTAATACCTAGTGAGCCTTTTGGGCCAGAAACTTTCATTGAGAGTGAACTTATTTCCAAGTGTCCACCACCAACCCTACTTGAGCGGAGAGAGAGGATTGAGAGAATCCTGGATGACAAGACCATTACTACGAGGAATAAGGACTATCAGTGATACCTGGTTCAATGGCAAGGTCGACCTGAGTCCAACAACTCTTGGATTACTCAAGAGGACCTGCAAAGACTTAACCCAGACTTGTTCGAGCATTACCAGGGCAAAACTGAACCATACTCGATTGGGTCGAGTTCTGCCCACCCCAGGAGAATTGGTGTGGACACCAGAAGCAGAAGCAGAATAAAACCTCACTCAAATAAGGTTAACCTGATTCCACTTTGGATCGAAAATCACTAGGTTAAATTTTTCTTGTAAAGGGCAATTTACTTTCAAGAGTCCTGTAATTACTTAGTTTCAATTTCATGAATCCTATAATTATGTCCAATCGAGTCCTGTAATTATGTCCTGTCTCAATCTGGGTTCAAATAAGAACTCAATTAGAGTTCCATTAGGTTTATTTAAATCAAGTCCAAGCTACTTCAAGTTGAGGTTCACCAAACCACTTGGAGCTTCCAAATCATGACCTTGGTCCACCAAGCTGGAATTCCACATCACCATGCCAACAAAGCAGCCACCAGGGATGCCACATCATCAGCCATGTCACCTTCAAATGGGCACCTAAAGGGGAGATCGACCAAGCATTTTAAATTCAAAGAAATCGGCCAATCTCCATGAATTTCTCCTTATCCCATGTAACAAGGCCCCATATCCTCCAACCTCCCTTGTAATCCTCCATAATTTGGGGAGGATCTCCATGAATTTCTCCTTATTCCATGTAACAAGGCACCATATCCTCCAACCTCCCTTGTAATCCTCCATAATTTGGGAAGTTTTCAAATTTCAAAAGTTTTGTAAGGCTATTAAAAAAGCCTTGGATGCCCCATTGTAAAAGGGATTTGATTTTTGGAGATTAATGAAAGTTGAAGTTGAATTGAAGTTTATTATTTTGAGTGATTGTCTCTAAGCCCCTCTTCCACACCAAACTATTCTCTCTTCCAAGCATCTAATGCCCAAGTTTGAAGTTTATTGTTTTGAGTGATTGTCTCTAAGCCCCTCTTCCACACCAAACTATTCTCTCTTCCAAGCATCCAACGCCCAAGTCAAGAAGAAGGCCTTGGAGTCGGCCAAGCCATCTCAAATCTCTTTCTTTGCTCACAAATTTTCCATCCCTTCCATATGCATGCCTTTCTTCTTCCTTAACTCTTATTCTTTATGTGCAGGGTCCTTCGAGGTTTTCGAGTTGCAAGCAGGGTCTTCCTTGACAAGGAACCAACAAGCTGAAGCCCAAGTCCAGGGTTCTATCTCTGTTATCCAGGTTCTTCAGTTCTGAGCATTGGTAGTTTCAAGGTATGAATCAAAAGAGGGTTGGAAAGCTCATCACGGTAAGTCCACAATCATTAGCCCCTATTATCTAGATCTTCTTCCTTCTTAGTTTAGGATTGTGTCTAATCAAGTAAAAGTTCCATTTCTTGTAATCCTTAAGTCTTATTATGATGAGTACAATGCTAGTGTAATTAGGTTTCATTGCTCTACAAACCATAATCTAAATATTAATCATATGCTTACCGCATCAAGTTGTTTTCCCCTTCAAAAATTCTTCTATGTATTTTCGATCGGTTTTTCATGATCATAAGCCCTTTTGAAATGGCCGACAGACATTAGCATAACTCGAACTTGAACTCCATAGGAAAATTCCAAAGTATTTCCAATCGGCTCATTCAAGCTTGAAGCTGGTAGGATAGCTGGGGGTGGTAGCTTTGATGCAGAACAAAGAACAAAGAAGCGTATGCGGAAGTAAATTTAAGATTAATTCTTTTTTTTTTTTTATTTCAGAAATTGGCTTTGACTCAAAGTAAAGCTAAACTAAGTTGAAGGAAACTAGGTAAGGATTGAAAGCACAATTTAGATGAAACTAAATTATCAGAGTAGTTCAGAAGTAACGGATCGCTGGGGGTTGAGAAACTCCCAGACCTAGGGTTTCACTCTGAACTTTTAACAGAACAGAAATAGAGAGGAGAGATGGTTTACTAACCAGACAGTGATCTTCTCAGGATTTTGGTGGAAGAACTCTCTCGAGCAGATTGTGGGATCCTCGGAGTCGGCTATCTTCGCAATGGATCCTCCAATACTGGTCTTGTGGTTTGGTCGGCTTCTCCTGGACTCAAGATCTGGGAAAGAAGAGGAACAAGTGATGGATTTCAGATACTCAAGAAAAGATTTACCAGGTTGAAGAACTTGAAAGCTGAAGTTGCTGAAATCAGGATTCTCCTGGAGGTCGATCTGACTTCCTCTTAGAACTGCTGTAGATCTGAAGTATCTGGACTGGAGCTGGATGCTGGTGGCCGGCCTGGACTTGGAGAGGGTGGCCGTGAGAAGTGGAATAGACTAGGGCTTGGTGGAAAGAGAAGGGTGATGGCGGCTAGGGTTTGGGAGTGGAGTGGCTAACCTAGGGTTTGGGTTTTGGAGGTCTCACACCTCCTCAAGGTTCCAGGGGAACCCGGATTTACTCCCTCACGGAGCTCAACACCTGGATGCAAGTGCAGAAGAGAGAAAACACAAAGTTTGCTAAAAAATAATTGGCTTCATTCATCTGATTGATTTAAACTTACAAGAGGGGTTTAATTTATAAGGCTTTACAAGGGAGTAGGGTTTTACATCTTCCCATGTGGGACTAAAGGAGGGGATCTACAAATCAGGAAAAATCATACACATATGGTCGGCCAAAGTACCCAAAAATTTGATTTGGGTTATAAAAGGCAGGTAGATGGCGCCTCCTTGTATGGATCTTCAAGAGAATTTTTTTCCTTCCATGGATCAACTCTTTTGGACTCCTCCTTTTCTTCCTCCCTAAGTCAAGGTCCTTCCCATCTTTGTTTTGGATTTTTTTGGCAGGTAGTGGGCGCCTCCTTGAAGTTCTCTCCAAGAAAATTTCTTTCCATCTTTACTTTGGTTCTCTTGGGAAAGTCTTGGCCGCCCCCTTGATTTGTGGACTCTTGGTGGATTTCTCCTCATCTGGCGCATGAGAGAAGGAAGCTGCTATCTGTGGAGTGGGGACCAAAGGCTGTTGGATGTAGATATGGCGCCCCCTGGACTCAGGCGTATGGCTGGGAGTGTGGCTGGGAGTGTGGTGTCCACTTGCTTGGTCTTGGGAGAAAATGTAACACCCCAGGTTAAAACCCTAGTCCACTACTGAGTCAACATGACTCAATAAAATAAAATGCAGGTAATGTAGACTCAAGCTAAATTGAGTTGATTTAGTCAACTCTTATTACAAACCAAAAACCCTAATTTTTTCAGGCAAGGTTAATCAGAGATCCAGATGGAGCTCTGAAGTCTTCTTCTGAGTCTGGTGCCCGCACCAATTCTCCCAGGGTGGGAGGAACTCGACCCTGTCGAGTATGGATCCAGTTGGCTCTGGTATCTCTCCAAGAGGTCTGGGTCCAGCTCTTGTAACTCTTCTCGGGAGATCCAAGAGTCATCAGAATCTGGCCTTCCTAGCCAGCGGACCAGGTATCTTTGGTATCCTCGATTACGAGTAGAGATAACCTGATCATCCAGGATCTTTTCAATCTGCTCTTTCCTCACAGGCCAATTTGTTGGTGGACACACAGGGTCAGGTTCACTCTCAAGAGCAGGATTAGGTTCAAAAGCCTCACTGGGAATCACAGCTGGCTCCCTATACTCTACTAGGTCTGTAATGTTGAAAGTGGAGCTAATGCCTAGTTCTGGAGGCAACTCGAGCACATAGGCATTGGATCCTACTCTCTTTACCACTCTAAATGGCCCAGCTCCCCTAGCATGTAACTTTCTAACAGTTCCAGGAGGAAACCGTTCAGGCCTTAACCTAATCATTACATAGTCTCCTTCGTCAAAAGTTTTGACTCGCCTTTGAGAATCAGCCAATTTCTTATAAGTTTCATTACTTAAATTTATTTTGGCTTGAATTTCTTTATGCAAGTCTTTTATATGCTGTGCAAAAACTTCGGCAGACTCGGAGACCCGTGTGTGGACTGGTAAAGGAGCTAGGTCAAGAGGTGTGTGGGGTTTGTAACCATGCACAATTTCAAATGGACTCTTACCCGTAGACCTATTGACCGAGTCATTATATGCAAATTCAGCTCTAGGTAAGTACAAATCCCAGTTCCTAATGTTTTCACCAACAAGACACCTTAGCAGATTGCCTAAGCTACGGTTCACTACTTCGGTTTGGCCGTCAGTCTGGGGATAATAGGCAGTTGAAAACTTAAGTTTCGTCCCTAACTTATGCCAAAGGATTTTCCAGAAATAGCTGGTGAACCGAACATCCCTATCTGAAATAATGGTCTTGGGTAGGCCATGGAGTCGAACTATCTCATTGAAGAACAGGGTGGCTACCTTAGATGTATCAAATGTTTGGGAACATGGAAAGAAATGGGCCATCTTGGAAAATCGGTCTACTACAACACAGATAGAGTCATGCCTCCTCTGGGTCTTAGGCAAACCTAACACAAAGTCCATGCTCACATCTTGCCAAGGACGATCTGGGACAGGGAGTGGGGTATAAAGGCCGGTGTTCTGTTTTCGTTGTTTGGCAACAGCGCAGGTCCGACACCTAGCCACAATGTGTGCTACATCTCTTTTTAAGCTAGGCCAGGAAAAATGGTCTTCAATAGCCAGGGTGGTCTTATCTTTTCCGAAATGGCCAGCTAAACCTCCAGCATGAGTTTCCCAAATCAAGAATTCCCTAAGAGAGGTTCTAGGGATGCAAAGCCTATTCTTAAAGAATAGAAAGCCATCTAAAAGGGAATAATCCTTATGTTCACTAGATGGTCCTTGAGTTAGATCCTAGTATACAGTCTTGAAATCCGGACACGACTCATATTCTTCTTTGATTTGCTCAAACCCTATGACTTCAGCCCTAACAGAATTCAACAACAAAGATCGACGACTAAGGGCATCAGCTACCTTATTTTCAGACCCAGCCTTATGCTTCAAAACAAAAGTATAGGACTGGATATACTCTACCCACTTAGCATGCCTAGGGTTAAGCTTCTTCTAAGAATTCAAGAATCTAAGAGCCTCATGGTCCGAGAACAGCACAAATTCTTGCGGTAGTAAATAATGTCTCCAGTAACGCAAAGCTTGCACTACCGCGTAAAATTCCTTATCATAGGTAGAATACCTAAGCTTAGCATCATTAAGTTTTTCACTAAAGAATGCTACGGGATGGTTCTCTTGGCTTAGGACTCCACCTATACCTACTCCTGAAGCATCACAGGCAACCTCAAATACCTTTGAAAAGTCCGGTAGTCTCAAAATGGGTGCCTGGGTCATCCTATCCTTAAGATGTAGGAAGGCTTTATGGGCTGCTTTGGTCTACTGAAATTCTCCCTTCCTGATGCAGTCTGTGATAGGAGCAACTACGGTACTAAACCCCTTGATGAATCGCCTATAAAAGGTAGCCAAGCCATGGAAACTTCTGACTTCATGCACACTGGTCGGCTCTGGCCATTCTACTATGGACCTAATCTTTTCAGGATCGGCAGCCACGCCGTCAGGGGTTACAACAAATCCAAGGAAGATAATCCTACTGGTCATAAATTCACACTTCTTGAGATTACCGTAGAGACTATCATTCCTCAAAACTTGACAGACTTGTCTAAGGTGGCCTAGGTGATCTGCAGGGGACTTACTATAGATCAGGATATCATCAAAATAGACCACTACAAACTTTCCTATGAAAGCTCTAAGTACCTGGGTCATAATCCTCATGAAAGTACTAGGGGCATTGGACAACCCAAAAGGCATAACAACCCATTCATAGAGACCATCCTTAGTTTTGAAGGCTGTTTTCCACTCATCCCCTAGTCTAATCCTAACCTGATGATAGCCGCTTTTGAGATCAATTTTAGAAAAAACCATGGCATCGACCATCATATCAAGCATGTCATCTAGTCTAGGGATGGGGAACCTATACTTGATTGTGATTTTATTGATGGCACGACTGTCAACACACATCCTTCACGTGCCATCTTTCTTCGGGGTTAGAAGTGCAGGGACTGCACAAGGGCTAAGACTCTCTCTAATGAACCCCTTCCTCAACAATTCGCCAACCTGCTTTTGCAGTTCTTTATGCTCCGATGGATTCATCCTATAATGGGGCAAGTTGGGTAAAGTAGCTCCTGGGACTAAATCTATGGAATGCTGAATATCCCTAAGAGGTGGAAGGTGGTCTGGCAGATCCTCGGGAAAAACATCCTCAAATTCTTCTAATAAAGGCTTAACTTCCTGAGGAGGCTCTGAGGGTGTAGGAGTCCTAAGTTCCTTAGCAGTCAACATCCAAATGGGTGAACCACTATGAATCTCTTGTTCTAGATCCTTGGCACTAATTAGGTTCACTCCAGTCTTCATTTCTCTAACCTTACTAGTTCCTTTAGCTACCTTGTCCTTAGGAGGGACTGAATGGATTGTAATTTTCTTCCCATTGAAACTAAAGACACAGGTGTTGGATTTTCCTAAGAGGGTGGCATCATGATCATACAACCAAGGTCTTCCAAGAATTATACTGCTCACCCCCATGGGCAAGACATCACACCAAATCTTCTCTTGATAGGATTGCATTTGGATTTGGACCTGACATCTAGACTGGATGGGTATAGAGGTAGAGTCTACCCAAGAAACCTTATAGGGGTTGGGGTGGGGGACTAGGGTTAAGCCTAACATTTTGACAGTGCTAGTAGAAATGGCATTCACACAGCTCCCACTATCTATGATGATTTTACAAACCTTATCCCATAGTTTAAGGAAAGTCTGTAGGATGTTAGTCCTACGCCAATCTTCCTGAACTTTAGTCTGGGACAGGATGCATCTCACAACCCCTAAGTGGTCAGATTCAGTGGATTCTTCCTCTCCTTCATACTCATCAACCAAATTCATTCCGGCCTCATAAACTTCTTCTTCAAACTCCTCATTAGGCTCGGAATTCTCTTCTCCTCCCTCTTCTATATATAGGGATCTACGAGGGCACTGGCTAGAAACATGACCTACCTTATGACACTTAAAACAAGCTATGGCTGTGCACTGAGTGGAGATATGACCAGGCTTCTGGCACTTAAAACAGACGATACTAGGGGTTCTCTGGGTGTCAGGTGCCTTACCTTTGTCCATGGGCCTAGGGGTGGGGATACCCTGATTAGGCTTGCTAGGGGTAACCTGGCTAGGTCCATTTCTTGGGATTGGGGCACTAACCTTAGATGGCATGGGTCCTCTCTGAAACTTCTCAGTGTTCAGTGCAATCTGATAGGCTTGGTCTAGGTCAGTAACCTCTCTCAGAAACAACTCTCTCTTAATATCTTCCCTAAGTCCAGCCCTAAATCTAGACAAAGTGACCTCATGGGCTTCACTCACATCACATCTCATCAGGTATTCATCAAAGGTGGTTATGTAGTCTGAAACAGATCGGTTCCCTTGTTTCAAAGTCTGCCATTGGTCTAACAGATTTTGCTGGTATGAAATGGGTAGGTACTTGTCTCTAAGTTTCTCTTTCATACCCTGCCAAGTGGTTATGGGCTCTACATTTCGTCTTCTAGTGGTCAGCTCAATGTTCCCCCAGTATAACCTAGCTTGACGTATTAATTTCATCTTGGCAAACTTGAATTTCCTCTCCTCAGACATGGCATACCACTCAAAGTACTGGTCCATCTCACCCTCCCAATCAGAATACACCTTAGGATTTAGGCTACCATCAAAAGTGGGTGCATCTAACTTGATGTTTCGAATGAACCTATCATCTCTATCCTCAGGTTTTGGGTCAGGCCTCCTATGATTAGGTTCAGGATCTCGGTATAGAGGTCTTCTAGGCTCTTGGTGTGGGTGAGGTACATTAAAATCTGGGTCAGGAGTCCAGTTCCGATGCCTAGGTTCCTCTAGCACTTGGACTCGATCCCTAAGCTGGGCAAAATCCTCATGGACTTGTTCTTTAAATTGGGCAACAGTGGTAGTCACATCCTGACTCAGTTTATTCATACTCTCAGTAAGAGCTCTAACCATGGCTTCTAAATCAGGTTGGGTTTGACCAGGTTGGTAGGGCACTCCATTCCAGGTAGACATGATGCAAGCAAACACACAAAATGAGACTCAATTGAACGATTACGGGCTAACTAGACCTAGAGCCTAAACTAGATGCCCAATCAGAGTGGCAAGCAAGCCTGTAGTAACTCAGGACTCAGCCAGGCAAGTGTAAGGGGAGTGTTAGGTCCCTGAATGCCAATCCTAGACACCAATCAGAGATTGGCCAGGTAGGCGGACCAGCACACAAGCCCTTCGGGATGGAATTCCTGAACCACCGTTCTAGACACTGAGTACAAAGCACACACAGAGTAACCAGACAAACTGACTCAACACTAGCCTTGACCCGACTTGTTGATGTCCCTAGCCCACTAGGGAAAATTAGGTCTAATCAATTTTAGATTAAAGGCTTAGGTTCGAATGAAGGGATGGTGGTTTTGGGCTAAGGAGAGGTTATCAACTCCTCCCCTTATCTTAGATGCTCAAATGCCCTTAAGGTGAATTAAGAGATGAACACTCAAAAAAAAAATATTGGATTGCAGAACATAAAAATAGAGTTGCAGTAATTTAATTCTCAGAAATCGCACGGAAACCAATAAATCATGAGAAAATTATGCAAATTAGTTTCAATTATACTGGTTCCAGAAAAATAAAAATCACTGAATTTGAAGTTACCTGAAGTGAGAAATAATTCTCGCAACAGGACAATTACGGGCTGAAAACAGAGCACTTCCCCGTTTACAATTTCTGCTACGAAGTTGTAACCCAACGGATCCCCTACACGCCCTAGGAACACCCTGTGGAATGGGAAGAGGAGGTTTGCACCTCGCTTTGTTCCTAGGACCGGACGTCCTGGGGAGTCTACTTCGAGCAGACAAAGTAAAAAGAGAGGGACTCAAACAAGCAATCAGACAGAAATCCTAGACTGTGCTCTGATACCAAAAATGATGCAGAACAAAGAACAAAGAAGCGTATGCAAAAGTAAATTTAAGATTAATTCTTTTTTTTTTTTTTTTTAATTTCAGAAATTAGCTTTGACTCAAAGTAAAGCTAAACTAAGTTGAAGGAAACTAGGTAAGGATTGAAAGCACAATTTAGATGAAACTAAATTATCAGAGTAGTTCAGAAGTAACGGATCGCTGGGGGTTGAGAAACTCCCAGACCTAGGGTTTCGCTCTGAACTTTCAACAGAACAGAAATAGAGAGGAGAGATGGTTTACTAACCAAACAGTGATCTTCTCAGGATTTTGGTGGAAGAACTCTCTCGAGCAGATTGTGGGATCCTCGGAGTCGGCTATCTTCGCAATGGATCCTCCAATACTGGTCTTGTGGTTTGGTCGGCTTCTCCTAGACTCAAGATCTGGGAAAGAAGAGGAACAAGTGATGGATTTCAGATACTCAAGAAAAGATTTACCAGGTTGAAGAACTTGAAAGCTGAAGTTGCTGAAATCAGGATTCTCCTGGAGGCCGATCTGACTTCCTCTTAGAACTGCTGTAGATCTGAAGTATCTGGACTGGAGCTGGATGCTGGTGGCCGGCCTGGACTTGGAGAGGGTGGCCGTGAGAAGTGGAATAGACTAGGGCTTGGTGGAAAGAGAAGGGTGATGGCGGCTAGGGTTTGGGAGTGGAGTGGCAAACCTAGGGTTTGGGTTTTGGAGATCTCACACCTCCTCAAGGTTCCAGGGGAACCCGGATTTACTCCCTCATAGAGCTCAACACCTGGATGCAAGTGTGGAAGAGAGAAAACACAAAGTTTGCTAAAAAATAATTGGCTTCATTCATCTGATTGATTTAAACTTACAAGAGGGGTTTAATTTATAAGGCTTTACAAGGGAGTAGGGTTTTACATCTTCCCATGTGGGACTAAAGGAGGGGATCTACAAATCAGGAAAAATCATACACATATGGTCGGCCAAAGTACCAAAAAATTTGATTTGGGTTATAAAAGGCAGGTAGATGGCGCCTCCTTGTATGGATCTTCAAGAGAATTTTTTTCCTTCCATGGATCAACTCTTTTGGACTCCTCCTTTTCTTCCTCCCTAAGTCAAGGTCCTTCCCATCTTTGTTTTGGATTTTTTTGGCAGGTAGTGGGCGCCTCCTTGAAGTTCTCTCCAAGAAAATTTCTTCCCATCTTTACTTTGGTTCTCTTGGGAAAGTCTTGGCCGCCCCCTTGATTTATGGACTCTTGGTGGATTTCTCCTCATCTGGCGCATGAGAGAAGGAAGCTGCTATCTGTGGAGTGGGGACCAAAGGCTGCTGGATGTAGATATGGCGCCCCCTGGACTCAGGCGTATGGCTGGGAGTGTGGCTGGGAGTGTGGTGTCCACTTGCTTGGTCTTGAGAGAAAATGTAACACCCCAGGTTGAAACCCTAGTCCACTACTGAGTCAACATAACTCAACAAAATAAAATGCAGGTAATGTAGACTCAAGCTAAATTGAGTTGATCTAGTCAACTCTTATTACAAACCAAAAACCCTAATTTTTTCGAGCAAGGTTAATCAGAGATCCAGATGGAGCTCTGAAGTCTTCTTCTGAGTCTGGTGCCCGCACCAAGCTTAGTCCGGACCTAGTACTCAAAAATTCGTTCCAAGCCCCGGTCCGTAGGTTAGCCCAAGTTGTAGTCTGTTCCCCATGCGGCCCTGCGTAGGTTGTCTCGAGATGATTGCCGACTGGGGTCGGACTTTCGAAGTGGGCTGCCCTAGAGCCTCTGTCGACCGGGGTCAGACTTTCGGAGTGTGCTGCCTTAGAGCCTCTGCCGACCCGGGTCGGACTTTCAGAGTGGGTTGCCCTAGAGCCTCTACCGATCGGAGTCAGACTTTCAAAGTGGGCTACCCTAGAGCCTCTATCGACTGGGGTCAGACTTTCAGAGTGGGCTTCCTTAGAGCCTCCGCCAATCAGAGTCGGACTTTCAGAGTGGGCTACCCTAGAGCCTCTGCCAACCGGGGTCAGACTTTTAGAGTGGGTTGCCCTAGAGCCTCTACCGACCGAAGTCAGACTTTCGGAGTGGGCTGCCCTAGAGCCTCTACCGACCGGGGTCAGACTTTCGGAGTGGGCTACCCTAGAGCCTCTACTGACTGGGGTCAGACTTTCGGAGTGGGCTGCCCTAGAGCCTTTGCCGACTGGGGTTGGACTTTTGGAGTGGGCTGCCCTAGAGCCTCTACCAACCAGAGTCAAACTTTCGGAGTGGGCTACCCTAGAGCCTCTGCCAACCGGGGTCGAACTTTGAGTGGGCTGCCCTAGAGCCTCTACCGATTAGGGTCGGACTTTTGGAGTGTTGATGGAAGAAACTGCAGAATTTATTGATAATACTTGTGGAGGTTATCTACATTCCACGGGCGCGCTATCTGTCATCCGTCCAGAAGCTCGAGCCGGTAGGTTCCGGCCCGGATCACTTCAATGACTCGATAGGGGCCTTCCTAATTAGGGAAAAGTTTCCCTTTCTCGGTCGGCCTCGATACCTCTATCTTTCGCAAAACCAGATCTCCCACCTGGAGGTTCGTGCCTTGACCCACGAATTGTAATACAGAGCCATCTTCTGTCCATAAGTCACCATTTTTAAGCTTGTCCAGAGCCTGGTTTCCTCCAGCAGATCCAAGTCAGCCCTCCGCTGCTCTGAATTGGTCAGCTTAGTAAGATGATCAACCTATCGGGATTGCAGAGAGATTTCTACGGGGATGACCGCCTTACTCCCATAGGTTAAGTTGAACGGAGTCTCCCCGGTCACTGACCGGGCGGTCGTCCGATATGCCCACAGCATCGAGTGAAGGTCTTTCGCCCAAAGTCCTTTGGCCTCATTCAGCCGAGTCTTCAGCCCATGCAGGATTGTTCTGTTGGTGACCTCAGCCTCTCCATTGGACTGAGGGTGACTGACAGAAGTAAGACGATGGAAAATGTGGTATTGCTGACAAAAATTTCGGAACCTTGAGTTGTCAAACTGTCTCCCATTATCAGTGATGATCGTCTGTGGGATACCGAACCGGAAGATGATGCAGTTCTGGACAAAGTTCTCCATCTTGGCCTCCGTTATTTGCGCCAATGCTTTAGCTTCCATCCATTTGGTGAAGTAATCGATGGCCACAAGGAGGAATTTCTATTGGCCGGATGCTGGGGGAAAGGGTCCCAGGATGTCCATTCCCCACTGGGCAAATGGCCAAGGCACCGCAAGCGGGGTCGCTGGCTAGCTGGCCACCTTTGGATACTGGAGTACCTTTGGCATGCATCACACTTTCGCACGAAGTCCGACGCATCCTTCTGAATTGTGGGCCAATAATATCCCTGCCGGATAATTTTGTAAGCCAGGGACCTCCCACCAATGTGATCTCCATAGATGCCTTCATGCACCTCCCGGAGCGCATAATCAGCATCGGTCGGCCCCAAATATTTCAGCAGCGGTTATGAGAATGACCACTTATAGAGAGTCCCATCGAGGATGACATACTTAGAAGCTGTCGAGCATATATGCTTGGCTTCCACCGGGTCATCTGGGAGAGTCCTTTGCACCAGGAATGTATGGATTGGATCCATTCATGAGGCGTCCTGTTCGACCTGATGAACCTCGATCAGCTCTTCAGCAATGCTTGGATGCTGCAGATGCTCCACGAAGGTCCGATCGGAGGTGCTGACCATGGCAGTAGCTAGCCACGACAGGGCATCCACTCGGAGTTTTGCAGTCGAGGTATATGAAGGATCTCGAAGAATTTAAGCTGAGATATGAAGTCCCGTACCTTGTCTAAGTATTTATCCAAGGAAGGATCCCTTGCTTCAAATTCATCCTTCACTTGATTGACTACCAACTGGGAGTCAGAGAAGGCACGAATTCTGCCAATGCCTAACTTACTGGCTATCCTCAGCTCTGCAAACAAGGCCTCATACTTTGCTTGGTTATTCGATACCTAGAATGCAAAGTGTAGCGCGTACTCCAGACATTGCCCATCGGGGTCAGCCAAGATCAGGCTTGCACCACACCCTGAAAGACTGGAAGCTCCATCCACATGAAGAGTCCAAGCAGGCTAGGCCTCTTCCACAGGATCAGCCACAGGTGCCTCAGCCGCTATTGGGGCTGCCTTCGTCCCCCAGGTGCACTCTACAATGAAATCAGCGACCACCTGAGCCTTCACGGCCGATCGAGGCCGGAAGGAGATGTCGAACTTGCCCAGTTTGATGGCCCACTTGGCGAGCTGCCTGGAGGTGTCAGTTCTCTAGAGGATTGCCTTGAGGGGCTGGTCAGTCAGTACAATGATCGGATGTGCCTAAAAGTAGGGCCGGAGGTTCTTCGCCGCTATGACCAGTGAATAGACCAGCTTTTATACTTTGGGGTACCTTGTCTCGGCATCGTGGAGGACCTTGCTGATATAATAGACAGGTTTTTGCTGGCCGTCATCCCCTACCCACACAAGGCAACACAGACGGCCTCGTCGGAGGCCAACAAGTATAGGTACAACACTTCTCCCTCCGTTGGTTTAGCAAAGAGTGGAGGGTTCTTCAGATAGTTCTTCAGGGCTTTGAAGGCCGATCGACACTCGTCGGTCTACTGGAAGTGGTCCGACCGGTGCAAGGTCTTGAAGAATGGCAGAGACTTCTCAGTCAACCGGGAGATGAAACGGGTGAGAGAGGCAATGCGGCCCATGAGCTCTTGCACCTGCTTTTTGCTGGTTTGGTGTGCCATGTCCATAATAGCCTTAATCTTCTCAGGGTTGACCTCAATCACCCTTTGAGTGACTAGGAAACCAAGAAATTTCCTGGAGGTCACCTCAAATATGCACTTAGCAGGATTTAGCTTCATCCGATGACATCTTAGTGCATCAAAGGATTGCTGCAAGTCCTTGATGTGGTTGGCCTTGCGGAGGCTCTTAACAATCATATCATCGATGTAGGCCTTCATGTTCCACTCGAGTTGCCCTTCAAAGACTTGGTTGATCAGCCGTTAGATAGTGGCACCCACATTCTTCAGGTCGAAGGGCATCATCCTGTAATAATACAGCCCTCTGTCTGTGACAAAAGCCATCTTCTCCTCATCTTCAGGGTGCATCTTGATTTGGTTGTACCCAGAGAAGGCATCCATAAAGCTCAAGAGCTGGTGGCCGGCCGTGGCATCCACTAGTTGATCAATTTTTGGTAAGGGGAAGCTATCCTTCAGACAAGCCTTGTTGAGGTCCATGTAATCTATACAGATCCTCCACTTCCTACTAGCCTTCTTCACCATGACGACATTGGCCAGCTACTCTAGGTAATGGAACTCCCTGATGAAGCTAGCATCAAGGAGCTTCTTCACCTCTTCTTCGATGGCCTTTTGCCTTTTGGCGGTGAAGCTCCTCTTCTTTTGTCGGACGGGTCTATACGTTGGATCCACCTTAAGTTAATGAGTGATGACGTCTGACGGGATGCCTGGCATGTCCGAAGCCGATCAAACAAAGAC
Source organism: Areca catechu (assembly GCA_021397845.1). NCBI lineage: Eukaryota > Viridiplantae > Streptophyta > Magnoliopsida > Arecales > Arecaceae > Areca > Areca catechu. The sequence goes on from CM038043.1 coordinate 26,266,766, forward strand.
ATCAGCATTGCTTCTCAAGAAACTAACCAGCTCCTATCAGGCTTCTTCAGTTAGCATACTCCCAATTTGAAGTACTTTAGTAGGGTCATCCTCCTTGAGGGGAACAAACACGATCTTCTCAACAGGCTGACCATGGTCGTCGGTTTCATCTCTAGGGTCAAGTTGCTCAAGCATGGGATGCCCATCCAACTACCTGTCATGTATGGCCAGACATTGTCTAGCCATCCTGTGGTCTCCCCTCATTTCCTCGACCCCGTTACGAGTCAGGAATTTTGCCAACAAATGGTAAGTGGATACAATGGCGCAGAACCTATTGAGAGCCGGTCGGCCCAAGATGGCGTTGTATGCCGAGGTGGTACGGACGACCACAAAGTTAATGGGGAAAGTCTGCTAGTAAGGCTCCATCCTGAGGGTCACAGGTAAGGTGATTTCTCCTTCTACCCTGATGGAGTTTTCCCCAAAGCCAGTGAGCGTTATCAGGGATTCTCGCAGCCTTGATTTAGACAAGTTTATTCGAACAAAAGCATCGTACAACAAAACTTTTGCATAGCTTCCATTATCAATGAGGACATGCTTTACATCATAGTTGGCGATAATTGCCGACACGACGACAGGGTCATCTCCTGGGAGATGAGGTTCTAAGAGGTCTTCATCAAAAAAACTGATTAGACCGGAGCCCCTGGGCCTTTTTACGATGTCTTGGCCCTCTTTATGGCCCCAGTCAGATTGCCGATGCAGCATGCCAATGCCTCCACCTGTCGGACACTGATTGGGGAACTCAGCCTCCTCCGGAGGGTCTCTGACAGTTAAGGTCTCAGCCCAATCCCGGCGGGGTCGAACATACTTACTCAGGTACCCTCTTCTGATGAGGTCTTCGATGGTGTCCTTCAGTTGGAGGCACTCTTCAGTATCGTGCCCATGGTCCCTATGGAACCGGTAGTACTTGTTCTTATTTTTGGTGGCAGGAGGGCCCCTCATCGGTCGAGGCCTTTGGAAGTAAGCCTCGTTCTCAATTTCCATAAGGATTTTCTTCCTTGGAAGGGAGAGGGGCGCATAGGTCTCAAACTTTTCGAAGTCCCTCGGCTTCGGGCTTCGGCACCGAGCGGGTCGGTTGTCGTCGCCGGGGGGTCGGACTGTAGGAGCTTTATCGCTCTGCTTCTTGGATGCTGGTCTCCCTTCCGCCTGGCGCCGACTCGCCGACTGCTCCTCTATCAGGGCATACTTGTGTGCCCTAGCTAATAGCTCTGTATAGTCCTTCAAGAACTTCTTGTCCAGGAAAAATGTGAGCCTGGACGATCGGAGCCCTCTCTTGAAGGCCGACATCGCTACCACCTCATTCGAGTCTGGGACTTCCGTGGTCGTTGAGTTGAAGCGAGCCATGTAGTCCTGGAGGGTCTCCCCCTCCTTCTGGAGTATAAGGAAGAGGCAGTCGGTGTTCTTCGGGGCCCGACTACATGTCCTGAAATGAGAAAGAAAAAGGGTCTCAAGTTGAAAAAAGATCAGATCGTACCTGGTCGGATGGCTGTAAACCACATCCGGGAGGCCTTCTTCAGGGTTGCTGGGAAGGTGATGCAATGAAGGGTGTCAGAGATGCCCTGTACCATCATGTGGGCCTTATAAGCACCCAGATGATCCAGTGGATCGGTGGTACCGTCATAGGGGTCCACCTGAGGAATTTAAAGTGTCGGGGGATAGGCTCCTCCAAGATCTCAGTAGAAAAAGGTGGGCGGGTGTCGTACGCCTGCCCCCCTGGCTTTCTAGCGCTCGATGATTTTTTCCATGCGCTCTTCCATGCACATGATTTTGCTGCCATAGTCATGCTGATCCTCAGCAAGGCGCTGACCGACAATTGGGATGGAGTCAGCGAAAGAGGGGGAAGCCGACCTCACTCTCTTCCTGCTAGCATGAGCCCCCAAGGACCTTCGGGGCTCTGGAGTGGCGTGGGAAGGAGGTAGGGGCACTTGAGGCTGCTGACTCCGCCCGGCAGCCGGCTGATGATTGATGTAGGACACCGCGGGTGGCTGCTACCAGTCATCAGCTGCTTCCTGGAAATGCTGGACCACTGAGGTAAGCATCTCGATGCGGTTCACCAGCAACTAGAATTGCTACAGCCCCAGAGTGATGGTAGGCTCGGTGGCAACGGCTGTGTCATCTTTCCCGTGAGGTGCTTCAGACCTGTGGCGAGAATGCCTTCCTTTGGCGGAGATACTTCGTGTCCTTCCCCTCACCATTGATAACTTTCCTCAATTAATCGCTCCTTTTAGAATGGAGAGCGGAACGAAGGTTCAGCGCCCCTTCCTCTAGCGCCAATCTGTTGTTGCACCTCCACCTATACCGGGCTCAGCGGGCATGCTGGAGAGCTCCTCCGCCGGTCGACCTGCACGAAGTCCCCTGGGCGCCGAGGTGCTCCGGCGGGGGACACTTCGATGCTTAAGTTAGAGGAGGGATTGGAGCAACAGAATGGAAAGAGTTACAAGAGAAAATCACTCGTGGTAGAGAAAGAGTACTTCACCTTTCGCGGAGGTCACCCGGGTGCCTTTTATAGGCATGGAGTGCAGCCAAATTCCATTAGGGGACAGGCTAAAAAAGTCTCGATTTGCTCCTGGGAGAGCCAGCATGGTGGCAGGGTCGTGGCCTGGCGCGGTATCAGGATCGTGGCCTGGCGGTGCCATCAGGAGGATCAGGGTGATGGCCTGGTGGTGCAGAGTCGTGGCCATGTGGTGGAGTTGGTTGCAACAGAATGTCATAATTTGCTGGAGAGGGGCTTCTGGAGCCTTCGAGCAGTTCCCTTAACGGTGGGTCGGCCTTACCTGAAGAGGGTCGTCTAGCTGACCGGGGTGTTCGCCAGGAGTTCCCAGGAAGCCAACATGCACACGGAGGAGGCGTCTGACGGCTCTCTGAGGTTCTCAAGTGGGTCAGCCGTATCTTTGCTAGAAGAGAGCTGCTCAGCTTAGCCTAGGTCGGCCTTCTGGTGGATCTTCCAGACCCTCCTTCAGGGGTCAGCTGGTCGGACACCTGGGGTCAGTCCAACCCAGGATCCGCCGGATGGGTACAACAGGTTGATTCTATGGATTGACTGATGACATCCTCGCCATGAAGTGATGATGCTTAGAAGGATGCTGTGACACCTCTATAGGGCAGCGAGGTTTGACAAAACCATGACCCCAAAGCCAAAAGGGAAGGTCCTTGACAAAGCTTAGTGAAAAAATTGATGAGTGGGAAGATATTAAAGGATCCATGAAGCTTCTCTACCTTCACCTCATCCCAACTAACAGCCACCTACTTGATCTCTACCTCCAGCATTGTGATGGCATCCTTAGCTTCCTCATCTTCAAAGTAGTAATGACAAAAGGGACATCCGGTGATATCTTGATAATACCATGAACCTCGATAATGTCATGATCTCCAACAAAGCGGTTGAAAGTGATGGGGTTTCAGGTGCACCGCAGCGGAAGTGTAATTTCAAAATGATGAAATTTGCACCGAAATCCCTTAGCCAAGATCTCCTTTTACTAATTAAAACATACATACTAACATTCAAACATAGATTGTTAGAATTAGAGTACCAACCTGCTATCGCTAATTCCAACAAAGTTGATGTTGAAGGGGCTGATTGAATTCACCAGGCGTCCAAGTGTCCGCCCTCCGATGGTGATCCACACAGAGCAGTGATCAAGACAACTCTATCTTCTTTTCAAAGGTTCCTTCTATTGAGTTCTTCTTCCTAGAACTCAATTGCTTGGACTATGGCTTGAATTCCTCCACACAAAGGCTTGCTTTCCTTTCCTTGACTCCTTCTCCTCCTTCCACCAAGACCTTGGCCCTTTAGACACCCTTGTCTTGAAGAAAAAGACCTTGTCCTAAGAGGACATAGGCTTGTCTTAAGTTGGAGGAGAAATTAAGACAATGATGTCTTAATGTATGAAAGAAAGGAAGAAATCAGAACTTCTTTCTTTCCTTTACCGTCGGAGACTTTTACTTTTATCTTGTTCAGTAGCAGAGTTTCGACAGAGGTTCACTCTGTAGAGGAAACAATGCAAGAGCAAGGAAAAATAAAAGAGTCTTCAGGAGAGGAAGAAAGAAAAAGATTACATCATGTTCTGATTTTTCCCGACCCTTTAAATAGAAATCAGATAGGCGCCTACACACCTCTCCGTAATTTCTTTCTCACGCCCTTTCCAATTTCTCACGCCCCATCCTCCCATCTCATGGCCTTCCAGATTAAATCCCACGGCTCTTCTTAAAGGAAAAACCGCGGTGTTTTAAAAGGAAGGAAGTCGCGACTTTTCATCTCCGAAGAGATGTTATTTCGCGCGCCCGGGAGGAGTTAGCGCTTTCTTTCTTTCTCAAAATCCCATCAGCCATTGGATTCTCATCCAAAGGGGGAGAGAAGGTGCGCTAATCACTTAAGAAGGAGGCCGCCCAAATAAAAACATCGGAGAATTTTATTTGGGGCGCGCCAAGAGTCCATGCGCCATGGACTCTTCCTTAAGGCGCGCCAAGAGTCCATATGCGCATGGACTCTTGGTGTTTGGCGTGAAAAATAAAAGGGGCGGGTGGGGAGGCTAGCCAAGCTACATGGCTAGCCAATAGGGTTAGCCACATTCCCATTTTTCTTAATTAGGGTCTAATTAGGTCCAATTAGAACCCAATTTGAACCAATCCGGAACCCTAATTCGAATCCGATCCGAATAGAAGCTAGGGCTTGCAACACCTGCTAGAGTGTTATCTTGCAAAGACGATTTAATTCTAAATTAAATTCTTGATCAATCCTCTTAAGTGTGTGACCCATTGGGTTCCACATCTAGCCAGCAGTGGGTTCGAATACAAGTTGACCTAATTTGATTAGAACTCTTTCTAATCGATTTAGGTCAAACCGGGCTTACCCGAATCGATCAATTAGGATTCTTCCTAACATGTGATCTTCGAACTTGATCAACCCACAAGACAAGATTGACGTCTAGCAACGTGTCATGTCTACCCGGAAGATATGGAAATGCTGGTGAAATACCAAAATTACCCTTCAGTAGAGAGTTACCGTACAATTAAATCTTTCGATCAGCCTGCACCCAAAATATAACTATGGATATGGATATATGTCAAATCCAATATTATATTTGTTTCTAGCTCAATCTTATAATGATGATTCGATTATCTTGATATTAGAAACCATCTCTAATATCTTTACTTTGATCAAAGATTCCCTGAATCATCATGCGATTGTTGACTAGCTGGATGCAATCTCCTCTTACTAAGAGTGATCGATTCCTTGTTGACCTACTCATTACCTTCATATTCAATTCACCATTCCCAGTATCAATCCTGTGCATGTCTCAGTGTCATGATTAGGATTGAACCAAAGGATGGGTTCATGTACATAAGGTACTTATGGCAGTCTCAGGTCAAAAGATTACTTGTACCACTCCCACTATGAGAACCTTCTATTGACATGTAGCTAAGACTCCATTAGATGTTCTCAAGTTGGATCATATCAGTGAACTCATTCTCCAATGAGCACCCACATCCCAGTATTAGTGTCATACACAAGTGACTGTGAGAGCAGTCACCCTTTCCAGTATACCCGGGGTGTGCTAGTCTTATCGGAAAAACCCTGATCCCCTACTCAGGGTTCCTTTGACTAGGAATACTTTAGATTAAGGTTTTAAGATTTTAGGTCTCACTGGTATGATCTCATCATAACCCTAAAATCATAGCCCTAATCTATGGGGTTCATCATATAATAAACACAGCGTATGATGAAAAATAATGCCTTTATTTAGAAAATTATCAATTACAATGGTTTGGGAGATACAACAGAGATTGGTTTGTAGGGCATATCCCTTTCAATCTCCCACTTGCACTAAAGCCAATCGCCTTTGAATCTTAATCCCATACATTCTAGGTGGCGATCAAAATCTCACTGTGGTAAAGCCTTAGTGAACGGGTCTGCTACATTGTTCTTTGTATCAACTCTATCTATGTAGACATCTTGTCTCTCTACTATTTCTCGGACAAGATGGAAGCGTCTCAGAATGTGCTTGGACTTATGATGAGCTCTTGGTTCCTTAGCTTGAGCAACGGCCCCAGTGTTGTCACAGTAAAGTGGCACTGGGTTTTCAATTTGAGGAACAACACCCAACTCTGTGATGAACTTCTTCATCCAGACTGCTTCCTTGGCGGCTTCACTAACAGCTATGTATTCTGCCTCTGTGGTTGAGTCAGCTACAGTCTGCTGCTTGGTACTCTTCCAACTCACTGCTCCACCATTTAGGGTAAAAACATATCCCGAAATGGATTTGCTATCATCAGGGTCTGATTGAAAACTAGAATCAGAATAAGCTTCTAGTTTAAGATCAGAACCACCATAAACCAAAAAAATATCCTTAGTCCTTCTTAGGTACTTAAGAATATTTTTAACTGCTTTCCAATGATCCTCTCCTGGATCAGCCTGAAACCTACTGACAATGCCTAAAGCATATGCCACATCAGGCCTGGTACATAACATGGCATACATTATGGATCCTATTGCCGAAGCATAGGGTATAGAATTCATTCTATCTCTTTCTTCAGGTGTCTTAGGAGACATCCTTTTAGAAAGATGTATGCCTTGACTCATAGGAAGATAACCTCTTTTACTTCCTTCCATGCTGAATCTTTTCAGCACTAAGTCAATGTACCTAGATTGGGATAAACCTAGCATCCTCTTAGATCTATCTCTATAGATCTTAATACCTAGTATATAGGATGCTTCTCCCAAATCTTTCATGGAAAACTGGTTTGATAGCCAAACCTTGACTGATTGCAACATTGGGATATCATTCCCAATGAGGAGTATGTCATCTACATACAGAACCAAGAAGACTATGGCACTCCCACTAGTCTTCTTATAAACACAGGGTTCATCCACATTTTTGATAAAACCAAATCTTTTAATAGTTTCATCAAAGCGGATGTTCCAACTCCTGGAAGCTTGCTTTAATCCATAAATGGATTTCTTCAGCTTGCATACTTGATTAGGTTTATTCTTTGAAATAAAACCTTCTGGCTGTGACATGTAGACTTCTTCCTCAAGGAAACCATTGAGGAATGCAGTTTTCACATCCATCTGCCATATCTCATAATCGTGGTATGCTGCTATAGCAAGTAAAATCCGAATTGATTTTAGCATGGCAACAGGTGAAAAAGTTTCATCATAATCAATTCCCTGTTTTTGTCTAAAACCTTTAGCCACTAATCTGGCTTTATAGGTTTCAACTTGGCCATCAGCCCCAATCTTTTTCTTATAGACCCATTTACACCCAATAGGATTAACACCCTCTGGTGCATCAACCAAAGACCATACTTGGTTTACATACATAGAGTCTACTTCGGACTCCATGGCTTCTTGCCATTTATCTGAGTCAGTACTCAAGATAGCTTCCGTATAGGTCAGAGGTTCATCATTTTGAATGACTTGAGCTTCATTATTTTCAATAATAAACCCATACCTCTCAGGTGCCCGTGGCACTCTGTCAGACCTACAAGGAGGAGTTTTGTGTTCTGGTTCTGTCCTAACTATATGTTCTAATGGTTGAGAATTGTCTATCTGTATTTCTTGCACTTCTCCAAGTTCAATTGTTCTACCATTGCCCTTTTCCAAAATGAACTCTTTTTCTAGAAAAGTGGCATGCCTGCTAACAAAAATCTTTTGTTCAGTAGGATGGTAGAATAGATATCCTCTACCTTCTTTAGGATATCCTACAAATAGACATTTATCCGCTCTAGGTTCCAACTTATGTCCAAAATTTCTTTTAACATAAGCTGGACATCCCCATACCTTAAAATATTTAAGATATGGTTTCTTTCCACTCCAAATTTCATATGGAGTACTAACAACGGATTTAGAAGGTACCTTGTTCAGAATATAAACAGCAGTTTCTAGGGCATGACCCCAGAAAGAAATGGGCAAATTTGTGAAGCACATCATGGATCGTACCATATCTAATAAGGTACGATTCCTCCTTTCAGCTATACCATTTAGCTGTGGTGTATAAGGAGGGGTCCATTCAGAAAGGATTCCATTAACTTTAAGATAGTCTAAAAACTCCGTGGATAAGTATTCTCCTCCTCGATCAGAACGAAGAACTTTAATACTTTTCCCGGTTTGTTTTTCGACTATACTTTGATACTCCTTAAATTTATCAAAGGCTTCAGATTTGTGTTTCATAAGATACACATATCCGAACCTAGATAAATCATCTGTAAAAGTGATAAAATATGAGTATCCTCCTCTGGCCTGAGTTGTCATTGGGCCACATACATCAGTATGTATAAGTCCTAATAACTCAGTTGACCTTTCCCCATGTCCAGTGAATGGAGTTTTTGTCATCTTACCCATGAGACATGATTCGCAAGTTCCTAATGATTCATACTCATAAGGATCAAGGAATTTTTCCTTGTATAACTTGCTAATCCTAGACTCATTAACATGACCAAGTCTATGATGCCAAAGTAAAGTATCATTAAAGTCTTTTCTTTTCCTTTTAGTATTGACATGAAAAATACTATCATTGGAAGAAAGAGTTAAGAGCCCATTGCTAAATATGCCAGAACAAATAATTTTATTAGATAACATTATTGAGCAACCAGTGCTCGTTACATCCATTACATATCCTTGTTTTAATAACAAAGGAATAGATATAATGTTCCTAATAATCTTTGGCATATAGTAACAATTCTCTAGCTCCAAGATCTTCCCTGAAGGCAACTTCAGAATATAGGTCCCTACAGCTTCTGCTTTGATGATATCACCACCAGCACCGTAGAGATTGAAGTCGCCTTCCTTCAATACTTTAAGCTTGTGGAGGTCCTGCAAAGATTTGCATATATGGTAACCACAAGCGGTATCCAATACCCAAGTATTTGATATAGACGAATTTAATGTCAATATAGTATGTATCTCATACATACCTTTTGGTGCGTCTGCCGCACCAGGCTTCACAGTTGCAAGGTAAGCCTTGCAATTCCTTTTCCAATGTCCCGCTTTGCCGCAAAAGAAACAGGTTGACTGTTTTGAGACCTTCTTTCCTTTCTTGTTCTTATTGATGCCACCCTTAGGGTTTAGTCTCCTGCTAAAACCCTTTTTGCCTGATTTCTTCTTATTGGTCTTATCAACAAGAAGAAGTGGAGCCTTTTCTTTCTTAACATGGCTCTCTGCTGTTTTTAACATATTTAACAGCTCAGGCAAGGAAGTGTTCAGTTTGTTCATGTGATAATTCAAGACAAACTGAGAAAATGACTCTGGGAGTGATTGCAGGATTAAATCCTGATTCAGCTCCCCATCCATAATAAACCCTAATTGACCTAATCTGGTGATTAAGTCAATTACCTTCAGGACATGATCCTGAACGGATGTACCCTCTGTCATCCTAGCACGGAATAACTGCTTAGATATTTCGTATCTAGCAGTTCTGCTTTGTTCTCCATAAAGCTCCTTTAAATTGAGCATTATGGATTGAGTATCCATGCTTTCATGCTGCCTCTGTAACTCATTGGTCATAGAGGCCAGTATGATACACTTGACAGTGAGGGAGTCATTCTGCCACATTTTGTATGTGGCCATATCTTCCTGTGTGGCATCATCCCCTAGTGGATTAAGATTAGGGGTATCAAGAATATAAGAAAGTTTTTCTGAACTCAGTACAATCTTTAAGTTTCTCAACCAGTCCACATAGTTTGGACCAGTCAATTTGTTGGTATCTAAGATGCTTCTCAGTGATAATGAAGATGCCATTTATCTACATTTAATTAAGAACAATACATAAGCAAACAACCATGAAATGACTTACATAATTAAATTAGGTCTTCAATTTAATTATGTCTCCCACTATTTTATCAAAAATCATAGCCCTCACTATGATAATCGAGAAGAACCCTGATCGGTTTTCTTAGTGAGATCGAGATCCTTATAATTTATAAAAGATCTTGCAGACAACACAACAAATCTTTTATAAGTTCTAAGGTAGGAAACTCTTCCAATTATATCTCATATAATTCTCAAAAATAACTTGGCCTCTAGAACATTATAAGTCTTGCAGAAAACATAACAAACCATAATGTTCTAGTTAAGTCAAGACCCTTTCATTTCTATACAGTCAATATTCAAATATAATGCCCTTGTAGATAACACAACAAGGCATTATACTGAATATACTGTAAGCATATTTTGCACTAGACCAATATTATGTCAATCACCCTATTAGGTCTTGCAGATAACACAACAAACCTAATGTGGTTCATAACACAGTAATGATTCAGCATGAAGGAAGGCCAACATATAGCATTTTTTTAACACTAAGCATATAAGTCAAGATTTAAATATAATCAAATCGGCCAGGCAAGTGGAAGAGATGTGGGAGTCCCCCCGTTGCTTTCCTAGACACCAATAAAAATTGGCCAGGTCAGTCAACGGAACCAATTAAAAACCACGATTCTCTTTACCTTCCCAGAACCACCTTTCTAGACACCGAATGATCAATTGTTCATCATGACTAGTGATGCTTATTAGTTAAATATGCTATGACTTAATATGATTTTAAGAAGAGGGCTTTATAAAATTGCCAGCACATTCTTACATAAAAACATATCATAATGATATCACTCTGATAAACATATATGTGCTAAGTGTGTCATCATACTAGGACAACCATTTACCACATAATGGATCCACCATTATGCCAGGGCAACCTTATTTCAGTATGATGACTTCAAAACTAATCATATCTCTATAATAATTAGGGTTTGAGTGAAAAACCCTAATTAGTGGCATACATCAAAACATTAATTATCATATATGCATTCCTTAAATTATGCTAAGTGTATCAGCATTCAAGGGTTTAAAACCCTAATTTCGATACTACAACAAAAATGCATATCATATGTTTTAACTGTAATAAACCTGGCTCTGATACCACTGATGGGGTTTCAGGTGCACCGCAGCGAAAATGTAATTTCAAAATGATGAAATTTGCACCGAAATCCCTTAGCCAAGATCTCCTTTTACTAATTAAAACATACATACTAACATTCAAACATAGATTGTTAGAATTAGAGTACCAACCTGCTATCGCTAATTCCAACAAAGTTGATGTTGAAGGGGCTGATTGAATTCACCAGGCGTCCAAGTGTCCGCCCTCCGATGGTGATCCACACAGAGCAGTGATCAAGACAACTCTATCTTCTTTTCAAAGGTTCCTTCTATTGAGTTCTTCTTCCTAGAACTCAATTGCTTGGACTATGGCTTGAATTCCTCCACACAAAGGCTTGCTTTCCTTTCCTTGACTCCTTCTCCTCCTTCCACCAAGACCTTGGCCCTTTAGACACCCTTGTCTTGAAGAAAAAGACCTTGTCCTAAGAGGACATAGGCTTGTCTTAAGTTGGAGGAGAAATTAAGACAATGATGTCTTAATGTATGAAAGAAAGGAAGAAATCAGAACTTCTTTCTTTCCTTTACCGTCGGAGACTTTTACTTTTATCTTGTTCAGTAGCAGAGTTTCGACAGAGGTTCACTCTGTAGAGGAAACAATGCAAGAGCAAGGAAAAATAAAAGAGTCTTCAGGAGAGGAAGAAAGAAAAAGATTACATCATGTTCTGATTTTTCCCGACCCTTTAAATAGAAATCAGATAGGCGCCTACACACCTCTCCGTAATTTCTTTCTCACGCCCTTTCCAATTTCTCACGCCCCATCCTCCCATCTCATGGCCTTCCAGATTAAATCCCATGGCTCTTCTTAAAGGAAAAACCGCAGTGTTTTAAAAGGAAGGAAGTCGCGACTTTTCATCTCCGAAGAGATGTTATTTCGCGCGCCCGGGAGGAGTTAGCGCTTTCTTTCTTTCTCAAAATCCCATCAGCCGTTGGATTCTCATCCAAAGGGGGAGAGAAGGTGCGCTAATCACTTAAGAAGGAGGCCGCCCAAATAAAAACATCGGAGAATTTTATTTGGGGCGCGCCAAGAGTCCATGCGCCATGGACTCTTCCTTAAGGCGCGCCAAGAGTCCATATGCGCATGGACTCTTGGTGTTTGGCGTGAAAAATAAAAGGGGCGGGTGGGGAGGCTAGCCAAGCTACATGGCTAGCCAATAGGGTTAGCCACATTCCCATTTTTCTTAATTAGGGTCTAATTAGGTCCAATTAGAACCCAATTTGAACCAATCCGGAACCCTAATTCGAATCCGATCCGAATAGAAGCTAGGGCTTGCAACACCTGCTAGAGTGTTATCTTGCAAAGATGATTTAATTCTAAATTAAATTCTTGATCAATCCTCTTAAGTGTGTGACCCATTGGGTTCCACATCTAGCCAGCAGTGGGTTCGAATACAAGTTGACCTAATTTGATTAGAACTCTTTCTAATCGATTTAGGTCAAACCGGGCTTACCCGAATCGATCAATTAGGATTCTTCCTAACATGTGATCTTCGAACTTGATCAACCCACAAGACAAGATTGACGTCTAGCAACGTGTCATGTCTACCCGGAAGATATGGAAATGCTGGTGAAATACCAAAATTACCCTTCAGTAGAGAGTTACCGTACAATTAAATCTTTCGATCAGCCTGCACCCAAAATATAACTATGGATATGGATATATGTCAAATCCAATATTATATTTGTTTCTAGCTCAATCTTATAATGATGATTCGATTATCTTGATATTAGAAACCATCTCTAATATCTTTACTTTGATCAAAGATTCCCTGAATCATCATGCGATTGTTGACTAGCTGGATGCAATCTCCTCTTACTAAGAGTGATCGATTCCTTGTTGACCTACTCATTACCTTCATATTCAATTCACCATTCCCAGTATCAATCCTGTGCATGTCTCAGTGTCATGATTAGGATTGAACCAAAGGATGGGTTCATGTACATAAGGTACTTATGGCAGTCTCAGGTCAAAAGATTACTTGTACCACTCCCACTATGAGAACCTTCTATTGACATGTAGCTAAGACTCCATTAGATGTTCTCAAGTTGGATCATATCAGTGAACTCATTCTCCAATGAGCACCCACATCCCAGTATTAGTGTCATACACAAGTGACTGTGAGAGCAGTCACCCTTTCCAGTATACCCGGGGTGTGCTAGTCTTATCGGAAAAACCCTGATCCCCTACTCAGGGTTCCTTTGACTAGGAATACTTTAGATTAAGGTTTTAAGATTTTAGGTCTCACTGGTATGATCTCATCATAACCCTAAAATCATAGCCCTAATCTATGGGGTTCATCATATAATAAACACAGCGTATGATGAAAAATAATGCCTTTATTTAGAAAATTATCAATTACAATGGTTTGGGAGATACAACAGAGATTGGTTTGTAGGGCATATCCCTTTCAGAAAGGAAAAGGTTTACTGAGGTTTGGCGAAAGCTCGTTGAGTGGAGAAGATGATTAAAGTCTAACTCCTCATCACCTCTATTTCCAAAGCTATCCCTCCTTGATGCTCTTGCCTGAAGCTCAGGCCAGCTCTATCGCAACCCATAATGGGATCCACCTCTGCATCGCTAGCCTCGACACCAGTCTCATTTGGGTTGGTCAGCTAGAGCTTCATGGCATCAAGCTTCTCCTGGTAGTAAAAGTCTCAGCCCTACGTGCCTCGGCCAAATGCTCTCCTGTCATGAGCTCCTCAACTATAACACCCTCCATCATGAGCTCCTTGGCCACAAGCTTCTTATGGTGTCATAATTCCTTCGATCAAAAGTGCTTCGACTAGAAAGAGCTTCAGCTACAAGTCCCCTGTGACATCTCCTAATGGTGTTGAACTTTCTTTAGCCATAAGAAAACTCCTCCTTTGGCCCTTCTTTGTGTTGGAGTCAGTATCAACATACTCTAATACCGGTTGTTGCAGAAGTGGATCTGGATCGTTGATTGTAGATGTCGATACCACAAGAGAAAGAAAAAAAGATAATAAATATATTTTTTTGGGCATGCAAAAGGTTTCACTATAAAAATAAACTTATAGATTGAACTCTCTCTCAACCCCATACAAGTATATCTCAACAAGAAACCCCGAATCCTTCTCTCAAGCTCTCAATCAGCCCTCTACAAGAGACCTCTCACCACTTTTTCATCCTCTTCCCTCTGTCTGTGTCTCTTCCCATGAATTTGTAGCCTCTACTACATAGAGTATCTCACTAGGAGTCCAACGATCCAAACATAATCAAAATTGGAGTCCTGTAGCTCTCCTAATCGTAATTTGATTGCAACGCTGCTCATAGCCGTGGATCGCATTGAGATCCATGTAGATTTTATCTCCTTCTAGGGTTCCTTTTACTGGGCCCCATGCATGTTTTTTTTTCTCTTTCATGAGTTGTGCGGGCATTGAGGCGTCGCTGGTCCAACAACCTCCACTTCGACTCAACAAACCGCCTTCACCAGACTTGAGAGCTTCTAAGGATTCTAACGCCCCCATGCCTTGGGACAATCGCTTGATAATGGATGGGCAAATATGGGAGTCGAGCCTGGCTACTCGATCCCATCTCCGTCTTGTGCTGTGCTCACCTCAACCTGAGACCTGCTCGGAAAAGTCTCCTGTGGCAATAGGAACTTCACTTTGCGATGTCACCTATCGTCCTCCTGAGTCTCACATCCCGTGCCCGATCCACCTGCTGTTGGAGCTCCATCTCGCACTGGACTCCTGTCTACGCCAGGTACAAGTAGATTATGCTTACCGCCTGCATTTGAAACCGTTTCTAGGTCTTCTGCTCTATGGTGTTTGGTCTCTCCTCGCATATGAGAGCGTCGATTAGCCCTAGCTGGATAAGCATGTCTTTAACCCTCGCTTGCCAGAGGGAGAAGTTGCTCTTCCCATCGAACCTACTGATCTTTACTTTAATTGCACTTGTCTTCTCCATCTTCTTCGATCTCGATCAACCATGGACAACTTGAGCTCTGATACCAGATGTTGGGATCGGTATCAACTCACTCTGATACCGGTTGTTGCGAAAGCGGAACAGGGTCGTTGATTGTCGATGTCGATACCACAAGAGAAAGAAGAAAAGATAACAAATATAATTTTTTTGGGCATTCAAAAGGTTTCATTATAAAAATAAACTTATAGATTGAACTCTCTCTCAACCCCGTACAAGTATATCTCAACAAGAAACCCCGAATCCTTCTCTCAAGCTCTCAATCAGCCCTCTACAAGAGACCTCTCACCACTTTTTCATCTTCCTTTGTTTATGGCTCTGCCTATGAATTTGTAGCCTCCACAACATAGAGTATCTCACCAGGAGTCTAACAGTCCAAATAGAATCCAAATTGGAGTTCTGTTGCTCTCCCAATCGCAGTTTGATTGCAACTGGTGGGGACACCGGAGGCACCAGAATAAGACAGAGGCTTTTCAACCCTCTGTGAATTGATCAATAATTTATGAGTCCATCTGTAATAAGGGCTTAGCCCATCTGAGTCGATTTTAGTTGTTATTTGAGTCTTTTGAGTTGTTATTTCAGTTCTGTACTAGTCAGCTCGTGTTGAGCTAGTTCAGTCCAATGCTAGTTAGCTCATGTTGAGCTAATTTTATTTTTTTGAGTCCTATCCAAGCATACTGAAGACTCAAGATCACATCATACAAGTGAAGACCAAGTCCAACCAGATTGAAGACATGGAAGTTTAGCCCAAGTCCAACCCAGCTTGAAGATTTGAAGACTCCAGGAGGAAAATCAGAAATCCTAATTCCTTGCAGATGCCCTCCAGATGCCCAGATTCCCATCCAGATGCCAAAGTATATTCATAGACCAAGGCATCCATGATTTTAGATGTCCATCTTCATCCTAGCCCAAAGAAATCAGCCCAGGTGCCAAGCCCAAGCCCCTAAGAAGCAAGATACTAGGGAATATTCCTGCTACATGGCTACCAGGCCACCCCAGCTTCTAGAGGCCCAAACCCATGCACCCGAGCCCCTTTGGGCCAGCCTCTTGCTGCTCTTAGAAGCCCAACACGCCCCCCTAGGCATCCTTGGAGTGTTGGCCAAGTCAAGAGAATATTTAGGGATTTTTCTACCTAATGTTTCCTTATTTTCTAGCTAGGGTTTGAGAGGGAAAAGGATTCTTATGTAAAGACTAATGTACCCTTACTTGGAGCCCAAGGATAAGGGTCTATTTAAAGGACCCGAGCCTCTTGTATGAAGCTAGATTTTTGATATGAAATAAACCTTGAGTTCTTATATTGTTTTGTGTGATTACCCTGCTGTGCGCATAAAGGGGTTTGAGAGTTCTTCTTCCCGATGTTTGCAACCATCTTCCTGCCGCCAACCATCCTTCCAACCCCCTCCAAAACTTTCTTTCCTTTACTATTTTCCTTTGTTTTCTTGATTTCATCTGAGTTTTCTAATCCCTGACAGGTCATTTGCAGGTCCCTGAGTTTCCACGAATCCAACGACTCTAGCCAAGCCTCAATCGGACCACCGAGCAGAAAACCGGGTATCCACGGGTCTTTGGCTCGGTTTTCTAGGCCGCATCCATCCAGGAACGAGGGATCCCTTCACTGCGATCTTCACCGGGCACTTCAGACATTGTCAAGTACACCCCCTCTACCTCCAATCTTTATATTGTAGGAGAACTTGCCCTAACCGAGGCTTCTCATCCTCGGCGATCCTTCTTTAGTACTTTCTAGGTTCTAATATGCATGCTTGGCTTCAAAAATTCATACAAAATTTCCTACAACTAATTTTGATCTAAAGTTTGGGAATTAATCACCTAACCCCACATATAAAACATATAAAAAGAATTGCATGCATATTAGTCCCGCATCATTTGGTATCAGAGCTTAGATTAGGACTTGTTTTCTACGATTTTTCAGTCCATATATACTCTGTTATTTAAATTATTTCTTCCTGATCAAAATTACAAAAATTCTAAAATTTATTTTGTTGGATTCATCATAATTCACAGTAATTTTTAGAATTTTTTTAGATTTTATTTCATCCTGTGAATTTTTTTTAAGCCAAAATACAGCCTACAAATTTTTGGCTAGGTTTTTCAGCAAGACAAGTTTGGAAGTTTTAGGGTTTTGTTTAGCATCTTTGCATATCTTTTAATTTTAGTATATTTCCTGCATATTAGGCCATAATTTACAAGTTTTCTTCTATTTAAGAAAATACCAAAATAAAAAAAAATTACATATTCTCCAAAAATACCAAAAACATCTAAACCCTAAAGAGTTCAATAAATTTTTCTTCCATAGGAATGCAGAGTCGAGTCTGTTAGGTGTAGGTTTGAGTCCTTTGCATCATCTTGTTAGGAATCTGCATGTGCCTAGCATGTTCACCACCTGCACTAATTTTGAAACAACTGGCTAATTCCCGAAGATGGACCAAAGAATTTGATGTAGTGGATTCTATCTTGGTTAGGCTTAGGCCTAAAAGAAGCTTCATGCTCGCAGAGCCGGACCTTTTAAAGTGATAGAAAAGGTTGGATCAAATGCCTAGGTGTTAGATTTGCCTTCGAATTTGGGCATTAGTTCTATCTTCAATATTACAGAAATGGTTGAGTATAGGAAACCGGCAGCGATACCTAGTGAGGCCTTTGGACCTATTCCTTTTCATTGTGAGTGACCCTAACCCAGAGTGTCCACTAACAAATTGGCCTGAGAGAGGAGAACAGATCGAGTGTATCCTGGACGATCAAGCCATCATGACCCGGGGTCGTGACTATTAACGCTTCTTGGTCCGATGGCAAGGCCAGCCAGAGTCGGACGATTCATGGATTTCTTGAGAGGACTTGCAACGCCTCAACCCAGACCTTCTCAGGAGATATGTAAGCCAGTCTGATCTTCACTCGACAGCGTCAAGTTCCTCCCACCCCAGGAGAATTGGTGGGGACACCGGAGGCACCAGAATAAGACAGAGGCTTTTTAACCCTATATGAATTGATCAATAATTTATGAGTCCATCTGTAATAAGGGCTTAGCCCATCTGAGTCTATTTTAGTTGTTATTTGAGTCTTTTGAGTTATTATTTCAGTTCTGTACTAGTCAGCTCATGTTGAGCTAGTTCAGTCCAATGCTAGTCAGCTCATGTTGAGCTAATTTTATTTTTTTGAGTCCTGTCCAAGCATACTGAAGACTCAAGACCACATTATACAAGTGAAGACCAAGTCCAACCAGATTGAAGACATGGAAGTTTAGCCCAAGTCCAACCCATCTTGAAGATTTGAAGACTCCAGGAGGAAAATCAGAAACCCTGATTCCTTGCAGATAACCTCCAGATGCCCAGATTCCCTTCCAGATACCAAAGTATATTCATAGACCAAGGCATCCATGATTTTAGAGGTCCATCTGCATCCTAGCCCAAAGAAATCAAGCCCAGGCGCTAAGCCCAAGCCCCTAAGAAGCAAGATACCAGGGAATATTCCTGCTACATGGCTACCAGGCCACCCCAGCTTCCAGAGGCCCAAACCCATGCACCCGAGCCCTTTGGGCCGACCTCTTGCTGCTCTTAGAAGCCCAACATGCCCCCCTAGGCATCTTTGGAGTGTTGGCCAAGTCAAGAGAATTTTTAGGGATTTTTCTACCTGATGTTTCCTTATTTTCTAGCTAGGGTTTGAGAGGAAAAAGGATTCTTATGTAAAGACTAATGTGCCCTTACTTGGAGCCCAAGGTTAAGGGTCTATTTAAAGGACCCTAGACTCTTGTATGAAGCTAGATTTATGATATGAAATAAACCTTGAGTTCTTATATTATTTTGTGTGATTACCCTGCTATGTGCATAAAGGGGTTTGAGAGTTCTTCTTCCCGGTGTTTGCAACCATCTTCCTGCCGCCAACCATCCTTCCAGCCCCCTCCAAAACTTTTTTCCCTTTGCTATTTTTTTTTGTTTTCTTGATTTTCTCTAAGTTTTCTAACCCCTGATAGGTCATTTGCAGGTCCCCAAGTTTCCACGAATCCAACGACTCCAGCCAAGCCTCAATCGGACCACCAAGCAGAAAGCCAGGTATCCGCGGGTCTTTGGCTCGATTTTCCAGGCCACATCCATCGAGGAACGAGAGATCCCTTCGCTGCAATCTTCACCGGGCACTTCAGACATTGTCAGGTACACCCCCTCTACCTCCAGTCTTTATATTGTTGGATAACTTGCCCTAACCGACGCTTCTCAGTCCCGGCAATCCTTCTTTAGTACTTTTCTAGGTTCTAATCTACATGCTTGGCTTCAAAAATTCATACAAAATTCCCTACAACTAATTTTGATCTGAAATTTGGGAATTAATCACCTAACCCTACATATAAACATACAAAAAGAATTGCATGCATATTAGTCCCGCATCAGCAATGCTGCTCGTAGCCATGGATCGCATTGAGATCCATGCAGATTTTGTCTCTTTCTGGGTTTCCTTCTGCTAGGCCCCATGCATGTTTTTTTTTCTTCATGGGTTGCACGGGCGTTGAGGTGCCGCTGGTCCAACACTTTGCTCGGCTACCATCTTGATCGCTAAGACCGTGGCTGCACCCTTATCACTATGATCAGTCCCCTCGTTTCGATGATTGGCTCCGTCATCAGTTGAAGGGCATCAACGAGAGGAGGGAATGTTAAATGTATGTCCTAAAAGCCAATCTGGCTGACATATATTTTAATTCTAGGATATAAAATTATATTTAATATTCTTGTTTAGAAAATTTTGTCCATACATGTATAATATATGTCCATATATCATCCAAGAAATTAATGGACAGCGATACATATTCTCAAGAAATAAGAATTTAAGATATGTGTCATCATTGATTAATTTCTAAATGCTCTTGATCATAGGATATCACAGGGACATTGATTGATCCAGTTTGATTGGTGCACAGATCGCTTCCCTTTTAGGATAGACGAGTCTTGAGTCTATAGTGTGGTGACACTAGAATGAGAGTACAAATGGTCATTATAAAATGACGGTATTGAGTATGACCATCACAAGAAGTTACATAAATGCTATTCACTCTTCAGTAGCCTTTTCGATGATGTAATTGTATGAGTAGTTTTTTGACCTATGATACCTTGGCCACTCATAGTGGGGTTATTATAGTTTGAGAACATAAAATATTGGTCCTAGCCATTCAAGTCCTTGTGGTGTTCGTTGGCTATGGTAGGTTCGTTATGGAAGTTGGAAGTGCACTTACAAGAGATGTATCAACCTTAGTAGTTAAGGTGTACTCCTATACGATTTAAGAAGCTAAGTCCTTAAGACCATGGCCATAGCAAGGTGAAGAATGAAAAATAGTTTTCATGAGTTTTACATTAGACTTAAGCTAATTAAATTTAGCATAGGGCATATGCTTTGGATTTGGTGAGTTTCTATGACCTACATCTTGTCAAAATCTTTGATAGAAGAATATAATCATATGGTAACTATACCTAGGAGTTCTTTCTTTCATTTTACAGGATAATCACTATATGCTACTAGGCATCACTAGTGGATTGTGAGAATCTATTAGGATTATTTTGGATCAACAATCCTTGATGGGGTGAGCTGGGATTATTCTGATCCTTCGAAAAAGAGTTTGATGATACTATAATGGAGATCATAATGTGTCTCATTACCAGATAGAATGGAACCTGAGGGATCACATATAATAGAAGTTTGACTTGAGCACATAGTTGGATCAAAATATGTAAGAGTTATGTATTTAGAAAATCTAAATTTGTAAGGGTTACAAATTTAGAACCTACTATTTTTAGCACTTGCTAATTTTAGCAAAGATTTTATTACAAAAGTTATAATTTAATTAGATAATTTGGTCATTTAATTATGATTAGACATGATACAAATTTAATTAGATTTGATTTGATCGAGTTTGGGTAATGACCTAGTCCAATTAGATTTTGGATCAACCTAATTGTAATTATTGTGAGCTAATATGGTTTTAATTAATTGGTTGCCTAATCTTAGTTGAATTAAATCTGATTTAATTCAGTTGGGTTTAATCTATTCTACTTGGGTTTAGTAGTTCTAATTAGATTAGGATCTAATTTGTAATTAGTTATAGATTTAAACCTAAATCTAAATTGGTTAGGAATTAGGTTAGTTAATTTCCTAGTTACCTAGAATTAGTTAGTTAGTTAGTCTAACCAATTCTTAATTAGTTATGAATTTAAATCTAAACCTGATTGGATTAGTTAGCTTAGTTGAACTAATTCCTAATTAACTAACTACTCTCTCTCCTCCCCATGCCTCTCACTCCCTATTGTGCATGTAAGAATGAAAAGATACTCCCTTCTTCATGTGGAATTGCATTTGGCATGAAGAATTATGGGGTGCACAAATATGTTTGGGCTCCATGGGATTCTCTCTCTAAATCTTATTTTTATTTAGTTTGGTATTTGATATTAATTCAAAGTTTTGTCTTAATTTAAATAGGGTGGGATTTTAAGGAGGAATAAAATTTGATTTGGCATGTAATGACAAAAGGAATATGGAATGCAAAATGAGAGTTGGCATGGTTTCTTCTAGGGTTTTCATGTGAGAGGTGCTCTCACATCCTACTACCCCACTTCTTGTTCCATACCGTGCAAAATAATAATGAGAGAGATAATATTATTCATCACCCCTTATGATCCTCCTCCTATCCTTGATCATGAATGTATGGTTCAATTCAAGAAAAGGAAAATTATCCTCCTTTGATTTCTTGAGAAGATATCTATCTTCATTCTTGGATTTCTTGAGTAGAAGAAAAAGAAAAGAAGATGGAAAGGGGATTTGATCCAACTGTCAAAACGAGGCCTACAAGGTGCTACCACTTTGGTGGCCTCAGGACTTCAATCAGCCCATCTTTGTATGGATATCTGTAGAGGCCGGGCACGTGCATGGCTCCAATGGAACCCAGGACATGTCCAGTTCTAGTGAAACCCGAGGTTTTATTTCTAGATCCAATCTAGCAGAACCCAGGATTTTTTCCCAGATCTGATCCGATGAAGATGGAGTAGTGCAACATATAAGTATATTTAATAATCTTGTTTTTATTTGTAGACCTATATTACATGTTCATGAATGGTTTATACTATGCATGCTAAGAGTAGGTTTTTATTCCGCTACATATTTATTTTAAATAATTAAGATTTTTTGAAAAACTACATGTAACCCAGGGATCATCAGACAATTCCTTCAAGTGATATCAAAGCCATGCTTCACGAACATATAAAATTCTAATTTTTCATCTAAAAATTCAGATCTTGAAAGGAATTTTAGAACTGAAATCAGATCTAAAAATTAAAAATTTTAGATCTAAAAATTTAGATCCAAAGTTTTGGTTGAAAACTGAAATTTTAGATCTAAAATTTTTGCGATCTAGATATGCACAAAATCTAAAATTTTAGTTAGATTGGTATGAAAATTAGATCTAAAAAATTTGATTTTTGGATTTAAACTTAATCAAGAAGTCATAATTCATATTCATGTCATAAATCTTAAAAAAATATTTTTATATTTAATATTATGAATTTTTGAATTTATGAATGCTAAATTTTCAAGATGTCATTGATTTTTCATGAGATAATAAAATCTAAATGTTTAGACTTGAAATTAGTTTTGACACCTAGACTAAATTCTCATATTCATATTGCATCTAATTAAAGGTTTAAAATTAAAATTGGTTAGGTTCAATCTTATGCTAATATGATATTATCCTACTATAAGGTTAACCCCTTATAGTATAAGGTTGTCTTAGCACAAGATTGACCCATTTTGAAAATAATTTTAAGAATTAAATCAATTATTTAAGATTTGAAATTAAGGTTATAGATATGAAATTAAGAATTTAAGATCTTAACTGAAAGCATAAAACATGAAGGATGGCACATGGCTCAATTGATTAGGTTATGCAATTTGATTGCATCTAGTTTTTAACTAGGTCAAACTCAATCGATTAAACTCTTAATCAAATAAAATCAAAAATTGATTATGATTAGGTCAAGAGTGCTCAGGATCATGTTAATGGTTTAAGCTAGTTGATATGATTAACATCAACTGATTGATCTAAAGACCTGATTTGGCTCAGTGGTCGAGCCTGGATCAATTAAGCTGACCAATTCGAAACTGATAAATTAATTAATGTCTAAGGTGAGTGTCGATCATGGTTTTTAATTGGGGCTAACTTTTACTTATTCAACTTGGTTGGTGTCAAAGAAAGAGGTTAAATGATGGAACCCTCCCATCGATCTTGGCCAATTTAATTGATTATGTTTTGAACAAGATTATTTATTGATTTGAGTTCACCTATACCGTCTTGATTAGTTGGACATGAGATGGGTTAACTAATTAAGTTATGATTTGAACTAGGTCACTTAGGCATGAAATGTAAGGATCTAAACTAGAAAGACATGAGATGCGCTGACCCAATCTAGGTGAGTCAGACATTAGATGTGCCAGCCTAAACAAGGTTAATCAAATATTAGATGTCCTGAACCAAACAAGGCTAATCAAACATGAGATATGCTGACTTAAACCTTATTTCATATATGACATGATCCTTTAGCTTAGTGCTTGCATTAAGTGCATCATCATAGCTGTCCAATCATAAGAACAAGTAAGGTTTAAAGGCCCTCTCTTTTCATTCAGTGTGGTTCTCTTATGACATGTAGGCTTACCGCTATGATTTGACTCATGAAGAAGAATTGCAAAAGGATTTTTAATTTGAGCTAACCTAAAATATGTTAGTTAGTAGGTTAGTCAGACATGAGACTATGCTAACTAATAATATAGAGACCTAAACCCAAATCTTCTTGTAAATATTAAGTCATAGGTCTTCCACCATTATAGAGCTATGACATCTCTTGGGTATTGATTATTCTCAACTGGATATAGTGATTCAGTTGCATCAGGGAGGTACAACCACTTTATTGACATGAGATATTATAGCGTGAAGATGGGATTGGGCCCAATAACTATTAGGTGAGGGACCTAATGACGCTTCATTTTATATGAAAGATGGGTCTGACTTGAATGTAGGCAATAACTATTAGGTGAGCCGACATAACCTAGAGATCGAGTCACTGCAACATGCTTGAGAAGTATTAGACAAGAGTTTTTCATTCATTGGTTTACGTGTTACTAATAATTATTAGGTGAGGTACAACCATATACCCACCAAGGATCCTAGTCATGTAGGGGTTTCCACATCTCCACTAAGTGTGAGATATCCATGAAAATAGTGGAAGCTTAATTTGATTCTTAAAGTTTCTAGAACAAATTTAATATTAAATACAATCATCTAACTTGAATCTTTACTCTCTGTGGATTAAAAGTCAGCTTCCAACCCTCTTAATTCTTAGACAATCGATTAACTATAACCTATTATAAAGACTGTCTTAAATTAAAAAATAATTAGACATGCTGAGTATAGTAATAGATCAAGACTACCTTATGTTATCAAGCCATTCAAGTTGATCTAAGTACAATCAATCCATCATCATTGATTATCAATGATTAAGAATTAGAAGCTTGAGAAGCTCAAGCATGTTGATGCATTAAGGATTGCAAAATCAATTTGATCTAGCCATCTTATCAAACTCATATGGATAGTTTATTATAAACTATCATTTGAATAAGATTAAAATAATTAGGTCAAGAAATTGATGACTAATAAAGAGATATTGAAAGGTCCAATGGATATGCTTCTCGATGGAATGTAGGCCTTCTCTTCCAGAAGATAGTCTAATTGAAAGAAGAGGCCTGCAAAGAAGCAAGAGATCAGGATCTTCGGAGAAGATGGCCATTGATAATGGAAAGTTGTTTCCACTTCAAAGGTCGATGACCAAGGGCATTATCCTTGTACTTGGAATCCTTGAAGAATAAATACGGCACACCTTTAGAAGGTATGCCAGCTGCTCAAGAAGACTATTATTGTCTATAAACAGAAATTTGATTTCTATTTAGTATGAAATCACTAATGAATTAGATACATATAATTTTTAAATATTAATCTCTATGTATATATGATGCATCTGCTAAGCTGCTAGTGAGTGCCATGAAATTTGAGAGATCCTATGGGATAATATCTAGCTTGGTACACATTAATGTACATAACACATTAATATGCATAGCACATTCAATATGCAAACCAGGAAAAACTCATCAAGATTCTTCAATTAGATCAAGGAAGTAAATATCTTTGAGAAGATTTCCAAAATTATCTCAAATTATTTGGCATAGCCTAACAATGGACTCCTCTTACATCTCGAGCTTAACAAGGTATTTGAGTAGAGAAATTGAACCTTATTATATGTGGTTTAATCCATTATGGAAATCACAAATTTATCTTTAAGGACTTAATTACATAACTCTGCTTAGTTTAAATGGGTTCACTCTAAATCCTTTTATCACACTGATATGAGATATAGGTGGATGAGTTAGAGATTAGGTTATTAATAGTCTATATCCTAAGAGCTATTAGGATACTTTTTCCCAAAGGAACACAAATAGTTGCGATCTAATGTCTAGAGTAATGGTTAAATAGTTTATCCTAAATTTAGCAATGGAAGGATAATTAAGCTTAAAGAAATAGTTTCAAAAGAGCAATAAGCTATAGAACCTATAGAACCCATTTCAATAGAGTTAGTATATTAGTTCCTTTTCTATCTTGTAAGTCTAGTAGGATCTCCCATCCTTCAAAAAGTATAGAGGTATGATTACAAACTCAAGGAAAGTTTTTCTTGTAGGAGAAAGGAATACAAAGATGATCCAAGAAACCTATAATGAGGCAATATCAGATATTGATTTCAAGAAATGGTTGAAATCTATGAAATTAGACTTGATGTACTTCAACCTAGTATGGATCCTAATAGATCTACCAAAAGTTATAGTACCTAATAGATGCAATGGATCTACAAAAGAAATATAGATAGAAATCTATAAGGCAAGGCTTAGGCAAAAGGCTATAGTCAGTATTGACTAGGAAACCTTTTCACCTTGACCATGCTGAAATCCATGCTAATTGCTATTGCAATTAACCATGATGAGATCAGGTTGATGGACAGTGATGTTGACTTCGTTATTAATTTTGATGATAAACAAAATACTTAAATATAAGTTGAGTACTAACTATTTTTTTAAAGTATGTTTTTAGAGAAAAATGTATTCATCAACTCAACAAGATTTAATTGCTTGTCAAAATGAAGAAGTCCCTTCCATGAATGAAAGATCAGTTTTAAATGGACTTAAGTACTTGAAGATTTCTTAAAAGGACTTAGATAGTGTAGCACATATTGATTTCAGCAGAGGTTCAATGGTTTATAAAGAAATCTCAGCAAGTGTCGACTCAAAGTGTCGACTCACAACTCAAGAGTCGACTCAAAGTGTCGACTCACAACTCAAGTGTCGACTCATGACAGTGAAAGTGTCGACTTCAGCCAGTATGCAGAAAGAGTTTCAGATGGCACAGCTGAAGTGTCGACTCATGCCAGCCAAGTGTCGACTCAAGGTGTCGACTTAAGAATTGGCTCAAGGCCTGAAAAAATTTTGATTCAGAACTTGCTAAAATTAAAGACTAGCCTGAAGTGTCAACTCATAGATGTCAAGTGTCAACTTACCAGAAGAAGTGTCGACTCACCTAAGAATTTCAGAGAGCTTCAATGAAGAAATTTGAACTTGGTGTCGACTCATGGAACTTAGGTGTTGACCCTAAGTGTCGACTCATAGCTTGAAGTGTCGACACTTAGAGTTCTAAGAATAGTATTAGCTAGTTTTTCAAACATAGAACTTGACCCTCTTAGCTTCCAACAGCTAGTTTTTCATGTCTAAAGGTCATAAACTGACTTTAAGGCTTTGGGATGGTATTTAAGTGATTCAATTTGAATTGGAATACAAGAGGATCAACAATAGAAAAAGAAAAGCAAGTGCATTCACTCTCATTCATTAAGAGCAACTACCTTCAAGCAAAAAAAAGTCTCAAAGCATTCAAAGCCTTCAAGAGCATTCAAGTCCAACATTCTTGAGCATTGATTGAGGCTTCATAAAGTTGAAGACAGCAATTCCTCAAAGCTTCAAAGAGATATCTGCTTTTATTAAGAAAGCTTTTCTTGTTACTTTACTTTAACTCTATTTTTATTGTAAAGGTTTTTGGTTAGCCTATTGAAAAACGAATGAGGTTTTTGTTTAGCCTATTAGAAAATCAAAAAAGTTTTTGGCTAGCCTATTGGAAAACCAAGGAGGTTTTTGGTAAGCCTAGTTGAAAACCGAGGTTATTGGTTAGCCTTTGAAAACCAAGAGGTTTCTTTTGGTGAGCCTTGTAAAAACTAAAAGGGATTTTGATTAGTGATCCCAGAAAACTAATCAGCTATAATCGATGGAGATTATAGTGAATTTTCAAGTGGACCTTGGGGAGTGGATGTAGGTACATTGGAAAGCACTGAACCCTATACTTGAATTGTGTTTGTGATTGTTTGTCTCTCTCTCTTGCTCATACATTTATTACATTTAAATTTCCACTGCATACTCTTTAAGAGCACTTTACTCTTGCATCTCATTGCACTTAAGTTGTTTATTGAATTGGTTCACACATTTACATTTAATTTTTAGAAACCCTATTCACCCCCCCTCTTGGGTTGTTTACTGGGCAACAAGTGGTATCAGAGCCACGTTCTCAGTATACAGGTCTAACCACCTTGAGTAAAGATTTATGGCAACCTCCTTTGGTACTAGTGTAGTTGAGGGACAAGCCTCAAATAGACCTCCATATTTTAATGGAATAAATTATACTTATTAAAAACTAGAATGAGAATTTGCATACATTCAATAGATTATAATTTGTGAAAAGTTGTTGATAAGGGTCCACATATTCCTTCGATTATGGTTAATGGTGTTTCCAATCCCAAAGCTCGAAGAGGATTGGGATGAAAATGATATTAAATAATCCGAGATTAATATGAAAGTAATAAATCTCCTTTATTATGCATTAGATCCTAGTGAGTTTAATAGGATTTCTACATGCACATCTGCTAAGAAAATATGGGACACACTTGAAGTTATCTATGAGGGTACTGAACAAGTGAAGAACATAAAAGTAAACATGTTAGTGCATACTTATGAGATGTTCCGAATGGAACCAAATGAATCTATCACTGACATGTACAATATATTCACAAACATTGTTAATGGCATGAGAAGTTTAGATAAAGTCATGTCTAAGGCCGATCTTGTCAACAAAATTCTCATGTCACTTCCAACTTCATGGGATCCAAAGGTGACCGCCATACAAGAAGCCAAAGATGTTGACAAATTACCCTTGGAGCTACTAGTGGGATCGCTCATGACTTATGAGCTAAATCTGAAGCTGAAATCTATGTACTTAGACAAAAAGAAAAAGGGGATAGCCTTCAAGTCTACAATTCAAGAAGAATCCTCAAATGAAGAATCATAAGAAGAAGAGGATGAGAGTGAGGAAGCTCTTCTAGCAAGGAAGTTCAAAAGATTTATGAAAAGAAGAAAATTTTCTTACAAGAGAAGGTTCCAAACAAGTAAAGACAAGGGAAAAGAAAAGGTGAAGGAATTACTTATATGCTTCGAATACAAGAAGCCAGGACATTATAAGTTTGATTATCCTCTCCTAAAGAAATCAAGAAAGAAGCTTAGAAAGAAAGCTATGATGGCGACCTGGAGTGACAGCGAGGACTCCAGCTCAAATGAAGAACCAACTAAAGTTGCCAATCTATGTTTCATGGCACAACAATAATAAGAAGAGGTAATTTCTGACTCTAAAGTGGATTTTACTTTTGATGAATTGAAAAATGTATTTGATGAACTGATGTATGATTATAAATTGATTCTTTCTGAAAATAGAAAATTGAACAAGCATGCAAATAGTTTTTCACATGAAAACATTTCTCTTTTGAATGAAGTTAAGAATTGAAAAGTAAACTTGATGTTCTAGAAAAGAAAAACAAAGATTTAACAATAAAAAATGAAGTTTTAAAAAGACCTAAAGCTGTTGTTTCAAATGGTGACCTTTTAGAGCAAAACAAAGATCTAGAGATAGAAAATAAAAATTATAAAGAAGAACTTGATAAAATAAAATCCTTTGTTGAAAAGTTCACTTATAGTTATGAAAATTTAAATCTTCTTTTAAATAATCAAAGAGCTATTTTTAATAAAGCAGGATTAGGATATAAACCTCAAAAATAGCAAAGCTATTTCAAGAATTTCTTTGTACCTGCATCATTAAGCATTACATATTTTTCATGCAAAAAATTAGGTAATAAAGCTTTTTAATGCAATTTAAGAAAAATCAATAATTTTGAAAAGATTTGGATTCTAAAAGGAACCAATTTAAGCACTAACCCTAAAGGATCCAAGTTGGCTTGGGTACCTAAAAACAAAACTTGATTTGTTTTATAGGTGTGTCTTGCAACCAAGAAAAACAACAGGCTATGGTATCTTGATAGTGGTTATTCAAGACACATGACAGGAGATGTGAAGCAATTCACCTCTCTTGAGACAATAAATGGAGGAAGTGTGACCTTCAGAGATAATGGTAAAGAAAAAATCATTGGTACTGGTAAGGTTCATATCTCTCCTTCTACTTGCATTAATAATGTACTTTTAGTTGAAGGTTTAAAGCATAATCTTTTAAGTATTAGTCAATTTTACGATAAGGGATTTCAAGTTATTTTCGAATCATCTTATTGCATGATTGCTAATCTTGATAAAAATGAAGTAAAATTCATTGGAAAAAGGCATGGTAATATCTATCTAGTAGATTTGGATAATCTATCTTTGCCTAATGAAGAATGCTTAGTTATAATGAATTCTACTATAAATGAGACTAGTTGGCTTTGGCATCATAGACTAGGTCATGCTAGCATGTATTTACTTTCAAAACTTACCAAAGAGGATTTAGTAAGAGATTTGCCAAAACTTAGTTTTGAAAAGGATAAAGTTTGTGAAGCATGCCAATTTGGAAAACAAGTAAAAATATCTTTTAAACCTAAATATTTTGTTACAACTACCAGGCCATTAGAACTACTCCATATGGATCGCTTTGGACCAATTAGAATATCTAGTTTAGGAGGTAAGAGATATGGATTAGTTATAGTGGATGATTTTTTACGGTTTACATGGATTTTATTTCTTGCTCATAAAGATGAATCATTTTCATCATTCATGAAGTTTTACCGAAAAGTTTCAAATGAAAAAGGTACTTCAATAATTTGTATTCATAGTGATCATGGTTCTGAATTAAAAAATCAGGATTTTGAAAACTTTTGCAATGAAAAAGGGATTGAACACAATTTTTTTGCACCTAGGACACCTCAATAGAATGGGATTGTAGAAAGGAAAAATCATACTTTAAAAGAAATGGCACGCACTATGCTTTGTAAAAATGATTTGCCAAGGTATTTTTAGACTGAAGCAATCAATACTATTTGCTATATTTTGAATCATGTTTTAATTCATCCTATTATAAAGAAAATTCCATATGAGCTTTGGAAACAAAGAAAACCAATCTTAAAATATTTTCATATTTTTGGTTGTAAATGTTTTATCATGAATAATAGTAAAGATAATTTAGAAAAATTTGATGCCAAGTCTAATGAAAGTATCTTTTTAGGATACTCTACATCAAGCAGGGCATACAGAGTTTTTAACAAGAGAACCTTAGTAGTAGAGGAGTCTGTACATGTAGTCTTTGAAGAATCTGCTAACAAATCCTCTAGAAAAGAGGATACTTCTGATGCATATGCAGGAGTTGAAAAGTTAAAGAAGCTGTCATCGGATGATCAACCTTCTCAACAAAGTGAAGAAGATCAAGACAAAAATGAAAGAGAAGAAGCCATACAATCCATACCAAAGCATCAAGATCTATCCAAGGAGTGGAGGTATGCTCATGGACATCCTAAGGAGTTAATCCTAGGTGATCCATCAAAAAAGGTAAGAACAAGATCTTCAATTATAAATGAATGTGATTATATTACTTTTGTTTCTCAAATTGAACCAAAATATTTTGAAGATACTGAAAAAGACCCTAATTAGATTAATGCAATGCAAGAAGAATTAAATCAGTTTGAAAGAAACAATGTTTGGACTCTAATAGAAAGACCATCTAATGATTCAATTATTGGCACAAAATGGGTATTTAGAAATAAATTAGATGAAAATGATATTGTTACTAGGAATAAGGCTAGACTGGTTGCTAAAGGTTATAATCAAGAGAAAGGCATTGATTTTGATGAAACCTTTGCACCTGTTGCTAGACTTGAAGCCATTAGATTACTTTTATCATTTGCATGTTTTGTGAACTTCAAACTTTTTCAAATGGATGTTAAAAATGCTTTCTGAATTGTTATATAGCAGAAGAAGTATTTATTGAACAACCACCTGGTTTTAAAAATCATGCACATCCTGATCATGTTTTTAAACTTCACAAAGCTCTTTATAGTTTAAAGCAAGCACCCCGAGCAAGGTATGAAAGAGTCAGCAAGTTTTTGATTGAAAATGATTTCTCTAGAGGCCATGTTGACACAACTTTATTTCTAAAGAAGAAAAATGATGATTTATTAGTAGTACAAATTTATGTTGATGATATTATATTCGGTGCTACTAATGAAATCCTTTGTCAAGGTTTGCCAAGCTTATGCAGGAAGAGTTTGAAATGAGCATGATAGAATAACTCAATTTCTTTCTCAGACTCCATATCAAGCAAACTAAGGATGGAATCTTCATCAACCAAGCTAAGTATACAAGAGAAACCTTAAAGAAGTTTGGGATGGAGACTCTAAGTCAATAGGTATATCTATGAGCCCCTCTTGTAAACTTGATAAAGATGAACATGATAAATCTATTGATCAAAAACTATATAGAGGAATGATTGGGTCTTTATTATATTTGACTACTAATATACCAGATATCATATTTAGTATCTATATGTGTGCTAGATATCGGTCTGATCCTAAAGAGTCTCATCTGTTGGCTGTTAAGCGCATTTTTAGATATTTATCTAGCATAATTGATATTGGTTTATGGTATTCCAGAAATTCATCTATTGATTTAATTGGATTTTCTGATGCTGATTTTGCTGGGTATGAACTTGATAGAAAAAGTACTAGTAAAACTTGCCAATTTCTTGGAGTAACTTAATCTCTTGGTTTAGAAAGAAACAAACTTCAGTTGCACTATCCATAGCTGAGGCTGAGTATATTGCAGCAGGAAGTTATTATGCACAAATCTTATGGATTAAACAACAACTTGAAGAATTTGGAATCAAACTACGTAAGGCACCTATAAAATGTGATAATACTAGTGCAATAAGCTTAACTAAAAACCCTGTTCAGCACTCAAGAAGTAAACATATTGAAATTAGGCATCATTTTATTAGAAATCATGTTGAAAATAATGATGTTATGCTTGAATTTGTTAGTACTGAAATGCAACTAGCTGATATATTGACTAAACCTCTCCAAGAAGATCGATTTGGTATGATTAGAAGAGAACTTGGGGTCATCAACCCTTTTGATTAAAATTTTCTATCTCTTCATATTCTTTGGCCCTTGAATGATCAAATTTGCTCTTAATTATGTTTAATCTCCTTGAATTCCATTGAAATTCTATTCATTTTGATCAATGCTCTTTTTTCTTTTTTTTTTGGTTTTAAGTCAAAGTGTCGACACCTGGAAGTATTGACATTTGACTCTGTGTCGTGAGTCGACACTTGAACGGTGACAGACCAAAATAAAAATAAAAAAATTGAGTGTTTTCGTTGTTTTCTTCCTTCCAAATCAAGCTGACTCATCCCTAATACTGTTCCAACAACTTCTTCCCTCCAGATTTCAACTCCAAACCTCTCAAATCCTTGTTTGGGATGGATTTTTTTTTGGGTTCTACTACTTTCCCCCTCCTCTTTGATTTAGCATCGTAGAAACCCTAGGTTTGTTCTCCTCTTGCATTTCCATATTGTATTTTTTGAATGAGGCCTAGGAAGCAAGTTATCCGGTATCCAAGACCATCCAATCAAGAAGAACAAAGGAGAACAAAGGCAAGACATGAGGCTAGAGCAGCTGTAGAGCCTGAGATTTCGGTCAGACCTCTCTTTCCTGCAACGAATCGCATGGGATCGAAGACCATCATCGGAGGACATCGTGTGACTTCGGTTTTATTGATCAACAGCAGTTTAGGATAGGTCAGTGGCTCAGGGATGCAGGATTGGAGCTATTTTGCTCCTTGACAAAGATATTCTACCCGGGTTTGATTCAAGAGTTCTATGGTTCGCTTGCCCGAGATAGTGGTGGATGGGTTGCTCAGGTGTGAGGCAGAGATGTCCCAGTATCCGCAGAGATTCTGAGCAAAGTATGGGACATATCCATGAGAGGATCAGTTGTGGATAGCTTAGTGGACAGAGTCAGTGGTCTCCATTGCATTTTCAGACAGATGACTTACCTGAGGGAGCCACTATTGTAGCTTCGAGGCTGAGGTCTAAGATGAGGTTGCTGCATCATATAGTATCCCGGATTCTTCTACCGAAGACTGGCCATTTCGACTTCATCACAGAGTGGGAGCTGTTAGTGATGGTTTCTTTGGTATAGCACATGGCAGTATACCTCCCGGTACTCATGGTACATTAGCTGACTGAGGCATCGATCAGCTAGAGATTGTGTTTGCCCTATAGGATGGGGCTGACTCTACTGTTTAAAGCTTATGGTGTAGTTATGGATAATGAGCCCTATCGGCAGCTACTGCACACTGATGTCTATGACATGAGATCATTGCACTGGATGGGGTATCAGCTTGTCAAAGGCCAATGGAGATAGTGTGTATTTGGTCAAGCCACTGACAGAGATGAGGATATAGCAGAGGAGGAGCGCATCTTTTCGGGTGAGGCAGGGCCCTCAAAGCCACCCATTGATATGCCAAAGGTATAGCCCGAGCCTTCAACATAACCAGAGCCAGCTCCTTAGCCTGAGCCAGCACGGTCAGATATCCCTGGAGTTTCAGAGAGTCTTAAAGACAGGGTCGCTCGTATTGAGACTGAGGTGATGATCATTCGTCAGTGAGTCGACAGGTTTCACATGGAGATGAGAGAGAGCCATCGAGGATTGAGAGATGGAATATCTACCATTCTGTCTACCTTGGGTAGACCTTCTTCCGATAGAGCTCCTGATACTTCAGCTCCAGCTGATTCAGCTCCAACACCATCTACTCCAGGATCAGATTTGGATGAGACTGACTCTGATGACTTTGATATGGCAGATCTGATGATAGAGCCAGTACCGGAGACTGCAGCTGACCTTCCTAGGAGTTCCATTCATGATCCATCTAGTTCATCTTTTCAGACTCCTATTCTATCCACTCCTCTCTCTAGACCTATTGATCATACTCCCATTCCTGCACCTACTTTTGTTATACCTTCAGCTTCTGATACACCTATTTTTCATTCTCCCCCATTGCATACATCTTCCCTTATCAGGAAACTAGGATTTTTATACCCCTGGTTACCACTGTCTTGATTCAAGACCTATCTTTGATCATACATCGCTTCATACTAATTTTGATACTGCCATTCCCGTCAATGTTGTTCCTGCTGCTGACATAGTTTCTACCTCTTCTGCACTAGCTAGAGGCAGGACTTATGTTACACATAGAAGTGAGGCCATTGTGTTCCATCGAGATCGACCAGGACCCATCTTCGTGATCTTCGATCTACGTGGCCTCGATCCCATGCTTTTACTGATACAGGATCGATCGAGATTAGATCCTTGGATGACGAGGACAGTGCTTAGGATAGTCTTTATGTTTAGCTAGTTTATATTTCTGTACTACATGTATGCTTTTATATTTATTTACTCTTATATATCAAACTTGTATCAATGTATGAAACATTATGAATGATTGAAATGTTCTACTTCATGCTATGTCTTTGGATGCTATCTCCTCTGAATGAATGAATTGTATTACTTAATTTCAGTGTTTTATTTTCACTATTTTCTCTATTCCATTTTAATGTTGACAAAAAAGGGGAGAGGTAAGTACAAAAGATAAAGAAAGAGATGAGTGAAAGATATAAGTGAAGGTGAGATAAGAGAGATGAAAGATATATATATTTCTTTTATAATGAAGATAAGTTTTGCAATTAAGATAAAATGAAAAATCTATTTGTGTTTGAAAAAATGTTTTGAGCATTGAGTGAGGGGGAGTAATCCCTCCTTTGAATTGCAAAATCTGTTTTGCTAAAATTTCATACAAAATCCTTAATTTTAGATGTTTAATTTAAGCTTTTTATCTTTGAAAGATCTTTGAAAATCAATTTTTTGTAGCACCTCTTGAGGGAGAGTATTTATACTCTTTAATCTATTGTTCAAAAATTCTTTTTTGATTACTTTCACCTTGTTTCATTACTGAATTTATTATTCTTGAGCATGTTCTCTTTAGAGTATCGTGATACATCAATTTCTTTTTTAGCTCTAATACTCTTAGTTCAAATCGATTCAAATGAGCTTTTAAACTTCATCTCTTACCACTTTTTATTTGAATACATATTGCAATAAGCTTTATGTCTATTGAAAATTCTTTTTAAGAGCTTATTATGTGATTTATACTTAAATATTTTATCATCATCAAAAAAGGAAAGATTGTTGACTCCGTTATTGATTTTGATGATAAACAAAATACTTAAGTATAAGTTGAGTACTAACTGTTTCTTTAAAGTATGTTTTTTTAGAAAACTATACTCATCAACTCAACAAGATTTGATTGCTTGTCAAAAATGAAAAAGTCCCTTCCATGAATGAAAGATCAGTTTTAAATGGACTTAAGTACTTGAAGATTGCTTGAAAGGACTTAGATAGTGTAGCACATATTGATTTCAACAGAGGTTCAATGATTTTTAAAGAAATCTCAGCAAGTATCGACTCACAACTCAAGTGTCGACTCATGATAGTAGAAGTGTCAACTCAAGCTGGTATGCAGAAAAAGTTTCAGATGGCACAGCTGAAGTATCGACTCGTGCCAGCCAAGTGTCAACTCAACGTGTCGACTCATGGATCGGCTCAAGGCCTGAGAAAATTTTGATACATAACTTGCTAAAATTGAAGACTTGCCTGAAGTGTCGACTTATAGATATCAAGTGTTGACTCACCAGAAGAAGTGTCGACTCACCTGAGAATCCCAGAGAGCTTTAATGAAGAGATTTGAACTTAGTGTCGACTCATGGAACTTAAGTGTCGACCCTAAGTGTCGACTCACAGCTTGAAGTGTCGATACTTGGAGTTCTGTGAATAGTAATGACTAGTTTTTTAAATACAGAACTCGACCCTCTTGGCTCCCAACAGCTAGTTTTTTGTGTCTAACGGTCATAAACTGACTTTAAGGCCTTGGGATGGTATTTAAGTGATTTAAATTGAATTGGAACACAAGAGGATCAATAATAGAAAAAGAAAAGCAAGTGCATTCACTTCCATTCATTAAGAGTAACCATCTTCAAGCAAAAAGAAGTCTCAAATCATTCAAAGCCTTCAAGAGCGTTCAAGTCCAACATTTTTTAGCATTGATTGAGGCTTCATCAAGTTGAAGACAGCAATTTCTCAAAGCTTCAAAGAGATATTTGCTTTTATTAAGAAAGCTTTTCTTGTTACTTTACTTTAACTCTAGCTTTGTTGTAAAGGCTTTTGGTTAGCCTATTGGAAAATCAAGGAGATTTTTGGTTAGCCTATTGGAAAATCAAGAAAGTTTTTGGTTAGCCTATTGGAAAACTAAGAAGGTTTTTTGTTAGCCTATTGGAAAACCGAAGAAATTTTTGATAAGCCTAGTTGAAAACCAAGAAAATTATTGGTTAGTCTTTGAAAACCAAGAGGTTTCTTTTGGTGAGCCTTGTAAAAACCAAAAGGGATTTTGATTAGTGAGCCCGGAAAACTAATCAACTATAATCGATGGAGATTATAGTGAATTCCCAGGTAGACCTTAGGGAGTGGATGTAGGTGTATTGGAAAGCACTGAACTACTATAGTTGGATTGTGTTTGTGATTGTTTGTCTTTCTCTCTTGCTCTTACATTTATAGTATTTAAATTTTTACTGCATACTCTTTAAGAGCACTTTACTCTTGCATCTCATTGCACTTAAGTTGTTTATTGAATTGGTTCACATATTTGCATTTAATTTTTAGAAACCCAATTCACCCCCCCTCTTGAGTTGCTTACTAGGCAACAAGTGATGAGTTCACAAGGTCTAAGCTATAAAGGATCTATATAAATAGATTAAAGGAAATAGCTAAGAATTGGAATTCTCATTTTTATGATATGATGAAATTATTTGATTTTATCAAGTACGAGAAGAGGAACCACATATTTTTAAAAGATCAATGGGAGTATATAATTCTGTATATTATATATAGATAATATTCTCCAATTAGGAATTTGATTCCTATGCTGACTTAGGTTAGGTTGTGATTGTCTCGGTAATTCTCCAACAAAGACCTTTGAAAGCATCCTACATTTAGAATATAGGTCTATGAGATAAACCAAGGAGGATGCTACACCTATCACAGAATTGGTACATTAAGGAAGTGCTGAAGATGTTTAGCCTGAAAATTTAATTAAAGATTTGACTCCTTAAGCATGGAATTGATCTCTAAATGTTCTTGATATATTGGAAGAGATTTTAATATGGGCTAAATCCTTTTGAGCTTTGGCTATAAGGAGCCTCATATAAATCATGTCATGTACATAATCAGATTTTTGCTGTGAATGTCATGAGTAGGCTATGAGTGCTAGGGATAACTATGATAACATTCTTTAAAACTTAAAAAATTATTAAAGATATGTTATAGGTCTTCAAAAATAGGAGAATTGAGGGATAAGGATTTATTTGATGTGTTCTTTTACAATAGTGGTTTGAAACCTATCATTGTAGGTTTGACTAGGGAGGCTGACTACATCATCACTTCTAAAGGTACTAGGATGTATTTTGGTTCAATAATGTATAGCCAAATTAGTGTGATATCATCAAATGCCATAACACTCTATTATAGCAATAATGGTATTGCAGCTTTTGCTAAGGAACCAAGGTCCCACCAGAAATCTGAACACATAAAATGATGATTCAATTCATGACTATGTTATATATTAGCAGAGAATAAACTTCACATGAGATATGGTAGACCTATTAGCTTAGTAAGCTTTGGCTAGCTAAATATGAAGCACATTTTATGGGGCTAAAGTGTATGGCTGAATCGCTTTAGTACAAGTGAGAGATTACTAGATGTATACCTTAGAAACCAATCTGATTGATATATATTTTAATTATAGGATATAAAATTATATTTAATATTTTTATTTAGATAATTTTATCCGTACATGTACAATATGTGTCCATCTATCGTTCAAGAATTTAATGGATAATGATATGTATTATCAAGAGTTGAGAATTTGAGATATGTATCATCATAGATTAATCCTAAATGCTCTTGATTGTAGGATATCATAGAGATGGTGATAGACCTTGTTTGATCAATGCATAGTTTACTTTTGTTTTAGGGTAGACAAGTCTCGAGTCTATAGTGTAGGGATATTAGAGCAAGAGTGCAAGTGATCATTATAAAATATGGTACTGAATATGACCATAATAAAAAATCACATCGATGTCTACTCACTTATTAGTGACTTTCTTGATAATGTAATTGCATGATTAGTTCTTTGAGCTATGGTGCCTCGACCCCATATAGTGGGATTGCTGTAATTTGACAATATAAAATATTTGCCCTAGCTATTCAGGCCCTTACGGTGTTTATTGGCTTAGTAGATTCACTGTAGGAGTTGGGAGTGCACTTATAGAGGATCTATCGATTTTAATAGTTAAGGTATACTCCTATTATGATTTGAGAAGTTAAGTCCTTAAGACCATGGCCATGGCAAGGTAAAGGATGGAAAAAAGTTTTCATGAGTTTCACATTGAACTTAAGCTAATTAAATTTGACACATGAATATATTTTGGATTTGGTCAGTTTCTATAACTTGCATCTTGTTGGAATTCTGATAAAAAAACTTAATCACATGATACTATACCTAGAGATTCTTTCTTTTATTTTGCTAAGTAGCCACTACATATTGCTAGGCATCACTAATAGATTATGAGATCCACTAGGATCTTTTTGGATCAATGATCCTAATGGAGTGAGTTGAAATTATTTCAATCCATCAAAAAAGTTTGATGATACTATGATGGAGATTATGATATGCGTCATTACCAGATAGAATAGAACCTGAAGGGTTACATACAATAAGAGTTTGACTTGATACAAAGTTAGATCAAAATATGTAAGAGTTATATATTTAGAAAATCTAAATTTGTAAGGGTTACAAATTTAAAATTTGCTATTTTCGGTGCTTGCTAATTTTAGCAAGGAAAACTTTATTATAAAAGTTATTATTTAATTAGATGATTTGATCATTTAATTATGATTATGCATGATACAAATTGAATTAAATTTGACTTGATTGAGTTTGGATAATGATTTAGTCCAATTAGGTTTTAGATTAACCTAATTGCAATTGTTGCGAGCCAATTTGGTTTGACCTAATTGGTTGCCTAATCTTAGGTAAATTAAATTCAATTTAGTTAGACCAACTAACTAACAAATTCTAACCAATTAGGAAACTAACTAACCTAATTCCTAATTAGTTAAGGATTTAATTTTAAACCTAATAGGATTAGTTTGGTTAGTTAGAATCCTAAAATGGTTAGGACAAGGAGTTAGTTAATTGAACTAATTCCTAACTAACTAACTCTCTCTCCTCCCCATGCCTCTCTCTCCCTCTTGTGCATGTAAGAAAGAAGGGATACTCCCTTCTTCATGTGGAATTGCATTTGGCATGAAGAATCATGGGGCGCACAAAGGAGTTTGGGCTCCCTGGGATTCTTTTTCTAAACCTTATCCTTATATTTTTGTCTTAATTTAGATAGGGTGGGGTTCTAAGAAGGGAAGAGATTTGATTCAGCATGTAATAAAAAAAAGGAATATGGGATGCAAAAAGAGCGTTGGCATGATTTCTTCTTAGGTTTTCATGTGAGAGGTGCTCTCACATCCTATCGCCCCACTTCTTGTTCCATACTACACAATAATAATGAGAGAGATAATATTATTCATCACCCCTTATGATCCTCCTCCTATCCTTGATCTTGAATGAATAGTTTAGTTCAAGAAAAGGAAAATTATCCTCCCTTAATTTCTTGAGAAGAGATCTATTTTCATTCTTGGATTTCTTGAGTAGAGAAATAGAAAAAAAGATGGAAAAAGGATTTGATCCAACTGTCAAAATGAGGCCTACAAGAATTTAGCACTCCGGTGGTCTCATGGCTTAGATCAAGCCATCTCTATATGGATATAAGTAGAGGCCAGGTACAGCATAGCTCTAGTAGAACCCAGGATGTGCCCGGCTCTAGTGGAGCCTTGGGTTTCTTATTAGATCTGATCTAGCAGAACCCAAGATTTTTCTCCAAATCCAATCCGATGAAGATAGAGTAGTGCATGTAAGTAGATTTAATAGTTTTCTTTTTATTTGTAGATCTATATTATATGTTTATGAATGGTTCCTGCTATGCATGCTTAAAGTAGATTTTTAATCCATTGCATATTAATTTAAATTTTTTTTTTTTTGAAAAACTACATGCAACCTAGGGATCATCAGATGATTCCTTTAGGGAAGTGATGAACGAACCTACGAAGGTAGTAGGACAAGCACTCCTTTAACCCGATGCCACTGCCACTTGGAGAGAAACAAAAGTGAACCAAATGCCTCATAGATATTACCCTCAGGATTTTGGGAGATGAGTTCCATAGACTCTGGTTGGCATGGATCTCGAACGTTGCTAACACTGCTACCTCCACTAGCCATCACTATCATCTCCTTCTTGAGATGATTTTCTTCCAAGGCATTTCTCCCAACCTCGATCTCGATGCTATCACTCAGATTACATGATCAGAAAGAGCCTAGGCAAATTTACAAATAACCAAAGCAAAATCATAGGACTCTGTTGAGTTCCATTGGTGCACCGTTGGCCAGGGATCATTCAAAGTGGTGCCCAAGCCTGGCAATCCACAAGGCAATGATAGATTCTGAGGTCCCTCCCAAGACACATCCTCCACCTAGTATCAAATGGAGCCGATCCTAGATGTTCACCCCTCGCATCCACATAACTGCCCTAGCCACCATGAGTTTCTTGGGTGCAAATACTTTCAAATGTGACCACCTTGGCATTGTGGGAGATAGCATGTATGTTAGCCACGACAATAGATCTAGCAGGGACAACCATCCCATTGATGAACCTAACATCCTAGGTAGATAAGCAAACTTAAAAGAATAGCAGGCCAAGGGGATGAAGGCGTTGACTGGGGATGAAGGCATTGACTACCATGCCATGGAGGATCATCCCCTCTATAAATTAATATCAGTTTAAGATTG
The DNA here is from genome assembly GCA_021397845.1 of Areca catechu. NCBI lineage: Eukaryota > Viridiplantae > Streptophyta > Magnoliopsida > Arecales > Arecaceae > Areca > Areca catechu. The sequence goes on from CM038043.1 coordinate 26,308,156, forward strand.
AAAATGAGAGTAAGAATAAAGGATGATAACAAGTGGAAGGAGAGTTGCGCATCTTGTTGGACCGTCAAGGTGGGTCAATGTGATTTGGTGCAGAACAAAGCCGAGGAAGAACATCCAAAAGCTGAATTTCCAAGATCGAAAGATAAGAAGGCCGAACCACCTATCACTCTGTCTTCCTTTCTAACAGGTCTGCATAAAAGCTACAACTTGCAGCATGCCACTAGAGGGTGGTATGGAGGTGAATCCAAGAGTTAGGCATGAGGACACCCTCCCATGACAAAAGTCCACTAGCTTGTAACATATACAAGAAAACTAATCTACAGCAGGAAGATGAATGCCAATACTAGGGGTGGTTTAGTAGTAAATCCAAAAAATTCGAGAGACTCTGCTACTCAACTCGTGAAACTCCTCTACTTTATCATAAAGTATCGGCACTGCCCAAGTAGATCATATACAGCATTCTCAAATATGCCTCAGCTCATATTGGTCTTCTCAAATATACTTCAGACTATATCGGATATTTTCAAATATCCATCTTAAATTATACTTAGCATCCTCAAAAGTATGCCTCAGATCATATTGGGTAGAGACTTCAAATTCTTTATTTCAACAATCTTAGCTTCATAATTTGCTTTAACTCAGGAAATCTCATGCTACATCAAGCTAAAAAACCCCAGCCAATTATTTAAAGGAGACCCTCATAGTCTTAATCTAGGTAACTTTCTCCATTTTAAAGAGAATTTATATAAAGATGGTATATATTGCTGTTATTCTATAGAGAGTACAATGGCTCCAAAATGTTCTTTGACTAGCCTGAGCCTCAACTCCTGAAAATCTTTAGTCGGGACAAAAATATTCAATTCCTGAAAGCTTTTGGCCAAGCCCACATTGGAAAGCTTTTAGCATAATGCTCAACACCTGAAAGCCTATAGGTAGGATAAAAAGATTCAATGTCTGAAAGCTTTTAGCCAGGCCCACATTAGAAAGCTTTTGGCCTAATGCTTAACTCCCAAAAACCTTTGATCAGGATAAAAAAATTTAATGCCCAAAAGCCTTTGGTTGGGCCCTAATTGGAAAGTCATTGGCCTAACGCTCAACTCTTGAAAGTCTTTGACCAGGACAAAAAGATTCAACGCCCAAAAACCTTTGGCCAAGCCCATATTGGAAAGCCTTTGGCATGATGCTTAACTCCTAAAGGCCTTTGTTGAGTTCCCAATAGAGATGACTAGCATGCAAGACTAGGTTCTAAACCCTAGAGGCAATAGAAATTGAAATTATAAAAAATATTTGTTTAAAAGTATGCTAATTTAAAATAAATCTAAACATCATCTAACCATGCTACTCAATATGCTGGAATAGAAAAATAAATTAGACCTAAAATCTAATAAAATCATAAGATGAAGGATTCAACTTATCTTAATCGATAAATCCTTCTTATACTAAATCATCGGATCAATCAAATCTAATGGGATTCATCGGAGCCATACACATGCTTGGCCTCTACTTGTATCCACATGGAGCCATCTTGACCAAATCATCAAGACCCCTAGTCTACTAGATCCTTGCAGAACTTTTTTCAAACATAGAGATGGACATTCTTCTTCTAGTTAAAGATCTAGAATCTTAAGCAGCCTTTCTCCTCTTCTATAAGAAATAATTAATAGAAATATTTAGAATATATTTCTAATTTTTCCCTATCTATAAACTAGACCCTCTTTTCTTTGTTTTGAAGTATTTTATCAGATATGGCATAGAAGGGAATAGGATGGAATGGGTGGAAGAAGGATGTGTGATAACTATGTTGTGCGCAACTTTGTTTTTGTGCTCCTTAAAACTCCATACCAAATCCCCTCTTCATGCCATCTAAAAAATTAGATAAACTTGGGTTCTAATCTAATTTGAATAACATTCAAATTAGATAATAATCTGGTCAAATCTGGAAGGAGAGAGAGCTCTTGATAAAGAAGAGAGGTGCCAACTTGGCACCTCTCTCTTCTTATTGGCACCTCTCTCTTCTTACCCTGCGTGCCAAGAGGAGGCACACATTTCCATGCCCTCCTCTTAGTTTTTGCATGAGTAAAGGAGAGAGACCCAATTAACTAGTTTTCCTAGCTACTAGTCTAGTTTGACTCATTTTTTGACTAATTTTGAAACCATTTCATGCTTGAATTAAATCAAATTCAAAAAGCTTGTTGATACAGTCAACTAGATTAACCATTCAAGTCAAACTTGAATTATGAATATAATTAACTGGAAATTAAGTTAATTATTATTAAATCTAATTTAATTGAGTCAAATAATAAAGTCCAATATTATTGCAACACTTATAAATAAGTTCTAATATTAGCATGTGCAAAAATCAGCATGTGCTAAAATCAATAGGTGCCAAAATTATCTAGTTCCAAAATTAGCAGGTGCCAAAATTGATAAGTACCAAAATTAGTAGGTACTAAATATATAATTCTTACATAGATCCATACTTAAGTCAAGTCAAACTCCTTTTGTGTATGATCTCTCAGGTTCTATTCTATTTGGTAATGAGATATACCATCATCTCTATCATAGTATCATCAAAACTCTTTCGATGGACTGAAATAATTTTAGCTTAACCCTAACTTAGATCGTTGATCCAAAAATGATCCTAGTGAGCTTTCATAATCCATTAGTAATACCTAGTGTATATAGTAGAAATCCAGTAGAATAGAAATGAATCCCTAGGTATAGTTATCATGTGATCAATTTTTTCTATCGAAAATCCTGACAAGATACAAGTCATGGAAACTTGTCAAGCCTAAGCATCTATCATATATCAGACTTAATTAGCTTTAGTCTTATGATTTCCTTGAAAACTCTGTACCAATATATACTACTGTGGCCATAGATTTAAGAACTCAACATATTAGGTTGCATAGGACTATACCTTAACTACTAAGGCCGATAGATCCTTCATAAATGTACTCCTTACTTCTATAGTGAAGCTACTATAGCCAATGAATACCACAAGATCTGAATGGCTAGAGACCATGTTCATGTGCTATCAAGCTACAGTAACCTCCTATGAGTAGTCGAGATATTGTAGGTCAAGGAATTACTCACATAACTATAATATTTAATAAGTTAGTGATGAGTGAGTACACATCCATGTGACTTCTCGAACTTGGTCATACTCAATATCATTATTCTCTAACAACCACTTGCACTCTTACTCTAATATCTCTAAACTGTAAACCTAAAACTTGTTTACTTGAAAGGAAGGTAATTCATGCATTGATCTTGACGGATCAATCACCATCCCCATGATAATTTAATGATCGGGAGATTTTAAGAGTTAATATATAATAACACATATTTCAAATTCTCAATTTATGAAAATATGTATCATTGTCTATTAACTCCATGGATGATTCAAAGACACATTAGATATAAATGAAAAGAATAAAGTCAGATTTTATTGATTTTAATGAATTAATTACAAAATTATGTCCCAGCAAAGATATAGCATATCATGCTAACTTGGCTTTTAGGGCATACATCTAACGGTCTTGATTGGGATAAAAAGATTCAACACTCGAAAGTATTTGACTGGACCCATGCTAGAAACCTTTAGCCTAACACTCAACTCCTGAAAGCCTTTGACTGGGATAAAAAGATTCAATGCTTGGAAACCTTTGGCTGAGCCTCATATTCTATGAAATAAGTTCCTGTTTGGCATTTATTTTATGAGCCTCTGATAGGCATTTGTTCTATGAAGTGAGCCCTTATTTAGCATTTATTTTATGAGCCTTTGAATGGTACTTATTCTATAAAGTGAGCCCCTATTCAGCATTTATTTCATGAGCCTTTGAATGGCATATATTCCATGAAGTGAGTGCTTGTTTGGTATTTATTTTTTGAGCCTATGATTGGCATCTACTCTATAAGGTAAGCCTCTAACTAGTATCTATTCTATAAAACAAGCCTCTGATTGGCATTTGTTTTATGAGTCATTCTTCAATTATCTTTCTTCGGGCTAAAAAATCTTGAAGACCTGTGATTGGTCTAACAAAATTTAAAATATCATTACTTGACAAGGGTATCAAGAAAGCCTGCTGCATCTTTATCCTCTAATATAAATTGAGATAACTAACTATAGCAATCTCAAGATTTCTTGAGCATGTAGCAAGATCTACTCTTCAGTCTAAGATGCTTTGTTCTCATATTAAAGAGTGGGGGTATTTGATGTGGGGTAAACCCCCTACTTTTAGAATTCCAAGGATCCCCAAGAATGATGAAGGCACATGCAGTCGCTAGCCATCTCCCAAATGAATTAAAGCCATGCTTAGGTCTCTCCCAGCATCACTGACCCTCAAAGTTATGCCCTTCATGCTCAAATTGTTTATATGAAAAGCAATTGCTCAAAGAGAACATCAACCAAATATCTACAAAAATAGAGGAATGTCACTAGAGTTGCCCCTGAAAGTTCTTGATGAAATAACATCAGCTATAGGCTATCTTTATAAGATGTCTTGTCCAAAGTCCATCCTTGAGAGACCCTTTGGCCTAGAGGAAAATAAAAATCCCCAATGTTGCATATTCACTAACATCATTAAGAATAAAACAAAGATAGAGATTCGGCCTTCTGCCCAGTTCATATTCACTAAAGTAGAGATTCGACCTTTTGTATAGCCTAACAGACCCTAGTTCTGTATGTTATGGCTAAGTATGGAGCCTTGGCCTAAATGTACCTTGATCTACATGACCTTTGACCTAAATATGCTATAACCTAGCAAATCTTCATTCAACATATTATGGCCAAGTAAAGAGCCTCTGCCTAAACATGCCTTAGCCTAAATATGCCATAGCTTAGCAGACCTTCATTCTATATATTATGGCTTATGTATAGAGCCTCGGCCTAAATGTGCCTCAGCCTAAATAACCTTTGACCTAAATATGTCATAGCCTGGTAGACTGTAACTCTACATATTTTGGCTAAGTATGAAGCCTCGATCTGAATGTGCCTTAGCCTAAATGAACTTTGGTCTAAATATGTGACATAATCTAGCAGACCTTCATTTTACATTTTATGGCTAAGTATGGAGCCTCCACCTAAATATGCCTCAACCTAAATGATCTTTGGCCTAAATGTGCAATAGCCTGGCAAATCCTAATTCTACATATTCTGGCTAAGTATGGAGTCTCGGCCTAAATATACCTCAACCTAAATGACCTTCGACCTAAATGTACCATAGCTTGGTAGACCTTTATTCTACATATTCTAGACATGTAGTGACCCTTGGCCAAATTAAACTTTGGCCTAATTTATCCTCAGCCTAGAGAACCATCAGCTTGGTTTATCCTTAGAACCCTCGACCTACAAGACCCTCAGCATGGTTCATATTTAGCTAGCATGGTTTATACTTCGCATGGTTCATATTCAACTAGCATGGTTCATACTCAGCATGGTTCATATTTAGCCAGATTGATCCTCAGCTTGGTCAACTTAAGTCCCTCCAAAAGGCTCACCTTGCCTTCAATAATTAAACCCCAGCGCACCAACAATGGCTATTCCCCAAAGAAGAGGGAAATGCCTTAGTAAAATTCCTCGACCTCCAGCATTTGTAAGAGAATTAGGATTATCCCAGGATCCATGAACCTAAGAAGAGGGAAATGCCTTAGTAAAAATACTCCTAGGCAACCATAATAAAAGAAATAACTGATGCTCATTCCGATGCATGACTAGGAGAATATGTCCTATAATTTCTAGTAAGCCCTCTCAATCAAGAGAGATGTGATCCTTTTTAGGCAACAATTTCCATCATCATAAAGAGGAGCAACTAATAGCATGGATAAGACAAAAACTCTAATTAATGAGAGGTGGATATTCTGGATAAATAGAATGGCTCGTTGTCAGACTCTTCGACAAAAGCCTACAGTCAAATCACTTCTCATCAAACCCTACTAGAGATTTTTGCATTTCCAAAATACCCTCTCCATCTACTTATAAAAAGGGGATCCTTGGGAGTGCCCCAGGTATGCATATATATAGGCTTTGATTTTTACAGGGCTCTATCTATCTCTTACATTATTCTTCTACTCAATTTCTTCCCACATTGGCCTATTTATTGACTTAAATGTCGAAGTGCCCATGCTAGGGCCACCCCCAATGGACTCTTTTGTAGGTTCCATCCTAAGAGCTCCTCCTCTAGCAACCTTCAGTGTATGGGCAAGAAGTATTGTCAATAGATTGGCACCATTTATGGGAACGATGAACTATTACTTGCTCATTTTTAGAAGGAAACATCGAGCAGGATGTTGACACTACTCCACTTTTTATTCTATGGCCTAGGATACTATCTTGAGCATTAGAGGGTCTTTGTCGAAGCCACCTTTGATGGGACTTCTTTTGCAAGTGCAGCCACAAACATCTCTCCTGCATACTCTACTGACCGAGCAAATTTTAGCACCATCAACCTGCAAAAACCAACCTTGCTCCTGATCTTATGAAGCTAGATGATTCCTCCATATACACCTCCTAGGCATTGGTAGGACCCCTATGGACTTTCTTGCATTTACACTAGGGAATCTACTTTGTCTGTCTCGACTAGCTCATCAGGGATGGTACATTTGATTAGAAAGTTGGCCAGACTCTAAACTTTAATTAATGATCGAGGTTAAAATTTGATGTCAAATTTGGAAAGCTCGATCATCCATTTAGTAACTCACCCAGATGTATACAATCAGTGTAAGATATTCTTCATCAGTTGATCAGTCAGGAGGGTGATGGTATGAGCTTGGAAGTATGGTAGAAGCTTTCGAGTAGTAATAAGAAAAGCATAAACTAGTTTCTCAAACTTAGAGTACCAAATCTCCTCATCCCTCAAGATTCGACTGATATAGTAAATTGGCTTCTGGATCTTGTTCCACTCCTAAATTAGCACTGCACCCATTATTACAGGTGAGGTTACCAAATATAGAAATAGTTGTTCACCCGGGTCCGACTTACCCAGTAGTGGGGCAAAACTGAGGTAGCCTTTAAGGTTTGCAAATGCTTTCTACTATTTCTCAGTCCACTAGAAATTCTTAGGCTACTTCAAGGCTTGAAAGAAAGGAAGATACCGCTCGTCCGATTTTGAGATGAATTGATTCAGGGCAACAATTCTTCCGGTGAGGTGCTAAACATTCTTGATCATCCTTAAGAGGCTCATTTCTTGCATAGCCTTATTTTTTTCTAGGTTGGCCTCTATCTCTTGGTTGAAGACCATAAAATTGAGAAACTTTTTAGAGGTCACCCTGAAGGCACACTTAGTTAGGTTTAGCTTCATCTGGTATTTTTGCAAGGTGGTGACGGCTTCTTTGAGGCCATTGATATGGGTCATGGTAGATTCTTCTTGATGAGAATCTCATCCACATACACTTCCATGTTTCATTCAATCTGGTCTTTGAAAACTTTGTTTATAAGGCATTGATAGGTCACACCTACATTTTTCAGACCAAATGGCATGACCCTATAATAGAAAAGACCCTGATTAGTGATAAAAGTAGTTTTCCCCTCATTCTTAGGAGCCATCTAGATTTGGTTATAGCTAGAAAAAGCAACCATAAAGCTATGGAAGCCATGGCTCAATGTGGCATCCACCATCTAATCAATTTTTGGTAATGGGTAGCTGTCCTTCAAGCACTCCTTATTCAAGTTAGTGAAGTCGATGCAAATCTACCATTTTTCGTTCACCTTCTTCACTAAGACTATGTTGGCGATCCCTTAGGATAAGTTGTCTCCCGGACAAAACCCACATGAAGTAATTTTTGACCTTCTCGACTATCGCCTTCAATCACTTGGGTGCAAAGCTTTGTTTCTTTTATTTGAATGGTTAGTGTTTTGACTTTAGCCAATACATCATCATTGAGGGATCAATACTCATTATATTTGACATCAACATCATCCTGCAAGAATGAGGTTAGTTGTTCTTTGACTACCTAATCCAAATTAGATCTGATTCAAACTATGTGTTCCTCGTTCCCATCCACCAATGGTATAGAGATAAGGTCCTTAGCTAGTTCTTCTTGTTACTCAGTCAATTCATTGCGAGTGTCTAGCCCTTCAACCAGGTAGGCATTGGCAATTCCAACTCCTTGGAGTGTAATATAGTAATAGTGATGCACCAAGTCTTGATCTCTGCGAACCTCTCTAACCCCATATGCTGTTGGAACTTCATCTTTAGGCAATACATCAATACAATAGCTTGGAAAGTATTTCGGCCTGGTCATCTAGAATGGCATTGTATGCCGAGGTTGCTCAAATCACAAGGAAGTCAACCTAGGTAATAGACTAGAATGGATACTATCCCATCTTCACAAGTAGGGTGATGGCTCCCTCCACTTGGATCATAACTCTCGTAAAGTCGATCATTAAGGAGTCTACCCTTTCTAGCCGATCAAAAGATATTCCTATTTGAACAAAGGCATCGTAGTACAGAACATCGATTAAGCTTCCATTATCAATTAAAATGCAGTAGACATTATAGTTTTTAATGTTTAAAGATATAACTACCGCATCATTATGTAGGAACAAAATCCCTTGGTTGTCCTCCTTAGTGAAGGTTATTGGTTCTCCAACCAACATTTTTGCCTCTTTCTTCACCAACAGAGTCTCATCTATGGCAACCCCATTAATGGTATTTACTATTCCTTAGGGGTTTGTCGCCTTTGGGCTCAGCCTACTATAGTTGTCAACTGGTCAGGATGACCTTTGTTAATTCTCCTACTCCATCTTACATCGGACAAATCATTCAAGGTTACCATGTTTGATGAGCTCCTCAATCTCGATATAGAGTTGGATTCACTCTTTAGTATTGTAGCCATGATCTTGGTGGTATAGGCAATATTTGTTTGGATTCTTTTGAGTTAAGGGGTCCATAGCTTTCTGGCTTCTAGGAGTCATCCTTTTATTTCCATTAGCACTTGTGCCCTTGACACGTTTAGCAAAGTGTAGGTATCATACTTCCTTAGTGGCGATGCTCGTCAATCTCCTCTACTAAGGCTCTTGGATTAGTAGTTCCAAGGAGGGGTCCTATTTCTTCACTGTTGGGGAGCAGGGACCTAAAGCATTGTCAGGCTCTTTCCTATCATCTTGAAATGTATTTCTGATCGACTTCTATTTTTTTATCCCCAACTAAGGAAGTGGTAGGGGTATCTTCTTGCATGAAAACATCCTCCATTCGTGCATACCTTTCTTCCCAAGCTAGCATGTTGGCAAAATCATGGGGGTAGGTTGTTGATCCCAGAAATGATTTTGATGATTACAAAATATTAAAGCATGAATACTATACTAATGCTTTTCAAATGATCAAAAATATTTTTGTCTTTCAAATGGATAGTCTTTAATTAAAAATATTATACATTATTAGAATTGTTTGTGAGCCATTAGAATGATAAGTCATCTCTCAAGGATCATTATAAACCTTTATGCATCTTGGTAAATCCTTTAAGAGAGTCTTTGTATCATGAGAAGAGTAGAGAGTTCAATTTTATAATTAAATATATTTTAGTTGGTTAAAGAGTCCATGTATATCCTTAGAAGTCATTGAAAAACTTTTAAAAATATTAAAAAGCCAAAAAGTATTAAAAACCTTGTAAAATTAAAGTTTTGGCTAAAAGAGCTAGCTCCCGTCAAGAAAGCTAACTTTGGCATAGCATGGTGGCATGTCGTGTAGAACTGGCATTGTTCAAGAGAGCCAACTATTTTCAGATAGCCTTCTCTCTAAAATAGGCAAAGAGCATGTTTTCTGGATACAGTGCAAAAGAGCCTTCTCTTAGAATTAGAGCCTAGGATCTCAAACATGCAAAAAGCATAGTGTTTTTATCCGGTGCAAAAGAGTTGACTGACAACAAACGAGCCTTCTCTTTTAGAAAAATAGAGAGCTTGTTTTCAGAAGATACTATAGATGAATGACTCCCTTCAGATAAGCAGACTCTCAACCCACAAATTGCTAAAGTAATGGCTAGTACTAGAACTTGTAGATTTCAACTCTTGAGATTTTCAATAGCTATTTTTTGCTTCCTAACATCTCCAAATAGCTAGAAATGACTGAAAACCAATGGAAAAATACTTGAAGAAGTATGAATAAGAGGATTAAGATTATGTTTGTAGTAGGCAATCCATCTAGATTACTGGTAATTTAATGGAGACCCATCATATTACTGTATTTAGTATATTTTTATGGATGGCAATCTATCATGTCTGGTAATTTAGATTGCCTCCCAAGAGGTAATCTAGATTATCTCTGGAAGGAGCGATAATCCAGATTATCACCTTCCAAGTAATATAGACTACCAAATTAACCTCCCCTTCTCCTTTCCTCTTTCCTTTCATATAATATAATATAATATAATATATTTTATAATATAATATGATAAATTTATTATAATATAATATAATATAATATATAAATTTAATATGTTTAAGTAATATATTAAATATATCATCTATTTAATATACAAACTTTATATTAAATTTATTTTATATAAATTATTATTTTATATATTTTATATTTTATATAAAATATAAAATATATATATTTAATAAATAAATAAAATATAAAAATATATTTTATAAATAAAATATAGATTTGATTTAGGAATATTTTGAAAACTTGATTTTATATTATGCAACATTACCAACATGTATCAAATACAGTAATCCACAATACCTACAATCAATATTGCTAGCAATCCACATTACTAGCATCCCATATTACCTTTCAAGATTATATGGCATTGCACCAAATGCTACCTTAAGTTAAAGGAATACATTCTTTGAATATTCTTAAGAAGATCCCTTGCCAATCATTGCAAATAAGAGAGAACTCAACTACTATTACCTGAAAAATCAAGAAAAACATAACTCCTTCACACTTACTCACTTAAAACCTTAAGTGAGATACTCAAAGAGCTTTGAAGATTAATGATTGAAGACTTGAAGAATCTTTAAGAGCTTCATTAGCAACCTTCCACTCTTTTGAGAGTTTATATAGTTGCTTTATTTTAATGTTTTTCACCTATTGTTTGTTTTAGCAAGGAGCTAAAACTTGGGATTAGATTTAAGTTTTAATTGATTGATCTTGGAAAACTAGTTGGATTATTTGTGAGCCCAAAAAGTAAGTGGTATATTAGGGTTTTGGTTTGTGAGTCTGGGATAAAATAAACTAGTTGTATTCTTGATCCCAAGAGGTCCTTAGGTAGTGGACATAGAAGCTAGGATTGCTCCAAACCACTATAAATCTTGCCGTGTTTATATGCTTCCTTGTCTCTTTATCTCTCTCTTATACTTCAGCTTTTACACATATCACTTAATGCAACATTTGGCTTACACATTTGATTTGAATTTCAAAGACATGTTTTAATTTTAAGAAATTCAACTCAACCCCCTCTAGGCCATCGGTCTGGGCAATAAGTGGTATCAAAGCCACGTCTTAGTATCGTTAATCCAACGATTAAGAAAAAAGATCATGGCTAAAGGATAATCTAACAATAGACCTCCACCGTTCAATGGCACCAATTATACATGTTAGAAAGTTAGAACGAGGATTTATATTCAAGCAATAGACTTTCAATTATGAAAAGTTATCATTAAAGGTCCTCACACACCCGTAAAGAATGTTGATGGCATTGACATTCCTAAATTGAAAGATGAATGGGATGATCATGACATGAAGATGGCTGAGCTAAATATAAAAGCCATGAAACTTTTATATTGTGCATTAGATCCCAATGATGTTAACCAAATTTTTACTTATAATTTTATAAAGAAAATTTAGGATAGACTTCAAATTGCACATAAGGGTACTAACGAAGTTAAGAACTCAAAAATTAACTTGCTTATGCATTATGAATTGTTCAAAATGACACCCACTGAAATTATTTCAAAAATGTTCACATGCTTTACTAACATTATCAATGATCTCAAAAATCTTGGCAGGACTTACTCCAATAGTGATTTAGTAGATAAGATACACCGATCATTGTCGGACAACTAGGATGCAAATTTTACTATAATTCAAGAAGTAAAAGATCTCAACAACTTATCTTTGGAAGAGCTTCTTGGATCCTTGTTAACATATGAATTGAATATGAAGTACCGCGGGGAAGAGGAAGGAAGAAAGAAAAAAACCATAGCTCTCAAGATAGCAACTGAAGAGAAAAGAAAAGAAGAAGAAATCCCCTCATTTGAAGAATAGTTAGGAGATGAGGACATGGCCCTCGTAATGAGAAGATTTAGAAGATTTATGGGCAAGGGCTGATCGTGTTGGCTCTCCTAGTGATTTTGATAAATACCAAAACCTTGAGTACATATTGTATACTAATGTTTACTTTCAGTTATGAATTTTTCAGGAAGCAAGCACCTCAAATTCTCAAAAAATTTAAGTATCATTGCACGTCATGGCATGGAGGGTTTTTTTCAATTCAAGACATATTCTTCATGCAAAAAGGACTTTTATATGTTCAATTATTGGTTATTTATGTTCCATTTAAGTTTCAAAATTGATGCTTTTGTTTTGGGCTTTATTTGCACTTGATTATGAATTTTTCAGAACCAAGTGTCGACACCTGGGAAGTCAAGTATCGACACTTTGGCATTTGAAATGTAGAAAAATTCCTTAGCACGCCAAGTGTCGACCCCAGGACTCAAGTGTTGACACCTGAAACTCAAGTGTCGACACTTAAGTTTCCAAGTATCGACTCAAGGCCTGAGACTTTTTGAAAATCCAGAACATGGCCATTGGAGTGTTTTTGTATCAAGTGTCGACACCTGTGAATCAAGTGTTGACACTTGAAAGTTCAAGGGTCGACACCTAGAAGTCAAGTGTCGATACTTGACAGCCAAGTGTCGATACCTGACAGCCAAGTATCGACACTCGGGTTCTGACAGCCCTAACGGATCTATTTTTTTGACTTGCAGAAACATCTTTTCAAGCTCCCAACGACCAGATTCGATGCCCAAACAGACACAAACCATTTTTTGGAAGTTTTGATTTGTATTTAAGCTTCACCAACTTCATTCTAAAGGAATTTGAAGTGTATTGAAGTCTATTGAAAGCCAAAAAGCCAAGATTCTCTCAAGAACTTCACTTCAAAAGTCTTTTAAAGTTTGATTCCCTGAAAAAGCTTACAAGCCCATCCTTACATCATTCCAAAAGAGGAGTTTGAAGAATATTCCAAGGAGGAGATAAGACAAAAGCATCAACTTGAGCTTCAAAGCTTCTATTCTACTCTTGAAGAGAGTTTGTCTTATTTTTGAAATTGTATATCTGTTTTTATCTTGTGATTTGACCTTGCTTTCAAGGGTGTCTTGAAAGAAGGTTGTTGTGGTTTGTTGGTAAGCCAAGGTGATAAAACCAACTAGGGTTAACTTGTGAGCTCGAAGACAAAACAAGTGTAAAGGTTTGTTGGTGAACCTAGGTAATAAAACCAACATAGGTTTTGACTTGTGAACCTTTTGAAAAACAAGTCGGCTGTAATCTCGTTTGGATTATAGTAGAATTTCCAAGGGTGGCTTGGGGAGTGGATGTAGGGGGGAGTGGATGTAGGTGCTAGGTTTGCACCGAACCACTATAAACTTTGTATTTGTGTGTGATTACCTTCTCTCTTTCTTGCTCTTTGTTTATTGCAATCCATTTATTGCTTTCTGCTGCATTTAATCTAGTACGTTGAATTTCATAACTCACAAACACAACAAGGCCTGCACATTATTGCTTTAAATTTTTAAAAGATCCAATTCACCCCCCCTCTTGGGCTCCATTTCTAGGCAACAAGTGGTATCAGAGCACCGGTACTCTCTTGTAGGTCCAAGGATCTTGAGTAAAAGATCATGGCAGCCCTAATTGGAATGGGTGTTGTTAAAGGTCAAGCTTCAAACCGTCCCCCACTGTTTAATGGCACAAATTACACTTATTGGGAAACTCGCATGCGCATATTCATTCAAGCATTGGATTATAATCTTTGGAAGACAATCATAAAAGGTCCTCATCAGCCTACTATGATGGTTAATGGCATTCTCACTCCAAAAATGGAAGATGATTGGGATGAGAATGACATTAAGCAAATAGAGCTTAATGCTAAAGCTATGAATTTATTGTATTGCTCTCTTAATCCAAGTGAATTCAATAGAATATCTAATTGTCTCTCCGCTAAGGAGATTTGGGACACACTTGAGGTTATCCAAGAGGGTACACACCAAGTGAAAATAACTAAGGTTAACATGCTCATTCATACTTATGAAATGTTTAAAATGGAACCTACTGAGTCTATTAATGAGATGTATACTAGGTTCACAAATATTGTGAATGGCATAAGAAGCCTAGGAAAAATTGTTGCTAATGGTGAACTTGTAAACAAACTTCTCAGGTCTCTACCAGCTTCTTGGGATGTAGAGGTGACAGCTATTGAAGAAGCCAAGGATGTCAACACTCTTCCACTTAAGCAATTATTGGGCTCACTGATGACTTATGAGCTCTCCCTCAAGCAAAAGAATGTGGAAGTTGACAAAAAGAAGAAAGTAATCGCTTTCAAATCCACTGCAAGAGAAGAATCAAGCGATGAGTCTGAAGAAGATGATGAAGAAGATGAGACGGCTCTAATGGCAAGAAAATTCAAAAGGTTCATGAGGAAGAAGAAGTTCAACTTCAAAAAGAAATCCCTGAAAGGTGAGCCAAGTAAAGAGAAAGATAAAGAGAAAGACAAGGAGCAGCCCACGTGCTTCGAATGCAAAAAACTGGGACACTTCAAGGTAGACTGCCCCTTACTTAAGAAAAGTAGAAGAAAATTAAGAAAGAAGGCCATGATGGCAACCTGGAGTGATAACGAGGACTCCAGCTCTGAAGAAGAATAGCAAAAAGTTGAAAACTTCTATCTGATGGCAGATCATGATGAGGTACAATCTGAAACTAAGAATGAATTTATATTTGATGAGTTACATGAAGTTTTTGATGAGTTAGTTATAGAATTTCAAAAACTAAAGTCAAAACATAAAGATTTGAAAAGGCAAAATTTGGATTTAGTCAAAGCAAATAATAAGTTTTCAAATGAAAATGGTTGTCTACTTCTTCAAAACAAAAATTAAATGATAAGATTTCTATTCTTGAAAAGGAGAAAGACATTTTGAAAAAGAAAAGCATTTCAGCTTCAAATAAAAATCTTTCAAAACAACACAAAAAATTTTGGATGAAAACAAAAAATATAAAGAAGAAATTAAAAAGTTAAAACCTTTTGTAGATAAATTTGCATACAGTTCTGAAAAGTTAAACATGCGTTTAAATATTCAAAGGGTTGTTTTTGATAGAGCAGGTTTAGGGTTTAGAACTTAGAAGAAACAAAAACTTTTCAAAAATTTCTTTGTGCCTGCATCTTCATCCATTACCTGTTATGCATGTGGTACTATAGGGCATAAATCTTACATGCGCAATAAGAGAAGATTGAGTAATTTTAAGAAAATCTGGGTTCTAAAAGGAACCACTGCCACTAACCTGAAAGGACCCAAGATGACTTGGGTACCTAAAGTCTCCACTTGATTTTTATTACAAGTATGCCTTGCAACCAATAAGAAAAGAATATGGTACCTTGATAGCGGTTGCTCAAGGCATATGACCGAAGATGTGGAGCAGTTCTCATCACTTAAGTATCAAAATGGTGGCAATGTGACATTTGGTGATAATGGAAAGGGTAAAATTGTTGGTATCGGTAAAATCCATATCATCTCCTCTACTTATATTGATAATGTCTTACATGTTGATGGTTTGAAACATAACTTGCTTAGTATTAGACAATTTTATGACAAGAATTTTAAAGTTATTTTCGAATCTTTTATATGCATTGTTTCTAGTTTAGATGATAATGACATCAAGTTCATTGGTCATAGGCATGGCAATGTTTATATGGTTGATCTTGATGATCTTCCTGTTCAAAATGGTCAATGCCTAGTGGCAATGGAAGCGAAGATCAATGAAACTAGTTGGCTTTGGCATCATAAACTAGGACATGCTAGTATGCATTTGATTTCAAAACTTAGCAAAAAAAACTTGATAAAAGATTTGCCAAAACTCAGTTTTGAAAATGATAAGATTTGCAGTGCATGTCAGGAGTAATCTCTACATCTAGATCCTTAGAGTTGCTTCACATGGACCTCTTTGGGCCGACTAGAATATCTAGTTTAGGAGGTAAGAAGTACGGTCTAGTTATTGTAGATGATTTCTCACGATTTACATGGTCATGTTTTTAGCACACAAAGATGAAATGTTTTCAGAATTCATTAGATTTCATAAACGTGTTTCAACTGAAAAAGGTGTTTCAATCATATCTTTGAGAAGTGATCATGGAACCGAATTTGAAAATGCTGATTTTGATAAATTTTGTATTGAAAATGGCATTCATCATAATTTTTCAGCACCTAGGATACCTCAATAAAATGGGATGGTAGAAAAGAAAAATAGAACTCTTGAAGAAATGGCATGCACCATGCTTTGTGAAAATGACCTACCTAGATATTTTTGGGCGGAAGACATAAATACTGCATGCTATATTTTAAATTGAGTTTTAATCCGACCGATTTTAAAGAAAACACCATATGAGCTTTGGAAGGGTAAAAAATTTTCAATTCGTTATTTTCGTATTTTTGGATGCCGTTGTTTCATCTTAAACAATGGTATAGACAATTTGCATAAATTTGATGCCAAGTTAGATGAGTGTGTCTTTCTAGGCTACTCTATATCTAGCAAGGCATACAGGGTCTTCAACAGAAGAATACTTGTTGTTGAGGAATCCATACATGTAGTATTTGATGAGTCTGACCAGAAATCTTCTAGAAAAGAAGATGTGCATTCTGATGAAACAGGTACTAAAAGAACTGAAGAAATGAACACAAATGAAGAGCCTGTCAAGGAACAAGAATATGATCAAAACACTGAAGGAGATCAAGTACAAGGTGATGAAAACACATCTACTATTGATCCACTACCAAAAGAATGAAGGTATGCTCATAGACACCCAAAAGAACTAATTATTGGTGATCCATCTAAAGGTGTAAGTACTAATCATCCCTTAGAAATATTTGTGATTATTTAGCATTTGTTTTCCAAATTGAACCTAAAACTATTGAGGAAGCTGAAAATGATAGTAATTGGATAAATGCTATGCAAGATGAACTTAACCAATTCAAAAGGAACAATGTTTGGACATTAGTAGATAGGCCTCCAAATACTTCAATTATTGGCACAAAATGGGTTTTCAGAAATAAACTTGATGAAAATGGTATTGTTACAAGAAATAAGGCTAGACTAGTTACCAAGGGATACAATCAGGAGGACGGAATCAATTTTGATGAAACCTTTGCTCCTGTGGCTAGACTTGAGGCAATTAGGCTATTGTTGGTTTTTGCTTGCTTTATGAATTTTAAATTATTTCAAATGGATGTTAAAAGTACCTTTTTAAATGGTTTTATTGAAGAAGAGGTTTATGTTGAATAATTGCCTGGTTTTGAAAATTCTAAATTTTCAAATCATGTTTTCAAACTTCATAAAGCCTTGTACGGTTTGAAACAAGCTCTTAGAGCTTGGTATGATCGTTTAAGTTCTTTCCTACTCAAAAATGATTTTGCTAGAGGTAATGTAGATAAAACTTTATTTTTGAAGAAAAAAGGATGATGATCTCTTAGTAGTGCAAATCTATGTAGATGATATCATATTTGGTGCTACAACAAATCTCTTTGTCAAGAATTTGTAAAGTTAATGCAGGGTGAGTTCGAGATGAGCATGATGGGAGAACTGAGTTTTTTCCTCGGACTCCAAATAAAGCAAACCAAAGAGGGGATCTTCATCAACCAAGCGAAGTACACAAAAGAAATACTTAAGATGTTTGGGATGGAGAACACCAAGCCTTTAGGTATCCCTATGAGCTCTTCTTGTAGACTTGACAAGGATAAATCAGGTAAATCTATTGACCAAAAATTATATCATGGCATGATCAGTTCATTGCTATATCTTACTGCCAGTAGGCCAAATATCATGTTTAGTGTATGTATGTGTGCTAGATATCAGTCTAATCCTAAATAGTCTCATCTTTTGGCTGTTAAACGCATACTTAGATATCTATCTGGCTCAATTGAAATTGGTTTGTGGTACTCTAGAGATTCTTCATTTGAATTGATTGCTTATTCTGATGCTGACTTTGCTGGGTGCAAACTTGATCGTAAAAGTACTAGTAGAACCTGTTAGTTTCTTGGAGTAAATTTGATCTCTTGGAGTAGCAAGAAACAAAATTCAGTTGCTTTATCTATGGCGGAAGTCGAATATATAGCAGCTGGAAGCTGTTGTGCTCAAATCCTTTGGATCAAACAACAACTCGAAGATTTTGGCATTAAACTAATCAAGACACCCATAAGATGTGACAATACTAGTGCAATCAATCTAACAAAGAATCCTGTGCAACATTCAAGAAGTAAACACATTGAAATAAGAATCATTTCATAAGTGGTCATGTACAAAATTCTAATGTGGAACTTGAATTTGTGTGTACTGATGACCAATTAGCTGATGTGTTTACCAAACCTTTGAGTGAAAAGAGATTTTGCATTATTAGAAGAAAGTTAGGTATCATTGATCCTTTCTCCTAGAACTCTCTCAAATTTCATCTTATCCAAGGTATTTTACTCAAAAATCACTTGTGTTTAGACCCAAAAGCATTTAAAAACTTCCTTAAATTTTTTGAAAATTTTTCAGATTTTTTTTGGGATTTTCTTGGCCAAGTGTCGACACTTGTGTTTTGCGAAGTGTCGACACCTGACCAAGTGTCGACACTTGACAAACCCAAGTGTCGACACTCGCAGAATTTTTTCTATTTTTTAGGGCGAACCGAACAATTTTTTGTCTCATTTTCCCCCATCTCTCTCAAGCTTCAGTGGTCCCCCAAGCTCCACCAACTTCCAAATCATCCCATTTTCCATTTTCCTCATTAAAAACAGGTATTTTTCCTTCTCATTTTCGCTATTTCCAAACCGTGAAACCCTAGGTTTAGGTTTTTTCGAACTTTTTAAGTGTTTTAATCAGTTTTTTACGAATTTTGATGGATTTCCAAGACTCCATTTAGGAGGAATCGGGTTTGAATGCATTTCTCTTGAATTTCTCTTAAATTTTTGGCCGATTTCCCACTCTTTCCATCCGTTTTTGGGAAAATCACTGTTATATTGATTTTTTGGCCGAAGTTTCCATGGGTTTTCATCTAAATTCAGATTTTCCAAACTATTTATAGCATTTTTACTGGTTTTGGAAAGAATTTTGGTGATGTTTTTGCAACATTTTACCCTCTTTTCTTTTACCTAATTGTTTAAACTAAAACCCTAAATTGTTTTAACCTAAATCCTATCTTCTTTTAAGCCTAGTTTTATGAAATATATTTTATATGTAACCTTCAACCTAATTACACTTAAAATCTTTTAACTTAAATATGTTTTGTCACACTTTTCGAACTTATTAAAAGTTTTTTTTTCAAACCTAAATTCGTTTTTGATCCCAGTTTTTCAAAACTTATGATTAGCATATTTTAAAATTAGGATTTCTAGTTTAGAAAGACATAGTTTCCTTCAGCCTATCTAGTTCTAAGCCTAGTTAATATGTCCCTCTAGTTTACACTTCTTCAACCCTTCTTGGTCAGTTGCTGTGATGGGTCCAAGGAAAAGGCTTGTAGTTAGGGAGAGACCTAGTCAGGGTGCAGAGAGGAGATCCAAGGCTAGACAGGATACTGGGCAAGCTAGCAGTTCAACGGCACCAGTTTTTCCCCCTGCAGAGAGGATGGCATGGAAGGCAGTGGCTTTTGGGAGGAGAGTCGACCTTGCATTCTTTGATCGGCACCATTTTCCTATCCGTCAGGTACTCACAGATGCAGGTCTAGTACCCTTCTGCACCATGCAGGGGAAGTACTACCCTCATCTAGTGAAGGAGTTTTACAGTGCCATGGATTGTCGACGACTTCTTTGGACCACTACAATCAGAGGTGTTGAGACTTCACTATCAGTGGAGTTGCTGAGCAAGATCTGGGAGATCCCCCATCGGGGAGTCAGTGTATTTGCTGTAGAGGACAGAAAGGCTACATTCAGGTATATCCTCGAGCGGGAGGATGTTTGCGGTGTGTCAGTAATCACCGCGAACCAACTATCTTTGGAGATGCGCCTGTTACACCACATCACCGCACGCATTCTTCTACCAAAGATAGGGAGATTCGATTTTATTACAGAGAGAGAGTTGATGGTGATGACCAGCTTGATAGAGAGGAGACAGATTGATTTACCATCATTGATTCTTGTACAGATGCATGACACTGTGACCCAGAAGAGTCATTGTCTGCCATACGGTATGGGGTTGACCTGACTCTTTAGAGCGTGTGGAGTATCCTTGGAGGGGGAGATCCCCAAGGAGATCTTGCACATGGATGTCTACGATGAGAGGTCACTTCATCGCATGGGATACAGACTGGTGGCAGGCCGATGGGTACGGAGGGAGTCTGGCCAGGACTAGATGAGGAGGACGAGATACGAGAGGCA
This sequence comes from Areca catechu, assembly GCA_021397845.1. NCBI lineage: Eukaryota > Viridiplantae > Streptophyta > Magnoliopsida > Arecales > Arecaceae > Areca > Areca catechu. Next base: position 26,328,716 of record CM038043.1, read on the forward strand.
GAGGCAGGGCCATCAGGGCTAGTTAGTTCACCTGCTTAGGTTGCTCATGCATCTGAGACAGAGCCTATGACACCTACTGCCACTCCTTCAGCTGCTCCCCCAGCATCTACTAGATTATCTTTTGAGGAGTATTCTCGTTAGCAGTTCATGGAGGTTCGAGGTGAGCTCATTGGTCTTGGAGTTCTGTCGACTCAGATGCGGATCAAGCTAGAGGGCCTTAGAGCCCACACTACTTCAAAGCTCACTGAGATACGACGATTGGTGGAGACTGGGTTTGCATGCATGGAGGAGCTTTTCAGATCTTGTATAGCCCTTGCAGCTCCACCAGCTGATGATGATGGCGGTGATGACAGGCATGATTGTCATGATGGCAGTGATGGTGGACATGATGGTGGTGGTGATGGTACTGGTGATGGTGGTGACCATGCTGAGGGGAGTCAGGATAGAGCCACTGATATTATTGACAGAGACAGTGACAGTGATAGTGATGATGGCACTAACAGATATGAGGTTGTCAGTCATGATCCTCCAGCTACCCCTGCAGATCTTCCACCAGCTGACTTGGTTGATTCCACGTCGAACTTTATCACACCTGCTGATCTTCTTTCACCCCCTTCCACTAGATCATCTAGGGTTGTACCCTCTATAGGACCTTCAGGCCACACTAGGAGTCGCCGGGCTTTAGCCCAGGGACCTCCTAAGGCATTAGCTACTGGATCTAGGATTAGTGCCCCTTTGACTCTTGAGATTCCATCTGATGAGGACTAGCCTCACAGATGATTTATGATGTTTGTTGTATCTTGACTATTTCTATTTCTATCATTGAGTGTTGATGTATCTTGGTATCATTGTATGTTTCAGTATTGCTGATGAGTTAGCAAATTTTGTAACTGAAAACTTCACATCATATATATATGTATGACTCTTTGATACTTACATTGTTTTCCTGATTGTCTCACTATGATTGATAAGCTTGAATTAATATGATACTCTTATCATTTTTTGGCTCTAATACCTGATAATATTAACTTTGGAATCTTAATTTAATGCTCTTGAGCTTTGATAAGTAGAGCTGTGATTAAATTTAACTCCATTACTTTTTGTCTCCATGCTTGTTTTGAGGGGGAGTTTACTCCCTTTTCTAATGATTGACAAAAAGGGGGAGTATGGTAAATTAATTATTTTTGTTTGCAATTTTCCAATTTGATCTGATACCAGAATTACATATTTCCTGTTCTGATTAGAATTGTCTAATTAAGGGGGAGATTTATTCTTCCTAACTATGCAAATTATGGCTTATATGAACTTACAATCATATTCATGAAATATCATATCTGAAATTTGAAAATTAATGTTGATTTACTCAAGGTTTTGTCATTATCAAAAAGGGGAGATTGTTGGCTCTCCTAGTGATTTTGATAAATACCAAAACCTTGAGTACATCTTGTATACTGATGTTTACTTTCAGTTATGAGTTTTTCAGGAAGCAAGCACCTCAAATTCTCAAAAAATTTAAGTATCATGGCACGCCATGGCATGGAGGATTTTTCGCAATTCAAGACATATTCTTCATGCAAAAAGGGCTTTTATATGTTCAATTATTGGTTATTTATGTTCCATTTAAGTTTCAAAATTGATGCTTGTGTTTTGGACTTTATTTGCACTTGATTATGAAATTTTCAGAACCAAGTGTCGACACCTGGGAAGTCAAGTGTCGACACTTCAACATTTGGCATGCAGAAAAACTCCTTGGCATGCCAAGTGTCGGCACCCAGGACTCAAGTGTGACCTGAAACTCAAGTGTCTACACTTAAGTTCCCAAGTATCGATTTAAGGCCTGAGACTTTTTGAAAATCCAGAACATGGCCATTGGAGTATTTTTGTGTCAAGTGTCGACACCTGTGAATCAAGTGTCGACACCTGAAAGTTCAAGTGTCGACACTTGGAAGTTAAGTGTCGACACCTGACAGCCAAGTGTCGACACTCAAGTTCTGACAGCCCTAACGGATCTATTTTTTTGACTTGCAAAAACATTATTTCAAGCTCCCAATGGCTATATTCGATGCTCAAACGGTCACAAACCATTTTTTGAAAGTTTTTATCTATATTTAAGCTTCACCAACTTCATTCTAAAGGAATTGAAGTGTATTGAAGTCCATTGAAAGCCAAAAAGCCAAGATTCTCTCAAGAACTTCACTTCAAGAGCCTTTTAAAGTTTGATTCCCTGAAAAAGCTTACAAGCCCATCCTTACATCATTCCAAAAGAGAAGTTTGAAGAATATTCCAAGGAGGAGACAAGATAAAAGCATCAACTTGAGCTTCAAAGCTTCGATTCTACTCTTGAAGAGAGTTTGTTTTATTTTTAAAATTGTATATCTGCTTTTATCTTGTGATTTGACCTTGCTTTCAAGGGTGTCTTGAAAGATGGTTGTTGTGGTTTGTTGGTAAGCCAAGGTGATAAAACCAACTAGGGTTAACTTGTGAGCCCGAAGACAAAACAAGTGTAAAGGTTTGTTGGTGAACCTAGGTGATAAAACCAACATAGGTTTTGGCTTGTGAGCCTTTTGAAAAACAAGTCGGCTGTAATCTCGGTTGGATTATAGTGGAATTCCCAAGGGTGGCTTGGTGAGTGGATGTAGGTGCTAGGTTTGCACTGAACCACTATAAACTTTGTATTTGTATGTGATTGCCTTCTCTCTTTCTTGCTCTATGTTTATTGCAATCCATTTATTGCTTTCTACTGCATTTAATCTAGTGCATTGAATTTCATAATTCACAAACACAACAAGGCCTGCACATTATTGCTTTAAATTTCTTAAAGACCCAATTCAACCCCCCTCTTGGGCTCCATTTATGGGAAACAGATCAAAAAATAAGAGGAGACATTTGGCTAAGGGGGAGCCAAGTAAGGAAAAGGAAAAGAAAAAGGGCAAGGATCAGCAGCATATATGTTATGAGTGTAAAAAAATCAAGACATTATCAATCTAATTGTTTGAATTTAAAGAAAGCTTACAAGAAGAGCAAAATGAAGAAGGCCATGGTTGATACATGGAGTGGCAGTGATGAATCAAGTTCTAATAAAGAGAAAGAGCAACAAAATCAGCTAACCTATACTTAATGGTTTTAAAAGATGAGGTATGTGTTGAATCCAATATAGAATTTATATTTGATGCGCTTCATTCTATATTTTATGATTTATTAGCTAAATTTAAGAAGCTAGGAGCAAAGAATAAAACTTTAAAGCAATCAAATGATATATTACTAAAAGAAAGAGATGATGCTTTAAAAAAGAATGAAATGATGCAAAACGAACCGATGATATACTTAAATGAAACAAGATTTTGGAAAAGGAAAAGAATGAAAGGTTTGATAATCTTAAAGTCCTAAAGCAAGAAAATTAAAATCTAGAAAAGAAAGTTCAAAACCTTAAACATTTGGTAAATAAGCTGACATTAAGTTCAAATAAACTAAAGTTAATTCTTAAGAACCAAAGCAAATCAAATGATAGAGATGGAATAGGATATAACTCAAATTTCAATAATAGATTTTCAGCAACTAGATTTATTGTAACCAAATTTTCAGCTCCTAAATCTTTACAAAAATCAAATATTGTTTGTTTCTATTGTAAAGGAATTAAGCATAAAGCTTATGAATATAGTTTAAGAAAGAAAAATGAAAGTGGAATTTATAAAATTTGGGTTTCCAAAGAAACCATAATGACTAATCCCAAAGGATCCAAGAAAGCTTGGGTACCTAAAAAACTTGATTTATTTTACAAGAATATCTTGCAGTCTAAGAATCTAAAATAACATTGTACTTGGATAGTAGCTATTCAAAATATATGATGGGTGATAAGAAATAACTCTTTGCCTTTGAAATGAAAGAAGGTGGTATTATAACATTTGATGGTAATGGTAATGAAAGAATCATTGGTATTGGTAAGATCAAAATTATCCTTTCTACATTCATTAAAAATATACTACTAGTAGATAAATTGAAGCATAATTTATTGAGTATTAGTCAGTTATGTGACAAAGGCTTCAAGGTTATATTTGAATCTTCAATGTGCATGGTTACTAGTTCTTTTGATTCAAGCATTAAGGCTGTAAGACATAGACAGAAACATTTACATGATAGATTTGAATAATCTAGCCATAAAGCATAATACAAGTCTAGTAGCTAGGAAGGCTAAAATTAAGGAAACTAGTTGGTTTTGGCATAAAAGACTTGGACATACTAGCATGCATACTTTATCCAAATTAATCTTTAAAGATTTAGTTAAAGATTTGCCAAAATTGAATTTGAAAATGATCATATATATGATGCTTGTCAATTTAGTAAATAAACTAGGGGGGTTTTAAATCTAAAAATATTATTTCAACATCAAGACCTCTAGAGCTACTATACATGACTTATTTGGATCAACTAGGACTACAAGTCTAGGAGGTAAGAAATATAGACTTGTGATAGTAGATAACTTTTCTAGGTTCACTTGGATACATTTTTGGCACATAAAGATGACGCATTCACTATTTTCCAAAAATCTCATAGAAATGTTTCAAATAAAAAAAATCTTTTAATTATCTCAATAAAAGTAATCATGGCACAAAATTTGAAAACCAAAATTTTAAAAAATTTTGCAATGAACATGGCATTGATCATAACTTATCGACTCCAAGAATACTATAACAAAATAGTATTGTGGAGAGAAAGAATAAAACATTGAAAGAGATGGCTCAAATAATATTATGTGAAGACAATCTTCTAAAATACTTTTGAGCAAAGCTGTGAACACTACATGTTACATTCTAAACCATGTTCTTATTAGACTTATTTTAAAGAAAACCCCTATGAACTATGAAATGATCAAAAATCCAATATAAGTTATTTTCATATATTTGGTTGTAAAGTTTTATCTTTAACAATGAAAAAAATAACCTTAAAAATTTGATGTAAAATATGATGAAGTTATCTTTCTTAGTTATTTTACTTTTACTAAAGCCTAGAGTTATAAATAAAAGGACTTTAACTATAGAAGAATATACATATTATATTTGATGAATCTAATCCTTCACCTTTTAGAAAAAAAGAATACATTGATGATGATGTAGGTACATTAAATAAAGGAATGAAAGATTTGAGCTTGAAGGATAAACAAATTGAAGAAGAGAAGGAAGAGGTAAGCAAAAAGCATGGTAACTTACCTAAGAAATAGAGGTATGCACACCACTATCCTAAGGACTTAATTATAGATGATCCCTCCCAAGTTTTTAAAACTAGATCATTATTTAGAGCCACCTTTGATTACCTTATATTTATTTCTCAAATTGAATCCAATTGCATAGAAGAAGTTAAAAAGATCTAAATTAGATGATGGTTATACAAGAGGAGTTGAACCAATTTAAAAAGAATAATATTAGACCCCAGTTAGTAAATCTAAAAATATCCTGTCATAGGTACTAAATAGGTATTTAAAATAAATTAGATGAAAAAATAATATAGTTAGAAATAAATCAAGATTAGTAGCTAAAGTTATAATCAAGAAGATAATAGATTTTGATAAAACTTATACACCCATAGCAAAATTAGAGGCTATAAGACTTTTACTTGCATTTGTATATTATATGAATTTCAAATTATTTCAAATGAATGTAAAACATATTTTCTAAATGGATATATTTTAGAAAAGATTTTTGTAGAACAACCTCCTAGATTTGAAAATCATAATCTTTTCAATCATGTTTTCAAATTGAACAAAGCTTTGTATGGTTTAAAATAAGCATCAAGAGTATGATATAAAAATTTAAAAAAATTGCTAGAAAATAATTTTATTAAAGAAAGTATTGACACAACCCTATTTATTAAAAGAAAAGAAAATGAAATATTAGTTGTACAATTTTATATAGATAACATAATGTTTGGTGCAACTAATGAAGACTTGGCCAAGAATGTACTGAGTTTATGTAGAGTAAATTTGAAATGAGTATGATAGATGAGCTGACATTTTTTTTTAGACTTCAAATTAAACAAACAAAGGAAGAAATCTTCATCAACCAAACCAAGTACATCAAAGAGCTATTAAAGAAGTTTGGGATAGAATCCATAAGAGAAATTGGTATACTAATAAGGCCAACCTACATGCCTGATAAAAATGAAGAAAGCAATAGTATTGATCAAAAGTTATATTGCAGTATGATTAGAACGTTGCTATATTTAACTACTAGTAGGCCTGATATCTTATTTAGTATATATATGTTTGCTGGATTTCAATATAATCCAAAAGAATCATATATACTTGCCATGAAAAGAATCATAAGATATCTTAAAAGAATACTAATATAGGATTGTGGTTTTCTAAGTATTCATCATTAGATTTAATTAGTTATTCTTATGCTAATTATGGTGATTATAAAATTGATAGAAAGAATACTAATAGAACATACTAATTTCTAGTATTGAATTTAATCTCATGGTACAACAAGAAATAAAAATCCATAGCAATATCAAATGTTGAGATAAATATGTGGCTGTAAGGAGTTGTTTTGCTCAAGTACTTTGGATTAAGCAACAACTAGAAGATTTTGATATTAAATAAACTAAAGTTTTAATCAAATGTGATAATAGCAGTGCAATTAACTTGACTAAAAACCTAATTCTGTACTTATGGACAAAGCACATAGAAATTAGATATCATTTTATTAGGGATCATGAGTAAAATAGAGACATTGAACTAGAATTTATTTGTACTGATAAGCAATAAGTGGACAAATTTACCAAGTCACTTAGTGAGAATAGAATTTTTAGGATTGGAGATAAACTAAAGCTTTGTGATCCATTCTAAACATTTTACTAAAAAATTTCTAAAAATTAAGAAAATTTCCCTAAAGCCTATCTATCATCATTTCAAACTAGTGCACCCTTATTTCATACATTTAAGTCCCTAAAAATCCATTTTCAACCATTTTAGACCTGAAAATCAAAGTTTTGCTCGAGCCGACTTGAGTTGACATAGGCTTGATTGAGTCGATTCTAATGTCGAAAACTCTATATTTTAAATACAATAAAAAATATAGGTTATCTTTACTCTATACTATTTAACAAAGCAATTCTCCTACCCTTCACCATCCATCATTGTAGAAATCCTAAGGGATCACTCTTGAGCCCTAAATCCTTGCGAAACCAAGCTAATGGGACCCTGGAAGGTGTTGGCATACAAAAGAAGAAGAAGTAAAGGATCCACTTTGGCCAAGCATTGAGCCAAGCAGTGAAATGACAAGTTAGCCACTAATGCTCCATCAGCTTGACTTTAACCAGTCATTTTGATGGCTAATCAACCCGTAACCACCAGTAGAAGGGTGTATTTTGATTTCTTAGAGCAAGAACACCTTCAAATTGGTGATTAGATCCAAAATCAAGGAGAGGTTTTGCACACTCAAGGTACTGATTTATCCAACCCTTATTCAATCTTTCTTTGAAAACATGAGGCCAAGAAATGATTCAATCAATTCAACTATCAAGAATTAGTTAATTGTTTTGGCTGAAACAAGGGTGAGCCATCTGTTGGAAATGCCCAAGGAAGGAAGATGTTATTTTCATTTAGAGAAGGAAATAGATGGTTTGAGGATAGTCTTGGAGAGGAGAAATGTAAGGAGTTTCAAAAATTTATAGGCAAATCAACTATTTTTGGAATGAGACTCCTTTATAACATGGTCAATCGCATCTTTTTTTTGAAGATCGGATGATTTGATAGGTGACTGAGAGAGATATTACATTCATGCACTACTTGAATAAGGGCCACCCCATCAATCGACCTTTCCTAATGCTTTCTCATATTAGGAAGGTAGCCATGATGTAGTAGGCATGTCTTCCTTATGATGTGATCTTCACCTTAGTATTCCAAGAGTTTGGGATGGATTGTATTGGCAAAGATGCCAAGAGACTCCTACACATAGATAGATATAGTGAGAGATCACTTCACTGGATAGGATACTAATGTGTCTTAAATTTATCATAAGCACTTAGTGTGCAAGTAGTACATCCGACGAGTACAGGTCGATCCCATGAGGAATTTGATGTTTGAACTATATTGAAACCCTTGCTTAGATGAGCTTTAATAAGGATGAAGAGAGGTTGTTTGTTAAATACTACTAAAGTAATAATTTAAAAAATAAATAATTTAAAAGATCTAGGGCTTTTGAATCCAATAGACTAATGATTTAGAGACCCTTTCTATGGTTTCTCTTATGATGTCCTTTGATTAAGGTATAATGTATGAACAAGCATGAACCCTAATTAAGAGACTCTCCTTTTTACTATTTCTTTTGTGTTATCCAAGTATGGATTATGAAGCGACTCTAACCCAACAATAATCCATCAAGTATTTCCACAAGAAAGAAGAGAAAGGATTTAAAAGATTACGAGCCTTCTATCTATTATCTTTCTTACACCGAATCAACTATGGACTATAAAGGAATTAAAACTCAACGATAGCCCATCAAGGCTCTTGGCTAGAAGATTAAAAGAAGATCTCAAAAAAATTAAAAGCTCGAAAAGAAATCCAAAAGAAGGGGCTCTAATATAGGTCCAGCTTCATCACAACCCTAAGAGAGTTGCTTAGCTAGACACGATTTGAATAAAAGACCTAAAGTTATTTAAACATAAAAACAAAATTTACACTACTTGCTAGAATTTAAATTATAAAATTTAAAAAGCAAGAAAATTAAAACTAATCTAATTACAAAAATTAAAGGATTACAAGAATTTAAAAAGAAAAAAATTAAACAAACCTAATTGCAAAAAAAGAATTACATAAATAAAATTATTAAAAAATGAGACTAATTTTATTGCTAAAAATTTCTAATACAAAAGAAATTTTAGCTCCTAAACCATTAACAGGGCTTAGAATTTGAATAAAAAATAAAAATAAAATATTTTTTAGAACTTGATAAAGGATCTATTTTCCTCAGCTCACTCTTCTTCTCGTGTATTGGAAGGGTGGAAAAAAGTAAGAAGTGCCTTTTTTTTCATGAAGTATACAAGTCTTTTTATAGGTGTAGGAAAGAAGGATTGTTTACATTCTTAAGATGTGGGACTAAAAAATAAAGAAATTTAAATTATGGATAAATCTAGCCATAATTTCTTTTTCAATTTATTGATAAATCTAGATGCAAATTTTATTCAAATTTATTGACAAATCTAATCCCAAATCTCCTTCAAATTCATTGGTAGATTGCATGATGGCTTTTTATGGACTAAACTGCTGATCCATGGTGGACCAGCAACATATGGGCTTTTTTGGACCACCTTTAAAATGGGTGTTGGGCTCCAATTGTTCACTATTTGGACTCCAATTTATATCCTTTAGGCCAATAGATCGAGCTCTTTATTATGGTGCACCTCTTTCTTGCAAAATACAAGAAAAAGTATTAATTCTAAAAGATAAAAATAATTTAATCTATAAATCGATGCTTCTATTACTAGATTTATATACTTATCATACCCCCCAATTTGAGTCTTACTCATCCTCAAGTAAAAATAAAAGATTGTTCATGAATTACTTATTAGAAAATAATTGAAGGGGCTACTAAAAACCTTTAATACTATACACAAGTTTGCTCAGACTCAAAAATTTTTTTCATACTCTCTTTAAAAGTAGAAGATTTTCCATTAGATAGTAGATGAAACTAGTTATTGGGAAATTAATAGTTTTTAGTAATTAGTTAAGTGCAAACTTCTCATTTTTTCAAGATAACTCTTGACTAACTCTTATTATTATTTCTAAATTTTCTACTCCCAATAAATGGTAAGATATTATTTTGGTGTAAGTATGTTCCTTTTATTGTTATACTTTTTTTTTAATATAGACCATGCAATGCCTTGACTTCTTAAGCTTTCTATCTGACCCTTATAACAAGTTTTCGATCAATATCACCGAGACTAGTTAGCCTTGTGGCACTAGGTGTAGAACACCTCTTAGACTTACTGGCTTGAGTTAGAAAGGTTACAGATCAAAACTGGTTACATAGCAAAGTTTCTTCACATCTCTACTTTTTGACATGAGGCTCGATGCTTACTTAGATGAAGAGATTTGGTTACTCGGTGGAACATTATTTAGAACCTGCTTTTATTATCTCAATTTTTTTTTCTTTTTTAACAAATAAAGGGAACTTTGCAATTGTCAATATTCACACATGCCCAAGAATTAGATTCTTCTTTGATTCAAATAGGAGGGTTAGAATTATCCAAAATATGATTTCATTCTTACTTACCTTTTTACTTAAGTCTATTAATATTTTATCCCTTAGTATTTCAAAAATTACCTAGACTGTTCAATCAATTACCTATCAAAAGTGTGTGATTTATCCTAAGTCTGAGACTAACAACTATAAGAATAAGAAGGTAAAGGTAGCTCAAAATACATATACTTATTTTGCTTATTATTCCCCAACAAATAAAAATAATTTCTAAATATAAGCACAATATGGTATAAAAGGAAATGAAGATACTTGAATAGGAATTTTTACTAAGCTCTCCCCTAAACATAGCCAATGGAGCATATTTGAGTCAGGATTTGATAAAACGAACCATACAAAAAAATAAATAATTAGAAAGAAAGGGGATGGATTGCCTCTCAGGAGTACTAAGTTTAAAGTCTTCAGCCAAACTAAATATTGATAGTAAGCTAACCGGATATGTTGGTTCATAGAGAACCATGGCTTCTTTAGTAGATTTTGCGGACAGTTCCAAGAATTGTTTAATTATTAACTGTTAACTTTGAAAACAGCATCATTGCTTAGTTTTTCGATTTTTACAGTCCTATATGGAAAAACTTCTTTAACTAAGAAAAGTCCTGTCCATCTAGACCTAAGCTTTCTAAGAAAAAGATGTAATCCCAAATTACATAAGAGAACTTTCTATCTAGAAGTAAAAGATTTTCTAAGAATTTCTTGATCATGAAATACTTATGTTTTTTTCTTTGTGCACCTTGGCATTCTTATAAGCTTCGTTTCTAAGTTCTTCTAATTCATTAATCTGAATCTTCCTATGGTTTTCATTACATCCAAGTCTATGTTTAATTTCTTAATGGTCCATATAGCTTTGTGTTCTAACTCAACAAGCAAGTGACATTATTTTTCAAACACAATCCTATAAGGAGACATTCCTAGGTTAGTCTTGTAGGTGGTGCGTATGCCCAGAGTGCATCAACTAATTTCAAAGACCAATCCTTTCTATTGGCATTAATAGTCTTCTCCAGGATTTGTTTAATTTATCTATTGGACACTTCTACTTGCCCACTAGTTTGAAGATGATAAAGTGTGGCCAACTTATGGTTAACATTATATATTTTCATTAATGTGGTAAAGGGTTAGTTGCAAAAGTGTATCCCCTGATTACAAATGATTGCCCTAAAAGTACCAAAATGGGAGAAAATATTTTTCTTAAAAAATTTAATGACTACTTTGCTATTAGGGAATTTACATGGAATAGCTTCTACCTACTAAGAGATATAATCGATAGCTACTAAAATATATTCATTTCCAAAGGAGTTTAGAAAAAGTCCCATAAAATTGATCTCCCAAATATCAAAAATTTTGATCGCCAGGATTGGATTGAGTGGCATCATATCTCTTACTAATCCAACCCATTTGTTGGCACCAAGCATAACTTCTACAGTACACATATGCATCTTTAAATAAATTAAGCCAATAAAATCCATATTGGAGGACTTTGGCAGCTTACTTCTTAGACATGAAGTAACCACCACATACTTAGTCATAACAAAATGATAGATACTTCTAACCTCATTATCCGGAATACACTTTCTAATGATTTGGTTAGGACACTGTTTAAATAGGTAAGGATCATCCCAAATGAAGTACTTCACTTGGAAAAAGAATTTATATTTATCCTAAATAATCCAATAAGAAGAAACTTTATCCATGGTTAAATAATCTACAATATCAGCATACCATGGTTCAATGGATATAGACATGAGTTATTCATTAGAGAAGAATTCATTGATAGGTGGTTCACTAGATAGTGCAACTATGACTCAGGACAAGTGATTATTTAGAACATTCTCTATTCCTTTCTTATCCTTAATCTATAGGTCAAAGTCCTGAAGGAGCAAGATCTATTGTATTAAGCATGCCTTAGCATCTTTCTTTGCTAGGAGATGTCTAATGGCTAAGTGGACAGCATAAATAATAGTGTGTTAACTAAGTAGGACTTAAATTTTTCTTAGACAAAGTTCTCCAATATGGTTGTGTAATTAAGCTACATATCATTTAAGGTTTTACTTGCATAATAAATAACTCTAGACAGCATATTAATCCTTTGACCTAAAATTGCACCTATAGCATGATCGGATGCGTTGCACATAAGTTCAAAGAGTTATGTCTAGATAGGTGGATTAATGATGGGAGCTGACATGAGTGCCCTTTTAAGAAATTCAAAAGACTCTAGATACTTAAGAGTGAACTCAAATTTTATTTTCTTTGCTAACAAATTTATCAACGGGCAAGCCACTTTGCTAAAATTAGGTATAAACCTTCTATAAAATCTAGCATGTCCTAAAAATAAATGAATTTATTTAATAGATTTAGGTGGTGGAAGACTCATAATCAGGTTAACTTTAGCCTTGTCAATTTCTATCCCTTTTTCAGAACTACATGCTAAGAACTATACATTCTCTAACCATGAATTGACATTTTTTTAATTGAGAACTAAATACTTTTTCTTACATCTTTCTAGAACTAGTCTTAGATAGTTTAAATATTTAGAGAATGTAGGGCCAAAAATAAAAAAAATCATCCATGAACATTTTTAAAAATCATTCAACCATGTCAAAAAAGATAATGATCATACATCTTTGAAAAGTTATCGGTGCATTACATAACCCAAAGGGTATACACTTATAAGCAAAGGTTCCAAATGGGTAAGTAAACGTGGTCTTTTCTTGGTCTTTAGGGGCTATGGGGATTTTATTATAGTCAAAGATCTATCAAGAAAATGGTAAAACTCTTGTCCAACTAATTTCTCTAATATTTGGTTAATAAATGGTAAAGAAAAGTGATCTTTTCTTGTTGCTACATTTAATTTCGTATAGTCTCTACAGACCCTCCATCTCGTTTGGGTTCTAGTTGGAATAAGTTCATTTGCTTCATTCTAAACCATTATTATTCAGACTTTTTGGGTACCACTTGTACAAGACTTATCCATGAGCTATCAGATATGGGGTAAATAATTTTATTATCCAGTAACTTCAAAATTTCCTTCTTAACTGCATCCTTCATGGCTAGATTTAGTCTTCTCTAGGCATCTCTAGTTTGTTTGGCCTCTTCCTCTAGATGTATCCTACATTGAACTATGGAAGGGCTTATTCCCTTAATATCTACCATGGTCCAGTCTATTGCTTTTCAGTTTTCTCTTAGGACTGCTAATAATTCCTCTTTTTATTTAGGATTTAGGTCTAATATAATAATTACAGGCAAAGTTTCTACGCACTTAAATATGCATACTTAAGGTGCTTGGGGAGGGGTTTCAATTCTAATTTAGGTGCTTCCTCTATTGATGGCTTGGGTGATGGCATAGCCATTTCCATGAATGGTTCAATAGGAGGCTCTCATCTCTGGATAACCCTATATCAACAGGTATTTTGCTAATGTCCTCAAGTTTATGGGTCGGCTAGAAACTTGACTCGAGATCAACTTTCTCATCACTAATATCAATTGATTCATAAATTTCATCTTGGATTACATTTATATTAGCATGCTTGGTGGATTTCTATTCTAAATTAAATATATTCAGCTCAATAGTTATGTTTCCAAAGGAAAGCTTCATAAGTCCATTCTAGCTGTTAATTTCAACATTAGTAGTAGCTAAAAATGATCTTCCTAAAATAACTGGGATATGACCCTTAGGATTTGACACTGGTTCAAGCTCCAAAATAATGGAATCTATAGGAAAGATACAATTGCCAACCTTAATTAGAACATTCTTTACCATTTTCTTAGGGATCCTAAAAGATTGGTTTACAAGTTGTAATGCGATCCCTATTGGTTGAAGTTTTTTCAATCCCAATTCCTTGTAAACTAAATAGGACAAAATATTTACACTAGCCCCTAAATCAAGCAAGGCCTTCTCAATGTGGGTTTCTCTTATGACACATGAAATTGTTGGAGATCCTAGATCTTTACATTTTATGGGCATGTGACTTAACAAGTATAAGCTCATACTTGCTGCTAAGAATGATCTCTCAAGTATATTAGCATTCCTTTTCTTAGTATAAAGGTCTTTTAAAAATTTAGCATAAGTCAGAATTTGTTGGATCATGTCTAATAAAGAAATATTTACTTGGAATTGTTTAAACACCTCTAAAATTTTATCTAAATATTTTGATTATTTATTAAAACTTAATCAAATTGGAAAAGCAGCTCTAGGAATTATGAGTATAGGGCTTGGTGTACTATCAGTTTTAGGAGTATAACTTTGTAAGGTAGGTTGTTCATTAGGTGATTTGGCAAATGAGTCCTCTCTAGATATATCTACCTTATTATCCACTTGTTTCCCTGATCTTAAAGAGTGAATAGTATTCACTTAATTAACTTGGTTTCTTTGGGGTCATGGACTATTTTGGTTTCTTGGATTGGGCTCAAGTTAGCTAGGTAGCCTACCTCGTTCTCTTTCACTAATGGTAGATGCTAGCTTACCCACCTACATTTTCAAGAGGGCTTGGGAGTTTGAGTTTAAGAGTTGGCCCATGGTTTGCATGAAATTACTTGATGTGACATTGGTGTCAGCATTGGATTTGGCTAGAGCTTCAGGCTTTTCTATAAAGAATTAAGTTTCCTTTCATTAATATTAAAGCCTGGTAGTGGTGGGTTATTCATCATAGGGTTAGGCCTTGGGTTTTGCTGATTGAAGCTTGGACCGTGTATATTTAGGCTTTGTGACCATGAGAAATTTGGATGATTCCTCCATCATGGGTTATATGTGGGTGCATAGGAATTGTTCATTGGGGTCTGGTATGTGGCATTTACCTATATACATCCATTATCTATTGGGTTTATCAGAAGAGGATTCCTTAAGGATATGGTCTGGTGCATTGCACCGCTATACATGGGTATAGGCACTTGGTTTACACTGGCTGGTCTCTAAAGTTCTAAGATCTCTAACCTATGTGTCAAGATTATAATTTTGGCCTCTGCAGCTAGAAAAATTTGAATTTGGTGAATACCACTTCTTGAGGGTGTGGATCATTCTAGTTTCCTAGATATTTTCTATTATAAGTTCTTATTGGCTAGGTCTTCTAGAAATTACCAGGCTTCATTAGATTCTTTATACATAAATTGACCCTGGAATATGGACTCTAGCATATTTCCTGAATTCAAATCTAGCCCTTCATAAATTATTTGACATCGCCTCTAGGTTTCTATTTCATGGTGTGGGCATTAGATCAAGAGCTTCTTGAAGTACTCAAAGTATTTCCAGAATGACTCGCTAACTAGTTGATAGAATTGGTTTATTTCATTTCTAATTCTAGTTGTTTTATGATGAGAAAAATATTTTTTTAAGAATACTCTTACAAAGCCCTCCTAGGTCATGATAGATTGATTTAGAAGACTATAGAGCTACTTTTTAGCATTATCCTTGAGGGAAAAATTGATCATCTTAGCTTGATTTCATCCTTTGACAATTGTTGCAGCCTTATGGTTACACAACTTCAAATTTCATAATAAATGTATGCATCCTCTATTTCCATAAATTTTGGAAGCATATTAAGATTAGAGGTTTGATTTCAAAATTGTTTACAGTGGGTTGGGATAACCTAATGCAAGAAGGTTAGACGGAATCAACTAGGTGACAAAATCCTTAAGAATTTGGGACTGATTTGTTACATCCATTATAGAGGTCGTAGGGTCTAAAATAGGAATTGAATTCATTTTAACTAGTTGACCCGATATCCTTCTCCATGTAGGAAGTGAAGAATTCACTATATTTACTATGTCTTATACTTTTTATATTTTGTATATATATTTTTAATTTTTTCAAAAATTTTTATTCAAATATTCTAAATTAATTCAACATTTTCATATCCTAGGATAACCATGCAACATAACTTCCAGTTATATCAAGATAACCTTATATCAAGGCAATCAAGATTACTAAAAATAGCCTAAAATATTTTTTTCTTTTCTCTTTTTTTATTTGAAACATAGAAGAGAAGAAGGAAAGTTCTAAAGATGAAAAGCTAGAATTTTTTTTTATTTTTTTTAGAAAAAGTTTTGCATAAATTAATTCTATCTTAGGATTAGCCTAGAACTAGACAACTCCTAAGTATTCCAAGTTGATCTTTGAGCACTCCAAGTTTGAACCAATTCACCAAATTGGCTAGGTAAGTATAAGATTGGTGGGGGTCCCCCATTACTTTCCTTATATACTAATTAGATTGGCTAGGTTAACGAATGAAATCACTTAAAGAACTGCATTTCTTCGAGACTAAGATCCCTGAATCACTTTCCTAAAAATACCAATTCAATGATCAAAATTAGCTTGGTACAACTTTTAGGTGTCCTTATCCTAATAAGCTCAGATGTCTCTAGGGTTACCATATAATTAATTTTATTTATAGGCTTGGATTAATGCAAAGAGGAGACTTATTTGTAAACTAAGGAAGGATGATGAAATTTTTATCTTATCTTGTTTAGGTCTATGCCTTTAGAATGATTTAAGAATGCTTATACACAAACAATAATAGAAAATAAGTTTTAATTAAGAAGAGAAAAAGTAATAACTAACTAAGATCAAATTAATATGCTGAAAGAAGAAGGATAGTTTAGACTGTGTATCTGCCTTCTAGCACTCACCAACCTAATGTAAAAAAAAAAGAAGTTAGAAATGTTAGATTAAAATTAAACTAAAAGCATGAAGAACAAAAACTTTGAACATAATTTAAAACACATGAATGCTTTAGCAACAATGCCAAAAACTTCATATGTCTTAAATTTATTGCAAGTGCATAATATGCAAGGTAACATGTCCGGCAAGCACAGATGGATTCCACGAGGAATTTGATTTTTAAACTATATTCAAACCCTTGCTTAGATAAGCTTTAATAAAGATAGAGAGAAGTTATTTACTAAATGCTACTAAAATAATAATTTTAAAAATAAATAATTTAAAAGATTTAGGACTTGTGAATTTACTAGATCAATGATTAAAAACCCTTTCTATAGTTTCTCTTATGATATTCCTTGATTAAGGTGCAATGCATGAACAAGCATGAATCCTAATTAAGAGACTCTTCTTTTTACTATTTCTCTTCTATTATCCAAGTATGAATTATGAAGGAACTTTGGCCCAGTAATAATCCATCAAGTATTTTCACAAGGAAGAAGCAAAAGATTATGAGCCATCTACCTATTACCTTTCTTATAACAAACCAAATATGAACTATGAAGGGATTAAAATCCAAAGATAGCCCATCAAGGCTCTTGACAAGAAGATTAAAAGAAGAAGATCTCAAAAAAATTAAAAGCTCAAAAAGGAATCCAAAAGAAGGGGCTTCTAATATTGGTCTGGCTACATCGCAACCTAAGAGAATTGCTTAGCTAGACATGATCTAAATAAAATCCCTAAAGTTATTTGAAAATATAAAAATAAAATTTACACTACTTTCTAGAATTTAAATTGTAAAACTTAAAGAGCAAAAAAATTAAACTAATCTAATTGCAAAAATTAAAGGATCGAAGGAATTTAAAGAGCAAAAAATTAAACTAACCTAATTACAAAAAAAGGAATTGCATAAATTAAATTATAGAAAATTGAAACTAATTTTGTTGCTAAACATTTTTGATACAAAAGAAATTTTAGCTCATAAACCATTAACAAGGCTTGGAGTTTGAATAGAAAATGAAAAAATATTTTTTTTAGAACTTGATAGAGGCTATATTTTTTTCAGCTCACTCTCCTTCTCATGTATTAGAAGGATGGAAGAAAGTGGAAAGTACCTTTTTCCCAGGGATTATACAAGCCTTTTATAGGTTCCAGGGAGAAAGATTGTTTACATTCTTCCGATGTGGAACTAAAAAAATAAAGGAATTTAAATTCTGGATGAATCTAGCTATAATTCCCTTTTCAATTCATTAATGAATCTAGATGCAGATCCCCTTCAAATTCATTGATGAATATGGCCCCAAATCTTCTTCAAATTCATTGGTGGGCCACTTGAAGGCTTCTTATAGACCAAACTACTGGTCCATGGTGGACCAGTAGCAAATGGACTTTTTTGGACCACCTTTAAGATGGGAGTTGGGCTCCAATTGTTCACTATTTGGACTCTAATTTATATCCTTTAGGCCTGTAGATCAGGCTCTTTGTTATAGTGCATCTTTTTCCTACAAAATATAAAAAAATATCAATTCTAAAAAATAAGAACAATTTGATCTATAAATTGATGCTTCTATGGCTAGATTTATGTACTTATCATATACCAAAAGGTGGATGGTTAATGGGTGAAACATATGTCGAGCTAGTGATGATGAGGAGGATGGAGATGATGATGAGAATGATGTTAAGGATGAGGCACTTGATACTATTGGATGTTGGACCTTCCATTAGAGAGACTTCAAGGCAACCAGCTAGTCTAAGGACTCCTACTACACAGACACTATTGCACCGACATCTACAGGACCATCTATACCGCTCTTAGCTACTACTGGGATTACTCTAAAGTAGTTCACTCATCTATCTGACATTCTGATAGAGAGAGTTAGCTCCATGATTAGAGATCTATGATAGGAGTTTACTTAGAGTCATCAAAGTATCTTCATGACCTAATAGGAGCTCAGAGAAGACATGCAAGAGCTCTCACTTCTCATGGATGTAGTTGAGTAGGGGCAAAGGACTCAAAAGAGAGTATTAGTCAGACTTGGTAGATTTACGGGCAAATTTTGGTCTTATGAGGGGAGCTATTGATCAATTTGCAAGGGAGCAAGCCGAGACCTCCTAATCCATTAAGAAGGAGATTCAGCACATTCAATCTAATTTGGGCAATGCTTTGATTTGTTTCACTAGATTTAGGATTGCTTTTGGTCCATCATCTAACTAGGCACCTAGACTAGCTCCACAGCCATCTCCTAGGCTAGGACCCATTCCTAGACCATCTTTTAGTACCACAATCAGACCTGGCATAGGTTTTCCTCCACCTCCTAGAGTATGACCAACTTTCTAGACCCTGCTAAGTTATGGTTATGTAGTGAAAGACCTAATTTATTCAAAAAATTTTAAACCTTGAAGTCTTAGTCAACATAAATCCTAGATCCAGGATCCCTTGATTATATCAACTAACAAGGCAATATATTAACATATCGAAGAATACCTATGATGCTAATATCCTTAATTCTACTAGGCACATAAGTGTATGCCCTCTAAAGGTGATCAACACAAGAACTAGATCAAGGAAGCTCTCCTACTTTTTGCTTGCTTGATTAGAAACTACTCTAGGTAGCCTTTATACCTTTGATAGCCTTCTTCTCTTACTAGAACCTTTATCCTTTTGAAGAGTATTTCAAGATCTTTTCAAAACTTCTCTTACTATCTTATTATCGTTTCTAATTCTCTTTCTAAGTCCTTATCTTAATATAGCAGACTTGGCTTAAAATAATAGACTTGTCCTGATAAGGAAAGGAAGAGAATTGTCGGTATAAACTTGGATGCCTTTGCTTTAATCACCTTGTCCTAATAAGGAAAGGAAGAGATTTGTCGGGATAAACTTGGATGCCTTTGCTTTAATCACCGAAGCCTTTAAAAATTTAGAGAGAGGATGCCAAAAGCATCCTTTTATCAACCCATTTGGCATCCTTTTCTCAACCTTTAATCCGATATTTAACATATCAGATAAGATCCTTCAAATATAAGGAGTCTCTAGGTATAAAGGTGCTATGTGAAACCATAAACATACAACATTTCATAACATATTTATGCAAAGAGTTGCTTATCGTAACTCTTCAAAAAAAACTAGCATTTTTATAATCCTTTCACTTAGCTTAGGATCTGGTCAACGTACCCAACAAGCATATAATCAAGAGAGGCTTATCAAGAAAAAGTTGATTAATAATCAAAAAGACTCTTGTCCATTCTATGCACCATATAAACTAAGCATCGCAACTTTTTAAATGCCTACATGGAATTCACATCCAAAAATTATCCATTTAACTAGTCAAAACCAATCCAAATGGGCATGGAGGAGAGAGGATAGGGGTTAAGCTTTATCAACAAAAAAGTGATTTAATTGTAGAAGGACTCTTGGTCTTCTGTGTCCCTTAAATTGTGCGCATGCCAACATTGGTGCCAAGAGTCCCAAGCTCTTGGAACTCTTGGTTCTAAGCATGGATAAGGGCTATAAAATCAAGGTAAATATCAATTTGGTTGCCCCACTTAAAGCTCAACCTAATTTAAGTTCTACTCAAATTACTTAGCCCAAATAGCAAGCATTTAAATCCAATTCAATTAGGTTAGGAGTTAGGCTAGCCAACATATGCTAGTATGTTAATTAGCTAGCCAATAGGATCCTATCATCCTAATAAAAATATAATTCACTTTCTTAACTAATTCTTTAGTGTGTGTGACCTTTTAGGCTCCACATCTAGCTAGCAGCAGGTCTAGGATTATGTTGATTTAGTTCAATTAGAAATTAACTAATCGAATTAGGTCAAATCAAGCAACCCTAGTTGCCAAGTTGAACCCTCTTTTAAATTGACTCATGAATTCAATCAATTTAAAAAATAAAAATCTATAAAATATGATTGACATCTAGCAACATGTCATACCAACCTAAAAGATAAAGAGTTTATAGAAATTATGAAAATACTCTTCAGTGATAAGTTACCATGCAATTCAATCCTTCAATCTTCTTTTATCCCTAGTAAGCGATGGGTATGGAAAATTATCAAACCCTAATACTTTATTCATTCGAATCTCGAGTTGCTAATGAAGCTTAACCAATGAAAGATTAAAAACCTTTTCTATTATTATCCTATTCATATCAAAAACTTTTTGAGTTATCATTTGATGAGATTATATAGGATAAATACTCTTTACTAGGAGTAATAGATTTCTTGTTGACCTACTCACAACCTTCATACATAATTCACCATATCCATGAAAACCTGTACATGACTAAGTCACGAATGAGTATGAACCAAAACATCGATTCATGTATACAAGATTACATGGTGATCTCGAGTCTAAGAATCACTAGCACAACTTCCACTAAAAGAATCATCTTTTAACAAGTAAGACTTCCATAAGATGTTCTTATGATGGATCAATTCAGTGAACTCACACTCTGATGAACACCAACATCCTTGTATTAATGTCCCTACACAAGTGGCCATGATACTAACCACTCTCCATCAAGCATACATAGAATGTGCCAGTCTTTCTAGAAACATCGATTCTCGACTCAATGGTCCTTTAACTAAGAATATTCTAGATTAGGATTTATAAGATCTTAGATCTCACTATTATGAACTTCATCATAACCCTAAATCCATTGCCCTAATTTATAGAATTCATCATAATCTTAAAATAAAAAGGTATAAGACACAATATATGATGGATCAAAATGCCTTCTATTAATATAATATCATACATGAGTCAAAAAAGTTTTACAAAAAAGTCCTTGTTATAGAAGAAATATGATTGACTTTCAGGGACTATTCTTTCAATCTCTCATTTGTACTAAAGCCAATCATCTTTGTATTTAATTTTTATATAATCTAAATGGTGATCAAACTACTGTTGAGAAAGGGCCTTAGTGAATGGGTATGCTATATTGTTCTTTATATCTACTCATTCTATAACCACATCTTGTCTTTTAATAATTTCATGAATGAGATGAAAGCGCCTTAGGATATGCTTGAACTTTTGATGAGACCTTGGTTCCTTTGCTTGTGAATCAGCTCCAGTGTTATTACAATAAAGTGGTGCCAATTATTGTATTGTAAAAACTACACCTAACTTTGAGATGAACTTTTTCATCCGGATAGCTTTCTTAGTATCTTCACTAGTAGCTATATATTCTATCTTAGTGACTGAGTTTGTTATAGTTTGCTGCTTAATACTTTTTCAGCTCATTACATCTCCATACATAATAAAAACATACCCTAATATGGATTTAATATCATTTGGATCTGATTGAAAACTAAAGTCAGTATAGCCTTCTAGTTTTTAATCTAATACTCTATATATTAGAAAAAATCTTTAGTCCTTTTAAGGTACTTAAGAATATTTTTCATGGCTTTTCAAGGATCCTCATTTGGATCAGCCTGGAATCTACTTGCTTGGTACATGGCATGGCATACATGATTGATCCTACAGCTAAAGCATAAGGAATCTTACTCATCCTTTATCTTTCTTCAGGTGTCTTGGAGCTATCTTCTTAGAAAGATGTATGCCTTGACTCATAGGCAAGTAACTCCTTTTACTTTCCTCCATATTAAATATTTTCAATACTAAATCAATGTATCTAGATTAGGATAAGCAAAGCATCCTCTTAGATCTATCTCTATAGATCTCAATACCTAGTATATAGGATGCTTCTCCCAAATCATTCAGGAAAACTTTTTAGATAGCCAAGCTTTGATCGATTGCAACATTGGAATATCATTTCCAATGATAAGTATGTCATCGATATATAATATTAAGAAGACAATGATACTCCCACTTATCTTTTTATACACACATGGTTCATTCATATTTTTGGTGAAACTAAATTTCTTAATTGTTTCATCAACTTCTCGATGCTTACTTTAATCCATAAACAAATTGTTTAAGCTTGTATACTTGGTTCGATCTCCCATTTGAGACAAACCCTTCTGGTTGTGATATATGGACTTCTTCCTCAAGATATCCATTAAGAAAGGTAGTCTTTACATCCATTTGCTAGATTTCATAATCGTAGTATGCAACTATAGCAAGCAAAATCTTAATGGACTTGAGCATAGCTAATGATAAAAATGTTTCATCATAGTCAATTCCAAGTTGTTGTTTGAAACCTTTTATCACTAGCCTAATCTTAATATAGGTTTTACTTAGCCATCTGCTCCAATCTTCCTTTTGAAGACCTATTTGCACCATATTAGATTTACTCCCTTAAGTGGATCAACCAAGGTCTAAACGTGGTTGGAATACATCGAGTGATGGGGACATCAGGTTAACCCTAGTTCACTATGGGTCCCTGAATTTTGAGTCCCTTAGCCATTTTTCAAATTTTGTCTTTGAGTCCAATAATCAAGTCCTGTTGGCCCTTTGAGTCCTATAAGTAGGGCTTGAGTCATTGAAGTCATCTGGAGTCCTGTACTAAGGGTTAAGTCATGAAAACCTGGTTATGTCTTATGATTAGGGTTTTCATTCTCTTTGAGTCCTGTAATGAGGGCTTGGCCCATTTAGGCCCAAGTTAGTTCTTTTGAGTCCTGCTTTAGCCCTTGATATCATTGAGTCTTGTATTCAAAGTTTGATTCATGCCATTAGGTATTCTGGATGAGCCAGCTCGAGCAGACAGGTGTTCTGGACGAGCCGGCTCGATTTCTCAGTATTCTACTATTGCCAAAACATAGTTTTGGACGAGTCAGCTCGATGTCTCAGTGTTCTGCTATTGCTAGAACATAGTTATAGACGAGCCAGCTCGAGCAACTTGAGCCAGCTCGGATGACGTGTTTCTGTTTTGTTCTGGGTTGACCCGTGGGGAGTTTTTAAGGGCCATGTTGGGTTTGGCCTAGGGTATATAATATATAAATATGTTCTTTGCTGTAAGCACTATTTTTGAAGGAATAGAACATCCCTTTTCTCCCTAGAAACCCTATCTCTTCTTCCATTTTACTTCTCATATCCACAAACATTCTTCAACCTGTATCCTACCGCATCATATTATCTCTCAAAGATCATGGTCGCTAGCAAAGGGTTGAACACGCCTTTGGGCATTCCGCAGGGCAAGAGAAATATCCTAGATAATTGGTGTTAGAGAGCATTTGCCCCCTAACAGGAATGAGATAAACCAATTTTACCAACTAGCTATCAAATCAATGCCTTGACCACTTTAAGAACCTCTTGACTTAATGCCCATACTATGGGATAGAGACATGGAGGCTATGCCAAATAGTTTACAAGAGATTAGACTCAAATTCTAGGACCATGCTAGAGTCCATGTGCCAGGATAAATTCATGTATAATGAATCCAATGAAGCCATCAAAAATGACTAGGGAACTTGAGAGATTCACACCCTCGAGAGGTGAAATGTATTAAATACCAACTTTTCTAGCTATAGAGGCCAAAATTGCAACTTTAACATATAGATTAAAGGCCTTAAAACTACAGAGACTAGTTAATGTAAACCAAGTATCTACATCCATGTGCAATGGGTGCAATGCACCAGACCATGTCCTTAAGGAATATCTTTTTCTGATAAACCTAATAAAGAATGGATATACACAGGTAAATGCTACATACTAGAGACCAATGAACAATCTCTATGCATCCACATATAACCCAGGATGGAAGAATCATCTAAACTTCTCATGGTTGTAGAGCCCAAATATAGGTGGTCCTAGTTTAACCAGCAAAACCCAAGGCCCAACCCTATGTTAAACAACCCACCAGGCTTCAATAATAATAAAAAGAAATTTAGTTCTTTAAAGAAAAGCCTAGAAGCCTTAGCTAAATCTAATAATAACACCAATACTACACTGAGTAATTTTATGCAAACTATGAACCAGCTCCTAAATGTTAACACCCAGGCCATGGTCCACTTAGAAATGCAAGTGGGCTAGCTAGCCTCTACCATGAGTGAGTGAGAATGAGGTAGGCTACCTAGCCAACCCGAATCTAATCCAAGAAACCAAATTGGCCTACAACCCCAACATAGAAACCAAGTCAACCAAGTGAATGATGTTCACATGTTAAGATCAGAAAAATAAGTGGACAAAAAGGTTGGTACATTTGATAATAGAGATGACTCATCTACCAAGTCACCTTACAAGCAACCTACCTTATAAACTCAAGCTCTTGAAATTGATAGTATACCAAGCCAATACCCACAATTCCTAGAGCTCCTTTTCTAACCCAACTATGGTCCAATAAACAATCAGAATATCTAGATAAAATGTTAGAGGTGTTTAAGTAGGTCTAGGTGAATATTTTTTTACTAGACATGATCCAGCAAGTGCCAACTTATGCTAAATTTTTAAAAAACCTTTGCACCAAGAAAAGGACCACTAATGTACCTAAGAGAGCATTTTTGGTAGCAAGTATGAGCTCAAACTTATTGAGTCACATGCTGATAAAATATAAGGATCCAAGTTTTTCAATAATTTCATGTGTTATTGGAGAAACCCATATTAAAAAGGCCTTGCTAGATTTAAGTACTAGTGTAAATAGTTTGCCTTATTCAATTTATGAGCAACTAGGGTTGGGAAAACTTTAGCTAATATGGATCACATTGCAATTAGTAGATTGATCCTTTAGGATCCCTATGATAATGCTAGAGGATATTTTAATCATGGTTGGTAATTTTATCTTCCACATATATTTCATCATTTTAGAGACTGAATGAGTTTCAAAATCCAAGGGTCATATCCTAATTATTTAGGAAGATCATTCCTAGCTATTGCTAATACTGAAATTAACTACCAAAATGGACTTATGAAGCTATCCTTTGTAAACATAACCATTGAATTAAATATATTTAATCTAGAACAAGACTCCACTTAACATGCTAATATAAATGTAATCCAAGACAAAATTTATGAGCCCATTGATATTAGCAATGAGAAAGTCAATCTCGAGTCAAATTTTTGGCTAACCCATGAACTTGAGGATATCGATAAAATACCTGTTGATAATAGGATTAGCCAAAGATAGGAGCCTTCCATTGAACCACTCATGAAAATGGCTAAACTATCATCCAAGCCATCAATAGAGAAGGCACCCAGATTAGAATTAAAATCCTCTCCAAGCACCTTAAGTATGTATATTTAGGTTCAGCAGCAACGTTGCTCATAATTATTGCAAAAAACCTAAATCCTAAACAAGATGAGGAGTTGCTGGCAGTTTTGAGAGAGAACCAAGAATCAATAGGCTGGACTATGGCAGATATTAAGGCCAAGGAATAAGCCTTTCCATAGTTCAACACATGATACACCTAGAGAAAGAGGCCAAACTAACTAGAGATGCCCAAAGAAGACTCTATCTAGCTATAAAAGATATAGTCAAGAAAGAAATTCTTAAATTACTTGGTAGTGGAATTATTATCTCATCTTTGATAGCTCTTGGGTAAGCCCTGCACAAGTAGTACCCAAAAAGTCTGAGATAATAGTGGTCCAGAATGAGGCAAACAAACTTATCCCAACAAGGATCCAAACAGGGTGGAGGGTTTGTATAGATTATAAGAAACTAAACATGACAACAAGAAAAGATCACTTCTTTTTGCCATTTATTGACCAAATATTAAAGGAATTAGCCAAACAAGAGTTTTAATATTTTCTTGATGGATACTCTGCTATAACTAGATCCCCATAGCCCCTGAAGATCAAGAAAAAATTATATTCACCTATCCATTCAGAATCTTTGCTTATAGGTGCATGCCCTTTGGGTTATATAATGCACAAGTAAACTTCCTCAGGGATGCAAGATCAACATTTTTTTTGATATAGTTGAAGGATTTTTAAAAATTTTCATGGATGACTGATGCAGGATGAAAGATGCAAAACTAAATCTAACAATCCTATGATTAATTATCTTTAATTAAGCAGAGATTAATTTCTATAATTTTTTTGAAATAAGACTCAAAGTATTAGATGAACTCAACTAGTCAACTAGTTACGTTACCCACAATGTAAATCAATCAAAACTAATTAAGAAACATGACTTGATGATTGAGAAATCACCTAAACTAGGGTTTTTGCTTTCAAAGAATTAGAGCTAAAGAGTTGAGGAGGGGTTTTATTTACCAACGAAGATTCACAACGTTCTTGATGTCGATCAATTTCAGCACTCTAGGATTCGTGATAGAACTTCAAGATTATCATTCTCTGGGCTCCGATCTTCAACAAGGTTGGTTCCAAAACAAAGATAACTTTCACTTCAGATTTTGATCACCTAAAATCAGTCACAAGAAAATAATTAGTAGGCATGGAAAGATAGAAAAGATTGGAAGGAAAGGAAGAAGAAAGGTTGATTGAAAGGTGGAGTTAGGGTTTTGGATGGTTGGATGGATAGATAGGGCTCATGCCCAAGGACCTCGCACCCTCTCCCTCATGGAGTTCGATGCTCTCACAGCAAAGGATTGAAGAGAAAACTCTCAATTTATTTTATAAAAACTTGAATGATTACAAGGGGTCTAATGGGGGTATTTATAGATCATAAAAAAGAATCGTAAGGGTTACAAATGCCTGAGTTCTTATTGGAAGGGCAAGAACTCTATGGAATTGGCTTCCCTTGGGCATCAAAGACTCTTGAACTCCCTCTTGGCATCTGGATTTCTTGGGCTTCATCCATCTGGGCGACAACAAGTGATAGCTTCATCAGGTTGGGCAACAAGAATGAGGATGAAGTGGGCGACAAGACTCCTTGATGATGAGTTGATGATGGGCAGCCAAGATAACTTCTTGATTGGCCATGAAAGATGGATTCTTGAGTTTGGATGATGAGGGGCTCTTGTATTTATAGGACTCTTCAATTTGGATAAATAGAATTCTTGAATTCTTGCAAGACTCTTAAGATCTTGATTTCTTGAGTTCTTGATACATGAAACCCCTTAAACTTGGCTTCTAGAATTGGCGCCCAACTTTGAATCCTTGTGGCCGACCAGGACATGTGGGATGATGAGGTGGCATGGCATGATGACATGGCATGTGACATGGCATGGTGACGTGGCATGTGACATGGCATGGGGTGTCCAAGATGATGATATGGTGTGTGGTGATGTCCAAGATGATGTGGCGCCATGAATTGGGTCCCCTCTTGGCTTGCAATCTTGTAATCTTGGTCAAGATCCTAACTAGTTACAGGACTCAATTGAAACCAACTAATTAAAGGACTCAATTGAATTGATTTCAAATCCACTTGATCAAATTGAACCAATTGATCAAAGACATAACTAACCCTCAATCACAAGGCAAAACAACTCAACAAAAATTGACTAGGTTTATATATATATATATATATATATATATATATATATATATATATATAGGTCTCAATTAGGGTTTTGGAGTTCATTCATAGGTTTAGGCTTGTACAAAACTCAACTGAAATTGGGATTTAGGGCTTAGTCACAGGTGATCCACAAAGATGTGGGATTGACCTATCATTTCTTTCTGGTCCTGGTGTCTGCACCAATGATGCGGGATGAAAAATACAAAACTAAATCTAACAATCCTATGGTTAATTATCTTTAATTAAGCAGAGATTAATTTTTATAATTTTTTGAAATAAGACTCAAAGTATTAGATGAACTCAACTAGTCAACTAGTTATGTTACCCACAATGTAAATCAATCAAAACTAATTAAGAAACAGGACTTGATGATTGAGAAATCACCTAAACTAGGGTTCTTGCTTTCAAAGAATTAGAGCTAAAGAGTTAAGGAGGGGTTTATTTACCAACGAAGATTCACAGTGTTCTTGATGTTGATTGATTTTAGCACTCTAGGATTCATGATAGAACTTCAAGATTATCGTTCTTCAGGCTCTGATCTTCAACGAGGTTGGTTCCAAAGCAAAGATAACCTTCACTTCAAATCTTGATCACCTGAAATCAGTCACAAGAAAAAAATTAGGAGGCATAGAAAGATAGAAAAGATTGGAAGGAAAGGAAGAAGAAAGGTTGATTGAAAGATGGAGTTAGGGTTTTGGATGGTTAGATGGATAGATAGGCATCACGCCCAAGGACCTCATGCCCTCTCCCTCATGGAGTTTGATGCTCTCACAGCAAATAAATTGAAGAGAAAACTCTCAATTTATTTCATAAAAACTTGAATGATTATAAGGGATCTAATGGGGGTATTTATAGACCACAAACAAAAATCGTAAGGGTTACAAATGCTTGAGTTCTTGTTGGAAGGGCAAAAACTCTATGGAATTGTTTTCCCTTAGGCATCAAAGACTCTTGAACTCCCTCTTGGCATCTTGGACTCTTGGCATCTGGATTTCTTGGGCTTCATCCATCTGGGCGACAACAAGTGATGGCTTCATCAGGTTGGGCGACAAGAATGAGATGAAGTGGGCGACAAGACTCCTTGATGATGAGTTGATGATGGGCAGCCAAGATGACTTCTTGATTGGTCATGAAAGATGGATTCTTGAGTTTAGATGATGAGGGGCTCTTGTATTTATAGGACTCTTCAATTTGGATAAAGAGAATTCTTGAATTCTTGCAAGATTCTCGAGTTCTTGATTTCTTGAATTCTTGATACATGAAACCCCTTGAACTTGGCTTCTAGAATTGGCGCCCAACTTTGAATCCTTGTGGCTGACCAAGACATATGAGATGATGAGGTGGCATGGAATGATGACGTGGCATGTGACATGGCATGGTGACGTGGCATGTGACATGGCATGGGGTGTCCAAGATGATGATGTGGTGTGTGGTGATGTCCAAGATGATGTGGCACCATGAATTGGGTCCCCTCTTGGCTTGCAATCTTGTAATCTTGATCAAGATCCTAACTAATTACAGGACTCAATTGAAACCAACTAACTAATTAAAGGACTCAATTGAACTGATTTCAAATCCACTTGATCAAATTGAACCAATTTTGATCGAAGACATAACTAACCCTCAATCACAAAGCAAAACAACTCAAAATAAAAATTAACTAGGTTTATATATATATACAGGTCTCTATTGGGGTTTTGGGGTTTATTCACAAGTTTAGGCTTGTATAGGACTCAACTGAAATTGGGGTTTATGGCTTAGTCACAGGTGATCCACAAGGATGTGGGATTGACCTGTTATTTCTTTCTAGCCTCGATGTCTGCACTAATGACTTTTCATCTTTGGCCCTACTTTCTTTGAATGTTTAGAACATCTAAAACTAGTCCTAGAAAGATATAAGAAAAAGCACTTAGTTCTCAATTGAAAAAAATATCAATTCATGATTAAAGCAGGTATAGTTCTTGACCATGTAGATTCTAAAATGAAAATTAAAGTAGACAAGGCTAAAGTAGACCTAATTGCGAGTCTTCCACCATCCAAGTTTGTTAAGGAAATCCATTCATTTTAGGATATGCTAAATTTTATAAAAGGTTCATATCTAATTTTAGTAAATTAGCTCATCCGTTAACAAATTTATTAGCAAAAAAATAAAATTTGAGTTTACTCATGAATTTCTAAAGTCTTTTGAGTTCCTTAAGAAGATACTCATTTCAGCTCCCATCATTCACCCACCTATCTAGACTGAACCTTTTGAATTCATGTGTAATGCATCCGATCATATTGTGGGCATTATCTTAAGTCAAAGGATTGATAAGCTGCCAAGAGTTATTTACTATACCAGTAAAACCTTAAATGATGTGCGGCTTAATTACACTACCGTGAAAAAAGAGTTCCTAGCCATTATCTTTTTCCTAAAAAAATTCAGGTCCTGTATGGTTGGG
Organism: Areca catechu; assembly: GCA_021397845.1. Taxonomy (NCBI): domain Eukaryota; kingdom Viridiplantae; phylum Streptophyta; class Magnoliopsida; order Arecales; family Arecaceae; genus Areca; species Areca catechu. The sequence continues at coordinate 26,359,373 of CM038043.1, forward strand.
TTCCACACCATTGTATATGCTGGCCACTTAGCTATTAGACATCTCCTAGCAAAGAAAGATGCCAAGGCATATTTGATCCGATGGATCTTGCTCCTTCAGGAATTTGATTTAAATCATGGACAAGAAAGAAAAAAAAATGTAGTAGCTAATCACTTGTCCTGAATCATAGTTGCAACATCTAGTGAACCACCTATCAATTAATTTTTCTTGATAAACAACTCATGTCCATGTCTACTAAATCTTGGTATGATGATATTGTTAATTATTTAGCCATTGGTAAAATTCTTTCTCACTAGACCACTCAGGACAAGCACTAATTCATTGCCCAAGTAAAGTACTTCATTTGAGATGATCCATATCTATTCAAATAATATCCTGATCAGATCATTAGAAGGTGTGTCCTAGATAATGAGGTTAGAGATATTTTATCATTCTATTATGACTAGGTATATGGTGGTCACTTTACATCTAAGAAGATAGCTGCAAAAGTCCTCTAATATGGGTTTTATTGGTCCAATTTATTTAGAGATGCACACGAGTACTGTAGAAGTTCTGCTCAGTGCTAACAAATGAGCCGGATCACCAAGAGAGACATGATGCCACTCAATTCAATCTTGGTGATTGAAATTTTTAATGTTTAGGAGATCAATTTTGTAGGACCATTTCCAAACTCCTATGGAAATGAATATATTTTAGTATCTATCAATTATATATTTAAATGGGTTGAAGCTATTCTATGTAGATCTATAGATAGTAAAGTGGTCATAAAACTTCTTAGAAAATATTCTCTCCCATTTTGGTACTCCTAAAGTAATTATTAGTGATTGTGGGATACACTTTTGCAACCAACTCTTTACAACATTAATGAAGAAATATAATTGCATCCACAAGTTGGCCACACCTTATCACCATCAAACTAATGGGCAAGTAGAAGTGTCTAACAGATAAATCAAACAAATCTTGGAGAAAGCATTTAATGCCAATAGAAAATATTGATATTTGAAATTAATAGATGCACTATGGGCATACCGCACTGTATTCAAGACCAACCTAGAAATATCTTCCTATAGGAATGTACTTAGAAAACCATGCTACTTGCTTGATGAGCCAGAACACAAAGTCATGTGGGCTATCAAGAAATTAAACATGGACTTAGACATAGCCAGAAACTATAGGAAGCTTCAAATTAATGAATTAAAAGAACTTAAAAATGAAGCGTATGAGAATGCCAGGGTGTACAAGGAATGAACAAAAGTATTCATGATCAAGTAATTTATGAGAAAATCTTTTACTCTTGGACAACAAGTTCTCTTATACAATTCTAGATTATACCTACTCCCTGGAAAGCTTAGATCTAGATGAATAGGATTATTCTTAGTTAAAGAAGTTTTCTAGCATGGGGCTATAGGAATCGAAAATCCAAGCAACGGTATAGTATTTAAACTTAACGATCAATGATTAAAACCATTATCAAAACTATCTACATAAATTATTGAGGAAGCCATGATTCTTTATGAACCTACCTATCTTGGTTCATTGGTAAGTATAATAAATATTTCAATAAAAACATCAAAACATATATTAATTAAAATTTATTCTTTAAGAATTATTATTTTTGCTTGTGTTTTGCAGAAAAAATCTTCACAAATAAAGAGCTTGATCTGTAAATCAAGAGAGATCAAACAAGACTCGAAATGAAGCTCAAACAGATCCAAAAGCCCATCCCAAAAGGCTACCTAATTCATTTGGTCTACAGTAGACCAGCCAGTGGTCTACAAATTATTTAATGTGGTCCGTGGAATAGGGGATGTGCGGCTTATAGTCGTTTACATTAAATGCCACTAGTCTTTCACGTGGCGCATAGAGTTTTTGTCTCGCAGAAAGACTTCACACGAACCAAAAGCCAACAGTCTACAAGTTCATTTAATGCAGTGTATAATTAAATGCCTTCGGCCTTCACATGGTTGTAGAGGAAAGATGCCTGGGAGGGAACAAATCTTGGCACAACCCGATGGTGCAGTGATAGTTATTAAAAATATTTTAATTAATTTAATTAAAATTAATATTCTTATGTAGTGTTTTATAAAAAAATGATTTTATTAATGCGAAGAGCTCGATTTTAGAAGTCCCACGGTGCAAACGGCACTCAAATCAGACTCAAAACAGGCTCAAAATCGAATTTTAAAGAGATTATTTGGAGTTGCATGAAGTTTAAAGCAGCGGTCCATCATGGACCAGCCGCTTGGTCTACGGTTCACCCGATAGTCTATGGGATGCCATGGCCACGGTCCATGAAATAGAGTCATGGACTGCGAAGCCCATTTTAAGCCAAAACCACCAGAGTTGTTGCCCCATCGCCACCTAAGCCTCCGGCACCTTCCTTGCTGGCCGGAGAAGCCTCCTATGGTTGAAAAAATGATCAAAAAAGTCACTAGTCTTCTTCTTCTTTGCTGCTATTACATGGTTTCCAAGCTGATTTGGTGCTGGAGAAGCCACCGGCGCCCTTACCCCCATCGCCAAGAAGGTTCACGTGCCCGGAAAAGTTGTCATCCACCTCCCAAGCTGATGGCTTTTGGCCGCCATTCGAGTCATCGAGATCCGACCTCCCAAGCTGTCGATCACTTGCAGTTGCCATCCATAGCCATCCCTCTCCTCTCTATTCCATGTTCGGCCTTCTGCTTGCTAGCCATTCCCCTATGGATCCGAGCCACCAAAGTTGCCATCTTCTTCTCTGCTACCAAGCCAAAATCCAGTCATCGTTCTCTCACCGGCCAAGTCCAAATGTCTCAGGCCCTGCCCTTCCATTCTCTCTGCCTATTGTGGTCACCACCACCCTATCCCACGGCTGCTGTGAGTCATTCATTGGAGCTCATTGAGATCATTGGGAACGTTGGAACGGAATGTAGTTGGAGATTGTTAGATCATTGGGAACGTTGGAATGGAATGCAGTTGGAGATCGTTGGATCATTAGGAATGTTGAAACGGAATGTAGTTGGAGATCGTTGGATCGTTGGGAACGGAATGCAGTTGGAGTTCATTGGGATCATTGGAGCTCAATTGGATCGGTGGAACAAATTCCGGTGAAGAAACCATAGGTTGTTGGGTTGTTGATGCTATAAAATCCTTCTACCTCTCGATCATGGGAAGAATATCGAGTCCATAGTCCTCTTCTCTCAATCCCTTCTCTGCTCCACTCCAAGTACTCTATCTTCTCCATTTTCCTTTCTTGCTTCCACTTCTCTTCCATCTTTCTAACCCCCTTTATCCTGATTGGTTCCTACTCCCACTGTGCTGGCCCTGGTTCCCACTCTCTGCTCTCCACCACATCTCAGGACTGCTCCATCTTTTGATATCTTCGGATATGCTGCAGCTTCACTCTAGAAGCCTGATCTCTATCAAATTTAGGAAAAGAGATTTATATTTTAGATGTGTTCATTTGATGTACTCCTTATTTTATGAAATGAAAAGCACTTTCGATTAACTCATATTTTTCTCTATCTTATTTGAAGCAAATTCATGAGTAGTGATAAGCTTTAGATGTAAGTTTTTCTACGTGAATATAATTTTGACTGATCTATTCCTAAAAAGGACAGACCGTGATCTATGAGTACGGGCCGTACTCTCGTTAAGATAGCTCATATCTAGATTATTTTCACTGCTAATTTTTTTTTAGTTCAGTTTTTATTGTATATTTTACTTTTGAAGTAACTCAAAGGTTCCTATGCATTCGACCCTTACTCTCACTACTCTACATAAGAATAGTAGAATTAAGGTATTAAATCAATATGTAGTGATGCACATCAAATTTTTGGCACTATTGTCAGGGACCTTTTGGTATTATTTTTTTTAAAAAAAATCAAAATTAAAAATTAGTAGTTAGTATTTTTCTACGTATGATTGAACAGACTTAAAAGAAACTTTTAAAAAATGAAAATCTAAAATAAAAAAAATTTAAAATCTTCACATCTTCATAACTTGGTAGGAGATTAGAAACTTAACTATCAAATTAAATAAAAAAATAATTAGTATAATTTTGTTTGTTTGATAACTTTAATATTTGGACACCTTGCTTGCTGCATTCATCTTTTTATAACTGACTTAAGGACATTTAACCTCATTAATCAGATAAGGTAGGGAATCATTACCCTTCCTTAGCCCATAAATCATTTTCCTGCATGTACATTTACCCAGACCTTAACTCTAAAATTAATTAGATGCCAGCCCTAAGAAATTCAAGCTCAATAGGATAAGGGAACCCTAGAGTTGGACCAGGTTCAGATCAGCTAGTTGCTCGATGTCTAAGGCAAGTGGTTCAGGAACAAGGGTCTGAAGGGAGGTAATTCTTTAATTAGTTCTGTTTGCTTACTAGGCCAATTTTAATTGGTGTCTAAGGCAAGCAACGAGGGGACCCTTACCAACCTTACACTTACCTGGCCAGGTCAGTTGATTGATCTTAGGCTTGGAGTGCTCGAAGGTAACCTTGGAACAGTTAGGAGCTGTTTAGATCCAGGTTAACCCTAGGATAGATTTGATTTTGTTTATGTTAATTATTTAAAATAATAATAATAATAATAACATATCTCTCTTTTCTATCTAGCCCAGGATTCTCTTAGGAGTCTTTCCTTTAGATCTCCTCTCATCTTCCAATTTTCTATTAATTCAAAAAAAAGGGACTAAATAAATATTACATCAAAACCAAAGTAAGTTAAAGGATTTAAAAAAGTGAGGTAGAAAGTTGGAAAAATAACTCTTAAAATTTTTATGGGCTTCACTCAACCACTAAATGGGTAGAATTAGTAAGTCGATGAAGTACTTCTTCAATGATCTAACTGGGTATCAATTGATTTTAGAATGAGTAAGATAATTTTCAATTCTAAGGCTAGTTAGTACACATAGTTAATTCATTTTCTTTACTTGAGGATGAGCAAAGTTCAAGTTAGAGAGTGTGATAGTTATTAAAAATACTTTAATTAATTGAATTAAAATTGATATTCTTATGCAGTGTTTTATAAAAATGATTCCATTAATGTGAAGAGCTCGATTTTAAGAGTCTAATGGCGCAAACAGTAAATCAAATTTTAAAGAGATTATTTAGAGTTGCACGTGTTTAAAGCATCGGTCCACCATGGACCAGCCGCTTGGTCTACGATTCACCCGATGGTCTACGAGACACCATGGCCGTGGTCCACGAAATAGAGTCGTGGACCTTGAAGCCCATTTTGAGCCAAAACTAGCGGAGTTGCTGTCCCATCGCCGTCCAAGCCTCCGGCACCTTCGTTGCCGGTCGGAGAAGCTCCCATGGCAAGAAAAATGGCATGAAAAGCTACTGGTCTTCTTCTTCTTCTTCTTCACTACTATTCCATGGTTCCCAAGTCAATTTGGCACCAAAAATGTCACTGGTGCCCTTCCCCTCACCGCCTAGAAGGTTTCCATGGTTGGAAAAGCTGTCATCAATCTCCCAAGCCGCCAGCTTTTGGCCGCCATCCGAGATCCGACCTCCCAAGCCATCGATCACTTGTAGTTGCCATCCATAGCCATCCCTCTCCTCTCTGTTCCCTGTTCAGCCTTCTGCTCACCGACAATTTCCCTATGGATCTGAGCCAATAGAGTCGCTTTCTTCTTCTCTGCTACCAAGCCAAAATCCAGTCATCATTTCCTCACTAGCCAAGTCCAAATGTCTTAGGCCCTACCCTTCTATTCTCTCTGCCTATCACAGTCACCACCGCCCTATCCCATGGCTACTGCGAGTCATCTGTTGGAGCTTAGTGGGATCATTGGGAATGTTGGAATGAAATGCAGTTGGAGATCGTTGGATCATTGGGAACGTTGGAATGGAATGCAATTGGAGATTGTTGGATCATTGGGAACGTTAGAATGGAATGCAATTGGAGATCATTGGATTGTTGGGAATGGAATGCAAATGGAGTTCGTTGGGATCGTTGGAGCTCAGTTGGATCGGTGGAATAGAATTTGGGTGAAGAAACCATAGGTTGTTGGGTTGTTGATGCTAAATGCCTATAAAATCCTTCGACCTCTTGATCATGGGAAGATTATCCAGTCCATAGTCCTCTTCTCTCAATCCCTTCTCTACTCCACTCCAAGTACTCTGTCTTCTCCATTTTCCTTCCTTGCTTCCACTTCTTTTCCATCTTTCTAACCCCCTTCACCTGACTGGTTCCTACTTCCACTGCATTGGCCCTGGTTCCTACTCTCCGCTCTCCACCACATCTCCAGACTGCTCCATCTTCTGATATCTTCAGATACACTACAGCTTCACTCTAGAAGCCTAATCTCCATCAAATTTGAGAAAAGGGGTTTATATTTTAGATGTGTTCATTTGATGTACTCCTCATTTTATAAAATAAAAAGTGCTTTCGATTAATTCATATATTTCTCTATCTTGTTTGAAGCAGATTCATGAGTAGTGATAAGCTTTTGAGGTAAGTTTCTCTACGTGAATATAATTTTGACTAATCTATTCCTAAAAGGGATGAGCCATGATCAATGGGTACGGGCCATATTCTTGTTAAGATAGATCATATTTGAATTATTTTCACTGCTAATTCTCTTTTAGTTCAATTTCTATTATGCATTTTTTTTTGAAATAACTCAAAGGTCCCCGCGAATTTGATCCTTACTCTCACTACTCTATATAAGAATAGTATAATTAAGGTATTAATGTTAGATGTATGCCCTGAAAGCCAAGTTAGTTTGATACATTATAATTTTTAGGGCATGAGCATTGTACTTAATTTTCTTTATTAATAAAGGGTATTAGTTTCATTCATATTTATGTATCTATGAATTGTCCAAGGAGTTAATGGGCAATGACACATATTCTTAAGAGTTGAGAATCTAAGACATGTGTCTTTATAGATTAACTCCTAAAAACTCCCGATTTTTGGAATATCACAAGGACGGTGATTGATCCATTAAAATTGGTGCACAGATTACTTTCCTTTATGGGTAGATGAGTCTCTAACCTATAGTGTGGTGACACTAGAGTGAGAGTGTAGATAGTTGATAGAGATCAACGGTACTGAGCATGACCAAGTACAGGAAGTTATATGGATGACTATTCACTCGTCAATAACTTCCTGATGTTATGGTCATGTGACTAGTTCTTTGATCTAGAGTATCTCAGCTACTCACAATAAGGTTGCTGTAGTTTGACAGCACAATCACATGGTTCCTATCCATACAGGACATTGCGGTGTTTGTTGGCTGCAGTAATTTTATTGTAGGAGTAGGGTATTCACTTGTAGGGATCTATCAGCCTTAGTAGTAAGGTATAATCCTATGCAGCTTAATGAGACTAAGTCGAGAAGTCTATGGCCATGGCAGGGTGATAATAAAAAGTTGTTTTCATTAATATCACAATTAGACTTGAGTCGATTAAGTTAAGTATATGATTGTTGAGTTTGACGAGTATCCATAACCAACATCATGTCTAAATTTTTGATAGAGGAACCAAATCACATGGTAACTACACCTAGGAGTTCCAATCTTATTCTGCTGGGTTGCCACTACATACTACTAGGTGTCACTGGTAGATTATGAGAGCCTATTAGGATCATTTTCAGATTGATGATCCTGATTAGGATTGAGTTGAAATTGTTTCAGTCCATCGAAAGGAGTTTCGATGATGTATAATGAGATTATAGCATGTCTCATTACCAGACAGGATAGGACCTGAGGGTCATATACATTAGGAGCTTAAGTAACCAATTAGCAAATCAAAATGTTACTGAAATTGGCAATTTTTGTACATTTGGACCTAATTGTAAAGGTTACAATTAATATATGACCTAATTATAATTGTTACAATTAATTAATTATGGATTAATTATTAATTAAATTAAATTAGATTTAGTTTAATTGAGTAAGACTCAGTTAATTGATCTTAATTGAGTTGGGTCAATGTCCTTTTCAAAATGGTTCAATCGGATTTAAAATCGGCTTTGATTTGACTATCAAATCACTTTATTTGGACCATGAGTCAGAGTCCAGTTAGACTGGGACTCTCTCTCCCTATCTCTTTCCTTGTCTCCCCTTGCCTCCACATGCCTAAGTGGGCCTCAAGCAATTTGTGCAACAAAAAGAGTGGGGCGTGAAAACCAAGGGGCGCTAATTGCTTTGGCATGGAGAATTTTAAGAGAAGTCCTTCTCTTCTACTCCTCTTAAATCCTAACCAAATTAAATTAAACATCGGTTTCTTTTGGCGTGGAGAATTGGGAGAAGTGTTTTACCATAAAATAAAAGAGAGGAGAGGGGTGGCCGACTAAGAGAGCTTCCCTTTTGGCGTGCATTTTCTCTTTTGGGCATCTTCTCCAGAGATTCTCTCTCCTGGGGTGCCAACTCCTCCTCTCCCTTCTAGTTTATTTCTTCTTCCTTGTGTGAGGTTCAAGAATAAGGAGATGTTTTCTTCATAAGAGGAAGAAGAAAGTAAGAGGTCCAAAAGGTCTTGCATAGTCTGATTTGCAAGATAGAAGCCAGAAGCCGATCCGAATTTGGATCGACACATTTTTTAAAGCAATTGATTTGTTGAAAGAGGAAAGGGCTGCAAGGATCTAGCAGTATGATGCTCTCTATGACTCGATTATGTGAGCTCTATATGGATACTAGCAGAGGTCGGGCAATTGCGCGGCAGCGATAGAATCCCGATTTCAAAAACGGATCAGCATGCTTTTCAGAGCAAGCCAAGATAGCGATCTAGGTAAGTATTTTATCCTTAAAATTTTTTTTTTTAGATTTGATATTTTTCTTATATATTTCAGCATATTATAAATTTATGATAAATAAATTAGATTTATTTATAAATTACATCATTAGATATAAATTATTTTTATATCTGCTTCCGCTGTGACAGGCTGTTGATGCCTGATCGATTACAATTTTCTGTTCCTGAGAGAACTCCAACAATTAAAGCAGTGCGTAGCGATGTGTATCATGCAGGAAGGTTTTTGATGTGCAAAAAAATTAAATAGGATGATTTTGGCAGAGAGTTACAGGATTAAATGGCCTACTACACTTCAACAGATGATCTAATAGTGATGCAGTTAATCTCGACCTTATTTTGGCTTTGATGAGGAGTGATCGGTGGAATTTTGGACTCTTTGATACTAATAGGAAGGCTAGAATAAAACATGCAATAACAAACACATTGTAATTCGATTCCTCTTCAATTTGGACTAGATTTCAGCTCTCACCAAGCTCTATTTAAGCAACGGCTATGGAACAACCAGAGAGCAGCGAGTATCCATAGAAATTAGTTTTTATTTTATTTTATTTTATTTTATTTTGTTGAGGATTTGAGATGGGAAAAAGGAAAATGTTATCAACACAATCTATGTGTGGCTAAGGCTCCGCCATCTCAAGGAGGGGATGAAATTCTTCTTAGAATAGATTTATTTTCCTTTCCCCTATTTTATGTTCTTTCATGTAATTAAAATATTTTTTTCCTTTAATTGTTCTTATGTTATATTTTCTTAAATAAATTAAGTTTTTAATAATTTATTCTCCAAGAAGATGCGCCATGATCTTAACAGTATACGGTTCATACTCGAATAGGAGATAAATTATCTTAAAGTTATTTTTTTTATATGGATTTGGAATAATCTTTGCTCATAAAGAGATAGGCCATGATTCGAGGGATATGGTTCATATTCAGATAGAGATATATAACACTCAAAACCTAGTTAATCATAAGCCCTTTGCATGAGTGAATACCAAAATCTATTAACAAGAAAAATGAATTCTTAATCCTAGAGGTGTAGCTTAATTATTTTTTGAATTAATTTATTCTACTAATTAGTTTCTAGAAGTTTCCAAACAAATCTTTTTTATTACTTCATAATTAAACAATTGCTCTAGATCCCCAAAGATATGATTCCTTCTCACCATATCTATATAGTTTGAATTAGGTTTATTTCTGACCACCCTATAACAAGCGATCATTAATCTACTTTCAGCATTAGGTATGGTTAAAGACTTTAAACGTAGCACTCCTAGGAGGCAATCCAGCTCTTTACATTTTAATTTTATTTTCCTTTCAGTTTGGTTAGGTTATCAAGTCCTATATTAATACTTCTCTTAGAAGATGAGCACTATTGGGGACAATGTTGGCTAAGTTGGAGGGAGAGCTCAATGAAGATTTTTTCTCAAGTGCCTTCATTTTCTTTTAGTTTTATTGGTGTGGGCACTAGACCTCTGATTAGGGTTTCAATTTTTGGGTCCTGTAATAAGGCTTCAAGCCTATGCATTGTGATTTTTAGTCATGAAGTTAGTCTCAATTATTTTTGTTTAGTCCTGTACATTGACCAATTGGGTCAAGTTGTGTCCTGTATTGAGTCCAGTCCTGTAATGATTCCAGTCCAAGTATGTTTGAAGATTAGTCCCAACCTAGAGTGGTCTTCGAGTCTAGTCCAATTTGTAATGGGTCAAGCCATCTCCCAAGCCATGAAGGATGCTACTTGGTGCCACCTCATCTATCTCATGTGGCGCCACATCACCTTGACATGTGGATGGTCAAGGCAAGAAGGGAATGCTAGAATTTATGGATGCCATTCCTTGATTCTTTCCTCCCTTCCCACCCCCTATCAAGCTTCTTTCCAAAGGAGCTATGGGCAGCCAAGGAAGGTCAATAGGCAATAAAGGCATGATCTTTGTTTCAAGCCCCATATTAAGACTTCTTTCCAAAGTGCTTGGTTGGCTATGGAAGAAAATCATTGACCCTCAAATCAAGAAGACAACTCCCTTGTTTCAAGCCCTATATCAAGCCATCTTCCTAAAGTGCTTGGTCGGCTATGAAAGAAAATCATTGACCCTCAAATCAAGGAGACAACTTCCATCTTTCAAGCCCCAAATCAAGCCACAAAACCTTGGAAGAAGAAATTTGAATTTGGACGCCCTCTTCATGAAGCTTTGTATTTTTGAAATTTGAATGGGTTTTAAGGTGCCTATATAAAGGGCCTTAACCCTCCCTTGTAAAGTTTAAATGATGATGAATATAAATTTTTGAAAAGAGTGTTCTTGGTTCTGCCTCTGGGCATGAGGCCCGTCTTTCCTTCACCTGCGGGTGTCGAGGGGTGTGAGACCCCACTTCCTTCACTTTCAAGTGTCGAGGGATGTGAGGTCCTAGTTATCTTCTTCCATTGCCGAGTCCCCTCCATGATCTTGGAGCTTCTCCTTCACGACCCCAAGTAGCGATTTGGGTGGGACGCCCTTGGCTCCGCATGTAGTGAGATGGGTGGGACGCCCTAGACTACATGTAGTGGGGTGGGTGAGATACCCTAGAGGTGCGATGTCTCTCTGTGAAGATAAGTCCCAAGTTCATAGAATATCCATCTTTCTTGCCCCCACATATTTTTTTCTATCTTTTTGACCCTAATCACAATAGACTTCTCAGCTCTCCAACGATCCTCCTAGCCCCTTCCCTTTGTCCTGCATCAATTTTGGTACCAGAGCATGCATCTCTTAGTTCTACATCATGTTTGGTATCAGAGCATGGTTAGAACTTAGCACTTCTTAAGTACTTGGATTAGGTGCTTCACTAGGCCGTCCGGTCTTAGGAGAAAAGTAGGGTTTCAAGACCCTCTCCTCCCATTCCACGGGGATCTCCTAAGATGGGTAGGGGTGCCACTATGATTGACCTTTGAAGGGGAACACAAGAAGAAAAGTTTTAAAAACCCAAAAGAAAATTTTTGCATCATTAGATCTCATCTTCTTTTAATTTCTACATTTTTTCCTTTCTATACATGGTCTGTTATTTTAGGTGTTTCTATTTGTAGGAACTTCAAAACTCTTTGATTTTTATTTTGTTAGATCACACATAATTTAAAGTGTTTTTGATAATTTTATCAGATTTTATTGCAGCCTGTAAAATTTCTAGAAGCCAGAATACTAACTAAGAGCAAAATCTGTTCTGTGATTTTTCAGCAAGCGCATCTTTCAATGTTTTCATTTTTCAAGTAGTTTAATTTTGCATTTAGTTTCATCTCTTGTCATTTACATCATCTTATGTCTTCTATCATTCCATCAAAAATCCAAAAAAACATAAATTAGATCCATCTCATTAGATCATTTGTATGCCATCATTTTCATAAATCATCTTAAGGGCATCAATTTGACATAGGGTCAGGATTTCATTACCTGTCCCTAGCCCAAAAATCATCAACCTGCATAACAAACCCAACCCCTAAGTAAAACAGAGTAGACACTTAACTTGCTCTAGTGAGCTAGGGACACCCACGAAGTCGGGTCGAGCCAAGTGTCAAGCCAATTTAGACAACTTGTTTGTGTGTACTTGAGTATCTAGTGTCTAGGCAAGTGGTTCAGGGACAAGAGCCCGAAGGAAGGTGGGTTGGTTCGCTTACCTGGCCAATTTCAAATTGGTGTCTAAGGGAAGCAAAGAGGAACCTCCACCAACCTTACACTTACCTGGCCAGGTGCCAAGTTACTACCACCAAGATTGTCATCTTGACCTAACATTTGGTTTGAACTCTTAGGTCTAGTAAACCCATAACATCTTTCGTTGTGTGTTGCATGTCGACTAGATCAGGAGTCCCCTATCACCCCCATCATTTTCGATCATGTGAATCCATGGAGAATGAATGAGAAGATCAATTAAAGGTCATCATTGAACAATTGGCTAGGGTGAACAATAGGCTTGATAAGTTTGAAGATAGAATTGGAGCCTTAAAAAAGAACATTAGACCATCCATTGAGCTTGAGTCTGAGTCACCTCCTCACACTAGGGAATACCCTCAGCATGATCCTTCCTTAGAGTCTGAAGACCTTTTAGGAATAGTCAGGTGCATCCTTACCCAAAACATAGTGCAAAAAGATTGGCGTAGGATTAACATCCTACAAACCTTTGTCAAGTTAGGGGATAAGGTATGAAAGATCATGGTTGATAGTGGGAGCTGTATCAGCGCCATCTCTTTAAGTACTGTCAAAGCCCTAGGATTGATACCAGTTCCTCACCCCAACCCTTATAAGGTCTCATGGATAGATTCGACTTCCATACCTATCAAGTTTAGATGCCAAGTTTTGATCAAATTGCAATCATATAAGGAAGAGATTTGGTGTGATGTCCTTCCCATGGGAGTCAGTAGCATTATCCTAGGTCAACCCTGGCTTTACGATCATGACGCCACCCTTTATGGTCGGACCAATACTTGTGCCTTTAGTCACCATGGGAAGAAATTTGTAATCAAACCAATTCAGCCTAAGGACCAGGTTAAAAGAGAATCAAGTAGCCTTAAGGAAAAGAAGCCTGGAGTCACCCTGATCAAGTCTAACGAGTTAGAGAAAGAGGTAACTGAGGAAGAACCCTTTAACGAATTTCAAGGAGAAAAGGTTGAACATTCTGAGAATTTAAATGAGAAAACCCCTGAGCCCATTGAAGTCTTTAAGTATGAAAAGGTTGAACCCATTGATAATCTAGAGAAAGAAACTCCGGAGCCCATCAAAGAATCCAAAGAAAACATCTATGAGCCAAGTTTAGTAGAGGAGTATGGTGAAGATGGGCCCAAGGTTAAAATCATTGAGGAATCAAAGGAAAAAGATCCTGAACCCACTAAAGAATTTGAAGAAGAAATGACCGAGCCAGTATCACATTTAGTAAATGAACTTGAGGGTTCACCAGTCTTGTCCACAGAAGGAGTTCAGGAACAAACCCTTAATGAACTGACCCAAAAAGAACATCCTCAAGAGATAGTTGAAGCTTTGAAAGGATTTGAGGATGTACTTCTCGATGAGTTACCTGATCAACTTCCACCTCTGAGAGACATCCATCATACTATAGACTTGGTCCCAGGATCCTCTTTAACAGACCTTCCTCACTATGCAATTAACCCTAGCAAGCCCCAAGATCTACCAGAACAAGTGGACCATATGACACCTATAGAACAATGTCCAAATTTTAAGGTCATCCTGAATAACCAAGGTCTATTTCATGTTTCCCATAAGCCACCCCAAGACTCCAATTCTTATTTTCTTCCCTTCCCTGAGCCTTCTCACATTTCTAGAGCCATGGGGTTACATTTTGCTGAGATTTCTAGGTTGCATGAATCCCTAGAGCCCATCCCATTTGCTACCTACTTCTGATATACCTTATGGCATTTGCTAGGGATCCATGGTAATTTTTCTTGTGCATACCAGACGAGGGTCAAACCTAGAGGTTAGTAGTCTGTTAGGTTTAGACCCTAGGAGCCCAATAAAATTTCTCTCAATAGGAATGCATAGTTGAGTCTGCATTTTGCATCATGTTAGAATTATGCATTAAGTATAAATTTTAAAATAATTTGGCTGATTCCCGGAAGAGAACCAAAGAGTTTGAACAAGGGATTCTATAATGGTTAGGCTTAGGCCTGAATGGTTAAGAAACTTCATGCTCGTGGAGCTGGCCCCTTTAGAGTGATAAGGAGAGTTAGCCCTAATGCCTATGTGCTTGAGCTACCCCCGAATTATAGCATTAGCTCGACTTTCAATATCCTGAACTTAGTTGAGTATAGGGAACCAGCAAACATACCTAGTGAGCCATTTGGGCCTAACCTTTCATATGAGAGCGAACCCAACCCAGAGTGTCCACTTCCAATTTTACCTGAGAGAGGAGAGCGGATCGAGCGTGTCCTAGATGATCAAGCTATGACCACCCGGGGCAAAGGCTTTCAGAGTTACTTGGTCTGATTGCAAGGCCGACCGCAGTTTGATGATTCATAGGATACCGAGAGGACTTGCAGCACCTCGACCCCGACCTTCAGAAAAAATATCAAAGCCAAATCAACCATTACTCGATAGGGTCGAATTCCTCCCATCCCAAGAGAATTGGTGTGGGCACCAGACCTCTAATTAGGGTTTCAATTTTTGGATCCTGTAATAAGGCTTTGAGCCTATGCATTATAATTTTTAGTCATAAAGTTAGTCTCAATTATTTTTATTTAGTCCTGTACATTGACCAATTGGGTCAAGTTGTATCTTGTATTGAGTCCAATCCTGTAATGATTCTAGTCCGAGTATGTTTGAAGATTGGGCCCAAGTCGGAGTGGTCTTCGAGTCTAGTCCAATTTGTAATGGGTCAAGCCATCTCCCAAGCCATGAAGGATGCCACTTGGTGCCACCTCATCTATCCCATGTGGCACCACATCACCTTGACATGTGGATGGCCAAGGCAAGAAGAGAATGCTAGAATTTATGGGTGCCATTCCTTGATTCTTTCCTCCCTTCCCTCCCCCTATCAAGCTTCTTTCCAAAGGAGCTATGGGTAGCCAAGGAAGGTCAATGGGCAATGAAGGCATGATCCATGTTTCAAGCCCCATATCAAGACTTCTTCCCAAAGTGCTTGGTTGCTTATGGAAGAAAATTATTGACCCTCAAATCAAGAAGACAACTCCCTTGTTTCAAGCCCCATATCAAGCCATCTTCCTAAAGTGCTTGGTCAGCTATGGAAGAAAATCATTGACCCTCAAATCAAGGAGACAACTCCCATCTTTCAAGCACCAAATCAAGCCACAAAACCTTGGAAGAAGAAATTTGAATTTGGGCACCCTCTTCATGAAGCTTTGTATTTTTGAAATTTGAATGGATTTTAAGGTGCCTATATAAAGGGCCTTACCCCTCCCTTGTAAAGTTTAAATGATGATGAATATGATTTTTTGAAAAGAGTGTTCTTGGTTCTACCTCTGGGCATGAGGCCCGTCTTTCCTTCACCTATAGGTGTCGAGGGGTGTGAGACCCCACTTCCTTCGCTTTCGAGATCGAGGGGCGTGAGGCCCTAGTTATCTTCTTCCATTGCTGAGTCCCCTCCATGATCTTGGAGCTTCTCCTTCACGGCCCCAGGTAGCGATTTGGTGGGATGCCCTAGGCTCCTCATGTAGTGAGATGGGTGGAATGCCTTAGACTACATGTAGTGGGGTGGGTGAGATGCCTTAGAGGTGCGATGTCTCTCCATGAAGGTAAGTCCCAAGTTCAAAGAGCATCCATCTTTCTTGCCCCTATATATTTTTTTCTGCCTTTTTGACCCTAATCACAGGAGACTTCTCAGCTCTCCAACGATCCTCCTAGCCCCCTCCCTTTGTCCCACATCATTTATCCTATTTTGTCATATTGTGCTTAAATTTAATTTTTTTTCCTACTTTTGGGGTTATAATAACAAGAGAAATAAATATATATATCAAGAGCTACCTTCTACATTCATATTCTTATACTTGTCATGTCTTGGACTTAAGGTAAATCACATAGTTTTGATAAACAATTGATTGAACAGTTTGGATAATTTTCAAAATACTAAGGGAATAAAATAGTAATAGACAAATAAAAAAGTTATGTTAGAATAAAATCAATTTTTAGATAATTCTAACCCTCCTATTCATATCAAAGAACAATTTACTTCTTGGATGTGTATGGGTATTGACCAATACAAAGTTCCCTTTATTAGTCAAGAAAAAAGAGAGAGAATTAGGTAGGTTTTTAACATTATTCCACCTTGTTACCAGACCTCTTTAATTAAGTAAGCATTAAGTCTCACATTAAAAAATGAAAATATGAAAAAACTCAATTATACAGCCAATTTTGATTGGTAGCCTTTCTGACTTGAGCCAGTAAGCTCAGGGGGGTTCTATACCTAGTGTCCTAAGGCCAATTAGTCTAGGAGATATTAATTAAAAACTTGTTACAAGGATCAAATATAAAGCTTAAGAGGTCAAGGCATTATACATTATGTATTAAAATAAAAAAAATATACTTGCATCAAAATAATACCTCGCCACTTTTTAGAAGTAGAAGATTTAGAGATAATAATAGAAATTGGTTAAGAGTTATATTAGAAAAATGATGAGTTTATACTTAACTAATTTACTAGATGCGATTAATATCCCAATGACATGTTTATTAACTATCTAATAGAATGCCTTCTATTTATAAAAAAGGATATTAGAAAAACTTTTAAGTCCAAGCAAATTTGTGTACAACATTGATAGTTTTTGGTAGCTCCCTCAATAATTAAGCCGAGCAACTCACCAACTATCTTTTATTCTTACTCAAGGATGACTAAGACTCAAGTTAGGGGTGTGATAAGTATACTAAATAGGACTTAGAAGTACTAAACTACCTGATAATTGGTTCAATCTATATAGAATTTGATGCTTTTTATCCTATTTTATAGATAATTAAGAGATTGAGTCCAAAAGATCAAGAAAAAATAGATTTAGCTCAAATCCAAGTCTACCAGAACAACCAACTTGAGGGTCAGACTGAAAAAAAAAGACATCGATGGGCTAAGAAGCATGCACTTAAAGATCAATGGACACAAATTTTAGATGCTCCCTAACATGAATCTAGGTGTGAACATAACTTAAAAATTAAGATTCTAGATTACAAAAGCACCTTTCACATGGATCCAAGTACGAGTGCAACTTAAATATCAACAAAGGAGAACCAAGCACTCCATCCAAGGGTCCTCATTCATGCCGCCCATAAGAAGCACCAAACCCTAGATGTCCTAGGGGTTTCTCCCATCAAAAGGCTATTGTCCCATCCCTTTTTGGTTAGTCTTATATTGAATAAACACAAAACCCTCTCTTCTCACAAATAATATAAAACAACCTTGTTTCCCCCTCTCCTGGAATCATCTCTTCTCATGCCTTAGCACTTGTAGGAGTCTTGATCTATCCAAAATCCTTTCTCCATGCTTCCTTGGTTTTCAAGCCCCTTGTTTGTTCTCATTTTCTTCCACACTTTCAATACATGAGAAGAAGAGTGAACTAGGGAGAGGTCAGCCCAAATCTAGAGGAAGGAGAGAAAGCCAGAGGGAAGAAGAATTCTACAAGGTTATATGAGATTGAGTTATTATTTTAGGAGTCTTTTCTTCTTATTTTTAATTTTTGTCTTAAATCTAACTCCAAGATCTATTAATGGCTTAGGAGTTAGTAGTTATTTTATTAGCAATATAAATTTTTTAGTAATAAATTAGTATTTTATCAGTCATTAGGTTTCTTTAGCTCTCAATTAAATTTCAGTAACTCTTTAATTTTAGCATTTAGGATAGTTTGATTCCTTTGCTCTTTATTCTTTTATTTTATTTCTACAATACTTTAAATTTTTGTAATGTTAAATTCTAAAAATTAACATAATCTTTATTTTATGTTTCTCAATTGATCTTATAGCTTCGAATCAAATCATATCTTGCTAAGCAATCCCCCTAAGGTTTGTAATGAAGCTGGACCATGATTAGAAGCTTTTTTTTTAGATTTCTTTTTATATTTTAATGTTTAGAGTCCTTTCTTCAAAACCTCTTGCCAAAAGACTTGGTAAACTATAGTTGAATTTTGATCCTTTTATAGTTCATGATTGATTTAGTGCGAAAAGGGGTAATAGGTAGAAGACTCACGAGTTTTATAAATCCTTTTCTCATCTTTGTTATCGAAAAGCTTGATGAGTTATAGTTGCATTTGAGCCCCTTCATAGTCCTACTTAGATAACACAAGAGAAGCTATTGAAGGGAGATCAAAGTCTTTAATCCTTTCTTGCTATTAAGTAACAACTTTGATAGGTCCCTTCAGGACCTATGCTTGGAGTCAACAAAAGAAAGGAGTCTCTTGATTAGGATAAAGTGAAATGCTTGATGGATCATAGTTGAGTTAAGTCTCTTCATGGTCCATGCTTGTTCATGCTTTGCATCTTAATTAAAAGACTTAAAGGACATCATAAGAGAAACTATAGGAAAGGCTCTCTCAATCATTGGTCTAATGGATTCAATAGTCCTAAATCTTTTAAATTATTTATTTTTATAATTATTTATTTTACTACTTCAATAGTAATTAAACAAACAATCTTTCTTCCTCTTCTTTAAAGCTTGCCTGAGCAAGAGTTTGAACAAAATTCATATATATAATTCCTTATAGGTCTACTTGTACTCGCTAGACATGCTACCTTGTAAACTGTGCACTTGCAATTACAATTTAACACACATCACTGTGCCACGAGCTATGGTGCCATGGACGGTGCCAAAAGAAGAGGTTGCATTGCGGGAGTGGTGTGGGGGTAGCTTGAATAGCTTGAATAGTTGCTGTCAAGTTCAGAACTTATTGGAGGAGCAGGTTGAACTGCTCCACACTAATCGCTATTGGCTATAAAGTTAGGGAGGCTCCTGCTGGTGGTGATGAAGCTAGGTTCTTAGCTTAACTCTTTGTGACCGAGAGGTGGCAGTTTTAGTGGGGTGGGATAAAACCTTCGTAGGTAGCATTATCGACCTACCCTTGGTTTGTGCTCCTTAAAATTATTATCAGGCACTTCCTCTAATTTGTTGGTGCCAAAATCTGTCGGGTGTTAGAGATGCTAGTGTTGGTAGTTAGAGAAGACCTCCAGGAGGTAGGGACCTACAAAAAGTCCTAGCCAGAAGGTTCTGTAGCAAGGACCCTTCGACACCCAAGTCAAATTTCAGCCCAACAATATGAGGAAAGCAAGGTGGAGTTTTTTCTACATACCTTAGGGGATACTAAGAAGCCCCATTTATAGGCAAGAGACAAGGGTATTTCTAGGATGACAAAATCTTAGTGGGTTTAGGAAGATATGACATGGCTAGAGATCCTATCATAGAGGCCATCAATGGATCTTCCTGTCCATACAGAATATTTATTCTCCATTAATGAAAACTTTGTCTTTTGTATAAAATTAGCCATGTTTCTTAATGATGATGTCAGCCACTATATGGACATAGTCATGCTCATTTAATTATGAAGATATGGTAGTGATTAGCAATCATGAGATGTGATGTGACCTTCTGGTCATGCAATTTGGGGTATGGAGATAAGCATTGTCAAGCCAGTCTTTGGATGATCTAAGAGAGTATTTCCTGAGCATTTACTCACCATCTGGCATGATGATCTGGGATCGATCCAAGCACCTCTATTGAAGCTGAGGAATGATCGGTTCGAGGGATGTAAGGTATGATCCTACTTCACTCGAAGGATAGCAGGTCTTAGCCACCAGAGCTGGGGGTTTGGCTGGTGTTAAGATTCAAACATTGTAGATCACTAAGCCAAGGCTTGGTGAGCCAAAAGATGCTTGACAATTATACCAGTCGGTAAGTGCGTGCTGATAGCTTTCAAAGAATTGGCTAATGAGGAAGCATCAATCACTACTAAGACTTGCTCAGATAATAGTAATTAGCAACTGGCAATCAATTGGAACCAGTCAGTTAGGAAAAGTGCCAGCTTCGCCAATGAGGGGTTGATCAAGTAGTAGGACCAACCATGTGACAAGCATATGGTGGGATATCTAGAAATATTGGAGCACAGGGAAAATCACTAGCCGATTGAGGGTCAAATCCAGTAGATGATTAGCAAACATGTAGACCCAATCTAATAAATGGTTAGTGGATATGTAGCAAGACTGATCAACCAGGCTTATAAACTTGGCCACATATCCTTGGCCCAGGTAAGGTTCCTTGCAACAGTATGGATATATTATTCATCAAGAATGAGACGAGCAAAGTAACTATTAAGTACAAGAATAGATGTGGGTGGAAGCTTCATGCCTCTAATAGTACTAGAGAAATGTTTTTTTTCAAATCAAGATGTTTAATGAAGCTTTGAACAAGAAATATATAAAGAACTTAAGATCTGATTCTGATTGGAAAGTCAAAGAATTTAAGGATTATGTTAGGAGGGAATACCAAGTAGATGTGAGTAAGCATATGATCTATAGAGCAAAGAAGTAAGCTATTGATGATATATATATAGAGACCAATAATTTGAAGCAATATACTAGAGTTTGGGATTATACCGAGATATTGAAGAAGCATAACCCATATAGTTGAATGAAGGTGGCTATGGAGAGGCCCGAAAGGTTATTGCATCATAGATTTCAAAGGATGTTTATATGCCTTGATACACAAAAGCAAGGATTCCTACAGGTTGTAGACCTTTTATAGATTTGGATGCATATTTCATTAAGAATGAATTTGGTAGGCAAATTCTTAGTGTAGTGGGCAAGGATGGGAATAACAATTTCTTCCCTTTTGCATATGTAGTTGTTAAAGGTGAGACAAGAATCTTATGGAAGTACTTTCTAAATTGTTTGTTGGAGTATATTGGCCTATTAGAGTAGTATGGATAGGTTTTCATGTCTGATAAATAGAAGGTATACACTACAAATTTATAATTCTGTATGGAGTTCATGTAATAGTTGCTTGTTAAACGTATTTTGTTGTTGTATTACAGGGTTTGATAGAGGCTTTTGACAATGTGGTTCCATCTATGGAGCAAAGGATCTGCATGTAGCATATGTATGCTAACTTCAGGTATAGAGACCACAAAGGCAAGGCTTTGAAAGATGATCTATGGATGGCAGCATATATATATATATAGTTCGACCATACTATATCTATGAATGAGCTAAAAATGAGATCAAAGTCTACTTA
Source organism: Areca catechu (assembly GCA_021397845.1). Taxonomy (NCBI): domain Eukaryota; kingdom Viridiplantae; phylum Streptophyta; class Magnoliopsida; order Arecales; family Arecaceae; genus Areca; species Areca catechu. The sequence goes on from CM038043.1 coordinate 26,380,794, forward strand.
TGACTATGTAGTTGGCATCAAGAAGGATATATAGGCAAGACACACATTCAACCCAAGGTGCAAGGTTGATTTGATAGTTAACAATCTTTATGAGTCATTTAATTACTATATATTGGAGGTAAGAGATAAACCAATATTGACATTGATAGAGTATATTAGAACATCACTTATGCAAAGGTTTCAAGTGAAGAGAGATGGATATAGGAGCATTTCATGGGAAATAATATCAAATGCATGTAAGATACTTGAAGAGGATAAAGCAAAATCAAATATGTATTTACCTACATATACTGGAAATCTAGTATGTCAAGTTAGTTGTTCAAATAAGATATTTTGTGTTGACCTAGATAAATAGTCTTGTGGGTGTAACAAATAGGAACTCACAAGAGTTCCTTGTAAACATGCAATTATTTTGATTTATGCCTCAAAAAACAATCCTGATATGTATATCAGCCATTATTATAAAAGAGGCATATTTAAAGGCTTGAGCCTATGATAATCCTGTTCCTAATAGGAACAATGGATAAAAACTACTTTTGGACCTCTTGATCCTCCAACTATGAAGAAGCAACCTGGAAGATCTAAAAAAAGTAGGTAGAGAGATCCTGAAGAGGAAAAAAGATAGGCTATAGTGAGAGTTAGATACCATTCAATGAGGTGCTCTAATTATTCCAATCCAAGCACAACTACATGACATGTAAGAAGCCAAGAAGACTAGACCTAAAAATTTGAAAGAACAAGAAGAAAAAAGACAGGAATGTAGATGTGAGTTAAAAAAACTATTATTGATTCTGGCCCCACATATATATTTTATATGTAATAGCTAAAATACTATAATGTGCCTAGTTATGGATGAAAGTATTAGTAATTCTGGCCATACATATATTAAAAATGGTACTAGATTTGGTATTGTATACAAGCGAGACCTAATCATATATTAATTTATGTTAGTTATTTTACAATAACTAATAAGTTTACCTTTTTATGTAAGAACCTGTGAGAGAAATGAGACATAAGTATTGGACCAAAAGGGGTGGTTAGATTAGGGGTGGCACTGCAACTAGTAGAGGCATCAATCCAAGTCAAGGCAGCAATTTATCAAATCAAGAAAGCCATGCACATGTTTATCAAACAAGACAATGAAATATTAGACATGGCCAAGGATTTTGAATGTTTGTTATTGTTATATATTGTTGTGATGTGATATTTTGGTGTTATGATGTAAATTTTAGTTTATGATACGTTCATGAATGTGATCCATCGATACACTTATGGTTATAACATTCATTTTTTTTGAAACTGATGGAATATTGTGAGTGTAACATTTTAGTTTAGAAATTGAATGTGATACAGTGTTTAATGTGATACATTGAATGTTAATGTGAATGCCATGCAATGCTTAATGTGAATGTCAATTTGATATAGGGGCTGATGTGAATATAATATAGTGATTGTGGACATGAAAATATTTTAATAGGGATTGATTGTTATGGAGCTAATTGTTTCACATGAAAATATTTGATATAAGGGATGATTATTTCATAAGGCCCAAGTTTCATTACCTAAAATTTTTTTTTGCTTTTAGTAGAAGTTGAAAGAATTATGCCCTAAAGGCCAATCGAAATGTTGTATTTCGATGGGATTTTCTTTTGTATCCCAAACCAGTGTATTGACATTATCAATTAATAAAGGTATTTTATTTTCATCATACGCTGTGTTTTATTAATTTTATTAAGATATGATGAACCCCATAGATTAGGGCTATGGTTCTAGGGTTATGATGAGATCATACCAGTGAGACCTAAAGCCTTAAAATCCTAATCTAGAATATTCCTGGTCGATGGGATATTGAGTAGGGGATCAGTATTTCCGGTAAGACCAGCACGTCCTATGTATGCTTGGTGAAGAGGGTGACCAATCTCACAGTCACTTGTGTTTGACACTAATACTAGGATGTGGATGCTCATTAGAGAATGAGTTCACTGAATGGATCCAGCTTGAGAACATCTAATGGAACCTTATCTATTTGTCAATAGATAGTTCTCATAATGGGAGTAGTGCATGTGGTCCTTTGACCTGAGACTACCATGGTACCTTGTATGCATGAATCCATACTTTGGTTCACACTCAATCATGACACTGAGTCATGCATGGGGTGATACTGGGTATGGTGGATTGCATATGGAGGTTGTGAGTAGGTCAAAAAGGAATCGATCAACCCTAGTAAGAGGGAAGCGCATCCAGATGATTTCAATCAAATGAAGATTCAAAAAATCTTTGATCAAAGTATGAACATTAGAAATAGTTTCTAATGGTTTATTAATGAATCATCATTATCATATTGAGCAAGGAATGAATATGAAATTGGATTTGACAAGTATCCATATCCATAGTCATATTCAGGGTGCAAGTAGATCGAAGGATTGAATTGCCCGGTAACTCACCACTGAAGGATATTTTGGTAAATCCACCAAAATTTCTCATCTTCCGGGTAGGCATGACACATTGCTAGACGTCAATCTTGTCTTGTAGGTTTTCATGAACAAATTTATTTAGTTTCATGAGTCAATTCGATGTGTGATTCGAATTGGACAATTAGGTGAGCCAATTTGACCTAATTAGGTCAATCGGGTTCGATCGGATCGAATCAGCTCAAACCTAAACCTACTGCTGGCTAGATGTGGAACCCAATGGGTCACACACAATAGAGACTTGGCCAAGAAAGTCATTCATGATTTAATTAGGGTCATAGGATCCTAATTGGTTAGCCGGATTACATACTAGCATATGTAGGATAACCAAATTCCTAACACAATTGGATTGGATCCGGTTGCTTGCTAATTGGGCTAACCTAATTATTGGAAACCTAAATTAGGTTGAGTCCTAAGTGAGGCTAGCCTAATTAGAGCTAAATATGATTTTAATTTGGATTTAAGGGCATTTTAGACGCCATACATGAAGAGTCCCAATGGCATGGGACTCTTGGTACCTAAATGATATCTTAACTTCAAAAGGGCACAGAATGAGCTATAGATCTCTGATTTGAATATAATTTATATGGTCAGAAAGGAAATTTTATGTTCTCTCCAATGACACCCATATTGCCTATATTTTGACTGGTCAACATTCTTTGAAATTTGCGTGGAAGAAGGATGGTGCGCAGTGTATGAAGAGTCGCAACTCTTCATGTGGCGAGCGGTTCTGATGGAGAGTCCTTCTGCTATCAGGACTCTTCATAATCTCCAATGTTTGGAGATTAAAGAGGTGCCTCTTGGCTTCCTAGGGACCGGTAATTGACATGTGGCAAGTGAGAATTCGTCTAGATAAAAGAAGGGATGTGAATAAGGCCTTCGGTGCATGAATGGGCTTATTAGATATGATTTTTCAAGCCAGATAACTTCTATTCGATCTTAGAAAATCATATCTGATAAGTTGATGGGAGGACATATCACACGCCCCTCTTATATCTATAAATAGGAGGCGGTGAAATGAGTCTGATAAATATAAGAATTCCACCGAAGTATTACTCTGAGTGTGTCTCTCTCCCTCCTTCTTTCTTTAAGACAAGACTTGTCTTATTAAGACAAGGTCTTTTCTAATAGGATAAGGCTTTGTTTTAGGACATAATCCTAAGGGATCCTAGAGGAGGGTTGTCCTAAAACCAAGAGTGGTTTAGGAGAGTGTCTTTAGTGCCCTACAGTAGGACAAGGTATCCTATAGTGATCAGTAGACCAAAGGCTGCCGAAAGAGTTCCACTTCTCCAAGCAACTTGAAGAAGGAGTTTTTCCTTGGTCCGAGTTTCGTGTAGATCACCGTTGGAGGGTGAACGTTTGGGTGCCTGGTGGAGAAGAATGCTGAATCAGGGTTTTCTTCATCGGATTGGATACTAGCGGTTTAGGTTGGTGCCTAAACTCTAGTTTATATTATATATGCATGTTTGTATGTTTTAATTCCTAGTAAGGAGGTCTTGGGTTAAGGGTTTGGTGGTGGTTTCATAATAAATTTTTGAAATCCATGCTTCCACCCTGGTCACCAAAACCCTTACAGAAGTATAACTTATCTTAAATACCATGTCATGGTATCAACCCTGAGTTCAATATTTATGGTTTCAAATCTTTGTTTGATGCACTTTAAGATGTGCTATTTGATAGTGTTATTGTCGAGACATTATAACCCCCATGCCCTCCATGTTTTACTCTTTGGTCATTACAAGTTTGCTAGGATTTAATGTCATCTACTATGACCCTTTTCTATGCTCCTCTATTTATATTTGTATGCAGTAGATTTTCTACACCCTTCTATGCAAACTTACTTATAAATTCATGACATTTCTGAGTACCTATTATCTAGACAGACCTTGGCACAATGGGATTACAACACAAGAGCTATTTATTTATATTTTATAGGGTTCTTTTTAAAAACAAGACATGGTAACCTAGGCATCTTATTTCACTTGTTGTTTTGACTTGTGGCAACAAATACTAATACATAGAGGGTGCCACATGGTGCTAAGCATAAATGCTGTTCCCTGTCAATATACATCATCAAGTCCTAATCATTTCTTTTGATTGGTTCAACCACTCAATGGACCATAGGCAATCTCTACCTCTGATGTAAATGAAAGTTGAGATCCTTCTATTTTAATCCTTGTGTTCAGCTAGGTATTTGGTAGTGTTCTTGTTATGCACTTTCTTTTTTAATTGAGTTGTTTTAAGCCTCTGTTCTTGTTTTGTAGATAGATCTATGTAAGCTTTTCTTAATGTATGGTGCTTTGGTCCTCCTACAAAAAAAAAAAAGGGCATGTACAGTAGTCAAATGTTGCACAATTCATTCTACTTCTTCCTTACTCTTTTCAGTGAATGCAGCAATGAGTTTGGTATTGGTGTCATGTCCAGCATTTTAGTTGATAAAAACTCTAATGTTCACATCAGTATTCCAAATTCTTGTTTATCATTTAACTTGCTTTTCTCATTAACTAATACCACACCATTCACTAATGTTCACAAAACATTTGAAGCACCATATATCATTTTAGCTTGCTTTTCTCATTAACTGATACCATACCATTCACTTATGTTCACAAAACATCTGAAGCACCAGGTTCTAGTTCATGTATAATATTTTTCGATGATAGTAACATGATCCTAATCTTAGGCTTTCCATAGATGTATTTTATCACCGTACAAGATTTACAAAGCTCCAATATTATTATTATACAAAATCTACAAAGCTCCAATCTTGTCATTATACAACAACTACAAAGCACTAATCTATTGTATTCACCAAAAATAGTATATATATGCTGAAACAATATTCTTATAAAACACATGATTTCAATTAAGCTAACATCAATCTAGTTAAAACACAACTAGAACATGGTTTAAAATAAAAATATGATTGGCATTATTATTTACAACTTTTACAACAAGCCAAATACATTGTAATAGTAATTAGAATTGACAGACAGGTACATTAGGCCTATAAGCTAGAAAATTCAAAATAAGTATGATCAAACGACAAATAATATTAAGTCTATTATATCTATCTCTATCTTCCCTTAACTTAGATTCTCTTTTTAGATCACCAAGCTACTTTTCCAGACCGTTCATATTCCACACTTTCTTTCTCAAACTGCAACTCTTGCTTATTAGCCTCCAACTTGTCAATTTTTTTTTGTAACTTGTGGATTACCTTGAATGCACATCTAGACCACTCTGGTTCTAACCATTGGAAGTAATTGCAATCTCCATCAAATTATGAAAATTATTTTAATTTCCATTATCCTTTCTATTGTAATAATAATCATATAAAACAAAGTCAAATAAAGCACAATCCTTACATTATAATTAGGGCATGCCTAAAACCTCCTACCAGATTTGTAGAGGTTTAAGATATTTTCACCATGACTAGAAGATGACAATGGCATGTCTTTGGGCTTCCACTAAAGTAGATACTTCTCCTTGTCAAACACCCAAAGTTGAAGAACTTATTCTCAATCATGAGAGTCATACAAAGAGTAGAGAGAGCAAGAGAGAGAATAAGAGAGAGAAAGAGAGCTGGAGATAAGAATATACAGAGTAAAAGAGATAAAAAAATACATTCCTTCATCAGACTTTTGATGGAAAAAATGGTGCCAAGTGAGTGTACATGCCAACTAATCATTTCCCATCTTCTAAAAAAAGATAAATAAATCCATATAAGTCACTAATAGCAAATAACTTACTATGTATGCACCACTGATAATATCAGACCTAATTTAGATGGCTAGAATTGGAGATTGCAACATTCTACAAAATGTGGGATTGAGATTACTGATATTAGAGATGTAGGGGGTTATTTTGCAACTTAGGATAAAATGCAAAGGGTTATTTATTTTTTACCCTAAAATTTAAGATACTATTTTCATGAATAAGTAAGTCATTTTAAGTCCCAATTTTATAGATGAAATTTATTAGACATATTTTTTTCTTATTTTATCATACATTATAAATAATAGATTCATGCAACTGTACATAGTTGTAATGATTGTAGTCATGGGATGATTTGATTAAAAGGTTTTAGAAGATCCTTAATTTATATTCATTTTATCTTTTAAAGAAAAATTTGATTTATAATCATTTTTTTAAAAAAAAAGCTCATGTTGTAGTTGTAAATAAAATAAACCAAATTTTTGTGTATACAAAGGAAAAATTTAGTCACTTACAAAATAAAAGACAATTCATTGAGCATATTTTTGATTTGTGTCCATATTCACCAATGATTTATTTAACCAATGTTGTCAAATCCAAGACCATTACATCCAACACATATATTTGATTGATTCCTGTTGGTGCCAAAATTCTTCGAGTGCCAGAAGGAGAGCTAGAATTGATGTTGGAGCAGTGGTATAAGTCAAGATCTTAGAGGTGATCCCTACAAAAAAGCCTCATCAGAGGTGGCCTTACCAGAGGTGTCCCGATGATGGCACTCCGATGCTCAACTCAATGTCGATACCAATAGTGTGAGGGGTGTGAGTCGGAGAGCTTGCATACCTCTAGAGAACTCATATGGAGTCCCTCTTAAAGATGGAGTGCCAAGGGCATTTTGAGTAGGACTAAGATCCTGTCTGATCTGGTAAAAGGCAATAGGGCCCTCCACGTGTTGCCAAGGCCTTTTGGCTAGCAAGGGGCATCTTGTCTCCTTAAATATATCCTTATCACTAGTCTGAGGTATGCCATGCTTCATTAAATGATGGCCCGAGCTATAGAGCATTTAAGCATGCCCATCGCTCTTGCTGGGATCCTGCAATGATTTGATAATTTCAGGACATGATGGAGAGCTCTGCCAGGTGGTGTACATGGCGATGATGAGTATTAGAGTGCTAGGTTTTGGGGGCTTAGAGTAGATGTATCACTAAAGCCATATCGGCCAAAGTAATCTTGGTGCAGCCTAGACATCATAGCCATCTTGGTGCATCCTAGCCATGCTAAGGGGATTGTTGCTAAGAGCTTTTTGATTGATGCACACCCAAGGGCTTTTGGCCGAGTACTTTAGGGGTGATCGGGGGTCTCGTTGATACCTTCCAAGTATACGTGTTGACTGCTGTCGATACTTGCCCAAGGACTGTTGGCTATGTGCCTTAGGGATGGTCGATGGGGCTTGCTGATACCTTTTAGGCATAGAAATCAATCTTTATCGATACTCACCCAAGGGCTGTTGGTCGAGTACCTTAAGGGTGGTTGACGGAGCTCGTTGATACATTCTACGCACAGGAGTTGACCGCTATCAATATTCACCCAAGGGCTAATGGCCGAGTGCCTTAAGGGCGATCGGCGAGGCTTATTGATACCTTCCAGGCATAGGAGTTGACCGCTATCAATACTCAACCAAGGACTATTGGTAGAATGCCTTAGAGGTGGTTGGCAAGACCAAGGCAAATAGGAAGATGGTGAGGGCTGATTTGGAGTTAGAGAGGCAGAGAAGAGACGAGAAGGCAGTGGGGGCGAAGGAAAAGCTAAGGCAAGAGGTGGAGGCCACCAAAGAGAAATACAAAGCCTCCACATACTTTATGGCTGACATGGCCCATGTGGTGGAGGACTTTTGAGCATCGAAGAAATTTTTTGACACTTGTGTTGCCTTTAATCATGGAGCCTTCATAGAGGGCCATAAACTGGAAATGCTTGAGTGCCAAAACTAGGTTGCCGAGCATCATCAGAGGCTAGATCTCCTCTTTTTGGATGAAGAGGAATATGAAGAGGAGCCCTCCGATAGAGTCACCGCTCCAAATGTCTTAGTTGAGATCGCACCCATTCTAGCATCCCAAGCAACCCTTGCCAAGGCTATTACCGATCCTGTTACTATCAAGACTATTGCTGCCTAGCCCCCAACCATGGCTAAAGCTGCTCCATCCAACCTTGTAACTATGGATGAGCCACCTACCATCACTAATCTCAAGGAGGTTGGGAATTGATCTTTTGTAATTTTTGTTTTTTCTTTTCCCATACTATTGTAGACTCTGGATCATTTTTGTAACGAGAGCTTTATGATTTAATGAAATGAATTTTTTCTCAATCTTGTGTCATTTACTTTGACTGTAACCTCACTTAGGATGCTGAGCTATCATCAAAAGTGCCTATGCTTGCCAAATGCATTCACAAGGCTATTGATATCAATGCTTATATCCTAAAGCAGGAGATCAAGGCCAAGGCTATAAAAAAGAAAGCTATCGATTGCAAAATGCAATAGCTAAGGTACAAGGGCACTAAGTAGGGTGTGTAAAGAAGTTAATCACTTTTGCTCAAAGTGTACCCATATATTCATGAGAAGACTGAGTTAAAGAATAAACTGAAAGATTTATTGGAGAAGGCCTCTTAAGTAGCTTAGGACATGGCCATCAAGGTGGCTCAAGCATGGCATCAGCTTTTATCTGCCCATGAAGAGATCACTAGTTTAGAATCACTGCTTGCTTCTAGGGAAGCATGATGGGAGATCATAGCTTGGTTGGTAGAACTCCAGGATGAATTGAATCGAGCATAGAAGGAGATTGCCAAGCTTGAGCAATCGACAAAAGATAAGGAACCAATCCTAAACCTAGAAGTCAGGGGATTGCCATTAGCCATTGCCCCTCTATTGATTAAACCACATCAAACGAGCTTGCAAATGCTACCAGCGATTGGCCATTGATGATCACTTCTGGATTTAGTCCAGGGTAGCTAGCCATGGTGGCCCACTATCGGGGTCAATGGCCTCTGAGGGAGAGACATCATGGGCCAGATGTAAGTGCTATAGTAAGCTCTGATACTAAGTTGAGATGATGGTCAACGGCTATGCACAGGCCTAGCCATCGGTCTAGGTCATGGAGCCACTATCAATCAAGCTAGCGATCTCACTCACAAAGTCATCCTAAGCCACGCTAATGATCACACTCAAAGGAGGACCTCCGACTAAAGAGATCTGAGAGACATGGAAAGCAAATACTCAAGGGGAATGATGTTTGACTAGGGTTGCTAATTTGGGTTCTCCAATTATCAAGCTCTAGTGCATGTCCTTTATCCAAGACTTAATCTTAGTCGCTTGCCCCCTTCTTGAATGGACTGGGCAAGTTCATCATGCGACTTGGGGCAGATCCGAGCTCGCATTCAGACACAATGCCCAACATCCCCTATTGAGCAAAGGCACCTTAGGCAAAAAGTTCTCTAAGGGCCTCGGTAACCACAAAGGGCCCACTGCTTGTTGTGAAGGTGCCTATAAGGCTTAATGATGAAAAAGTCTAGTCATTCAAGATAAGGCCCGGAGCAGTTTCGATGACCAGGGGCCACCTAGAATTGTTATTACTGATCCTGAGTCCAAGGAGAATTATCCCTCTGATAGGAATTTCATTTTTTGCTCCTTGTATCTTGCAACTTTCCTTATGTAGCCCTTGGATATTTTGTTAAAAATAATCAAATTTTTATCTTTTCCAGCTCACATTTGGATCGATCATTGGTTTTTTTATTAGAGATGTCTGGGCTTGAGTCATTGGAAGGTAGCTAGGTTCTCAATCATTGATTGCATTTCAGGACTTCGATCGATCGAGGAATGATTTCTTGGGATCGAGGGCATCAATTGCCCCTTGCTTTGATGCGGGATGAAAATGGAACTTTAACTATGAAATCAATAATCTAAAAATGAGCAATGATTCTACCACATATCAGCAAGATTCATGCCTAGAGAGCAAATGAATTCAAAGAAAGAGACTACTAGTAAGTTGTTACCCGCAATGTAGGTTCATTCATTTGAAAGTAAATGGACCTAATGGCTGAGAAACCATTCTAACTAGGACATGAACTTTCAAACAATCAAACCTAAGAGTCTAGGAGGGGTTCTCTTACCAACAATAAGCTCTCACACTTTTGGTGGTGGTTTAGTTTCAGCACTCCAAGGACTAGCGGTTGGATTTGAAGACTATCACTCCTTGGATGGAAAGGCTCCTAACGTAGATGGTTCTGAAGCAAAAAAAATCTCATCTTCAGCTCGAGATCATGGAGGATCCTGCAATGGAGAGCATTAGTGGCCGTGGGAGGTTTGAAAGGAAAAGGGAATTGAGAAAAAAAATTGAAAGGAGGGGAAGAAGGATAGTGGTTAGCATTTTCTTGGAACTATGTTGAATAGATTGAGCCTCATGCCCTCTCTCTCATGGAGTGTCAATGAAACAAAAGCAATGGAAGAAGAAGGAAGCTTTCATTCATTCATCCATTAGCTTGATTACAAGAGGGTTAGGGGTATTTATAGACTTCCTTAGCCTTTTCAAATTTGAATTACAAGCTTAAAGAGTGGAGTGATAAGTTGGATTACTGTTGACTCCACTAATTGATTTTGATGATAAGCAAAATAGTTAAGTATAAATTGAGGACTAATGATTTGCTTTAAGTGTGTTTTCATTGAAAGGATGCTCACAAAATTTGAAGAAGCCCAATTATGTTAAAGAACCAAGTTTGAATGATAAGATTGCACAAAAGAAGACTTGGACACTCAAGAGATGGTTAAATGGATGTGAAAGCCAAATGGAAACTTGTTCCAGCTCAAAATCAGTATCTTTTATGATTTTTTAGAGATGTGTCGACTCAAGGTGTCGACGCATGACATGAAGTGTCGACACATGAAGATGAGGTGTCGACTCAGGCCGGTACGCTACAAAGTTTCAAATGGTACAAATCAAGGGTCAATACATGGATCTTATGTGTCGACTCAAAGTGTCAAAACATGGATCAACACATCACCTGAGACTTTCAAGCCACAGAATTTGCAGAAGGTGAAGGAATAGTTGAAGTGTCGACACATGGATGCAAGGTGTCGACTCAACTAAGAATGTGTCGACTCAACTGAGATTTCCAAAGAATCTGAATAGACCATTTTGAACTAAGTGTCGACTCAAGAAGAACATGTGTCGACCTTTTGTGTCGACTCAACTGAGGAAGTGTCGACACATCGAGTTCTAGCAACAGTAATGGCTAGTTTTTTCAAATATAGAACTCATCCCAAATGCCCCTAACGGCTAGTTTTTCAAGTGTAATGGCTAGATTTTGGTTTTAAGACCTTGGGAGGGTATTTATATGATTCAAATCAAATCAAAACAAAAAGAATATTGAATACCATTAAGAGTTTGAAGAGAAAAGAAGAGAGAAGAGCCATAACTTTTATTCATTCAAGTTTCAACCACTCTCAAGCTAAAGGAAGCCTCCAAGCATTCAAAGCCATTAAGAGCATTGAAGATCATTCATACTTGGGCATTCAAAAGGCTTCAACAAGAGCAAAGTAGCACTACATCGAGCTACATTAACTTATTTGCATTTCTTTTGAAAGCTTACATTGGTTCTTTGTTTCTAAACTTCATATCTTATAAGGGTTCTTGGTTAGCCTATTGCAAAACCAAGGGAGGTTATTGGTAAGCCTTGAAAAATCAATTAGGTTGGTGGTTAGCCCGTAAAACCACTAAGGTTCTTGGTTAGCCCGGAAAACCAAGGAAGGTTGTTGGTTAGCCTTGTGAAAACTAATTAGGTTCTTGGTTAGCCCATAAAACCAAGTGAGGTTTGACTTGTGAACCTTATGAAAACAAGTCGGGTTTTGATTAGTGAGCCCAGAAAACTAATCGGCTGTTATCTTATGATTATAGTGAATTCTCAAGGGGATCTCGGGGAGTGGATTAGATGCATTGTTGGCACCGAACCACTATAGCTTGTGGTATTTGTGTTTGCTTGATCTCTCCTTCCTTGCTCTTTATATTTTTGCTTATTGCTTTTAATTTTCGCTGCACTATTACTTTAGATTATTGCTTTCAAATCATAGTACCTTGTTTAATTGAATTGCATATCTTGTTTTGAAAAGTTTGTAGCTTATGATAGTAAGCTTAGCTTTAAATTTTTAGAGACCCAATTCACCCCCCCTCTTAGGTTGCTTACTGGACAACAAGTGATATCAGAGCCCTGTTCTCAGTGTATAGGCTTTACCTTCTTGAGTAAAGATCTATGGCAGCCCCAATAGGTACTAGCGTAGTTGAGGGATAAGCCTCAAATAGACCTCCATTTTTTAATGGAGCAAATTACACTTATTGAAAAACTAGGATAAGAATTTATATGCATTCTATAGATTACAAATTATGGAGAGTAGTTGATAAGGATCCTCATATTCCTTCGGTGGTGGTTAATGGTGTTTCCATCCCAAAACTTGAAGAGGATTGGGATGAAAATGGCATTAAACAATCCGAGATCAATGCTAAGGTTTTGAATCTCCTTTATTATGCATTAGATCCTAGTAAATTTAATAGGATATCTACATGCATGTCCTCCAAAGAAATATGGGACACACTTGAAGTTACCTATGAGGGTACCGATCAAGTGAAGAACACTAAGGTCAATATGTTAGTGCACACATATGAGATGTTCCGGATGGAACCAAATGAATCTATCACTGATATGATACACATTTCATAAATATTGTAAATGCTATGAGAAATCTTGGTAAAGTCATATCTAATGCTGATCTTATGAATAAAATTCTTAGATTACTTCCAACATCGTGGGATCCAAAGGTGACAGCAATTCAAGAAGCAAAAGATGTGGACAAGCTACCTCTTGAGCAACTAGTGGGATTGCTCATGACTTATGAGCTTAACTTGAAATAGAAATCTATGGACCTTGATAAGAAGAAAAAGGGAATTGCTTTCAAGTCAAATATTCAAGAAGAATCCTCAATTGATGAGTCTAAAAATGAAGAAGAAGAAGAAGGTGAAGAAGCCCTCCTTGTAAGAAAGTTTAGAAGATTTATGAAGAGGAGGAAGTTTTCCTACAAGAAGAAATATCAATCCAAAGATAAAGGTAACGAAAAATAGAAAGAGAAAGAAAAGGAAGAGGAGAAGGAAATAACTACTTGCTTCGAGTGCAAGAAGCCCGGGCACTACAAATTTGATTGTCCTCTCCTCAAGAAATCAAGAAAGAAACTAAGGAAGAAAGTAATGATGGCCACTTGGAATGACAGTGAAGACTCCAGTTCAAAAGAAGAGTAGACTGAAATTGCAAATCTCTGCTTCATGACACATCAGGACAATGAAGAGGTATGTTCTGACTCTGAAATTGATTTTACTTTCAATGAACTTAGAAATGCTTTTGAAGAGCTTATGCATGATTATAAAATAGTTTTATCAAAAAATAAAAAATTGAAAAAGCATGCAAATAGTTTCTCCTTAGAAAATAATTCTTTACTTAATGATGTTAGTCCTTTGAAAACTAAACTAGATGTTTTGGAAAAGAAAAATAATGCTTTGGCTATGAAAAATGAAGTTTTAAAAAGACCTAAAAATGTTGTTTCTAACAATGATCTTTTAAAGAAAAACAAGAATTTAGAACTTGAAAATGATAAGTACAAAAATGAACTTGAAAAAATCAAACCTTTTGTTGGAAAATTTACTTATAGCTCAGAAAAGTTGAATTTGCTTTTAAACAATCAAAGAGCAATTTTTAATAAGGTAGGTTTAGGATATAAACCACTGAAATAACAAAAGTATTTCAAAAAAAATTTTGTGCCTGCATCGTCTAGTATTACTTGCTTTACTTGCAAAAAATTAGGACATAAATCATATCAACACAATTTTAGAAAAATCATGTCTTTTGGTAAAGTGTGGGTTCCAAAAGGAACCATTTTGAATGCTAACCCTGAAGGACCGAAGTTGGCTTAGGTACCTAAAAACAAAGCTTGATCTTACTACAGGTGTGTCTTGCAACCAAGGAAAACAAACGAGTTTGGTATCTTGACAGTGGTTGCTCAAGGCACATGACTGAAGATGTGAAGCAATTCACTTCTCTTGAAGCTTTGAATGGAGGGAGTGTGACCTTCGGTGACAATGGTAAAGAAAAAGTCATTGGTATTGGTAAGGTTCACATAACTCCTTCTAATTGTATTAGTAATATACTTTTAGTAGATGGCTTAAAGAATAATCTTTTAAGCATTAGTCAGTTTTGCAATAAAAGTTTTCAGGTAGTTTTCAAATCATCATATTGCATGATTTCTAGTCCGGATTTAAATGGAGTACAATTCATTGGAAAAAGGCATGGAAATACTTATTTGGTAGACCTAGATGATCTATCTTTGCCTAATGAAGAATGCCTTGTTGCAATGAATTCTACTAAGGAAGAGACTAGTTGGTTATGGCATAGAAGATTAGGGCATGCTAGTATGTATCTCATTTCAAAACTTAGTAAAAAGAATTTAGTTAGAGATTTACCTAAAATTTGTTTTGAAAAAGATAGAATTTGACAAGCATGTCAATTTGGTAAGCAAGTCAAAACTTCTTTTAAATCAAAAGGATTTGTAACTACTAGTAGATCACTTGAACTACTTCATATGGATCTCTTTGGACCAACTAGAACATCAAGTCTAGGAGGCAAGAGATATGGATTAGTCATTGTGGATGATTTTTCGAGATTTACTTGAGTTTTCTTTTTAGCACAAAAAGATGAATCATTTTCTTTATTCGTAAAGTTTTATAGAAAAGTTTCAAATAAAAAGGTGTTTTAGTTATTTGTATTCGTAGTGATCACGGAACTGAATTTGAAAATCAAGATTTTGAAAACTTTTGCAATGAAAAAGGTATTGAATACAATTTTTCTATACCTAGGACACTTCAGCAGAA
The DNA here is from genome assembly GCA_021397845.1 of Areca catechu. Taxonomy (NCBI): domain Eukaryota; kingdom Viridiplantae; phylum Streptophyta; class Magnoliopsida; order Arecales; family Arecaceae; genus Areca; species Areca catechu. Next base: position 26,395,936 of record CM038043.1, read on the forward strand.
TGAGATGGTAGAAAGGAAAAATCATACTTTAGAAGAAATGGCACGAACTATGCTTTGTGAAAATAATTTGCCAACGTTTTTTTGGGCTGAAGCTATTAATACAACCTGTTATGTTTTAAATCGAGTTTTAATTCATCCTATTTTACAGAAAACTCCATATAAGCTTTGGAACCAAAGAAAATTGACTTTGAAATATTTTCGTGTTTTTGGTTGTAAGTGTTTTGTTTTAAACAATGGAAAGGATCATCTTGGAAAGTTTGATGCCAAGTCTGATGAAGGTATCTTCTTAGAATACTCTACATCAAGCAAGGCATATAGAATATTTAATAAATGAACTTTGGTTGTAGAAGAGTCAATACATATTGTATTTGAAGAATCTACTAAAAAAGAGGATACATCTGATGAATGTGTGATGCAGAATGGAAGCTCTGATACCAAAAATGATGCAGAACAAAGAACAAAGAAGCATATGCGGAAGTAAATTTAAGATTAATTCTTTTTTTTTTTTTATATTTCAGAAATTGGCTTCGACTTAAAGTAAAGTTAAACTAAGTTGATGGAAACTAGGTAAGGATTGAAAGCACAGTTTAGAAGAAACTAAATTATCAGAGTAGTTCAGAAGTAACGGATCGCTGGGGGGTTGAGAAACTCCCAGACCTAGGGTTTCGCTCTGAACTTTCAACAGAACAGGAATAGAGAGGAGAGATGGTTTACTAACCAGACAGTGATCTTCTCAGGATTTTGGTGGAAGAACTCTCTCGAGCAGATTGTGGGATCCTCGGAGTCGGCTATCTTCGCAATGGATCCTCCAATACTGGTCTTGTGGTTTGGTCGGCTTCTCCTGGACTCAAGATCTGGGAAAGAAGAGGAACAAGTGATGGATTTCAGATACTCAAGAAAAGATTTACCAGGTTGAAGAACTTGAAAGCTGAAGTTGCTGAAATCAGGATTCTCCTGGAGGCCAATCTGACTTTCTCTTAGAATTGCTGTAGATCGGAAGTATCTGGACTGGAGCTGGATGCTGGTGGCCGGCCTGGACTTGGAGAGGATGGCCGTGAGAAGTGGAATAGACTAGGGCTTGGTGGAAAGAGAAGGGTGATGGCGGCTAGGGTTTGGGAGTGGAGTGGCTAACCTAGGGTTTGGGTTTTGGAGATCTCACACCTCCTCAAGGTTCCAGAGGAACCCGGATTTACTCCCTCACGGAGCTCAACACCTGGATGCAAGTGCGGAAGAGAGAAAACACAAAGTTTGCTCACAAAAAAATTTGGTTTCATTCATCTGATTGATTTAAACTTACAAGAGGGGTTTAATTTATAAGGCTTTACAAGGGAGTAGGGTTTTACATCTTTCCATGTGGGACTAAAGGAGGGGATCTACAAATCAGGAAAAATCATACACATATGGTCGGCCAAAGTACCAAAATAAATTTGATTTGGGTTATAAAAGGCAGGTAGATGGCGCCTCCTTGTATGGATCTTCAAGAGAATTTTTTTTCCTTCCATGGATCAACTCTTTTGGACTCCTCCTTTTCTTCCTCCCTAAGTCAAGGTCCTTCCCATCTTTGTTTTGGATTTTTTTGGCAGGTAGTGGGGGTGTCTCCTAGTATCTCTCCATGAATCAAGGATTTTCCCTTCATGGTTTGGCTCTTTTGGACACCTCCTAGTCTTGCTCCACAAGTTTAGGCTTCTTCCTTTTATGGCTTTGGCACTTTAGGAAACTTTTGGGTGCCTCCTTGATTTTCTCCCCAAGACATGCTCTCTTCCCTTTTATAACTTGGGTTTTTATGGAACATTGTGGGGCACCTCCTTGATCCTCTCTTCAAGAAAAATTCTTGCCATCCTGGCTTGGGTTTATCTGGAAAGAAGTTGGCTCCTCCTTGGATTGAGGTATCTTGATGGATTTCTCCCCCAAGTGGTGCATGAAAGAAGGGACCTGCTTTCTTGTGGTGTGGGGACCAAGGCACACTGGATGGAGATGTGGCGCATCCTGGACTCTGGCATGTGGTTGGGAGTGTGGCACCCACTTGCTTGGTCCTGGGAGAAAATGTGGCACCTTGGAGAAGACCTAGACCACTACTAGGACTTGTATTGAGTCAACATGACTCAACAAAATTTAAATTATAGGGAAATACAGACTCAAACTAAAATTGAGTTGACCAAGTCAACCCTTATTACAAAACCAGAAAATCCTAATTCTTCGGGCAATGTCAATCAGAGATCCAGATGGAGCCCTGAAGTCTTCTTCTGAGTCTGGTGCCCGCACCAATGTGCAGGTGCTGACAAACTTCAGAAGCTGACACTGAATGATCAAGTTCAACCAAGTGAAGAAGAACAAGACAAGGATGAGAAAGAAGATGACACTTTAAAGCATCAAGATCTACCTAAGGAGTGGAGGTATGCTCATGGACACCCTAAGGAATTAATCTTAGGTGATCCATCGAAAGGGGTAAGAACTCGAGCTTCTATTAGAAATGAATGTGATTGCATAGCTTTTGTATCTCAAGTAGAACCTAAATGTTTTGAAGAAGCTGAAAAAGACTCTAATTGGATCAATGCTATGCAAGAAAAATTAATCCAATTTGATAGAAATAATGTTTGGATACTTGTAGAAAGACCATCTAATGTTTCAATTATTGGCACTAAATGGGTATTTAGGAATAAATTAGATGAAAATGGTATTGTTATTAGAAATAAAGCTAGGCTAGTTGCTAAAGGCTATAATCAGGAGGAAGAGATTGACTTTGATGAAACTTTTGCTCCTGTTGCTAGACTTGAAGCAATTAGACTGCTATTAGCATTTACTTGTTTTATGAATTTCAAGTTATTTCAAATGGATGTTAAAAGTGCTTTCTTAAATGGTTTTATATCTAAAAGGTTTTTGTTGAACAACCACCTGGATTTGAAAATCATGCACATCCTGATCATGTTTTCAAATTATACAAAGCACTTTATGGATTGAAGCAAGCACCTAGAGCATGGTATGAAAGGTTAAGCAAATTTCTTATTGAAAATGAATTTTCTAGAGAAAATGTTGACAAAACTCTATTTTTGAAAAAGAAAGATAATGATTTATTAGTAGTACAAATATATGTTGATGATATTATCTTCGGTGCTACTAATGAAATTCTTTGTCAAAAGTTTGCTAAGCTTATGCAGGGTAAGTTCGAGATGAGTATGATGGGTGAACTTAATTTCTTTCTCGGACTCCAGATCAAGCAAACTTCAAATGGTATCTTCATCAACCAAGCTAAGTACACAAGAGAAATTATCAAAAACTTTGGGATGGAAACTACTAAACCAATAGGTACACCTATGAGCCCCTCCTGTAAACTTGATAAAGATGAACATGGTAAATCTCTAGATCAGAAGTTATACAGAGGCATGATAGGCTCCTTATTATATTTGACTGCTAGTAGACCAGATATAATGTTCAATGTTTGCATGTATGCTAGATATTAGTCTGAACCTAAGGAATCACATCTTATGGCTGTTAAGCGCATTATTAGATATCTGTCTGGTACTATTAGTATTGTTTGTGGTATTATAGAAATTCTTTTGCTGAATTGATTGGATATTCTGATGCAGACTTTGCTGGTTGTAGATTAGACAGAAAGAGTACTGGTGAAACTTGCCAATTTCTTGGGGTTAACTTAATCTCATGGTTTAGCAAGAAACAAACTTCGGTTGCACTATCCATAGCTGAGGCTGAGTATAATACAGCAAGAAGTTGTTGTGCTCAAATCTTGTGGATTAAGTATCAACTTGAAGACTTTGGAATCAAGTTGGCTAGTACTCCCATTAAGTGTGATAATACCAGTGCTATTTGCTTGACTAAAAATCCTGTTCAACATTCTATGAGTAAGCACATTGAAATTAGGCATCATTTTATTAGAGATCATGTAGAAAACAATGATATTTTGCTTGAATTTATTTGTACTGAATTTCAATTAGCAGATATTTTGACTAAACCTCTTCTAGAAGATCAATTCTGTATGATTAGAAGAGAGCTCGGGATCATCAATCCGTTTGATTAAGTTTTTCCCTTATTTTGACTCAAATTAGATCAATTCAACCTTATTTATGATAAATCTTGATTAATCATTGTTAATTTGACTCCAAATACATGTTATCTCAATTGATTTTGATCCATCTGTGAAATTCCTAATTTTTCAGTTTTTAAGTCGATGTGTCGACACATCATGAGTCGACACCAAAATGTATCGACACATGCGTGAGTCGACACATGACCGACGGCAAACTGAGATTTAAGGGGTTTCCAAATCATTTTTCTCCCAAATTTCATTCTCCTTCGAGCCGACACACTGATTCAAGGTACCCATACTGTTCATCTTGTCATTTTCTTGCTTTTACCCGCCATTTTCTTGGATTTGAAGGTTCGGTGGCCATTTTTGTTGGATTTCTATCTAGGTTTTAGCTCTTAAACCCTAGAAACCCTCTTTTTCCACCAAAAACCTTGCCCAAACTTTGATTCTTGATAATGGGTCCTCATAAACAAGTCGTTCGCTGACCTCGCTAGTCACAGCATGAAGAAGAGCGAAGAACGAAGGCCCGACACGAGTCTAGAGCTCCGGATCTACCTACACAACCCCTATTTTCCCCTTCTAGCCGGATGAGCTCCAAGATAGTAGTTGGAGGACGCCAAGTGGACTTTTCCTTCTTAGACCAGCATCATTTTTGGATAGGAGAGTGGATCCGACATGCTGGGTTGGTTACTTTTTGTTCACTCAGCGAGAGACACTATCCCGGGTTGATGAGAGAGTTCTACGGATCACTTGCCCGCGGATCAGATGGTTGGGTTGCATAGGTTAGAGGATGGGATATCCCCATCACTTCAGAGACTCTGAGTAGAGTATGGGATATACCCATGACTGGATCAGTTATTGACAGCCTGATGGATCGAGTTAGTGGTCTCCAGTACATTTTTGAGTTCGATATCTTACTAGAGGGAGCCACTATTCCAGCTTTGAGGTTGTCTACGGAGATGAGACTGCTACATCATATAGTTACCCAGATTCTTCTGCAGAAGAGTGGTCGCTTTGATTATATCATCGAGCGGGAGTTGCTGGTGATGGTCTCACTGATTTAGCGCATGCTGATATGTCTACCTGTTCTGATGGTTCATCAGATTACTGAGGCATCATCTAGCTAGTGGCTCTGCTTACCGTATGGCATGAGATTGACAGTACTATTTTGGGAGTATGGAATCAGCTTTCAGGATGAGCCCTATCGTACTTTGATCCATACTGATGTATATGACATCAGGTCACTACATCACATGGGTTATCATTTAGTTTGAGGCCAGTAGACATGGAGGATATCAGGATAGGCAGAGGATAGAGCTGATATTGATGAGGACATAGCAGAGGAGGAGCAGATTCTTTCAGGTGAGGCTGGACTTAGCGAGACTCAGCCTGAGACGGTAGCACAGCCAGCTTAGTCTGATCCTTCTACATTTGCACAGCCTCAGCTAGTGCAGATGGAGACTCCTGTCACTTCAGATAATCTAGAGGACAGAGTCAGATGCATAGAGATCGATGTATTCATCATGAGGCAACGTCTAGACATTTTTATTGCTGAGACGAGAGAGAGCCATATTGGTCTTAGTGATGGCATTTTGGCTATTCTCTTAGCACTGTCCAGATCTTCGACGAGTGCTCCTGCTACAGACACTGCTCCTGCATCTGTTCATGTACCTGCTCCTGCACCAGCTGATGACATTGTGGATCTTGATACTGGTGTTCAGACTATTGTTGGAGATGAAGATGGAGATACTGTTATTGAAGATATTGATAGAGATGAGGAGATTGACTTAGACTGGTTTGATATTGCTTATTACGTCAGAGCCAGTTGCGGAGGTGATGGATGACGTGCCTGCGAGCCCTGTTGTTGACCCATCCTTCTCACCTATCCCGATTCCTGATCCAACCTCTCCTTCTAGATCGGTTGATCACACTCCAGTTCCAGTTCCTATTCCTATTCTTAGTCCTGTTATTGATATACCTGTTATTGATTTACCTACTGTTGATTCTCTTGACATTCATACACCTATCATTGAGACACCCTCTATTGATACATCTATTGTAGATACACTGATACTTTCTACAACTGACACTATTGTTCTTGATACGCCTGTATCATCAGCTGTTACACCTACTTTTGATAGTCCTACCCTTCATACTTCATCAGTCACTCGAGAGCTTGGATTTTATACACCTGGCTTTCAGTATCTCGATTCAGGCCCTACTTTTGATCCTACACCTGCTCCAGCTGTTGCTGAGTTGATTGATCCGATCATTTCAGTTCCTACGGAGGACGTAGCTCCTATTTCTACTGCTTCAGTCAGAGGTCGGACCTATATTCGTCACAGAGGACATGGACGCTGTACCCCTCCTCAGCCGACCAGGGCCAGACTTCAAGATCTTCGATCACGATGGCCTAGAGCTCGTTCTTTCATTGATACAGGACCGATCGAGATCGGTTCATCTTCTGATGAGTCGATGGATGAGGATTAGGACTTATTTTATATTTTTTTAGGATTTTTATGTACTTCTAGATAATTTACTTTTATGCTTATATGTACTTTTACCTTTGTTGTGTACTTGATGTACAAGTTCTTGGCATATATGAAACACTTTTTGATTCCTCTTATCTTTGTGTTTGATGAGATTGAATATTATATCTTGAATTTCTCTTATAATTCTATGTCTTCACTCTTTATTGAATGTATTTCCTAAAGAAAAAGAGCGAGTAGTTTCGAAATTGAATTTATAAACTCTATGATATATCTTGTATTTATTTTCTTACCTTTTTAATGATTACAAAAACGGGGATTAATTTAGTGAGATTTAAGTATAAATGTGTTTACTTCTACAAACTAAAGGGGGAGTAACTTTTAATTTTGAGTATTTTTGAAAAACCTGAAAATCATTTACAAAATTTCTTAAGAAGGGGAGCTTTACTTTATTCTCAAATTCAAAGTGAGTTTAATTCTTGAAACCCCTCTTTCAATGTTTTGAAAAGATTCTTACAAATGTTGTTATGAATCATTGATTCAGGGAGAGCATTGTTAATCGCTGGAATTTTCATTATAGAGTATCATGATACATGTTCTCAGTGCATTTAAATAAATATCAAGCTCAAAGTTCTGACAAAGTTCCGATACTCTCTATCTTTTAACAGGCTCAAATACTATTACTTGCATTTTGAATGATCATATCTTTAGTGCGAGTAATGTTGATTTACTTAATGCTTTCAATATTGTGCACCTTGTTAAATTCTCTTAAAGCTTTACTTGTAAAGTAATTTATACTTAAAGATTTTGTCATCATCAAAAAGGGGGAGAATGTTGACTCCACTAATTGATTTTGATGATAAGCAAAACAGTTAAGTATAAATTGAGGACTAATGATTTACTTTAAGTGTGTTTTCATTGAAAGGATGCTCACAAAATTTGAAGAAGCCCAATTATGTTAAAGAACCAAGTTTGAATGATAAGATTGCACAAAACAAGACTTGGATACTCAAGAGATGGTTGAATGGATATGAAAGCCAAATGGAAACTTGTTCCAGCTCAAAATCAGCATCTTCTATGATTTTTCAGAGATGTGTCGACTCAAGGTGTCGACACATGACATAAAGTGTCGACACATGAAGATGAGGTGTCGACTCAAGCTGGTACGCTACAAAGTTTTAAATGGCACAGATCAAGTGTCATCACATGGACCTTATGTGTCGACTCAAAGTGTCAACACATGGATCAACACATCGCCTGAGACTTTCAAGCCACAAAACTTGCAGAAGGTGAAGGAACAGTTGAAGTGTCGATACATGGATGCAAGGTGTCGACTCAAGGTATCGACTCAACTGAGAATGTGTCGACTCAATTGAGATTTCCATAGAATCTGAATGGACCATTTTGAACTAAGTGTCGACTCAATAAAAACATGTGTCGACCTTATGTGTCAACTCAACTAAGGAAGTGTCGACATATGGAGTTCTAGCAACAGTAACGGTTAGTTTTTTCAAACGCAGAACTCATCCCAAATGCCCCCAATGGCTATTTTTTCAAGTATAATGGCTAGATTTCGGTTTTAAGGCCTTGGGAGGGTATTTATATGGTTCAAATCAAAACAAAACAAAAAGAATATTGAATACCATTAAGAGTTTGAAGAGAAAAGAAGAGAGAAGAGCCATAACTCCTATTCATTCAAGTTTCAACCACTTTCAAGCTAAAGGAAGCCTCCAAGCATTAAAAGCCATCAAGAGTATTGAAGATCATTCATACTTGGACATTCAAAAGGCTTCAACAAGAGCAAAGCAGCACTATATCGAGCCACATCGACTTATTTGCTTTTCTTTTGAAAGCTTACATTGGTTCTTTGTTTCTAAACTTTATATCTTGTAAGGGTTCTTGGTTAGCCTATTACAAAACCAAGGGAGGTTATTGGTAAGCCTTGGAAAACCAATTAGGTTGGTGGTTAGCTCGCAAAACTACTAAGGTTCTTGGTTAGCCCAGAAAACCAAGGGAGGTTGTTGGCTAGCCTTGTGAAAATCAATTAGGTTCTTGGTTAGCCCGTAAAACTAAGTGAGGTTTGACTTGTGAACCATGTGAAAATAAGTCGGGTTTTGATTAGTGAGCCCGGAAAACTAATCGACTGTAATCTTGTTATTATAATGAATTCCCAAGGGGATCTTGGGGAGTGGATGTAGGTGCATTGTTGGCATCGAACCACTATAGCTTGTGGTGTTTGTGATTGCTTGATCTCTCCCTCCTTGCTCTTTATATTTTTGCTCATTTCTTTTAATTTCTGCTACATTATTACTTTAGAGCATTGCATTCAAATCATAGTACCTTGTTCAATTGAATTGCATATCTTGTTTTGAAAAGTTTGTAGCTTGTGATATTAAGCTTTGCTTTAAATTTTTAGAGGCCCAATTCACCCCCCCTCTTGGGTTGCTTACTGGGCAACAATTACATACATGAAGAATGGAGAAATAAGTGGGGTGTCCAACTTGTTTTCAAATTTGAATTCTTGGGCACACAAATTAAGGTGATGTGGCATGCGAGGTGAAGTGTCATCTCATCTTGGCATGGAGGTGGTGTGGAAGGTGATGTGGCTTCCATCTTGGTGCGGTGGTGTGGCATTCCAACTTGGTATGATGGTTGAGGTGATTTGCTCCATCCAATCTTGATGCTTTCAAGCTTCATGGTCTTGATCTTGCCTAATTTGAACCCTACTTAAATCCAACTTGCCTAATTACAAGACCCAACTAATTACAAGACCAAATTAAACCCAACTTGACCAAATTGAATCCAATAAGACTAAATTGAACCTAACAAGACTAAATTGAAATTAAAATTTGAATGGACTCAACTCTAATAACATGACTCATGCTAAAATTAAAAAACAAACCTGAAGCCAAAACTCAATTTTGGATTACAAGTGATTAAGCCAAACTCGATAGTAGAAGCTCGACTGACATCCTTTTTTATGATGCTTTCTCCAAGATGAATCTATCTCCTACCCTGTTGAGACCGATGCACACCCCTCTAGTTGGCTTTACTAGAGATTCAGTAGGAGTGGAGGGAGAGATTACCCTCCCAGTCATCGCTAGGATGCCTCCCTAGTAAAGTACTATCATGATGACTTCATGATTGTCAAGCTCCCTTCAGTCTACAACATGATCCTTGGCCATCCTAGGCTCAACCTGCTCGATGCGGTCATATCTACAAAGCGGCTACTAGTTCAATTCCCAACACCCTACGGAGTCGGGGAGATAAGGGGGACCCCTAACCAGTTCAGCACTGCTTATAGGCCATCCCTAGGGCCAAGAGTGTTGAGGAGGACCCGATCGCCGACCAGCTTCACCAAAGAACACAAGATGCCAAGGGTGGCCCAATCGAGCACCTACTGACATACCCCCTCGGGATGGACTCTCTAAAGATGGTGCAAGTGGGAGCCCAGCTACATGAGGATGAAAGGACTCGCCTCCTGAGTTTCCTCCTGGAGAATGTTGATGTTTTTGCTTGGACCACGACGGACATGCCTAGGATTCCTTCCGACATCATCACCCACAGGTTGAATGTCGACTTGAAATACCGCCGGTCTAGCAGAAGAAGAGGAGCTTCATCCTAGAGAGACAAAAGGTAATTAATGAAGAGGTAGAAAAGCTCCTCAATGCAAGCTTCATCCAAGAAGTCCAATATCCCAGCTGACTGGTAAACGTGGTCATGGTCAAGAAGGCCAACATGAAGTGAAGGATCTGTGTAGACTACACCGACCTCAATCGAACCTATCCAAAAGATAGCTTCCCTCTTTCTAAGATTGACCAGCTAGTGGATGCCACCTCAGGGCACTGCTTACTCAGCTTCATAGATGCATTCTCTGGATACAACCAGATCTGGATGCATCCAAGATGAGGAGCACACTGCCTTTATTATAGACCGAGAAACTACTGCTACAAGATGATGCCATTCGGTATGAAGAATGCTGGGGCCACGTACCAGTATCTAGTCAATAAGATCTTCAAAGACCAAATCGGTCACAACATGCAAGTCTACATCGATGACATGCTCGTTATGAGTGGTTAGGAATTGGACCACATCACAGACCTTGCAGAAGCTTTCCTAAACCTCTGTCTCCACTAAATGAAACTAAATCCTACCATGTGTGCCTTTAGTATCACTACTGAAAAATTCTTGGGTTTCATGGTCACCTAAAGATGGATCGAGGCAAATCCTGAGAAGGTTTAGGCGATCGTCAACATGGAGCACCCTACCTCAAAGAAGCAAATCATGTGCTTGACTGGCTGGATCATGGCTCTGAGCTATTTCATCTCATGCTCTGCTGACCATTACTTGCCCTTCTTTAAGGTGCTGTGCAAGATGCACGACTTCACCTGGATGAAGGAGTGTCGAGAAGCCTTCGAGTAGCTAAAAAGGTTCCTCACATCTCCACCACTACTCTCCAGGTCAGAGGTCGGGGAGGAACTCCTCTTGTATCTGGTAGTTTTTATAGGGGCTATCAGCTCGGTGCTGGTCCGGATGGATAGAGATGGAGTTCAGAGATCGGTGTACTATACCAGCAAGTTACTCCGAGATGTGGAGACTAGGTACACATGCTTTGAAAAAATTATTTTTGCACTCATTATATCTGCTTAACATCTCAGGCCATACTTCCAAGTATACCCGATCGCGGTCCTCACCGACCAATCTCTGAGGGCCATCCTTAGCCGTCTAGACATGTCCGAATGTTTGGCCAAGTGGGCGGTGAAGCTCAGTGAGTTCAACATCACCTACCACCCAAGGCCATCCTAGAAAGCTCAGGTGCTGGCTAACTTTCTGGTGGAATGCACCTGGATAAGTGAAAAGTCGGAAGAGGCCTCCCCCAAACATCTAATTAAACCATGATCGGTGAGCCAACCTGGATACTCCATATGGAGGGTGTGTCCAATGCAGGAGGAAGTGGAGCCAGCCTCATCCTCACCAACTCCGATGGGGTCATGGCAGAGTGTGTGCTGTGCTTTCTTTTCAAAGCTACAAATAACCAGGCAGAGTATGAAGCACTCCTCACCGGGTTAAAAGTATCCCGCGAGCTAGGCATGACAAGCTTGAGGGTCTTCACTGACTCGTAGCTAGTTATGGGTCAAGTCTCAAGAGAGTTTCAAGCCCAAGATTTTTAGATGGTGAGGTACCTAGAACAGGTGCGTTCAAGCATGGCAAGTTTCTAATGTTTCAGTATTTTCCACATCCCTTATGGAGAAAACATCTACACCGATGCTCTCTCCAGACTTGCAACCTTGTCGGACTCATCGTTGGAGTGCGCCTACATTGAATATTTGGAGACTCCCAGCTATAAGGGCCTAGATGAGGACCAGCAGGTCACCCCCGAGGCTAGTTGAATGGACCATTACATCAAGTACATCACCGATGGCACGCTGCCCGAGAACTACATGAAGGCCAATCTTCTCAAGATGAAGGCCTCATGCTTCATGCTGATGGATGGGTGGTGGGGACACCAGAGGCACCGGAATAAGACAGAGGCTTCACAGCCCTCTGTGGATTACATAGCCCATTTGAGTCCATTTTTAGTTTGTCATTTGAGTCTTTGAGTTGTTATTTCAGTTCAGTATTAGTCAGCTCATGTTGAGCTAGTCCAGTCTAGTGTTAGTCAGCTCATGTCGAGCTAATTTTATTTTTTTGAATCCTATTCAACTATATTGAAGACTCAAGACCACATCATACAAGTGAAGACCAAGTCCAATCAGATTTAAGACATGGAAGTATAGCCCAAGTCCAACCCAGCTTGAAGATTTGAAAACCCTAGAAGGAAAATTCAGAAAACCCTGATTCCTTGTAGATGCCCTCTAGATGCCCAGATTCCCTTCTAGATGCCAGAGCATATTCATAGACCAGGGCATCCATGATTCCAGAGGTCCACCTGCATCCTAGCCCAAAGAAATCAAGCCCAGGCGCCAAGCCCAAGCCCCTAAGAAGCAAGATACCAGGGAATATTCCTACTACTTGGCTACCAGGCCACCCCGACTACCAAAGGCCCAAACCCTTGCGCCCGAGCCCCTTTGGGCTGGCCCCTTGCTGCTCTTAGAAGCCCAACACGCCCCCTTAGGCATCCTTGGAGTGTTGACCAAGTCAAGAGAATTTTTAGGGATTTTTTATACCTAATGTTTCTTATTTTCTAGCTAGGGTTTGAGAGGGAAAATGATTCTTATGTAATGTCTAATGTACCCTTACTTGGAGCCCAAGACTAAGGGTCTATTTAAAGGACCATAGTCTCTTGTATGAGATTAGATTTTGATATATGAATTAAACTTGAGTTCTCTTCTATTGCTTTGTGCTACCCTGCTTTGTGCTTAAGGGATTTTGTTGGTGCTTTTGTCTTCCCGGTGTTGCCATAGGATTCCGGCCGCCAACCATCTTCCCAGAGCCCTGGCCGCCACCTCCAAAACTCTATTCCTCTTTGCTATTTTTCTCTTGTTTTCTTGTTCCCTAGAGAGTTTTTTAACCCCTAACAGGTCGTTTGCAGGTCCCCGAGTTCCTATAAATCCAACGACTCCAGCCAAGCCTCAATCGGACCATCGAGCAGAAAGCCGGGTATCCACGGGTCTTTGGCTCAATTTTCCAGGCTATATCCATCGAGGAACGAGAGATCCCTTCGCTACGATCTTCATCGGGTGCTTTAGACGTTGTCAGGTACACCCCCTCTACCTCCAGTAATAATATTGTAGGAGAACTTGCCCTAACTGAGGCTTCTCAGTCTCGGCGATCCTTCTTTATTACTTTTCTAGGTCCTAATCTGCATGCTTGACTTCTAAAATTTATATAGAATTCCCTATAACTTATTTTGATCCAATTTTTGGGAATTAATCTCTTAACCCCACATATAAAACACACAAAAATAATTGAATGCATATTAGTTCCGCATCAATGGGTAGCTCTATCGGAGATCCCACTCCTATCCCCTATTAAAGTTTCTAAGACCCTTAGAGGTGGCCTACATGCTTCAGGAGATACACGAGGGCCTCTGTGGAAACCACGTGAGGGGCAAGACACTAGTATACAAAGCCCTCCAGCAAGGATACTACTACAAGACATGCAAGAAGATGCGGTTGACTTCGTGAGAAGGTGCGACCGTTGCCAACGGCACGCTCACATACAATGTCAATCGACCACGCTACTCTCCCAACTCTCTGCTCTGTGGCCGTTCGCCTAATGGGGGATGGACATCTTGGGTCTTTTTTCCCCGCATCCAGTCAATGAAGGTACCTGATTGTGGTCATAGACTACTTCACTAAATGGGTCGAGGCTGAGCCACTGGCATGGATTACTAAAGCCAAGGCCAGATCTTTCCTCTAGAAGTTGGTCATCTACCATTTTGGTCTGCCCCACTCGATCATCATCGACAACGATGGTAATTCGATAACCAAGCATTTGAGGAGTTCTACATCAATCTCAATATCTGCCATCACTTCACTTCAATGGCTCACCCTTAGACCAACGGGGAGGCCGAGATGACCAATCAGACCATCCCCCAAGGGCTCCACACCAGACTAGTTAAGACCAAGGGTTGATAGCCTGAGGAGCTCCATAGTGTACTATGGGCCTACCACACCATACCTCGGATGGTGACGAGTAAGATACCTTTCAATCTCATCTTCGATTTCGAGGTTATGATTCCAGTGGAGGTAGGTCTGCCCACACTGCATATGGAGCAATACAATGAACCTGAGAATCTGGCACACCTCTTGCTTAACCTGGACCTGCTGGAAGAAATAAGGGACAAAGCTTAGCTTCGTATGGTGGCCTACAGGTAATGGGTGGCCCGATACTATAATTCTCGCATGAAGCCAAAGACCTTCTGCCTGGGCAACTTAGTCCTATGGTGAGCCAAAGTCTCACTGCCTAGGGAATGTAGCAAACTCTCCTCGAATTGGGAAGGTCCCTACAAGATGATCGAGGCCCTACCAAATGGAGCCTACTACCTCACGGGACTCGATGGCGTCTAATTCCCCCAAACCTAGAATGCCAGCAACCTGAGGATGTACTATCAATAATATAAGACTCTCTTTTAATAATAAAGGTTCATTTTTGGTGCAACACTATTTTCCACCTATACAGGAACTCTATCCGTCGGACTCCAAGTTCAGCGATGCAAGTTGGGAAACTCTAGAAGCCCTACACTCTATCCATTGGACTCCAAGCTCGGCGATGCAAGCTGGGAAACTCCAGAAGTCCAGTACTCTATCTGTCAGACTCCAAGTTCGGTGATGTAAGCCAGAAAACTCTAGAAGTCCTGCACTCTATATATCAGACTCCAAGTTTGACGATGCAAGTCACGAAACTCCAGAAGCCCACACTCTATCCATCAGACTCCAAGTTTGGTGATGCAAGTCGGGAAACTCCAAAAGCTCTGCACTCTATCCATCGGACTCCAAGTTCGGTGATGCAAGCCAAGAAACTCTGGAAGCCCCGCACTCTATCTGTTGGACTCCAAGTTTGGAGATGCAAGCCAGGAAGCTCCAGAAGCCCCACACTCTATCCGTCGGACTCCAAGTTTGGTGATGCAAGTCAAGAAAGTCCAGAAGACCCACACTCTATCCGTCAGACTCCAAGTTCGGTGGTTCAAGTTAGGAAACTCCAGAAGTCCCGCACTTCTATCTGCATGATTCTAAGTCTAGCAATGAGAGCAGGAGAATTCCTAAACCCCCTCGACCATCTACCAGCTTTCAAACTTGGCAAGGAGGGCTGGGACTGTGGGAGCCTAAACTCATGTGCTTCACATCTGTACCATGTAAAAAAAAAAAAAAAGAGGGGAGAGACAAGATAAAGATTATTATAGAACAAAAACATTATTGATAAAAAAAGTCTTTATAATGAGGACTCCCTGACAGGACCCTGTCTGGGAGTCCCTCAAAGTCTATCAAGTATAAAAAAAGAAAGAGAGAAAAGATGAACAAAGAAGGAAAAAGAGAAAATTGAGCTTGAATATTGGCTTTCATTGATAAACAAAAGGTGTTTACAATGAGGACCCCTTGACAGGCCAAGGAGTCCTCTAAAGTTTTCCCAGTGCAAGAGAAAGGTGACAAAAAAGAAAAGAAAAAACTATAAGGACACCGTCGGAGCCTTGCCGGGTCAACAGGAGACCTCGCCGGACTCTTGTTGGCCTTCAATCAAAGGGGTGGCTAGATCAGTGGCCTCCCTCACTTCGACCTATAGCATAGCCACCTCAGCTTCAACTTTCGAAGCAGTGGCCTTGGTCTCAGCCTCTGGCTCGATGTCCACCTCTACATCGACCTCAATAGGAGAAGCCTCCTCATCCCCATTGTTGGCGGCCAAGTCGGGGATGATGATGTCCAGGCCCTTGAAGGAGAAGACCCGGCCCACCTTCCTTTTGTAGTCCTTGAACCCTTTGAGGAATGAGTCGAGGACTGCCTCTCGGACCTCATCGACAAAAGCCTCTTAGGCCTTGAAGTTGGGAATGGCTTCAACAACTTTCTTCTTGGCGGCCTCCATCAGGGCCATAATTGTTGTGCCCTTCTCTTCAGTTGCTGTATCCAAGTTCACCATCGCCTCAAGCTGGACTTGGAGGGTCTATGCCCACCCCTCCAAGTGTGACACCTCCATGACAGACTGGTCCCTCTACTTCACCTGGCGGGTGGTCTTCTCCCTCTCTACCACCAAGGCCACCTCGAGGTCCATGACCGGTCCCTCCAACTGCGTCGTCATGGCCTTGGAGCCAGCCAATTCAGTCTGGAGGGCCTTGGCTTGCCCCTCTAGGTCATGAGCCTCATCGAACTGTGCCCGGGCCTCTGCCTCCATGGCCTCCATGAACTTGTAATGGTTGTTGTCCCACCAGGCTAGTGCCAGGCAAGAGTCTTGGATCAGTAGGGCATCAGTGGCCATCTGTAGCAACAGAAAAGAGAATGTTAGTTAAACCAATGCAAGCAATGTAAAGAAGGATAAGGAAGAGAAAAGCTTACTGATACAACTGGGAGAATAGGCCTGCGATAATGGTCAATAGTTGCTTGCCACCCCTCTCCCAACGATCATATGGCTGGACGATGAAGTCCACCCCCGGGCCTGGTGCCATGAAGGGTGCCGCTGGGCCTGGCGTAGTGGATGTTGAGGGCATGAGAGCTACTGGATGGGCGATGACTACTTCCATAGCTATCGATAGCATCGCTGTTTCTCTTATAGCGGTGTCGGTCACCACCTTTACAACCTATGGCGGTGGTAGGATCTCAGTACTGAGAGGGGCCACCTAAGGGGCCCATGCAATCTCCTCTCCAGCTGCGACGCCCCTACTGGGCCTACACTCAGGCATCTGGCCCACTGCTTCAGATGAGGCTGGGGCTGGCCTAGGCCTCCTCTCTCCTGGCCTGCCAGGAGGCTCTAAGCGGGCCTCTATCCTGACTCCTCATAGGCCTCTTTTATGGGTCCTTCCTAGACCCCGGAGATGCGGGCCTCTTTTGTAACATCTCCCAAATTTGATCCATGGAGAACGTCATGCCCGCAAAGAAAAGAAAACCCTGGTTAAACAAAAAATAAAGAGAAATTTCCTACCAAAAAGAAGTCCAAGTTTTGGGTCTTACCCAAAGATCGGATTGGGCTAACCTTGGTGTCGAATAGATTTTGTTCAGTCAGCAAATCTCAAAATGGAGGAACCATGGAGTTGATGAGCCAGTCGTACACCTCCCTATCATCGGGCTCCACTATCCATTCCCATTGGGTGTGTGGTCTAGGTCACTCCAGACCCAGTCAACTCCCTCAATTGAGGCAAAAAGAAACCTATTCTTCCTCCCTTGATGGAAGTAGGCAGGTCAAATTTAATGGCCCCCAGGAGAGGGGCCACGAACCACCACCCGCTATCAATCAGGTGGTGTTTTAGGGTGAAGAAGGCCTTGAACAAAAAAAATATGCAACAATCCCATAGAAATGGCAGAGGATGGTAAAGCAGGAGATAGCCCTAATAGCATTTGGGGCAAGCTGGGCTGGGACTAGGCGGTAGTTGCTAAGAAAGGAAAGAAAGAAGGGATAAAAAGGAAGGCGAAGGCCCCCGAGGAAGAAATCCCCATACAGGGCGATCTGACTCAAGCCATTGAAAGTGACCCGCTCCTTTGACCCCAGAGTCCAGGATCCTGTAGGTGCCCCGAAGATGGAGGATGTCCTCTTGGGTCATCACCGAGGCAATGCCATAAGGACCGACTAAATCACAATTAGAGGATGGAGAAGGAGATGGGGGACGAATGGTAGGAGGTCCAATCACAATCCCCATCCATCAGGGGCCTCCTACAGATCCTAAGAGGGACATCCTCCTCCTCGCTATTCGAGGAAGGAGGCCTCGGCCAGGACAGCCCCACCTCGCTAGAATAGTCCGAGCAATGGTGCCTCCAACTGGAAGGACTCATATTGGTGGGAAAGGAAGAAGATGAAGGAAAAGAAGAGCCTAGAACCCTAATTGATCCCCTTCAGCATGGGCCAAAGGAGAAGGAAGAAGGAAGAGGAAGGACTAACCTAGAGTTCCTTAGGTCAGAGGGGGAGGGTTGAAAGTAAAAGAAAAGGCTCTAGCTCTCCTTGCTCCCTTACTCGAAGGTTCTTAAAAAATGGTGGCGCCGTTGCCGGGGACTGAATTTTTTCTAATCAAATTATTTGTGGTTTGCAGGTCTTGAGTAAGCACTTTGGTGGTAATCCCTGCTGGTTTATGGTTTATGACTCGAACCTCTCATTCGGGTGAATTAAAATTGGATCTAAAAATTGAAAGAACTTTGCATAGATTAAGGAGAGAAGCTAAGCAAACTTTGATAGAGCAAACTTCAACATCTAGGAGAGCATTATGTCTTCATCAGGCATCAACATAGCTCTTGAATTAGATTCTGACTGTGGTTCAGAAATAGTGGAAGTCATGGCTACAAATAATAGAACTTTAAAGGAGTTGGCTGCCCCTAATTTAAATCAACAACCTTTGTACATTGAGTACCTTAATTTAGATGCTGCATTTGAACTGAAATCAGGACTAATACATTTATTACCTATTTTTCGTGGTCTTGCAGGAGAGGATCCACACAAGCACTTGAAAGAGTTCCATATGGTGTGTTCAAGCATGAAACCACAAGGAATTTCAGAAGAACAAATCAAACTGTGAGCTTTTCCATTTTCCTTAGCAGACTTGGCTAAAGATTGGTTGTACTACCTTCTATCTGGTTCTATTGATTCGTGGAATGAAATGAAGCGATTATTTTTGGAGAAATATTTTCCTGCATCCAGAGCTGCCAACATAAGGAAAGAGATATGTGGTATTCGACATAATAGTGGAGAAACGTTGTATGAATATTGGGAGTGATTTAAGAGATTATGTGCTAGTTGCCCTCATCATCAGATTGGTGATCAGCTCTTAATTCAATATTTTTATGAAGGTTTGATACCAATGGACAGGAGTATGATTGATGCTGCTAGTGGAGGTGCCTTGGTAAATCTAACACCAGATGCTGCGAAGAATTTGATTTCCAACATGGCTGCGAATTCTCAACAATTCGGGATAAGAATGGATCATACACTTAAGAGAGCGAATGAGGTAAGTACATCTTCCCTTGAACAAAGAGTAGAAGAACTAACCTCTCTTATGCATCAATTTGTTGTAGAAAATAAGCAGCAAGTCCAGGCATGCGGTATTTGCTCGGTCATGGGTCATGTTACGGATATGTGTCCAACATTGCAAAAAGGAGAACTAGTCTAGCAAGAAAATGTCACAGGTAGCTTTCCAAGGCAACCTCAGTGTAGATATGATCCATATTCCAACTCGTACAATCCTGGATGGAGAGATCACCCAAATTTGAGCTATGAAAATCAAGCTACTCAAAATCGGTACCAACCTCCATTCCAAGCTAGGCAGCAAGTAAATCAAAGTCCGAATATGTCACTTGATGAGATTGTTAAGATGCTGGCAACCAATACACAACAATTTCAACATGAAACAAGAAATTACTATTCCACTAATTCTTGTAATATTTGTTGCAGTATTAGTGAGTCCAGGTCAAACCCTAGAGACTGAATGTGATAATCAAATTTAATAACTAGACGGGGAGTTTAAATAATTATGAAATCAACTAACTAATTATGCAAATAAAGAAAAACTTTAATTAAATTTAGATTTGTTTCAGATTCAATTTAAGTTCGATTCAAGGGGTTTTTGTCCTAGTTAGCATATCGATCATCGGTACATAAACATATTATTCTTTCTCTGAATACTTAGCCGATGACTTACCTAGGAGCTAGATAAATCAAATCATCCCTACATTCATTAAGTCAAGCACCCAAATTAAATTCTTAATAACGAACCAATTGGTATTAAGCAATCCTCGTGCATTCATTGATAGCACTAAATACTAGGATGAAGCTAAGGATGAACAACAATTAGACAAGCATAAATTGTTTAATTCATTCTATGTTTCCTTTCTAGACAGAGATGAAAACTGGGATCATAATCATTTTGCCTAAGTACTATAACCAAGTTGCATAACAATTACGGATTACAAACTTAGTTTAGTAATCAATCATGTAGATAATCAATTAATAGGCCTCTTAATCAATTAAACTACACAATAAATCAACAATAAAAATTAGGAAACACAGATATCCAGTAAAAAAATAATATTAAATTAATATCATAACCTCACAACCATGCTAACATAGCTAGCTATCCCTTGAATCGAAACAAATAAATTACTCAATCAATGAAAAGGAAAATAACATAAAGTCAATTAGATTTTCTCCCCTTTTCATGCTACAGAAAATTTCTCTTGCTGTTCTTCTCCCTTCCAGTAGAAAACAGAAATCTCCTTCTTCCTATAAAACTTGTTTCTTTCAAATTTCTGCTCCTTTAGTTTCTACTCGATGTCCGCTGCTCTGCACCGAACTCCTCTAGTTTTTGCTCGATGTATGCTTTTCTACACCGAACTCCTCCCTATGTTGGATGATAGGCCTTCCTTTATAAAGGAGTCGGACCCCATGGGAAATTGTCGTTGGGCTCTAGTATCAATTCCTTATGGTTCTCTGTCTACCTTCCGTGACCAACACCACCACTGCGATGTTATCCCGAAGCTCTCGATGTTATCTTGATCTGAGATCGAAGATGTGATCCTCCTTCATTCAGACATCCAGTCTCGTGACACAAGAGGCAGACTATGCATGGCGATGGACACGGTGGACTGAGAACAACAGCAGCTCAGATGGCGACTTACGGTGGTGGAACAGGTTTTTCCTGCCATGGGAGGATGAGGTTGACGGTGGAACCGGCTAAGATTTTCCGGTGATGGGAGACGACGGCCATGGATGGAGGATGGTGGTTTGCATCTCAGGCTGGTAAGGAGCTGCGACGAATGGATGGCGGAGACCGGTGATGTTGGAGAGGAGATGATGGTGAAGAAGATGACCCAGTGGTGATGGAATGATGCCGGCGACATGAACGGGAAGGAGAAAATGAGAAGAAGATGATCGTGGACTCTAAGGATCCATTTCCGACCATTTTTGGTACTCCAGCAACTTCTCGAATGATGAAAAGCTTCTCGGCAACAAGGGAAAGAGATCCGGTAGCTCCCCTGGCGAAGATGGAGCTCGGTTTGGCATGTGGTCCACGGATGTGTTTCGTGGACCAGCTGCAATGGAGGATATGGACTGTCTGGGCCTTCCATGAACCAATTGGTTGGTTCACATTAAACCAACTGCTTTAAATTTCATTCTTTTTCATGGATAATTTCTTCCAAATTCCTTTCTTGGCTCAATTGAAGTTTGATTCACACATTGTTCATGCCGTTAGAAAGCTTAAGATGTCCTATACAACTTCATTGAAGATCATTTCTTCCAATTCTAACTCTAAGATTATCAAAAATCTGCTAGAAATCAAAGAGGTGAAATTAAACAATGCTAAAAATTAATCTTCAAACATAAACTTATGTATTAATCATCACAATGAAGAAATAAATATATCAAATAGACTAAATATAAGGAGAAATAAAATGTATAATTATATCCCTATCAAATTTCCCCACACTTAACTTTTGCACATCCTCGGGCAGCTAGCTATACAATTAATTAAACACACTAAGACAACTCACAACTCACTAAATTTTCCCAATAATACTATACAGATATTATATACCATAAGTCTTAAATAGAATCAAGAATTCAAGTACCATAACACAGTATGAATTAAATATACTTAACAAATTTAAACTGAAAGAAACAAGAAACCTTCATTCAAAAAGTAATTAACAAGTTTGGTAAACACTCATAGGTCACTCTCAATTCACTTAAGTGTTTAAAGGATAGAAAAAGAATTTCACTCAAAATTCAATTCAAACCAAATCATTACCATAAGCTTGCTTGCTCATCCAATCTCCATCACTTGTATCACTTGTCACACATAGATCCAATGGTCTTTAATCAGGGTTGTAATGGGGCTTAGGTTCAGGGTAGGAATAAAAAGGGATACTGAGATTAAAACCCAAGAAACTAATAGAGCATTAAGACATAAATTGAGTAAATCAAGATATTAAATGCTCCAATATTCAACCCTTCTGGTTTCTTCTTCTCATTTGCTGCATAGACTGAAAATGTTTTATGATGAAGAAGCATATGTCTGTATACACTGTGCACAATTGATAAGACATGTGGATTTCTTGAACTGAACTCGCTGCCAGAGGTCTTAGTGATACATTGGTCTCCGCATACATTTGTGATCTTGCCTATTATCTCACCAATCATAACTTTCTGTTTTTCTTTTTTTTTTCTTTGCTTTTTTTTTCTCCTTTTTTTTCAGTAAAGAGACATTGAAACATGGCAAGATCATCTTACTCCTATTACATTCCATTTTTTTTTCAAAAGAGAGGTATAGTAATCAACAGTAGCTCCCCCACACCTATTCAATACATATTCTTGTCTCAAAACCCATCAAATAAATCTCAATGCTCTACTAGCTCTTGATGTAGGTAAAATATAAGGATAATAAATTGGCTCAAGGCTCATAATTATGGGCTTCAATCCAACAAAAGAGTTTAAAATCTCAAAGTGGGTTCACTAAAGTTAATTGATTCAAGGTGGCCATTTAAGCTAAGTGGTGTAAAATCCTATATGCCATTGTCATTTCTATGTGTACATATGAATTTAGTAACCTTGACTAGCATTTACAAGCAAGTTCTAGAGTAACCCAGTATGAATGAACACACTCACAACAGAAACAAGTATATGTATAGGTCCAAAAGCTCACCCAAACATGTTTTTGGTCTACCAAAATAAGTTAATACATTTCAAAATCAAGCTCAAGTCAACCTTTAGCCTAAATATGCAAGTTATTCATTCAATCATGTTATGAGACTCTTATCTTAATTTAGTCTAAGTTTACAGCACATAAATCTGTAGATATCATTGGGAAAACATCTTAAAAACACTCAATTTTTTTTTTTTAACTCTCAATGCAAAGACCTAAATGCAAAGAAAATACGAAAATAGATTTAATGCCTACAAATATAAATAGAGAAATGATAAAGAATGCAAATATGATCATGGCCAGTTGGCCTCCCTTGGGTTGACTCCCAAGCAGCACATTTGTTTAATGTCGTTAGCCCGACATTGCAGTTCTCCTTAATCTGAATAAACCGGATCCTTCAGTTGCACTTCATTTATCGTATGCTCCTTAAAACCTTCATAAAATGGTTTGAGTCTATGTCCATTCACCTTGAACACTTTGTTAGTATCGAAGCTCTGTACTTCAACTGCACCATAAGGAAACACATTAGCAACTTTAAAAGGGCCAATCCAACGAGAACGTAATTTACTAGGCATTAATTTAAGTCATGAATTATGAAGCAAAACTTTTTGTCCAACCACAAATTGTTTCCTAACAATCATTTCATCATGAAATGCCTTTGTCTTATCCTTGTAAATTCTTGAATTCTCATATGCTTCAAGTCGTAACTCCTCCAATTCTTGCAATTGCAACCTTCTTTGTACACCAGCTTCATCCATATCCATGTTGCAACTCTTCACCGCCCAATAAGCCTTGTGTTCCAGCTCAACAGGAAGATGACATGCCTTACCAAAGATCAGCCTATATGGAGACATCCCAATAGGTGTCTTATATGCTGTTCTGTATGCTCATAATGCATCATCAAGTCTGAGGCTCCAATCTTTTCTATTTGGCTTTACTATCTTTTCCAAAATGGACTTTACTTCTCTATTGGATATCTCAGCTTGACCATTTGTTTCGGGGTGATAAGCTGTAGATGTTTTATGAAAAACACCATATTTCTTCAATAAAGCTTCTACTGCTCAATTGCAAAAATGAGTTCCTTGGTCACTAATCATTGCTTTCGGTATGCCAAACCTGCAAAAAATGTTGGACCTGATAAAACCTACAACAGTTTTGGAATTGTCAGTTTTGGTGGCCTTTGATTCCACCCATTTTGAAACATAATCTACTGCAAGCAATATATAAACAAAACTAAAAGATGAAAGAAATGGATCCATAAAATCAATACCCCACACATCAAAGATTTCACATACCAGTATAGGAGTTTGTACCATCTCATTTCTATGGGTTAACCCTCCAGTCCTTTGACACTGTTCACAAGCTTTGCAAAATACCTAAGAGTCATGAAATAGTGTAGGCCAATAAAAATCACTATCTAACACTTTCCTAGCCGTTCTCTTGGGTCCAAAGTGACCTCCACAAGCATAAGCATAACAAAAGGCAAGGATGGACTGGACTTCAGAATCAGGTACACATCTCCTAATAATCTGATCTAAACAATATCTCCATAAGTATGGATCATCCCAAATATAATATTTTGCCTCACTCTTGATATAATCTTTTTTAGCTCTACTTATGTCATTAGGTAGGACCTTACCAAATAATTTACCAAATCAGCATACCAAGGAGCCTTATCTTGTAGAGCAAATAATTGCTCATCAGGAAAGAATTCTTGCAATGGTTCAGGATTCTCTTTTCTCACCTGTCTACTTAAATGATCAGCAACTAGATTCTCAGCTCCCTTCTTATCTTTGATTTCCAAATCAAATTCCTGTAAAAGAAGAATCCATTTGATCAGCCTAGGCTTCGACTCCTTTGCCAAGAGATGTTTCAAAGCTGCATGATCAGAAAATACAATAACTTTAGTACCAAGCAAATATGATCAAAATTTACCTAATGCATACACAATAGCCAAAAGCTCTTTTTCATTTGTAGAATAATTGCACTGAGCTGAGTTGAGTGTTCTGGATGCATAATGAATCACATGAGATCGATTGCCAACTCGTTGCCCTAAAACAGCTCCTACTGCATAGTTATTGGCATCACACATTACCTCAAATGGTAAAGTCCAATTAGGAGGTTGAATTATGCGTGCTATGGTCAATGCAGATTTTAACTTATCAAAAGCTTCCTTGCATTCTTGGCCAAACTCAAAGGGTACCCCTTTTTGCAACAATCTAGATAACCGTAGGGCAATCTTTGAAAAGTTCTTGATAAATCTTCTATAAAAACCTGCATGGCCAAGAAATGAACGCACTTCCCACACATTTATAGGATAAGATAAATTCATAATTAAATCAATATTGGCCTTATCTACCTCAATACCTTTACATGAAACAACGTGACCTAAGACACTTCCTTGTTCTACCATAAAATGATATTTTTCAAAATTCAACACAAGGTTTGTCTCAATGCAACGTTCAAGGACACGAGATAGATTATCTAAACAAGTATCAAAAGAGTCGTCATACACAGTAAAATCATCCATAAATACTTCAATGCAATTTACTATTAAATCTGAAAAAATACTTACCATGCATCTTTGAAATGTTCCTGGTGCATTACAAAGTCCAAAGTGCATCATTCTAAATGCAAAAGTTCCAAATGGGCATGTAAATGTTGTTTTTTCTTGATCCTCAGGTGCTATCACAATTTGATTATAACCAGAATATCCATCAAGAAAACAGTAATGGGACTTACCTACCAACCGTTCAAGCATCTGATCAATGAATGGTAGAGAAAAATGATCCTTCCTTGTCATTAGGTTTAGCTTTTGGTAATCTATGCACATACGCCACCCATTCTGAATTCTTGTTGGAATAAGCTCATTATTTTGATTCCTGACCACTATGACTCCAGACTTCTTTGGCACAACTTGAACTAGACTTACACATCTGCTGTCTGAAATTGGATAGATGACTTCTACATCCAATAGCTTCAAAATCTCCTTTTTTACCACCTCCATCATCATAAGGTTCAGTCTCCTATGAGCTTCTCGGCTTGGTTTGGCATCATCTTCCAACAAAATTCGATGCATGCACGTTGATGGGCTTATATCCTTGATTTCTGCTATAGTCTATCCAATGGCTGTTTTGTGGTCTCTTAGTACTCTCATAAGTCTCTCTTCTTGCATTAAAGTCAAATCCTTTGTGATGATAACTAGTAATATCTTATCATTTCCCAAATATGCGTACTTCATATGATCAAGAAGAGGTTTCAAATCCAAATTTGGTGCCTAAACCATAGAAGTAACAAATTTGAGTAGACAAGTGGAAAATCAATTTTACAAATATCATACCATTTCGGAACCAAAGGTAAAGACTGCAATGCCATAATCATCTCTTCAACTTTAGGACTTAGTTGCTTTGGTAGATCAAACTCCCTCAATCCTTGACTAAGTACCACCTCCAACTCATCCATATATGTCAATTCAAATGCCTCCTGTGCAAACATATCTACCATGTTAATAGAAAATACAGATTGGTTATCGTTAGGATATCTCATTGCCTCAAAAATATTAAATTTAACAATCTTCCCATCAAATTCCATGGTAAGGGTACCATCATAAACATCAATCTTTGTTCTTGCTATCTTAAGGAATGGCCTTCCTAACAAAATTGGGGAGGGATTTGGAGAGGTATTGTCTTCCATGTTCAAAATATAGAAATCAACAGGAAAAATCAACTTATTCACCTGTACCAAAACATCCTCAACTACCCCTTCAGGGTATACATTAGAACGATCAGCTAACTGGATAATTACACCTATTTCTTTTAATGGACCCAAATTCAGAGATGCATAAATTGAATATGGCATAACATTTATGGATGCACCTAAATCTAGCATGGCATGTTCAAACTTAGTATTACCAATCACACATGGAAGTGTAAATGTACCTGGATCCTTGCATTTTGGAGGTAACTTACGTTGAATCATTGCAGACACATTTTCCCCCACACTGATTTTCTCATTACCTTTTGGCTTCCTTTTCATAGTACATAACTCTTTTAGAAATTTTGCATACCTTGGAACTTGCTTGATTGCATCTAATAAAGGAATATTTACTTCTACCTTCCAAAAAGTCTCAAGGATTTCCCTTTCTTGATCTTCCTTCTTAAATTTGGATAACCTGCTAGGAAAAGGAATAGGAACAAAATTAGTAGAATTATGTACAACAGCTTGAGATTTTTTCTTGAAAAAATTTTCAGCATTAAATTTGGTCTCCTTCTCCACTTGATCTTTCTTAGACATTTCAATTTCTTAGCGGAAGCTTCAATTTCTTTTCCACTTCGTAGTGTAATAGCACTTGCATTCTCATATGGGTTTATGATCGTTTGAGAGGGCAATTTTCTAGAGTCTTTAGCCTCAAGCTTGCTCACTGATGTTGCTAGCTGACTAATTTGCTTC
This sequence comes from Areca catechu, assembly GCA_021397845.1. Taxonomy (NCBI): domain Eukaryota; kingdom Viridiplantae; phylum Streptophyta; class Magnoliopsida; order Arecales; family Arecaceae; genus Areca; species Areca catechu. Next base: position 26,423,183 of record CM038043.1, read on the forward strand.
TCCAAGTTTTGAATGCTTTTTCTTGTTTCATGTTGAAATTGTTGTGTATTGGTTGCCAGCATCTTAACAATCTCATCAAGTGACATAATTGGACTTTGATTTACTTGCTGCATAGCTTGGAATGGAGGTTGGTATCGATTCTGAGTAGCTTGATTTCTATAGCTCAAATTTGGATGATCTCTCCATCCAGGGTTGTATGAGTTGGAATATGGATCATATCTATGCTATGGTTTCCGTAGAAAGCTACCTATGACATTTGCTTGCTGGACTGGTTCTCCTTCTTGCAATGTTGGACACATATCCGTAGCATGACCCATGATCGAGAAAATACCACATGCCTGTACTTGCTACTTATTTCCTACAACAAATTGATGCATAAGAGAGGTTAGTTCTTCTACGATTTGTTCAAGGGAAGATGTACTTACCTCATTCGCTCTCTTAAGTGTATGATCCATTCTTATCCCAAATTGTTGAGAATTCACTGCCATGTTGGAAATCAAATTCTTTGCAGCATTCGGTGTTAGATTTACCAAGGCACCTCCATTAGCAACATCAATCATACTCCTATCCATTGATATCAAACCTTCATAAAAATATTGAATTAAGAGCTGATCACTAATCTGATGATGAGGATAGCTAGCACATAATCTCTTAAATCGCTCCCAATATTCATACAACGTTTCTCCACTATTCTGCCGAATACCACATATCTCTTTCCTTATGTTAGCAGCTTTGGATGCAGGAAAATATTTCTCTAAAAATAACCGCTTCATTTCATTCCACGAATCAATAGAACCAGATGGAAGGTAGTACAACCAATCTTTAGCCAAGTCTACTAAGGAAAATGGAAAAGCTCATAGTTTGATTTGTTCTTCCGAAATTCCTTGCGGTTTCATGCTTGAACACACCACATGGAACTCTTTCAAGTGCTTGTGTGGATCCTCTCCTGCAAGACCATGAAAAATAGGTAATAAATGTATTAGTCCCAATTTTAGTTCAAATGCAGCATCTAAATTAGGGTACTCAATGCACAAAGGTTGTTGATTTAAATCAGGGGCAGCCAACTCCTTTAAAGTTATGTTATTTGTAGCCATGACTTCTTCTATTTCTGAACCACTGTCAGAATCTAATTCAAGAGCTATGTTGATGCCCGATGAAGACACAAGTGCTCTCCTAGATGTTGAAGTTCGCTTTGTCGAAGTTTGCTTAGCTTCTCTCCTTAATCTATGCAATGTTCTTTCAATTTCTGGATCCAATTTTAATTCACCCGAATGAGAGGTTCGAGTCATAAACCATAAACTAGCAGGGATTACCACCAAAGTGCTTACTCAAGACCTGCAAACCACAAATAATTTGATTAGAAAAAATTTAGTCCCCAACAACGGTGCCAAAATTTTGATGCTTGTCAAATTCACCAAAATTAATTATGTTTCACTAATTCTTGTAATATTTCTTGCAGTATTAGTGAGTCCAGGTCGAATCCTAGAGATTGAATGTGATAATCAAATTTAATAACTAGACGGGGGGGTTTGAATAATTATGAAATCAACTAACTAATTATGCAAATAAAGAAAAACTTTAATTAAATTTAGATTTGTTTTAGATTCAATTTAAGTTCGATTCAAGGGATTTTTGTACTAGTTAACAAATTGATCATCGATATATAAATATATTATTCTTTCTCTGAATACTTAGCCGATGACTTACCTAGGAGCTAGATAAATCTAATCATCCCTATATTCATTAATTCAAGTCAAGCATCTAAATTAAATTCTTACCAATGAACCAATTGGTATTAAGCAATCCTCATGCCATCATTGATAGCACTAAATACTAGGATGAAGCTAAGGATGAACAATAATTAGACAAGCGTAAATTGTTTAATTCATTCTATATTTTCTTTTTAGACAGAGATGAAAACTGGGATCATAATCATTTTGTCTAAGTACTACTTTAACCAAGTTGCATAACAATTATGGATTACAAACTTAGTTTAGTAATCAATCATGTAGACAATCAATTAATAGACCTCTTAATCAATTAAACTACATAATAAATCAACAATAAAAATTGGGAAACACAAATATCTAGCAAAAGAATAATATTAAATTAATATCATAACTTCACAACCATGCTAACATAGCTAGCTGTCCCTTGAATCGAAACAAATAAATTACTCAATCATGGGAAAGAAAAATAACATAAAGTCGATTTGATTTTCTCCCCTTTTCATGCTACAGAAAATTTCTCTTGCTGTTCTTCTCCCTTCCAGTAGAAAACAGAAATCTCCTTCTTCCTATAGAACTCGTTTCCTTCAAGTCAAGCGCCCAAATTAAATTCTTACCAATGAACCAATTGATATTAAGCAATCCTCATGCATTCATTGATAGCACTAAATACTAGGATGAAGCTAAGGATGAACAACAATTAGACAAGCATAAATTATTTAATTCATTCTATGTTTCCTTTTTAGACAGAGATGAAAACTAGAATCATAATCATTTTGTCTAAGTACTACTTTAACCAAGTTGCATAATAATTATGGATTACGAACTTAGTTTAGTAATCAATCATGTAGACAATCAATTAATAGACCTCTTAATCAATTAAACTACATAATAAATCAACAATAAAAATTAAAAAACATAGATATCCAACAAAAAAAATTTATATTATATTAATATCATGACCTCACAACCATGCTAACATAGTTAGCTATCTCTTGAATCAATCGAAACAAATAATTTACTCAATCATGCGAAAGGGAAATAACATGAAATTGATTTGATTTCCTTCCCTCGCCGCAAAGACTTCTTCACTAAAAAATTCCACTGCTGCTGCTCTTGCTCTCTCGTAAGGAAAAAAAAGGAAATGAAAAAGAAAGTTTTGGGCTTCTGCTTGGTGTCTGCTGCTCTGCACCGAACTCCTCCTATGTTGGATGACAGGCCTTCCTTTATAAAGGAGTCGGACCACATGGGAAATCGACGTTGGGCACTAGTATCAATTCCTTATGGTCTCTATCTACCTTTCGTGACCAACCCCACCACTATGATGTTATCCCGAAGCTCTCAACGTTATCCTGATCTAAGATCGAAGACGTGATCCTCCTTCATTTGGACATCCAGTCTCCCGACACAAGAGGCAGACTATGCATGGTGACGGACACGGTGGTGGAACAGGTTTTTTCGGCCATGGGAGGATGAGGTAGATGGTGGAACCGGCTGAGATTTTTTGGTGATGGGAGATGATGGCCATGGATGGAGGACGGTGGTTTGCATCTCAGGCCAGTGAGGAGCTGCAACGAATGGAGGGCGGAGACCGGTGATGTTGGAGTGGAGATGACGGTGAAGAAGACGACCCAGTGGCGGTGGAATGATGCCGGCGACGTGAACGGGAAGGAGAAAATGAGAAGAAGATGATCGTGGACTCTAAGGATCCGTTTCTAGCCATTTTCAGTCCTCTAGCGACTTCTTGGACGATGAAAAGCTTCTCGGCAACAAGGGAAAGAGATCCGGCAGCTCCCCTGGCGAAGATGGAGCTCGATTTGGCCTGTGGTCCATGGATCTGTTCCGTGGACCACTTGTAATGGAGGATATGGACCGTCCGGGCCTTCCGTGAACCAATTGGTTGGTTCACATTAAACCTACTTTAAATTCTATGCTATTTCATGGATAATTTCTTCAAAATTCTTTTCCTAGCTCAATTGAAGTTCGATTCACACGCCATTCATACCGTTGGAAAGATTAAGATGTCCTCTATAACTTCATTGAAGATCATTTCTTCCAATTCTAACTCTAAGATTATCAAAAATCTACTAGAAATCAAAGGGGTGAAATTAAACAATGCTGAAAATTAATCCTCAAACATAAACTTATGCATTAATCATCACAATGAGGAAATAAGTATATCAAATAGACTAAATATAAGGAGAAATAGAATGTATAATTATGTCCCTATCAAATGGCTAAGGCAAAATGGCCATTTTTCAAAAGCCTAACAGCACCCCGTCGCATCATACCAGCCAAAACATACATCCTTTCACCTCTCCGACCATCGGATGCTCGTCATGCATCAGAATCCGCTAAGAGTGGTGCTTCAGTATGCATGAAACCACTCTGGGCTGAGTGCGGCCCATTGGATGCTCGCCCGTGTCGAGATCCACTGGGAATGGTGCTTCAACACACCAAAAACTGCTTCAGGCTAGGCATAATTGTCATTCTTCCTCATGTGCTGATTAACGTGGCACCTCCTCATGGATGCTAAGGCATGATCTGTGAGTCACCAGTGATAGAGGCATTAAATGGTGTAGGCTAAATATCCTTCCGCGTCAGTGTCACCATAACTCCCTTCGCCTTAAGCACTGTGTTGCGCTCTAGACTCGAGAGTGGGGGCATTTGATATGGCCTGATCGCTGACATGGAGCTTGCATCGGACCCGGTTGGAAGTCTAACTGGCAGAAGGTGCCACCTAGATGCTGTTGCCAGATAAGTGCCAAGGTCGAGCTCTTTACCGAGGTCGAGCTCCCATATCCGTCTGAAATTAAGCTCCCTACTAAGGTCAAGCTCCTATTCGAGGTTAAGCTCCCATCCGAGGTCAAGCTCCCTGTCGAGGTTGAGCTCCCTACCAAGGTTGAGCTCTCTATCGAGGTCGAGCTCCCTGCCAAGGTCGAGCTCCTTGCTGAGGTCAAGCTCCCATCCAAGGTCGAGCTCTCTGTCGAGGTTGAGCTTCTGGTCAAAGTCAAGCTCCCTACTAGAAGTCAAGTATGGATAAAGACAAGTGGACCCGGTCTCCTCCATAAATGACCTTGTAAGTGGTCGGGATAGTGACACCACCTATTGGTGTCACCATCCCCACCAGAACCCCCATGTTACTCAAAGAGACTGCCACCTCTATGGAGTGGCGCTTCACCAAGGCACGCCGCTTGCCATCTCTATGGAGTGGCACTTTGCCAGGGCATGCCGCCTACAACCTCTATGGAGTGGTGCTCTACCAAGGTATACCACCTATATCCCCTGCGAAGGAGCATCCCACCGGAGCACTAGACCTCTCAGCTCATTGTCGGCACTTTCTATGGAAAGGTGCTTTGCCCAGAGCATCGTGCCCTTTAACTCTCCGCCTATACCATTCGAAAGAGGAAGGTTTTACCATGAGTCTCAGACCTTGTAGCATCTCTATTGACACTGGTCTTGATTTTGATGATTGACAAAATACTTAAGTATATATGAGTACTAATGTGTGTTAAAAGTGTTTATTAGATATAGGTACTCGTCAATGTTAAAAAATTGAAAAGATTATCATTTAGTTGAAGAAGCCATGGATTTTCAAGATATAAGGGCTTTGGAATTAATATGGAAGAATTTGAAGAGGCTAAAAATCAATTTTGGATAAGTTTCAGCAAGTTTTAGTACTGGCATAAGCAAGTGTCGACTCATGAAGATGTCAAAGTGTCGACTCAAGGCCTGAGAATAAGAAAAATACATAATAGTGTCAAACCAGAATTTTTGCCTTGAGCTAACCTAAGTGTCGACTCATGGTGAAGTGTCGACTCAAGAGGTCAACTCATAAAGAAAATTCAAAAAATTCAAGTATCGATACTTGGTGTAACGGCTAGTTTTTTAGAAGTATAGAATTGATTCCAACTTGCTTCAAACGGCTAGTTTTTCATCCCCAACAGTCATAAATGGTCATCTATGGGTTGGAGAGCTATATAAACACCAAAAATCAAATGGGGAAGCAATCATTTGGTGAGATTATTGAATATCCTTCAAGGATTCAAGAGTTGAGTGGTTCAAGCCTTCAAGCTTCCAAAAATAAGAGAGTTGATCCAAGTTCACATCATCAAGCTTCATTCAAAGGCTTCAACAAATTAAGGACAAGCTTCTTCAACATCATCCAAGGGCTTCAAAGAGATACTTGCTTTATTTTAGAAAGCTTTATTGTATTCTTTACTTTCATTCTTACATTGTTGTATCAAGGTTTTTGGTGAGCCTTAGAAAATCAAAGAGGTTATTGGTTAGCCTTTGTGTAAAACCAACATAGGTTGTTGGTGATCCCATAAAACCAACATAAGTTGTTGGTGATCTCGTAAAACCATCGAAGGTTGTTGGTTTGCCTAAGTTATAAAACCAATAAGGGGTTTTAACTTGTGAGCCCGGGAAAACAAGTTGGATTTTGATTAAAGAGCCTAGAAAACTAATCGACTGTAATCTTAGTGATTATAGTTAAATTTCTAAGGGAAACTTGAGGAGTGGATGTAGGTGCCTTGGAGTACACCGAACCACTATATATTCTTATGTTTGTGATTGCTCTTATTTATTGCTTATTTACTCTTGCATTTACTTTGTTAATTCCATTGTATATTTTCATTAAGCATACAAACACTTTGACAAAATACAAATACTTAATTGCAATTAGAACATACTTGTTGAAATAGTTCAAAAAGTTTTATAAAACCCAATTCACCCCCCCTCTTGGGTTGCTTCATCACTGGGCAACAATTGGTATCAAAGCCTGGAACCCAAAATCGTTGGTATCTAAACTTGGTGCTTTACAAAGAATCCAACGATTTTGAGTTAAAAGATCATGGCAATCTTAGAAGGTTCTTGTTTTGCTATAAGACATGCAACTAATAGATCACCGTTTTTCAATGGCACTAATTACACTTTTTGGAAAACTCGCATGTGCATCTATCTTCAATATATTAGTTATTAACTTTGGAAAGTTATAGTTAATGGTCCTCATATTCCTTCCATTTTGGTTAATGATATTTTCATTCCAAAACTTCAAGAGGATTGAAATGAATATGATATTAAGAAATCTGAAATTAATGCTAAAGTAATGAACTTGCTTTATTGTGCATTGAACTTTAATGAATTCAATAGGATCTCCACATGTACATCGACGAAGGATATATGGGACATGAAATTATTCATGAGGGTACTCTTCAAGTGAAAAATACTAAAATTAATATGCTTGTTCATTCTTTTGAAATGTTTGAAATGCTATATTTTGAATCTATATCCGATATGTATACTAGATTTATGACTATTATTAACGAATTGAAAAGTCTTGGCAAAGTCTATACTAATGCTAATTTGGTTAATACAATTCTTAGATCTTTGCCAATATCATGGGATCCAAAGGTGACGGCGATCCAAAAAGCTAAAGATATAGAAACCTTACCTTTGGAGGAGCTCATCGGTTCACTCATGACCTATAAGTTGAACTTATGGCCAAAGAAAGTGGATGCTGATGTAAAGAAGAAAATAATCACCTTTAAATCCACTACACAAGATGAGTCTTCAAGTGAGGAGTCGGAAGATAGTGAAGATGAAGATGAGATGGAAGTTTTGGCTCATAAATTTTGAAGATTCATGAGATAAAGGGCCAAAAAGAAATACACAAGAAGGCAATGATGGCTACATGGAGCGAAAGTGAAGACTCTAGTTCAGAAGAAGAATAAATTAAAAAATTAGCTAGTCTTTGCTTTATAGCAAATGAGATAAATTCTGAAATCGAAAATAATTTTACTTTCGATGAATTACATGATGCATTTAATGATCTTGTGCATGAATACAAAGTATTAAAAATTAAGCACAAGAAATTAAAAAGATAATTTATTTTTTTTTCTCTTGAGAACACCAATCTTGCCAATAAAAATCATGATTTAAATATAAAGATTGATGTTTTAAAAAATGATAAGAATAATCTTTCTAAAGAAAAAGAAATTTTAGAAAAAAAATTGATTTGAAAGAGTTATCCAATAAGTTTTTAAATAAGAAAATTATTTTATTAAATGAAATAGAAATTCTAAGAAGATCCAATATTTTTGTTTCAAATGATGAGCTTTTAAAGAAAAATAAAAATCTTGAGTTGAAAAACAAGAATTTCTTTGTTGATGCATCTTCCAATCTGACTTGTTTTAGATATTGTAAAATTGGATATATTGCATATCCTTGTAAATAAAGAAATTTTTCAGTTTCAAAAGGAACCATATTTACTAACCCTAAAGGATCCAAGAAAGTTTGGATACCAAAATTATCTACCTAGTTTATTTTGCAGGAATGTTTTGCAGCCCAACATGAAAAAAGGAAGTTTTTGAAAAGTGGCTGTATAAGACAATACAAAGAGTGGACAAGCTATATTTTTAGACTAAATGGTAAAGGAAGGATTATACATATTAGTAAATTCTAAACATTTCCTTCCATAATTGAAAATGTAGTTATAAATGTTGCATCAATTACTTTGAAAAATTATTTTAAATAATTAATTAGAATCAAGTTTAGACTTATAGTCATTGGTTGTGATCATGAACTTTTTGATGTTGATAGATTCCATGCTATCATGATTAAACTTGTGATTATTAGACTTTCACTTGATTTTGATTAATATAGTTTTAATCTATTTCAAGTGAAATGTTATAATTTATGTGTTTTCATTTTTGGCATCTATATTTAAGTTAGAAATGATTTGGATCAAGACTAGAACTGGTAGTTAAGGATTATATTTAAGAAGAAGGTATGCATATTGATAAATCCTTGCTCTAGTAACTAAACTTGGTACTATATTACTTCTAATATTTGTATGGGTAATCAAAATCATTTCAAATCATATGGTTTTCATCAAATGTATTCTATCTTGTATCCATGCTTAGACTAGAAATGATTTGGAACAAGTATAGAACTGGTAGTTAAGGATTACATTTAAGAAAGAGGTATGCATATCGATAAACCCTTACTCCAGTAACTAAACTTGTTATTAAATTACTTCTAGTATCTATATGCAAATAAATTTGAAAGCATGCTAAAAGTTTTTAAATGATCAATCCTTTGTATTTTGAAAATCATGTATATCTTGAAATTTTCAAATCTTTGATTTCAGACATAGTATGTATGTTCATTTCTCAAATTATCTGAAATTATGATGCTTGTGCTTTCATGTTTTATTTCTTAAATGAATGCATATTTTTGAGAGAAAATAATATTTAGGGGGAGCATCCAAAGATTTGTTGTCATATATGATACTTTCAATGTTTTCTTTGATATCATGCTTTACTTATATTGCTTTGATACTCCTTCTCCTTAATATCAAATCTTTTTTACTTTGAGAAAAGTTACATTCAATTGGTATCAAAATTTATTTCATTAAGAATCTTTAAAAAAATAGAGCTCCTAGTAATTGCTTCAAATTAGGTTAGTCACCATGGCTGTCCGGTTATAGGAGCTATGTAGGGTTTAAAGACCCTCTCCTCCCATTCAATGGAGTCTTTTATGACGTGTTGGGATGCCACTTTGGCCTTATCCCATGAACAAGTGAGGTGAATGTATTGTTGTCTTAATCATACCTTGGTTATGCATATTAGAGCTAATATATATTAAATTATTTTTTTACATGTGCATCTCATTTTGTGGTATCATGTTCAATTAGTATCATATTTAATCGGTACCATGATTAATTGATTTCACGTATTGATTTTGATGATCTACTTGCTATTCTTTCCACCTTCATTCCAATTTTGTATTGCCTTTTATCCTTTTTTATGATGATGAAAAGGGGGAGAAATATGTTAAGTATAAAAAGGAGAAAGATATGATAAATATAAAAAATTATAAGAGAAATGAAAGAAAGGGCAAAAGGAGGAGAAGAAAGCAAAATGTTATAATCTTAAGGGAAGAATTAGTAAGGGAGAGAATATTTAAAAATTTTGAATGATTTTTGAAAATATTTTTAAAATCATATTTTGAGGAGGAGCTTGATACTTATTGATTTTGAGCTTACATATTTATCTTATTGTTAATCTTCTTAAGCTTACCCTATTTATATACTTAAAGTTTTTGTCATCATCAAAAAGGAGAAGATTGTTGACTCTAGTCTTGATTTTGATTATTGACAAAACACTTAAGTATATTGAGTACTAATGTGTGTTAAAAGTATTTATTAGATACAGGTACTCATCAATGTTAAAAGATTGAAAAGATTGTCATTTAGTTGAAGAAGCCATGGATTTTCAAGTTATAAAGGCTTTGGAATTAATATGGAAGAACTTGAAGAGGCTAAAAATCAATTTTGGAGAAGTTTCAGCAAGTTTCAATACTGGCACAAGCAAATGTCGACTCATGAAGATGTCAAAGTGTCAACTCAAGGCCTGAGAACAAGAAAAATACAGAATAGTATCAAACCAGAATTTTTGCCTTAAGCTGACTTAAGTGTCGACTCAAGAGGTCGACTCATGGTGAAGTATCGACTCACGAAGAAAATTCAAAAAAATCAAGTATCGATACTTGGTGTAACGGCTAGTTTTTTAGAAGTGCAGAATTGATTCCAACTTGCTTCAAATGGCTAGTTTTTCATCCCCAACGATTATAAATGGTCATCTATGGGTTGGAGAGATATATAAACACCAAAAATCAAATAAAAAAGCAATCCTTTGGTGAGATTATTAAATATCCTTCAAGGATTCAAAAGTTGAGTAGTTCGAGCCTTCAAGCTTCCAAAGATAAGAGAGTTGATCCAAGTTCACATCATCAAGCTTCATTCAAAGGCTTCAACAAATTGAAGACAAGCTTCTTCAACATCATCCAAGGGCTTCAAAGAGATACTTACTTTATTTTAGAAAGCTTTATTGTATTCTTTACTTTCATTCTTACATTATTATATCAAGATTTTTGATGAGCCTTAGAAAACAAAAAAGGTTGTTGGTTAGCCTTTGTGTAAAACCAACATAAGTTGTTCGTGATCCCGTAAAACCAACATAGGTTATTGGTGATCATGTAAAACCAACATAGTTTATTGGTGATCCCGTAAAACCAACATAGATTGTTGGTGAGCCCGTAAAATAATCGGAGGTTGTTGGTTGCCTAAGTTATAAAACCAACAAGGGGTTTTGACTTATGAGCCCGAGAAAATAAGTTAGGTTTTGATTAGTAAGCTTGGAAAACTAATCAACCATAATCTTAGTGATTATAGTAAAATTTCTAAGAAAAACTTGGGGAGTAGATGTAGGTGCCTTGGAGTGCACCGAACCACTATATATTCTTGTATTTGTGATTGCTCTTATTTATTGCTTATTTACTCTTGCATTTACTTTGTTAATTCCATGGCATATTTTCATTAAGCACACAAACACTTTGGCAAAATACAAGTACTTAATTATAATTAGCACATACTTTTGAAATAGTTCAAAAAGTTTTACAAAATCCAATTCACCCCCCCTCTTGGTTTGCTTCATCAATAGGCAATAATCTCCCGCCAGGTCAGTGCTCTACCAGGTCCCTAGACATGGTGGCATGATGCTCGTAAGAAGCAGTGTCCTGTCGGGGTATCAGGTCCCATGGCACACCACTCGCACTCATCGTGGAAGGGACACACACTTCATAGTCTTCGCCTGCACCCATGGTAGAACCTCCCTACGAGGGCTACAGACCCTATCTCCCTCTTCTCAGGAGGAAGGGAGACAGGTCTACACTCTGCCCATGTGAGGCGCTCCCAAAGAGCATCAGACCATGGCTCTACACCCAACCAGATGAAATATGCTTTAAAGAAGCTCAAAGGGGCCTCCGACAAAGGTAAGTACAAATGAGCAGAAACCAATGCAAGCAAGAATAAGAGAGTGAAGCCCGAGGGTAGGAGGAACATCTAAAGACTCCTTCAAGAGCTCCCACTGCTATAGCCACCACTATTCTATCTCAGATTGCTCTAACTCCTATTTTATCTTTTCAAGAACCCTCCAAACACGGAGACCACTCTGGGCTCCACTAAGGAGGATCTGTTTTTCTTGATCGCCCATTGACTTGATCATCGGAGTGCCCCCGCCGAGATCCCTGGCCTGGGTCTCCTTTCTTTTGCAAGATCGGTTACGCTTGGAGACCGCCAGGTAGGAAGTCTACTCACCGGCGCCATGTAGGAGCTGCAGGCCACGATGATCTAAGCGGCAACATGCCCTATGCTTTCTTGATGGTTTTCCACTGCATAAAATATTAGAGAGATTTTTATTCATCACCCACTTTCCTCCTCTTGATCTTGAATGAAAGGTTCAATTTAGGAAGAGAAAAATATTCTCCCTTGATTTCTTGAGAAGAGATTGATCTTGAATGAAAGGTTCAATTAAAGAAGAGAAAAATATTCTCCTTTGATTTCTTCAAAAAAGATATGTCTTCTTCCTTGGATCTCTAATGTAGAGAAAAAAGAAAATAAGAAGGAAGGAAGATTTGATCCAATGGTCAAACCAAGTCCTGCAAGGTACTAGGACTCTGGTGGCCTTGGAGCTTCGATCAGGCCATCTCCATATGGATACCAATAAAGGGTAAGCACATCTGTGGCTCCAACAGAACTCGCTATTTTTCTCCAGATCTAATTTGATAAAGATGGAGTAGTGCAGAAGGTAAGTGGATTTAATTTACTTGATAGTTTTATTTTTATTTGCAAATCTATATTACATAATCATGATTGGTTCCTACTATGGTATGCTTAGAGTAAATTTTTATTTTCATTGTGAATTAATTTTAATTAATTAATTTTTTAAAAAAAAAACTACATGCAACTCAGGGATCATTAGACTTTTCCTTCATTCCCTCCCTCTTCCAAGGTTTTCGCACAGGATTTCTATTAGATCTTCTTCTAGTTTTTGAAGGAGAGGATTAGATCACGAGGCCTGCAAGATGCTAGCACCTTGGTAGTCTCAGAGCTCCTGATCAGTGTCATCCATGTATGAATACCTACAGAGGCTGAGCGTTTGTATAGATACGATGAGAACCCGGGATATCTACAAATCCAATCCAATGAAGATGGAGTAGTATAATGGATAGGTGATTCAATCACTAATTTATTTTACTTTTTGATTTTAGATCTAATAATTCTGATATTTCATGCATGTTAGATCATATTTGGTAATGTTTGATTAGATTAAAGCATGCATAGGATTAAAATTGTTTTATTCTTCTATTTTCATTGTGTATTTTCATGAGATGGAAAAATTCTGCATGCGCGTTCGCCCTTTCCTAGTAGACCATAACAACAATATGAATCCTAATTATTTAGCTTCTAGTAGAGGCTCATTGATTAAGATCCACAATTTTTTTAAAAAAGATTTTATGGAGAAATAAGCTCTAGAAATCTTACATGCATATATTTCATATTTGATTTCAAAGGAAATATAAATTTGTTCTCCATGTTATCCCACTTATGATATGGTAATAAAAATCATAATTTCAAATTAATTTTGACTAAATGATCCAAATTCAAGATTTATATTGGCCTTCAAATTTCTCTTTACCACCATACTCTTTGTCTACTGAAATAAGGCTGTTGCCGTATGGATCGCCGTGGCCTGTAGCTCTAACATGTCACGAACTTGTCGGGCTCCCTCTTGGCTCTTAGTCCTCTCTCCCAGTCGTCTTCTTGGTTAGGTTATCCTGCAAAAAAGAAAAGACCCGGGCCAGGAATTTCATTGGGGACACTCTGACGATCAAGTTAGTTGGGACAATCCAGGAGAACAAAACCACTATAGTGAAGAGCTTAGGAACTCTTCACATAGAGAATGAAAGATGAGATGTAAGAAATGGAAAGACAAGGTCGAGTGGAGATCAGAGAGCTGGGAGGTTCTCTTGGCGGTTCCTTTCTCGTTTACTCTCTGAGTCTTACCAATTGCCTCCCTCCCCCTCTCGGGGGATCTTTTCTTCTATTTTATATAAGAAGGATGGCCCAAACCAAGTCTGGAGCTTCATTGAGATGTCCCTTTCCTGGTATCCCTTTCGAGAGGGGATTTCCTTTATTTGTGGCCTCCCCCTATCAGATCGATCCTCGGAAGGAGATCCTTTCATTAAGGGTGTTCGCTGGCATAGTACAGATCTTGTCCCTCTGGTGGTGCAGTTTTTCATGGTAGGGACGGGCACAGAGCCGCTAAGCCCCAAGCCACGGTGGGGCATTTCTATTCCAGGAGGGACTGTCAGAGTGTCGCAGGGCCTGAGGTCTTAATAGAATACTTTTCTTGGAGGAGGTACAGATTCTGTGTCACGAGGGTTGGAGCCCCCCGGTTGCACGATTATGGATGTGGTGGCACGCTATAGGGCCTGGAGCCTGGTGGAGCATGCATTGCACAAAACATGTGGGTGGCATGTCTATAGAGTTTGAGTTTTTGGAAGGGTGCGCACCACCTCTCGGAGGTTACAGGTAGCTGGGAGCTTCCATGGCACAGTCTGAACCTCTGCTGATCTTCTATCTTCCTTGCTTCTGGTGAGAACATTGGCCTTGGCTGGATGGGGGGAGCTCTATCCCAGGAGCTCACCCTTGGAAAGTATGAGCACAACCTCGACCAGGAGCTCGATCCCGGATGGGAGCTGACCTCGATTGGGGGCTCTCCCTCAGAATGCATGAGCACATCCTCGACTGGGAGCTCGACCCCGGATGGAAGCTGACCTTGGCCAACGGCTCGCCCTCGGAATGCATGAGCACATCCTCGATCGGGAGCTCGACTCCATATGGGAGCTAACCTCGACCAGGGGCTCACCCTTGGAATGCATGAGCATGTCCTCGACCAGGAGCTTGACCCCAGATGGGAGCTGACCTCGGCCAGGGGCTCATCCTTGGAATGCATGAGCACGTCCTCGGCCAGAAGCTCAACTCCAGATGGAAGCTGACCTCGGCCAGGGGCTCATCCTTGGAATGCATGAGCACATCCTCGACCGGGGGCTCGACCTTGGATGGGAGCTGACCTCAGCCAGGGGCTCATCCTCAGAATGCATGAGCACGTCCTCGACCGGGAGCTCGACTATGGATGGGATCTTATCTCGGCCAGGGGCTCACCTTCGGAATGCATGAGCACGTCCTCGATCGGGAGCTCGACCCTGGATGGGAGCTGACCTTGGCCAGGGGCTCGCCCTCGGAATGCATGAGCACATCCTCGATCAGGAGATCAACCCTGGATGGGAGCTGACCTCGACCAGGGGCTCCCCTCGGAATGCATGAGCACATCCTCAATCAGGAGCTCAACCCCGGATGGGAGCAAACCTCAGCCAGGGGCTCGCCCTCATAATGCATGAGCACGTCCTCGGCCAGGAGCTTGACTCTGGATGGGAGCTGACCTCGGCCATGGGCTCTCCCTCGGAACACATGAGCACGTCCTCAGCTGGGAGCTTGACCCCAGATGGGAGCTGACCTCGGCCAAGGGCTTGCCCTCGGAATGCATGAGCACGTCCTCGGCCGGGAGCTCGACCCCGGATGGGAGCTGACCTCGGCCAAGGGCTCGTCCTCGGAATGCATGAGCACGTCCTCGATCAGGAGCTCGACCCTGGATGGGAGCTGACCTCGGCCACGGGCTCGCCTTCAGAATGCATGAGCACGTCCTCGACTGGGAGCTTGACTCCGGATGGGAGCTGACCTCGGCCAGAGGCTCACCCTCGAAATGCATGAGCATGTCCTCGGCCGGGAGCTTGACTCCGGATGGGAGCTGACCTCGACTAGGGGCTCGCCCTTGGATCTTCATTTAGGCGCCGCATCTAGGTGGCGCTTCCCACCAGTACAACCGCCAGCTTTTGCCGTCATGGACTCCACGTCAGTAATTGTGCCACATCAAAGGCCCATATCAGTAGTCTAACAATAAGAACTTATGCCCAATTTTACCATATAATCCTTTAAAAGGTATTCTGAGTTATTTTAGATCCTTTGGATCAAAAGACAAAAAATTAATAAAGTACAGTACTAAATTCAGCAATTTGTAGTGAACAAGTATTTAGTTCATCTTGATTTTTTAAAAAAAATACTTAAAAAAATGGTGTTTCCTTTGATGACATAAGTTCAGATTGCAATTAGAGTTAACAGTTTCGAGTTATTACTTTTTATTATTTCCTCCAATTGCATTTTTTTTCATCCTACCTCTATTCATGATTAGTAATCACAAACCCTCTATTAGCAAGATAAAAAGTGTATTTCTCCCTTCGAGGAATTAGAATTAGGGAAAATAAACAAATTATCTGGCCTTCTTATGTATTAACATAGACAATACAGAAATGTTGAAATCAAAATAAAAAGAAATAAGTATGAAATATGTATTGGAACCCTATTGTTGTTTATATAACTTAGCAGTGTTGATCATACAAATGTTAATTGATCGAAGATCATAGAAGTGGTAACCAGGAGGCCGGGGGCAGCCTATCTTCTAGGCAATTTAGGCATTTAGAAGTCCAGGCAACCCAAAAAGAATAACCGTAAATAATTAAGAAATATAATGAAAAACCACAGAAGTAGTTATAATCCAACAAATGACACGTACCAAATAAGATGTAGCAGGTCAATGGCAAGTATCAGCTTGGTAGACTCTAAAACTAATTTATAAATTGGTCTCATCTTCTATGCTTAAACATATTATGCAAGATGTTAAGTGGATGCAGAGGTAGCTGGCCCACTAGGTGATTAGGGCTGCAGTCTTTTAAATCAGCATAACTAATTTAAAGCATGCAATCTGGACAAATAATAGATGTGTAAGAACATATTCTTACTATTTTTATAACAACAACAACAACAACAACAACAACAACAACAACAACAATAATAATAATAATAACAACAATAATAATAATAATAATAACAATGTGCACCTCAAGAATCCACTCAGCCACATGGCACAAGGGGGCTAGCGTGCCAGTTGGTAATTAGTGCACTATACAACGCCGGTGTTTGTTATTAAGTTACCAACCCGAAATCATTTTTCCTTTATTATTTACTAACCAAACCAAAGATTCGTAGTTGAACAACCATAGCATGAATATCATATTACTTTCTTGAATATCTTCAAATTCTAAACATAAATTCACAAGTATACATGTCAAAGTGCACCGGGCTGGCTAAAGCACATGGACTGGCATTATATGGGCTAGGCCAGGTTAAGCCCCCTTGCACAAATGGATGGTGTTGACTGTTGATAGAAGGCTTAGGAGGCAATACCAGCACTAGGTATCATGGCCACCACCTCCTCCAATGCTCATCAATTAGCGATGCTACCAAGGGCAAGGCCAAGCTCAAGTCCAGCTAATCCCTGGAGCACTCCATCCTTGGCAAGAAGAAGCATGTCGGAAGTGAACCCTCCGCCTCTCATGGCAATGGCTGCACCCGCAACGAGATCATCGAGCACCTCCCGTAGAGTCGACTCTTGCATCAACACTCCTACTCTACTCCCCCACCTCACCGCCAAGGAGTGCTCCTGCCCATATTGATCCATGAGCTCCGGTTCATTTTGATAGCTCTATTCACAAACAAGCTAGGTGACTCATTAACATGATGCTAGTTGATAAAGGAAATAATTGCTTGCAATAGAATTTCAAAGCACAAATATGAAGTAAATTTTGTACCGCATGCTCTATTTGATATTAGTAGGACAAAAACCCAACTCGGTTTTGTTAAAAAAAGAAGTGCTTCTGAGCAAGCAATAGATGGTTACGGCTTTTATGACGAGCTTGTTTGTATTCTAGCAAACGACCATACATGGTTAGACTTAGACCAGGCTGTGATCAAATTTGGAGGCGCTTCTACATTGTTGTTCAACTGTGGCAATCATATCAGTTTAATTCAACTGTGACTATCAATATCAGTTTAACTGTTAGAGGCTTAAGAAAACACTACGAGAAAAAAATGTCATATGGATTGGAAAGTTGAACAAAAAAGAAAATGTGCAAACGAGGCATTTATTTAGATTATGGAAAATGCTGAGGTGATTAAATTATTAAACCAGAAAGACTACTGTTGAATGAAGCACCAGAAAGCTTCTTTGCCCAAGTTGAACAAAAACTGATGGAAGCAACTTAATGAGCAGGGAACCTTGATGCTCATGCTTGTGCCACAGAGCCAGGAAGTGAGAGAGAAGTTAAGAAAAGCTAAATGGAAGTCCTTTTGAGGAACTTAACAAAGGTAGCATAAGCAGATGATAGATATATATATATCCTTTGCCTGTGTAAATATAGTTCTATATTTTTGCGATCATTGGCATAATAACTATTCATGATGGTTGTGCCATCATGAACATAGCAACATTCCATAAATGTGTACACATAGGTGCTCACCTTTCAGACCCATTACTACCATAATTGCATCAGGGAAACTAGGTGATAATGACCTAGGAATTCCCTTCTATATAAAAGGGCGAGATGGGAATCCTTGAGTAATTTTTTTTTTTGAATGAGTGGAGCATTCAAGCCATTGTTCTGGAATAAGTACAACGAAGAGCATTAGCAAGGAGGATATCCCTAAAAGATATAGAAACCTCTCCCAAGCTAGACCAGAAATGGTGTGGGCACTGGAATCCGACAAAGGCTTCTCAACCCTATGTGGATATCTGATTAGGGTTTCATTTTATCGGGCCATGTAATAAGACTTCAAGCCAAAGCATTTTATTTTTTGAGTCATGATTTTAGTCTCAATTGCTTTTATTTTAGTCATGTACCTTGACCAATTTGGTTAAGTTGTGTATATGGGTCCTGTAATGATTCCAGTCCGAGTTTGTTTGAAGATTGGGCCCAAGCCGGAGTGGTCTTTGAGTCTAGTCCAATTTGTAATGGATCAAGCCATCTCCCAAGCCATGAAAGATGCCACTTGGCACCACCTCATCCATCCCATGTGGCACCACATCACCTTGACATGTGAGCGGCCAAGGCAAGAAGGGAATGCTGGAATTTTTGGGCACCATTCCTTGATTCTTTCCTCCCTTCCCTCCCTCTATCAATCCTCTTTCCAAAGGAGCTATGGGCAGCCAAGGAAGGTCAATGAGCAATGAAGGCATGATCCTTGTTTCAAGCCCCATATCAAGACTTCTTCCCAAAATGCTTGGTCGACTATGGAAGAAAAACATTGACCCTCAAATTAAGAAGACAACTCCCTTGTTTCAAGATCTATATCAAGCCATCTTCCCAAAGTGCTTGGTCGGCTATGGAAGAAAAGCATTAACCCTCAAATCAAGAAAACAACTCCCATCTTTCAAGCTCCAAATCAAGCCACAAGACCTTGGTCGGCCAAAGGAAGAAGAAATTTGAATTTGGACGCCCTCTTCATGAAGCTTTATATTTTTTTGAAATTTGAATGGGTTTTAAGGTGCCTATATAAAGGGCCTTACCCCGCCCTTGTAAAGTTTAATCTGGATGAATGAAAGAAAATATTTGAGTGCTACTCTTCTAGTTATTGCCTTCGTTCCTTAAGAACGTTGATCTCCGTGAGGGAGTGCCTTCACCTTCAGGCATCGAGAGGTGTAAGGCCTCAAGTTACCTTCTCTTCCATGCAAGCCATCCTCCATCTTCGAGTTCGGAGTCCATCGGGATGATCCATCTTGGTGCCTAGCAAGAAGATCCCCCATTCACCACCATCTTCAACTTTTCTTTCCTTATTGTTTCTTATCTCTTGCTAACTCCCAACATCTCTCTTGATTGCTCGCAGGTCCTCCAGGTACCACGAACACGGAGTCGGTCTCCCTTGCCTTCGAGACCTTCGGACGGAAAGCCGGCGCATCCGCGGGATTGAAGGCTAAATTATCCAGGCCGCATCAGCGAGAGCGAGTGAACTCGGTATCGGGCGCTGCATAACTTTTAAGGTTTGCCACCCTAACTCCTAAGTTGGTATTGATCCGAGAGCTAGGTCCTATGAGATTTCTCAATCCCGGGATCCTCTTCTTATCCTGTTAGGGGCTTATTTGCTAGTTTGAAGTTTTTATTTTTATAGAATCCTAGATCTACTCTTGCTTGTCTTCGAGAATCCTTAACCTCATTTAAAAAACCAAAAAATCACAAAGAGAAAAATCACCTGCATCATCCTAGCATCTAGTTAGTCCCGCATCAAGAAAACCTCACCAGAATGATCAACCACAAAAAAAGCCACCTAATCAACTACAGAATTGGCTTTCCTATAAACATGGCTAACCATAATCTCCGAATACCCCAACAAAAGCCTAACAATGTCGCGGATGAGAGGATGAGCTGAAGTGGACCGAAAAGCCTACTGGATCCATGAAATGACAGTCAGAGAATCACCCTCAATAATAAGCTGCTCAAGGTGAAGTGGCGTCGTGGCATAGCGGATACTAGCTCAAGCCCCCTAAAGCTCTGCCATGGAAATGGTAGGGTCAATAAGATGACACCCACTGGCAGCGAGGAAGCCATATTCGGAAGCCCGGATAACAAAAGCACCTCCCCCACGCCTGTCCCTAACGCTCCCATCAAAGTTGACTACGGCAAACATCGGAGGAAGGGGCTTCCAAGAAATAAAGACTCGATGGGGTGCTCAAAGAGCAGTGCCGAAACCCTAGATCTTCGCGTTCCCCGCAGTCGAACTTTGATACTCCCTGACATGAGCCCTGGCTATCTTGACAATTATCCTAGTCTTGCAGATGGAGAAAAAAACATAATATCATTCTGGGTAAGCTAGATATGATATGCCAAGTAAGCTAAAATAATAGTAGTGGAGTTGGTCAAACTGGAGTGCAGTAGGTGGAGAAAGATATCAACTGCATCCTCAGTCACAGGAAATAAGCCATGATAGCCAGCCATACACCAGAACTCCCAAGCTCTCAAACATAAGAAAAGAACATGCAAAAGAGATTCCTCGTCCATCCCATAAGCAAGACCAGAGATAGGCAAATGAGGACCTCTCGAACAAAGAAAAGCTCTAGTCGGAAGTCGATGTCAAGCAACTTTCCAAATAAATAATCTTACTTAGGGGTGAACTCTAAGAGACCAGATCCAACCCTCCTGAATATCCCTCTGCTGCTCATGGCAATAAATAGAATAAAGGTTAGCCAAGGGGCCCTTGAGGAGAGCAGAGGATCTCCAAACTCCAAGATCAGCAGTGGAATGCACCGGAAGACCAATAGATAATATCCTCTGGCCCAAAACCACACCAAAGTACTGGGTAACCATTGCAGGGTTCCACCTAGACTCTCAAGGTAGAAGCAAATCCATAATAGATATAGTGTCGGGGACATCCATAGAAAAAAAGGTAGGCCACCTATCCAAAGCAATATCTGAAATCCATGGATCAAACATAAAATTAATGAGTCTACCATCCCCCACTATCCTCCTCATGTGATGCTGAACATCAGGAGCCCTTGCCATAATCTCCCTCTAGATAGTAGAGTAGTGACGAACAAATGGATAGACCCCTCCAAATCAGTAGAGGGGAGCCCATATCTAGCTCGCATAATGGAGGACCACATACTAATAAGATTGAGGAAGAGGCGAGTGACATGTCTGGCCAGTAGAGCCTCCCTCGTGACAAGAAGGGAGTAAATGCCCATCCCCCTTGAGTAACCAGCTAACAAATAGCATGCCACCCAAAAGATGAGTAGCCCGAGAAGCATCAGTAGACCTCCACAAGAAAGCTCGAATAATTTATTCCAACCGAAGAACAACGACTTTGGAACAACTGCATTAGAAAGCATATACACAGGAAGGGAGGTAAGGACTGACCTAATTAAAATCACCCTTTCCATAGAGGACAATGCCTGACCCTATCATCCCTCCACCCTGTCATGAACAGCCTTCATGAGCATAGCACAGTCTTGCTTACAAAGTCTACCTCCAGATATGGGGATCCCCAAATAGGACAAAGCACCCTCCTTTGCATGAACCCCAAGAATGCTTTTGATCAGGTGTCATTGACTAGCAGGGGTCTTCGGACTGAAATAAACCTTGGACTTCTAGAGATTGACCCTCTGTCCCAAAGATATACAATAAGAGTGGAGCACCCTCCTAAAACCCTGAGCCATGCTGCAGAGGCCCTACCTTGAGTAAGTTAAACATAACATTTACATTCGCTCTCTCTCTCTCGATTGTTTTCTAAGCTCTGGCTAACTTAAGCATTAGAGAGTTCCTTGCTGGACAAACTCTAGCAAGTGAACTTGTGGTTGTAGGCAGCGGAGTTCCTATCTTCAGTTCGTTTCACACTGATCTCTAGCTTGGATTGACATTGACCTCTCCTGAAGTTTAGTAGTAATAGATTGGCATTACAAGAAGAGCCCACCATCCTTATTTTGAAGAGAGATAGAGGACCATGACAAAAACAATAGCACAAAATGCTTCACTGGTTCACTTTGGTGGTCATCTCATTAAAATGACCAGATGGATCGATGCTCTGAGCCTGGTCCATCTCAATCCATAGTGATGGTGGACCAGTAACAATTCACCACTTTAGTACATTAAACAAAATCTGATAGCCACTATTCAAAATTTATAACAAACGGCCAGAGACACAAGTCTTTCGAGCCACTCACTCCCATCACATTAGTGTACTCATCCTTGGAGTCCAAGGTGGAAAGATCGGCACCCTTATTCCCTAGAGTCTTTAGGGGGAAATTCTATCCTAAGATATTCCCAACATTTTGGTGCACATTAGTGAGGTACTGACCTCAATCAAAAGTTTCAAGAGATTGATCATTAGATAGCGATGCTATAGGAGGGGAGTTGAAGACAAGAGCATGGCCTGGGCTTCAATTCATGACTTCCATTCTTCCATAAAATTATGAACCGATACCCGCTAAATTCAAAATGTCGTAATTGGAACTATATGATGGCTCATTAGATCTACTTAACCATCTCAAGAGTTATAAAGCTCTCATGATAGGGGCATCAGATGCTTTCCTTTGCCTTGCCTTCCTTGCCATATTAAGAAAGTTTGCTTGAATGTGGTATTTCGGTTTTCAACTAGGCATAATTTTCTACTTTGAGCAATTGGGAAGGTAATTTGTGATGCATTTTGGTAGTAGTAGGAACCAACCAATGAACTTGGATTGCCTCTTCTCTATTTATCAAAGAACCTATTTATAATAAGTATCTATGACCAAGATCAAAGTGATGACTGGGTGCCCTAGCTCAAGCTTTTGATGCATGGTAGGTATATGCAATATTAGATTTTGTGACTCTTTGTCATACCGATTTCCTCATCATGCTATGTAAATGATCCACAAAATATTTAAGGACCAATCAAATTCACCACATAGCGAATTGAGATAGGTCTAATGATAATCATAGGAATCACCACTTCAAATTATTTCAAATCATTACAACCTGCAAGCTAAGCCCACTTGCACCTCATTATTATAATGTTGGTTATGAACCGATGCATTAATGTGGTTCCAAGACTTTCTTTTGTTATCCAAGTTAGCATTAAATACAAATCAAAGGTCAATGGGCTATTTGTCTTCGGCTCATCTTCACATTGACCTCCAACTCAGAACATTAGTAGCCTTGCTCAGAGATTATTGACAATAATTGGTTACCTTCTTATTAAATACTATTACCTTCTCTAGATGAGGCAATTCCAAGTTGTTATAGCATGAGGAGCTACAAATCTATGTTGATAAATGAATTTGCAAAAAGAATAAACAAAATAAACACCATAATTTTCCTATCTTTATGCATTTTGATCCACTCTCTAGTTAATTCTTGCAAGCTCATTCGTAAAGCCTTTATGAGGATATTTTATATAGTTTCTAAATATTTTTGATTCACCTCCAAATTTTATGAGCTATGGATAGATTAGATTTAAGTACTTGAAGAAATCCTATCATGTAGGTTAGATAATGTTAGATTGGAAGAGGAGGAGAGTATTTCTTATATAAGGGAGGAGGAGAGTAAAACTAATAATGGAAGAACACTTAACTTCATTGAGATTTCTTAATTCTCCTAATACAAAATAGCTTAAGTACATTCCCTTATATAGAGGATTTTATGATCCTCAACTATCTTTTACACAAATTACTAAAAGCCATATTTATGAAAGTGACACTGGTATCATACATGTAAAGGAATTCTAAGTGAGTTTCATGAGAAATCTAAAGGTCATTGCTAATAACAAAACAATATTCAATAACTCTTGGAAATATACAAAGACTCTTAAAAATATTCAATGACTATTGAGAATATCAAATGACTCTTGGAAACATCATACTTGAGCTCAAAAATTTGTCCACAATTGAGGTTAACTATTTTCAACATCCTCTGTTAAACTTAATTGTATTCCGTCCTTTATTCTAAGAAAATTCTTAAGCATGTGAAAAAGATTTGCCATAAGTAGTTTGGTGAAAATGTTAGCAACTTGATCATGAGTTTTTACATAAAGTAAAAATAGACATTGATAAGCTTGCTCATTTCATGATAAAGTGGATTCTTTGCTAATACCATTATCGACTTGCTATCCACATATATCTTTATAGCATCAGTTTAAAAAAAATAAATATCTTGTAATAATCTTTTAATCCATATATCATGGCAAGCACATAAAGATGCTATAATATATTTTGCTTTACAAGTAGAAAGAGTTACAATGGCTTGCTTCTTAGAAAGTCAAGTAAATGCCATATCATCCATGTAGAAAATAAATTCAGTTGTACTCTTTCTATCATTCAAATCTCCTCCCCAATTGCTATCTGAATAACCCAAAAACCAAAAATTATAAGAAGGTAAATACAATAATCTATGAGATATAGCAAAGAATTCTTTTTTTGGCCTTCTAATGTGTAGGCTTTGGTTCTTCTATAAAGCAGCTTAGTAACCTAACTCCATATAGATATCTAGTCTTGTACATGTAGATATCTTAAGTATCCAACTAAGCTTTTGAAAAGAGTAGGATCCACTACCATACCTTCTTCAAATTTTGATAGCTTGACTTCACAATCAATATGGGTTCTTGTTAGCTTGCAATCTTCGATCTTAAATCTATTAAAAATCTACTTGGCATATGCTTCTTGAGAAATGAAAATGCCTTCATTGCTTTGCTTTACTTTTAATCTAAGAAAATATAACATTAGCCCCAAATCTATCATCTTAAATTATTGAGTTATAGCTTGCTTGAATTCTTCAAGCATTTGGGATTTGCTACTTGTAAAAATTAGATCATCTACATATAAAAAAATAAGCAATATATCTTTATTTTTCTTTTCACATATAAAACATGCTTTTATAGACATTGTATGAAATTATTAGCTTTGAAATATACATCAATTCTATTATTTTATGCTCTAAGTACTTGTTTCAAGATATAAAGCACTTTCTTCAACTTTAAAACTTTTTCTTCATAGCCTTTCTTTACATACACTTTGGGTTAATTCACATAGATGGCTTATTCTACAAAGCCATTCCAAAATATTGATTTGACATCCATTTGAAGAATTGGCCATTTAAATTATGCCGCAATAAAGAAAAGCAACCTTATAGTTTCCATACGAGTAACCGGTTTGAACACTTCTTCATAATTAATACTGGCTTATTGCTTGTAACCTTTAGCCATCAATCTTTCTTTATACTTCTCTATATTTCCTTAAGCATTGTTCTTCTTTTCTTATAAACTCATTTGATACCTATGGATTTATGACTTTTGAAAAGAGTAGCAAGTTCTCATATATCATTCTTCTCTATTGCTTTGAGCTTTTTAAATGTAAAAAATGTTTCAAACTTTCCCTTCAAAAAGTACATCAAATTTTTTTGCTAAAATCATCAATAAATATTAAAAAATAATGATAATCCTTAAAAGATATTAGAGCTATTGGCCTGCATATGTTGGTGTGAATGAGTTCAAGTGGCTTCTTTGCATGATAGGTATCACCACCAAGATCGTTGTGGCCTGTAGCTCTGACATGGCGCAGACTCGTCGGGCTCCTGTGGGTGCTCGATCCTCTTCGGACATGGCCTACAAAAAAGAGAAGACCTGGGCCAAGGATTCCGATAGGGACACTCCGATGATCAAGTCAGTTTGGGACGATCAAGGGGAACAGAACCTCTATGGAAAAGAGCTTGGAGACTCTCCGCATAGATGGTGAGAGCTGGAATTAAAATGGAAAGACAGGTTAGAGTAGAGATCAGAGAGCTAGGAGGTTCTCTTGGCTGGTTCCTTGTCCATTTGTTCTCTAAGTCTTACCAATTGCCTCTCTCCCCTTTCGGGGATCCTTTCTTCTATTTTTATATGAGTAGGAGTGGCCCAGACCAAGCCCGGGACTTCATTGAGATGTCCCTTTCTTTGTATCCCTTTCTAGATGGGTTTTCTCTTATCTATAGCCTCCCCCTATCGAATCGGTTCTTTCGAGGAGATCCTTCTATTTGGGGGTGATCGTCGGCATAGTATAGATCCTGTCCCTGTGGTGGTGCAATTTCCCGTGGGAGGGGCGGGTGCCATGCTGCTAAGCCCTGAGCCACGGTGGGGTGTTTCCCTTCTAGGAGGGCCATCGGTGTGTCATAGGGCCTATGGCCTTAATGGAATACTCTTTATAGAGGAAGTTCAAGTTCTGTGTCACGAGAATTAGTATCCTCGGTTGCACGGTTGTTGACATGGCAGCGTGCCACAGGGCATGAAGTCTGGTGGGGCATGCATTATGTAGGCCATGTGGGTGGTGCACTGCAGGGTTTGAATATTTTGACAGGGTGTGCGCCATTTTTGGGAGGTTGTAGGTAGCTAAAAGCTTTCATGTTGCAGTCTGTACCTCTACTAGTTTTCTCTCTCTCTACCACTAGCAGGAACTTCGAACTTGGCGGGAGGAGAAAAGAGAGCTCAATTTGGGGAGCCTGACTCTGGAAGCGAGAGCATGACCCTAGCTGGGTGCCCGATTTTGGATCGGGGGGCTGCCTTCGAAAAGCAAGGGTGCGACCCTAGCGGGTGCCCGACCCCGGATGCGAGAGGCCACCTTCAGAGAGTGGGGGTACGGCCCGGATACGGGAGGCCACCACCGCATGCATGAGTATGACCCCAGTCAGGAGCTGACCTTAGATGGAGGGCTACCCTATGAGCACAACCCTGGCTAGGAGCTGACCTCAGATGGAGGGCTTGCCTTGGTAGCATGAGCTCGACCCCGACCAGAAGCTGGCCTCAGGCGGAGGGCTCGCCCTATGAGCACGACCCCGGCTAGGAGCTAACCTCGAATGGAGGGTTCACCTTGGCATGCATGAGCTCGACCCCGACCGGGAGCTGTCCTCAGACGGAGGGCTCACCCCATGAGCACGACCCTGGCTGGGAGCTAAAATCAGATGGAGGGCTTGCCTTGGCATGCATGAGCTCGACCCTAGCTGGGATCTGACCTCAGATGGAGGGCTCGCCCTATAAGCACGACCCCAGCTGGGAGCTGACTTCGAATGGAGGGCTTGCCTTGGCACGCATGAGCTCGACCCCGACCATGAGCTAACCTCAAATGGAGGGCTCGCCTTGGCATGCATGAGCTCGACCTCGGTTGGGAGTTGACCTCAGATGGAGGGCTCGCCCTATAAGCCCAAACCCAGCTGGGAGCTGACATCGGACGGAGGGCTCGCCCTGGCATTCATGAGCTCGACCCCAGCTAGGAGCTGACCTCAGATGGAGGGCTCGCCTTATGAGCATGATCTCAGCTGGGAGCTGACCTCGGATGGAGGGCTCCCCTCTAGGTCTTCAATTAGGCACCACATTCAGGTAGAACTTTCCACCCGTGCGGCTGCCAGCTGTTGCCATCATGGGCTCCATGTCAGCGGTTGTGCCACATCAGATGCCCCTCACTCTCGAACCCGAGGAACAAAGCGGTGTCGGGGCAATGAGAGTAATAATCGTGCTGACATGGGGGGATGCATTTTCTGCACCATTAATGCCTCGAGCTTCTGTACTTCAGAGATCATGCATCCACCCCAACGAAGTGGTGCAATGTCAACCTTCCTTTATGGATTCCATAATTACTACACTGGAACCGACACGGGTGCCTCCAAATCGAAGCATCACCTTCAATGGATCTCGACACATGGTGAGCTTTGGTTGGCCAGGGAGACAAGGAGGCACACGTCTTTGATTCATACAAGGTGACGGGACTCTGTAGGCACTTGAAAGGGACTTGCCCTCCTGCCCCCTTACCCCTTAAGGGTGTTTTGAGTGTAGAAGGCTATAGTGCTCTTCTTCTTCCCCAATCTTTTTCCTTGCTCTAAAGTTCAAAGTTTCTAGCAGGTCAGACTTCTCTTCCTCCTTCTCCCTTCCTCTACTTCTCCTGTTCTTCTCCTTCAAGCCATGTTAAAGGAGAGTCCTTATTAGGCCTCTATGTTTCCTTCTCTACTTTGTCTCCTTCACTCATCATGAGTTCCTTCGATGGTGGGCATCTGTTGACTCCTTTATTGATTTTGATGATAATCAAAATACTTAAATATAAGTTGAGTACTAACATGTTCCTTAAAGTATGTTTAATAGAAAAATGTACTCATCAAATCAGCTAAATTGGATTGCTTGTCAAATGATGAAGAAACCATTTCTGTGGATGAAAGATCAGTTATTAATGGACTTAAGTACTTGAAAAATGCTTGAAAGAACTTAAAGAGCTCAGCTCAAAAAGGTTACAGCAAAGTTTCAGTGATTTTTGAAGAAATCTCAGCAAGTGTCGACTCAAAGTGTCAACTCATAATTCAAGTATCGACTCACGGCAGTGCAAGTGTCGACTCAAGTTGGCACGCAGAAAGAGATTCAGATGATACGGTTGAAGTATCAACTTATGCCATTCAAGTGTCAACTCAAGGTGTCGACTCAAGGATCGACTCAAGGCCTGAGAAAAATTTCTCACAGAATATGATGAAGTTGAAGACTTGCCTGAAGTGTCGACTTATGGATATCAAGTGTCGACTCGAGTGTTGACTCACCTGAAGAAGTGTCAACTCACTTGAGAATTCCAGAGAGCTATGAAGAATTTTAAACAAGGTGTCGACTCATGAGACTTAAGTGTCGATCCTAAGTGTCGACTCATAACTTGAAGTGTTGACACTTGGAGTTCTGGAAATAGTAATGGCTTGTTTTTCAAACACAGAACTCGGCCCTCTTGGCTCCCAACAGATAGATTTTCATGTCTAACGATCATAAACCATCTTTAAGGCCTTGGGATGGTATTTAAGTGGTTTGAATTCAAGAAAATCAAGAGAAGAAAACATAAGAAATAAGAGAACAAGTGAAAATAAAAGAAAAGAAGAGAAAAGCAAGTGCATGCACTCCCATTCATTGAGAGCAACTACCTTCAAGAAAAAAGATGTCTCCAAGCATTCAAAGATATCAAGAAGCATTCAAGTCCAATACTTTTGAGCATTGATTGAGGCTTCATCAAGTTCAAGATAAGCAACTTCTCCAAGCTTCAAAGAGATATCAGCTTTACATTATAAAGCTTTACTTGTTGCTTTACTTTATCTCATATCTTTGTTGTAAAGGTTTTTGTTGAGCCTAAGAACAAAATCAAGAATATTTTTGGTTAGCCTAGTTGAAAACCAAGGAGATTTTTGGTTAACATAGTTAAAAATCAAGAAAATTTTTGGTAAGCCTAGTTGAAAATCAAGGAGATTATTGGTTAGCCTTTGAAAACCAAGAGATTTCTTTTGGTGAGCCATGTAAAAACTAAAAGGGATTTTGATGAGTGAGCCCAGAAAACTAATCGGCTATAATCATGGAAGATTATAATGAATTCCTAAGTGGACCTTGGAGAGTGGATGTAGGTGCATTGGAAAGCACCGAACCATTATACTTGATTTATGTTTGTGATTGTGTATTACTTTCTTTACTTGCTCTTATATTTGTTGCATTTATATTTTTGCTGCATACTCTTCAAGAGCATACTCTTTCACTCATACTAGTACTTGATTTAATATTTGTATTGGCACACATTCTTACAAGTAATTGTTAGAAACCAAATTCACCCCCTCTTGGGTTGCTTACTGGGCAACAAGCGGTATCAGAGCCACGTTCTCAGTATATAGGTCTAACCGTCTTGAGTAAAGATCTATGGCAACCCCTGGTACTAGTGAGTTGAGAGACAAGCCTCAAATAGACCTCCATACTTTAATGAAATAAATTATACTTATTGGAAAACTAGAATGAGAATTTACATGCATTCTATAGATTATAATTTATGGAAAGTAGTTGATAAAGGTCCTCATATTTTTTCGGTCATGATTAATGGTGTTTCCATCCCAAAACTTGAAGAGGATTGGGATAAAAATGACATTAAACAATCCGAGATCAATGCAAAAGCAATGAATTTCTTTTATTGTGCATTGGATCCTAGTGAGTTTAATAGGATTTTTACATGCACATTTGTCAAAGAAATATGGGACACACTTAAGGTTACCCATGAGAGTACTGATCAAGTGAAGAACACTGAAGTTAATATGTTAGTGCACATTTATGAGATGTTCCGCATGGAACCAAATGAATCTATCATTGACATGTACATTAGATTCACAAACATTGTAAATGGCATGAGAAGTTTAGGTAAAACTATGTCTAATGCCGATCTTGTTAACAAAGTTTTCAGGTCACTTCCAACATCTTGGGATCCAAAGGTGATAGCCATACAAGAAGCCAAAGATGTTGACAAACTACTATTGGAGCAGTAGTATGATTGCTCATGACTTATGAGCTAAATTTGAAACAAAAGTCTATAGATTTGGACAAGAAGAAAAAGGGGATAGCTTTCAAGTCTACAACACAAGAAGAATCCTCAGATGAAGAATCGGAAGAAGATGATGATGATGAGAATGAGGAAGCTTTCCTAGCAAGAAAATTTAGAAAATTTATGAGGAGAAAGAAATTTCCTTACAAGAAAAAGCTCTAACCAAGTAAGGAAAAGGAAAAAAAAAAGGAGAAAGAAAAGGCAAAGGAGAAGGAACTGCCTATCTGCTTCGAATGCAAGAAGCCTGGATACTATAAGTTTGACTGCCCTCTCCTAAAGAAATCAAGGACGAAGCTTAGAAAGAAGGCAATGATGGCGACTTGGAGTGACAGTGAGGACTCCAGTTCAGATGAAGAACCAACCGAAGTTGCCAATCTATGTTTCATGGCAATACAACATAAAGAAGAAGAGGTACATTCTGATCTTGAAATAGACTATACTTTTGATGAATTAAGAATTACATTTGATGAATTGATGCATGAATATAAAGTGATGATTTCTAAAAATAGAAAATTGAAAAAGCATACAAACACATTTTCACATGAAAACACTACTCTTTTAAATGAAGTCAATGATTTAAAAAACAAAATTGATGTTTTAGAAAAGAAAAACAAAGCTTTATCTATGGAAAATGAAGTTTTAAAAATCCCTAAAGCATTTATTTCAAAAAATGAACTTTTGAAGAAATGTAAAGATCTTGAAATAAAAAATAAGCAATATAAAGATGAGCTTGAAAGATAAAACCTTTTGTTAAAAAATTCACATACAGTTCTGAAAAGTTAAATCTTCTTTTAAAAAATCAAAGAGATATTTTTAATAAAGCTGGATTAGGTTATAGACCTTTTAAATAGCACGAGTATTTCAAACATTTTTTTGTACCTGCATCATCTAACATTACATGCTTTTTTTGCAAAAGAGTATGTCATAAAGCTTTTAAATATAATTTAAGAAAAATTAATGATTCTAGAAAGATTTGGATTCCAAAAGGAACCACTTTTAATACTAACCGTAAAGGACCCAAGTTGGCTTGGGTACCTAAAAATAAAACTTAATCTATTTTACAGGTATGTCTTGCAACCAATGAAAGCAAAATACTGTGGTATCTTGATAGTGGTTGCTCAAGGCATATAACAGGGGATGTGAAGCAATTCACTTATCTTGAAGAAACAAATGGAGGGAGTGTAACCTTTGGTGATAATGGTAAAGGAAAAATCATTGGTATTGGTAAGGTTCACATCTCCCCTTCTACTTGGATTGATAATGTTCTTTTAGTTGAAGGCTTAAAGCATAATCTTCTTAGTATTAGCCAATTTTACGATAAAGGCTTTCAAGTTATTTTCGAATCATCTTTTTGCATGATTGCTAGTCCTGATAAAATTGGAGTGAAATTCATTGGAAAAAGGCATGGTAGTATCTATCTTGTTGATTTGGATAATCTATCTTTACCTAATGGAGAGTGCCTGGTTGCAAAGAATTTCACTATTAATGAGATTAGTTGGCTTTAGCATCATAGATTAGGTCATGCAAGCATGTATTTACTATCAAAACTTTGAAAAAGGATTTAGTAAGAGATTTACCAACACTTAGTTTTGAGAAAGGGAAAATTTGTGAAGATGCCAATTTGGAAAATAAGTAAAAATATCTTTCAAACCTAAAGATTTTGTTATAACTTCTAGGCCATTAGAACTACTCTATATGGATCTCTTTGGACCAACTATGATATCTAGCCTAGGAGATAAGAGATATGGATTAGTTATAGTGGATGATTTTTCATGGTTTACATGGATTTTATTTCTTGCTCAGAAAGACGAATCATTTTCAGCATTTATAAAGTTTTACCAAAAATTTTCAAATGAAAAAGGTACTTTAGTTATTTGCATTTGTAGTGTCATGGTTCTGAATTTGAAAATCAGAATTTTGAAAACTTTTGCAATGAAAAAGGAATTGAACACAATTGTTCTGCACCTAGGACACCTCAACATAATAGGGTTGTAGAAAAGAAAATTCGTACTTTAGAAAAAATGGCATGCACTATGCTTTATAAAAATGATTTGCCAAGATATTTTTGGGCTGAAGCAGTTAACATTACTTATTATATTTTAAATCATATTTTAATTCATCCAATTTTAAAGAAAACTCTATATGAGCTTTGGAAACAAAGAAAACCAACTTTAAAATATTTTCATATTTTTGGTTGTAAATGTTTTATCATGAATAATGGTAAAGATAATTTAGAAAAATTTTATGCCAAATCTGATGAAGGTATCTCCTTAGGATACTCTACATCAAGCAGGGCATATAGAGTTTTTAACAAGAAAACTTTTGTAGTAGAAAAGAGGATACTTCTTATGCATGTGTAGGTGCTAAAAAGATAAAGAAGCTGACATTGGATGATCAACCTTCTCAACAAAGTGAAGAAGATCAAGATAAAAATGAAAGAGAAGAAGCCATACAATCCACACCAAAGCATCAAGATCTATCCAAAGAGTAGAGGTATGCTTATGGACATCCTAAGGAGTTAATCCTAGGTGATCCATCAAAAAGGGTAAGAACAAGATCTTCAATTAGAAATGAATGTGATTATACTGCTTTTGTTTCTCAAGTTGAACCAAAATATTTTGAAGATGCTGAAAAAGATCCTAATTGGATTAATGCCATTCAAGAAGAGTTAAATCAGTTTGAAAGAAACAATGTTTGGATACTAATAGAAAGACAAACTAATATTTCAATTATTGACACAAAATGGGTATTTATGAATAAATTGGATGAAAATGGTATTGTAACTAGAAATAAAGCTAGGCTAGTTGCCAAAGGCTACAATCAGGAAGAAGGAATTGATTTTAATGAAATCTTTGCTCCTGTTGCTAGACTTGAGGCAATTAGATTACTTTTAGCATTTGCATATTTTATGAACTTCAAATTATTTTAAATGGATGTTAAAAATGCTTTTCTAAATGATTTTATTATCGAAGAAGTATTTATTGAACAACTACCTGGATTTGAAAATTATGTACATCCTGATCATGTTTTTGATACGGGACCACCAACTAAGATGATATGCAGGTGATTTTTTTTTTGTTGTTTTTATATTTGAGGGGATTGATCGATTTTCGAATTCGAAGTAAGAATAGATTTAGGAATTTGCATAATGATAAGAGACTCTAGCATGCAGACATAGCTCCTGAATAGTGATAAGAAAAAGACCCCGGGATTGAGAAACCCCGATAGGACTTAGCTCTAAGACAATACCAACTTAGGAGACTAGGGAGTGCAAACCTTGAAGATTCAGATGTGCCCGATGCCGAGTTCGCTCATAATCACGGATGCGGCCTGGAAGATCAAGCCTTCAACCCTGTGGATTCGTCAGCTTTTCGTCCAATGGTCTCGAAGGCAAGGAAGACCGACTCCTCTATCCGTGGCACCAGGAGGACCTGTGAGCAACCAAGTGAAGGGATTAGAAAACAGCAAGAAGAGGGTATAAGAAAATAAAAAGTGATGGGAAAAAGAGTTGAGAATGGTGGTCGAGAAGGGCTCTTCTCGTTGGGCATCCAGGTGGATCTTATAGGGGCGTCCAAGTTTGAAGATGGATTGGTGGCTTGTGAAGGAAGAAGGTAACTCGGGGTCTTTCACCCCTCGATGTCTCGAAGGACAAAAGCACTCTCTAACAGAGTTCCTAGTCTAAAAAGACAAGGGCTAAAGGAAAAAGAAACTTCTCAAATTCTCATTTCATCAAAACTATTTTTACAAGAGGAGTAGGGCCCTTTATATAAGCTCCTAAGTCCCATTCAAAATTCAAATGAAAAATGGTTACAAGTCTTCATTAAGGGGCATCCAAAAATCTGAATTTGATCTCTTCAAATTTGAAAATCCCCTTTGGCCGACCTTAATTTGGTGGAATGGCTTGATTTGGGGGAGTGAAGAGGGGAGGTTGTCTTCAAGAATCAAGGAATGTTCATTTGATTTTAAGATCTTTCCTTGGCCAACCATGATTCTTTGGAAAAAGGCTTGATATGGGGAGTGGAAAAGGGATGTTGTTGGCTTGGATCAAGGGGAGGTGTGATGGGGCGTCCAACATGGCATTAACCTTGAAAACTTCCATCTTGTTTTGGCCGCCCAAGTGACTTGGCAATGTGGTGCTTCCTCATGCCATGTGGCACAGATGAAGTGGCACTCTATGAGCTGAAGTGGCACTCCTACTTGGCATGGAGAGATGGCTTGATCCATCAACAATTGGGCTTGACTTGAATGCCCACATATGGATCCATCTTCAAACAGGCTTGAGCCCATCTTCAAGTTGACTTGAGCTTGGAAACCAATTCAGCTATTTACAGGACTCACTGACCCTAACTTGACCAAATTGGCCAAGATACACGACTAAAACAAAAAAAATTGAAACTAATTACATGACTCAAAAGTAACTTACTCAGGCTTGAAGCCTTATTACAAGATCCAACAGATTAAAATCCTAATCAAATATCCATAAAGGGTTGAGGAGTCTCTATCTAATCTTGGTGCCTGCACTAGTTTTTAAAGTACACAAAGTACTTTATGGTTTAAAACAAGCACCCCGAGAATGGTATGAAAGACTCAGCAGGTTTTTAATTAAAAATGATTTCTCTAGAGGCCATGTTGACACTACATTATTTCTAAAGAAGAAAAATGATGATTTATTAGTAGCACAAA
This sequence comes from Areca catechu, assembly GCA_021397845.1. NCBI lineage: Eukaryota > Viridiplantae > Streptophyta > Magnoliopsida > Arecales > Arecaceae > Areca > Areca catechu. Next base: position 26,458,251 of record CM038043.1, read on the forward strand.
TTTATGTTGGTGATATTATATTCGGTGCTACTAATGAACTTCTTGTCAAGAGTTTGCTAAGCTTATGCAGAGGTTCGAAATAAGCATGATGGGAGAACTCAACTTTTTTCTAGGACTCCAAATCAAGCAAATCAAAGATGGAATCTTCATCAACCAAGCTAAGTATATAAGAAAAATCTTAAAAAAACTTGGGATAGAGACTACCAGATCAATAGGTACACCTATGAGCTCCTCTTGTAAACTTGATAAGATGAACATGGTCAATCAATTAATCAGAAATTATATAGAGGAGTGATTGGCTCTTTATTATATTTGACTACTAGTAGACCAGATATCATGTTTAGTGTTTGTATGTGTGCTAGATATCAGTCTGATCCTAAAGAATCTCATCTATTAGCTGTTAAGTGTATATTTAAATACTTATCTGGTATAATTGATATTGGTTTGTGGTATTCTAGAGATTCATCTATTAACTTGATTGGATATTCTGATGCTGATTTTGCTGGGTGTGAATTAGATAGAAAAAGCACAAGTGGAACTTGCCAATTTCTTGGAGTTAACTTAATCTCCTAGTTTAGCAAGAAATAAACTTTAGTTACACTATCCACAGATGAGGCTGAGTATATTGCAGCAGGAAGTTATTGTGCTCAAATCTTGTGGATTAAGCAACAACTTGAAGATTTTGGAATCAAACTAATTAAGACACCCATAAGATGTGATAACACTAGTGCTATAAACTTAACTAAAAATCCGGTTCAGCATTCTAGAAGTAAGCATATTGAAATTATGCATCATTTTATTAGAAATCATGTTGAAAATAATGATATTATGCTTGAATTTATTGGTACTAAAATATAACTAGCTGACATATTAACTAAGCCTCTCCAAGAAGATCGGTTCAGTATGATTAGAAGAGAACTTGGGGTCATCAACCCTTTTGTTTGAAATTTCCAACTCTTCATAATCTTTAACCCTTGTTTGATCAAAATTGCTTATTAATCTTATTCAAATTTCTTTAAATCCTTCCTATTTTGATCATTGGTCCATTTTCCAATTTTTCAGTTTTAAGTCGAAGTGTTGACACCTAGAAGTGTCGACACTTGACTCTGTGTCGTAAGTCGATACTTGAACGGCAACAGATCGAGCTAAAATAGAAAAAATGGATGGTTTTCTTGGCTTTTCTCACTCTAGTTCAAGATGACTCATCCCCTAACCGAGCTCCACCATCCTCTTCCCTCCAATCTTGGATTCAATCAACAAATTCTTCGATCGGGATAGGTTCTATTCATTTTCTCACTGTTCATTCTCCTATTTCCACTGTTCTTCATTCGATTTCACTGTGTTTCCACCATAAAAACCCTAGGTTTTCTTCCCTTCTTGCATTTCTATCTTGTATCCTTGAAATGGGGCCTATGAAGCAAGTTGTTCGGCATCCAAGACCATCCATTCAGGAGGAAGAAAGGAGAACTAAAGCAAGGCATGAAGCTAGTGTAACGGTTGAGCATGATATCCCTACTAGACCCCCAGTTTCTGTAGCAAACAGAATATGATCGAAGACTATCATCGATGGTCACCGAGTGGACTTTGATTTTATAGACCAGCAACACTTCAGGATAGGCCAGTGGCTGAGGGATGCAGGTTTGGCATCATTCTGTTCTTTATCATAGATATTCTACTTGGGATTGATTAGAGAGTTTTATGGTCGCTTGCCTGAGGTAGTGATGTTTGGATTACTCAGGTCTGTAGGAGAGATGTTCCAATATCCACAGAGATTTTGAGCAGAGTATGAGACATCCCTATAGCAGGATTAGTTGTGGATGCTTTAGTTGATAGGATCAGTGGACTTCGATGCATCCTTGAGATAGATGATCTTCCTAAGGGAGCCGTTGTTATGGCTTCGAGGCTGATGCTTGAGATAAGGTTGCTGCACCATATCATTGCCCAGATCCTTCTATCAAAGACCGGTCAATTTGATTTTATCATAGAGCACGAGCTTCTGGTCATGGTTTCTCTAGTACAGTGCATAGGCCAGTGGCTGAGGGATGCAGGTTTAGCATCATTATGTTCTTTATCAAAGAGATTCTACTCAAGACTGATTAGAGAGTTTTATGGTCGCTTGCCCGAGATAGTGATGTTTGGATTGCTCAGGTTCATGGGAGAGATGTTCCAGTATTCATAGAGATTTGAGTAGAGTATGAGACATCCCTATGACAGGATCAGTTGTGGATGCTTTAGTTGACAGGATCAGTGGACTCTGATGCATCCTTGAGATAGATGATCTTCCTGGGGGAGCCGCTATTATAGCTTCGAGGTTGACGCTTGAGATGAGGTTGCTGCACCATATCGTTGCCCTGATCCTTCTATCGAAGATCGGTCAATTTGACTTTATCATAGAGCGCAAGCTTCTAGTCATGGTTTCTTTGGTACAGTGCACTCCAGTATGTCTCCCAGTGCTCATGGTACATCAGTTGACCGAGGCATCGATTAGCTTGAGACTGTGTCTGCCTTATGGGATGGGATTGACCTTATTGTTTAGAGCTTATGAAGTGATCATAGATGATGAGCCCTACATGCAGCTTCTTCGCACATAGTCTATGACATCATATCACTTCACCGGATGGGGTATCAGCTAGTCAGAGGCCAGGGGAGATGATGCATATCTAGTCAGGTCACTGACAGAGATGATGATGTGGTAGAGGAGGAGCATATCTTTTCAGGTGAGACAGGGCCTTCAAAGCCATCCAGTGATATTCCTGAGATTCATCCTGAGCCTTTGGTACAGCCTGAGCCCACTCCTTAGCATGAGCTAGCATAGACAGGTATCCCTGGTGCTACAGACAGCTTAGAGAATAGGGTCGCTCGCATTGAGGCTGAAGTGATGATCATTCATCAGCGAATCGACAGGATTCATATGGAGATAAGGGAGAGCCATCGAGGATTGAGTGATGGCATCTCTGCCATTTTGTCTGCATTGGCTAGACCTTCATCAAGTAGAGCTCCTGTACCTTCAACTCCAGCTGATTCACTTCCAGCACCACCTACTCCAAGACCTGATTTGGATGATGATGAGACTGACTCTACTGAGTTTGAGATTGATGATCTGATGACAGAGCCAATGCCAGGGGTAGCAGCTGACCTTCTTAGGAGTCCTATTCCTGACCCATCTAGATCATCCTTTCAGACTCCGATCCTATCATCCCCACCTTCCATATATGATCCACATCCTACTTTCATTCTAGCACCTACTGCTATCATTCCCTCTTTTGGCACTCTAGTCTTACACTCTTCAACTTTTCATACATCTTCCTTTATTAGGGAACTTGGATTTTATACTTCTGATCTTCACCATCCTAATTCAGGACCCATTTTTGATCCCTCTCCCCTTCCTCTTGATACAGTTCCTCCGGTCAGTTCTGTTCCTACTATTGATGTAGCTTCTACCTCTTCTGCACTAGCTAGAGGTAGGATATATGTCAGACATAGAGGACAAGGCTGTCGTGTTCCATCGAGACCGACCATGACCCGTTTCTTTGATCTCCAGCCGATATAGCCACGATCCTGAGCTTTTACTGATACAGGACCGATTGAGATTGGATCCTTTGATGAGGACCACTCTTCTTAGGATAGTCTTTATGTTTAGATAGTTATATTTCAGCATTCTTGTATGCATTTATGCTTATTTACTATCCTGTATCTTTAATTGTATCAATGTATGAAGTGTACTTCTATGAATGAAATCTTTTTTATATATATAAATGCTTTATCCTTGGAATTGTATTGCTAAATTTCTGTGACGATTTCATCATTCCCTCTGCTCTAACCTTTTTAATGATGACAAAAAGGGGAAGAATTAAGTGAGAAATAAGAGGGAGAGACAAAAAAAAAAAGAAAAGAAAAGAGATATGTAAAAGAGTTAACAATGAAAGAAAAATGAATGTAAAAAGAAAAGTGTAATGAATGAGAAGGAGTAATCCTTCCTTTGTTGTTTTGTGTAAATTAGTTTGCTGAAATTTCTTGTAAATTCAGCTTTTCGTTTATGAAAACTCATTGAAAATCAGTTTTTCGAATCATCTTTTAAGGGTGAGTATTTTTACTCTTCAATCTTTTATTCAAAATTTTTTTTTTGATTACATTCACACTTTCTTTATGATGAATTTCTTATCTTAAAGCATGTTTTATCTCTGATACTTATTTTAGAGTATCATGGTACATGAAATTATTTTTAGCTCTAATACTCTTACAGTTCTAATTCAATTCAAATGAGCTTTTTGACTTTATCTCTTACCTTTCTTTACTATAATACAAAATGCAATAAGCCTTATGCAAATTGAAAATTCTTTTAAGAGCTTATTATATGAATTACACTTAAAGGTTTTGGCATCATCAAAAAGGGAGAGATTGTTAACTCTGTTATTAATTTTGATGATAAGCAAAACATTTAAATATAAGTTGAGTAATAACATGTTCCTTGAAGTGTGTTTAATAAAAAAAGGTACTCATCAAATCAGCAAAATTGGATTGCTTGTCAAATGATGAAGAACCCATTTCTATGGATGAAAGATTAGTTATTAATGGACTCAAGCACTTGAAAAATGCTTGAAAGGACTTAAAGAGTTAAGCTCAAAAAGGTTTCAGCAAAGTTTCAGTGATTTTTGAAGAAATTTCAGCAAGTGTCGACTTAAAGTATCGACTCACAGTTCAAGTATTGACTCATGGCAGTGCAAGTGTCGACTCAAGTCGGCATGCAAAAAGAGTTTCAGATGGCATAGCTGAAGTATTGACTCATGCAATTCAAGTTTTGACTCAAAGTGTCGACTCAAGGATCGACTCAAGGCTTAAGAAAAATTTTTTACAGATCATGCTGAAGTTAAAGACTTGCCTGAAGTGTCGACTCATCTGAAGAAGTGTCGACTCACTTAAAAATTCTAGAGAGCTTCTATGAAGAATTTTGAATTAGGTGTCGATTCATGGGACTTAAGTGTCGACCGTAAGTATCGACTCATAGCTTGAAGTGTCGATACTTGGAGTTCTGGAAATAGTAACAGCTAGTTTTTCAAACACAGAACTTGGCCCTCTTGGCTCTCAATAGCTAGTTTTTTATGTCTAACGGTCATAAACCATCTTTAAGGCCTTGGGATGGTATTTAAGTGATTTAAATTCAAGAAAATCAAGAGAAGATAATACAAGAAAGAAGAGAACAAGTGAAAACAAAAGAAAAGAAGAGAAAAGCAAGTGCATTCACTTCCATTCATTAAGAGCAACTACCTTCAAGCTAAAAGAAGTGTCCAAGCATTCAAAGCTATCAAGAAGCATTCCAGTCCAACACTTTTGAGCATTGATTGAGGCTTCATCAAGTTCAAGACAAGCAACTTCTCCAAGCTTCAAAGAGATATCAGCTTTATATTATAAAGCTTTACTTGTTGCTTTACTTTATCTCATATCTTTATTGTAAAGATTTTTGGTAAGCCTAAGAATAAAACCAAGGAGATTTTTGGTTAGCCTAATTTAAAACTAAGGAGGTTTTTGGTTAGCCTAGTTAAAAACCAAGGAGGTTTTTGGTAAGCCTAGTTGAAAACGAAGAAGATTATTGATTAGTCTTTGAAAACCAAGAGATTTCTTTTTGTGAGCCTTGTAAAAAGTCAAAAGGGATTTTAATTAGTGAGCCCAAAAAATAAATCGACTGTAATCATGGGAGATTATAGTGAATTCCCAAGTGGACCATGAAGAGTCGATATAGGTGCATTGGAAAGCACCGAACTACTATACTTGACTTGTGTTTATGATTGTGTATTACTTTCTTTACTTGCTCTTATATTTGCTGCATTTATATTTTCACTGCATACTCTTTCACCTCACACTAGCACTTGATTTAATATTTGTATTAGCACATATTCTTGCAAATAATTGATAGAAACCCAATTACCCTCTTGGGTTGCTTACTGGGCAATAGCATCATCCCATGAGTTTTTCCGGTAAGGTGGAGACATCCCAACCAAGGCCTCCTTCCTCGGATAGCGAAAAGGAGGAAATTCCTTTTGTAGTTCGCAGGGGTCCCCGTGTTGCCCAGGTGGCTTCCTAAGAGTGGGTGAATTGGGATTATAAAAGTTTTGGCAAGTATGTGCACTTTGCAATCCTTTTGGTATTGTGGTACAATATGCAATACGGAAGTAATTAAGTAAATGCAATAAGGTAAAGTAAGCACAAATACAAATACAAGGAAATTTAGAGTGGTTCGGAGCAACTGGCTCCTACGTCTACTATCCAAGGACCACTTGGAATTTTCACTATATCCCCCAACTGGAATACAGTCGGATTGTTTTACCAGGTTCACAATCCAAACCTATACATTTTGGTTTTACTGGGACCACCAAAGAAAACCCAACTCCCTTTGGTTTTAAATGGGATCACCAAAGAAACCCTAACACTTGATTTTATACCAGGATCACCAACAACCCAACTTAGGTTTTCACAAGGTTCACCTAAAAACCTTTAACCCTTTTTTAAGACACAGCCCCTTGCTGTTCTTAGAGAGAAAACAAAGATATGAGAAAAGTATAAAGCAACTACACAACAAACCGAGTTTGTTTAAATGTTGCCAATGAAGATCAAGGTGAAGCCTAGCTTTGAATGCTCTTTTAATGCTCTTCAAGCTGCTTCTTTATGATGCGGCAAGCATATGATTAGTGATTTGATTCGTGTTTGTAGAGCAATGAAACCTAATTACACTAGCATTGTACTCATCATAATAAGTCTTAAGGATTACATGAAAAGGGACTATTACATGATTAGACACAATCCTAAAACTAAGAAGGAAGAAGATCTAGACAATAGGGGCTAATGATTGAGGACTTGCCTTGTTGAGCTTTCCAACCTTCTAATGATTTCAAACCTTGAAACTACCGATGCTCTGGACTGGAGAACTCGGATAACAGAGATCAGAACGCTGGGCTTGGGCTTCAGCTTGTTGGTTCATTGTCAAGGGGAACCTTGTTCACAACTCAAAGACTTCGAAGGACCCTGCAATGAAGATCAAAAGTTAAGGAAGAAGAAAGCAGGCATATGGAAGGGATGGAATAATTTATGAGCAAGGAAGGAAGTCTGAGATGGTTTGGCCGGCTCCAATGTATCCTTCTTGAACTTGGCGTTGGATGGCTTGGAGAAGAAAGTAGATTCGAGTGGGGGGAAGGGGGCTTAGGAACAATCACTCAAAGAAATAATATAAGACTACAACTTCAACTTCAACTTCATTTTTCATTCATCTCATCAAAATCAATCCCTTTTACAATGGGAGTCCAAGGCTTTTAATAGCCTCACAAAGCTAGCTTTTGAAATTTAAAAACTCCCCAAATCGAGGAGGATTACAAGGGTGGTTGGAGGATTTGGTGGAGAGTTTGGAGGGATGTGGGGGGGGTTGGAGGATTTGGTGGAGGACTTGGAGGGATGTGGCCAACCTCCTTGAATTTGAATCTCCCTTGTTGGCGCCCAAAGGGTGATGAGGTGGCTAGTGAAGTTGCACCTGATGACGTGGCATGGTGAGGTGGTCTTCTACTTGGATAAGAATGACATGTGGCGCCCAATGGTCCTAGTTGATAGTCCTTTTCTCTTGCTTGGTTGATGTGTCTTCTCTTCTTCATGTGGTCAAATTCTGGGGTCTAGAATTTGAGTCTTGTTGCTGGCTTTCATGGCTTTAAGACTTGATTAGACTTAACTCAACTAAACTGACTAGACTGACCTAGACTTTAAAACTTGAAATGGACTTACAAGAAATGAAATTTTAAAAGTAATTACAGGACTCAATAAACACTCTTGATTTGAAACTCAAAATTAATTACAGGACTCTTGAAAAGGAAATGACTCATCAAAATAAAATATTTTTGAACTAAAGGATACAAGGTAACCTAATTATCTTCGATCCAAATTGGGATAAGGCTAACCTTGTTGGAGTGAAGTTTCTTTCGGCTTCTGGTGTCCACACCAATTCTCCTGGGGTGGGCAGAACTCGACCCAGTCGAGTATGGTTCAGTTTTCCCCTGGTAATGCTCGAACAAGTCTGGGTTAAGTCTTTGCAGGTCCTCTCGAGTAATCCAAGAGTTGTCGGACTCAGGTCGACCTTGCCATTGAACCAGGTATCGCTGATAGTCCGTATTCCTGGTAGTAATGATCTTGTCATCCAGGATTCTCTCAATCCTCTCTCTCTGCTCAGGTAAGGTTGGTGGTGGACACTCGGAAATATGTTCACTCTCAATGAAAGTTTCTGGCTCAAAAGGCTCACTAGGTATTAGTAGTGGTTCTTTGTATTCTACTAGGTCTGAAACATTGAAGGTTGTACTAATACCCATATCAGGTGGAAGTTCCAAAATATATGCATTAGGCCCTATTTTCTTTAAGATCTTAAAATGTCCCGCTCCGCGGGCATGCAGCTTCTTTATGGTTCCAGGGGGAAACCGTTCAGGGTTGAGCCTAATCATCGCATAATACCCTTCACATAATTCTTTAGCCCTCTTATGTGAGTCAGCTAAGTGTTTGTAAGTTTCATTGCTCAGTTTGATCTTATTACTGATTTCTTTATGCAAATTTGTGACATGCTGTGCGAAAGATTCAGCAAACTTAGAAATTTACACAAGCACTTACAAAATGCAGACTGAACTAGGCATCCTTATTGAGAGAAATTTTATTAGACTTTCTAGGACCTAAACCTAACAGATTATTGACTCTCTAGGTTTGACCCTGGTATGGTATGCACATGAGAATTTACCATGGGTTCCTAGCAAATGCCATAAGGTTTTCCAAAAGTAGGTAGCAAAAGGAATAGGCTTTAAAAGCTCATGCATCCTAGTAATCTCATCCAAATGAAATTTAATGGCTCTAAAATTATGATAAGACTCAGGGAAAGGCAGGAAATAGGAATCCGAGACTTGGGGTAATTTAGGGGAATCTTGAAACATACCTTGGTTACTCATGATGACCTTAAGATTAGAATTTTGATCTACAGGCGGGATGCTTCTAGGTAGTTGAAGGTCATCAGGAAAGTCTTCTAAAATAATGATTGGGTTCTTCTCAGGTACCTGAAGGAGTTCTTGTGTCGAAGCTAAAGTATTGGGTTCTTTCTGAGGGCATTGTCTTACAGGAACCAAGTCCTCACTAAATTTTGGTTGTTCTGATGTTTCAGGACTAGGCTCAATAATCTTTTCTTTACCAAAGGTTTCCTCAGGTAAGGTACTAAAATTGTTCTCTTCACAGTCTTCCCCTTCATTTTCATCTATTAAACTTATGTCGGTCTCATACATATATTTACTAGGTTCAAATTTGCCTTCTTCCTTCCCTAGCCCTTCAGTTTGAGGATACCCTAAGTCTTGAGTATTCATGAACTCAACTTGTACTTCAGGGTTCTTACTCCTATCATTCATATGAGCTAATGGGAAAGTAGGAGTTGGTTGGTCTAAGGAAAATTGTTTAGCCAGCATTTGGTTCAATTGGGCCATTAGATCATTTAGGCCTTTCAGCATGGTTTCAAGATTCGGGTCCATGGCTACACTGGACTGGGCTTGGATTGGTGAATATGGTGTCCCTGCTCTAGTTGTCATGCATGCAAATGGACTCAAGCTCGAGCTAAGGTTTCCTAGACCTAGAGCACAAATTAGAGGTCTAATTAAGTGAACCAACTAGCTAGTAGTACTTATGGGACTTAGCCAGGTAGGTGGAGGGGAGTGTAGGTCCCTGATTGCCAACCTTAGACACCAATCTGAGATTGGCCAGGTAGGCGGACCAAATCACAAGCCCTGATGCACCAATCCTAGACACCAAGCCAGTAAGCACACACCAATTAGCTGACACAGTTAACTTGACCCTAACCTGAACCCAACTTGTTGGTGTCCCTAACCCACTAGGGCAATTAACGTTCTACTCAATTTTAATTAACGGGCTGGGATCGATATGCTGGTTGGTGATTTTTGGGCTAGGGACAGGTGATGAAACCCTGACCCTATGTCAAATTGATGCCCTTAATTTGATTTCTCATGAGATGAATGAAATGCAAAGGTGCTGCAGAAGTGTGTTGCAATTTGAAAGTGGTGTGGAAAGCGTGATGAAAAAAATGTCCAAAAATTCTGAAAAATTCACAAAGGATTCCTAACTTATATGTTTCAATGTAGATGAAAGGAATTTAAAACTAAATCTATACTAATCTAAGCAGATCCTACAAATGAAGATAAATAAAAAGGACAGAACATAACCCTAATGACAGTGTCGAACTGCAGAAATTTTTATTTTTTTTATAATTTTTTTATGATGATGAAATTTAATATGGTGATAACTGACTTAAAAAGGAACAAGAAAAAAAATATTTCAATAAAAAATTAGTGACTTGCCTTTGAAGTTGCAGGCGGATTACAGTCAGCCTACAGAAAATACAGCAAGCAGAAAAACAGAACGTGACCAATGCAAAATTCACAAATGAAATCTAAAAAGTCCTTTGGCTTTCTTTTTCACGGGTCAATCACAATGGCACCCCGACACGCCTTAGGAGATCCCCGTGGAATGGGAAGAGAGGGTGTTTAAACCCTACTTTCTCCTAAGACCGGACGGCCTGGTAACGCCCCCGATCCAAGTACTTCAAGGACTTAATGCTATGCAATCAGGAACTTATTCTACCATGCTCTGATACCAATTTGATGCGGCAAGCATATGATTAGTGATTTGATTCGTGTTTGTAGAGCAATGAAACCTAATTACACTAGCATTGTACTCATCATAATAAGTCTTAAGGATTACATGAAAAGGGACTATTACATGATTAGACACAATCCTAAAACTAAGAAGGAAGAAGATCTAGACAATAGGGGCTAATGATTGAGGACTTGCCTTGTTGAGCTTTCCAACCTTCTAATGATTTCAAACCTTGAAACTACCGATGCTCTGGACTGGAGAACTCGGATAACAGAGATCAGAACGCTGGGCTTGGGCTTCAGCTTGTTGGTTCATTGTCAAGGGGAACCTTGTTCACAACTCAAAGACTTCGAAGGACCCTGCAATGAAGATCAAAAGTTAAGGAAGAAGAAAGCAGGCATATGGAAGGGATGGAATAATTTATGAGCAAGGAAGGAAGTCTGAGATGGTTTGGCCGGCTCCAATGTATCCTTCTTGAACTTGGCGTTGGATGGCTTGGAGAAGAAAGTAGATTCGAGTGGGGGGGAAGGGGGCTTAGGAACAATCACTCAAAGAAATAATATAAGACTACAACTTCAACTTCAACTTCATTTTTTCATTCATCTCATCAAAATCAATCCCTTTTACAATGGGAGTCCAAGGCTTTTAATAGCCTCACAAAGCTAGCTTTTGAAATTTAAAAACTCCCCAAATCGAGGAGGATTACAAGGGTGGTTGGAGGATTTGGTGGAGAGTTTGGAGGGATGTGGGGGGGGTTGGAGGATTTGGTGGAGGACTTGGAGGGATGTGGCCAACCTCCTTGAATTTGAATCTCCCTTGTTGGCGCCCAAAGGGTGATGAGGTGGCTAGTGAAGTTGCACCTGATGACGTGGCATGGTGAGGTGGTCTTCTACTTGGATAAGAATGACATGTGGCGCCCAATGGTCCTAGTTGATAGTCCTTTTCTCTTGCTTGGTTGATGTGTCTTCTCTTCTTCATGTGGTCAAATTCTGGGGTCTAGAATTTGAGTCTTGTTGCTGGCTTTCATGGCTTTAAGACTTGATTAGACTTAACTCAACTAAACTGACTAGACTGACCTAGACTTTAAAACTTGAAATGGACTTACAAGAAATGAAATTTTAAAAGTAATTACAGGACTCAATAAACACTCTTGATTTGAAACTCAAAATTAATTACAGGACTCTTGAAAAGGAAATGACTCATCAAAATAAAATATTTTTGAACTAAAGGATACAAGGTAACCTAATTATCTTCGATCCAAATTGGGATAAGGCTAACCTTGTTGGAGTGAAGTTTCTTTCGCTTCTGGTGTCCACACCACTTTACTTCTTCAAAGAGTGGATTCAATGATGAAGAGAAGTTGGTGGAGATTTGAATCATATCTTGAATGCTCTTGAAGTGGGTTGGTGAAAGACTTGAAGACTTTTCAAATTCCCTAGATAGGTTAATGAATAATCCCTCAAAAATTGTTTAATCCATCAAAAATACTCTCTTTTATAGTTTTCCATGAGATATAGCCATTGTAGGGCCTAGGAAATCAGGAAAGAGCTGTTGGAGACCATTTGGAGTTCAAAATCAACTTTCAACAACTAGCCATTAGAGTGCAGAAAACGGTCACTCGAGTCGGCTCGAAGTCTCAGATAGCCCAAACAAAATTTTTGTACGAGTCGGCTCTTCAAGATGGAGTCGGCTCGAACCTTCAATCAGTACAAATCAACATTTTCCTTGAATTGGCTCTTCAAGGCAAAGTTGGCTCGAAGTCTCAGTCACCAACAAATATAACTTTGGATGAGTCTGCTCTTCTGGGCTTGAGTTGGCTCGTGGTCTCAGACATCAAAAACATGTGTTCTTCAATGAGTTAGCTCTTGGGGCTTGAGTCGGCTCAAGGTATTGAAACTCTGAAATTTTTAGTACCGTGCTAGAAGGAGTCGGCTCTTGATCCATGAGTCGGCTCTTGTAAAAACTTCATTTAGAGCTTCAAACTTTTCCAAAATTCTTCAACATATGAATCCAACAAGAGCTAATCTACTCACTCTTATTTTTACAATTTTATAGCCCATTTACAAGATTACATAGTTTTAAAAAAATTAGGGCTTTTATAATTTGAAGTGCATAAGAGTCTATATAATGTTGGATTACATTTCAACCAATTTGAAAATCAAGTAAAGATAAGGATTTTCCTGCAAAAACTTCTCAAGTAATTGAAAGAATTAGTAACTCATACATGCTCCAATATTTTGTGATCATCAAAATCATTCCAGGGGTCAACAATCTCCTCCTTTTTGATGATGACAAAACACTGGACATGAACATGATTTAAAAACACTTTACAATTACTATGTATCTTATTCACACGTATCAAACCAAATTGAGTATCAAATTGTTAAACTGAAAAGTTCATATGTGCATTAAGTATCGAAACATAATGTATCATATGTATCATCTATGCACTAAGTATCGAAACTTCACAATATTAACTTGTATTCATAAAAACTTAATATAAGCTCTCCCTTACTAATGTAATAATATTTTCTTCATATTTACTTTCATATTCACACTTTCATGCACATTCACACTTTCTCCCTTCTCCCCCTTTTTGTCATCAACAAATGTAAAAAGGAGAACATTCATTCACAAAATAAGTCATTCACAACATGTATAGAATGTATCATAAAAGGATATATATATAAAAGTGTTAGTACAAAAGTGATAAAATACAAAAATGCCTCGGCACAACAAAAGTAGTATCACATACAACATAAAAAGCTAAAAACATCAAGTCCTACAACATCAAAATGAAGGACTAGGATCATCATCACTAAGCTCCTCCTCACTAGGGAAGGAACCGACCTCTAAAATACTTAGAACAGGCTTGAATTTAGGGAACCTAGGCCTAAGGTCCCTAAGTCTGGTCCTAACAGGAGTAGTAGTCTTATAGGTTCTAGCTTTAGCTTTAGCTTTAGACTCAGAAGAAATCATAATGGGGGTAGGTCTAGCAGTAGGAGGATCAATAGACAAGGCGAGGGTGCTGGTAGTAGATAAAATCTCTATCACCAAAGTGTCTCCAACATCAGAACTCGGAACCTCAGTACCAGTCCCAGCCTCATCAGGAGTAGCAGCTGTAGGAATGTCAGTGAAGTGTACTGCCTCTCCCTGCTCATAATCTATACCAATGTCTGGTGCTGCTGTAAAAGGGGTAGGTGCATAGTGACTAGCTACTGTAATCTGCTGAAGAATAGTCATGATGTCCTGAAATCCCTGATGCATCTCTGACTGAAGTGCAGATATCCTGGCATCAGTCTCTGATCTCCCTCTCTAAAGACTAGAGATCTCATCCAGTATACGCTGCAGTCTGCATCGTCACCTAATCCAACAATAGTCGATCCTCTGACAGGTGATCGAGGAGTAGAAGGAATTGGCTCTGAAGGTCCAGCCTCGTCAGTATGTGGCTCTGCCTCGGCATCCTGTCCCTATGCTGTCTGATCATCCTCTCCTGAATCATCATCAAAATGAGTCACTGGAAGTCCTGAACTCTTCCTAATCCAGTGATCCTCAACCTTTAAAAATCCCATCCTGGTCAAAGACTTTAAGTTCTATTTGTTTGTATGCAATAGTGGTCTGCTGTCCTCTCTAGACAAATCAACATGGGCATCATGAAACAGTAAACTAAACACCATACCATACGGAAGATATGCTCGGGCCCTCCGAGCAGCTTCCCTCATCTGCAATAACATGATAAAGGATAAGTTGAGGGCCTCCCCTGCAACTAAACATCTTATGAAGACTATGTCTCTCTTGCTCACCCAGTCGAATCTCCCAGTCCGAGGTAGAAAGATGCGGCTAAATGATGTTATGAAGTAACCACATCTCCAATGAGAGTTGGTTGGCTCTAACATGAATCACTCCAGTCACATTTGTCCTTTCTAGTACAATTCTCAATGTTTTCTATTTGTCCTTCAATACTAAATAACCTTCACCTTCTTTTGGTATTTGAAGAACACTAGACAATTTTTGCTCACTGATTTCGATATATTTTCCCGTCACAATAGATTCAATATGAAATGCACCCAAAGACATATTCTCGAAAAACTATCTAACAAGGTTAGGATATGTAGGAAGATTAAGCATGCAAAAAACCTTCCAACCTTGTCCAACTATCCAATCACCAATTTTTAAACTCTCTTTTTCTAGAAATGAGAAATCAACACATCATCCTGGGGTTACTTGCCTATTTCCCATCGAAATTACTTACCTTGGAGCTTCTTGCTCTTCTTCATGCTCTTCTTGATGTTCCGTTGATGGATTTGAAGTATCCAACCTTCGTTTGGTCCTCCTTTCCTCTGCCACTAACCGAACAACCCTCCTAGCCTTCTTTGCCACAGCTTTCCTAGGAGCCATCTAGGTTAGATTAGGGTTTTGGAAGGGTGTAGAGGTGTTCCCATGGTTTTTCTTAGGTTAGGGAAAGGAAATGGCTAAGGGAAAATAAGAAGGGCAGAAACAAATGAAAGATTCAAACCTATGATGCCCTATTTAAAAAGCCTTAGCCCGACTCTCGAGTCGGCTCGAGCCCAAATTTAGGTCAAAACTTGAAAAAAGATAAAATAAATTTCTATGGGTTTCTTAATACTAAAGGAGGTGGTCATAAGCTCTAGAAGGAATTTTAACATGTCTAGACAATTTTTCCTTATTTTTGAAAATTAGGTTAGAACTTTCAAAATGGGTCACATAAGTCTAATTTGCCTCTAATCTTTTCAAATCTATATTGACTAAGGGGTTTAGTAAAAATATCAGTAAGTTGATTTTCAGTAGGTACAAATTTTAATTCAACAATATTATTTAAAACATGATCTCAAATGAAATGATGTCTAATTTTTATATGCTTAGTTCGAGAATGCTGAATTGGATTTCTAGATAAATTAATAGCACTAGTGTTATCACATTTAATAGAAATTTCAGATTGAACAATACCATAATCTTTTAGTTGTTGCTTGATCCACAATACTTGAGCACAACAGCTTCCTACAGCCACATATTCTGTCTCAGCAGTAGACAATGCTATAGAGTTCTGTTTATGATAGTGCCATGAAATCAAGTTGACACCTAGAAACTGACAAGTGCCACTTGTACTTTTTCTATCAATTTTACAGCCTCCATAATCAGCATCAGAATAACTAATTAATTTTAGGGATGTATGCTTAGAATACCATAATCCAAGATTGCATGTGCCTTTAAGATACTTAATGATTCTTTTAACAGCTATGATGTGTGACTCTTTTGGATTAGATTGAAAACATGCACACATACAAACACTAAATAAAATATCAGGTCTACTGGCTGTTAAATAAAGTAAAGAACCGATCATACCTCTATATAGCTTTTGATCAATATTTATACCATTTTCATATTTATCAAGTCTACATGCAGGATTCATGGGTGTTCCAATTTCTTTGCTCGATTTCATGCCAAACTTTTTGATAATCTCTTTGATATATTTGGCCTGGTTGATCAGGATACCTTCCTTAGATTGTTTGATCTAAAGCATGAGGAAGTAACTCAACTCACCCATCAAGCTCATTTCGAATTCACCCTGCATTAACTTAGCAAAATCTTGAACAAAGATTTATCAGTAGATCCAAATATTATATCATCAACATAAATTTGAACAACTAAAATATCATTGTCTTTTCTTTGAATAAATAATGTGGTGTCAACACTACCTCTTACAAAATCATTTCTAATTAAAAATTTACTTAATCTATCATATCAAGCTCTAGGTGCCTGTTTAAGACCATATAAAGCTTTATTCAATTTGAAAACATGATTTGGAAATGTGTGATCGATAAAACCTGATGGTTATTCGACAAAAACTTCTTCAGATAGAAAACCATTTAAAAATATACTCTTTATGTCCATTTGAAATAATTTGAAATTCATAAAGCATGCATATGCTAATAGTAATCTAATAGCCTCTAGCCTAGCTACTGGTGTATAGGTCTTATCAAAATCTATTCCCTCTTCTTGATTATAACCTTGAGTTACCAATCTAGCCTTATTCCTAATTACATTACCTTGCTCATCAAGTTTATTTCTATAAACCCATCTAGTACCTGTAACAGGGTAGTCATTAGGTCTTTCTACTAGAGTCCAAACATTATTCCTCCTAAATTGATTTAATTCATCATGCATAGCTAACATCCAATTAGGATCAGTTTCAACTTCTTCTATAGTGTGTGGTTCTACATGAAAAACAAAAGCAATCAAGTCATATGCATCTCTATGTGCAGCTCAAGTTCTAACACCTTGAGATGGATCTTCTATAATTAGTTCTTTGGGATGTGAGTGTACATACCTCCATTCTTTGGGTATATCATCATGATTTTTGCTTACCTTTTCTTCATATTGTTCACTTGTTTGTTTGTCTTTAAGAGTCAAATCCTTCATTCCATATTCTAGTATACCTGCATCATCATCAGCACAATCTTCTTTTCTAGAAGATGTAATGTTAGATTCATTAAAAATAATATATATTGATTCTTCCACAGTCAAAGTTCTTTTATTGAAAACTCGATAGGCTTTACTATTTAAAGAATAACCAAGAAAAATAGCCTCATCGAATTTTGCATCAAATTTACCAAGGTTATCTTTATTATTATTAAGAACAAAATATTTACAGCCAAAAATATGAAAATAATTGATATTAGGCTTTCTATGGTTCCACAGTTCATAGGGGTTTTTTCTAACGATAGGTCTAATTAAAACTCTATTCAAAATATAGCAAGCAATTTTTACAGCTTCTGCCTAAAAGTATTTTGAAAAATTTTCTTCACAAAGCATTGTTCTGGACATCTCTTCCAAAGTTTGATTATTTCTTTCTACAACACCATTTTGCTGTGGTATTCTAGGAGCTGAGAAGTTGTGATCAATACCATGCTTTGTGCAAAAATGATCAAATAGTTGATTTTCAAATTCTATACCATGATCACTACGAATAGAAATAATAGAAAGATTTTTCAAATTTAAAACTCTTTTATAAAACTTTTTGAATACTTTAAAAGTCTCATCTTTTTATGCAATGAATAAAATCCATGTATATCTTGAAAAATCATCTACAATCACAAGGCCATATTTCATACCACCTAGGCTTGTTATCCTAGTAGGTCCAAATAGGTCCATGTGAAGTATCTCTAAGGGTCTAGTAGTAGAAATAATATTTTTGGATTTAAAACATCCCCTCTCTTGCTTTCCTAATTAACAAGCATCGTAAACATAATCAAAATTAACTTTAAACTTTAGCAAACCTTTAACTAAATTTTTGGAAATAAGTTTTGCAATGGTATCCATACTAGCATGTCCAAGTCTCCTATGCCATAGTAACCTTGATTTCTTGCTCTTGTCATTCATTGCTACAAAACTTGTATTGCTTGACATAGCCAAATCATTAAGATCTACTACATAAATGTTACCAAGTCTATGTTCAATGAATTTTGTACTAGAGTCAAGTGGATCAACTACTATACACATTGAGAACTTGAAGAAAACATTAAACCAATATCACAAAGCTGACTAATACTCAAAAGATTATGTTTTAACTTTTCTACAAGTAACACATTCTCAATAAATATAGGAGTAATTTTGATTTTATCAATACCGATTATCCTTTTTTTATAATTATCACCAAAGATTACCATTCCACCATCTTTTTGTTCTAGGGTGAAGAATTGATCAATATCACCCATCATGTGTCTTAAACAGTCTCTATCAAGATACCATCTTTTCTTTGTATTTGTGACTGCAAAACATCCCTGCAAAACAATCAGGTAATAGATTTAGGTACCCAAGCTTTCTTGGATCCTTGCAAGTTAGTAGAAATGGTTCCTTTTGGAACCCAAATTTTTTTGATTTTCTTCTTGTCATTATGTTTCAAATGACACTCAAATGCCTTATGACCAATGTTATTGCAAGCATAGCATATAATTCTTGGCTTTGAATAAAATGTATATGATGATGCAATTTTAGGTCTAAATTATTTTAAAGTAATGAATTTAGGAGCATATGATGTAAATACAGAAAATCTATTTGAAATTGAATTTTTATAACCAATTCCAAATTTGTTATTTATCTCTCTTTGATCATTCAAAATTAGTTCAAGCTTATTGGAACTTAAGCTTAATTTTTCAACTAAAGATTTAAGCTTTTGAACTTCCTTTTTCAAATCATCATTTTCATTTTGCAAACTTTTGTTTTTCTCAAGAATCTCTTCTTTTTCAAATTGAGTGGTTTTAAGTCTTTCACAAATTAAACTCAATTCTCTTTGTAAAATCTTATTTCTTTCACCAATTTCATTTTTATCCTTTTCAATCATATCACAATGGTTTTTCAAATTTTTCATTTTCAAACCAAAGTTTTATATTCTATTAATAATTCATAAAAAGCATTGTACAGCTCATCATATATAAATTCTAAATTAGGTTCAGAAGTAGTTACCTCGTCTTCCATACCCATAAGGCAGATTTGAGTAGTTTTTATTATTTCTTCATATTTTTCAGTGGATGTAGATTCATCGCTGTCACTCCATGCTGCAAGCATTGCCTTCTTCTTCTTTCTCTTGATCATCTTTTTCTTAGCTTCTGGACAGTCAGGACGTATATGTCCCAGTTTCTTGCACTCATAGCAGATTGGGATTTGATCTTTATCTTTGTCCTTCTCCTTTTCTTTGTCCTTTTCTCTTTCTCTTCCAAACTCTCCTTTTCTAAATTGCTTCCTCCATCTATTTGTTCTTCTTCTGCCCATAAACCTTTTAAATTTTCTCATTACAAGAGCTATCTCATCATTTTCAAGATCATCATCAGATGAATCTGAATCTTCATTCTTGTCTTCTTCAGCAACTTTAAATGCTATAGCTTTCTTTCTTATTGAGTCTTCATCCATTCTTTGTTGCATGGCTAATTCATGAGTAATTAATGATCCAAGCAACTCATCCAGTGGTAGGGTATTTAGGTCCTTTGCCTCTTGAATAGCTGTCACTTTAGCTTCCCATTTATCTGACAAAGATCTCAAAACTTTTTGAACTAGATCAGCATTAGTGTAAATCCTACCAAGACTTTTAATGCCATTGATAATATCAGTAAAATGAGTATACATAGCAGATATAGTTTCACTATGATCCATCTTAAATAATTCATAGTTGTGCACAAGAAGATTGATCTTTGAAGTTTTAACTTGTGATGTGCATTCATGTGTAATCTCAAGCTTATCCTAAATTTCTTTAGCAGAATTACAAGTCAAGATTTTGTTAAACTCATTTGGATCCAAAGCACAATAAAGCAAATTCATAGCTTTGGTATTCAGCTCTTCTAATTTCATATCATTTTCATCCAATTCTTTTTCCAGTTTGGGAACCTCAATATTATTGATTCTAATAGTGTGTGTGTGAGGTCCTTTCAGAATAATTTTTCATAAATGAAAATTAATGGCTTGAATGCATATTTTCATCGTCGCCTTCCAATATGTATAATTGATTTCGGTGAAATATGGAGGTCGATTTGTGGATTGGCCTTTGGCTAAAGAAGTGCTCATGGGATGTGCCATATATCTTTACTCTAAGTAATTTTTAAAGACTCTGCTCTGATACCACTTGTTGTCCAGGTGGCTTCCCAAGAGGGGGGTGAATTGGAATTATAAAAATTTTGGCAAGTATGTGCAATTTGAAATCCTTTTGGTGTTGTGGTGCAATATGCAATGCAGAAATAATTAAGTAAATGCAATAAGGTAAAGTAAGCACAAACACAAATACAAGGAAATTTAGAGTGATTCAGAGCAACCGGCTTCTACGTCCACTATCCAAGGACTACTTGGAATTTTCACTATATCCCCCAACCGGAATATAGTCGAATTATTTTACCAGGCTCACAATCCAAACCTATACACTTTGATTTTACCGAGATCACCAAAGAAAACCCGACTCCCTTTGGTTTTAAACGGGATCACCAAAGAAACCCTAACACTTGGTTTTATACCAGGATCACCAACAACCCAACTTAGGTTTTCACAAGGTTCACCTAAAAATCTTTAACCCTCTCTTAAGACATAGCCCCTTGCTATTCTTAGAGAGAAAACAAAGATATGAGAAAAATATAAAGCAACTATACAACAAACCGAGTTTGTTTAAATGTTGTCGGTGAAGATCAAGGTGAAGCCTAGCTTTGAATGCTCTTTTAATGCTCTTCAAGCTGCTTCTTTACTTCTTCAAAGAGTGGATTCGATGATGAAGAGAAGTTGGTGGAGCTTTGAATCATATCTTGAATGCTCTTGAAGTGGGTTGGTGAAAGACTTGAAGACTTTTCAAATTCCCAAGATAAGTTAATGAATAATCCCTTAAAAATTGTTTAATCTATCAAAAATACTCCCTTTTATAGTTTTCCATGAGATATAGTCATTGTAGGGCCTAGAAAATTGGGAAAGAGCTGTTGGAGACCATTTGGAGTTCAAAATCAACTTTCAGCAACTAGTCATTAGAGTACAGAAAATGGTCACTCGAGTCAGTTCGAGGTTCACGAGTCAGCTCGAAGTCTCAGACAACCCAAACAAAATTTCTATGCAAGTTGGCTCTCCACGCTGGAGTCAGCTCGAACCTTCATTCAGTACAAATCAACATTTTTCTTGAGTCGGCTCTTCAACGCAGAGTCAGCTCGAAGGGGAACCTGCAAAGAAAACCCGGGAGGAGCTGGGATAGAGGACTGCTGGTGAGCCTGCCAGGAGGGGGCCTCCCGCTACCCCGACTGCGCCTAGGCTGGTGTTCTGTCCTCCTGCCCATGATCCCCGGAGGGAGGCTCGATCAACAAAGGGGGCCATGCCAGCACCTTTGATAGCCCCTATAAGAACCGAAGCTCCACCATAACCGGAGGTGGAGCAGGTGGTGAGAGATGCCACCACAGAGAGCCTGGCACCACCATCAGGGAATAGGCCTTCTATCGACCAACCTGCCATCGCCGGGTCCCCACCGATCGCTACCTCGGAGCCCTTGGAGCTGTCCGAGATACCGAGGGCGGGGTCGAAGAAAATTTCCATCGTCATGCCCCGGGATGCTAGGCTGACAAAGAATGGGAGGTTGGCGGAGGATGTGCTGACCTCCCTTGCCCAGCCACTAGACCATCAGGAGAGGGTCAATCGGCCAGTGGTGGACATCTCCACTAGGGTATTCCCTCAGCTCTTCTTGATAAGCCATCCTCTTAGTTATTTCACTTCCTTTCTTTTATTTGCAAAGGCTCTGATCGTCATTCTTCATGAGGTGGCCCTCGATGTTCAGCTCCTCAAGGACTCCTACCTAGGGCTGATGAAGAGGGAGTCCCGCCTCTAGAAGGAGAGGGACGAGGCCCGGGGCTGCCGGGTTCAAGAACTGGTGGGCCAAATGAAGGCCCTCCAAGACCAGCTAGCCGACGTCGAGGTGAGGGCGACCGACCTGGAGAAGAAGTCTGCCAAGCTCGAGACTATCCTGAAGGAAGAGAAGGGGAAGAGCCTCCATAGGGCAGAGAAGTTAGCTGCCTCTGCAGCAAAGATGGCCCGCTTGGAGGGGAGAGCGCAGAGCCTCCAGGTGTAGCTCGATGAGGAGGCATCCAAGACCATTGCCACCTTAGAGAAGGCCATGTTGGCCATCGTGCTGATGGAGATTGCCAAGAAAGAAGCCGTCGAGGTAGTCCCCAAGTTCAAGGCATCCGAAGCCTTAAAGGATGAGATCGTCGAGGCAGTGTTGGATTTCTACCACCAGGGGTTCAATGATTTTCGTGGCTAGGCCATCCATCTTCTGGGGTCGAAGGGGTTGAAATATATCCTCCCCGCGCTACCCTTTCTGACCTGACCAAGGGTGCCCATCGCTGAAATAGAGCCAGAGCCGGAGTCGAGGTGGTCGTGGTCAAAGCCAGGTCCACTACCGCCCAAGACCTGCCTTCATCTGATGGAGTCACTCGCCGGCCAGAGAAGGAGCCGACAAGCGAGACTTGAAATCTTTCTTCTTTTCCCTGTAACTTAGATTTTGGAAGGTTTCTCGACCTATCGGGAGCCTTCAAAGGATGTAAAGAAAATATTCATCAATGAAAATATCTCTTTCCTTCCATCTAATGTCTCGTTCATTTGTCTCCTTTTCTTCTTTTCTTCTTTTTTTTTGCCTTGAGATACTTCTGTAGAATCCTTCCCATAGAATTCTTCAGGGCATGTGGGGGACATGTCCTTGTAATGAAGGAACAACCCAGCTCGACTAACGTACTTAGCCTGGACTTATCTTTTTCCTTTCAATCCTTTACCCTTTTGCATGGTAAGGAAATAGACTTGATGGTCACCGTAGGTGTGCGCCTCTCCTGGGCCTTGGTTACCGTGGACTGATTCTGGAACCTTAGGATTGGCATGAAGATTCTTGGGAACATTCCATCACCGTTCTTTTGGCTTTGAAGCCATGCAGACCCAAATGCAGGACTTCAGGAGCTCCTTGATTTGCCAAGCTATGAGTCAAGTGGTAGATGGTGAGATTTCAGCAGTTTCTTAGCTGACATCTTTGGACTGTGAGCAAGGTGGCTGAGTGCCAGATTTTTGGAGCTTCTTAGTTTGATTGGCCATGTTGTGAGTCAAATGGTAGATGGTGAGATTTCAGGAGTTTCCTAGTGGACATCTTTGGACTATGAGCAAGGTGGGATGTGGAGCTTCTGAAACTTCTTGATTTGATTGGCCATGTTGTGAGTCAAGCAGGAGATGGTGGGATTTTAGGAGTTTCCCAACTGACATCTCCGGACTGTGAGCAAGGTAGGATGTAGAGCTTCTTAGTTTGATTGGCCATGCTGTGAGTCAAGCGATAGATGATGGAATTTTAGGAGTTTCCCAACTAACATCTTCGGACTATGAGCAAGACGGGATGCGGAGCTTCTGAAACTTCTTGGTTTGATTGGCCATGCTGTGAGTCAAGTGGTAGATGGTGGGATTTCAGGAGTTTCCTAACTGACATCTCCGGAGTGTGAGTAAGGTAGGATGTAGAGCTTCTGGAACTTCTTGATTTGATTGGCCATGCTGTGAGTCAAGTAGTAGATGGTGGGATTTCAAGAGTTTTTCAACTGACATCTTCGGACTATGAGCAAGGCAATTGAATGTGGGGCTTTGTGAGTTTCTCGACTTTGAGTGCAGGGCTTCGTAAGTTTTCCAGTTTTGAGTGTTGGCTTCATAAGTTTCCCGACTTTAAGTATGGGGCTTCATAAATTTCATAGCTTTGAGTGTGGGGCTTCGTAAGTTTCCCATCATTGAGTGTGGGGCTTCGTAAGTTTCTTGACTTTAAGTGCGAGGTTTCATAAGTTTTCTGGCTTTGAGTGAGAGGCTTCGTAAGTTTTCCCAGCTTTGTCGCCATACTTGGAGTCGGACAGATGCGTTCTTGCATGGGTGAAAGATAAGGTTGCACCAAAAAGAAACTTTAATAATTAAAATGGAGCCTTACATCATTGGTAGTATATCCTTAGATTGTTTGCATTCCATATTTGTGTAAATCGGGCACTGTCTAGCTCGGCGAGATAGTAAGCTCCGCCTAGCAGAGCCTCGACCACCTTGTAGGGTCCTTTCCAATTCGGGGAGAGTTTGCCACATTTTCCTGGTTGGGATACCTCCGCATGCCTGAGGACCAAGTCTCCAGGGTGGAACGCCTTGGGCCTCATACGAGAGTTGTAGTAGCGCGCCACTCGCTCCCGGTAGGCCACCATCCAAAGACGGGCCTTGTCCCTTATCTCATCCAAGAGGTCTAGGTTGAGGAGGAGACAGGAAAGATTCTCAGCTGTCATATTGCTCTACTCATAGCATGGGTAGACCAAGCTCCGCTTGAATCATAGCTTCGATGTCGAAGACAAGGTTGAAGGGCATCTCGTCGATGGCCGTGTGGGGTATAGTGTGATAGGTCCACAGCACACTGGCAAGTTCTTCAGCCCATCAATTCTTGGCTTCATCCAGCCTTGTGCGGAGCCCTCGCAAGATGGTCCAATTGGTCACCTTGGCCTCCACATTCGTCTAAAGGTGAGCCACCGAAGTAAAGGATGGTGGATGTTGAGGTCAGCACAGAACTTCTTGAAAGCCTGATTATCTAACTACCATCCATTTTCAGTGATGATTGTGTATGGGAGTCCGAACCAGCATATGATAGACTTTCAAAAGAAGGATTTGACTTTGGCCTCCATGATCCATGCTAGGGGTTCGGCTTTGACCCACTTGGTGAAGTAGTCGATGGCCATAATTAAAAATCTTCATTGGCAGATGTAGGAGGAAAGGGGTCTAGGATGTCCATTTCCCACTAGGCAAACGATCGCGGGGCTGATGCTGGAAGAGTGGGGCCGTCGGCTACCGTTGAATGTTGGCATGATGCTGGAAGCGATCACACCTCTTCATCAAATTGACGGCATCCTTGTGCATGGTCTCCCAGAAGTATCCTTGCCGAAGTGCCTTGTATGCCAAGGTCCTACCCCCACGTGATTGCCAAAGATACCTTCATGTATTTCTTAGAGCATGTAGGTGGCTTCTGAGGGCTTCAAGCACTTCAGTAGGGGGTAGGAATAAGACCTCCGATAGAGCTGCCCATTCATCATCACATATCGGGTAGCCTTCTTCTTGAGAAGGCCAGCTTTCCTGCGATCTTCAGGTAGGGCATCGATGGTAATATATTTGATGTAGGGGTCCATCCAGCTAGGTTCGATAGTAACCTGTTAGACCTCCACTGTAGACTCGAAACTGGGGATCTCCAGATATTCGATGAAGGTGCACCCCAGTAACAACTTTGGCAGGGTTGCCAATCTTGAGAGGGCATCGGATCGGGCGTTCTCTGCCCGAGGGATATGGAAAATGCTGAAGTGCTGGAAGTTCACTATATATGAGCGCACCTTATCTAAATACTTCACCATCATGGGGTCCCGGGCCTCATACTCGCCTGAGACCTGGCCAACCATAAGTTGAGAATCTATGAAGACCTTCAGGCATTTCACACCCAGCTCATGGGACACCATTAATCCCATGAGGAGCATCTCATACTTAGCCTGGTTATTAGTCGCCTTGAAGAGGAAGCGCAATGCGTACTCTGCAATGACCCCATTAGGTTTGGCAAGAATGAGGCCGGCTCCACTCCCTCTGGCATTGGACGTGCCATCAACATAGAGGATCCATGTAATCGCTCTCGGGGCTGGGTCTAGCTCAAGTTTGGCTTGCTGGTTTGTTTCTTACGGGTCCTCCTCCGCTCAGGTACATTCTACCACGAAGTCAGCAAGGATTTGCAACTTTTGTGCTGGTCACGAGTGATAGGTGATGTCGAACTCGTTGAGTTTTACTGCCCACTTGGCTAAGCACCCCGAAGTATCGAGGCAGCTCAAGATTGCCCTCAAAGGCTGGTCAGTGAGGACAGCGATCGAGTGCACTTGGAAGTAGGGCCTAAGATGCTTCACAGACACTATTAGCACAAAAATAATCATTTTGGATTGGGTGTACCTGGTTTTTGCATCGTAAAGCAGCTTGCTAATGTAGTAGACTGGCTGCTGAGTGCCATCCTTATCGATACGAACTAGGATTGAGTTGACCACTTCAGGTGAGACCGCTAGGTATAGGAGGAGCTCTTCCCCTGGCTCCAGCCTGGACAGCAGTGGTGAGGAGGTGAGGATCTTCTTCAATCCCTCAAATGTCTCTCAGCACTCCTCCATTCAAGTGAAGCCATGCATCTTGCACAGCACCTTGAAGAATGGCTGGCAGCGCTTGGCAGAATGTGAGATGAAGTGGCTTAATTCCACGATGTGTCCAGTCAAGCAATGAACTTCCTTCTTGGAGACAAGATGTCTTATGTCAGTGATCGCTTGGATATTCTCGAGACTGGCCTCTATCCCGCTCTAAGTGACCATGAATCCCAGGAACTTTCCTGCCGTGATGCCAAATACGTATTTGGCAGGATTTAGCTTCATCTGATAGAGGTGGAGGTTGTCAAAGGCCTCCGCCAGGTCAGCAACATGGTCTGACTCTGGGCTGGTCATGATAACCATGTCATCTACGTAAACTTGCATGTTGCGATCGATCTGGTCCTTGAAGACCTTACTGACCAGGTATTAGTACATGGCCCCTGCATTTTTATGATCAAATGGTATCATCTTGTAACAGTACATACCTCTGTCATTCATAAATGTTCTATGCTCCTCATCCTCCGAATAAATATGGATTTGGTTGTATCAAGAGAATGCATCCATGAAGCTAAGGTACTCGTGGCTCGAGGTCACGTCTACTAGCTGGTAGATCTTGGAGAGTGGGAAGCTATCCTTCGGGCATGCCCGGTTGAGGTCGGTGTAGTCTACACAAATCCTCCACTTTCTTGAAGCTTTCCTGACCATCACTATCATTAGCAAGCCAGTCAAGATACCGTACCTCGTGGACGAAGCCCACTACGAGGAGCTTCTCGACTTCCTCATCGATTGCCTTCTACCGCTCCGAGATGAAACTCCTCTTCTTTTTCCAGATCGAGCGATAGTTGGGATTGACATTCAGCTTATAGGTGATCACTTCTGGTGGGATCCCAAACATGTTTGCGGTGGTCCAGGCGAAGACGTCTACATTGGCTCACAGGAAACTAAGCAGAAGGGATCTTTCTTCTTCAGGCAGTAAGGCTTCCACCTACACAATCTTCAAGGGATCCTCCCCCAAAGGGAAGGATAGCAAGGGCTCAGCTGGCCTGCCCTTCAACTCTGGTTGCATCAGATTTGGTTGATCAATGGCTGGGCTTGGATCAGCCCTTCGCGATCTTGGGATGGTCTACAGGTAGTGCTGGACCGGCTAACGGGACCCTCTCATCTCCCTGGTCCCCCAAGAGGTTGGAAACTAAATGAGGAGACGCCTCGTGGAGATGGTAGCGTCAAGCAGGTTGAGTCTGGGATGCCCCAAGATCGCGTTGTAAGGTGAGGAAGCCTCATAATGGTAAATGTTGTTAGCACATTACTTTGTCGAGGTGGGGTCCCGGTAGTTACTGTGAGTGTAATCTCTCCCTTAACTCCAACTGAATCCCAGGTGAAGCCTACTAAGGGTGTGAACACCGGCTTTATTTGATCAGTGGACAAGTTCATCCTTGCAAAAGCATCATAAAAATAGATGTTTGCAGAGCTTCCACTATCAACCATGATCTTTTTACAGGGTATTTTGCTATCATCATTTCTACAATGATAGCATCATTATTCAGGTTATCTACCCTGGTTTGCCCTTCTCCCATGCAGGGGAGTACATCATCATTCTCTTCTTTGACCCTAGCCCTCTTTGAGGTTCTCCCTGTCCCCCTAGAGATCATTCGGACCGGCTTCTCAGTGGGCTGGTTGTCGATAGCAAGTGGCCAAGGCTCTTCACTCTGGGCTGCTAGAGGAGCTCCTCCCTCCACGTACTTCTTGAGATAGCCATGCTTGATCAGGTCTTTTATCTTCCTCTTCAGATGGCGGTATTCCTCAGTATCGTGGCCGTGGTCCTGGTGGAAGTGGCAATAGCAAGACCTGCTGCGTCTAGTAGGAGGTCTCAGTGGGGAAGGTTGACGTAAGAAGCGTTTGCCCTCGATCTTTATAAGGATCTTTGCTCGCGAGGTGAAGAGAGGAGTGAACTTTTCTTCTTTGGTGGGGTCGACTCTAGGTCTCGACCCGGTCGTGAGGTCGGTGCCGTCTTCTGGGCTAGGGGAGCGGATGCTTTCCCAATGGCCTACCTTTTTAGGGGCCTCCCATCCACCTCCCTCTGGGTGTGGTCGGCCTCCTCCGTACGGATGTACTTGTGAGCTCGGAGGAGGAGCTTCGAGTTGGTCTTCGAAGGTTTCTTGTCGAGGGAGAAGGGGGAGGTCTGCAGGCCCCTCTTCAGGGCCAACATGGTGACTAGCTCATCGAGGTGGTAGATCTCCAGGGTGGTAGCTTTAAATCGAGACACAGTCTCGGAGGGGCTCTCGATCCTGCTAACAGATCGAGAAAAGACTATCAACTTCATGTGGCACCTTTCTGCGTGCATCAAAGTGTGTCATGAACTTTTTCTCCAATTGTAAGGAGTCGATGCTTTCAAATTTGAGTCTGGAGAATCAGGATCGAGCAGCCTTCCTGACGATAGCCGGGAAGGCGATGCAGAGGAGAGCATCAATTGCCCCATGGACCCTTATAAGGGTCTTGTAGCTTTCTAGGTGGTCCAGGGGGTTGGTTGTCCTGTCGAAAGGATCAACCTGGGGCATGCAAAACTAGCTGGGGATCGATTCCTCTTGGATTCTACGGAAGAAAGGGAGACAGGTGTCGTAACCCGTGGGCTCACTAGGGGAGCCCTGAATCTCTACAAACTGGTGGAAGAGGTCAGCCAGTTCGCGCTCTTACTCTTCAAGGTGCCTCTCTGCTTGCCGGTGGATGGCCTCGTCTATAGACCCCTTGGTGGAGGCCATCAAGGGTGAGGGAGGTGTGGAGTGGAGGAACTCTCTCTAAGTTCCTGACTTGGTGCGAGTATGCACCATGGTCCGAGACCGGGGAGCGGCTCTCCCGGCTGGTCAGGCTATCATGCGGCTTCTTTTTAGCCGCTTGGTGGTCTCCTCACGGGTGGGAGATTGCATGCAACAGCCCCTCTCGGAAGGATCATAGACTGGTACGGGGATCGATGAAATGGGCCACCGACATCCCTGATTGCTGTTGTGTTTCTAGGGACCGATGTCTCTGATAAAGCTAGAGCACCATCGCAACCAGGGCATGGATATGCTGGGCCAGTGCGATGATTTGGAGATTCACCAGAGGCGATGGTGGTAGAGAGGGGAGATCCCCCTTAGGGCTCTATAGGTCGCCACGATGGGGGGCCCCCGCTCGACTGGAAGAAGCCTCGCGCGCTCGTCTTGTCACCATGGGGCTTTGGGCTTCTGCAAATGCTTTGCTGGTGGTGGGGGACTCACCATTAGACTTTCCTTGGTCACCAGCGTTCTTCTCCCCCTTCCTAGTGTGCCAATCAATTACCGCCAAGATCACCGTGGCATGCTGCTGGTGGGGACACTAAAGGTACCAGAATAAGATAGAGGCTTTTCAACCCTCTATGAATTGATCAATAATTTATGAGTCCATCGGTAATAAGGGCTTAGCCTATCTGAGTCCATTTTAGTTGTTATTTGAGTATTTTGAGTTTCAGTTCTGTACTAGTCAGCTCCTATTGAGCTAGTTCAGTCCAGTGTTAGTCGGCTCATGTTGAGCTAATTTTATTTTTTTGAGTCCTATTCAACCATATTGAAGACTCAAGACCACATCATACAAGTGAAGACCAAGTCCAACTAGATTGAAGACATGGAAGTATAGCCCAAGTCCAACCCAGCTTGAAGATTTGAAAATCCCAGGAGAAAAATTCAGAAAACCCTGATTCCTTGTAGATGCCCTCCAGATGCCCAGATTCCCTTCCAGATGCCAAAATATATTCATATACCAAGACATCCATGATTTTAGAGGTCCATCTACATCCTAGTCTAAAGAAATCAAGCCCAGGTGCCAAGCCCAAGCCCTAAGAAGCAAGATACCAGAGAATATTCCTGCTACCTGGCTACCAGGCCACCCCAGCTTCCAGAGGCCCAAACCCATATGCCCGAGCCCCTTTGGGCCAGCCTCTTGCTGCTCCTAGAAGCCCAACACGCCCTCTAGGCATCCTTGGAGTGTTGGCCAAGTCAAGAAAATTTTTAGAGATTTTTCTACCTAATGTTTCTTTATTTTCTAGCTAGGGTTTGAGATGGAAAAGGATTCTTATGTAAAGACTTATGTGCCCTTACTTGGAGCCCAAGGTTAAGGGCCTATTTAAAGGGCCCTAGCCTCTTGTATGAAGGGAGATTTTGATATGAAATAAATCTTGAGTTCTTATATTGTTTTGTATGATTATCCTGCTGTGTGCATAAAGGGGTTTGAGAGTTCTTCTTCCCGGTGTTTGCAACCATCTTCTTGCCGCCAACCATCCTTCCAGCTCCCTCCAAAACTTTCATCCCTTTGCTATTTTCCTTTATTTTTTTGATCTCCTTTGAGTTTTCTAACCCCTGACAGGTCGTTTGCAAGTCTCCGAGTTCCTACGAATCCAACGACTCCAGCCAAGCCTCAATCGGACCACCGAGCAGAAAGCCGGGTATCCGCAGGTTTTTGGCTCGGTTTTCCAGGCCGCATCCATCGAGGAACGAGATATCCCTTCACTGTGATCTTCACTGGGCACTTCAGACGTTATCAGGTATGCCCTCTCTACCTCCAGTCTTTATATTGTAGGAGAACTTGCCCTAACCGAGGCTTCTCAGCCCCGGCGATCCTTCTTTAGTACTTTTCTAGGTTTTAATCTGCATGCTTGGCTTCAAAAATTCATATAAAATTCTCTATAACTAATTTTGATCTAAAATTTGGGAATTAATCACCTAACCCCACATATAAAACATACAAAAGGAATTGCATGCATATTAGTCCCGCATCATTTGGTATCAGAGCTTACATTAGGGCTTGCTTTCTGTAATTCTTTAGTCCGTATATGCTCTGTTATTTATATTATTTCTCCTCGATAAAAACTCTAAATACTTTGAAATTTATTTTGTTGGATTCATCATAATTCACAATAATGTTCAGAATTGTTTCAGATTTTATTATGGCTTGTGAATTTTCTGCAAGCCGAAATACAGCCTACAAATTTTTGGCTCTATTTTTTTTCAGCAAGACAAGTTTGAAAGTTTTAGGGTTTTGTTTAGCATCTTTTGCATATCTTTTAATTTTAGTATATTTCCTGCATATTAGGACATAATTTACAAGTTTTCTTCTATTTAAGAAAATATCAAAAAAAAATTACATATTCTCCAAAAATACCAAAAACATCTAAACCCTAATTTGCATCCTCATCTGCCTACCATCATTGCATAATTTACTTTTAAGGGCACTCTTGCTATATCAGATAAGGGGAGGAGTTAATAACCTCTCCTTAGCCCAAAACTACATCCCTTGCATTCGGTCCCAAGCCTTAACCTAAAATTAACTAGACTTAATTTGCCCTAGTGGGCTAGGGACACCAACTGGTCGGGTCCGGGCTAGTGTTAGATCACTGTGTCAAGTTAACCTGTATGTGCCTTGTGCTCAGTGTCTAGAACGGTGGTTTAGGGATTCAATCTCGAAGGGCTTGTGTGCTGGTCCGCCTACCTGGCCAATCTCTGATTGGTGTCTAGGATTGGCAATCAGGGACCTAACACAACCCTTACACCTGCCTGGCTGAGTACAGGGTTACTATAGGCTAGTTTGCCACCCTGATTGAGCATCTAGTTTAGACTCTAGGTCTAGTCAGTTGTAGTCGGTCTGATCAAGTCTTGCATGAGCACTAGATCAGGGGTTTCATATCACCCACCTCCTTCACAAATGTCTGAACCCATGGAAAATTTGCAAGCCCAAATAAAAGCACTCACTGAGCATCTAACCCAATCCATGGCCCAATTGACTACCCAATTAACTCAGTCTGGTACCCAAACCAACAATAGAATTAACCATCTTGCCAATAGGCTTGACCAGTTAGAAGGCCGTGTAGGGACCATACCAAGAACCCATGGGTCACAGTCTGAGCCAGATCCCGAGTCCCCTCAACCTAGGAGGACCCCAAACCCTGATCTATACCATGAGGTCGAACCTAGGAGAGCCCCTCATCCTGACTCGTACTACAATCCTCAACCTAGGAGGACCCCAAACCCTGATCCATACCTTGAGGCTGAACCTAGGAGAGGCCATCGTCCTGACCCAATCCCTAAGGTTAGTCCTAGAAGACCCAATCAGCATTGTGTAGACCAGGAAGATAGATGCTGTTTACCCACATCCTCTAAGCCTAGTATACCCACAACCTATATGTCTTATGACTCCAAATCCTATGAACCTAGAACCTATGAATCCAGAACCTGTGAACCTAGATCCTATGACTCTAGATCCCATAATCATAAATCCTATGCACCCACACCCTATAAGCCTAGTAGACCCAACACCCAATATTCTGACCCATATAGGGAGTCCAACCCTAGGAGAACCCAATATTCTGACCCATATAGGGAGTCCTGAAAGGGATATGCCCTACAAGCCAATCTATGTTGTATCTCCCAAACCATTGTAATTGACAATTTTCTAAATAAAGGCATTATTTTTCATCATATGCTGTGTTTATATTATATGATGAACCCCATAGATTAGGGCTATGATTTTAGGGTTATGATGAGATCATACCAGTGAGACCTAAAATCTTAAAACCTTAATCTAAAGTATTCCTAGTCAAAGGAACCCTGAGTAGGGGATCAGGGTTTTCCGATAAGACTAGCACATCTCGGGTATACTGGAAAGGGTGACTGTTCTCACAGTCACTTGTGTATGACACTAATACTGGGATGTGGGTGCTCATTGGAGAATGAGTTCACTGATATGATCCAACTTGAGAACATCTAATGGAGACTTAGCTACATGTCAATAGAAGGTTCTCATAGTGGGAGTGGTACAAGTAATCTTTTGACCTGAGACTGCCATAAGTACCTTATGTACATGAACCCATTCTTTGGTTCAATCCTAATCATGACACTGAGCCATGCACAGGATTGATACTGGGAATGGTGAATTGGATATGAAGGTAATGAGTAGGTCAACAAGGAATCGATCACTCTTAGTAAGAGGAGATTGCATCCAGCTAGTCAACAATCGCATGATGATTCAGGGAATCTTTGATCAAAGTAAAGATATTAGAGATGGTTTCTAATATCAAGATAATCGAATCATCATTATAAGATTGAGCTAGAAATAAATATAATATTGGATTTGACATATATCCATATCCATAGTTATATTTTGGGTGCAGGCTGATCGAAAGATTTAATTATACGGTAACTCTCTACTGAAGGATAATTTTGGTATTTCACCAGAATTTCCATATCTTCCGGGTAGACATGACATGTTGCTAGACGTCAATCTTGTCTTGTGGATTGATCAAGTTCAAAGATCACATGTTAGGAAGAGTCCTAATTGATCGAATCGGGTAAGCCCGGTTTGACCTAAATCGATTAGAAAGAGTTCTAATCAAATTAGGTCAACTTGTATTCGAACCCACTGCTGGTTAGATGTGGAACCCAATGGGTCACACACTTAAGAGGATTGATCAAGAGTTTAATTTGGAATTAAATCATCTTTGCAGGATAACACTCTAGCAGGTGTTGCAAACCCTAGCTTCTATTCGGATCGGATTCGAATTAGGGTTCCGGATTGGTTCAAATTGGGTTCTAATTGGACCTAATTAGAACCTAATTGAGAAAACAGGAATATGGATAACCCTATTGGCTAGCCATGTAGCTTGGCTAGCCTCCCCACCCGCCCCCTTTATTTTTCCATGCCAAATGCCAAGAGTCCATGCGCTTATGGACTCTTGGCGCGCCTTAAGGAAGAGTCCATGGCGCATGGACTCTTGGCGCGCCCCAAAAACTTCTCCGATGATTTTATTTGGGGCGGCCTCCTTGCTTACTCATTAGTGCCTCAAATACCTCCCTTTGGATGGGAATCCAATGGCTAGAAGTTTTTTAAGAAAGACAAAAGTCGTTGTTTCCTCCCGGGCGCGCGAAATAACATCTCTTCGGAGATGAAAAGTCGCGACCCCTTTCCTTTTTAAACACCGCGGTTTTTCCTTTAAGAAAAGCCATGGGATTTAATCTGGAAGGCCGTGAGATGGGAGGATGGGGCATGAGAAATTGAGAAGGGCGTGAGAAAGTCTTTACGGAGAGGTGTGTAGGCGCCTATCTGAGAATTATTTAAAGGGTCGGGAAAAATCAGAAAATGGTAATTTTTTTTTTCTTTCTTCCTCTCCTGAAGACTCTTTTATTTTTTTCTTGCTCTTGCATTGTTTCCTTTACAGAGTAAACCTCTGTCGAAACTCTGCTACTGAACAAGAATAAAAGTAAAAGTCTCCGACGGTAAAGGAAAGAAAGAAGTTCTGATTTGTTCCTTTCTTTCTTACATTAAGACATCATTGTCTTAATTTCTCCTCCAACTTAAGACAAGCCTATGTCCTCTTAGGACAAGGTCTTTTTCTTCAAGACAAGGGTAAGGGTGTCTAAAGGGCCAAGGTCTTAGTGGAAGGAGGAGAAGGAGTCAAGGAAAGGAAAGCAAGCTTTTGTGTGGAGGAATTCAAGCCATAGTCCAAGCAATTAAGTTCTAGGAAGAAGAACTCAATAGAAGGAACCTTTGAAAAGAAGATAGAGTTGTCTTGATCACTGCTCTGTGTGGATCACCATCGGAGGGCAGACACTTGGACGCCTGGTGAATTCAATCAGCCCCTTCAACATCAACTTTGTTGGAATTAGCGATTACAGGTTGGTACTCTAATTCTAACAATGTATGTTTAAATGTTCAATATATGTTTTAATCCTGAATAAGGAGATTTTGGCTAAGGGATTATGGTGCAAATTTCATCATTTTGAAATTACACTTTCGCTGCGGTGCACCGGAATCCCCAACAGTGGTATCAGAGCCATCCTTATTACAGTTAAAACATATGAAAATTATTTATATGCGTTTTTGTTGTAGTATCGCAATTAGGGTTTTAAACCCTTGAATGCTGATACACTTTGCATAATTTAAGGAATGCATATATGATAATTAATGTTTTGATGTATGCCACTAGTTAGGGTTTTTCACTCAAACCCTAATTATTATAGAGATATGATTAGTTTTGAAGTCATCATACTGAAATAAGGTTGTCCTGGCATAATGGTGGATCCATTATGTGGTAAATGGTTGTCCTAGTATGATGACACACTTAGCACATATATGTTTATCAGAGTGATATCATTATGATATGTTTTTATAAGAATGTGCTGGCAATTTTATAAAGCCCTCTTCTTAAAATTATATTAAGTCATAGTATATTTAACTAATAAGCATCACTAGTCATGATGAACAATTGATCATTCGGTGTCTAGAAAGATGGTTCTGGGAAGGTAAAGAGAATCGTGGTTTTTAATTGGTTCCGTTGACTGACCTGGCCAATTTTTATTGGTGTCTAGGAAAGCAACGGGGGGACTCCCACATCTCTTCCACTTGCCTGGCCGATTTGATTATATTTAAATCTTGACTTATATGCTTAGTGTTAAAAAATGCTATATGTTGGCCTTCCTTCATGCTGGATCATTACTGTGTTATGAACCACATTAGGTTTGTTGTGTTATCTGCAAGACCTAATAGGGTAATTGACATAATATTGGTCTAGTGCAAAAATATGCTTACAGTATATTCAGTATAATGCCTTGTTGTGTTATCTGCAAGGGCATTATATTTGAATACTGACTGTATAGAAATGAAATGGTCTTGACTTAACTAGAACATTATGGTTTGTTGTGTTTTCTGCAAGACTTATAATGTTCTAGAGGCCAAGTTATTTTAGAGAATTATATGAGATATAATTGGAAGAGTTTCCTACCTTTGAACTTATAAAAGATTTGTTGTGTTATCTGCAAGATCTTTTATAAATTATAAGGATCTCGATCTCACTAAGAAAATCGATCAGGGTTCTTCTCGATTATCATAGTGAGGGCTATGATTTTTGATAAAATAGTGAGAGACATAATTAAATTGAAGACCTAATTTAATTATGTAAGTCATTTCATGGTTGTTTGCTTATGTATTGTTCTTAATTAAATGTAGATAAATGGCATCTTCATTATCACTGAGAAGCATCTTAGATACCAACAAATTGACTGGTCCAAACTTTGTGGACTGGTTGAGAAACTTAAAGATTGTACCGAGTCAGAAAAACTTTCTTATATTCTTGATACCCCTAGTCTTAATCCACTA
The DNA here is from genome assembly GCA_021397845.1 of Areca catechu. Lineage (NCBI taxonomy): Eukaryota > Viridiplantae > Streptophyta > Magnoliopsida > Arecales > Arecaceae > Areca > Areca catechu. The sequence goes on from CM038043.1 coordinate 26,494,736, forward strand.
GGGGATGATGCCACACAGGAAGATATGGCCACATACAAAATGTGGCAGAATGACTCCCTCACTATCAAGTGTATCATACTGGCCTCTATGACCAATGAGTTACAGAGGCAGCATGAAAGCATGGATACTCAATCCATAATGCTCAATTTAAAGGAGCTTTATGGAGAACAAAGCAGAACTGCTAGATACGAAATATCTAAGCAGTTATTCCGTGCTAGGATGACAGAGGGTACATCTATTCAGGATCATGTCCTGAAGGTAATTGACTTAATCACCAGATTGGGTCAATTAGGATTTATTATGGATGGGGAGCTGAATCAGGATTTAATCATGCAATCACTCCCGGAGTCATTTTCTCAGTTTGTCTTGAATTATCACATGAACAAACTGAACACTTCCTTGCCTGAGCTGTTAAATATGTTAAAAACAGCAGAGAGCACGTTAAGAAAGAAAAGGCTCCACTTTTTCTTGTTGATAAGACCAATAAGAAGAAATCGGGCAAAAAGGATTTTAGTAGGAGGCTAAACCCTAAGGGTGGCATCAATAAGAACAAGAAAGGAAAGAAGGCCTCAAAACAGTCAACCTGTTTCTTTTGCGGCAAAGCGGGACATTGGAAAAGGAATTGCAAGGCTTACCTTGCAACTGTGAAGCCTGGTGCGGCAGACGCACCAAAAGGTATGTATGAGATACATACTATATTGACATTAAATTCGTCTATATCAAATACTTGGGTATTGGATACCGCTTGTGGTTACCATATATGCAAATCTTTGCAGGACCTCCACAAGCTTAAAGTATTGAAGGAAGGTGACTTCAATCTCTACGGTGCTGGTGGTGATATCATCCAAGCAGAAGCTGTAGGAACATATATTCTGAAGTTGCCTTCAGGGAAGATCTTGGAGTTAGAAAATTATTACTATATGCCAAAGATTATTAGGAACATTATATCTATTCCTTTGTTATTAAAACAAGGATATGTAATGGATGTAACTAGCACTGGTTGCTCGATAATGTTATCTAATAAAATTATTTGTTCTGGCATTTTTAGCAATGGGCTCTTAACTCTTTCTTCCAATGATAGTATTTTTCATGTCAATACTAAAAGGAAAAGAAAAGACTTTAATGATACTTTACTTTGGCATCATAGACTTGGTCATGTTAATGAGTCTAGGATAAGCAAGTTATACAAGGAAAAATTCCTTGATCCTTATGAGTATGAATCATTAGGAACTTGCGAATCATGTCTCATGGGTAAGATGACAAAAACTCCATTCACTGGACATGGGAAAAGGTCAACTGAGTTATTAGGACTTATACATACTGATGTATGTGGTCCAATGACAACTCAGGCCAGAGGAGGATACTCATATTTTATCACTTTTACAGATGATTTATCTAGGTTCGGATATGTGTATCTTATGAAACACAAATCTGAAGCCTTTGATAAATTTAAGGAGTATCAAAGTATGGTCGAAAAACAAACCGGGAAAAGTATTAAAGTTCTTCGTTCTGATCGAGGAGGAGAATACTTATCCACGGAGTTTTTAGACTATCTTAAAGTTAATGGAATCCTTTCTGAATGGACCCCTCCTTATACACCACAGCTAAATGGTATAGCTGAAAGGATGAATCGTACCTTATTAGATATGGTACGATCCATGATGTGCTTCACAAATTTATCCATTTCCTTCTGGGGTCATGCCCTAGAAACTGCTGTTTATATTCTGAACAAGGTACCTTCTAAATCCGTTGTTAATACTCCATATAAAATTTGGAGTGGAAAGAAACCCTATCTTAAATATTTCAAGGTATGGGGATGTCCAGCTTATGTTAAAAGAAATTTTGGATATAAGTTGGAACCTAGAGCGGATAAATGTCTATTTGTAGGATATCCTAAATGACGCGGGACACGATGCCCCGATCAATATTTTTCCAAGGAGATTGGACCGTTGGTCGCTAGGAAACGACCCTAGGCTAGGCTAAACCAATTTTTTTTTTTTTTTTTATTCAAATAAAACTTTTTTTTTTTCCCAATTTTTTTTCTCATATATTTTTTTTTCTCCTTTTATTTTTTTCACTAATAACCCATACTTTTTTTCTCTTTTTTTTTTCTATTTTTCTTTTCCTTTTTTTTTCACTTTTTCCCACATTTTTTTTTCTCTTTTTTTTTTTCCACGGCTTCTTTCCTAAAGTCGGCGGAGGAGAGCCGGCTTTGCTCTGATGATCGTGCAGAGGAAATCAGCAAAGGGGAGAATGACCCTGCTTTCACGTTCGTGCAGGGTCTTCTCCCATCTCCTCCACGGAATGAACCAGCAGCGGAGAGGATCAGTGGTGTCGACGCTGGCGGAGAACGGTGGCGGCACGCGAAGGAGATGGCTGGACGGATGGGGTTCCGGTGGTTGGCGGTGTCCAGTGGGATCCGGTGGAGGTGCTGATTGGATCTGGGCGGTCCGGACAGATCGACGGCCAGGCGAAGGAGACCCGGTGGGCTTCGCCGGAGACGGGGCGGCGGCATGGTGGGACGAAGGCATCACGGGATTGACGGAGACGGCGGCACGAACGGAGGAGGTCTCGGTCGGCTGTGGCGATTTCTGGCAGAAGATTGGGTCGCTGATGGGCTGCAGCAGTGCTTGGCAGCAGGGAAACAAGCGACCATCGCGGGCGGAGATGGGAGCGGAGGAGACGGTGGCGGCCATGGAGGTCTGCGGCTGGCTTGATTTCGGAGTGAGCATCGGTTGCCGGAGATCCGGATGGCGGGGCGGTGGGACGATGATGCCGGACTCGGTGAAGGAAGGGGTGTCGGCGTGAATCTCGAGCAGCACTTGGTCGGTTCGGCCGTAACGGGTTGCACGGGCGGAGGGATTTGGAATGGTTTGCTGATGTTAAGCAACGGCTTGAAAGGGGAACCGGGAGTTTGAGATTCAGAAAATAGAGTAGGGACATAGGAAAACTGGGATGAAGGGGAAGTAGAGAGGAGGGAATAGAGGATTTTGGGAGGAAAAGAACCGAGAAGAGACACAAGCGAGAGAAGGGGGAGAACAAGAAGAAGAGAGGGAGAGAATAAGAGAGCCCAAGGAGAAAAGCACTAGAGAGAAAGAATCAAGAGAAATGGGGTAGAGAATAAGGAGAAGAGAGGAAGAACCAGGAAGAAGAAGAATCCGAGAAGAGACGGAGAGGAGGAAAAGAGTCGAGAAGAAGAGAGGGGAGAGAAGAAGAAGGAAGAAGAGAAGGGGAGAAGTCGGGACGCACCCAGATGATTTCTAAAATATTCTTCATCATCGCTAATTTTATTCAAGAAACATGTTCTTAAATAAACCTCCGAAAGAGATCGGAACAAATCCTAAAACAACTGATAAGATCCTTCCTAAAAATAACCGATAAGATAAATCCTAAAGCAAATTATCAAATCCTAAAACAATTTTTCAAATAATCAAGATAAATCCTAATATCCTAATATCCTAATCAAATCTCGAATTTAAATTATGCTGGGATCTGCATCGGGATCGGTGCTGATGATGACTTCAGGATTTGTGCTCATCGACTCCAGGATCTTGGGCCCCAGGGTTTGGGCTAGGCCGGGCTGGGCTTCAGGTTCTGGGTTGGGCTTCAGGCTTGGACTGGACTGTGCTTCAGGTTCTGGGCTAGGCTTCTGGGTTCTGGGCTGGGCTTCAGGTTTAGTCTGGGCTGCTTCAGATTCTGGGCCGATGTCCCCATCATTATATTCTTCATCATCGCTAATTTATTCAAGAAACATGTTCTTAAATAAACCTCCGAAAGAGATCGGAACAAATCCTAAAACAACTGATAAGATCCTTCCTAAAAATAACCGATAAGATAAATCCTAAAGCAAATTATCAAATCCTAAAACAATTTTTCAAATAATCAAGATAAATCCTAATATCCTAATATCCTAATCAAATCTCGAATTTAAATTATGCTGGGATCTGCATCGGGATCGGTGCTGATGATGACTTCAGGATTTGTGCTCATCGACTCCAGGATCTTGGGCCCCAGGGTTTGGGCTAGGCCGGGCTGGGCTTCAGGTTCTGGGTTGGGCTTCAGGCTTGGACTGGACTGTGCTTCAGGTTCTGGGCTAGGCTTCTGGGTTCTGGGCTGGGCTTCAGGTTTAGTCTGGGCTGCTTCAGATTCTGGGCCGATGTCCCCATCACTAAAGAAGGTAGAGGATATCTATTCTACCATCCTACTGAACAAAAGATTTTTGTCAGCAGGCATGCCACTTTTCTAGAAAAAGAGTTCATTTTAGAAAAGGGCAATGGTAGAACTATTGAACTTGGAAAAGTACAAGAAATGCAGATAGACAATTCTCAACCATTAGAACATATAGTTAGGATAGAACCAGAACACAAAACTCCTCCTCGTAGGTCTGATAGAGTGCCACGGGCACCTGAGAGGTATGGGTTTATTATTGAAAATAATGAAGCTCAAGTCATTCAAAATGATGAACCTCTGACCTATACGGAAGCTATCTTGAGTACTGACTCAGATAAATGGCAAGAAGCCATGGAATCCGAAGTAGACTCTATGTATGTAAACCAAGTATGGTCTTTGGTTGATGCACCAGAGGGTGTTAATCCTATTGGGTGTAAATGGGTCTATAAGAAAAAGATTGGGGCTGATGGCCAAGTTGAAACCTATAAAGCCAGATTAGTGGCTAAAGGTTTTAGACAAAAACAGGGAATTGATTATGATGAAACATTTTCACCTGTTGCTATGCTGAAATCAATTCGGATTTTACTTGCTATAGCAGCATACCACGATTATGAGATATGGCAGATGGATGTAAAGACTGCATTCCTCAATGGTTTCCTTGAGGAAGAAGTCTACATGTCACAGCCAGAAGGTTTTATTTCAAAGAATAAACCTAATCAAGTATGCAAGCTAAAGAAATCCATTTATGGATTAAAGCAAGCTTCCAGGAGTTGGAACATCCGCTTTGATGAAACTATTAAAAAGTTTGGTTTTATCAAAAATGTGGATGAACCCTGTGTTTATAAGAAGACTAGTGGGAGTGCCATAGTCTTCTTGTTTTTGTATGTAGATGACATACTCCTCATTGGGAATGATATCCCAATGTTGCAATCAGTCAAGGTTTGGCTATCAAACCAGTTTTTCATGAAAGATTTGGGAGAAGCATCCTATATACTAGGTATTAAGATCTATAGAGATAGATCTAAGAGGATGCTAGGTTTATCCCAATCTAGGTACATTGACTTAGTGCTGAAAAGATTCAGCATGGAAGGAAGTAAAAGAGGTTATCTTCCTATGAGTCAAGGCATACATCTTTCTAAAAGGATGTCTCCTAAGACACCTGAAGAAAGAAATAGAATGAATTCTATACCCTATGCTTCGGCAATAGGGTCCATAATGTATGCCATGTTATGTACCAGGCCTGATGTGGCATATGCTTTAGGCATTGTCAGTAGGTTTCAGGCTGATCCAAGAGAGGATCATTGGAAAGCAGTTAAAAATATTCTTAAGTACCTAAGAAGGACTAAGGATATTTTTCTGGTTTATGGTGGTTCTGATCTTAAACTAGAAGCTTATTCTGATTCTAGTTTTCAATCAGACCCTGATGATAGCAAATCCATTTCGGGATATGTTTTTACCCTAAATGGTGGAGCAGTGAGTTGGAAGAGTACCAAGCAGCAGACTGTAGCTGACTCAACCACAGAGGCAGAATACATTGCTGTTAGTGAAGCCGCCAAGGAAGCAGTCTGGATGAAGAAGTTCATCACAGAGTTGGGTGTTGTTCCTCAAATTGAAAACCCAGTGCCACTTTACTGTGACAACACTGGGGCTGTTGCTCAAGCTAAGGAACCAAGAGCTCATCATAAGTCCAAGCACATTCTGAGACGCTTCCATCTCGTCCAAGAAATAGTAGAGAGACAAGATGTCTACATAGATAAAGTTGATACAAAGAACAATGTAGCAGACCCGTTCACTAAGGCTCTACCACAGCGAAATTTTGATCGCCACCTCGAATGTATAGGATTAAGATTTAAAGGCGATTGGCTTTAGTGCAAGTGGGAGATTGAAAGGGATATGCCCTATAAGCCAATCTATGTTGTATCTCCCAAACCATTGTAATTGATAATTTTCTAAATAAAGGCATTATTTTTCATCATACGCTATGTTTATATTATATGATGAACCCCATAGATTAGGGCTATGATTTTAGGGTTATGATGAGATCATACCAGTGAGACCTAAAATCTTAAAACCTTAATCTAAAGTATTCCTAGTCAAAGGAACCCTGAGTAGGGGATCAGGGTTTTCCGATAAGACTAGCACATCTCGGGTATACTGGAAAGGGTGACTGCTCTCACAGTCACTTGTGTATGACACTAATACTGGGATGTGGGTGCTCATTGGAGAATGAGTTCACTGATATGATCCAACTTGAGAACATCTAATGGAGTCTTAGCTACATGTCAATAGAAGGTTCTCATAGTGGGAGTGGTACAAGTAATCTTTTGACCTGAGACTGCCATAAGTACCTTATATACATGAACCCATTCTTTGGTTCAATCCTAATCATGACACTGAGCCATGCACAGGATTGATACTGGGAATGGTGAATTGGATATGAAGGTAATGAGTAGGTCAACAAGGAATCGATCACTCTTAGTAAGAGGAGATTGCATCCAGCTAGTCAACAATCGCATGATGATTCAGGGAATCTTTGATCAAAGTAAAGATATTAGAGATGGTTTCTAATATCAAGATAATCGAATCATCATTATAAGATTGAGCTAGAAATAAATATAATATTGGATTTGACATATATCCATATCCATAGTTATATTTTGGGTGCAGGCTGATCGAAAGATTTAATTGTACGGTAACTCTCTACTGAAGGGTAATTTTGGTATTTCACCAGAATTTCCATATCTTCCGGGTAGACATGACACGTTGCTAGACGTCAATCTTGTATTGTGGATTGATCAAGTTCAAAGATCACATGTTAGGAAGAGTCCTAATTGATTGAATCGGGTAAGCCCGGTTTGACCTAAATCGATTAGAAAGAGTTCTAATCAAATTAGGTCAACTTGTATTCGAACCCACTGCTGGCTAGATGTGGAACCCAATGGGTCACACACTTAAGAGGATTAATCAAGAGTTTAATTTGGAATTAAATCATCTTTGCAGGATAACACTCTAGCAGGTGTTGCAAACCCTAGCTTCTATTCGGATCGGATTCGAATTAGGGTTCCGGATTGGTTCAAATTGGGTTCTAATTGGACCTAATTAGAACCTAATTGAGAAAATAGGAATATGGCTAACCCTATTGGCTAGCCATGTAGCTTGGCTAGCCTCCCCACCCGCCCCCTTTATTTTTCCATGCCAAATGCCAAGAGTCCATGCGCTTATGGACTCTTGGCGCGCCTTAAGGTAGAGTCCATGGTGCATGGACTCTTGGCGCGCCCCAAAAATTTCTCCGATGATTTTATTTGGGGCGGCCTCCTTGCTTACTCATTAGCACCTCAAATACCACCCTTTGGATGGGGAATCCAATGGCTAGACGTCTTTTAAGAAAGACAAAAGTCGCTGTTTCCTCCCGGGCGCGCGAAATAACATCTCGTCGGAGATGAAAAGTCGCGACCCCTTTCCTTTTTAAACATCGCGGTTTTTCCTTTAAGAAAAGCCGTGGGATTTAATCTGAAGGCCGTGAGATGGGAGGATGGGGCGTGAGAAATTGAGAAGGGCATGAGAAAGTCTTTACGGAGAGGTGTGTAGGCGCCTATTGAGAATTATTTAAAGGGTCGGGAAAAATCAAAAAATGGTATTTTTTTTTTCTTTCTTCCTCTCCTGAAGACTTTTATTTTTTTCTTGCTCTTGCATTGTTTCCTTTACAGAGTAAACCTCTGTCGAAACTCTGCTACTGAACAAGAATAAAAGTAAAAGTCTCCGACGGTAAAGGAAAGAAAGAAGTTCTGATTTGTTCCTTTCTTTCTTACATTAAGACATCATTGTCTTAATTTCTCCTCCAACTTAAGACAAGCCTATGTCCTCTTAGGACAAGGTCTTTTTCTTCAAGACAAGGGTGTCTAAAGGGCCAAGGTCTTAGTGGAAGGAGGAGAAGGAGTCAAGGAAAGGAAAGCAAGCTTTTGTGTGGAGGAATTCAAGCCATAGTCCAAGCAATTGAGTTCTAGGAAGAAGAACTCAATAGAAGGAACCTTTGAAAAGAAGATAGAGTTGTCTTGATCACTGCTCTGTGTGGATCACCATCGGAGGGTGGACACTTGGACGCCTGGTGAATTCAATCAGCCCCTTCAACATCAGCTTTGTTGGAATTAGCGATTACAGGTTGGTACTCTAATTCTAACAATGTATGTTTAAATGTTCAATATATGTTTTAATCCTGAATAAGGAGATTTTGGCTAAGGGATTATGGTGCAAATTTCATCATTTTGAAATTACACTTCCACTGCGGTGCATCGGAATCCCCAACAAGTCCAACCCTAGGAGAACCCAATATCCTGACCCATATAGGGAGCCGAACCTTAGGAGAACTCCATACCATGATCCATCCTTAGAACCTGACCATAGAGCTGACCCAAAATCCTATGACCCCAGATCCTATATTCCCATGACCCATAGATCTGCACCCTTATCCTATGAGCCCAGAGAACCCATAACCCCTAGGTATCAATCTAGTACTAGTCAGGTTTCCCTTAGTCAACTTGAATCCCATAGGATTAGTATCCCTAAATATGAGCCCAGTAGTGAGCCACTACCCCTTAGGCAACCTGAACCTACTAGGACTAGTGTCCATAATCAGAAACTAGGACCTAGCCAATTTTCTCCTAGCCGACCTTCTCCAACCATTCCTGAGATTGACAAGGCTTACATTAACGCGGAAGTGTATGAAGCTGATGCGAGCCTAGTGGATGAGTATGAAGGAGAAGAGGAGACACCTTTAGTAGACCTAGAATTAGCTGACCCAGTAGATACCTAGGTAGAAACCACCCTAGAGCTAGTTGACCTTGACCACATCCAACCTAAAGCTATAGTGGAAGAACAATTAGAGGAAGAGAACTATGATACTAGGATTTTACCTGAGGAAACTCTAGAAAAGGATCTAATTATAGAGCCTATTCCTAAATTCCATGAACAAGAAGACTTTATTCAGGATTTGGCTTACTTAACCCATTGCCCTCAGGATGAATCCCTTCCTGCCATTCCTATTGAAGATCTCTTCCCAGAAATTGTTGACCCATCCTTCCATAGCATGGACCTTTTCTTGCCCATAGATATTCCACAATCTCGTAAGATTAGCCTCATTAGTCTAGGATTAGTCCCTGACGCCCCTTCTTTTATCCTACTTTATCCAACTAAACCTTTTTCTCCACCCTACCAGACTAATTCTGAACCCACTTCCTATTTCCTACCCTTTCCTGAGTCTTCTCATGTGTCTAGAACTATTAGGTTACATTTTGTTGAGGTTACTAGGTTGCAAGGATCCATAGAGCCTATCCCATTTGCTACCTACTTTTGGCAGACCCTCTGGCACCTATTAGGAGTTACTAGCAAATTTTCTTCTGCATGTCACCCATCAACCACGACTCATGCCCCCATGCCCAAGTGGTAGTTAAGACCTAATAAATCTCTTTAGTCGAGTTTGTTAGGTGTAGGTTTGAGTCCTTTGAATCATTTGTTAGGAGTCTGCATGTGCCCAGCATGTTCACCACCTACACTAATTTTAAACAAACTGGCAAATTCCCGAAGATGGATCAAAGAATTTGATATAGTGGATTCTATCTTGGTTAGGCTTAGGCCTAAAATAAGCTTCATGCTCACAGAGCCGGACCTTTTAAAGTGATAGAGAAAGTTGGATCAAATGCCTAGGTGTTAGACATGCCTTCGGATTTGGGCATTAGTTCTACCTTCAATATTATAGACCTGGTTGAGTACAGGGAACCAGCAATGATACCTAGTGAGGCTTTTGAACCTATTCCTTTTCATTGTGAGTGTCCCTAACCCAGAGTGTCCATTAATAAATTTGACCTGAGAGAGGAGAACGGATCGAGCATATCCTGGATGATCAAGCCATTATGACCCGGGGCCACGGTTATCAACGTTTCCTGGTCCAATGGCAAGGCCAGCTAGAGTTGGACGATTCGTGGATTTCTCGAGAGGACTTGCAATGCCTCAACCCAGACCTTCTCGAGAGATATGTGAGCCAGTCTAATCTTCACTCGACAGGGTCGAGTTTCTCCCACCCCGGGAGAATTGGTGGGGACACTAAAAGTACCAGAATAAGATAGAGGCTTTTCAACCCTCTATGAATTGATCAATAATTTATGAGTCCATCTGTAATAAGGGCTTAGCCTATCTGAGTCCATTTTAGTTGTTATTTGAGTATTTTGAGTTTCAGTTCTGTACTAGTTAGCTCATGTTGAGCTAGTTCAATCCAGTGTTAATCAGCTCATGTCGAGCTAATTTTATTTTTTTGAGTCCTATTCAACCATATTGAAGACTCAAGACCACATTATACAAGTGAAGACCAAGTCCAACCAGATTGAAGACATGGAAGTATAGCCTAAGTCCAACCCAGCTTGAAGATTTGAAGACCCCAGGAGGAAAATTTAGAAAACCCTGATTCCTTGCAGATGCCCAGATTCCCTTCCAGATGCCAAAATATATTCATATACCAAGGCATCCATGATTTTAGAGGTCCATCTACATCCTAGTCCAAAGAAATCAAGCCCAAGCACCAAGCCCAAGCCCCTAAGAAGCAAGATACCAGAGAATATTCCTGCTACCTGGCTACCAGGCCACCCCAGCTTCCAGAGGCCCAAACCCATGCGCCCGAGCCCCTTTGGGCCAGCCTCTTGCTGCTCCTAGAAGCCCAACACGCCCCCCTAGGCATCCTTAGAGTGTTGGCCAAGTCAAGAGAATTTTTAGGGATTTTTCTACCTAATGTTTCTTTATTTTCTAGCTAGGGTTTGAGAGGGAAAATGATTATTATGTAAAGACTTATGTGCCCTTACTTGGAGCCCAAAGTTAAGGGCCTATTTAAAGGACCCTAGCCTCTTGTATGAAGGAAGATTTTGATATGAAATAAACCTTGATTTCTTATATTATTTTGTGTGATTACCCTGCTGTGTGCATAAAGGGGTTTGAGAGTTCTTCTTCCCGGTGTTTGCAACCATCTTCCTGCCGCCAACCATCCTTCTAGCTCCCTCCAAAACTTTCTTTCCTTTACTGTTTTCCTTTATTTTCTTGATCTCCTTTGAGTTTTCTAACCCCTGATAGGTCGTTTGCAGGTCCTTGAGTTCCTACGAATCCAACAACTCCAGCCAAGCCTCAATCGGACCACCGAGCAGAAAGCCGGGTATCCGCGGGTCTTTGGCTCGCTTTTCCAGGCCGCATCCATCGAGAAATGAGAGATCCCTTCGCTGCGATCTTCACCGGGCACTTCAGACATTGTCAGGTACACCCTCTCTACCTCCAGTCTTTATATTGTTGGAGAACTTGCCCTAACCGAGGCTTCTCAGCCCCGGCGATCCTTCTTTAGTACTTTTCAAGGTTCTAATCTGCTTGTTTGGCTTCAAAAATTCAAATAAAATTTCCTATAACTAATTTTGATCTGAAATTCAGGAATTAATCACCTAACCCCACATATAAAACATACAAAAGGAATTGCATGCATATTAGTCCCGCATCAGCTGCTCTGACATGGCACGGACTCGTCGAGCTTCCATTGGGCACTCGGTCCTCTTCGGGCATTGCCTGTAAAAAAGAGGAGACTCGGGCCAAAAATTTTGGGGGGACGCTCCGATGATTAAGTCAGTTTGGGACGATTAAAGGGAATAGAACCTCTATGGTGAAGAGCATAGGGACTCTCCGCATAGAGGGTGAGAGATGGAATTGAAATGGAAAGACAGGTTTGAGTGGAGATCAGAGAAACGGGAGGTTCTCTTAGCTGGTTCCTTGCCCATTTGTTCTCTGAGTCTTACCAATTGCCTCTCTCTCCTTTCGAGGGTCCTTTCTATTGCCCAGGTGGCTTCCCAAGAGGGGGGTGAATTGGGATTATAAAAACTTTAGCAAGTATGTGCACTTTGAAATCTTAGTGTGGTGAGTGAAGTATTTAAAGAATTAAATGCGGAAGCAAATAAATGAGCTCAAACAAAATAATCACAAACACCATAATTTATGGTGGTTCGGAGCAACCCAGCTTCTACGTCCACTATCCAAGATACCACTTGGGATTTCTATTATATTCTTCCTAGAATACAATCGGATTGTTTTACCATGATTACAATCCAAACCCAACTCCCTTTGATTTTTACACCAGGCTCACCAAAGAAACCCACTCTTGGTTTTACACTGGGATCACCAAGAACCCAAACTTGGTTTTACACGAGCTCACCAAAAACCCACTCTTGGTTTTATACTGGGATCACCAAGAACCCAACTTGGTTTTGCAACAGGCTAACCAAAAACCCAAACAAAAATAAAACAAGCAAACAATACAACATAAAATACATACTTCCAAAGAGTAGATGGCTGCCGCTATAGCTCGTATTGGTGTAGCTCCAAGGCTTCAAGATGTGCTCTTCAAAGCTCTTCCTCTTCTTCAAGAGATGCCTCAAGAGTTGTAGTAGATTGATCTTGAATCCCTCTTGAGTATGGAAAATAAAGCTTACTCGATTTCCTAAAAAATATTCTTTAAAGCTCACTTTTTCTTCTCTAACTCCAAAACTAATTCATTCCTCCCTCTATTCTTTTCTTTTGAATTTGATCCATCATATATAAGTTTTGGAAGTGTTCCCATATTGTTTTGACCATTGGAGTGCCTTGGAAATCGAAATATGACCATTTGGAACCATTGGAATGAAGAAAAACAAATTCTGCAACTAGCCAATGGAGTGCCAGAACCCGTCACCCGAGTCGACTTAAGGTCCAAGAGTCAGCTCGAAGTCTCAGACAACCCAAATAAAAGTTCTGGACGAGTCGGATCTTCAAGCTTGAGTCGGCTCAAACTTTCGAAATAATTTCAGTTTTGCCATTCTGGAGTCATTTTGATTGAATAATTATAGTTATGCCATTCTGAAAGAGTCGGCTTTTGGTCCATGAGTCGGCTCGAGCTGAACTTCTTCAAATGCTTTCAAACTACTCTAAACTTTTTCTAAACTTATGATACTCTACAAAAACAATCTTTACAAGGATAATTAGTAACATAATCATGCATCAATGTTTTGTAATCATCAAAATCAATCCTAGGGTCAACAATCTCTCCCTTTTTGATGATGACAAAATTGGGCATGAAAATGAATTTTAGCACAAAATTAACTCTATAAAAGATTGCATTTCAAGTAAATTAACAAGTATCATATAAGCAATAAGCTCCCCCTTAATTTGTCAATAAAACTTCTTTCTTTTCAAATATTCTTTTTCATGATACCTTATATCTCTCCCCTTTTTGACATCAACAAAAAGTATTATTAACCATTCTTTAAGGGGATACTAATCAATGATTTTACAATATCACAAGAATATTAGGGTATTTTGAGATATTTTCACCTTCTTTTTATTTCCTTTATATTCTTGTCAATAATTTTTCTTTTTCTCCCCCTTTCTTTATGCTATCAATTGTTACAAATACTAATTATTGAGGATATCAAGATTCTTAATTTTTCTTTAATCTAACACATACACTCCTCTCTCTTTCACATTCATTCTAAGCATTCATGCAAGAGAGTAATGTAAAATTTGGTATCAATAAAAATAAATATCAATAGAAGAATTAAAGTCATGAGTTTATAAAAATCATCAAAATCAATCTACACTCATGATCAATTTAAAACATTAAGTATACTAGCACTTCTCAAATTATCTATGCTAGAGTAAGCTAGAACTCTTGATTTCATGGTTCATTGCCATAAGACTTGAATATCAATTATACCTCAAACATTCAAAAGGTTTCAAGTTAAAGTTCAATGAATTTCACATAATCAAGAATACTAGTAACTTTTGCATAGTTAACATTTAACTCATCTTGAAGCATCAAATATAATAAACATAGCAAATTGCTTCAAGTAAATGACTAGCATTATATATATCAAAAAGTAAGGAAGGGTTTGAAAAATTATACCAATATGAATAATCTTCCATTTGCCATTATTTCTACAAACATTAGTCCACTTGCTCTAACTTTAGGATAAAGACTTGCTCTTCCACCCTACTTCATGCCTTGCACAGCCACTTTATCATTGTAATATTCTTTTTCTTATGATGGATTGCAAGACAAACCTGCAAAATATCTAAGTGGATATTATTGGTATCCAAATCTTTTTGGGTCCATTGGAGTTAGTACATATGGTTCCATTTGGAACCCAAACTTTTTTTACATCATTTTTCTTTTTCTTTCTAAAATTATAAAGATAAGCCTTATGCCCAACTCTTTTACAACAAAAATAAACAACATTAGATTTTTGAAATTCGTTTTGAGCTGAAATCTTTCTTTCAACAAGATTGGAATTTGAATTACAAACAATTTCAGCTCTATTACGTGAAAATCTTTGATTGCTTAATAATAACTCAAGCTTATTTGAACTTAAAATCAATTTATCAACAAAAGGCTTGAGTTTCTCATCTTCTTTTTGCAACCTTTGATTTTCTTCATGTAATACTTCATTCTTTTCAAGATATTCAATCTTTTCTTTTTGAAAAGTTTTACAATTTTCAGAAATAGAATTTAATTCAGTTTGCAAAATATGATATTTTTTCAAAGCATCATTTCTTTCATTTTGAAGCATATCATATGATAGTTTTAAGATTTGATGCTTAGTTCTTAACTTTTTATATTCAAAAAATAAATCATAAAAAGCATTATTAAGATCATCAAATGTAAATTCTGAGTTAGGTACAGAATTTACCTCATTTTGTAGAACTGTAAAGCATGTGTTGGCAGTTTTTGATTGCTTTACATTATCACTTGAGCTTGAATCTTCGCTGTCGCTCCAAGTGGCTGCCAATGCCTTCTTTTTCTTTTCTTTCTCTTTGTATGACTCCCCCTTAGCCATATACTTTTTCTTTTTCCTGAATCTGCCCTTACCCATAAATTTTCTAAACTTTTTCATAACCAGGGCTAATTCATCTTCATCTTGTTCCTCTTCGGATGATGAACCTGTGAACTCTTCTTTATTTTCTTCAATAGCCACCTTGTGTGCAATTATTTTCTTTTTCTTTTCCTCTTCTTCACTCCGGCACTTCATTTTGAGTTCATGAGTGATGAGTGATCCAAGAAGCTCTTCTAATGCGAGATTGCTTAAATCCTTTGCCTCTTGGATTGCTGTTACTTTAAGATCCCAAATTCTTGACAAAGATCGAAGAATCTTTTGAACCATATCTGCATCAGAGCACATTCTACCAAAATTTTTCAAATTATTAGTAATATTAGTAAACCTCGAAAACATTTCAGAAATAGATTCATGAGGTTCCATTTTAAATATTTCATAATCATGCATGAGCATATTGATCTTGGAGTTTCTAACTTGTGTTGTGCTTTCATGAGTGATTTCAAGTTTATCCCAAATTTCTTTTACGGAGGTGCAAGTAGAAATCCGGTTAAACTCATTTGCATCTAAAGCACAATATAAGAGGTTCATTGCTCTTGCATTCAACTCTCCCATTTGCATTTCATAAACATTCCAATCCAACTCCGGTTTTGGAATATTTATGCCATCAACATTTATCATAGGAATGGGAGGTTTTCTTCAGATAATTTTCGATAATTTAAAATCTATAGCTTGAATATAAATTTTCATGCATGCTTTCCAATAGCTATAGTTTGTGCCAATAAAAAGTGGTGGTCATGTAGAACATTATCCTTCGGCAAGATGTGTGCTCATTTGGGTAGCCATTAATCTTTACTCTAAGTAATTTTCAGAGACTCTGCTCTGATACCAATTGTTACCCAAGTGGCTTTCCAAGAGAGGGGTGATTTAGAATTATAAAAACTTTAACAAGTATGTGCACTTTAAAATCTTAGTGTGGTGAGTGAAGTATTTAAAGAATTAAATGTGGAAGCAAATAAATGAGCTCAAACAAAACAATCACAAACACTACAATTTATAATGGTTCGGAGCAACCCAACTCCTACGTCCACTATCCAAGATACCACTTGGGATTTTCACTATATTCTTCCTAGAATACAGTCGGATTGTTTTACCGGGATCACAATCCAAATCTAACTCCCTTTGGTTTTTACACCGGGCTCACCAAAGAAACCCACTCTTGGTTTTACACCGAGATCACCAAGAACCCAAACTTGGTTTTACACAGGCTCACTAAAAACCCACTCTTGGTTTTATACCAGGATCACCAAGAACCCAACTTGGTTTTGCAACGGGCTAACCAAAAACCCAAACAAAAATAAAACAAGCAAACAATGCAACATAAAATACACTCCCAAAGAGTAGATGGTTGCCTCTTTAGCTCATATTAGTGTAGCTCTAAGGCTTCAAGATGTGCTCTTCAAAGCTCTTCCTCTTCTTCAAGAGATGCCTCAAGAGTTGTAGTAGATTGATCTTGAATTCCTCTTGAGTGTGGAAAATAAATCTCACTTGATTCCCTAAAAAATATTCCTTTGAAGCTCACTTTTTCTTCTCTAACTCCAAAACTAATTCATTCCTCCCTCTCTTCTTTTCTTTTGAATTTGATCCATCATATATATATTTTGGAAGTGTTCCCATATTGTTTTGATCATTTGAGTGCCTTAAAAATCGAAATATGACCATTTGAAACCGTTGGAATGAAGAAAAACAAATTCTGCAACTAGCCGTTGGAGTGCCAGAACCCGTCACTCAAGTTGACTTGAGGTCCAAGAGTCTGCTCGAAGTCTCAAACAACCCAAATAAAAGTTCTAGATGAGTCGGCTCTTCCTCCCTCTCTTCTTTTCTTTTGAATTTGATCCATCATATATATATTTTGGAAGTGTTCCCATGTTGTTTTGATCATTTAAGTGCCTTAAAAATCGAAATATGACTATTTGAAACCGTTGGAATGAAGAAAAACAAATTCTGCAACTAGCCGTTGGAGTGCCAGAACCCGTCACTCAAGTTGACTTGAGGTCCAAGAGTCTGCTCGAAGTCTCAGACAACCCAAATAAAAGTTCTAGACGAGTCGGCTCTTCAAGCTTGAGTCAGATCAAACTTTTAGAATAATTAAAGTTTTGCCATTCTGGAGTCATTTTAATTGAATAATTACAATTCTACCATTCTGAAAGAGTCGGCTCTTGGTCCATGAGTCGACTTGAGCTGAACTTCTTCAAATACTTTCAAACTACTCCAAACTTCTTATAAACTTATGATACTCTATAAAAATAATCTTTACAAGGATAATTAGTAACATAATTATATATCAATATTTTGTAATCATCAAATCAATCCTAGGGTCAACACTTTCTTCTATTTTTATATGAGTATGAGTGGCCCAGACCAAGCATGGGACTTCAATGAGATGTCCCTTTCCTTGTATCCCTTTTTGGAGGGGTTTTCTCTTGTTTGCAGCCTCCCCCCTATCGAACCGGTCCTCTAGAGGAGATCCTTCTATTTTGGGATGATCGCCAGTGTAGTATAGATCTTGTCCCTCTAGTGGTACATTTTTTGTTGGAGGGGCTGGCACCGTGCCGCTGAGCCCCGAGCCACAGTGGAGTATTTTCCTTCTAGGAGGGACCATCGGTGTATCACAGGACCTATGGCCTTAATGGAATACTCTTCATGGAGGAAGTTCAGGTTTCGTGTTATGAGGATCAGTGTCCTCAGTTACATGGTTGTTGACATGGCGGTGCGCCACAAGGCATAGAGCCTGGTAAGGCATGCATTGCGCAGGCCATGCGGGTGGCATGCTGCAGGGTTTGAGTTTTCTGACAGGGTGTGTGCCACTTCTGGGAGGTTGTAGGCAGCTGGAAGCTTCCATATCATAGTCTGTACGTCTACTAGTTTTCTCTCTCTCTCTCACTAGCGAGAACTTTGAACTCGATGGGAGGAGAGGGGAGAGCCCAATCTGGGGAGCCCGACTCTGGAAGCGGGAGCACGACCCTCGGCTGGGCACTCAATTCTAGATGCGAGAGGCCACCTTCAAAAAGTAGGCACGACCCCAGCTGGGCACCCAACCTAGGATGCAGGAGGCTACCTTTGGAGAGCGGGGGCATGGCCCCAAATGCGGGAGGCCGCCCCTGCATGCATGAGCACGACCCCGCCGGGAGCTGACCTCAAACGGAGGGCTCGCCCTATGAGCACAACCCCAACTAGAAGCTGACCTCGAACGAAGGGCTCGCCCTGGCATGCATGAGCTCGACCCCGGCTGGGAGCTGACCTTAGACGGAGGGCTCACCATATGAGCATGACCCCAACTGGGAGCTGACCTCAGATGGAGGGCTCCCTTGGCATGCATAAGCTCGACCCAGGTCGGGAGCTAGCCTCAGATAGAGGGCTCGTCCCATAAGCATGACCTTGGTTGGGAGCTGACCTCGGATGGAGGGCTCGTCTCGGCATGCATGAGCTCGACCCTGGTCGGGAGCTGACCTTAGATAGAGGGCTTACCCTATGAGCTGATCCCGGCTGGGAGCTGACCTCGGATAGAGAGCTCACCTTGGCATGCATGAGCTTGACCCCAGCCAGGAGCTGGCCTCAGACAGAGGGCTCATCCTATGATGTTGCCGAGATGGCCAACCCAAGAGGGGGGATGAATTGGATTTTAAAACTTTTTCACAAATATGTGCCCTTTTGAAATCTTAGTGTGGTGAGTGAAGTATAGAAGAATTAAATGCAAAAGCAAGTAAATAAGCACAAGCAAAACAATCACAAACATCCCAATTTATAGTAGTTCAGAGCAACCTAGCTCCTATGTCCATTACCCAAGTACCACTTGGAATTTTTACTATATTCACAATGGAATACAGCCGGTTTGTTTTACACCGGGCTCACAAACCAAAACCCAATCTTGGTTTTACACCGAGATCACCAAGAACCCAATACAATATTAATTTTTCTAGGCTCACTAACAATCCAACTTTAGCTTTCAAAGCTCACCAAAAAATCTAAAATAATTCACAAGCTACAGCCCCTACTGTACTTGGAATAACTCAACACAGAGTTAAAGAAATGAAGCAATACAATAACAAACCCAAGGTTGTTGGATGGTTGTAGTTGAAACTCTAATTGAAGCCTTCTTTAATGCTTCTTCAATGCTCTTCAAGGCTTTCAAAATTCTCCAATGATTGACTCAAGAAATCGATTAGAAGTTGGTGAAGACTTGAGTTCTTGCTTGAATGCTCTTTGGAATATTCAATACCTTCATTAAAGTTTTTCAAAACTTGTTCAAATCCATCATTTATAGTCTCTTTTACTATTCCCAGCTAAAAATAGCCGTTAGGATGACTTGGGAGACGAGAACTAGCCATTGGAGGGCTTTTTGGATTCAAATACTTCATTTTGAACTAGCCGTTATACTTCAAAAACTGGGATTCGAGTCGACTCAAATGGGTCAAGTCGGCTCGGATTCTTAGACAGGTTAAAACAAAACTCTGGTCAAGTCGGCTCTCTTCAATTGAGTTGGCTCGAAAGACTAGTTTCTCTGAATTGAATTTCACTTACTCTGGAGGAGTCGGCTTGGTTCTTTAGTGAGTCGGCTCGATTGGCAGGTTCCTTAAAATTGAATTTTACTTACTCTTGAGGAGTCGGCTCGGATGCTCATTGAGTCGGCTCGGTTGACTGTGTATTAGAAAATGAATTTCAGCTACTATGGAGGAGTTGTCTCGGGTCTTCATCGAGTAGACTTGAGTGACTGAGTATTAGAAATGCTTGTGCCATGCCAAAATAATGAGTCAGCTCTATTCCTAGAAAAGAGTCAGTATCAAATACATGCTTCAATATTTTGTTATCATCAAAATCATTCCATGGGTCAACATATAAGCACGACCCCAACCAGGAGTTAACCTCGGACGGAGGTCTCGCCTTAGCACGCTGAGCTCGACCCCGACCGGGAGCTGACCTTAGACGGAGGGCTCGCCCTATGAGCACGACTCTGGCTAGGAGCTGACCTTGGACAGAGTGCTTGCCTTGGCACGCATGAGCTCGACCCTGGCTAGGAGCTAATCTCAAATGGAGAGATCACCCTATGAGCACAACCCCGGCTAGGAGCTGACCTCGGATGGAGGGCTCGCCTCCGGGTCTTCAATTGGGTGCCACATCCAGGTGACACTTTCCATCCACGCGGCTACCAGCTATTGCCATCATGGGCTCCACGTCAGCGATTGTTCCACATCAATAGGAAGCTTCTTTGGAAAAGTTGTTCCTTTGTTGCTTGCTAAGAATACACCATTTACAAAATTATTCTAGGGAATCAATATGTTGTAAGCCTTTCATCATCTTTTTGCTTAATAGTTGTTTAAGATTATCAAATGAAGATGCTGAACCTTAAGAGCAAAACCATGAACTGTCCTCCATACTTACATTCAAATATTTAACATTAACATTTTGATATTAAGCATAAATATTCTATTTCTTGTCATTTGAATATGGACTATCAAATTATTCTTTTGATCTCTTAAAAATAGACTTCTATTTTTTATGGGTACACCATATATTTTCTCCAAAAGTTGCCCCAAACTTAAAACTTTATTCTTCATCTTTGGTATGTAATAAACATTATGGATAAATTTATTACTTCCATCTTTTAATTGGATAAGAATTTTACCTTTACCTTTCATGGTTAATTTGAAAGAACCACCAAAAGACACATGCCCATTCACCAATTCATCCAAATCCATGAATATATTTCTATAACAATGCATGTAATTGCTTGCACCAGTATCCAAGTACCACATATTTTGCTCACTAGTGTCATCTTTTTTACAAGGTAGCAACAAGACTTTATCATCATCTTTTTCTTTCTTCTTTGCATAATGAGCCTTCTCTTCAACATGGTTAGCATTATTATACCAATAATTTGAAGCATAATGATCAAGTTTGCTGCAAATAAAACAATGAACTTTGAAATTATCATACTTTCGGCCTTTAGATGAACCTCCTTGTCTATGTCCTCCTTTTAGATTTTGACTTTTTCTTTTTGTTATTATGGCATCCATATCCATGGCTACATCCGCCGCCTCTCCATTGTCCATGACCTCATTCTTAGCCTTTTTGACTTCTTTCATTCTTGGAATCTTCTTTTCTGGCGTGAGACGGATCCCGATCAATATTTATTCTAGGAGATCAGATCGTTGGTCCTTAAGAAATGATCCTAGGCTAGCTTAAACCAGGCCCAAATTATTTTCCCAAACTTTTTTATTCAAATAAAACATTTTTGTTTTCATATTTTTTTTCTTTCATTTTTTTTCTTTATTTCCTTTTTTTCATTTTTTTCTCACAATTTTTTTGTTCTCTATGCTTGAAGTCGGCATTGGGAAGCTGGCTTTGCATTCACAATCATGTGAATGCTTCCACGATCATGCGAACTGGGGGGATTTGTGGGGAGGTCTCGCTGGCGTCGACGCTGGGCAGAGTCGATTTGGCAAGGCAGCGATGGCCATGGCGGAGTCGACGGTGGCTGGAGACAGCAGCAGGAGGAGTTATGGGGCGAAGAAGTCGGCCGGACTCGGGGGAGGGGATGCCGATTGGAGATGGGGATCGAAGGGGAAGATGGGCACTGATCGAAGGGATGGATGGGTGGTCCGCAATGGAGATGTTGGGTTCGGGGATCTTTCCGTGGAATCGGGGTGGAGAGATTTTCCACTCATTAATGAGGGCAGAGGAGAGTGGAGGAAGGGCGGAGGGTGTTGGTGGCAGCACGAACAGAGGGGACGGATGACATCAATGGCGTGGGAGGCGGGCGGTGAGTGGTGGTTGTTCGACGATAGATGGTTTTGACGGGAGCGGTCGACAAGATTAAGCAGATGAGTAGGCGATGAGGCTCAGAAAGTTTTAAAATAGCAGGGAATAGAGAATAAGAGAAAGAGAGAGGGCAAGAGAGTAGAAGAAACAGAGAGTAGGGAAAACCAAGGAAGAAGAAGGGGAGCACGGAGAAAAGAACCAGAAGAGAGAAGAGTAGGGGGAAAGAAGGAGAGGAGGGGGAGGAGTCAGAACACACCCAAGCTCTTTTCTCAATAAATTATTTTCTTCACTTTTTTTTTGAATAACCAAACATCTTAAATAGACTAATCTAAGATATCCAATATCTTGATTAGATATCCCTAACAAATTCAAACTACTTATTTAAAAAAAAACAAACTAATCCAACTAGGGATAAAATAAATCCTAAAAACAAACTAAGCAATCGTAACATAAAAAATGAATTATTAAAAATAACTTAGATATGCTCTGGGATCTGTGCTGCTCCGAGATTTGTGCTGCATTAGGATTTGTGCTGCATCGACTTCAGGATCTGAGGCTTCAAGGTTTGGACTGGGCTGGCTTCAGGTTCTCGGCTAGGTTGGGCTTTAGGTTCTCGGCTGGGCTTTAGGTTCCCGGCTGGGCTTTAGGTTCTCGGCTAGTCGATGTCCCCATCATTTCTCCTGAGGTGGGGAAAACTCGACTCCGTCGAGTCAGGCTTCAGAAATCTTCTGACTCTAGGATGCATCACGTGATCTGCAGATTGAATTTTTTTTAATACAAATAACATAATTAAAAATGACTAACTTAACCTAGCCTAAACTTGCTCTGATACCAAGTTGGCATGGGACGGATCCCGATCAATATTTATTCTAGGAGATCAAATCGTTGGTTGTTAAGAAACGACCCTAAGCTAGGTTAAACCAAGTCCAAATTATTTCCCTAAATTTTTTTATTCAAAGAAAACCTTTTTGTTTTCATATATTTTTTTCTTTATTTCACTTTTTTCTCATGTTTTTTTTTCTCTACGCTTGAAGTCGGCATTGGGAAGCTGGCTTTGCTTTCACAATCGTGTGAATGCTTCCACGATCGTGTGAACTGGGGGGGACTTGCAAGGAGGCCTCGTCGATGTCGGCACTGGGCAGAGTTGATCCGGCAGGGCGGCGATGGCCATGGCGGAGTCGACGGTGGCTGGAGACAGCAGCAGGGAGGAGTTCTGGGGCGGAGAAGTCGGCCAGACTTGGGGGAGGGGATGCCGATTAGAGACGGGGATCAGAGGGGAAGATGGGCACCGATCGGAGGGACGGATGGGTGGTCCGCAATGGAGATGTTGGGTTCGGGGACCTTTCCGTGGAATCGGGGTAGAGGGGTTTTCCGCTCATTGATGAGGGAAGAGGAGAGTGGAGGAAGGGCGGAGGGTGTTGGTGGCAGCACAAACTGATGGGGATCCAGCCACCGTCCGGGTATTTTTTATATTTTTTTCAATTTTCTCGTATTTCTTTTTATTTTTCCTATTCCCGCTATTCCACCTATCCCCACTATTCCTGTTTTATCCCTAATCTATCCCCACTTTATCCCAGCCTTATTCCATCTCCCTCCTATGATTTTAAAACCTCCCAAAACCTAGCCCACCGCCCCGCCACCCCCAGATCTGGGTTGCCCGACCCCCGGCCACCCTCGTCGGCTCGCCCGCCAGTGCTCGCCGACCGCACTCTCTCGGAAAACTGGCATCCGCCGCCCCCGCCCGTGGAAGACGAAGGGACGACTGTGGGAAGACCAACCGTCACCCACGGCCGCCGCTACCACCTGCCGCAGCCTGCCACCGATCCACTTTCCGCCAGTGCTCGCCTGGTCGCCGAGGTCCTCGCAGGCACCCGGGGCCCCATGCCCGCTAGAAGATGAAACGACACGCTCGTGCATGCCATGCCGTCATGCCGCCGCTTGCCGATGCCCCGCCTGCAGCCATCGCCGCCATCCGCCACCTGGCCATCGCCCACCATCCGTCGCCATCCCGCCGTCCGCCAGCCCATGCTCGGCCGCCGGAGGCCTCGCCAGCGCCCAAGGGTTCCCACGTCCATGGGAGACCAAACGACACGCATAGGGCATGCCATGCCCACCCTGTGCCGCCACCCCACCTGCAGCCCGCCGTCCTTCGCTCGCCGTCCACCGGTCTCGTTCGTCGCCCGCTTCCCGATCGCCGGAGATGGTTCCCTCCCCCTGTGCACGGCCACGAGAAGAGTCTGCATGCTTTCTGGAGCAGTCCAAGCAGCACGCTCTTCATAGCACTTTATCAAGCCAACACGCTTCTCAGACCAGATCAGCACCCATTTTGATGCCACATAGATTTTGATGTAATTTATTTTCCATTTTAGGTTTTCTTGTAGGCTAAGTAATTGAGGGATTTGGTTTTCCTATATAAAGGCCCCCTCTCCCCTTGTAATAATTGAAGATTATTAAGAATTTTTGGTTTAGCCACTAGTCCTGGTTCTGGGCTGAGGCTCGTTTTGCCTTCGTTCCCTGCTATGTGCATTATGGGTTCGATGAGGGGTGTGAGGCCCTATTTATCCCCTATCCCATCTTCTTATCCCCTCATGTTCTTTGAGAGTCACCCTAGTGGGAGGGGCATCTATAAGAGCCCTACTATGTGCATTATTGGTTCGATGAGAGCTCAGGATAGCTGTGTGCTTTGATCCCTGACTTTCGGTGTGCGTCTCCCCGTTAGAGTGAGTCCCAGGGCCATGAGTTCCAGTTTCCAATCTCCCATCCCCATCCTTCCTTCGCCACCTCCACCAAGAAAATTGAAAACAAAAGAGATTAGCTGTTTTAGGATTTTAGTTTCAGTTTCGCCCTAGTCCCGGGAGGCTTCTTAGCCCTCCCACGATCCTAGTTTATTTAGGTGTTTCTCTTTTCCAAATAATCCAGGGTTCATCGAGTCTGTCCCTCATCAATTTGGTATCAGAGCGAGTTGTGGATTAGGGTGTGCTCCATTTTTCAAACTCGATGGAGTCGAGTTCTTCGCGGTCGAGGAGAATGATGGGGATCCAGCCACCGTCCGGGTATTTTTTCTATTTTTCTCAATTTTCTCGCATTTTTTTTATTTTTCCTATTTCCGCTATTCCACCTATCCCCACTATTCTCATTTTATCCCCAACCTATCCCTACTTTATCCCAGCCTTATTCCATCTCCCTCTCATGATTTTAAAACCTCCCAAACCCTAGCCCACTGCCCCGCCGCCCCCAGATCTGGGATGCCCGAACCCCGGCCACCCTTGCCGGCCCGCTCGCCGGTGCTCGCCGGCCTTGCACTCGTCGGAAAACCGACATCTGCCACCCCCACCTGTGGAAGATGAAGGGACGGCCGTGGGAAGACCAACCGTCGCCCACGGCCATCACTGCCGCCTGCCACCACCGCCCGCCTACCATCGCCTGTCGCCGATCCATCGCCCGCCAGTGCTCGCCCGGTCGCTGGAGGTCCTCGCCGGCACCCGAGGCCCCACACTAGCGAGAAGATGAAACGGCATGCTCGTGCATGCCATGCCATCGTGCCATCACTTGCCGTCGCCCCGCCTGCAGCCACCGCCGCCCACCGTGCATCATTGTCCCGCCATCCGCCAGCCCATGCTCGGCTGCCAGAGGCCTCGTCAGTGCCTAGGGGTTCCCACATTCGTGGGAGACCAAACGGCATGCCGTGCCCACCCTGTGCCGCCACCCCACTTGCAGCCCGCCGCCCGTCGTCCGTCGCTCGCTGTCCGCCGGCCCCGTCCGCCGCCTGCTTCCCGGTCACCGGCCATCCATCGGTTACCGCCGGAGATGGTTCCCTCCCCCTATGCACGGCCACGAGAAGAGTTTGCATGCTTTCTAGAGCAGTCCAAGCAGCATACTCTTCAGAGCACTTTATCAAGCCAACATGCTTCTCAGAGCAGATCAGCACCCATTTTGATGCAGCACAGATTTTGATGTAATTTATTTTTCATTTTAGATTTGCTTGTAAGCTAAGTAATTGAGGGATTTGGTTTTTCTATATAAAGGCCCCCTCTCCCCTTGTAATAATTGAAGATTATTAAGAATTTTTGGTTTAGCCACTGGTCCTGGTTCTAGGCTGAGGCCCGTTTTGCCTTCGTTCCCTATTGTGTGCATTATGGGTTCGATGAGGGGTGTGAGGCCTTATTTATCCCCTATCCTATCTTCTTATCCCCTTATGTTCTTTGAGAGTCACCCTAGTAGGAGGGGCATCTATGAGAGCCCTACTATGTGTATTATGGGTTCGATGAGAGCTTAGGGTAGCTGTGTGCTTTGATCCCTAACTTTCTGTGTACGTCTCCCCGTTAGAGTGAGTCCCAGGGCCATGAGTTCCAGTTTCCAGTCTCCCATCCCCATCCTTCCTTCACCACCTCCACCAAGAAAATTGAAAACAAAAGAGATCAGCTATTTTAGGATTTTAGTTTCAGTTTCGTCCTAGTCCCGGGAGGCTTCTTAGCCCTCCCATGGTCCTAGTTTGTTTAAGTGTTTTCCTTTTCCAAATAATCCAGGGTTCATTGAGTCTATCCCTCATCATGAACAGAGGGGACGGATGACATCAATGGCATGGGAGGCGGGCAGTGAGTGGTGGTTGTTCGACGGCAGATGGTTTTGACGGGATCGATCGATGGGATTAAGCAGATGAGCAGGCGACGAGGCTCAGGAAATTTTAAAATAACAGGGAACAGAGAATAAGAGAAAGAGAGAGGGGAAGAGAGTAGAAGAAACAGAGGAGTAGGGAAAAGCAAGGAAGAAGAAGGGGAGCACGGAGGGAAGAACCAGAAGAGAGAAGAGCAGGGGGAAAGAAGAAGGAGAGGAGGGGGAGGAGTCGGAACATACCCAAGCTCTTTTCTCAATAAATTCTTCGCTTCGCTTTTTATTTTGAATAACCAAACATCTTAAATAGACTAATCTAAGATATCCGATATCCTGATCAGATACCCCTAACAAATTCAAACTACTTATTTTAAAAAAATAAACTAATCCAACTAGGGATAAAATAAATCCTAAAAACTAACTAAGCAACCGTAACATAAAAAATGAATTCCTAAAAATAACTTAGATATGCTCTGGGATCTGTGCTGCTCCCGGATTTGTGCTGCATCAAAATTTGTACTGCATCGACTTCAGGATCTGAGGCTTCAGGGTTTGGGCTGGGCTGGCTTCAAGTTCTCGGCTAGGTTGGGCTTCAGGTTCTCGGCTGGACTGGGCTTCAGGTTCTCGGCTAGTCGATGTCCCCATCATCTTCTCTCCTTTAGAGTGAACTTAGATTGAAGAGCTTGCTCCAAAGGTTTTTGCTTCTTCTTATTAAGCCTTTATTCATGGGCTTATAAGGAACCATGAGTTCATTCATTATCATAGCCTCTCAATCCTTTGATTATTCGATAGGGACTACTATGTAGTCAAACTTGACATCTAACAAGCATAAATTTTTTTCTACTACTCATATATCACTCAAGATCTTGTCGTTCCTTCTCAATTGGTTAATGACGGTCAAGACTCTTATGAAGAAATCTAAGATAGATTTAGACTCCTTCATTTGTAGGGCTTTATATTCATTTCTAATGGTTTAAAGGTGAATTTTCTTTACTTTGTCAACTCCTTTATATGCATTTTGAAGAATCTCCCATGCTTCTTTGGAAGTAGTGGCCGCCGCTATCTTCTCAAAAACTAATTCATCTATAGCTTACTAGATGAAGTAGAGCGCCTTCTTATCTTTCTTCCTTTAGTCCTATAAAGCCTTTCATTATTGCATCGTGAAAGTATCTTTATCTTTGACTTCTTCGTAACCCCTTTCAACTATGTTCCAAATGTATTGAGATCCAAGTAATGCCTTCATTTAGATGCTCAAATTCTCATAGTTGGTATTGGTGATATGAAGAAAAGATAATTATGCTATATTAACTATAGCTTTGATACCACTTTATTAGATTGGTAGAGAAGAGAAGTATTTCTCATGCAAGAGGGGAAGAGAGTAAAACTATTAGTGAAAAAAAGCTTGACTTCGTTGAGATTTTTTTAACTCTCTTGATACAAAATAACTCAAGTACATTCTTTTATATAGAGGATTTTTCAACCTTTCAACTATTCTTTACATAAATTATTAAAAGCTATATTCATGAAAGTGACATTTTGGTTTTGTATATGTAGATGAATTCTAAGTGAATTTTATGAAAAATACTAAAGTTCATTACTAATAATAATAAAACATCCAATGACCCTTGAAAATATACAAAGACTCTTAGAAATATTCAATGACTCTTAAAAATAATAAAGAATTCTTGGCAATAGCATACTTGAGCTCTAAAACTTATGCATAATTAAGTTTAGTTATTTTAGTAGATAATATTGATAGTAATTATTTGGGTTAAGTTTTGTTAGAAGAAAAAAAAAACTAATACTAAGTATACAGCTACTGAAATTTTGAATATTTTTATATATTAGATAATACCATCTCAATATGAGTTTAGTTTCAATATTGAGTTCAGGTCGGATCGTTCATTGAACATAATATCAAAATCAACCTATAAAACTAAGTGGGTTAGCTTGATCCAAATTTAGTAAACCAATATTAAAAAATGGAATAAATTTAATTTTAAAATTCAATTCAGTTTCAAGAGTTCTGTTGTTTGGATTGGATTTAAATGGATCAGATTGGATCCCAACCCATATGCCACGTTATGCAGAGGTCAGGAATATCAGATCAGATTATGGAAATCCATTGATTTAACGGCCCAGATTTTTTTCTTTATCGGTAATCCAATCCAGTGGCGCACCGGCAAAACCCCAGCGCCAAACTGTGTCTAACGTCCAAAGGGGGTCTTCGTTCAAATTCTCTCCCGGACGCGGCGGATTCCCTTCCTCGCGAGTATTCACTGCTAGAACCACTCACTGCGAGATGGTAATCCACCGATTGCTACTCCAACGGCGTCTCTTTTGATCTTCTCCTTTGATTTCCCTTTCGCTTGATCTCTTTACTATTCTGTCGCTCGCAGGCGCCGAAGAAGGACAAGGCCCCGCCGCCGTCTTCGAAGCCGGCCAAATCCGGTGGAGGAAAGCAGAAGAAGAAGGTAATCTCCATCCAGTTAGGATTTCGATTTTTTATGATTTATTGCTGTTGTCGATCGGTTTTTGGGATCTTGTTCGTGAAAATAATGACTTTTTCGGGTTTTTGCTTTATTAGAGATTGGGTTTTGTATCTGGGTCTCAAGATTTGTGAGGGTTTTTGTCGCAGAAATGGAGCAAGGGAAAGCAGAAGGAGAAGGTGAACAACGCGGTTCTCTTCGATCAGGCGAGCTATGATAAGATGCTCTCCGAGGTACCCAAGTACAAGCAGATCACTCCCTCGGTGTTGTCCGAGAGATTGAGGGTATCTATCCCATTCGACTTCGACTTCCTTTTCTATATTGCATTCCCTGTTAAATGCTTTATGTATTCGCTAATTAATTTATTTCTTTGTGAAGTCGAATCGCCTATACTTATATGGTTGTGGTGCATTGTTGGAAGGGTCACTCAGTATCACTTATTAGCTTATAGGGAAAAAGTATAATGACTAATATATTTATTATATTTTGTTAGGATTTTTTTATTGTTTCATAAAATTTGCGTCTTTATGCTTATGATCATGGTAAATAAATGAACTATATGGAGGCCTTATTTTTGTTACTTATTATGTCTTGTATTTGAGGGATAACTGCTTAAACATATGCTATATATTGTTTTCTCTAGTTTTATGGTTTATGATTCGTGGAGCTTCTGCATTATTTGGGAATGCCTATTTTTTATATTGAAGATAGGCATTACCCTCAAGGGCTGTTGATTGGTTTTTTTTTACTGGTTTGCTTGAGACAAGTCTTGAGGTTATCATTTTCTTGGCTCTTGTTATTACATGTACAAGAAAGCTCGTCCTTGCTGGTTTCAGCATAATCGTACATAGCTCTTGTATGTGAAGTGTGCCATTCGGTGTTTGTTACTTTGAGGTCTTTGGGAGATTGGTATTTGATGCTATTTTCATGCGTTTCCTATCGATATAAATGTCTCAGGGGAACTTCTGGTTGACTTCTTTTCCAATAATACAGTAGTTGTTATCAGCGTGAAGAAATGTTTGATATAGAAACTAGTGCAGGTAAGATAGGACCAACAGCGTATGAGACATTCTATTTTTTTGTCGACAATTCCTCTGATTTTAAGCATGTGTGACCCATCTGAGCTTGGCAGTGTTTAATGTGCGGCCATCATGTTGACCCTGCCAACTAGTGTACTATTGATCCAGTCACTGGATCTATGCTAACATGTATTGCTGCCCCTTATGGATTTTCCAGAAAGCACCAAGTTTATGAGATTTGTTTGATCCTTACTATTACTAATATAAACAAGTGGTTTAATTACCTGAAATTTTGTGTTGGTGCCTACAAGTTCCATTAAACCTACCAGTCATTCTTGATATAATGTTGTATACATCAGATTTAGGCAAACTTCCAATGGTATATAAAAATTTGCAAGAAATTTCTTCTTCCTGTCTTGAGCATTGTCTATCTGCTTCTTGTAAGGAGTTGTCTTCTTTCTTCACCTTTGAATATACTTTATGCCTACTTTTCTTCACCCCCATCATTATTTGCTATTTGGGTAATTGGAGTTGGTCGATTGGAGGATTTCTTGTTTGTCATGGGATGGATAGGGTCAAGAGGTGACAGAATATTGTGTTGGGCTCTTCGTAAGGTAATAAACAAATAAGAGTGCAGAAGTAGTTTTCTAATGGTGGCAAATGATGGCTGTTATGGTTAGTTGCTGGCTCAAGTGTTTTGCTGGCGTGCAAGTAAATTGTTTTTTTTTTAAGAAGTGGTAAACAAAGTAACTCACCATTAATCTATATTAGAAAGGTTGGTTCTGGGGCTATATTCTTACTTGTGCAGTTAATAGAAAGTTTTGAAAAACAGAATTTTCACCTGGAAGTCTATGCTTGCATAGCTTAGATTCTGATTTTTTTTAAACAGATATGGAACATAAGATAGAAAAACTTAAAAACAACGTAACATACTCCTTTTTGCAATCTGGTTGAGGGTTGTAGGTTTTATTGTTTCTGTTCTTGTGATCATATTAAGGGCACTGGTATGATTTTCTTGGCTGGTCACATTCAATTTTTTTAAAACACTTCTTCATTTCTTAATCCCTTAACAACATGAAGCCTCCATCTAGGGTAAGATACCCACTTCAAAACTCCTTGAAAACTCTAATGTGCACCTGCTTCCTTCATGCTTCTTTATCCAAAGAGTTTTAAGAATATCATTTCCCTGTACCTACAGCCATTCTCATACTCACACTTGCTCCCAATTTTGGCTACTAGGCTTACAATCCTCCCTCTTTCTTCCTCTTCTTCTCTTTCCTGAACCTTTTCTTGTCCACACTGTTTTTGATTATGTCCTCTATATTTAGTTTCTATGTTCTGTCATCTAATTATGTGGCCTCTCTCTTCTTAGGTCTTGTTACTTTCTATGTTCCGTTCTCTAATTACATGGCCTCTCTGTTCTATGAGGTCTTGTTACGAATAATTGGATTCCTCCCTTCATCATTTTTTTCAGTAGAAGTTGATTTCACATGAGCTTTCTCTCTCTTCCATTATCTAATTGTGTACTTAGTATTCCTTTCTCTCTCTTCTGCTCTCAATTATGTGATATGTATTTCGTATCTCCTTCCTAACTTATAATGTGTATGGATAGGTGTTTTTTTGTATCATGTAGCATTCTGGTATGATGTTTGAATGCCTGATTTCATACACTTCTGATGATACTGGCAGGCTTCTGTTTGTGCTAAATTTTCATTCAATTTTTGTATAAATCTTGTGCTGGGACATTGACGATTAAATTATTGTTGTCTCTTAGGTGCCGTATTTTGCTGTTGGTTTCGATTTATAATCTTTTATCATATCCCATTATCAATGTTCCTACTAATTCTCCATGGAACAATAACTCAAACATGGTAAATGAATCTATTTTGTGCTTAGATGTCATTGAGTCACACCTTTTACTGGTATTATTGACCCTGCTTATATTCACATCCACTGTTGTTTATAGTGCGACCAGCACCATATAGCATTCATTGCAGAAATAAAAAGTTCACCTTATTGTGTCATTAATTTCTATTTTTACTAGTGGGAAATTTCATACTGATACTTTTACTAATGTGATTCCCTGTCATAGGACTCTTGGACGGTAATGCTGTTTGTGCATTTATTCTAAGATTCTTTTATTCTTTTCCAGATCAACGGATCATTGGCCAGAAGGGCTATCAAGGATTTAATGGCCAGGGGTTCTATCAGGATGGTATCAGCACATGCCAGTCAGCAGATCTACACAAGAGCAACCAATACCTAATAGGGTTTTCCTTAGATTGGTAGTCTAGGATGAGTCCTTTCTGGTTTCCTTGGGTGGGTCTCTGGTTTCTTTTTCCTGGTGCAGTGACCTAGTTTTTCGAATGCTTCTGTTGGAGCACAAGGATTCTTCTTTTATGAGTTAAATTTTGTTATTAGCTCTCCCGACTATGATGCTTTTGATCGTTGAACTTCAATTATGTGCTGTAATTTGGATTACCTAATTTGGTATTTCCTTTTAAGATGTCAAGTAGATTGACATACAGAAATGTTGTAAGCTTTTTTCTCAGATTTAAAAGCTGCATGAATTTTCAGCACAACTAGATGCTAAACCCGTGCAACGCATCGAGTATAATAATTTTGATATTTAATATATTATAAAATATATTTAATAAAATATATTATTTATTATATTTATTATTTTAAATCTATTCAAAATTTATTTTAAATTTTTTGATATTTAGAAATTTTTTTATAAAACTAAGTCAGAGAAGTTTGGTGTAAATTGTCTATGTTTTGGAGATAAAATTAATTCCAAAACTGGGACAGATTTCTTTGCTTATATAGATATAATAGGCTATATAAAATATATAAATTTTAGGCATTGAATCCAGATAATATTATTTTAATTATATATAATAAATGTCTCAGTTTAATTTTATCGATGCATTAGTTGGTGAACATGGTATTAAAAAGAAATTCAGCTTCAAAGATAATTGCTAATCTGCTACTTAGAGATTGATAGAAGTTAAAAATGTTTTAGATCTATATTTTAGATCTAGAAATTTCTATTTTTTTAGATCAATATTTTTCATACAACATTTAAATAGAAAAATAATTTATTTATCATTTTTTATGCATTAGAAAAAATTTTAGAATTTATTTTTTATGTTCTTTTGCGTTATTACTTCTTTAAGTAAGTTCTTAAGATATATCGATATTTTTCATAATATTCTTTATTATATATATATATATATATATATATATATATATATATATATATATATATATATATATATAATGATAAATTATTTTATAATAATATATTAATAATAATATTATTATTTTACAATACACTATTATATAATATAATATAATATCATCATAATAATAAATATATTATAATAATATAATAATATATTATATTATATATTATTATATCATTATATTATTATATTATTATTATATGTTTAAGGATATATTGGGAATAAAATAAAAAGTTTACTAATTTTTCTAGTACATAAAAAAACTTATCCATCATATAAGATTTTCTTTCTTTTTTAAATACATTTTATCAATGAAAAAATAATTTACTCGATTAAATAAGTATAAAAATATAGAAAAGTTGATCAATGAAAAAATTGATTAATATTTTTTTATAATATTTAAAAATCAAGCCACATCACCACTTGCCTGAATAAGTTTTCTTTCTATATTTAGCATTCTACCTTCCTTTGACTTTTCTAAATTTGTGTAATTGATTTAGGAATAGTTTTAGGATAATTATAATCATATCAGCTGTATGATTATTCATATTCCTGAATTTGAGACAATCTAATTCTAGAATTAATTTAAATTTGTGAGCTATTTATATATGCTTTCTTTCATTATTCAAGTGTGATGAATAAGAGAATGAATGATGTTGAAGTTCCTCCATTGTTTTAGTATTCAAATTTCTTCATTCAAATTCTTCATGGTATCATAGCACCTTCGATCCCCTAATCCTTAAACCTCTCTTCTTCATCTTCCTCGTCTTCGGCATTCCCGATTAAACCAACTTCCCATGGCTTCCTCTGCTCCCCGTCGTGTGATCACTAGCATCTCTATTGTTGCTACCACCGTTGCCGCTATAGTCATCGGACCGTCGTTGCCGCATTGTTGCCGCCATTGTCGCTGGAAGCCTTCGCCATCGTTGTCGCTGCCGCCACCGGATCGGACACAGCATCACTGCCATCGTTACTGCTGGAAGCCTCCACCAGCGCTGCCTCTTTATCCTTCATTCAATATTGAAGGAAACCAATGGGGCTCTATTATTTCCGCGAGTAGCCATCACTTGCCTTCTTTATCCTTTTCCTATGCCATCGCCGTGCCGCCGGCATCACCACTCCGATCGAGAAATCTTGCTTCCCTCTTAGGCCCTAGATCGGCCATCGCCGCCTCCTCCGGTCAGCTTCCTTCTCTCTGATCTCCTTCTTGGTGCCTTGGAAGAGGACCAGACACAGCACCAGGGATCCGCCGACAGTGGGATCTCTGTCTTGTTTTTGGCTGTGATAAAGCATGGGGGTTATTCCAAACCTTAAATCTATCATGATAGAAACTGGCTCATCTTCCAATCAGGTCATTGGTTCCAGAACCTTGGCTCACAAAGGTAATTTTTTGAGCACCTTTACTGTTGGTAAAAATCATAAAAAACCTTGGATTGTGGACTCAGGAGCATCTGATCATATGACGGGAGATGCGATAATTTTTGATACATATAGCTCATGTCCAAATAATTTAACAGTCCGAATAGCAGATGGTTTACTATCAAAGGTTGCCGGTACAGGTTCAGTTGTGCTATCAAGGGATCTTACTCTCAACTCTGTTCTCTTTGTTCCTAACTTGTACTGTAATCAATTATCAATTAGTAAACTCACTAAGGAAAAGAGGTGTATTACTAATTTTTTCCTCCACTCACTGTGAATTTCAGGATTTGGATTTGGAGAAGATGATTAGCAATGCTGTGGAATGCTCTGGACTCTACATCCTTAAGGAGCACCATGAACCTCAAGAACAACTTCAAATGGCTGTTCGTGATAATTCTTTTTCGGTCTCATGTCAAAATAACGATAGTGCAATTATGTTGTGGCACTATCGCTTAGGCCATCCCAATGTTATGTATCTCAAGCATTTATTTCCTTCATTATTTTACAAAAATCCAAAATCCCTTGAGTGTGAAATTTGCCAATTATCCAAGCAAGTCCGGTCTCATTTTCCCATTCAACCCTATAAAGCATCTAGTCCATTCTCAATGATTCATAGTGATATCTGGGGTCCTTCAAGAATAAAAATTGTAACCGGTACTAGGTGGTTTGTCTCATTCATAGATGATCACACTAGATTAACTTAGGTATTCCTCATGAAAGAAAAATCTGAAATGGGTCAAATTTTCAAAAATTTCACAAATATGATTCAGACCCAATTCTAATAAAAAATTCAAATTCTAAAGTCTGATAATGCTAAGGATTATTTCAACACAATTCTAGGAGAATTTCTTGAAAAAGAAGGGATAGTTCACTTAAGTTCCTGTGTTGATACCCCTCAACAAAACAGAATAGTTGAAAGGAAAAATAGGCATTTGTTAGAGGTAGCTAGATCGCTAATATTCTCCATGAATGTTCCAAAATTATTCTGGAGGGAAGCTGTCCTTACGGTAGCCTACCTCATCAATAGGATGCCGTCTAGGATACTAAAATTTCAAACACCTTGTCAAATACTCCTAAAATCCTTTCCGACCACTCGTCTCATCTCCATCGTCCCATCCAAAATTTTTGGGTGCTCTATCTTTGTTCATATCAATCAACAATATAGAAGTAAACTTGACCCTAGGTCACTCAAATGCATCTTTCTTGGGTATTCTTCAAATCAAAAAGGGTATAAGTGCTACTCTCCGGTCACAAGAAAATTCTATAATTCAATGGATGTCATCATTTTTGAAACCCAACCTTATTATCCCAAAATTAATATTCAGGGGGAGAATTCTACTCGGGAATATCAATTTTGGAACCTTGAGTCCTTTAGTGAGTCACCCATCACCACTATAAATCATGTTCCTACAGAGTCATTTAATCAGCCCTTCAGTGGGTCACCCATCACCACTATAAATCACGTTCCTACAGAGTCATTTAATCAGCCTGAGTTCATTGTTGACTTATGGGATAAGGAGCACATCCAAGTGGAAACGGAGGAAGGAGCATTTTCTCAACAAACCCATGAGGCTGAGCCGGGTTCTAATCCAAGCAAAATTCCAGGTAGCAACGTTCCTGACTCAAATGGTACTATTGATTCCGAGTTAGAAAATGATCTTCTTAATATGCCCATAGCTTGGAGGAAAGGAGTTAGATCATGCACTCAGCATCCCATTGGAAATTTTATTTCTTATGATAAGCTATCACCTATGTTTCGTGCATTCACTTCTAGCATCACAGAGATACAAGTTCCTCGGAATATTCAGGAAGCTTTCAAGTATCCTAAGTTGAAGGTGGTAGTCGATGAGGAAGTTCGGGCACTGGAAAAGAATGGTACATGGAAAATTACTGACCTTTCAAGAGATAAGAAATTGATTGGATGTAAGTGGATTTTCACAGTAAAGTACAAGGCGGATGGTAATGTGGACAGGTATAAGGCTCGGTTGGTCACCAAAGGATTCACCCAATCATATGGTATTGACTATCAAGAAATTTTGCTCCTATTGCCAAGCTCAACACTGTTCATGTACTTTTATTCTTGGCAGCTAATCTTGATTAGTCGCTTCACCAACTTGATGTGAAAAATGCCTTTCTTAATGGTGACTTAGAGAAAGAAGTTTACATGGACATCCTTGCTGGACTTGAGACTACATCGAATTTCAACAAGATTTGTAGACTCTGAAAATCCTTGTATGGTCTCAAACAATCTCCCAGAGCCTGGTTTGAACGGTTCACTAAGGCAGTGAAAGGGTATGGATTCATTTAATGTCAATCCAATCACACATTATTTGTGAAACACTTCCTAGAAGGGAAGCTGGTCATTATCATTGTTTATGTGGACGACATAATTATGACCGGTAATCGTGAAGAGAAAATTGACTTACTTAAAAAATTACTGACAAAGGAATTTGAGATCAAGGATCTTGGGAACCTCAAGTACTTTCTCGGAATGGAGATTGCTAGGTCAAAGAAAGGTATAGCAGTCTCACAACGCAAATATGTTTTGGACTTACTAAATGAATTAGGGATGCTAGGATGCAAGCCAGTAGAAATACCTATGGATATAACAGTCAAACTGGAAGAAAATGATGGAAGTGCACTTGTTGATAAAGGAAGATATCAACGTCTTGTGGGAAAACTCATCTATCTTTCTCATACAAGGCCAGACATCGGCTTCTCTGTTAGTATGGTAAGTCAATTCATGAATAATCCAACCGAAAAATACATGACTACTGTGACCAGAATATTGAGGTACCTCAAAATGACACCAGGAAAGGGGCTCTTCTTTCAAAGAACAACAAAGAAAGAGATTGAGATTTTCTCAGATGCAAATTGGGCAGCTTCAGTGACTGATCGGAGATCAACTTCTAGCTATTGTTGGTTTGTTTGGAAAAACTTGGTTACATGGCGAAGCAAGAAACAGTCAGTGGTAGCCCATAGCAGTGCTGAAACAGAATTCCGTGCTATGGCACAAGGTATTTGCGAGGGAATCTGGTTGAACATGTTGTTAGAAGAATTACAGGTTCCATTGAAGCATCCCATAGTGTTATACTACGACAACCAAGACGCCATCAGTATTGCTAAGAATCCGGTTCATCATGATCGAAGTAAGCATATGGAGATAGATCGTCACTTTATCAAAGAAAAGATTGAGGAGTTTTCAAAGTCAGCTACACTCCAACAAACTGTCAAATGGCTGACATTCTCATAAAAGCTTTTGCTCGAGTTAATTTCAAAGATCTGACGAAAAAACTTGGAATGATCAATATCTACAATGCAGCTTGAGGGGGAGTGTTGGAAATCAAGCCATATCACCACTTGCCTGAATAAGTTTTCTTTCCATATTTAGCATTCCACCTTCCTTCCTTTGACTTTCCTAAATTTGTGTAATTGATTCAGGAGTAGTTTTAGGATAATTATAATCATACCAGTTGTATGATTATTCACCTTCCTGAATTTGAGACAATCTAATTCTGGAATTATTTCAAAATTATGAGCTATTTATGTATGCTTTCTCTCATTATTCAAGTGTGATGAATAAGAGAATGAATGATGATGAAGTTCCTCCATTGTTTTAGTATTCAAATTTCTTCATTCAAATTCTCCAATAATATTTATCCACCAAAAAACAGATCCTTTAGGTAAACGAGGCTAGAGAGTTTAGGCCATCTCTGGCCACCAACTTTTATTAATAGTGCTGCGTAAAATTTTGACAATATACTTGAGATACATGGAACGAAATTGTCAAACACGGTCGTTTTCCATATGCCCACTGGCCGCATGAACGCAAGCATAACCTGGTCCAAGCGGGTTGTTGGACAGCATTAACCATTTTGCAAGACGAAGTAATGTCAACGGCGATACCGCTAACAAATCTGCATCCTCGCTAGTTGGTATTTGAATTGGAGAGGGTTGGTCCTCTAAACACCATCTTCTCATTGTTGGCATCACAATCGTTATGAGATTAGCCTCATTTATGGTGTAAAGATTTTGCTAGCCACAAACTACCGTGATTGGAGAACCGGCACTTTAGTCATTCTTCCAAAGTTTTCGAGTATAGATCAAACCATGTGGTTTGTGTTCTTATATATCTTAGGGATGCATGAACTGTAGTATTTCTGTATTTATGGATGCATATATTATTCTTCCACTAGTTGATTTTATATAGGCTCTTCCTTTTCCGGTTGATGCTAAATTCTCGTCGACTGGATGGAGTGGTCTGCCCGTCGATTCGCCGTCGATGGGAGCCTGCAAAACAAACCCCTGATAGAAATTTCTCTGGTGGGGGATACTCCGATGCCTAAGTTATCAAGGATTTAGATAGCAGAATGGAGAACTTTAGAACAGAGTGAGATGGAAAGGAAGAAAATGAATTTCTTAGCCTACCTCGAGTATCCCCTCTTACTAGTATTTATAGGCCTGAGTGTAACTACTTATGGTTATGGGAGTTAGCTAATGAAACTTTCTCATAACAATTAGTAATGGCGGTCAAAAAATTAGTTATTCCATGGTTATCCAAACTAGAATTATCGATCACGTGAGCGGTTATGACAACCAGAACAACCCTCAACTGTTTCAGGTTGAAAAACTGCTCACATGTTTCAGATGCATTCTTTTTTAGCTGTCCGAAGTGAACCTAACATCCTCTTCGGATGGCTTTCTTTGGGACGGCCCGAGGGAATGTTAGCTATATACTTTGGACACATTTCTTTAGAATGAACAAGAAAAACAGATAACTACTTACTGTAACATGAAGCCGAAGGAAATAGAATAACATATTCCAAGGGCAAGCTCTTCAGGCCATGTTGAAGACATGAAGCCGAAGAAAATATAATTCAAAGGCATACTCTTCGGACCAGGCTGAAGACATGAAGTCGAGGGAAACATAATCCAGGCTGAAGACATGAAGCCGAAGGAAACATAATCCAGAGGCATACTCTTCATACCAGGCTGAAGACAAGAAGCCGAAGGAAACATAATCCAGAGGCATACTCTTCGGACTAGGCTGAAGATATGAAGCCGAAGGAAACATAATCCAGAGGCATACTCTTCGGACCAGGCTGAAGACATGAAGCCAAAGGAAATATAATCCAGAGGCATACTCTTCGAACAAGGCTGAAGAAATGAAGCCAAAGGAAACATAATCTAGAGGCATACTCTTCGGACCAGGCTGAAGACATGAGCCGAAAGAAACATAATCCAGAGGCATACTCTTCGGACCAGGCTAAAGACATGAAGCCGAAGGAAACATAATCCAGATGTATACTCTTCGGACCTGGCTGAAGACATGAAGTCGAAGGAAACATAATCCACAGGCATACTCTTCGGACTAGGCTGAAGACATAACTCCGAAGGAAAAATAATAATAATGTATTCCTTTTGGGAACCCAACCTTCCTTAAATTAAGGAGATATTTTCTTTAGTGCATCGATTTGGCTAATAAACCACAAATCAAAATTGGCTCGACAAATGGACCGATAATTATCTAAATTGGACTAGATTATCATAATAGCTACCCTCCACTTCCAAGTTCAAAATAATTTTATTTCGAAAAATTGGAGTACCAGAATTTGTCGTTTATGAAAAATAGATAAGCAATGATGACATATCTCTGATAACTGTCACTCACAATAACTGATTGATGGATTGGAGGTTGTGCTAAGGATAGATGTCATCTCCTCATTGCCGCTTCAAAAAGACAGTGCATATTTGAAAAGCCTAACTGATCTTTTCATTAAAAATCTTTTAAAGGACTTTCATTTAACCGAGGAAATACACCTGGCATTATCTTGTGGCTCGATCGTAATGCTGAGAATTCATCCTGGTTATTGCTGCCAAGATCGTCGTGGCCTGTTGCTGCCATCGGCATCGGATTGCCCCTTATCTCCTCGGGGATGGCCTGCTTGTCGGGACTTGCAAAACAAGGGTCAGTGACCCTGGCCGGGGATTCCAGTGGGGGCACTCCGATGGTCAAGTCAGTGACGATCTAGGAGAATAGATCCTCCTGGTCGAGC
Source organism: Areca catechu (assembly GCA_021397845.1). Taxonomy (NCBI): domain Eukaryota; kingdom Viridiplantae; phylum Streptophyta; class Magnoliopsida; order Arecales; family Arecaceae; genus Areca; species Areca catechu. The sequence continues at coordinate 26,535,444 of CM038043.1, forward strand.
CCCTGATATGGACTCACGCTGGGAGGAGTGAATGATGTGTGGGTGAGGGTGCAAGTAGGTTGGGAAAGGTGGTGGCCAAAGTGAACTAGAGATGGATGGCTGTGTTCGAGCGATCCTATCTATGGATCTCTGATAGCCTTGAATCCTCAGTTTCCTGGGTGGTTCTTTTGTGTGGCCTCTTTCCCCAACTTGCTCGAGTGTTTATGGTTTAGCTTGCATACCTCCCAGCTGAGGGTGTCGAAGGTTCCTTTAAGCCTAGGTGGTTGTTGAATGCCTACCTCGGGATCTCCCCTACACTGGCAAGTGCGTGCGACGGTATTCCGTGCCGTGGATGGGACGTATTTCCTGATTCATGATAAAAGAAGCTGCCATGCGCTCTAACATTCCTTCCGGTTTCTCCATTCTGGGAAACCTGATAGGACTTTGATTGGGGGGCCGTCACCCTCGGGATTCGAATTCCCTAGTTGACTTCCTCTTCTGGGTGGTGCAGGTGGTTGGTGGAGAGCATGGCATCTCGGTCAGGGAGCTTCTTCCTCTTCTGGTGTAAGTGGTGGCTATGGACATGTAGGCTTGGGTAGGCAACCCAAGAGGGGGGTGAATTGGGTTTTATAAAACTTTTGAACTACTTTTAAAAACTATGAACTAAAGCAAGTATGTGCTAATGCAATTCAAGTGCTTGTGTATTTCAAATAAATGCAGCGGAAATAAAGAAATAAAAGCACAAGGAGAACAATCATACAAACATAAAGGTTTATAGTGGTTTGGTGCCAACCAAGCACCTACATCCACTCCTGAAGCCACCCTTGGGAATTTCACTAAGTTTGATTTTATAACTTAGGCTCACTAACAACCTTTACAACTTGTTTTGTCTTCGGGCTCACAGGTCAAACCCTAGTTGGTTTCAAAGCTCACCAACAACCATCCTTGATTTTACGGGATAACCAAGAACCTAAACAACTTGTTTTGTCTTCAGGCTCACAAGTAAAACCCTAGTTGGTTTCAAGGCTCACCAACAACCACTTTGGTTTTCAAAGGCTTACCAAAAACCTCTTTGGTTTTCCAAAGCTCACCAAAAAATTTCAAGTCAAACAATGTAAGAGCAAGTATAAATGAATACAATAAAAGCTTTCTAAAATAAAGCAAATATCTCTTTGAAGCCCTTGATTATTGATGAAGATCTTATCTTCAAGTTGATGAAGCCTTTGATTGATGCTTGTAGATGTAGACTTTGAATGCTCTCTTTGAAACTTGGAAGCTTGAAAGCTTGAATCACTCAACTCTTGAATCCTTTAAGAATATTCAAGAAACTCATCAAAGGATTACTTCCCCATTTGATTCTTGATGTTTATATAGCCTCCCAACACTTAAATGACCGTTTATAGCCGTTAGGGAGGAAAATATGGCCGTTTGAAGCAAGTTGGAGAAGTCTGCAACTTTTGAAAATTAGTCGTTACTGTTCAAGTATCGACACTTCACCTCCAGGTGTCGACACTTCAGTTTTAAGTGTCGACACTTCATTCTCCAGGTGTCGACACTTAACTGAAAGTGCTTTCTAAAGTTTTCTGTTTGTTTCAGGCCTTGAGTCGACATTTCACACTTTAAGTATCGACACTTGATTCTCAGGTGTCGACACTTCATTTCCAAGTTTCGACACTTCACTATGCCAGGCTGAAACTTTACTGATACTTCTTCAAATTTAAACCTTGAGCCATTCCAAGTCTTCCTTATATTCCAAAGTCCTTATAACTTGAATTTCCAATAATTTAAGGACTTTCTTCAACTAAAAATATGTATTTTTCATTCAACAAGGTTGAGTACTAAGATCTGAAAAATATACTTAAAATATAATTAGTACTCATGTATACTTAAACATTTTGTCAATCATCAAAATCAAGATCAGAGTCAACAATCTCCCCCTTTTTGACGATGACAAAACCTTTAAGTATATGAAAAGGGTAAGCTTAAAAAGATTAACAATAAAATAAACATGTAAGTTCAAAATAATAAGCACCAAGCTCCCCCTCAATATATGATCCAAAAAACTTTCAAAACATTTTTCAAAATATGCAAAAATTTTTAAGACAATCTCCCCCTTACTAATTCTTTCCTTAAGATAAAAAATAATTTGCTTTCTTCTCCCCCTTTTGCACTTTCTTTCATTTTTCATATTTAACATATTTAACATTTTTCTCCAACAATCTTTCCCTTTTCATATTTAACAATTTTCTCCCCTTTTTTGACATCATGAAAAAGGGTGAAAGGCAATACAAAGTAGAAGTCGGAAAGAATAGCAAGTAGGTCATCAAAATCAATGCATGAAATCAAATAATTATGATATCAATTTAATATGATACAAATTGAACATGATACCAATTGAAATATGATATCATTTGAATGTAACTCCCCTTAAAAAACTAGATTTGAAAACAAGGAGAAGGAGTATCAAAGCAATAAAAGTATAGCATGATATCAAGCAAAATATTCAAAGCATCATATATGATAACAAATCTTTGGATGCTTCCCCTAAATGTTATTCCTCCTTTAAAAATATGCATTTATTTGAGGAATAAAACATGAAAACACATGCATCATAATTTCAGACAATTTTAGATGGAACATAAATTCTAAGTCTGATAGCAAAGATTTGAAAATTTCAAAATATTCATATTTTTCAAAATACAAAGCTTTTATATTACTTAAAAACTTTCAGCATGATTTCAAATTTATTTAAAATGATTTGATATCCATACAAATGCTAGAAGTAATATGATATCAAGTTTATCTACTAGAGGGTTTATCAATATGCATACCTTCTTCTTAAATGTAACCCTTAACTACTAGTTCTATACCTGATTCAAATCAATTCTAACTTAAGCATAGATGCCAAAAATGAAAGCACATAAATAGTAACATTTCACTTGAAATAATTCAAAACTGTATTAATCAAAATCAAGTGAAAGTCTAATAATCATAAGTTGAAATCATGAGAGCATGAAATCCATTTACATCAAAATAGTCATGATCATAACAAATGATTATTAGTCTAAGCTTGATTCTAATTAATCAATTAAAACATTTTTCAAAACAATATTCATCTTTTAAAAGTATTTTTCATGAAATACATTAATCAAAATCAAGTATAAGTCTCACATTCACAAGTTTAATCATGATAGCATGAAATTCATCAACACTAAAAAGTTCATGATCATAGCCAATGACGATAAGTCCAAACTTGACTCAAATTAACTATTTAAAATAATTTTTCAAAGTAATTGATGCAATAAAATTTAACTATATTTTTAATTATGAAAGGAGATGTTTATAATTTATCAATATACATAATCCTTCCTTTTACCATTTAGTCCAAAATGTAGCTTGTCCACATCTTCAAATTGTCTTGTACAGCCATTTATCAAAAACTTCCTTTCTTCAAGTTAGGTTGCAAGACATTCGTGCAAAACAAACTAAGGACATTTTTGGTACCCAAACTTTTTGGATCCTTTATGATTAGCAATTATGGTTCCTTTTGGAATCCAAATATTTCTTAATCTAGAAGGATAAGTATTAAAACCACATTTATAAGATAAATTGAAAGAAGCAGGAATAGAAAATTTTTCAAAAGTTTTTGCTTCTTTTTCTCAACCAAAATATTTTTCTTATTCAAAACTTTATTACATAAATTTTTCAAAATAATATTTTCTTTTTCTAAAAATTCTTTTTCTTTAGAAAAATTATTCTTTTCATTTTTTCAAATATCAATCTTGGAATTTAAATCACTATTTTTATCAGCAAGATTGGTGTTCTCAAGATAAAATGAATCTACATGCCTATTTAATTTCTTGTGCTCAATTTTTAGTAATTTATATTCATGCACAAGATCATTAGATGCATCATGTGATTCATTAAAGATAAAATTATAATCATTTTCAGCACATACCTTTTCCTCATTTGCCATGAAGCAAAGATGGGCAACTTCATCATCCGAACTTGAATTTTCGCTATCGCTCCAAGTTGCCATCATTGCCTTGAATTTCTTTTTGGCCTTGAGGGCTATTATCTTCTTATTTACATCAGCTTCCACTATCCTTTGCCATAAGTTCAACTCATAGGTCATTAGTGAACCGTTAAGCTCCTCCAAAGGTAAGGTTTCTACATCTTTAGCTTCTTGGATCGCCGTCACCTTTTGATCCCATGATTTTGGCAAAGATCTAAGAATTTTGTTCACCAAATCAGCATTAGTATAGATTTTGCCAAGACTTTTTAATTCATTAATAATAATCATAAATCTAGTATACATGTCAGATATGGATTCATAATACATCATTTCAAAAATTTCAAAAGAATATACAAGCAAATTAATTTTAGTGTTCTTCACTTGAAGAGTACCCTCATGAGTAACTTCAAGTGTGTCTCATATTTCCTTCGCCGATGTGCATGATGAGATTCTATTAAATTTATTTAAGTCCAATGCATAATAAAGCAAGTTTTACTTTAGCATTGAGTTCAGTTTGCTTAATGTCATATTCATTCCAATCCTCTTCGAGCTTTGGAATGGAAATGCCATTTACCAACATGGAAGGAATACGAGGACCACTAATAATAACTTTCCAAAGATAATAATTAATAGATTGAATATGAATGCGCATGCGAGTTTTCCAAAAAGCATAATTTGTGCCATCAAAAATGGTAGTCTAACACTAATACCTACTAGGGTTGTCATAATCTTTAACTCAAAATCATTAGATTTTCAAAACAGAGCACCGAGCTCTGATACCAATTATAGGCTCAGGTAGGCAACCCAAGAGGAGGGGTGAATTGGATTTTATAAAATTTTGAACTACTTTTAAAAACTATGAACTAAAGCAAGTATGTGCTAATACAATTTAAGTGCTTGTGTATTTCAAATAAATACAGCGGAAATAAAGAAATAAAAGCACAAGGAGAACAATCACACAAACAAAAAGGTTTATAGTGGTTCGTGCCAACCAAGCACCTACATCCACTTCCCAAGCCACCCTTGGAAATTTCACTAAGTTGGTTTTATAACTTAGGCTCACCAACAACCTTTACAACTTGTTTTGTCTTCAGGCTCACAAGTCAAACCCTAGTTGGTTTCAAGGCTCACCAACAACCATCCTTGGTTTTACGGGATAATCAAGAACCTAAATAACTTGTTTTGTCTTCGGGCTCACAAGTAAAACCCTAGTTGGTTTCAAGGCTCACCAACAACCACTTTGGTTTTCAAAAGCTTACCAAAAGCCTCTTTGATTTTCCAAGGCTCACCAAAAAATCTCAAGTCAAACAATGTAAGAGCAAGTATAAATGAATACAATAAAAGCTTTCTAAAATAAAGCAAATATCTCTTTGAAGCCCTTGATTATTGATGAAGATCTTGTCTTCAAGTTGATGAAGCCTTTGATTGATGCTTGTAGATGTAGACTTTGAATGCTCTCTTTGAAACTTGGAAGCTTGAAGGCTTGAATCACTCAACTCTTGAATCCTTTAAGAATATTCAAGAAACTCACCAAAGGATTACTTTCCTATTTGATTCTTGATGTTTATATAGCCTCCCAACACTTAAATGACCGTTTATAGCTGTTAAGGAGGAAAATATGGCCGTTTGAAGCAAGTTGGAGAAGTCTACAGCTTTTGAAAACTAGTTGTTACTATTCAAGTGTCGACACTTCATCTCTAGGCGTCGACACTTCAGTTTCAAGTGTCAACACTTCATTCTCCAGGTATCGACACTTCACTTCCAAGTGTCGACACTTCAGCTCCAGGTGTCGACACTTGACTGAAAGTGCTTTCTGAAGTTTTCTGTTTGTCTCAAGCCTTGAGTCGACACTTCATACTTCAAGTGTCGACACTTGATCCTCAGGTGTTGACACTTCATTTCTAAGTATCGACACTTCACTGTGCCAGGCTGAAACTTTGCTGATACTTCTTCAAATTTAAATCTTGAGCCCTTCCAAGTCTTCCTTATATTCCAAAGTCCTTATAACTTGATTTTCCATTAATTTAAGTACTTTCTTCAACTAAAAACATGTATTTCTTCATTCAACAAGGTTGAGTACTAAGATCTGAAAAATACACTTAAAATATAATTAGTACTCATGTATACTTAAACATTTTGTCAATCATCAAAATTAAGATCAGAGTCAACAGGACAGTTATTATGATTTGATGGGTGCTTCCTCGTAGTCCTCTAGTGGCTCACCGGTGATTCGGGGAGGTGGCTCCGCCCCTTTGGTGGCCAACGGTATTATCCAAGGTGGTTGCCAAACTAGAGAGCTGGGACTCGACTCCGGCCTGGGGAGCTCAACCTCCGAGGGGCTCGACCTGGCGAAGGAGGGCTGGGCTCGATCCCGGTCTAGGGGGCTCGACCTCGGAATGGCTCGACCCAGTGGAGGAAGGCTCGACTCCTGCTCAGAGGGCTCGACCTCGGAGGGGCTTAACCTGGCGGAGGAGGGCTGAGCTCAACTCCGGTCCAGGGGGCTCGATCTAGAGGAGGAGGTCAGCATGCGACTCTGGCTTAAAGGGCTTGGCCTCGGAGGGGCTCGACCTGGTGAAGGGAGGCTGAGCTCAACTCCGGTCCAAGGGGCTCAGCCTCAAAGGGGCTCGATCTAGTGAAGGTCGCTCGGCTCCGGCCTAGGCATCCCAGGCTTGCGAGTGCCGACCTGGCGGAGGATAGAACTCGATTTTGATGGGCCACCTTGTCATTCTGGGGGAGCTTGGCCTGGCAAAGGAGTCCGAGATGGAGTGTCCACCTTGGCAGCTTTTCTGACATGGTATCTGACAGGGATTACACGTTAGCTTCGTGCCACATCATTTGCCCCCCACACCCGAGTCCCTTTGGCACGGGACGCTCGGGGCGAATGGAGTAAATGCAGTGCTGACATGGGAAGGCAAGAATCTGGTACAATAATGGCCACGATCGTGAGTGCTTTGTGGAGTGGTTCCTTCAGCCTATCTATGGGAGCCATGTGGACACATCCGAGGAGTAGTTATTGCGGGCACAGAATTCAGAGCGGCCGCAGTCGAAGCCAAATGCTAGCCATGTCGATTGTCGACACATGGCACGAATATGATGATGGGGATTTGTAACTGTACGGTCGGGTGCCGGTCATTTCAAAAGAAAAAGTAGCCTTTCCCAAAATATACGTCCTTTCAAATCCTGCGTGCTCGCCTTCGTACCGAGGCTCTTCTTTCGTTCTCTCGGCCATTTTTGTCTTCCAAAGTTCACAGTAGGTTAGTCTCCCTTCTCGTTGTCTCGATTAAGTAGGATCTTCTTTCTAGGACTAGGCTCATCTTCGGACCCTCATCTGCTTTCTCCTTCTTTCTGCTTCTTTCCTTCATTTTCTTCGTGATGTCTCGCTTCGGACCAAATTTCCATCCCTCAACTAACCAGGATGAGGCCGGGCCCTCTAGGCCGAGATCGCCATCTTCTTCTTCTGATGAAGAGGGAGATGGGCGCGCTTCGAGTTCAGTAGGAGGTGTCCCCCTGGTGGCATAGTCATTAGGGAACCCGGACCTGTCCCCACTCCTTCTCCTCTAGTCGAACTCGTTCCTGACCCTCCTCGGTCCACAAGTCCTGGTGGGATTGCTTCGACAATCTCAGCCGAGGAATTGGGGAACATTCGAGATATCTACGACATCCCTTACTCCGTCCGACTCTCGATCCCTCAACCAGGAGACCGGGTTACTTCTAGTAGCCTGGGCCGGATCGCCTTTTATGAGGAGACCTTCTCAGGAGGACTCCACTTCACTTTCCATCATTTTTTCTTGTCGGTGTTGAGCAACTATCGTCTTGTCCCTGTTCAACTCATTCCGAATGCTATAAGGACCGTCTTCTGCTTCATAGTGCTCTGTCACTTCCACATGATCGTTGCCCGTTTCTCCTTGTTTAGAGCTTTCTTCACTCTAAAGCGCTACCCCACCGAGTATGGGTGGTGGTCTCTTTCTTCTCGCCCGAGGTGCATTAAATTTGAACTCCCCTCTTCCATCAAAGGGTGGAAGAGCAAATTTTTTTTTGTCACCGTCAAGGGGGTTGATTGGGTGTGGAGTGACCCAGATTGGTCACCCAATCGAAACTCCATGTCGAAGCAGCCGACAAAGATGTTTATGAGCTACTCCGCACCGCACGGATTCCTTCCCTCGAGGTTCTGTTGTCAGAGTAGAATCTCCACGAGGTTGGGGTCAGCCCAACACAGGAGTTGGGTGAGTTTGGCTCGAAAATCCTTTTCTTTTTCTTTTCTTTTTTTTTTAGCTGATGTTTTCTTTCTTGGTTGTAGGCATAAAGTTTTCCATGGATGAGCTCCTCTCATTTTTCGAGGAGAGGAACCAAGCGGTGGGTGTCGGCGAGCCCGTCCTGAAGAGGGCTCGGGTAGATGCTAGTGCGAGGTCAGTGCTGGCTGCGCCAGCTGAGGCCGTTCCCGATCAGAGGAGGAGGAGGGTCACTGAGCCCCTCCCCGAGCCTCCGAGGCAGCACGATCCGACCCTGGCGCTGGAGTCGAGGTGGTGACCCGGGCCAGATCCGCTGTCGCTGCTGCTACGGTGGCATCCCCTCCTCCGGAGATCGTCGAGGTCGAGGAGGAAGGGGAGCCGGAAGGTGCAGGGCTGACGTCGGTGGCTCCGTTCGAGGTGGCGCCGAGCCCTCAGTCCGCACCGACAGCCTCTTCCGTCGACGGAGTAGATGATCCCACATCAGCGGCAGGTAAGAAAGATAGGGACTACCATCGGCTCCCTTTCAAGTTATGGCCCAACGTCTCCCTTATCAAGGACCCGGCCCTCACCGAGCAGATGATGGACTTCTCCATCCAGTCCCGCGATTGGTGAGAGAGGGGTGGGAGATTTCTAGCCGACATCATCAGCACATCCTTCTCCAACCTTTACGTCATAAGTAAATTTCTGCTCTACCTCGCTTCCTCCCTCATTTTCTTGGTGACTAACATCATCTTTGATGCAGCAAGGTGCTGAGCTTCTACTGATCTGGGACTACTACCGCAACTAGGTCAGGAGGGACAAGGAGCGTGAGGCAGAGTTCGAGTCCTCAAAGACAGAGCTGAGACAAAAGAGCGATGAGCTCTGGGAGGCCAACATGATGGTTAAGGGCCTCCGAGGCGAAGTCACTAGCACCGGGTGACACTCAAGGGAGCTCGAGGAGGAGCTCAAGTCGAAAGGTGCTCAGTTGAAGGTGCTCCAAACTGAGCTGGAGGTGGCAAAGGAGCGAGCCGTCTCCACCGAGAAGAAGGCTGCGGTCGTCGAGCAGAAGGCTATCGAGGCAGAGAGGAAGATCTCCGTCGTTGTTAGTTCAGCTGAGGCCACGAAGAAAGAGGCCGTCGAGGCCGCCCGCAAGGCAAGGATGTGGACAAGAGGTCGACCGAGGTGGTAAGCCGGGTAGAGATCGCCAGGAAGGAGATCACTGAGGCGGTAAGCCAGGCAGAGACCACCAAGAAGGAGGTCGCCGAGGCGGTGGCCAGCTACAAAGCCTCTAAGGAGTTCAAACTAGACTTCAAGGAGGTGGCGACGAACTCCTTTTTTAAGGGGTTTGGGTACTGCCAATCTCTGTTGTGCTCGATGCTTTTGGACAAGCAGATGGCCCGCATCCATCTTCCGGGCTCCGCAGCAGGAACACCTTTGGCTTCTGTGGTAGCGGTGGTAGAGGAGCGTGCGGCCAAGGCAGACCCGACCTCGAATGTGGTGGTGGCTGATCCGACCCCACAGGTGGCGGCGACCGAACCGACCCCACTAGTGACGGTGGTCGAACCGACTCCACCAGCGACGGTAGCTGAAGGAGAACCCCCGTCCATGGAGGTCGAGGAGGGTGAGGTTGCAGCCGGGCACCATCTAGGGAAGGCACCGGCTGAGTAGAGTAGGGCTTCTTTCTAGATGTAACCCCTTCTTTTTTGCTTTCCGTCCCGTGCTGCCCAGCATGTCGGGGTCCCAGGGACACTTGTAACGAACCAAGGAATTTTCAATGAAGTGAAAAATTTCCAATTACCTTGGCTTGTGGGTACTCTACTTCTCCCCTTTCTTTCTCTTTATTTTTTCTTCTTCTTTTTCCCTTCCTCACTCATTCTTCCCCTTTTTTTTTTGGTACATGTGATGAGATCGTAGGGGAGACTTCCACCTTATTTCTAAGTATCCTAAGTTTTAGTGCCGGAGAGCTAGGCTCTGAGCTTGATGGCTTTAGAGTTGGGCTTGAAGACTTGGTGGCCGGAGAGCTTGGCTCTAGGCTTTGATGTCTTGGAGCTAGGTCCGAAGATTTGGTGGTTGAAGAGCTTGGCTCCGGGCTTTAATGTCTCGGAGCTGGGATCGAAGACTTGGTGGCCGGAGAGCTTGGCTCTGGGCTTTGATGTCTCGGAGCTAGGCTCGAAGACATGGTGGCCGGAGAGCTTAGCTCTGGGCTTTGATGTCTCGGAGCTGGGCTCGAAGACTTGGTGGCCGGAGAGCTTGGCTCTAGGCTTTGATGTCTCGAAGCTGGGCTTGAAGACTTGGTGGCCGGAGAGCTTAGCTCCGAGGTTTGATATCTCGGAGCTAGGCTCGAAGACTTGGTGGCCAGAGAGCTTGGCTCTGGGCTTTAATGTCTCGAGCTAGGCTCGAAGACTTGGTGGCCGGAGAGCTTGGCTCCGGGCTTTGATAGCTCGGAGCTGGGCTCGAAGACTTGGTGGCTAGAGAGCTTGGCTCTGGGCTTTGATATCTTGGAGCTGGGCTCGAAGACTTGGTGGCTGAGAGTTTGGCTCCAGGCTTTGATGTCTCAGGGTTGGGCTCGAAGACTTGGCGGCCAGAGAGCTTGGCTCCGAGCTTTGATGTCTCAGAGCTGGGCTCGAAGACTTGGTGGCCGGAGAGCTTGGCTCTAGGCTTTTGAGCGCCAGACCTGGGGTCGGGCGGAGATTCTCCTGCAAGGCAAAAAGTATTTGTATAAGGGAAACTTTGGTTATCAGTGAGGAAGAACCTTACATTATTGGCATCGGGGAGCTGGACCCCAAGTTTCAGTGCTGGAGGGTCATGAGATCCGGGCTTAAAATGTCAAGAAGCTAGGCTCCTGGTGCCGGGGCATGGCCCAGTCTCTGAGCGTCGGACCTGGGGCCTGGCGATGATTCTCACTATTGATGCCGGAGGGGTGGCCCCCGGGCTTTGTTGTGCCGAAGAGCTGGGCTTCGGGCTTGAGCATGCCGGGCCTTGGGCATGGCAGCATCATTCCTGCAAAGCAGAGAGCGGTTCGTGTGAAAGGAAACCTTTATTTATTATTATTGGAGGGAAGCCTTACACTACTGATAGTAACTTCTCAGGTTGCCAGTGTTCCATGTTCGTGGGAACCTGACATCGTCCAAATTCTCGAGATAGTAGGCTCCTTGGGGAAGAGCTTCAACCACCTTGTAGGGTCCTTCCCAATTCGGCGAGAGCTTGCCGCACTCCCGGGGTTGAGATGCTTTGGCTCTGCGCAGTACTAGGTCACCAGGTCGGAAGACCTTGAGCCTTACCCGCATGTTGTAGTACCAGGCCACTCGTTGCCGGTATGCTACCACCCGAAGCCGAGCTTTGACCCTGGTTTCCTTGAGAAGATCTAAGTTGAGCAGAAGGTGTGCCGAGTTCTGTGCTTCGTTATATTGCTGCACCCGCAGCATGGGCATGCCGAGCACAACTGGGACGATGGCCTCAGCACTGAAAACAAGGTTGAAAGGCATTTTGTCTGTGGCTATTCTGGGCATTGTGTGGTAGGCCCACAGAATGCTTGGGAGTTCCTTCGCCCATCTGCCCTTGGTTTGGTCTAGCCTAGTTCTGAGTCCTTGGAGGATAGTCCGATTGGTTACCTCGACTTCCCCGTTTATTTGGGGGTGAGCCATCAAGGTAAAAAGGTGCTAGATACCATGCTCGGTACAAAATTCATCGAACTCCTAATTATCGAACTGACATCCATTGTCGGTGATGATGCGGTGGGGCAGTTCGAAGTGATAGATAATTGATTTCCAAAAGAATTGGCGGACCTTAGCTTCTGTGATCCGCACTAGCAGCTCCGCTTCAATCGACTTGGTGAAGTAGTCGATGGCCACCAGCAAGAACCTCCATTGTCCCGGTGTAGGAGAAAATGGCCCTAAGATGTCCATTCCCCACTGGACAAACGGCCAAGGGGCAGAGAGCTGTGAGATCGGCACCACCGGTTGACGTTGTATGTGGGCATGGCGCTGGCATTTGTCGCACCTCTTCACGAAGTCGGCGGCATCCTCCCTCATGGTCTCCTAGAAGTATCCCTGGCTGAGAGCTTTGTATGCCAACGTCCTTCCTCCCACGTGGTTCCTGCACAGGCCTTCGTGTATCTCCTGGAGAACGAAGGCTGCTTCCACGGGTCTCAGACACTTCAGGAGCGTGTAGGAGTAGGATCGGCGATAAAGCTATCCTTTCATTTGGATAAATTGAGAGGCTTTCCTTTTGATGAGGTCGGCTTCCACGCGGTCCTCGGGCAAGGTGCCATCAGTGATGTACCTGACATACCTATCCATCCAGCTTGGCTCTGGGGTGACTTGCTGCACCTCCTCCGGGGCTTCATAGCTTGAATTTTTGAGGTACTCGATATATGCTCACCCCAGCGACGAGTCCGGCAAGGTTGCGAGTCTCGACAGTGCATCCGTGCGGGCATTCTCTTCACGGGGGATATGGAAGATGTTGAAGCGTCAGAAACCTATCATGTATGAGCGGACTCACTCCAGGTACTTCATCATCTTGGGATCCCTGGCTTCGTATTCTCCAGAAACTTGTCCAGCCACCAGTTGGGAGTCGGTGAAGACTTTCAAGTTTTGCATGCCCAGCTCGTGTGAGACCTTTAGGCCCGTGAGAAGCACCTTGTACTCCGCCTGGTTATTTGTTATGGTGAATTTGAAGCGAAGAGCACATTCCGCCACGATCCCGTCTCTATTAGCGAAAATGAGGCCTGCTCCACTCCCGTTAGAATTGGATGCGCCGTCCACGTGGAGGATCCAGGGATCCTCCTCTACTCCGGGCTCAACTTGATGCTCTAGGGATATCTGCTCTGGTTCCTCGACGAGTCCGGTGCACTCGACCAGGAAGTCGGCTATGACCTGGGCCTTCTACGATGACCTCAATCGATATGCGATATCGAACTCGCTCAGCATCAGGGACCACTTGGCCAACCATCTGGATATTTCGGGGCGGCTGAGTATGGTCCTCAGTGGCTGATCTGTCACGACCATGATGGGATGCGCTTGGAAGTAGGGCTGAAGGTGCTTAGCAGACATTATTAAAGCAAAAATAAGTTTCTCGGAGCAGGTATACTTGATCTCCGCATCGCGAAGGATTTTACTAGTATAGTATATCAGCTTCTGAGATCCGTCCTCTCCTGCACAGATGAGGACCAAGCTGATAGCTCCATGTGTGGCGTCCAGGTAAAGCAGAAGCTCCTCTCCCTCCTCCGATCTGGAGAGCAGCGGAGGAGAGGCCAGGAACTCCTTCAGTTCTTCAAAGGCTGTCCTGCACTCCTCCATCCAGGTGAAGTCGTGCATCTTGAATAGTGCCTTGAAGAAGGGAAGGCAGTGGTCAGCCAACCTCGAAATGAACCGACTCAGAGTGGCAATATGCCCTGTTAGGCGCTGGACCTGCTTCTTGGACATCGGGTGCTCCATGTCGATGATTGCCTGAACCTTCTCTGGGTTTGCTTCAATGCCCCTCTGAGTGACCATGAAGTCGAGGAACTTTCCTGCTGCCCCTCCGAAAGTGCACTTCGCTGGGTTCAGCTTCATCTGATACTTTCGGAGGTTGTTGAAGGCTTCGGCGAGGTCGACAATGTGATCCGAGTTTGGCTTGCTCATAACAAGCATGTCATCCACGTACACCTTGATAGAAAAGTGCCCTAAGAGCCAATCATTATGAAGGCCTTTTTGTAAACTTCCAGCTCATGTATGACATACTTTCATATTAATAAAGGCATTTGATTCATCATATACTGCTGTGTCATATTTTTATTGATTATAATGAACCCCATAGAGTAGGGCAATGGAATTAGGGTTATGATGGAGTTCATAATAGTGATACCTAATTTCTTATAAATCCTAATCTAGAATGTTCCTAGTCATTGGACCATCGATTTGGGGATCGATGAATTCGGAAAGACTAGCTTATCCTATGTATGCTCAGTTGATGAGGGTGGTTGATCTCACAACCACTTGTATAGAGACACTAATACTAGGATAAGGGTGCTCATCAGGGTATGAGTACACTAGACTGATCTACACCGGGATTATCTTATGGAAGTCTTACTACTTGTCAAAAGATAGATCCCAAAGTAGAAGTTGTGCATGTGATCTTTAAACCTGAGGTCACCATGGTTCCTTGTGTACACTAAGCCATACTTTGGTTCATACTCATCCATGCCATTGCAACATGTACGGGTGTTATGGGTATGTTGGAAGGTGTACGAAGGATGTGAGTGGACCAACAAGGAATCGATTATTCCTACTAAGAGGAATTGTTATCCCATGCAATCTCTTCGATGAGAGACTCAAGGAGCCTTTGATCAAAGCAGGATGAGATTAGTAGAATCTAATAAATCATTAGCTGAGTCCTGATGATCGAGTTGAGATTCGATATGATTAAGTGTTAGGGTTTGACATATATCCATACATATCACTTAATCGGGATAATGGGAGATCGAAAGATTGAATTGCATGGTAACTTACTACTAAAGGGTATTTTGGTATTTTTCCATCAAATTCTTCACCTTCCGGGTAGGCATGATACGTTGCTAGATGTCAATCTTGTCTTGTAGGTTTTCATGAACCAATTGGTTTGGTTTCATGAGTCAATTTGATGTGTGATTCGAATTGGACAATTAGGTGAGCCAATTTGACCTAATTAGGTCAATCGGGTTAGATCAGATCGAATCGGCTCAAACCAAAACCTACTGCTGGCTAGATGTGGAACCCAATGGGTCATACACAATAGAGGTTTGGCCAAAGAAGTCATTCATGATTTAATTAGGGTCATAGGATCCTAATTGGTCAGCCAGATTGCATACTAGCATATGTAGGCTAACCTAATTCCTAACCCAATTGGATTGGGTCCGGTTGCTTGCTAATTGGGCTAACCTAATTATGGAAAACCTAAATTAGGTTGAGTCCTAAGTGGGGCTAGCCAAATCAGAGCTTAATCTGATTTTAATTTGGATTTAAGGGCATTTTAGGTGCCATATATGAAGAGTCCCAATGGCATGGGACTCTTGGTACCTAAATGATACCTTAACTTCAAAAGGGCACAGAAGGGCCTACAGACCTCTGATCTAAAAATTAAAGATATGGTCAAAAAGCTTATTTGATGCCCTTTCCAATGACACCCATATTGCATATGTTTGACCAAGTCAATTTGATGTTTTGGACGGGCTAAATGGAAAGGGAAAGACTATTGGCGCCTTTTGGCACACCCTGGAGAATAAGTGGCGCGCAGGACTAAGAGTCCTTCTACAGATGAGATTCTAAGAGTTTCATCAGGAAGGCACCTCTTCATTTTATCTCCATGATCTTAAGCAGTCTAATAGCCAGTTTAAAGTTTAAAGGGATGGCTTGAAGAGGTGTGAAAGGTGGCGCGCACATGAAGAGTCACGCCTCTTCATATGCGCGCGCACAATAGAGGGCAGAGTCCTTCTACCTCTAAAACTCTTCAAGCCTCGCATTACTTCGGATTAGAAAAGGTGTCTCCCTATCTCAGAAATCGGTATTTGACACATGATGTGATGGGTATTGATCTGGTAAGTGAAAGAACATAAATATGACTCTCCATTCTCGATGAGTCTTATCGAATATGATGTTTCAAATCTAATAAGTGTTGTCGGGATGCATTTCATGCCCCATCTGAGATTATAAATAGGGATATGGTGAAATGAGAAAATATATTTATGATGGACTTCGGTCTTCTGAGAGTCCAAGTGTTTTATTTCCCGAGAGTTAGAGTGTTCTTCCACTTTCTCCCTCCCTCCTTTTTTAGGACAAGACTTGTCTTGTTAAGACAAGTTCTTCTACACTTGGACAAGGCTTGGTTCTAGGACATAAGCCTATAGGGTCCTAGAGGAGGGTAGTCCTAGATCTTATAGTGGTTTAGGATAGTGTCTTGAGTGCCCTTCAGTAGGACAAGGTGTCCTACAGTGGTCAATAGACCAAAGGCTGCCGAAAGAGTTCCACTTCTTTAAGCAACTTGAAGGAGTTCTTCCTTGGTCCGAGTTTCGTGTGGATCACTATTGGAGGGCTTGCGCTTGTGAGCCTTGTGGAAAAAGTTGGATTTCAGTGATCCAGGTAATTTTCTTGACTTTATTTGATGATTCATTAGTTATAATTGCCCAAGGGGTTCCTGGGAATTAGGATTTTCTATACATATTATACATGTTAGGGTATCATGCTATGAAATTTTATTTTGAAAGTCAATTCCACATGCTGCATGATCCCCGGCACCCTGGGAGAATTCTCATCACACCTGCATGTTCCGGCCAATCTGGTCTTTGAAGACCCTATTGACCAGATGTTGGTACGTGGCCCTAGCGTTCTGTAGACTGAAGGGCATCATCTTGTAGAAATACATCCCTTGGTCGGTAATAAAGGCGGTGTGCTCCTCGTCCTTTGGGTGCATCCATATCTGATTGTATCTGGATAATGCATCCATAAATGAGAGTAGCTAATGACCCGAGATGGCATCCATCAGTTGGTCAATCTTTGGTAGAGGGAAGCTATCCTTCGGGTATATCTTGTTGAGGTCGGTGTAGTCCACACAGATCCTCCATTTGCCGTTACTCTTCTTCACCATCACCACATTCACCAACTAGCTTGGGTATTGTACCTCCCGGATGAAGTCGGCAACGAGGAGTTTGTCGACTTCCTCATTGATTATTGCCTGCCTCTCCAGAGCGAAACTTCTCTTCTTCTACCGAACTGGCCAACACTTTGGGTCAATGCTCATCTTGTGGGTGATGATGTCAGAGGGGATACCTGGCATATCGGTCGCCTTCCAAGCGAACACGTCTGCATTTGCTCGTAAGAACTCCAACGGGTGGGCCCTCTCCTCATCTTGTAGTTGGGCCCCAATCTGTACCATCTTCTCTTAATCGACTCCGAGCGGATAAGATAGTAGGTGCTCGACTGGGCCACCCCTAGGGTCTTGCACCCTTTGGTCGAGATCGTCCACCCTGGGATCATCCTCGTGGACATTGGTCCCAGGGAGAGTCTGGAAATAGTGCTAAATCGGCTGAGGTGCACCTCTCATCTCGCCGACTCCATAGGGAGTTGGGAACTATACCAGCAGCTGCTTCGTAGAAACGACAGCATCAAGCATATTGAGCTCAGATCGGTCAAGGATCACATTATAGGCCGAAGGAAGCCTAACCATTGTGAAGGTCATCATAACAGTGCTCTACTGAGGTGAGGTCCCGGTAGTGACTGGGAGAGTGATCTCTCCTTCAACCCTCATAGAGTCCCTCATGAAACCGACAAGGGGCGTGTGCACAGGTTTGAGCTGAGTGGAGGACAAGTTCATTCTGGAGAAGGTATCATAAAAAAGTACATCTATGGAGCTTCCACTATCAACCATGATGTATTTTATAGGATGCTTCGTGATTGTCATTTTGACGACCACGACATCATTATTTATATTTCCCCCCTTCTCCTCATTCCTTTATAAAGGGGAGCACATTTTCAGAATACCCTACCCCCCGGGCCTTCTTAGATGCGTGCTCGGCTCCCCAGCATATCATCCCCACCGGCTTCTCGGTAGGGCAGTTGTCGATCGCAGGTACCAGTGGGAGAGTGACGAGCACCTGAGGTTCTACTGGAGGTCTACCCCCCATGAATCGTTCGAGGTAGCCCCTCTTGATGAGCTCTTAAATCTCCTTGAGATTGTAGCATTCCTTGGTGTCGTGGTTGTGGTCGTGGTGATAACGGTAGTACTTTATCTTGTCACGGCCAGTGGATGGTCTCATCGGAGGTGGCGCTTCAGGTAGGGCTCACCTTCGATCTCCATGAGGATCTTCATCCTTTGGGCGAGGAGTGGGGTGTACCTCTCCTCTAGAATGGGCACGCTTCTCGATCTTAGCCCCTACCAAAAGTTCAGAGCTGGGGGTCCTGACTTTCGGGTCCCAGGGGCCTTGACAGGAGTTGCTTCTTCTGTGGCTTTTCGTCGAGCTCCCATCTTGTACGATCTGCCTCCTCGGCATGGATGTACTTCTGGGCTCGGAGAAGGAGCTCGAAGTAGGTCTTCGGGGTTTCTTGTCGAGTGAGTAGGTCAGGCAGGAGGTCCTGAGCCCTCGTTTTAGCGCCAGCATGGCGACTGGCTCATCAAGATTGTAAATCTCCAACGTGTTAACATTGAAGTGGGCCACGTAGTCCCATAGGGGATCGCGGTCTTGTTTCCGGATGGAGAAGAGGTTGTCTGCCTCCCGTGGCACCTTTAGATAGGCGTCGAAGTGGGCCACAAACTTTCGCTCCAGATTAGCGAAAGAGTTGATGCTTTCGGGCTTGAGATGGGTGAACCAACCCGAGCTTCCTTTCGAAGGGTTGCTAGGAAGGCAATGCAAAAAAGGACGTCAGTGGCCCCCTGGACCCTCATGAGGGCCTTATAGCTTTTCAGGTGGTCCAAGGGGTCGGTGGTCCCATCGTAGGGATCCACCTGTGGCATGCAGAACTGACTGGGGACCGGTTCCTCTTAGATCTCTCGGGAGAAGGGGGGACAGGCGTCATAGCCCGTTGGCTCGTTAGCGGAGCCCTATAGGTTCGCAAGTCAGCAGGATAAGTTCTACTAGCTTGCGCTCGTACTCTTCTAGGATCTAGGAACTTCTTGGTCGTGCACCTAATGGCCTCATTGGTGGAGCCTTTCATAGAGTCCGAAGAGACAGAGAATGTGATGTGGGACGGTGTCCCTGAAGGGGGGGTCTTCCCTTTTGACCTCGGTGGGATTTGGGCTGCTACCGCTTGAGGTGAGGACCGGCTCTCCCTATCGGGAGACCTGCCCGTTGTCTCTTCGCCGGAGTCTGGTGGTTACCCCCGATGGTCAGTGATGGCCCGCAACTGCGAAGGCCTTCCTTGAAGGAACGCAGGTTATCGCAGGGTGCTGCAGCATGGACCACGGGGGTTCTTGGCTGTTAACGAGTAACAAAGGACCGTGCTGGTGTTAGAGCTGGCGCACTATTATAGCAAGATTACATCTACTGGGTGAGTGCAGCCAGCTGAGATTCCTTTGGAGGTGGTTGACCAGAGTGGCATTTTCACTTCTAGATTGTGCGGTTCCCTCGAGAAGGAGAGTTTCCCGCACGGCTGGTGGAAGCTTCTCTTGCTCGCATCGTCACCATCCTCCTGATGGATCTTCTTGTAGAGGGACTGGTTTTAAAGAGGACCTTGTCAGTCCCCCTCCTGGCGTGCCAATCTATTACCGCCAAGATCATCGTGGCCCATAGCTCCATCGGCATCGGATTGCCCCTTGTCTCCTCGGGGATGGCCTGCTCGTCGAGACTTTCAAACAAGGATCAGTGACCCAGGCCAGGGATATCGGCGGAGCACTCTGACGGTCAAGTCAGTGACGATCCATGGGAATAGATCCTCCTGGTCGAGCCCCTGATATGGACTCCATGCTAGGAGGAGTGAATGATGTATGGGTGAGGGTGCAAGTAGGTTGGGAAGGTGGTGCCAAAGTGGACTGGAGATGGATGGCTATGTTTCAACATCCTTTCTATGGATCTCCGAGAGCCTTGAATCCTTAGTCTCCTGGGGGTTCTCTTGTGTGGCCTCCTTCCCCAACTTGCTCGAGTATTTGTGGTTTAGCTTGCGTACCTCCCTACTGAGGGTGTCGAAGGTTCCTTTAAGCCCAGGTGGTTGTTGAATGCCACCTCGGGATCTCCCCATGCTGGCAGGCGTGGTGCGCGATGTTCCATGCCGTAGATGGGACGTATTCCTGATTCATGATAAATGAAGCTACCATGCGCTCTGACATTCCTTCCGGTCGCTCCACTCTGAAACCTAGCAGGACTTCGATTGGGGGGCCGCTACCCTGGGATTCGAATCTCCTGGTTGACTTCCTCTTCTGGGTGGTGTAGGTGGTTGGTGGAGAGCATTGCATCTCGGTCAGGGAGCTTCTTCCTCTTCTGGTGTAAGTGATGGCTGCGGACAGTTATTATGATTTGATGGGTCTTTCTCGTAGTCCCTCTGGTGGCTCGCCAGTGATTCGGAGAAGTGGCTCGCCCCTTTGGCGGTCGGCGGCATTGTTCGAGGTGGTTGCGACTGGCTCATCAAGATTGTAAATCTCCAACGTGTTAACATTGAAGTGGGCCACGTAGTCCCGTAGGGGCTCGCGGTCTTGTTGCCGGATGGAGAAGAGGTTGTCTGCCTCCCGTGGCACCTTTAGATAGGTGTCGAAGTGGGCCACAAACTTTCGCTCCAGATTAGCGAAAGAGTTGATGCTTTCGGGCTCGAGATGGGTGAACCAACCCGAGCTTCTTTCCGAAGGGTTACTAGGAGGCAATGCAAAAAAGGACGTCAGTGGCCCCCTGGACCCTCATGAGGGCCTTATAGCTTTTCAGGTGGTCCAAGGGATCGATGGTCCCATCGTAGGGATCCACCTGTGGCATGCAGAACTGACTGGGGACCGGTTCCTCTTAGATCTCTCGGGAGAAGGGGGGACATGCGTCATAGCCGTTGGCTCGTTAGCGGCGCCCTATAGGTTCGCAAGTCAGCAGGATAAGTCAAGGATCACATTATAGGCCGAAGGAAGCCTAACCATTGTGAAGGTCATCATAACAGTGCTCTACTGAGGTAAGGTCCCGGTAGTGACTGGGAGAGTGATCTCTCCTTCAACCCTCATAGAGTCCCTCATGAAACCGACAAGGGGCGTGTGCACAGGTTTGAGCTGAGTGGAGGACAAGTTCATTCTGAAGAAGGCATCATAAAAAAGTACATCTATGGAGCTTCCACTATCAACCATGATGTATTTTATAGGATGCTTCACGATTGTTATTTTGACAACCACGACATCATTATTTATATTTTCCCCATTCTCCTCATTCCTTTATAAAGGGGAGCACATTTCAGTCTAGAATACCCCCCGGGCCTTCTTAGATGCGTGCTCGGCTCCCCAGCATATCATCCCCACCGGCTTCTCGGTAGGGCAGTTGTCGATCGCAGGTACCAGTGGGAGAGTGACGAGCACCTGAGGTTCTACTGGAGGTCTACCCCCCATGAATCGTTCGAGGTAGCCCCTCTTGATGAGCTCTTCAATCTCCTTGAGATTGTAGCATTCCTTGGTGTCGTGGTTGTGGTCGTGGTGATAACGGTAGTACTTTATCTTGTCACGGCCAGTGGATGGTCTCATCGGAGGTGGGCGCTTCAGGTAGGGCTCACCTTCGATCTCCATGAGGATCTTCATCCTCTGATGAGGAGTGGGGTGTACCTCTCCTCTAGAATGGGCACGCTTCTCGATCTTAGCCCCTACCAAAAGTTCATAGCTGGGGGTCCTGACTTTCGGGTCCCAGGGGCCTTGACAGGAGTTGGCTTCTTCTGTGGCTTTTCGTCGAGCTCCCATCTTGTACGATCTGCCTCCTCGGCGTGGATGTACTTCTGGGCTCGGAGAAGGAGCTCGAAGTAGGTCTTCGGGGGTTTCTTGTCGAGTGAGTAGGTCAGGCAGGAGGTCCTGAGCCCTCGCTTTAGCGCCAGCATGGCGACTGGCTCATCAAGATTGTAAATCTCCAACGTGTTAACATTGAAGTGGGCCACGTAGTCCCGTAGGGGCTCGCGGTCTTGTTGCCGGATGGAGAAGAGGTTGTCTGCCTCCCGTGGTACCTTTAGATAGGTGTCGAAGTGGGCCACAAACTTTCGCTCCAGATTAGCGAAAGAGTTGATGCTTTCGGGCTCGAGATGGGTGAACCAACCCGAGCTTCCTTCCGAAGGTTTGCTAGGAAGGCAATGCAAAAAAGGACGTCAGTGGCCCCCTGGACCCTCATGAGGGCCTTATAGGTTTTTCAGGTGGTCCAAGGGGTCAGTGGTCCCATCGTAGGGATCCACCGTGGCATGCAGAACTGACTGGGGACCGGTTCCTCTTAGATCTCTCGGGAGAAGGGGGGACAGGCGTCATAGCCCGTTGGCTCGTTAGCGGAGCCCTATATGTTCGCAAGTCAGCAGGATAATTACACTAGCTTGCGCTCGTACTCTTCTAGGAATCTAGGAACTTCTTGGCCGTGCACCTAATGGCCTCATTGGTGGAGCCTTTCATAGAGGCCGAAAGAGACGGAGAATGTGATGTGGGACGGTGTCCCTGAAGGGGGGTCTTCCCTTTTGACCTCGGTGGGATTTGGCTGCTACCTGCTGCTGAGGGTTGAGGACCGGCTCTCCCTATCGGGAGACCGGCCCGTTGTCTCTTCGCCGGAGTCTGGTGGTTACCCCGATGGTCAGTGATGGCCCGCAACTGCGAAGGCCTTCCTTGGAAGGAACGCAGGTTATCGCAGGGTGCTGCAGCATGGACCACGGGGGTTCTTGGCTGTTAACGAGTAGCAAAGGACCGTTGCTGGTGTTAGAGCTGGTGCACTATTATAGCAAGGATTTACATCTGCTGGGTGAGTGCAGCCAGCTGAGATTCCGTTGGAGGTGGTTGAGCCAGAGTTCATTTTCACTTCTAGATTGTGCGGGTTCCCTCGAGAAGGAGAGTTTCCCTCCCGCACGGTTGGTGGAAGCTTCTCTTGCTCACATCGTCACCATCCTCCTGATGGATCTTCTTGTAGAGGGACTGGTTTTTGGAATAGAGGACCTACGTCAGTCCTCCCTACCTGGCGTGCCAATCTATTGCCCGCAAGATCATCGTGGCCCATAGCTGCCATCGGCATCGGATTGCCCCTTGTCTCCTCGGGGATGGCCTGCTCGTCGAGACTTTCAAAACAAGGATCAGTGACCCAGGCCAGGGATATCGGCAGGAGCACTCTGACGGTCAAGTCAGTGACGATCCAGGGAAATAGATCCTCCTGGTCGAGCCCCTGATATGGACTCCATGCTAGGAGGAGTGAATGATGTATGGGTGAGGGTGCAAGTAGGCTGGAAAGGTGGTGGCCAAAGTGAACTGGAGATGGATGGCTATGTTCAGACAATCCTTTCTATGGATCTCCGAGAGCCTTGAATCCTTAGTCTCCTGGGTGTTCTCTTGGTGCCTCCTTCCCCAACTTGCTCGAGTATTTGTGGTTTAGCTTGCGTACCTCCCTACTGAGGGTGTCGAAGGTTCCTTTAAGCCCAAGTGGTTGTTGAATGCCTACCTCGGGATCTCCCCCATGCTGGCAGGCGTGTGCGGCGATGTTCTATGCCGTAGATGGGATGTATTTCCTGATTCATGATAAATGAAGCTACCATGCGCTCTGACATTCCTTCCGGTCGCTCCACTCTGGGAAACCTGGCAGGACTTCGATTGGGGGGCCGCTAACCCTAGGATTCGAATCTCCTGGTTGACTTCCTCTTCTAGGTGGTGTAGGTGGTTGGTGGAGAGCATGGCATCTCGGTCAGGGAGCTTCTTCCTCTTCTGGTGTAAGTGATGGCTGCGGATAGTTATTATGATTTGATGGGTGCTTTCTCGTAGTCCTCGGGTGGCTCGCCAGTGATTCGGAGAAGTGGCTCCGCCCCTTTGGCGGTCGGCGGCATTGTCCGAGGTGGTTGCTGAACTGGAGAGCTGGGACTCGACTCCAGCCCAGGGGCTCGACCTCCGAGGGGATCGACCTGGTGGAGGAGGGCTGGGCTCGACCTCGGAAGGGCTCGACTCGACGGAGAAAAGCTCGACTCCTGCTCAGAGGGCTTGACCTCGAAGGGCTTAACCTGGCGGAGGAGGGCTGCGCTCGACTTCGGTATAGGGGGCTCGACCTCGGAGGGGCTCGACCTCGGAGGGGCTCGACCTGGCGGTGGGAGGCTGAGCTTGACTCCGGTCCAGGGGGCTCAGCCTCGGAGGGGCTCGATCTGGTGAAGGAGGTCACTCGGCTCTAGCCTAGGCATCCCGGGCTTGCGGGTGCCGACCTGGCAGAGGATAAAACTCGATTTTGATGGGCCACCTTGTCATTCTGGGATAGCTTGGCCCGACAAAGGATCCGGGATGGAGTGTCCACCGTGGCAGCTTTTTCTGACATGGCATCTGATAGGGATTACACATCAGCTTCCTGCCACATCACTGGCCATCCACAGTTCTTCACATGGATCATAATTGCCATCTCATTATAAATGCCTCTTAGAGAATCGTACCCACGATCAGCGATACTATACGATGCATGATTGAGGAGATCTCCGAAATGATGGAAAAAACCCACCATTCTGCTCATATAAAAGGGAGGAAAGCTTCACAGGAAGAACTTCCATATTTTGAAACCTCCTTCTCCTCTTTGCTCTGCTTCACTGTTTCTTCAACTAGCCGCTTCACTTTTCTTTGGAGGTAGAGATCTTTTTCTCTTCTTTTTCTTCCATCCTTACAATGTCAGGGTCGTTAGGTAATCCAACTGCTAGTAGGGATTTATCGGGAGGTGAACCCACTAGGAATAGAGCTGCAAGTAGAAGAGAAGTCCCAAGACATCTCCTAAAGCCATTACTGGTTCTCTGTCATATGTTAGGAGAGTTTAGGAGCTTCGACACCATTTTCATTTTCCCCGACCCTTCAAATTATTCTTCCTAATCCCAACGAAATGGTAGTTTGTCCTCCTCCTAGGTCAATTGCCATATACGAAGACCATCTCAAGGTTGGTCTTCGTTCCACTCCACCCCTCTTACAAAGGTTTTTAATCTTTATCAGGTAGTTCCAGCCCAACTAACTCCAAATAGATTTAGGAATATCTGTGGGTTCTTAGTCCTCCGAAAACTTTGAAACATAGAGCCGAGGACTTCTTTGTTCACCTCCCTATTCGTATTGAAAATGGATTTTCATAGAGAAGGGTGGTGGGTTATCGACCCTCGGCCAATCGAAGACTGATTAAAGGAACTCCCAGTGCCATACATGGGTGGAAACCATATTTCTTCTTCATATATTATCCATACTGGGGGTTCCATACTGAATGGAGGGCTCCACATTGACTGCAAATGCTGGAAAGAAAATTTTGAAGGCCGATCAAAAGGACTTTGAGATTTTATCAGATCCAGAGATCCCTCTGGCCAAGGAGCTGTTGAGGGAAGATAACCTTGATCGTGCCCATATTAGTGAATTTCCTTCATTAGGTATAGAGATAGTTGGCTTCGAATTTCTCCTTTATTTTTTACTGACTGATCTGGGAACTTTTTCCTTTTAATTGTAGGTGAGCCGATGAAGCCAAAGCTTGATAAACTTTGACAGGCCTCAAGGAAGAGGCCAGTATTAGCCTCGAAAGAATCTAAAGTCCGAAAGAAGGCAAGAGCTGAAGGGACTTCAAATATGCCTCTGGAGAGGGTTGCATCTGATGAAGCCGATGCACCCTCAATGGCGCCTCCACCAAAAAATCCATCAAGACCTTCAAGGAGTTCATCCCCAAGAGGACCTCCAAGGAGCCCACCTCCGATGCCTTCTTCGAATCAATCTGATCCGACACCAACCATTGGTGAACCACTTCTCGCCTCTCCAAAGGGTCCGAGAAAAGGAAAAGCTCCCCTCCCAAAAGAGGGGTTCGGGTGAAATGCCCCAACGAACCAGGAATGCAATGTGGATTTTACTGTTTTTAGTGATGCTAAGGGTTTGGAGAACCCTGAAATAGCTAGAGAACTGCTGAAGCATACTCTGTTCCCTCAAGATTGGGAAACCCCCAAATACCGATGCATCGAATATATCTCCGATTCAGCATTCTCATCTATACTGAAGGTAAAATCCCATTTCTCTTTCTTCTGATATATGGTTTTCAATTTGCTAACTTCGTACATCTGTAACAAATGCGCTGATCCATGATATTACTATCATGGAAGAGAGTATTATTGACTTTCGAGACTACCGAAGAAGATGAAAGAAAACTCCAGAAGTCAAGTCTGAAAAGACGAGAGCCAAGAGCTGAAGCAAGCAGCAAAGAGAAGCTTGCTAAAAGTGATGCTGCGGTTCAGAGTTTGAAAGCTGAGCTAGAAAAAGTTCAATTAAAAAACTCTGAACAGGATGCAAAGATAAAGAAGAAGAAGATTCGTTCTTTAGAATCTTCAGTCAAAGAAGCCCAGCAAAAGATTGAAGAAGCCATGAAGAAGGCCGAAGAGGCAATTGAGAAAGCTGAATCATTGCTCAAGAGATAAGGTCTTTGAAAGACCAATTGAAAAGAGCAGTCGAAGACTACAAGAAGTCTTCGGCTTTTGATGATGAACTGACTGAAGCCAAGACCTTCAGTTATCGGCAGGCTTTAATGATGGGATGAAAGAAGTACAAAACTTTCACCCGAATCTAGATATTTTGGAGGTTCAATTATTTGACCTCGAAGAGATGAAGGAGGCCCGAATCACCAAAGGTCCCTCCGAAGCACCCGTTGCAATCGAAGAAATGGCCAATCCGAATTACCTTACCCAGACTGAAGACATTCCAGTTGAAGGCAATCTGTAATTTTTCCTTTTTTTTTTTGAAAGAATATACATACTACTTTTCATGAATGAAATTTTTTTCTGTTTTGATGAAGCACTTTCAAGTAAGAACGTATCATAAGTAGGATTATGCACTTGTGAATGAAATTTTTGGCAAGCGCATTTACTTTCACCCCTAATTTTAGGATGATGATTCATCCAAGTATAAAGTCTTCGGACTTAAAATAATAGTCTTTTGAGACTTAAAGGAATCCCAAGATCTTTAATTCTCAATAATACCAAGTCTTCGAATTAAATAAACATTAAGTCTTCGGGCATAGGATATTGAATAATTCCTAAGATCTTGAAATAAGATACCAGTCTTCAGATTTAAGATAATACCAAGTCTTCAGACTTGAAATAACACTAAGTCTTCGGACTTAGAATTTGAGAATAATTGAGGTCTCAAAGGAAGATACCAGTCTTCATATTTAAGATAATACCAAGTCTTCGGACTTGAAATAATACTGAGTCTTCGAACTTAGGATAATTGAGAATAATTCTGAATCTCGAAAAGAAGATACCAGTCTTCAGATTTAAGATAATACCCAGTCTTTAGACTTGAAATAAATTAAGTCTTTCGGACTTAGAATAATTGAGAATATTTTGAGATCCTCGAAAGGAAGATACCAGTCTTCAATTTAAAATAATACCAAATTTTCGGACTTGAAATAATACTAAGTTTTCGGACTTTAGATAATTGAGAAATAATTCTGAGATCTCGAAAAAGAAGATACCAGTCTTCAGATTTAAGATAATACCAAGTCGTTCGGACTTGAAATAACACTAATTCTTCAGACTTAGGATAATTGAGAATAATTCTGAGATCTCAAAAAGAAGATACAATGTCTTCAGATGATAATATTAAGTCTTCGGACTTAGGATAAGATAGACCGCATGGGTCATCCATGTTTTTATAGAAAATGAAATAGGCGATTAAGCCTTGGCACTTCATAGGATAGATTACGGGGATCATCCTTATGCCCTTTAGATAAAGATTAAGATAAGCTGATCAAAACCCACCTTGGTACTTCATATAGTAGATCATGTAGATCATCCTTATATATTTAGATAAAAATTAAGGCAGCCATTTAAAACATCGGTTCACCGAACCCAAAAATCGGTTCATTAAACCATGGTCTGACCAACCCGATCAATAAGAAAACACGGATCCAGTCCTGGTCTATCAGGAACAATTCCTGGTTGACCCAAACCAATCCTGGTCGATCCAATTAGACCAGATATATCAAAATAAATACAATGTGTGCTCAATTAGACCATTTGACCTTAATAACGAAACGATTTCCAATCGTTGATCGGCTCCCGGATCAGGAAGAAATCCTCTATGGCGTGTGACCTCATAGGTTCGAACCTAAATGGTAGCACTGGAACACTTCAGTACCAGCACAAGATACCATCTAGCAATGGGTCCCGACGTTCGGATAGGCCGAAGATGCGAGAGCAATCTATCGAACCTCTAGCATATGGTTACCATATAATTCATTCATTTGACCTTCAATGCTCAAGATGACCTAGGTTTGACTGCCAACCCTAACTGAGTCAATCCACAACATGTCTCAACCTTGCAAGTCCAGTGACTCCTCACTAGGACTACCCCGCCAAGGATTTGCTAAATTGAGACACTGCGAGACATTCCATCCAAACATTTAGACAGGTCAATTCCATCTTAGTCCCCACTGCATAGTACTTGTCTGTACCCAGAAACCTTATATCATCAGATTAGAAATCTGGGTAGTCCGGCACCAAAGCATAGGAAGTTGCTTGCAAGCTACCATGATGACCTCAGGTCGGAGGGACATATACCCATATCCAATCGCGAGCAATCCTTTGGCAGAAAGGAGCTCTATGGAGTCACGTTCAATGAGATGTTACACATCCCACTTGCAGATCACATTAGTGTCACCACACTTCTTTGGTCAAGAGGATAACCAAACGATGTGAACCACAATAACCTACTCTTGATACATTACCGTCCTGTACATTGTATCCTTTTGTTGTGAACCTTTTTAAAGGATCACTCGATATATCCTCTCTATATTGAAGTCAGTGCAGTTATAAGGATTTCATCACATTAAAAGAGTTCATTACAAAGAAATGAATAATGTGATGAGCTGCTAAAATAAAGTTTTATTAATTCATATACAAATTATAATACTTAGCACTACCGCCTACAGCCTAGGCGATTGGCTTTGGGACACAATTTCCAACAGGTAATCATATCAAATTCTTCCAATTTAACTGTCCATTTAGCTATCCTTCTTGAAGTGTCAGGATAATGAAGAATGGCCTTTAGGGGCTGATATGTTAGAACCATAATAGAGCGAGCTTGGAAATAGGGTCGCAAATGCTTTGTCACGACCACCAAGGAGAAAATGATCTTTTGCACTCTGGGATACCGTACTTCTGCCTCATGCAATACCTTACTAGCATAGCAGATCGCTTCTGTAAGTGATTGGTATCCCTTCATGCCAGCACCGAACTAACCACATCGTCTGACGCAGATAGATATAAATATAGAGTCTCTCCTTCATAAGGCTTGGAGAGTAATGGAGGGTTTCTAGATATTCTTTCAATTTATCAAAAGCAATCCTGCAGTCTTCTGTCCATTCAAAATTTGGGTCTGACGAAGAACCTTGAAGAAAGGCAGACATCTTTCTGCTGACTGAAAAATAAATCGACTTAGAGAAGCAATTCTTCCTGTTAACCTCTGTACTTCTTTTTTGCAAGAGAGATGCCTTATTGTCCGAAGTGCTTGAATCTTTCTGGGTTAACTTCGATCCCCCACTTAATGACCAAGAATTTCAGAAATTTCCCTAAGGTTACACCAAAATATACTTGGTCTGATTCAACCTCATTTGATGACGTCTAAGAGTATCAAAGGATTCTTTCAAATCTTCAATGTGATCGAACTTATGAAGACTTTTTATAATCATATCATCAACATATGCTTCCATATTTCTTCCTATCTGATTCTTGAAGACTTTGTTGATCAGCCTTTGAAAAGTACCCCAGCAGTTTTTAACCCAAATGGCATCACTTTATAATAGTAAAGCCCTTTTTCTGTAATGAAAGTAGTTTTTTCTTCATCTTCAAGATTCATTCGGATCTGGTTATATCCTGAAAAAGCATCTAAAACTTAGCAGCTGATGACCAGCGATGGCATCAACTAGTTGATCTATCTTCAGTATAGAAAAGCTATCTTTTGGGCAGGCTTTATTGAGATTTGTATAATCAATGCATATCCTCCACTTGCCATTAGATTCCTCCTCACTCTCATAACATTGCTAGCCATTCGGATATTTACTTCCCTTATAAATTTGCTTCAAGTAGTTTGCTGACTTCTTCATCAATAACTCTCTACCTTTCTGGAGCAAAATTCTCTTCTTCTGTCAAACTGTTTATAGCTTGGAGATACCTCCAAGCGATGTGTATCACTTCAGATGGTATTTCGGGCGTGTCCGAAGCTATCCAAGCAAAAATATCATCACGTTTCGGAGAAATGTAATCAATCTTGCTTTTGATTCTTCATCCAATAAGCTACCAACTTGTACAAGTTTTATTGGATCATCTTCGGACAAAGGCATAAAAAGAATTATCTTTACTGGTTCTCCACAGTCTTTAGCTTCATCCCTCGGATCTAATTGATCAGTGTTAAGGAACTAGCTGATTGTTTATCTTGGATCATTAGGCATTGGCGAGCAATCCTTTGATCCCCCCTCAACTCTTCGATACCAAGTCTGGTGGGAAATCGCACTAAAAGGTGATAGGTTGATACTATGGCTCGAGATTTATTCAGAGCTAGACATCCCAGAATTGCATTATAGACGAAGATGTTTGTACCACTATGAAGTTAATGGGAAGGGTTCTTTGATATGGTTCAGTGCCAAAAGTTATGGGCAAGACTGTTTCTCCTTCAACTCCAACTTGATTTCCTCCAAAACCAGTCAAAGGAATGGGAGACTTCTGTAGTTCATGTCCAGACAATCCCATTCTAAGAAGCATCATACAACAAAACATCAGTAGAACTTCTATTATCTATCAGAATTCTTTTACATCAATTTCTCAATTACAACAGAGACCATAACGGGGTCTCATGTAGAAGTTGAACTCCCTGAAGATCTTCATCTAAAAAACTAATGGAGTTTTTCCTTTAAACCTCTTGGGGTTATTTTCTTGAACTTCATTATTCCAACCAATTGACCGATGAAGCATGCCAACATTTCCATCGGTCGGCCTTTGTGAGGTAGATCGCTTCATCAGCAACTCTTTGAAGAGCTGTTACTTTCGCTTGAAGCTCCGAATGATTAATGTATTTTCCCAGGTATCCCCTTTTATCAAATCCTCAATAGCATTCTGAAGTTGAAAACACTCTTTGGTGTTGTTGCCATGGTCTCGGTGGAATCGGCAATATTTGCTCTTATCCCTTACTTTTACAGAAGTCTTCAGAGGATGTGCCTTTGCAAGTAATTTCTTTTCAATTTCCAACAGAATTTTCTCCCTCGACAGGTTGAGGGGTTGTAGGAATCAAACTGATTTACTACTGCTTGGATTTGGGACTGTGTCTAGGGACCAGAAGATTATTAGAAGATGTGGGCACATTCGATCCCTTGATATTTTTCTTCTTAGAAGGGTGTCTCCCTTCAACAAGTCTACGACTCATGGCCTGCTCTTCAACATCAGTATATTTCTGAGCCCTTGCTAGTAGTTTGGCATAGCTCATAGAAAATCTCTTGTTTAGGAAAAAAGTGAACCTGGACGATCTAAGGCCCTTCTTTAATGCTGACATGGCCACATGTTCATTGAGATTTAAATCTCCAGAGTGGCCGAATTGAACCGGATCACAAACTCTTTAAGGCTCTCTCCTTCGTTCTGTTGAAGAAGGAACAGACTATCAGTGTTGCACGGCATCCTTTGGCATGTTCTGAAATGTGAAACAAATTGTCGCTCTAGTTTAGCAAAGGAATGGATGGTCTTCGGTAGCAAGCTCGAATACCACATTCGAGCAGATCTCCTTAATGTGGCAAGAAAAGCAAGGCAATGCAATGCATCAGATGCCCCTTTCACCATCATGTGAGCCTTGTAACTTCTTAAATGGTCAAGAGGGTCTGAAGTTCCGTCATAAGCCTCCAGTTACGGAATTTTAAAGTACCGAGGAATGACTTCGACCATGATCCAATCGGAGAAAGGAGGTTGGGAGTTAAAAGCCATAACTTCATCACTTCTTTGATCTGTAAGTCTGGCTATTTATGTTTGCAAAAATTTGAACTTCTCTTCGAACTCAAAGTTCGTTTCTCTTTGCCTAGCTCCTCCAGGTGCAGAATCTCTAGAAGAAACAAAAAGAGAATGCCTGGTTCTCTTCTTTCCATTATGATCTTCCAAACATCGATCTAGTAGAGAAGCACAATGATCATGGGATGACTGGATTCATGAAGAACTTGGAGTGAGTTCTCGATGTCGATCTTCTCTTCTTTCAGTTTGATGGTTGGGCTGAGAGCTGGGTGAAGGACACTGCTTTTGAATAGCAGTTTCTTGCAGAGTTTGAACCAGAGCTATCAGAGCATCCACTCTGTTCAAGAGGGCTTCAAACTGCTGCTGCCCCCCACCATCACCATAGGAGGTGGCATGTCATTATCCACTGGTGGGTTGTTTACTTGAGAAGCAGGTTGCTTTTTGCTTGTAGAGGTATTCTGGATCTTCACTTTCACCATTTTTGCTTGGTCGAAGTTCTCCTTTAACCAAAGAAAATAGATCTGCCCCTTCCTGGCGCTCCAATCTATTGATGCTAATCCTTGTCGACCGGATGGAGTGGCCTGCCCGCTGATTCGCCATCGATGGGAGCTTGCAAAACAAACCCTTGACTGGAATTTTTTTCGGTGGGAGACACTTTGATGCCTAAGTTAGCAAGGATTTAGGCAACAGAATGGAGAACTTGAGAGTAGAGTGAGATGGAAAGGAAGAAAGTGAATTTCTTAGCCTACCTCGAGTATCCCCTCTTACCTGTATTTATAGGCCTGAGTGTAACTACTTATGGTTATAGGAGTTAGATGATGAAACTTCCTCTTAACAATAAGTAGTGACGGTCAAAAAATTAGTTATTTCATGGTTATCCAAACCAGACCACGTGGGCAGCAATAACAACCAGAATAACCCTCAACTATTTTAAGTTGAAAAATTTCTCACATGTTTCAGATGCATTCTTTTTTTAGCTGTCCAAAGTGAACCTAACATCTTCTTCGGATGGCCTTTCTTGGGATGGCCCGAGGGAATGTTAGCTATATACTTCGGATACATTTCTTTAGAGTGAACAAGAAAAATAGATAACTACTTACTGTAACATGAAGCTGAAAAAAATATAATAACATATTCCAGAGGCATGCTCTTCGGACTATGCTGAAGATATGAAGCCGAAAGAAATATAATCCAGAGGCATACTCTTCGGACCAAGTTGAAGACATGAAGCCGATGGAAATATAATCCAGAGACATACTCTTGGGACCAGGCTAAAGATATGAAGCCGAAGGAAACATAATCCAGAGGCATACTCTTCGGACCAGGCTAAAGACATGAAGCCAAAGGAAACATAATCCAGAGGCATACTCTTTGGACCAGGCTGAAGACATGAAGCTGAGGCATACTTTTTGGACCATGCTAAAGACATGAAGCTGAAGGAAACATAATCCAGAGGCATACTCTTCGGACCAGGTTGAAGACATGAAGCCAAAGGAAACATAATCTAGAGGCATACTCTTTGGACCAGGCTGAAGACATGAAGCCGAAGGAAACATAATCCAGAGGCATACTCTTCAGACCAGGCTGAAGACATGAAGCTGAAAGAAATATAATCCAGAGGCATACTCTTCGAACCAGGCTAAAGTCATGAAGCCGAAGGAAACATAATTCAGAGGCATACTCTTCAGACCAGTCTGAAGACATTAAGCCAAAGGAAACATAATCCAGAGGCATACTCTTTGGACCAGGCTAAAGACATGAAGTCGAAGGAAACATAATCTAGAGGCATACTCTTCGGACCAGGCTGAAGACATGAAGCCAAGGAAATATAATCTAGAGGCATACTCTTCGAACCAGGCTAAAGACATGAAGTGGAAGGAAATATAATCTAGAGGCATACTCTTCGACCAGGCATGAAGACATGAAGTCAAAGAAAAAATAATCTAGAGGCATACTCTTCGGACCAGGCTGAAGACATGACTTCGAAGGAAGAAATAACAATATTGTATTCCTTTTGGGAACCACAAACTTCCTTAAATTAAGGAGATATTTCTTTTAGTGCATCGATTCGGCTGATAACCATAAATCAAAATTGGCTCGACAAATGGATCGGTAATTATTTAAATTGGACCGAATTATCATAACACCACCTTATGATTTATCACCACTATTGACCGTTAATGGGTTTTCATGGGCTTTTAAAACTTATGGATGCTTTTAGATATGGTTGGCTCAAAGGATTCAGATTGTATCTTTTATATGAAAGAATGATCGATCTTCTTTTACGATCTCAACCATTGAATCATGCTTTGTTTAGCTTTTAAAGAATGATATTGACCTCATGATCTATGCTGCGGATGGAAGGTAGAGATTCGCTATACTTTGAAAGCTATGTTTTAAAGAATGATATTGACCTCATGATCTATGCTGCGGATGGAAGGTAGAGATTCGCTATACTTTGAAAGCTATGGAAAGCACAATCCAATGTTTGAGACCTTAAAAATATATCAATCATTCTTTTGATACAATCCAAACTCGACCCATAGTCATCTATGTTTGGTTATTTCATGTTTGCCTCTAGTTTTGACAATGTGCTAACCATTGCCCATACCCAGCAGGATCACCATTCACTGTGCACCTCCTCTCTCTCTACCTCTCCAAGAATGAGGATGAGGCAAAACCCACTGAGTGCAACCATTAAACCAGTTTGCCAAGATACCTTCTTTTCTATCTATTAATTTGTTATAGAAATCCTCTAATCTAGAAAAATAAGCATATAAATTATTGTTGCGAAATCTAGCTCAACATCAGATTGGCTAGAAGATGGTCATGATTATTTGGTAATAGCGGTAGAACCTACAATGAAAGTTCTTGATCAGAGTTAGCTCTGATGGGTATCCTTCGATGCTCAAATCAAGATTTTGGAATGGAAAATAAACGAGTAAGCACAAGGAAAGATGATTACTTACCTAGGATCCCTTGTGGATCTCTATTTATAGGTAGAGGCCAAGAGTTGTGCAGAGCTAGGATGTTATCTAGGCCTTATCGAGAGTAATGCACTTGACGTTATCTATCATTCATGTGTGATTTGATAAGAATGATCTAATAGTGATGGTCTGATAAAAATAATCTGATTGAGATGAATCATTATGTTTGTATACTCTTATTGCTAATCTTTAATTTTAATGGAACATGGTGGTTGCCACTTGTTTTATATACTCTTGACAGGATGTTTCCAAAGATCGCAGGATTTCTATCCTACATACAAGTTGATGACAAAAATACTTGGAATACTAGCTAAGGTCGATCGCAATATACTTCAGGTCAGCAAGCAAATAAAGTCGACTAGCCAAGGCATGGATATCACGTCCAAAAATCTGAGGCAAATTTTTTTTTCCATATTAGTTATCCCCCACTTTCAAGTTCAATCCAACATTGGAGTGAATGAAGAGAGTAGAAAAGTTTTCTAAACCTACTAAAATTGTATTAATCATAGCTTGTCCAGGCGAAGCATCACATCTCACTCATGACTAGTGATGTAAAGGTGAATCAAATGGTTAAATGATTCTACATGTTAACCATTTAGCGGGGCTAGCCAATTTACTATTTCATTTATACAATCTGTGGTCTTTACAAGTAAGAAGGTCTTGACTTTTTGAATGCATGTTTCTCATATCACCCTTTCTTATCCTATTTTCACAAAGTGCCCTCCGATTGGAAAGGTAATTTTCGATGACTTTTTCTGGCCACAAGATGATTTCTGACAATTCCTTTCAGCCAAAAGGTGATTTCCAATAATTTTTAAGAGGCTCAAACCTATTTTCGAAGGATGAAAAAATGAAACTAGAAGACATTACAAAGCTATAGAAGGTTGCG
Source organism: Areca catechu (assembly GCA_021397845.1). Classification (NCBI taxonomy): domain Eukaryota; kingdom Viridiplantae; phylum Streptophyta; class Magnoliopsida; order Arecales; family Arecaceae; genus Areca; species Areca catechu. Next base: position 26,571,110 of record CM038043.1, read on the forward strand.
ATGAAAGAAAGCATTAGGCAACACCTCTTCTTAGCCAAACACCTTCAAACCAAGGCTCTAGGGGATCCTTTTTTTCCAGCTTTTTTATGTCAACTTTCCAAACTATCAATCCTCACTGAAGTGACAAGCTCAGAACTGGCTCTCTTCCTACCTGGGGAATAGCAGGTTCATATCCCCAACCTATCGATTCTGCCTTGGATGATGCAAGGATCGTCCAATATCTCATGCATGAATTTTTCTTTCCCTCGATGCAAAAATATTGGCAATAGATGCACTGACCTCTACATTTGGATAATTCTCCTAACTCTTTTATCTCATCACTACTTTCATTGGACTAATCAAGTTTTATGACTTTCTAGTTGGGCTATCACTTGGCCAAATTTCTTAAGCTGGTGGAGTTAGCATAGCTAAAGATCACTGAGAACAGCCACAAGGCTGAAGCGGCAAAAAAGTAGCTTCTAAGATGGAAAGCAAAGTCTTCGACACAAAAAAAAGGGCCTTCGAGGTAAGGCTGGTCAATGCCGAAGCAATTATGGAAGTATCTAATATCTACATTAAGAGAGGTTGAAAGAGGAGTTGCCCCAGAGAAGGCTCGAGTCATCAAAGCTTAGGTCGAGGCTGCTAGGCTGGCTAAGGAGGCAAAGATGGTGATTAAAGAAATAAAGTATGATGCCACTGAAGATATTATCTGGCTCTAGAGCAACTGTTACACCCCCAAGAGAAGATTAATTTGTTGAAATATTTGACTAACCAAGAAAAGTCAATGGTGGCAAAACATACAAAGGAGTTGGATGCAAGCAAAATAGCACTTGTGGATGCCAAAGAGAAGATCGGGTGACTAGAAGCAAGAATTCTGGGAGGGGATGAGAAAGCCTTGGTAAAGATTATGGCCAGGTTAAGCACTTGAAAGGGGCATTAAAATATAATTTGTAAAAAGCTTGGATGGTCGATATCCAAAAATGGGCATCCTTGAGATGAATTTACTCAATGTCAAGCTTCAAGCCACCAAGAAAAAAAATCTTTGGAAGATTTGATCAAGTAAGAGAGATTACTGTAGAATATCTCTGAAGCAAATTATCTCTAAGCAAAGTGAGGCCCAATCCTTTGAAGGAAAAGCCAAGCAAATGGAAAAAAAAAACTATTCTCCATTTCATGAAGGTTGCCCGAATAGCTCACGAAGTTGGCTTGGAAAATGCAAGGCTTTAATCAAAAAACTATTCCTTGAAATAAATGTTGATCTCCTGGAACTTTCTGCCCTAGCTTCTTCCAATCTTCCTATAGTCAGCTTCACCGCACCAATATCAATCACCAGGGAACCTTATTCTTAAGCTAATCCTACTTTCAAAACTTAAGATTTGTATCTCTTTTTTTTTTGTGAGGATCGATCTAGCCCTTTGGTAGACCTGATTTTGTAATTAGCTTACCACACTTATCAATGACATTTTATTTAAGCAATTTTTTGCATATCTTGTCATTTCTCTTAGGTGCTAGATCTTAGGCTCGGTTAGATTAAGTCATCGAATTGAAGGCAAAAAACCTAACCAACTAGATTTTAATAAACAGGGTTTAAACATGGCCTCAAGAGCTTCTAAGTGATACAAGGTCCACTCAGCTAAAACTAAGGATGGATTGGCCAAAGTTTTGACTTTTTTTTGGCTTAGTGAAAGACATATCCCTTATACTAATTTCAAACTTCGAAGCATCACAATTAATAATCGGTTGCTAAAACATCTCAAATTTCAATATGATGGTCAGAGAGAAGCCACATGTTAGTAAATAAACTCCTCATTTTGAACCATCAAATCATTACCTCTGCTCTTGAAATTCTCAAATTAAAAAGATGTGTGCACAAAGTAAATTGGACCAATCAAAGTTTAACAATGCTTCCCATCCAGTGTTGTTAGCCGAGTTGATGCTTCATCCAAACTGCTCAAAGTCTTTATAAATGGGGAATGTGTCACTTTTAGCCTGATTATCAACTTTTCTTTCTACTCTAGTAGTTCCAAGCCCACAAGCCATTCCCATGAGTGCAAATGGCCTTCAGTGCATCCTTTGATGGGCTATCTGAGTTTTATAATTCTCTTTTGGGCTCTAATACCATCTTTTCTTCTATTTATAATTTTCTTATTCTTTCTCTATTTTTCACTTTCATTTCCCTTTTTTTGGAAATAAGCAAGTTGATAGATATGGCAGAGAGTTGTCTTCCGACCATAATCCCTTAGAGAGCAGAGACTAGGAGTTAGAGAATTCTTTTGCTCCTCGATGCTTCTAATCAAAAATAAAGGAGTCAAAACCTAAATCTGATTTGGCTAGAAGTGCATGGCCTGAGGGGTTAATATGTGATCCCCTTCTAGGACTGCTCAATCTTTATGAGGAGTGCTTTCATACTAACCAGAACTTCCTCTCCATCCCTTCTTGATCCATCTATTTTCTTTTATTAACATGTCTCCAAGTTTAGTTGTACCAAACTCATGGTATTTTATCTTCAACTTTACAACTATTTACTTTTTGCTGGGGTCAAGCCTATTAGAAATGATATTAGCATGCACAATTTAAACATAAACATAGTGAAAAGTAAACTAAAATGATTTTAATTTGATATTATATGCAAATATGAGGTCTCATCTCAAATACCAGGATCCCTCATATATGAGATTAAGAAAGAACAATATTAAACAAAAGATTTGATCTTCACATTTGCATGAATAGTTCTTCGCCACAATCTAAAATTTATAATCTGATTTGAGGCTCGTTGAAGCTACACAAGCATCTGGCCTCTACAGGTATCCACATGAGATTTAACTAATCAAGAAATATTGATCTCACAGGGATGCTAGTTGCCTTGCGGAGATCATTTCTTGAATGATGGATCTAATACCCTCTTCTCTTCTTAAGAGAAGAATTGGATGATGAAAAGAAGAATAAAGAACTCTCTATTTTTTTGCTCAACTCTCTACTGCAGGAAAACCCGGACACATTGCTCAAGCAAAAACATAAAGGATGCCCTCCTTTTAATCTTATTATGCACCAAGTGTCCTTCTCTAAGAAGACTTTTGTGTGCATAAAATAGACAAGGGTGTGAATTTTCTTTTTTGCCATGGGATTTTGGATGCCTAGGTGAGAGAAACCCAAGGGTGCACAACTCTTTTGCACCACCTCTCTTGTCCACCAAAAATCCTTCATGTGAAATCATATTTCATGTATTAATTCAATGGGGTGTGAGAGAGAGATAAGGCATGGAGAGAGAGACCCAGGCTCTAAAACTCTTTTAGATAAAGAGGATCTTTTTAGCCTTAGCTCCTACATGAGATGCAAGACCCAGTAATCTAGGACATGAGTCTTGTGCGTGCAAGATGAGGATCTTGTCATCCCTTATTGGTGTGATCCCTCTAGGAATCATACTTCTAGAAAAAATTTAGTTAGGATTTGAATTTGAATGAATCAAATCCTTATTTGATTCTAACTTAAATTAATTTAACCTAATCAAAATAAATCAAATAGATTCAGCCCAATCAAATCCCAATTTGACTTGGACTTGATCCTAAATAATTAATTTAATTTAATCAAATTAATATTGCAACATTTATAATTAAGTCCTCCTACAACCTTTGTACTTTATTTTCTCTAATTTATAACCATTATAAATTAGTTCATTATCATTCATATCGATATTAGATACTATAGCGATTCATAAATCATGATCCAACTGTTCGATCAACCAATACCTCTTATATATGTGACCTCATAGGTTCTATTCTATCTGATAGTAAGATGTATCATGATCTTCATCACTAATATCATTAAAACTCCTTTCAATAGATTGGCATAATTCCAACTCTGCCTAACAAGGTCATCGATTATCAAGATGATCCTCATGAGTCTCACAATCTACCAGTGATACCTAGCAGTATGAAGTGGCAATCCAACGGAATTGAAGGTATGAACCTCTAGGTATAGTTATCATGTGATTCAATTCTTCTAATAGTTTCGATAAGATGGAGGTTTTGAAAAACTCATCAAACTCCATCATCTGCTATATATAAGATTTAATCTACTTGAGTTCATATTATAAAATATCATAGAAACTCTTTTCCATTATTCACATTATCATGGCCATGATCTTAAGAACTCAACTTTATAAATTACATAGGACTATTCTTTAACTACTAAGATTAATAAATCCTATCTAGATGCACACCCTACTTCCACTATGAATCTACTATAGCTAATATGCTTATAAGGACCCAAATGGCTTGGAGACTAAGTATATATGCAGTCAAACTACAGTAACCTTATTATGAATAGTCAAAGCATCATAGATCAAAGAACTATTCACATTACTATAGCATTGAGAAAGTTACTAATGAGTGAGTAAACTATAGCATCAAAAAAATCACTAACGAGTGAGTAGATATCCAAGTGACTTCTCGTACTAATCATACTCAGTTCCCTTGTTCTCTAATAACTAACTGCACTCTCGCTTCAGTATCCCACACTGTAGACTCGAAACTCATTTATTCAAAGAAAGTGATCCATGCACCGATCTTATCAAATCAATCACCATCCTCATGATGATCAATTGATTAGGAATAATTAAAAAACTAATCACCAATGATACATATTTCAAATTCTTAATTTTTGAGAATATGTATCATCATCTTTATTAATTTCTTAGATGATTCATGGATACATACAGGGGCAGACCATACCAAGTTTTCTATGGGACAATGTCTTCCACTCATTCATAGGTAGGAGTTGTGGATGGAGAAGGAGCCGACAGCCAGTGGTGGGTAGCCAGGTAGGGGTGATGGTTGCTAGTTGAGGAAGAGAAGAGTCGACAATTGACGACGGGTGGGGTGAGGGTTGGGTAAGAGAGGCGAAGCCATGACGGAGATGGTGGGTGGGGTCGGCCATCGACGGTGGGTGGCTTGTCGGGGGCAGCAATGGGTGGGGGTGACACCATGATGGTTGCCAATTGGAGAACAGAGGAAGAGTCGACGACTCGAAAGGGAAGAGAGGTGAAGGAGATGGTGGAAAGGAACCTATGGTTAGGAAAAAGAGGAGTTGGTTGATGGTAGCTGATGGGTGGGTTTGGGTATTGGGGAAGGCTTAGTACAAGGGCACGACAGATAGGGTTTAGGCATTAGGAAGGAGAAAGAGTGGTCAAACGACGATGCCACTGCAGGTAAGTTCTTCACCATTTTTTTTTTAAGACTCTTTGGGATTGATTTTTTTTAATAAGACTCATGGGTTTCTATTCTCTTTTTTTTTTCATTGATTTTTTTAGGTGAAGAGATAAGTTTTAAGGGGGCCAATAGCAACCTATATACTAGTATACCTTATGGTAAAGAAGATTATTGAAGATTACAAAAAAATTGGGAGGGCCAAGTTTCCCCTACTCCCTTGGCGGTCTGTCTCTGGATATATAAAATATAAATAAAAATAAATTATTTAATTTATTAATAAATAATAAAGTCAAGTACAAAATTATATCCTAGAATATAAATATGCATCAATCGATTAGCTTCTAGGGTATACATCTAATAGAGCTAATCATCACCTTATTTAGAGCTTTTTTTATCTTTCAGAGGTATCCTTATATTGATAGATGGGGTACACCTCCTTTTATAAAAAGTAAAAGGTTCATCCACTAATGGGGGTGCTCCTTCCTCAGTTCATGGCTAGAAGGTGCATTTTTTCTTTGTTTCCAAATCATCTAGGGAAGGCTAGGACTTCCACTTGGGTCAACCTAGGCCATTAATTTTGAAAAACCCATCCTTGGATGATAAGGAGTGTCGAAGGTATAAAACCTTGTGCAACTTCAGGTCCCTAAGCTAAAGGAACTTCTATCTGACCAGACACTCTATAATATCAAGATCAACAGGCTGAACCTCAAGATGAGCACTAGTCTTCTTCGTTCTCTCTCGCTCTTTGCACTCTTTTTTGTCTGTTAACTTGCCTTGGATTAGTATAAAATAATGCTCGAAGACATCAAACAATTGAAGAATGTGATCCAAAAGAAAAAGGCTACTGGAGAGCCCTCTAGTTAGTCAAAGCGCACCCCACTAAGGCTCCTATCTCACCGCCACTCATCGCCTATTCCGCCAACTCTAGGCATCAAAATTTCATCCGCTTATGTTGAGGTCATCTTACCATCTTGGTTCAGACCACCTTTCCGGGAGTGGTGGTCCAATCTGCACTTATGCCCCCCTCCCAACAAAAGAGGTCAACTAAGCTCCTCAAGCTAGGACATCCCTACTATGACCAAGCAAGGATTAGTCATCCCCACAGTCCAACCTACCAATTCCTTCCTAGAGGATTGGAAGGTCACTTGTAATATTTTTTTGCAGGTTTCTTTTCCTGACCAACACCAAGAAAGTAGGAGAGCTAAGGTTTGCCTCTCAACAAAGAGACAATAAGTTCTTTCACCTAGATAAAAATCTATCATGACTTCTTTTAGTACATTTATTCTCGTACTTGCATTGAACTTACTGATCTTTTTGCAAGTTAGGAGTAAACTATAGCATCAAAAAAATCACTAACGAGTGAGTAGATATCCAAGTGACTTCTCGTACTAATCATACTCAGTTCCCTTGTTCTCTAATAACTAACTGCACTCTCGCTTCAGTATCCCACACTGTAGACTCGAAACTCATTTATTCAAAGAAAGTGATCCATGCACCAATCTTATCAAATCAATCACCATCCTCATGATGATCATTGATTAGGAATAATTAAAAAACTAATCACCAATGATACTATTTTCAAATTCTTAATTTTTGAGAATATGTATCATCATCTTTATTAATTTCTTAGATGATTCATGGATACATACAGGGGCAGACCATACCAAGTTTTCTATGGGACATGTCTTCTCTCATTCACAGGTAGGAGTTGTGGATGGAGAAGGAGCGACAGCCAGTGGTGGGTAGCCAGGTAGGGGTGATGGTTGCTAGTTGAGGAAGAGAAGAGTCGACAATTGACGACGGTGGGGTGAGGGTTGGGTAAGAGAGGCGAAGCCATGACGGAGATGGTGGGTGGGGTCGGCCATCGACGGTGGGTGGCTTGTCGGGGGCAGCAATGGGTGGGGGTGACACCGCGATGGTTGCCAATTGGAGAACAGAGAAGAGTCGACGACTCGAAAGGGAAGAGAGGTGAAGGAGATGGTGGAAAGGAACCTATGGTTAGGAAAAAGAGGAGTTGGTTGATGGTAGCTGATGGGTGGGGTTTGGGTATTGGGGAAGGCTTAGTACAAGGGCACATATAGGGTTTAGGCATTAGGAAGGAGAAAGAGTGGTCAAACGACGATGCCACTGCAGGTAAGTTCTTCACCATTTTTTTTTAAGACTCTTGGGATTGTTTTTTTTAATAAGACTCATGGGTTTCTATTCTCTTTTTTTTTCATTGATTTTTTAGGTGAAGAGATAAGTTTTAAGGGGCCAAATAGCAACCTATATACTAGTATACCTTAATGGTAAAGAGATTATTGAAGATTACAAAAAAAATTGGGAGGGCCAAGTTTCCCCTACTCTCTTGGCGGTCTGTCTCTGGATATATAAAAATATAAATAAAAATAAAATTACTTAATTTATTAATAAATAATAAAGTCAAGTACAAAATTATATCCTAGAATATAAATATGCATCAATCGATTAGCTTCTAGGGTATACATCTAATAGAGCTAATCATCACCTTATTCAGAGCTTTTTTTATCTTTCAGAGGTATCCTTATATTGATAGATGGTGGTACACCTCCTTTTATAAAAAGTAAAAGGTTCATCCACTAATTGGGGGTGCTCCTTCCTCAGTTCATGGCTAGAAGGTGCATTTTTCTTTGTTTCCAAATCATCTAGGAAGGCTAGGACTTTCCACTTGGGTCAAACCTAGGCCATTATTTTGAAAAAACCCATCCTTGGATGATAAGGAGTGTCGAAGGTATAAAACCTTGTGCAACTTCAAGGTCCCTAAGCTAAAGGAACTTCTATCTGACCAGACACTCTATAATCAAGATCACAGGCTGAACCTCAGATGAGCACTAGTCTTCTTCGTTCTCTCTCGCTCTTTGCACTCTTTTTTGTCTGTTAACTTGCCTTGGATTAGTATAAAATAATGCTCGAAGACATCAAACAATTGAAGAATGTGATCCAAAAGAAAAAGGCTACTGGAGAGCCCTCTAGTTAGTCAAAGCGCACCCACACTAAGGCTCCTATCTCACCGCCAACTCATCTAGGCATCAAAATTTCATCCGCTTATGTTGAGGTCATCATTACCATCTTGGTTCAGACCACCTTTCCGGGAGTGGTGTCCCATCTGCACTTATGCCCCCCTCACAACAAAAGGAGGTCCTAAGCTCCTCAAGCTAAGACATCCCTACTATGACCAAGCAAGGATTAGTCATCCCCACAGTCCAACCTACCAATTCAGTCCTAGAGGATTGGAAGGTCACTTGATATATTTATTTTGCAGGTTTCTTTTTCTGACCAACACCAAGAAAGTAGGAGAGCTAAGGTTTGCCTCTCAACAAAGAGACAATAAGTTCTTTCACCTAGATAAAAATCTATCATGACTTCTTTTAGTACATTTATTCTCGTACTTGCATTGAACTTACTGATCTTTTTGCAAGTTAGGTACTATTTAAATGCATTGATAGACTTTGCAAAGGTGGTAAGTCCAAACTTGTCAAGATACCTGAAGGGGCAAAGCAATAAAGAAGAAGGCCCTACAGTCAGCCACTAAGGCTCTGGAAAAAGGAGCCCGAGCCAAAGTGGCCTTTAAAATAAAACATCTAAGGGCGACGCTTGATGGGAATGAAATAAGAATTTTAGCATAGAAGAAGAAAAGAAGAGAGACCAGGCCAAGGTAGAAAAGAAGGCTATGGGGAAAGCAATCGAAGTAGCTTATCAAGCGGTTAAAGCGTTTAAAGCTTTGAAGAAGTTTAACAAAATCAAGATCCAGTTTGCCACCAATGCCTTCATCACTGGCCAGGCCAAATACTAAAGGAGGGTTGAAAGGTATCTCCCCGGGTTGGACCTATCCTTCTTGTATGAGGATGACTCTGAGTCCCACAAGGTTCAAGCAGAAGTAAGAGCGATGGAGATAATGGCACTCCTACTCATGTTCCAGTCGATGATGCCCCCAAGCCAAAGCTGCTCCATCTCTAAGAACTTAGGCCACCTCATTTTTCTCCCTTTTTTTGTGTAAATATCCATTCCTCCTAATGAACCAAATTTTATAATCAGCCTGACCAACTTTATTATTATGAAATTTTTTCTTGAGAAATTTAATCTTAACAATCAAGATGAACTATGGAACTCGATAATTTTATAAATCCACTAAACTTTTCATTGCTAACTCTCATGGTTGATCCACCTTGATAGCTTTGAAGCTATACACTAATAATAATAGTCACTCAAAGCTCCTTAAAAGTGAATAGCATTTCATAATTTAAACTCGGACTTCATTCCTTTGTAATATAATTCTGCTCTGATCCTCAGGTTTGAACTAAGAGGCTGGAGGGATAGCCTTTGATCAACATTCTCAATACTAGAAACTTTTTGTTCTTTAGAATCGGTACATTGAACTTTATAATAAATCAAAAAAGAGCCCTAAGGAACTTTTAGGAGTTAGGCCATGATGGGCAACCTAAAGCTTTCCCTCATATCTCGGTTGACAATGGGATTTTGAGGATCCTTTAATGTTAGCCTAGGCTTCTCAATCTGATTAAGATTTTCATTAGCTTAGTTCATCTTTCAAACAAAAAGCCTTTGAGGGTCCTTGAAGGTTAACCCCCATTCTTGATTGGCTAAAGTCTTTAGCCCAAGTAATGTTGGAGGTTGAGGGTCCTCTTAAGGGGTTTATCTTTCAAGGATCATTTGGAATTATACCTCCATCTTGATCAACTAAAGTTTTTATCAGCATTCATCTTATAGATGAAGGGCATTTGAGAGTCTACCCTTTCTTCTTAGTTGCCGAGGTCTTTGGTCTTAGAATTGTAGTGAGGATTCTGAGAGTCCTTTAAAGTTAGCCCTTGCTTCCCAATATGATCAATATTTTTGTCCACTCTATTCATTATAAGGATGAAAGCCTTCGAGGGTCCTTGAAGTTAGCCCCCACTTCTTGATCGACCGAGGTCTTTGATCCAATTATTTTAGAGACCGAGGGGCTTTTTAAGGGGTTAGCCCTCCAAGGATCATTTAAGGTTATCCTATACTTCTTAGTTAACCAAGATTATTGTTGGTTTAGTTCATCTTAAGGATGAAGGGCCTTTGAGGTGAACCCTAACTTCTTGTTACCAAGGTATTCGACCTTGGATTTGAAGAAGAAAAATGGATGTATTTTTTACAAAATCGATCAACTGAAAAGAAAATAATCTTTATTAAAAATTGACCATTACACTATTGATAATGATTCATAAATCTTTGAGATTTCATAGCCATGATAGTGGTGTCCCATCGAGTTGCTTCAACTAGTAATTCCAGGTCGAATAACTTTATCTACATAATAGGATCCCTTTCAATTAGGAGATAGCTTTCCTTGTTTACTAGATTGAGGTACTTTAGCTCAGTGCAATGCTAGGTTGCCAATCTTGAATAGTTTTTCTTTGATATGGGAATTACAATACCTTGAAACTTTATATTGTAAGCTACCATCCTGATACTAGCTTGCTCACAGTTTCCTTGAGTAGGTCTAAGTTCAACAAAGCCCTTCCAACTTGCTTTGTTCATCAAAATCTTTCATACATAGTGAAGAAATACCAATTCCAAGTGGAATAACTACCTCCATTCTAAATGAAAGATTGAAGAGAGTCTCTCTTGCGAGAATTTACTGCATGGTTGGTACTCCCAAAGTATATGATAAAGCTTGCTAGTCCCTAGTTTCTTGGCATGATCTAGCCTTGCTTTCAAGCCCTGTATTACTGCAAATTCTCTATTAAGGTTGAAGGTGCTGGAGCATATAGCAATCCCCAGGTGGTGGAGGTACCTACAAGTAAAGTTCTTGACTGGAGATGGTTCTGGCCAAGACCCTCCAATGATAAAGTTAGTAATCTAGAACAAAAAGAAAGAAGTGGAACATGATGGAGAGAAGTGTCATACCTAGGATCCCCTTTGGTCCTTATTTATAATGGTTAGTTAAAGAGCTGTGTGATGGGTAGAGAATCAGGTCGTTACTAGAGCCTTATCAACCATGATTTGCTTACTATAATTTACATATTCTAGTAGATTCAATGATTATATTCTTGCCTTATCTGTAGTGAGGTCGATTATTTCCAGGGATTGTAGGATCCTTTTGAGCACGTGGAGTTGGAGGTCAATGTTGCCTCAATTTTTATCTCAAACTTGGCCCTTTCTTTGGTCGAGATAAGGATAGAGTTTCATTAGATAATCCAAGAAATGGAGAGACAAGGTTTAATCTCTATCGAGTGGCCTAAGGGAAACAGAGACTGAAGTTAGGTCTAATATCCTCATTCTCGGTAGAAAAAAAGTTAGCGATCATCAGGTTGCTTGAGAAAAATCATACCCATATCAATTGTCGTCCACTCTCTAGCCTAAATCACCATGATTCGAGCTAGGAGAGTAGAGTTGAGAGTTTTTCTTGATTGAGGAGCCTTCTCACCATTCATGTCACTAAGGATGTCATTTAATAAAGGTATTTATGAGTATCTAGTTTGATTATCGTGGGTGTCCCACCAATTAGGTCATGATCGCCTAGAGGAGAAGCCAACGGGGATGGTATGTCCACTTTGCCCTTTAAATTTTCTATAAATAGGAGTGCTTAGCATACTCTCTATATCTCAATGAGAACTTTTACTATAAGGCTCCTCTATAAAAAGGTTTTTGGTACGTTTCTTTTTCAATTCACTTTGCCAATGGATCAGAGAGAACTGAAGAAACGTCGATGGGTGGTGAGAGGTTTGAAGCATCTTGGGTCATCCTCAGTGCAGACGATGTGTCTGTCAATGTCCCTAGGCATCAAAGTAGCCCGTAACTTCAGTAGACAAAGCCCTCCCTTGGTGCAGTAAGGGAGTTGATAAGAGGAGTTGTGTCATCCAAGGGGCATTGGACAATCCAGAGCTTTCTCAAGATATGATCGAGAAGTTTTTCTTTCCTTTCGATAGTAGTGATAATCCACTAGCAAGGAATTTGAGCTTTTAATGGGATGATGCCTTTGGCACATATTCTATCAAGTTCCAAGTGAGTGGAATTGAGAAGGCAAGCAAAGTGCCTCTCAAAGATGAGAGAAGAGCCTCAAAAGTGGAGCATAAGGCTTTGTAACTAGCTAGGCTGAAGGCAGGGCCATTATGGAAGTAGAGTACCTGTAAGGATTTTGAAGGAGGTTGAGGTAAAATTAGCATCAGAGCGAACTCGAGTCTCGGCCATCCAAGATGATGTTGAGAGGGTGTCAATCTAGGTATAGGCCATCCTCCAAAAAGCTGAGGATGCCACATCCAAAATTGATTAGCTTTAGTATGAACTTCAAGTGGCGCATGAAGAATGCCAGGCTTTGGGGGAGCTTAGCTAATCTGATAGGAGAATACTGGTTTCAGCTAAACTCTTGCTGGGATACGGAAGTTTAATTCCAAGGCCCTTTTATTCTCTTGAACTAGAAGCCCTTGTTTCAAGTCAAGGAGGCTTGGGAGAAGAATTGTAAAGGTGCAGAGCTTACAAGAAGTGCTGGAGAGAGTCAGGTGAGGGGTGTCGTAGCAAGAGCCTGGGCTAACAATACTCATGCAAATTATATTAAGGAGGCTACTTCCCTAAAGACCCTCTCCGTTTGGTGAGAAGAGGATCGAGACCTTGGGAGACCAAGTTGGAAGAGTTGCCTTGGAGGTAACAAGTCTTCGGAGCAACTATCCTTGAGTGTGGCCAAGATCTATGTTACCAAGGGGAAGCATCAATGACTAGAGAAGGCCACTTGAGAGCAATCGAAGGTGTCGAAGGCTTCCTGATCAGCCTATGAATTAGGCTTTCAAGAGTGCAAAGGTTTGGTCGAGCTGATCCTTCTATTAATGGATGCTGATCTTCTTCCTATCTTGATCCTAGTGATTGTTGAAGCTTTAGTTATTCATCACAATGATCAAGTGACACAGGCAGGTGGAGGTCCCTCGGTTAGAAAGTAGTCCTAGCTAATAGATATGCTTTGAATTATGGTATCTGTTAAGGTTTCTTTAGGGAACCTATTCTTGTATGTATCATTTTTTCTCCTAATAAATCCTTGCTCTTATGAATATTGGCTTACATGATGTACTTACAGTTGGGCTGACCCTCGTAGAGCCTTTGATTTGGATCCGGGATAATGATTTATCTCCTATCTTCTTCGGTCACCATTCCAAGAGGTAGGTTCAGATAGGGGCGTTCTTCAAGTCAACTGATTAATGGCATAGGGTGACCACAGTGTCGAAAGCCTAACCTGCGAGGCCTAGGTGGATTGGGGCCATGATTTCTGATTTCTTGTCTCATAGTATTTCAGTCTCGTGCTAAAGTTTAGTAATGGGCAAACAAATTTTGGTAGTAGGGTCATAATCTTTCTTTTGTTGAAGGCTGTAGCTTCTTCTTTTGAATGAACTTGTAACTCTTGAGGACGGTATCTTTTTCGAGACCCGTAGCTTCTCCCTCTTCTTTCACTCTTTTTTCATTGTTCGTGTTCCTTACTTTTGTTTTTCTTCAGGTGGGAGCTGTTCAGACTGTCTTCAAACCTTATTCTTCATCATGGGAGTAATAAGGGTTAACACCTCTCTTATTTGTTGTTGACAAGTTACTTGCTCCTCCAGTTCTTTGCTTCAAAGTTTAAGGGCTTGAAACCAAGTCAGGGTTACCCTCTGAGGCAGGATAGCTAAAGTTTAAAGGGCCTAGGGTTCCCTTCTTATTTTAATTATCTTTAGAGTTTGAGTCTTAGTAGGTTACCCTTTGGCTTTATATTAACCATTTTTTTTGGAAGAGTTAGCTTAGAGTTTGAGGACTTAACAGATTTTATAGACTAGGGTTAACGGTTGGTGGGATTTTCTTAGAGTTTAAGGGAACTTAATGGTTAACCCTTTCAAAGACCTGATGGAACCCTTTTTGGTTTGTTGAAGTTAGCTTGGTTTGAGGACCTTGTGGATTAATTAAGGGACCTTGATGAGTACCTCTTTTCTTAGTTTTGAGATTCTTTAGATAAGAGATTTTGGTAACTTCTTTTCTCAGTGGCAGGACTTTAATTTAAACTTGTATTAACCCTCTGAGAGATTTTGATAGGTTAGCCCTCTTTCCTGGTTGGCTGAGGGTTAGCTTTAGTTATATCATCCTACAAATAATGGTTAGAGTGCACAGATTTTTCTCTGAAATTTCATTACTGATAATACATTCACAAATTCTCAAAGTTCCATGGTTGAGGAAGGATGACACCATCAAGTTGCCTCAATCGGTAGGTCCCTGAATGGATTATCTCATCCACTTAATAAGGCCCTTTCCAATTTGGAGATAATTTTCCTTGGTTAATAGGTTGTGATACTTCTTGTCGGTATAGTACTAAATCTCGAACAGCTTTCCTTTGACTCTAGCATCGTGGTATTGCAACACCTTGTGTCAGTAAGATGCCATTTTTAACACGACACATTCTCAGACCTCGTCCAAGAAATCTAGGTTCGCTCTAAGCTGATCTAAATTATTATGCTTGTTGAAGCTATCCACATGGAGAGATAGGATTCCCATTTCTACAAGGATCATGGCTTTGATTCTAAAGGCAAAGTTGAAAGGTGTTCTCCCATAGAAATTCTCTATGTAGTCTAATATGCCCATAATACTTGGTAAAGCTTATCTGCCTATAAGCCCTTAGCCTAGTCTTTAGCCCTTGTAGGAGCATTCTATTGGTAACTTCAGCCTCCCCATGTACTTGTTGGTGGCCGATGGCCATAAAATGATGGATGATTCTCATTTCCTGATTGAAGATAATGAGCAAGGATCCATTGAACTAACAACTATTGTCCATGATCAGAACCTATGGGAGACTGAACCTGCATATGATAGATTTTCAGTTGAAATCCTTGACCTTAGTTTTTGTAATCTTGGCTAGTGGTTTGGCCTCCACCTCTTCATGAAGTAATTGATAACTACAAGGAGAAATTCTCTCTGATCCATAGGTTGAAGAAATGGTCCAAGGATATCTATTCCCCACTATACAAAGGATCAAGGGGCACTAATTAGTATCAATAGCATGAAAAGCTATCACTAGTATGGAAGTTCTATAGGCAGCAGTCACACTTTCTTATAAATTTGGAGGCATCTTGCTGCATTATTGACCAATAATATCTCTATTGGAGTATTTTGTATGATAGCAACCTTCCCCTTGGTGATTCCTACATATTCTTTCATGTATTTCATGAAAGGTGTAGTCGGCCTTAGAGGGATACAAGCATTTGAGGAGTGGGAGAGAGAAGAATCTCTTATAAAGCTTGCCTTCATAGAGAACATACTAGGATGCCTAATGTTTTCTCTTCTGGACCTCCTTTTGATCAGCTAGAAGTGCCCATCTTTGAGGAATCGTGCTATGGCATCTATCTAGCTAGGCTCGACATCCATTTGTAACATTAGGGAGGGCTCTTCAATGCTGGGCCTTCCTAATATTTCAAAGAAAGTTTTTTTATGAAGGTCGGTCAATGTTGAAGATGCCAACTTTAACAAAAGGTTCATCCACGATATTCTCAATCTTAGGGATTTGTTGTATGTTGAAACTTTCAAAAGATGTGGAAGGTCCCAAACCTTTTAGAGGTATTTCTTCATGTTTTCCTCTTACAACTCATATTCACCATGGACCTAGCCAACCACCAATTATGAGTCACTGCAAACTTTTATGCATCATACCCTTGTTCTTTTGCCATTTTGAGTCTAATTTCAAGGGTCTCATACTCGGCCTCATTATTAATAGGTGGGAACTCGAGTTGCAGGGCATATTCTATGATATTTCCTTCGGGACTAGCTAGTACTAATCTAGCTCCTAATTCTGTCGAGTTTGATGACCCATAAACATGCATGGTCTAGAGGTTCTCAGGTCCTTCCTCTACAAGGAGGACCTCCTCGTGCTCTTCCTTAAGGATGGAACCTTCAAGGATAAAATTGGCTAGCACTTATGCTTTTATAGAAGCCACGGCAAAACTACAAGTCAAACTCCATCAACTCAAGCACCCACTTGGCTATTCATTCCTAAGTGTCTGGTCGATGCAATGAAGTTCTCAATGGTTGGTCCATGAGTAGGACTATGGTATGGGCTTAAAAACATGGCCATAGTTTTTTAGCCGAGATTAAAAGTATAAAAATTAGCTTCTCAAGGTAGGAGTACCTAACTTCAGCATTATGGAGAGTCTTGCTAATATAATAAACCAGCTTTAACTTCTTGCTTTCTCTTGGATGAGGGCGATGCCAATGGCTATCTGTGACATGGCCAGATACAGGTACAACTCCTTTCCTTATTTGGGTTTACTTAGAAGAAGAGGCTAACTCAAGTAATTTATAAGTTCATCGAAGGCCTTTTAGCACTTTTTGGTCCAATGAAAGTCCTTAGGATGCTTCAAAGTTTTAAAGAAGGGGTCACAACACTCCACGGATATCGAGACAAATCTATTGAGGGTGGTTATCCTTCTAGTTTTGCATTGGACTTTCTTGACAGACCAAGGGGTTCCATTTTCTACATAACTAGGATCTTTTTTGGATTAGTTTCTATCCCTTAGTGCGACACCATGAATCTAAAGAACTTCCTAAAGGTGACTCAGAAGGTGCACTTAGTAGGATTTAACTTCATCCAATGATTGTACAAGGTAGTGAAGGTTTCTTCAAGATTATCGATTTGACTAGAAGAGGTTCAACTTTTAACTAGCATGTCATCCATGTATATCTCTATATTCCATCCAATATGGTCTTTGAACATCTTATTCACCATCCACTGATACGTGGCTCCTACATTTTTTAGTCTAAAAGGCATGATCTTATGATAAAAAAGATCATAATAGTTATAAAAGCCATCATTTCCTAATCTTCGAATACCATCCGGATCTAATTATAGTCGAAGAAGGCATCCATGAAGGTCAATAGCACATAGCCAGAGGTTGCATCTACCATCTAGTCAATTCGAGATAATAGATAGCTATCCTTTAGGCAGGGCTTGTTCAGGTTAGTGAAGTTGATGCAAATCCATCATTTTTCATTGGCCTTTTTATCAGAACCATGTTCACCAATCATTCTGGGTATATTACTTCTCTGATGAACTTGGACTTCAGCAGTTTATCAACTTCATCAGCAATCATTTTCTCGACTCTAGTGTGCAGCTTCATTTCTTCTGCTTCAAAGCTAATAGGTAGGATCCATGTCCAAGTAGTGTGTCATTACCTCAAGACTTATACCTAGCATGTCAGCTGGTGTCTATACAAAAATATTAGTATTTTGTAGAAAAGTAATAAGGCTCAACTTTATTACATCATCCAAACTAGATCCGATTTGGACTACATGCTCCTCATTTCTATCCCGTTGTAGTATCAAGATGAGGTCTTCCACCAGCTTCCATCGTTCCTCTATTAGGACATTCTGGGTATCCAATCCTTTTATTAGGAGGGCATCAGGTGATTTTCTAGTTTTGAAGCAATCATATAACAATGTCAAACAAGTGTCTGATCTCCTAAGTCCTCAACTGGTTAGGAATTCATGGATAAGTGGTAAGTCGATACCACCACCTAAACCACATTCAATTCTAATCACCCGAGAATAGCATTGTAGGCCAAGGCTATCTTGACTATCAAAAAGTCAAGGTGGACCATAGATCGTCAAGATGCTTAGCCCACTATGACCAATAAGGAGATGATTCCTTCGGCCGGGACTACTTTCCTAGAGAATTCCATGATTGGATAGTCAAGACTTTAAAGTCATTCCAAAGGAGTACCCATTTTGGAGAAAGCATCATAAAATAAAATATCAATTGAGCTCCCATTATCTACAGGATATGGTGTATATTATAGTCAATGATATAACAAGTTATAACTATGACATTATTGTGAGGGAATGAGTGTCGGGAATTGTGTCCCAAAGCCAATCGCCTGGGTTATAGGTGGTTGTGCTCAGTATTATACTCTTTTATGAATTAATAAAATAATATTTTTGGCAGCTCATCACATACTAAATTTTCCTGAAATGAACTCTTTCTATGTGATGAAGTCCTTAGGACTACACTGACTTCGATACAGAGAGGATGTATCGAGTGGTCCTTAAACCCTGTTCACAACCAAAGGATATATTATACTGGATGGCAATATATCAAGTATAGGTTGTTGTAGTTCACATCGTTTGGTTGTCCTCTTGACCAAATGAGTGTGGAGACACTGATGTGATCTGCAAGTGGGATATGTGATATCTCATTGAACGTGACTCCGTGAAGCCCCTTTCTACCAAAGGGATACTCACGATTGGATATGGGTATATGTGTCCCTCTGACCTGAGGTCATCATGGTAGATTGCAAGCAACTCCCTATGCTTTGGTGCCGGACTACCCAGATTTTTAATCCGGTGATGGAAGGTTTCTGGGTACAAGCAAGTACTTATGGAGCAGTGATGGACCAAGATGGAATTGACTTGTCCAAACAGTTTGGATTGAATGTCTCACAGTATCTCAATTTAGCAAATCCTCGATCGGGGTAGTCCTAGTGAAGAGTCACTGGGCTTGCGAGGTTGAGACACGTAGTGGACTGACTCAGTCTGGGTTGGCAGCCCAATCTCAGTCGTCATGAGCATTAGAAGTCAAAGGGATGAATTATATGGTAACCATATGCCAGAGGTTTGATAGTTTGCTCCCGCATCTTCGACCTATCCGGACACCGGGACCCATTGCTAGATGGTTTCCTGTGCTGGTACTAGAATTGTTCTAGTGCTACCATTTAGGTTCGAACCTATTAGGTCACTCGCCACAGAGGATTACTCTCTGATCCGGATACGATTACGATTGGGAATCGTCTCAGTTTTATGGTCATAGTATTTTTTAGTACTCTTTTTCCCGTCTTGCCCTTGTCTGTGTCAACCGAAAATTATTCCGGGCTGACCAGCACTATACCAGGATTTTTCTAAATCAGTTTTGAACTGATTCAGAGTTCGTTTCGGCCTCCAATTGGTTGTGAACCAATTGAACCAAGTTAAATTGGGCTCGGACCGGTTCAATTGGATTGAACCACCGTTGGTTAATTGAATCAATGGGTTTGAACCAAATTGGTTTAATGGGATTGGACCGTTTTTGGTTGGATCGCTAGTTTTTATCCTCCATGGACCATTTTACACGGTCATTTGAATGGAGAGGAAGTGCAAACGTTTGGAAGGCCAAACGACCGAACCTGGTTTTCCCTGGCGTCTCTTCTCCTCCCTCCACCGATAGCACTTTATTCCCTATTTTATGGTTGATTTAATGGGTGTAACGCAGCCTCTAACTCTTCATCTTCCCAGCCTCTCCAACTCCCTCTCCCTGCTATTCTATTTAAACCAAAGCCCTCCCCTGTTTCAGCCTGGTTGGTTTTACACCGTGTGAAGAGAACAGCAAGTGTTGTTCTTCTTAGAGTTGATAAATCCCCTGAGAGCTTGATTCCTTCCATTGGGTATTTGTAGAGCTGGGTTTAGGAGAGTTTGAGGGAGAGTAACAAGGGCCATTTCATTGCCTTTTGAGGTGCTCAAATCTGCACTGCAGCAAACAGGATTTGCTACAACTCATTGTGATCATATCATCTTCCAGCGGCTAGCACCGCGCGTGGAGGTGGATCGGAGAGCCCCCGGCGATTCTCCCCTCTAGAGGGAGTATCCTTCTACTCCTAGGAGCTAGCTACGTGGACCGGGATCGCACCAACTGCTCCAAAATGAAGGCCAAAGTCTGCTACCCAGTTCCGTTGCAGAAATCTGGCAGCAGACTTTGGTGATTTTTTATAATTATTTGGCTAACAATTTCTTGCAGATTTCAATTGGGGATTGAAGAGGACTTGTCCAAGTTGCTGCTGGTCGAATTTGGGAGCAAATGGAGATCCGGAAGGCAGTGTTCCAACACCGTTTTGAAAGCCAAAAACAGAGTTTTCAAATAGCCCAAGGAGGAAGACGACTGGAATAACTTTATTCCAGTTATTCCAGCCTATTCCAGGTTTATTCCAGAGTTATTCCAGGCGGAATAAAGGTATGGAAAATTATTTTTTAATCATGCATGGATAGACTTAATTGTTTAATATTATGTAAATATTTTATATGATTATACATGCCTAAATGCAACTAGATTTAGATTAGTTCCTGGCGGAGCAGATATCCGCTGCATGAATTTTAAAAAATATTTTAAAATCCATTATGCTCCTGCAGATGTTTGCATGCTAGTGTAGGATCTTGTCAAACCACCTGCTTTGTTTCCTTTCAGAGGTATCAGAGCTAGGTTACATTTGTAATCTAATCTAGTATGCATGTGAATAGATTAAAAATTGTTTAATCTTAATATGTATCCAGATTTCTTTTTGGAACCTAGTTGAGACCTTCACCATGACCGTGTGTCTTTGACACGATGCAGATCGTCTGTGTTGGCCTCTTCAGAAGGATCCTTAAAGAATATTAAAAATTAAAAATTATTTTAATTTGGAGATACATGTTTTAGGCATGTTTTATAAAATATTTGTAAAATATTTTGATGCATGATTTGTTATGTAAAAATATGTTTTACATAGAGACTTAATTAAAAATTGTTTTGATTAAGTATTTGGCTTATTAAAAAAAAATTGTTTTAGGTTTATGAAATCTAATCAAATTTGCATAAGCCATTTTGGGTTAAATTGGGTTAGCTGACAAGTTGGGTCCATAACTGGGTTAGACCTAAGTTTAGTTGAACCGGATAACAAGAAGATTAAACAAAAGTTGTTTAAGGCCCTTCTTTAGAACTATCTAATAGTTAGATTAGTTGATCCGTTCATCTAAAATGGATCCAATTAGTGGCTCAGTGGACGCCCGAGTCTTTAGGCTAGTTGATCGAGTCTGGTAAACCGACTGGTGTCGAGGTAGGTTTGGCAGTGTGATCATGGTTGTATGAGGCTACCTCTTTCCTGGCCAACTTGGTTGGTGTCTAGGAAAGATGGTTAATGGCGGATACTCACCCATGATCTCACCTACCTGGCTAGTCGAGTCGACCAGAACTGATTGGAAAAGCTCAATGACTCGAGTTAACCCATGTCACCCAGGTTGATCGGTCTGACTGATCTATAGGTGCCCATGGATCATTTGTTGATTTATTTCAACCCTCCTGGAATCTGATTGATTCAGTGGGAGGATGATCCATGTCCTTATCTTTTTCTTCTGTCACAACTATAAAAATCCCCTAAAATTATTAGGTCCTTAAAAAGACTAAGTCAAGGAGTTGATAGTGTCTTAGCCTCCCATTAAGTTGGATAGAAATGTATCCACTAGCTTGGTGTGCATTGGCAGTTCCATAGAACGGGTGTACATCCGGTGACTGGAATTTCTATCTGATCGATGATGGTTCAGTGCAACCTCCTTAACGGGACCAGGTGAGCCGGCCATAGTCGGGCTTGGTCTTTAGTTAGCTGGAAGCATTGGATTTGTCATTTTAATGGTTGGACCTAACCAGAGACCCGCAATAGGAGGCCCCTAGGCCGATTGGGGTGCTCTCTGGGGCAAAATAAAATACTGAAAATTGTTTAGGAAAACAATTGGTTTACGAACCTACCTTTAGGCTCATATGGGTGAGCTGGCCATAGTCGGGCTCTTGCGAGGCCTATTGGATTTCAGTACCCACTTGACAAAATGTTTTCACGGATTGGAGTTAGAGGCTACCAATCTGAAAAATTAGTAGGAGAAACCTTTAGACTAAAGTCCAAGTCTTTTGGTTAAGTTATTAATTCATAAACTAATTTAGTCTTATTTTCTTTTCAGATGTCTTCAAATTTATCGCTCCGGTCACTTCTCGATAACGAGAAGTTAAAGGGTCACAACTTCGATAGTTGGTATCGAAGATTGAGAATCGTTCTGGAGCATGAACGGATCCTCTATGTAATAGCAGATCCGGCACCTGAAATCCCTCCCGCTAATGCACGGAGTGTGGTCAGAGATGCTTATCTAAAGTGGGTCTCTGATCGGACTACTGTCCGATGTATTATGTTAGCGGCAATGAACGACGAATTCAGTCGCAAATTCGAGGAGGCCCAACCTGATGAAATCCTTCAAAAGTTGAAGGAATCCTTCGGCACCCCGGATGATGTAGAACGGTACAAAGTGTCTTGTGCCATCTACAATTCCAAGATGCCGAATGGTGGTTCAGTCACTGATCATGTATTGTACATGATCGAGTTGATTGAAAAGTTGGGCAAACTCGGATGCCCCTTGCACGAGCAGCTCGGCAAGGATGCGATCCTGAATTCTCTTCCCTCCTCCTATCTTGATTTTCTCGATCATTACAGAATGAACAAGCCTGCAGTCAACTACCATGGTCTTTTGGGGTTGCTGCAGACTTTCGAGAAAGACCACCAACTGAATAAGGGGGTGGTGAATTTAGTGGGAGGTAGTAGAGGTCGTCGTCCCTTTAAGAAAGGGAAGAAGAAAATGAATAAAAAGGGAAAAGAAGGTACTGAATGCTCCTGGCCCTAGTCAGACCAGGAAGTATAAGGCTGATCAATCTTCTGCAGAGTGTTTCTACTGCAAGAAGAAGGGACACTGGAAGAGGAACTGTCCTCTTTATATTGCGTCCCTTGATCCGAACAGGCCGAGGAAGCAGAAGTCTGCT
The DNA here is from genome assembly GCA_021397845.1 of Areca catechu. NCBI lineage: Eukaryota > Viridiplantae > Streptophyta > Magnoliopsida > Arecales > Arecaceae > Areca > Areca catechu. The sequence goes on from CM038043.1 coordinate 26,593,865, forward strand.
GAACAAGGTATTTATATGATAAAACCTTGTAATTACTCAATTGTTGATACTACTAACTGGGTATTGGATACTGGTAGTCCAATTCATGTTTGTAATTCGTTACAGGGACTTCAAGTTAACAGAAGATTTGAAGATGGAGAACAGCTTCTGAGCGTCGAGAATGGAAATCGTGTTCCAGTACTGGCGGTCGGAGTCCTGCATCTTGTCTTTGAGTCTTGTACTGTCGAACTAGTCGACTATCACTATTGTCCTAGTTTCATTATGAGCATTATCTCTGTAGGCCTTTTGGCCAATTATGGTTTTGAACTATCAATAAAGGGAGATTTTTGCAATGTTATTTTGAATAACTCTGTGATAATGAAAGCTAGATTAAATAATGGCATATATGTACTATCAAGGCCTGTTAGTGTAATGTACACTTCTAGCAAACGCCCAAGGTTAGATAATGTCAACGATTTGTATCTTTGGCACTGTAGGCTAGGTCATATTAACCAAAATAGGATAAACAAGATGCGAGGAGATGGACTTCTCGAGGTCAGTGATTCTGAATCACTGCCCACTTGTGAATCCTGTTTACTTGGTAAAATGACCAAGTCACCTTTTATTGGAAAGGGTGAACGAGCTACAGAACTTCTAAGTCTAATACATACTGATGTATGTGGACCAATGACAGTTAGTGCCAGAGAAGGATACAAATATTTCATTACTTTTACAGACGACTTTTCAAGATTCGGTTATGTCTTTTTAATGAGACATAAGTCTGAATCATTTGAAATGTTCAAATGATACCGTAATGAAGTAGAAAAGCAAACTGGAAAAAGTATTAAAACCCTTCGATCTGATCGAGGTGGTGAATACTTATCTGGTGAGTTTTTGACATATCTTGAGGAGAATGGAATTCTCTCTCAGTGGACTCCTCCAGGAACACCACAGTTGAATGGTGTGTCCGAAAGGAGGAATCGAACCTTGTTGGACATGGTTCGATCCATGATGGGCTTTGCAACTCTGCCGCTATCCTTTTGGGGATATGCGCTTTAGACAGCCTGTTACTTATTAAATAATGTTCCAAGTAAGTCTGTTGTCTCCACTCCGTATGAGATATGGAATGGACGTAAACCCTCAATCTCACACCTTCGGGTCTGGGGTTGTCCGGCTTATGTAAAACATTTAGACTCAGACAAACTTGGTCCTAGGTCTGACCGGTGTTTATTCATTGGTTATCCTAAGGAAACCAAAGGGTATTTCTTCTACTTGGAGAATGAACAAAAGATGTTCGTTGCTCTTAGAGCTATCTTTTTGGAAAAGGAGTTCCTTGGAGAAGGAACTATAGCTTCTAAGATTGAACTTGATGAAGTTCAGCCAATAGAAGAACCTACACACTCTAAGGACATCGTAGAACTGGCTGTGATTGAATCACACCCAGAACCCATTAGGAGATCCAGTAGAATACCGCGTCAGCCAAATAGATACTACGGTTTCTTGGTCCGGGACGGCGATCCCATTGAGCTCGATGAGAACAATGAGGATCCGATCACCTATATGGATGCACTTCAGAGATCTGACTCTGAGGCATGGCTTGGAGCCATGCGATCCGAAATGGAGTCCATGGAAATCAACAATGTTTGGACATTGGTTGATTCGCCTGAAGGAATAAAACCCATCGGGTGTAAATGGATCTTCAAGAAGAAAAGGGGCGCAGATGGGAAGGTAGAGACCTATAAAGCCCGTCTGGTTGCCAAGGGGTATCGTCAGCGATATGGTATCGATTATGACGAGACTTTCTCCCTGTGGCAATGCTCAAGTCCATTCGGATCATGCTTGCTTTGGCAGCATATTTTGATTACGAGATCTGGCAGATGGGTGTCCGAACCGCTTTCTTAAATGGGGAGCTGAAGAAGAGGTGTATATGATACAGCCTGAAGGGTTCACATCCATAGATGAATCAAAAGTATGCAAGTTGCAGAGGTCCATTTATGGACTCAAGCAAGTGTCTCGAAGTTGGAACTTACGGTTTGATAGGTGTATCAAATCGTATGGCTTCGTTAGGAACGGAGAAGAACCGTGCATCTATAAATGGGTTAATGGTTTGTGATTGTATTCCTAGTACTGTATGTTGCGACATTCTCTTAATCATGAATGATGTCGCAGCATTACAAAGAATAAAGGTCTGGTTATCATCTCAGTTCTCCATGAAGGACTTGGGTGAAGCTTCTTACATACTAGGTATGAAAATCTATAGAGATAGATCTAAGAAGCTTTTGGGACTGTCCCAGTCTACGTACATTGACACTGTGTTGAAATGGTTCAGCATGGAAAATTCCAAGAAAGGCTATCTCCCGATATGTTCTGGAATTACTCTTTCCAAGAAGGATTGTGTGACAACTCCTGAGGAAAGAAAGCGCATGAGTAGAGTACCTTATGCTTCTGCAGTAGGCTCTATCATGTATGCTATGACTTGTACTAGACCAGACGTGGCATACTCACTAGGAGTAGTGAGCAGATACCAGTCTGACCCAGGTGAGGCGCATTGGAAGGTGGTTAAGTCCATCCTTAAGTATTTAAGAAATACTAAAGATCAATGGCTGATTTATGGAGAACCTAACTTGAAACTTGTGGGGTACTCTGACTCCAGTTTCCAGTCGGATCGAGATGATAGCAAGAGTGTGTCAGGGTTTGTATTTACCCTGAATGGAGGAGCGATCTGCTGGAAAAGTTCTAAGCAGGCAGCTGTTGCAGACTCGGTATGCGAAGAGAATACATTGCAGCATCAGATACGACACAGGAAGCTGTGTGGTTGCAGAAGTTCCTTGGAGAGCTAGGGGTGGCACCTTCCTTAGATAGTCCTGTTCCAGTGTACTGTGACAGCACTAGAGCCATTGCTCAAGCTAAGGAGCCTAAAGCTCATCACCGCACCAAACACATTCTGCGGTGCTACCATCTCGTACGAGAGATCATAGAATGAGGCGACATCAATCTTCTGAAGATCGATGGAAAAGAAAATTTGGCCGACCCCTTCACTAAAGCCCTCGGAATAAAAGAGTTCTACTATTATAAATGGGAAATGGGTATTAAATACTCTTCTGATTGGCTTTAGTACAAGTGGGAGTTGTTGGGAATTATGTCCCAAAGCCAATCGCCTGGGTTGTAGGCGGTTGTGCTCAGTATTGTACTCTTTTTATGAATTAATAAAATAATATTTTTGGCAGCTCATCACATACTTAAATTTTCCTGAAATGAACTCTTTCCATGTGATTAAGTCCTTAGGACTATACTGACTTCGATACAGAGAGGATGTATCGAGTGGTCCTTAAATCCTGTTCACAACCAAAGGAATATATTGTACTGGACGGCAATATATCAAGTATAGGTTGTTGTAGTTCACATAGTTTGGTTGTCCTCTTGACCAAATGAGTATGGAGACACTGATGTGATCTGCAAGTGGGATATGTGATATCTCATTGAACGTGACTCTGTGAAGCCCCTTTCTGCCAAAGGGATACTCACGATTGGATATGGGTATATGTGTCCCTCTGACCTGAGGTCATCATGGTAGCTTGCAAGCAACTCCCTGTGCTTTAGTGCCGGACTACCCAGATTTTTAATCCGGTGATGGAAGGTTTCTGGGTACAGGCAAGTACTTGTGGAGCAGTGATGGACCAAGATGGAATTGACATGTCCAAATAGTTTGGATTGAATGTCTCGCAGTATCTCAATTTAGCAAATCCTCGGTCGGGGTAGTCTTAGTGAAGAGTCACTGGGCTTGCGAGGTTGAGACATGTAGTCGACTGACTCAGTCTGGGTTGGCAGCCCAATCTCAGTCGTCATGAGCATTAGAGGTCAAAGGGATGAATTATACAGTAACCATATGCCAGAGGTTCGATAGTTTGCTCCCGCATCTTCGACCTATCCGGACGTCGGGACCCATTGCTAGAAGGTTTCCTGTGCTGATACTAGAATTGTTCTAGTGCTACCATTTAGGTTCAAACCTATGAGGTCACTCGCCGCAGAGGATTACTCTCTATCCGAATACCGATTACGATTGGGAATCGTCTCATTTTATGGTCACAATATTTTTGAGCACTCTTTTTCCTGTCTTGCCCTTGTCTGTGTCAACCGAAAATTGTTCCGGGCTGACCAGCACTGCGCCAGGATTTTTCTAAATCAGTTTTGAACTGATTCGGAGTTCGTTTCGGCTCCAATTGGTTATGAACCAATTGAACCAAGTTAAATTGGGCTCGGACCGGTTCAATTGGATTGAACCACCGTTGATTAATTGAATCAATGGGTTTGAACCAAATTGGTTTAATGGGATTGGACCGTTTTTGGTTGGACCACTGGTTTTTATCCTCCATGGACCATTTTACACGGTCATTTGAATGGAGAGGAAGTGCAAACGTTTGGAAGGCCAAACAACCGAACCTAGTTTTCCCTGGCGTCTCTTCTCCTCCCTCCACCGATAGCACTTTATTCCCTATGTTATGGTTGATTTAATGGGTGTAACGCAGCTTCTAACTCTTCATCTTCCCAGCCTCTCCAACTCCCTCTCCCTGCTATTCTATTTAAACCAAAGCCCTCCCCTGTTTCAGCCTGGTTGGTTTTACACCGTGTGAAGAGAACAGCAAGTGTCGTTCTTCTTAGAGTTGATAAATCCCCTGAGAGCTTGATTCCTTCCATTGGGTATTTGTAGAGCTGGGTTTAGGAGAGTTTGAGGGAGAGTAACAAGGGCCATTTCATTGCCTTTTGAGGTGCTCAAATCTGCACTGCAGCAAACAGGATTTGCTGCAACTCATTGTGATCATATCATCTTCCAGCGGCTAGCACCGCGCGTGGAGGTGGATCAGAGAGCCCCCGGCGAGTCTCCCCTCTAGAGGGAGTATCCTTCTACTCCTAGGAGCTAGCTATGCGGACCGAGATTGCCCCAACTGCTCCAAAACGAAGGCCAAAGTCTGCTGCCCAGTTCTACTGCAAAAATCTGGCAGCAGACTTTGGTGATTTTTTATAATTATTTGGCTAACAATTTCTTGCAGATTTCAATTGTAGATTGAAGAGGACTTGTCCAAGTTGCTGCTGCTCAAATTTGGGAGCAAACGGAGGTCCGGAAGGCAGTGTTCCGACGCCGTTTTGAAAGCCAAAAATAGAGTTTTCAAACAGCCCAAGGAGGAAGACGACTGAATAACTTTATTCCAGTTATTCCAGCCTATTCCAGGTTTATTCCAGAGTTATTCCAGGCAGAATAAAGGTATGGAAAATTATTTTTTTAATCATGCATGGATAGACTTAATTGTTTAATATTATGCAAATATTTTATATGATTATACATGCCTAAATGTAACTAGATTTAGATTAGTTCCTGGCGGAGCAGATATCCGCTGCACGAATTTTAAAAAATGTTTTAAAATCTATTCTGCTCCCGCAGATATTTGCATGCCTAGTGCAGGATCTTGTCAAACCACCTGCTTTGTTTCCTTTCAATGAGACCCCTTAAGTATCATTCTAGTTGAGGATAATATGTTCCTCAACTTTTAGCTTCTTAATTGACCTTCTCGAATCACCAGCCTCATCTTCAATCTACCCTCCAGTGATAGTATTTATTTCTCCAACTATCGGGTAATCTTTTGAAGTTTTGGCTTATCATTGTAGTTCGGGTATGTAAGGAGGTTCAAGTGGTGCATTGCACTGGTCTTTTTGGTGATGGAGGAATCGATCTAGTCATCCTCTCTAGATGAACTCTTCGATCTTGTCCTGTAGTTGGATGCACTCCTCCGTATTATGGTCGTGGTCCTAATGGTAGAGATAGTATTTGTTGGGATTGCGGAGGTATAGTATTCACTTCATCCTCCTGGCTTTGGATAGTTGTTCTCTTATCTACATCAGTATTTGGGCCCTAGGAGTGTTTAAAGGGGCATACATATTGAACCTTCTTGGGGGGGGGGGAGGCATCTTGCTGACCTCTCCGAGAGCTTCTTGTATTTTGATTCCATTGAGGATTCCCAGATTGGTGATGCCAAGATGGAATTTGAGACTTCAGCTTCCCCTTTTTTTGTTTTCTCTTTTTTGAAGCCTGGTATCACCACCCCTCATTTCTTCTCTAACCCTTTTCTTTGTTGGAGCCTTGTGTAGCTCATACGCTTCTTCTGTGTTGGCATACTTTTTGGTGCAAGCTAGCATTTTTGTAAATCCTATGAGGTACCTCTTCTCCAATGAGAAAAGAAACGAGCATTTCTACAACCTACTTTTTAGGACTATCATGGTGACCGAATGATCCAAGTTACTAACTTCTAGTATCATTACATTGAAGTAGCTCATATAGGATTGAAGTGACTCTCCTTCTCTTTACTTGACATTAACTAGAGAGTCCAACCCTCAACGTTGTCTCCTACTATTGATGAAGTGGGTGGTGAACGATCTATCGAGTTGGTCAAATGAGTGGATGGATTTTGGTTTCAAGCCTGAATGTCAATATCAAGCCACCTTCTTTAAAGTAGAAGGAAGGGCTCAGCATATTATCATGTCAGTCGGCCCATGAAGGAGCATTAGAGCTTTGAAGATCTCAATATAGTCTACAAGATTGGTGGTGCTATCATAGAACTCTAATTATAGCATTTTGAATTTATGAGGAGGGCCTCCTACATGATCCTAGTATGAAAGGCATATCCAAGTTGAAACTAAGTCCGTCATTAAGAATCAGGGCTTGATTTTGTAGTGCTTGGATCTATCATTTCATCTCTTGTAACTAGCAATCGATGTCAATATCATGAGCTGAATAGGCTTTAGAATGCCTATGGTGAGTGGCTCAGAGTAAAGCCCTTCAAGTTCCTTGGTTGGCTTTGCCATATATGCCTCTCTTATTCTAGGCTATGCGAAGGCTATTGTGGCTCCAATTGCACAACCTCAAGCAGGGCTGAATTGGGTTGCTATAGAGCACAAACTGCCATAGTCAAAGCTTGCACTTGTTGAAATAGGAGGTCGATCCAGTCCGATCCTACATCCACGGTGGGTGGAGGTGCTACTAGACCATCTGGTTACATAGCTAGCACCCAGGCTTTAATCGAAGGTCCAACTCAATGGGATGTTTGTAAAGCAGTGTTAGAACACTGATAGGATGCTCTCTTTCTTGGTGCCATGTTTAGGCCTGCTTAGTGCTCCTTCCTGAATATGGGTAGCGACACTTTCTCTAGCATCAATCTATTGCTGTAGATTTCTAGTTGAAGCCAAACATGCTGGTGCGAATAGCAGTTCCCAAGTGGCAAAGGTACCTGCAAGTAAAGTTCCTGGTTGGAGTTGACTTTGGCGGGGACCCTTCGATGCTTAAGTCAATAAGCTAGAATAGAAAGGAAGTAGTAGAGTGTGATAAAGAAAAATATCATACCTGGTGTCCCCTAAACCCTTATTCATAGTAGTCAGCTGAAGAGTTGTATGATGGGTGAAGAATTAGGCCAATATTGGAGCCTTATCGGGCATAATTTGCTTGCTGTAATTTATCTATTCTTGCAAGATTCGATGATTATATTATTCCCTTATTTGTAATGAGATCGATTATTTCTAAAGATTGCGGGATCCTTTTGAGAATGTGAGGAGGTCAATCTTGCATCAATTACTATCTTGGAATTGGTCCCTTCTTCGATTGGAATGAGGGTAGAGTTTCATCAAGTGATCCAAGGAGTGGAGAGATGAGGGTTAATCTCCATCGAGTGGTCTGAGGGAAAGAGAGACTGAAGTTAGGTTCAATATGCTCATCCTCAACAAGGGGAAAAGTCAGCAGTCATCAGGTTGCATGAGACAAATCCCACCCATATCACCTTGCAAAAGAGTTCCATTAATTATCTTGGCCTTTCTGTTAGCTTGAGGATGGCCTACTGATGTAAAATGATGTGCAATGCCCAACTCTTGGCAAAATTCATGAACCAAGTTCCACTAAATCGATGACCACTATCTATGATGAGTACTCGATGTAGACTAAATAGACATATGATAGACTTCCAAATGAAGTCTTTCACCTTTGTCTCAGTGATATGGGCCAATGATTTTGTTTCCACCCATTTAGTAAAGTAATCTATTATAACTAGAAAAAACTTGTACTAGCTCGATGCTTGAGGAAATAGTCAGAGAATATCCATTTCCACTATGCAAAGGGCCTAGTTGTGCCAATGAGAGTTAGTGGTATAGCAGGTCGATGCTGAATATTAACATTCCACTAATACCAATCACATTTTTTTTACGAAATCAGCTACATCCTGTTGCATGGTCGACTAGTGTACCCTTATCGTAATATCTTGTAGACCAATGACCTTGTTAACTCCATTATTGATTTTGATGATTAGCAAAACACTTAAGTATAAGTTGAGCATTAATTGTTTCTTTAAAGTATGCTGTTGACTTTGGCTCCTTAGTTTTGATGATTAACAAAAGGTTGAGTATATGTTTGGACTAATGTTTCATCTCAAGATAAAGTTTCAGGACTTAGGTTATTCAAAAAGAGTATCAAGAGTACAATGATGAAACTAAGTTTGCCTGATTTGGAAAAGAGCTCTTCTACCTTGGACAAGATCAAATTTCTCATATTGGACCTTCCTGTTAAGAAATAATTAACAAAAGAAACAAAGGCTTAGAGAAACTCAAGCATGGCACGCACATCTCTAAGAGTTTCAGAAAATTTCAGATCAGAGGTCGACCACCAGAGGTCGACACCTTGTCAAAGGTCGACCACCAGAGGTCAACACCTGTCCAGAGGTCGACACCAGAGGTCGACTCATAGCCTGAGAATTCAAAATGGGCAGAACTATGGTTTTCTGGATTTTTGCCTAAAACAAACTGGAGGTCGACTCATGAGGTCGACACTTGATCCAGAGGTCGACTCATGAGGTCGACTCATGGCATAACGGCTAGTTTTTCTGAACTTTTGATTTGATTTCTAACGGCCATAAACGGCCATATTTTTGATTCTAACGGTCTTGTGGAGTTGTTTCAGCATGAATGAGGTATTTAACCTCCACCAAACTTCAAAAAGAAAAGGAGACAAAGTGAAAAAGTTTAGAGTCAAAGTACAAAGCCTTCAATCAATTCCAAGCCAAAAAGAGTGAGAAAACCAAGAGATTCCTTAGCCAAAAGCTTTCCATCTTTGAGGAATCCAACTTTCAAGTATTTGGCATTTAGTGAGGTCCAAAGATTCCAAGGAAAAGGCTTGAAGAGTCTCCATCAAGAGCTACAACGAATTTCTTATTGCTCAAAAGGAGTTTGTCTAGTTTTATCAATTGTATTCATATTCTTTTGTCTTTAGCTAGTTTCAAGGAATTTGAAACTAGTGTGAGGTTTGTTGGTGAGCCAATTGATAAAACCAACTAGGTTGCTTGTAAGCCCGAAGCCAAAACAAGTGAGTGAGGTTTGTTGGTGAGCCAATTGATAAAACCAACTAGGGTTGCTTGTAAGCCCGAAGCCAAAACAAGTGTGTAAGGTTTTGACTTGTGAGCCTGGTAAAACAAGTCGGCTGTAATCTAAAGATTATAATGGAAATTCCCAAGTGGAGCTTGGGGAGTGGATGTAGGTGCTAGGTGCACCGAACCACTATACTTCTTGTGTGTTTGCATTGCTTCTCTTTTTATCTTCTTTTGCTCTTTAATTGTTGATTTATTTCATTGCTTCCGTTGCACAATTATTTGAGCACTATCACTCTTCACCTTAAAACTTGGTAGCACATATATTGCTTTAATTTTTTAAATACCCAATTCACCCCCCCTCTTGGGCACCATATCTGGGCAACAAGTGGTATCAGAGCACCGGTACTCTCTTGTAGGTCCAACGATCTTGAGTTAAAGATCATGGCCGCCCCAATTGGAATGGGTGTAGTTGAAGGACAAGCATCAAATCGCCCTCCTTTCTTTAATGGCACAAACTACATATACTGGAAAACTCGTATGCGTATTTATTTACAAGCTGTAGATTATCATATATGGAGAATAATTACTAAAGGGCCTCATCAGCCCACTCACTTGGTTAATGGCATTATCACCCCAAAATCTGAAGAAGAATGGGATGACAATGACATCAAACAAGCTGAGTTAAATGCTAAGGCGATGAATTTGCTATTCTGTGCACTTGACCCTAGTGAATTCAACAGAATATCAAATTGTATTTCCGCCAAAGAAATTTGGGATACACTTGAGGTTACCCATGAGGGTACACACCAAGTGAAGACCACAAAGGTGAACATGCTCATTCATACGTATGAGATGTTCAGGATGGAACCAACTGAAAGTATAAGTGAAATGTATACTAGATTTACCAATATAGTAAATGGTATGAGGAGTTTGGGAAAAATTATATCTAATGGTGAACTGGTTAACAAACTTCTCAGGTCTCTTCCGGCTTCATGGGATGCGAAAGTAACAGCCATAGAAGAAGCCAAGGATGTCAATACTCTACCTCTCGAGCAGCTTCTTGGATCACTGATGACTTACGAGCTTTCACTAAAGCAGAAGACAGTGGACAATGACAAGAAAAAGAAAGCCATAGCCTTCAAGTCCACTACAAAGGAAGAGTCAAGTGATGAATCAGAAGAAGAAGCTGATGATGATGAGACAGCCCTCATTACAAGAAAATTCAAAAGATTCATGAGAAAGAAGAAGGGCTTCTACAAGAAAAGGCCACAAAAAGGTGATCACAATAAGGAAAAAAGAGAAAGAGAAAGAAAGGGATCCACCCATCTGCTTCGAGTGCAAGAAGCCTGGACATTACAAAACGGATTGCCCTTTGCTTAAAAAAAGTCGAAGGATGTTGAGAAAGAAAGCCATGATGGCTACCTGGAGTGAGAGTGAGGACTCCAGCAGTGATGAAGAGCAGCAGGTAGTCGCCAACTTATGTTTCATGGCCAATGAAGATAATGAGGTAAATTCTGAACCTGAAACTGAATTTACTTTCAATGAATTGCATGATGCTTTTGATGACTTAGTTATGGAATATGAAAAATTAAAACTGAAAAATAAGAAATTAAGAAAGCTAAATTTTGAGCTTACCAAAAATTCAGAAAAGTTTTCAACTGAAATTGAAGATTTAATTCAAGAAAACAAGAAATTAACTGAACATGTAAAGACCTTGACAAATGATAAGGATAATCTTTTAAAAGAAAATGATTCTTTGAAAAATAATAGAAGTCTTAAAACTAATGAGAACATTGAAAAACAAAATAAAGAACTATTGCTTCAAAACAAGAATTACAAGGAAGAGTTAGAAAAAGTAAAACCTTTTGTAGAAAAGTTTACTTTTAGTTCAGAAAAACTAAATATGCTTTTAAATAGTCAACATGCAGTGTTTAACAAAGCTGGACTTGGATTTAAGCCACACAATCAGCAAAAACTTTACAAAAACTTTTTCATACCTACATCTTCTAATATTACCTGCTATGCATGTGGTAAATTAGGACATAAATCATATGTTTGTAATAGAAGAAAATTAAATACCTTTAAAAAGATTTGGGTTCCAAAAGGAACCAATTTGACTAACCCTAAAGGACCCAAGATGACTTGGGTACCTAAAGTTTCAACTTGATCAATTTTTGCAGGTGTGCCTTGCAACCAAAAATAAAAGAAGAATGTGGTATCTGGATAGTGGTTGCTCAAGGCACATGACTGGAGATGTGAAGCAATTCTCATCACTAGCAGCTATTGATGGTGGAAACGTTACTTTTGGTGATAATGGAAAAGGCAAAATCGTCGGAATTGGTAAAATCCATATCACCCCTAATGCTTATGTAGATAATGTATTATTTGTTGATGGCTTGAAGCATAATCTTTTTAGCATTAGTCAGTTTTGTGATAAGGGTTTTAAAGTAATTTTTGAATCATCTTTGTGCATGGTATCCAGTCTAGATGTCGATGGCATCAAGTTCACTGGTCATAGGCATGGAAACATTTACATGGTTGATCTTGATGATCTAGCCATGGAAAGTGGTCAATGCCTAGTGGCTAAGGAAGCCAAGGCAAGTGAAACTAGTTGGCTTTGGCATCGTAGGCTAGGGCATGCTAGTATGCAGTTGATTTCAAAATTAAGCAAAAAGAATCTTGTAAAAGAATTGCCAAAACTCACATTTGAAAAAGATAAGATTTGTGCTGCATGTCAATTTGGAAAACAAACTAAATCTACTTTCAAACCTAAAGGAGTAGTATCTACTACTAGACCCCTTGAATTATTGCATATGGACCTCTTTGGACCAACCAGAACAACTAGTTTGGGAGGTAAAAAATATGGGCTAGTAATTGTAGATGATTACTCACGATTTACTTGGGTAATGTTTTTAGCTCATAAAGATGAAACATTTTCAGCTTTTGTTAAATTTCATAAAAGGGTTTCAAACGAAAAAGATCTCACTATTGTTTCTTTGCGTAGTGATCATGGAACTGAATTTGACAATCATGATTTTGAAGCTTTTTGTAATGAAAATGGTATTAGTCATAATTTTTCTGCACCTAGGACACCTCAACAAAATGGGGTGGTAGAAAGAAAGAACAGGACACTTGAAGAAATGGCACGCACAATGCTTTGCGAAAATGATTTACCTAGATATTTTTGGGCAGAAGCCATTAATACTTCCTGTTACATTTTAAATCGTGTTTTAATTCAACCTATTTTGAAGAAAACACCATATGAGCTTTGGAAAAATCGAAAACCTAATCTCAAGTATTTTCGTGTATTTGGTTGCCGCTGTTTCATATTAAACAATGGCAAAGATAATATCAGTAAATTTGATGCCAAGTCAGATGAGGGTATCTTCTTAGGATACTCTACTTCTAGCAAGGCATACAGGGTCTTCAACAGAAGAACTCTTCTGGTTGAAGAATCAATTCATGTAGTGTTTGATGAATCTAACGAAAAATCTTCTAGAAAAGAAGATTCTATTGATGTTGAAACAGGTACAAAGAAGCTTGAACAATTGACAATCAGTGAAGATGAGCCCAAAGGAGATGATGATCAAGAGAATCAAGATCAAACTCAAGAGATCAATGCAACTTCACCAAAACCTTTACCTAAAGAATGGAGGTATGCACACGGACACCCTAAAGAGCTAATAATTGGTGATCCATCAAAGGGGGTAAGTACACGCTCTTCTATTAGAAATGTTTGTGATTATTTAGCTTTTGTATCTCAGATAGAGCCTAAGTCAATAGAAGAAGCTGAAAAAGATTGTAACTGGATTAATGCTATGCAAGATGAACTAAATCAATTTAAAAGAAATAATGTTTGGACTTTAACTGAAAGACCCCTTAATGTTTCTGTAATTGGCACAAAATGGGTTTTTAGAAATAAACTTGATGAACATGGTATTGTAACTAGGAACAAAGCTAGACTTGTTGCTAAAGGCTACAACCAGGAAGAAGGGATCGACTTTGATGAAACCTTTGCTCCTGTTGCTAGGCTAGAAGCAATTAGACTTTTACTTGCTTTTGCTTGTTTTATGGATTTCAAGTTATTTCAAATGGATGTTAAGAGTGCCTTTTTAAATGGATTTATTGAAGAGGAGGTTTATGTTGAACAACCTCCTGGTTTTGAAAATCATGAATTTCCTAATCATGTCTTTAAATTGCATAAAGCATTGTATGGTTTAAAGCAAGCTCCTAGAGCTTGGTATGATAGATTAAGTTCATTTTTGATGAAAAATGATTTCTCTAGAGGTAATGTAGATAATACATTGTTTTTGAAAAAGAAAAATGATGATCTCTTAGTAGTACAAATATATGTAGATGATATTATTTTTGGTGCTACTAACGAATGTCTTTGTCAAGAATTTGCTAAGTTAATGCAGAGTGAGTTCGAGATGAGCATGATGGGAGAACTCAACTTCTTCCTCGGACTCCAAATTAAGCAAACCAAAGAGGGGATCTCCATCAACCAAGCCAAGTACACAAGGGAGATATTGAAAAAGTTTGGGATGGAGACTACCAAACCAATAGGTACCCCTATGAGCTCTTCATGTAAATTAGACAAAGATGAATGTGGTAAATCAGTAGACCAAAAATTATATAGAGGCATGATTGGTTCATTGCTATATCTAACTGCCAGTAGACCAGATATAATGTTTAGTGTTTGTATGTGTGCACGTTTTCAGTCTGCTCCTAAAGAATCACATCTCTTAGCTGTAAAACGTATATTTAGATACTTATCTGGGTCTATCAAAATTGGTCTTTGGTACTCTAGAGAGTCATCATATGAATTAATTGCATATTCTGATGCTGATTTTGCTGGGTGTAAACTTGATCGTAAAAGTACTAGTGGAACTTGTCAATTCCTAGGAGTTAATTTGATTTCATGGAGCAGTAAGAAACAGAATTCGGTTGCTCTATCTACGGCGGAAGCCGAATATATAGCAGCTGGAAGCTGTTGTGCTCAGATTCTATGGATCAAACAATAACTCGAGGACTTTGGCATCAAACTAACTAAGACACCCATAAGATGTGATAATACTAGTGCAATCAATTTAACAAAAAATCCTGTACAACATTCAAGAAGCAAACATATTGAAATAAGACATCACTTCATAAGAGATCACGTTCAAAACTCTAATGTGTTGTTAGAATTTATTTGTACTGATTATCAATTGGCTGATATATTCACAAAACCATTGAATGAAGATAGATTTTGTATGATCAGAAGAGAACTGGGAGTCATTGATCCTTTTACTTGAAACTCTTCAATTCTCATCAAAATTCCTCAAAAATGATTTATAAATTCTCAAATATGTTTAAAGGTTATTTTTCTAAATTTTATCAATTTTTTAAATTTTACAGAATTTTATTTTGGGTAATTTATTGTTGGAGGTCGACACTTTAATTTTTCGGAGGTCGACACTTGAGGTCGACCCCTAAGGCTTTTGGAGGTCGACACTTGAGGTCGACCCCTGAAAATTTTTAGAGGTCGACACTTGAACGGAAACCCTCTTTTTTAAAAACCCGTCCGCAAGCCTTTTTTCTCCACTTTTTTTTCATTTCTCCTTCGTGTGGTCCCCCTCCAACTTCCCTAAACCTCTAAACAGTAGATTTCCACCCTTCTCCTTCATCTTTTTGGGTAATCCTCTCCTCTCCTCTTGCTTTCCTTGGAATCAAACCTCTTTTTGACCGTGTTCTTGGTTTTGGACAACCGAAAGCCTTTGCATCTATCTACCCTCAAATCTCGGTTGTTTTTCAATTGAAATCACTTATTTCTTTCGTCCGTTTCTTACTTTTTCTTCATTTACTCTCGATTTTCTCCATTCTCACAAACCCTATCTCACCATTTCACCTTCTCCTCTTTTTCTCAATCCGTGAACCTCTCCTTTCCTCTTAGCCTTGCTTCATTGCACTTCTCCCTAAGTTACCCCTCTTCCTTTCATATGGGTCCGAGAAAGCACTTGGCAGTAAGGAAAAGGAGATTGGAACAAGGCCAAGATAGCACTGAGCGACGAAGAAAAGTCAGACATGAGCGTGAGCCGACCCCAGAGCCACCTGCACCAGTGCCAGCCAGCTTAGTTCGGAAGAGCATTGCTAGTGGGAGGCGTGTGGATATACCATTCTGGGATCAGCATCACTTCTTTATTGGAGATGTACTGAGAGATGCAGGTCTGGTTCATTTCTGTACGATGTCTGAGAGATTCTACCCAGACCTCATCAAGGAGTTTTATGGATCCATGGCCACTGATGGCGTTGGATGGTCTGCTACAGTACGTGGGATCGAGATTCCAGTGACACCGGAGGTCATCAGTCGCATTTGGAGGATTCCACTTCACGGCACTGCTGCCACTTCGATCAGCGACAGAGAGCACGCCTTCAGATGTATTCTAGAGCGTGTGGATGTTAGCGGCATTTCCACAGTAGCCGCTAACCAGCTTTCACTGGAGATGAGAGTGCTGCATCACATCATCGCCCGTATCTTGATTCCGAAGAGCGGGAGATTCGATTTTATCACTGAGCGTGAGCTGGTGTTGATGGTGTCCCTGAGACAGCGGACTCCCATCAACCTTCCCAGGATCATGCTTCAGCAGATGGGTGAGGCAGCATCTCACAGGAGACTTGTTCAGCCATATGGCATGGGACTGACTCAGATATTCAGGGAGCATGGTATTTCATTTGACGGTATACCCTTCAGTCAGCTGCAGCATACTGATACTTATGGAGAGAAATCCCTGCATAGGATGGGATTTCGACTGATTGGTGACCGTTGGGTGCGACGAGAGTCTGGCCAGGAGCCAGATAAGGAGGATGAGATCCGAGCAGCTGAGGCAGGGCCTTCAGAGCCTACTGATCATGGTACACCTCCTCGCCCAGCACCAGAGTCAGAGACTGCGGAGCCTGAGCCATTCACGCCACCACCCTCATCAGCTCCAGCACCTACTACTACTACTGCTACACCACGGAGGACTACAGTGAGGATATCGGACTTTGAGCAGAGAGTGACTGATCACATCTCAGAGGTCCGGACAGAGATTACTGGTGTACGACAGGAGCTACATGATCTGCGGATACACACAGATATGCGCATTGGTGCTCTCTCAGCTAGTATGGATACAGGATTCCGACAGATCCTCAGCCTACTGAGATTAGCACTGCCATCAGGGACTGCAGATCCGACAGTATCTCCTCCACATTCTGATGATGATGATGATGATGACTCCAGTGGATACAGTGACAGTGATGGAGATCAGCCTGGAGCAGGTAGTTCTGATGTTCCACCTGCAGATCCGATTCCAGAGATACCCCCTTCTGCTGATCCTCCTTCTACTGATCTTCCGAGTACAGATCCTCCAGCTACAGATGTGCCAGTAGATACTGAGCTTACAGAGTCACTGTTTGAGACTATTACTGGGATTCCGGATGATATAGATGAGCATACAGAGACAGATATTGATGATCCCACAGCTTATGAGCTAGTCAGCAGGCAGACCCCAGCTCAGTCTACTCAGCATACTGATCCGTCTACTCCTTCTGCTACTGCTTCAGTCGGGACACCTGTGGAGCCCTTTCCTCGGACCTATAGATCTCGTAGGACTACCCCTAGGTCTGGTCCCTCTCTGAGGACTCGGAGTCACTCTCATAGGACTCCAAAATCCTCATCTAGGATCATGGCTCCTGTCTCTTTTGATATACCTTCTGATGAGGAGTAGCCTCATAGATTTACTTGTTGTACTTAGTTTGCTTTGTATGGTCTGTTGTATCAGTGTTTTGTGCTTACTATGTAAGCAATTTTGTAACTGAATACATTTGTTTTTATCTATATTGTGATATTTTACTGTCTGATACCAGCTCTTAGCATTTATCCTTTTAAACCCTCAAGATAGAATATTTTTGTTATATTGAATGCACAAATTGAGGGGGAGCATGTATTTTATGCAACTAAATACTTCATTATAATTGAACATAAGTTTCCTTAATATATCTTTCACTACAAAAATGGACTTTTTGATTCTTGACAAAAAGGGGGAGTAGTAAAGTATATATGAGACTCCTTCTTATGTGTAGTAAAGTATATATGATTCTTATGAGTAAAGCTTGTATGTTTCTTATCTTTTTGACTCATGAGAATGTTTTCACAAAAAGAAAGAAGTAAATGAAAAGTAAAATCTTTTTGACTCTTGAGAATGGTTTCACAAAAAGTAGATGAAAAGTAAAATTTTTATGATATACTCATGCATGTAAGGATTCTTTGAAAATTTTTATCATTGCTATATTTTGCTTTTGGACTTAATTGCATATATACTCAAGGTTTTGTCATCATCAAAAAGGGGGAGATTGTTGACTTTGGCTCCTTAGTTTTGATGATTAACAAAAGGTTGAGTATATGTTTGGACTAATGTTTCATCTCAAGATAAAGTTTCAGGACTTAGGTTATTCAAAAAGAGTATCAAGAGTACAATGATGAAACTAAGTTTGCCTGATTTGGAAAAGAGCTCTTCTACCTTGGACAAGATCAAATTTCTCATATTGGACCTTCCTGTTAAGAAATAATTAACAAAAGAAACAAAGGCTTAGAGAAACTCAAGCATGGCACGCACATCTCTAAGAGTTTCAGAAAATTTCAGATCAGAGGTCGACCACCAGAGGTCGACACCTTGTCAAAGGTCGACCACCAGAGGTCGACTCATGAAGAGAAGAAAAGTTCAGCATGGCCGGCACGGCAAAATCTCAGTGGCACGCTCCAGAGGTCGACCACCAGAGGTCAACACCTGTCCAGAGGTCGACACCAGAGGTCGACTCATAGCTGAGAATTCAAAATGGGCAGAACTATGGTTTTCTGGATTTTTGCCTAAAACAAACTGGAGGTCGACTCATGAGGTCGACACTTGATCCAGAGGTCGACTCATGAGGTCGACTCATGGCATAACGGCTAGTTTTTCTGAACTTTTGATTTGATTTCTAACGGCCATAAACGGCCATATTTTTGATTCTAACGGTCTTGTGGAGTTGTTTCAGCATGAATGAGGTATTTAACCTCCACCAAACTTCAAAAAAGAAAAGGAGACAAAGTGAAAAAGTTTAGAGTCAAAGTACAAAGCCTTCAATCAATTCCAAGCCAAAAAGAGTGAGAAAACCAAGAGATTCCTTAGCCAAAAGCTTTCCATCTTTGAGGAATCCAACTTTCAAGTATTTGGCATTTAGTGAGGTCCAAAGATTCCAAGGGAAAAGGCTTGAAGAGTCTCCATCAAGAGCTACAACGAATTTCTTATTGCTCAAAAGGAGTTTGTCTAGTTTTATTAATTGTATTCATATTCTTTTGTCTTTAGCTAGTTTCAAGGAATTTGAAACTAGTGTGAGGTTTGTTGGTGAGCCAATTGATAAAACCAACTAGGGTTGCTTGTACGCCCGAAGCCAAAACAAGTGAGTGAGGTTTGTTGGTGAGCCAATTGATAAAACCAACTAGGGTTGCTTGTAAGCCCGAAGCCAAAACAAGTGTGTAAGGTTTTGACTTGTGAGCCTGGTAAAACAAGTCGGCTGTAATCTAAAGATTATAGTGGAAATTCCCAAGTGGAGCTTGGGGAGTGGATGTAGGTGCTAGGTGCACCGAACCACTATACTTCTTGTGTGTTTGCATTGCTTCTCTTTTTATCTTCTTTTGCTCTTTAATTGTTGATTTATTTCATTGCTTCCGTTGCACAATTATTTGAGCACTATCACTCTTCACCTTAAAACTTGGTAGCACATATATTGCTTTAATTTTTTAAATACCCAATTCACCCCCCCTCTTGGGCACCATATCTGGGCAACATATGCTTTTATAAAAAAATGTACTCATCAATCCAACAGTTTTTGATTGCTTGTCAAAGAAATGAAGAAATCTCTTCCATGAATGAAAAATCAGTTTTTAAATGGACTTGAGCACTAGGAGATTGCTTGAAAAACACAAAGAGTTCAGTATAATTTGGTTTCAGCAGAGGTTCAATGGTTTTTGAATAAATCTCAGCAAGTGTCGATTCAAAGTGTTGACTCACAACTCAAGTGTCGACTTATGATAGTAGAAGTGTCAACTCAAGCTGGAACGCAGAAAGAATTTTAGATGGCATGGTTGAAGTATCGACTCAAGCCAGTCAAGTGTTGACTCAAGGTGTTGACTCAAGGATCGGCTCATCGCTTGAGAAAATTTTGATACAGAACTTGTTGAAATTGAAGACTTACCTGAAGTGTCGACTCATGGATGTCAAGTGTTAACTCAAGTGTTGACTCACCAAAATAAGTGTCGACTCACCTGAGAATTCTAGAAAGCTTCAATGAAGGAATTTGAACTAGGTGTCGACTAATGGAATGCAAGTGTCGACCTTTAAGTGTCAACCCTAAGTGTCGACTCACAACTTTAAGCGTCAACACTTGGAGTTTCGAGAATAGTAACGGCTAGTTTTTCAAACACAGAACTCGACTCTCTTGGCTCCCAACGGCTAGTTTTTCATGTCTAATGGCTATAAACTGACTTTGAGACCTTGGAAAGGTATTTAAGTGATTGAAATCAAATCTAAACAAGAGAGGATCAACAATAAAAAAGAAAAGGCAAGAGCATTCACTCCCATTCATTGAAAGCAACTACCTTCAAGTAAAAAGAAGTCTTCAGGCATTCAAAGCCTTCAAGAGCATTAAAGATCAACATTCTTAAGCATTAATTGAGGCTTCATCAAGTTGGAGACAAGCCAATCATCAAAGCTTCAACGAGATATCTACTTTTATTTAGAAAGCTTTTATTGTTGCTTTACTTCAAACATTATTCTTATTATAAAGGTTATTGGTTAGCCTTGAAAACCAAGGAGGTTGTTGGTGAGCCTTAAAACCAATTAGGTTCTTGGTTAGCCCGCAAAACTAAGAAAGGTTATTGGTGAGCTTTAAAATCAATTAGATTTTGGTTAGCCCGCAAAACCAAGGGAGGTTGTTGATGAGCCTTAAAACCAATTAGGTTCTTGATTAGCCCGCAAAACCAAGGGAGGTTTTGACTTGTGAGCCTTATAAAAATAAGTCAAGTTTTGATTAGTGAGCCCAGAAAACTAATCGACTGTAATCAGTGGAGATTATAGTGAATTCCCAAGTGATCCTTGGGGAGTGGGTGTAGGTGCATTGGAAAGCACCGAACCACTATACTTGGATTGTGTTTGTGATTGTTTGTCTCTCTCTCTTACTCTTACTTTTATTGCTTTTAAATTTCCGCTGCATACTCTTTAAGAGCACATTATACCTGCATTTAATTATACTTAGATTGTTTATTGAATTGGTTCATACACTTGCAATTAATTTTTAGAAATCCAATTCACCTCCCCTCTTGGGTTGCTTACTGGGCAACAAGTGGTATCAGAGCCCTATTCTCAGTTTATAGGTCTAACCGCCTTGAGTAAGGATCTATGGCAACCCCCCTTGGTACTAGTGTAGTTGAGGGACAAGCCTCAAATAGACCTCCATATTTTAATGGAACAAATTATACTTATTAAAAAATTAGAATGAGAATTTATATGCATTCAATAGATTATAATTTATGGAAAGTTGTTGATAAAGGTCAACATATTCCTTCGATTGTAGTTAATGATGTTTCCATCCCAAAGCTCGAAGAGGATTAGGATGAAAATGACATTAAATAATCTAAAATTCATGCGAAAGCAAAGAATCTCCTTTATTATGCATTAGATCCTAGTGAGTTTAATAGAATTTCTACATGCACATCTGCTAAGAAAATATGGGACACACTTGAAGTTACCCATGAAGGTACTGATCAAGTGAAGAATACTAAATCAAACATGTTAGTGCATACTTATGAGATATTCTGAATGGAACCAAATAAATTTATCACTGATATGTACACTAGATTCACAAACATTGTCAATGGCATGAGAAGTTTAGAAAAAATCATGTCTAATGCTGATCTTGTCAATAAAATTCTCAAGTCACTTTCAACTTTATGGGATCCAAAGGTGACTGCCATAGAAGAAGCTAAAGATATTGACAAACTACCCTTGGAGCAACTAGTAGGATCGCTCATGACTTATAAGCTAAATCTGAAGCAAAAATCTATGGACTTGGACAAAAAGAAAAAGGAAATAGCATTCAAATCTACAATTCAAGAAGAATACTCAAATGAAGAATCAGAAGAAGAAGAAGAAGAAGATGAGAGTGAGGAAGCTCTTTTAGCAAGGAAGTTCAAAAAATTTATGAAAAGAAGAAAGTTCCCTTACAAGAAAAGGTTTCAAACAGGCAAAGACAAGGGAAAAGAAAAGGGGAAGGAAATGCCTATATGCTTTGAATGCAAGAAACCCGGACACTACAAGTTTGACTGTCATCTCTTAAAGAAATCAAGAAAGAAGCTTAGGAAGAAAACTATAATGGCAACCTGGAGTGACAGCGAGGACTCTAGCTCAGATGAAGAACAAACTGAAGTTGCCAATCTATGTCTCATGGCACAACAAGAAGAACAAGAAGAGGTAATTTCTGACTCTGAAGCAGATTTTACTATTAATGAATTATAAAATGCATTTGATGAATTGATGCATGATTATAAATTGATTTTATCTGAAAATAGAAAATTAAAAAAGCATACAAATAGTTCTTCACATGAAAGACCTAAAGCTTTTATTTCAAATGATGATCTTTTAAGGAAGAAAAAAGATCTAGAGATAGAAAACAAGAACTATAAAAATGAACTTGATAAAATAAAATCCTTTGTTGAAAAGTTTACTTATAGTTCTGAAAAACTAGATCTTCTTTTAAATAATCAAATAGTTATTTTTAACAAAGTAGGATTAGGATACAAATCTCAAAAATAGCAAAGGTATTTCAAAAACTTCTTTGTACCTGCATTATCAAGCATTACATGTTTTTCAGCAAAAAACGAGGTCATAAAACTTTTCAATGCAATTTGAAAAAAATTAATAATTTTGAAAAGATTTGGATTCCAAAAGGAACCAACTTAGGCACTAACCCTGAAGGACCCAAGTTGACTTGGGTACCTAAAACTAAAACTTGATTTGTTTTACAGGTGTGTCTTGCAATCAAAGAAAATAAAAGGCTATAGTATCTTGATAGTGGTTGTTCAAGATACATGACAGGAGATGTGAAGCAATTCACCTCTCTTGAGACGATTATTGGAGGGAGTGTGACCTTCGATGATAGTGGTAAAAAAAAAATTATTGGTATTGGTAAGGTTCACATCTCCCCTTCTACTTGTATTAATAATATACTTTTAGTTAAAGGTTTAAAGCATAATCTTTTAAGTATTAGTCAATTTTGTGACAAAGGTTTTCAAGTCGTTTTCAAATCATCCTATTGCATGATTACTAGTCCTGATAAAATTGGAGTAAAACTCATTGAAAAAAGGCATGGTAATGTTTTTCTAGTAGATTTGGATAATCTATCTTTGCCTAATTGAGAATGCCTAGTTGTAATGAATTCTATTATAAATGAGACTAGTGGGCTTCGGCATCGTAGACTAGGACATGCTAGCATGTGTTTACTTCCAAAACTCTCTAAAAAAGATTTAGTAAGAGATTTGCCAAAACTTAGTTTTGAAAAAGATAAAATTTGTCAAGCTTGCCAATTTGGAAAACAAGTAAAAACATCTTTTAAATCTAAATGTCTTATTTCAATTACTATGCCACTAGAACTACTCCATATGGATCTTTTTGGATCAACTAGGATATCTAGCAAAGGAGGTAAGAGATATGGATTAGTTATAGTGGATGACTTTTCAAGGTTTACTTAGATTTTCTTTCTCACTCATAAAGATGAATCATTTTCAGTATTTATAAAGTTTTACCGAAAGGTTTCTAAAAAAAAAGGTACTTCAGTTATTTGCATACGTAGTGATCATGGTTTTAAATTTGAAAATCAAGATTTTGAAAATTTTTGCAATGAAAAAGTTATTGAACATAATTTTTCTGCATCTAGGACACCTCAGCAGAATGAGATTGGTAGAAAGGAAAAATCATACTTTGAAAGAAATGACACACACTATGCTTTATAAAATGATTTACCAAGATAATTTTGGGCTGAAGCAATTAATATTGCTTTTTATATTTTGAATCGTATTTTAATTCGTCCTATTTTAAAGAAAACACCTTATGATCTTTGAAAACAAAGAAAACCAACCTTATAGTATTTTCGAGTTTTTGGTTGTAAATATTTTATTTTGAATAATGGCAAAGATAATCTTGGAAAATTTGATACCAAGTCTGATGAAGGTATCTTTCTAAGATATTCTACATCAAGCAAGGCATACAGAATTTTTAATAAAAGAACCCTAGTTGTAGAGGAGTCTGTACATGTAGTTTTTAAAGAGTCTGCTAACAAATCCTCTAGAAAAGAGGATACATCTGATGCATGTGCAGGTGCTCAAAAGTTGAAGAAGCTAACATTGGATGATCAACCCTCTTAACAAGGTGAAGAAGATCAAGACTAATATGAAAGAGAAGAAGTCATACAATCCATACCAAAGCATCAAGATCTATCTAAGGAGTGGAGGTATGCTCATGGACATCCTAAGGAGTTAATCCTAGGTGATCCATCTAAAGGGATAAGAACTCGGTCTTTAATTAGAAATGAATGTGATTATAATTCTTTTGTTTCTCAAATAGAGCTAAAATGTTTTGAAGATGCTGAAAAAGATCCTAATTGGATAATACTATATAAGATGAACTAATTCAGTTTAAAAGAAATAATATTTAGACATTAATAGAAAGACCATATAATGTTTCTATTATTGGCACAAAATGAGTATTTAGGAATAAATTGAATGAAAATGGAATAGTAACTATAAATAAAGCTAGGCTAGTTGCCAAAAGCTACAATCAGGAGGAAAGAATTGATTTTGATAAAATTTTTACTCCTATTACGAGACTTGAGGTAATTAGACTACTATTAGTATTTGCCTATTTTATGAACTTTAAATTTTTTTAAATGGATGTTAAAAGTACTTTCTGAATGGTTATATAGCAGAAGAAGTGTTTGTTGAACAACCACATAGAGTTGAAAACCATGCACATCCTGATCATGTTTTTAAATTGTACAAAGTACTTTATGATTTAAAGCAAGCATCCGAGCATGGTATGAAAGACTCAGCAAGTTTTTGATTGAAAATGATTTCTTTAGAGGCCATGTTGACACAACCTTATTTCTAAAGAAGAAAAATGATGACTTATTAGTAGCACAAATTTATGTTGATGATATTATATTCGGTGCTACTAATGAGATTCTTTGTCAAGAGTTTGCCAAGCTTATGTAGGGAGAGTTTGAAATGAGCATGATGGGATAACTTAATTTTTTTCTCGGACTCCAAATCAAGCAAACCAATGATGGAATCTTCATCAACCGAGCTAAATATATAAGAGAAATCTTAAAGAAGTTTGGGATGGAGTCTACTAAGTCAATAGGTACACCTATAAGCCCCTCTTGTAAACTTGATAAAGATGAACATGGTAAATCCATTGATCAAAAATTATATAGAGGAATGATTGGCTCTTTATTATATTTGACTGCTAGTAGACCAGACTTAATGTTTAGTTTTTATATGTGTGATTGATACTGGTTTGATCCTAAAAAGTCTCATCTGTTGGCTGTAAGCGCATATTTAGATACTTATCTGGTATAATTGATATTGGTTTATGGTATTCTAGAGATTCTTCTATTGAATTAATTAAATTTTTTGATGCTGATTTTGCTGGGTATAAGCTTAATAGAAAAAGTACTAGTAGAACTTGCCAATTTCTTGGAGTTAACTTAATCTCTTAGTTTAGCAAGAAACAAACTTCGGTTGCACTATCCATAACTAAGGCTGAGTATTGCAGCAGGAAGTTGTTATGCTCAAATCTTGTGAATTAAGCAACAACTTGAAGATTTTGGAATAAAATTAACTAAGACACCCTTAAATTATGATAATACTACTATCTGCTTAACTGAAAGTCCTATTCAGCATTCTAGAAGTAAACATATTAAAATTAGACATCATTTCATTAGAAATCATATTGAAAATAATGATGTTGTACTTGAATTTGTTTGTACTGAAATGCAAATAGCTGACATATTGACTAAGCCTCTCCAAGAAGATCGATTCTGTATGATTAGAAGAGAACTTGGGGTCATCAACCCTTTTGATTGAAAAAAATTCTATCTCTTCATATCTTTTGACCCTTGATCAATCAAATCTACTATCAATGTTATTTAATTTTTTTGAATTCCATTGAAAATCTATTTCCATTTGATCAAGGCTTCATTTCTATTTTTTTTCGATTTTAAGTTTAAGTATCAACACTTGGAAGTGTCGATACCTGGAAGTGTCGACACTTGACTCATTGTTGTGAGTCGACACTTGAACGGTGACAAACCAGAAAAAATTAGGAAAACGAAGTGTTTTCTTCCCCATTTTCCTTCCAATTCGAGCCGACTCATCCCTTATACTATTCCTCCCACTTCTTCCATCCAAATCGGACCTCCAACTTTCTCAAATTTTTGTTTTGGATGGTTTTAGCTTTGGTTTCTACCAGTCTTCTTCCTTTCTTTTATTTTTGAACTGTAGAAACCCTAGGTTTCTTCCCACTTTTCAATCCAACCTTATATCTTTGGAGTGGGGCCTAGGAAGCAAGTTGTCCGTCGTCCAAGACCATCCAATCAAGAAGAAGAAAGAAGAACGAAGGCTAGGCATGAAGCCATAGCAACAGGTGCACCCGATGGCACTGCTAGACTTCTCTTTCCTGCGGCTTGTCGGATGGGATCGAAGACCATCATCGGAGGACATCGCATGGACTTCGAGTTCATTGATCAGCAGCAGTTCAGGATCGGTCAGTGGCTCAGAGATGCAGGCTTGATGCCATTTTGTTCTTTGACTAAGATATTTTACCCGGGTTTGATTCGAGAGTTCTATGGTTCGTTAGCCCGAGGTAGTGATGGATGGGTAGCTCAGGTGTGAGGATGAGATGTCCCAGTGATAGCAGAGATTCTGAGCAGAGTATGGGACATACCCATGAGAGGTTCTGTTGTAGACAGTCCAGTGGACAAGAGTCAGTGGTCTCTGCTATATCTTCGAGACAAATGACTTACCTGAGGGAGCCACTGTGGTTGCTTCGAGACTGTCAGCTGAAATGAGATTGCTGCATCACATTATAACCTGATTCTTCTATCGAAGACCGACTATTTCAACTTCATCACAAAGCGGGAGCTATTGGTGATGGTTTCTTTGGTACAGCACACTCTTGTATGCTTACTGGTACTTATGATACATCAGTTGACGAAGGCATCTATCAGCCAGAGATTGTGTCTGCCCTACGGGATGGGCTTGACCTTACTGTTTAGAGCTTATAGTATAGTGATGGATGATGAGCCGTACCGGCAGCTTCTACATACTAATGTTTATGACATCATATCTCTTCACCGGATGGGGTACCAGCTTGTTAGAGGCCAATGGAGACGGCGCATAACTGGTCAGGCCACTGACAGAGATGAGGATATAGTGGACGAGGAGCGCATCTTCTAAATGAGACAAGGCCCTCAGTGCCACCTACTGATATGCCTGAGATATAGCTCGAGTCTTCAGCATAGCCAGAGCTAGCTCCTCAGCCTGAGCCAACACAGTCAGATATCCCAGGAGTTTTGAGAGTCTAGAGAATAGGGTCGCTCGCATTGAGACTCAGTTGATTATCATTCATCAGCGAGTCGACTTATTTCATATGGAGATGAAAGAGATCCATCGAGGACTGAGAGATGGGATCTCTGCCATTCTATCCGCTTTGAGTAGACCCTCTTCGAGGAGTGCTCCTGATACTTCTACTCCAGCTGATTCTGTTCCAGTACCACCTACACCGGGACCAGATCTGGATGAGACTGACTCTGATGACATTGGCATCGTAGATTTGATGACAAAGCCAATGCCAGAGATAGCTGCTGACCCTCCTAGGAGTTCCATTCATGATCCATCGAGTTCATCCTTCCAGACTTCTATTCTACCTACTCCTCTTTCTAGACCAGCTGATCACACTTTCATTCTTGTACCTGCACTTATCATACGTACAGTTATTGATACACCTATCATTGACTCTCCTTCATTGCATACATCTTTCCTTATCTAGGAACTAGGATTTTATACTCCTAGTTTTCATCATCTTAATTCAGGTCCTATATTCGATCATACACCTTTTCATACAGTTGTTGATACTGCCACTCCAATCCACTCTTCTCCTGTTACTGACATAGCTTCTACCTCATCTATACCAGCTAGAAAATGACTTATGTTAGACGTAGAGGACGAGGCCGTCATGTTCCATCGAGACCTACCAGGACCTGTCTTCATGATCTTCGATCTATGTGACCTCGATCTCGTGCTTTTACTGATACAGGCCCAATCGAGATTGGATCCTCAGGTGATGAGGATAGTGCTTAGGATAGTTTTATGTTTAGCTAGTTTACATTTCTGTGATACCTGTATGCTTTTATGTTTGCTCTCCTTTATGTATCAAATTTGTATCAATGTATGAAATATTATGAATGATTCAAATCTTCTAGTTCATATCTATATCTTTGGATGAATGATTTGATATCTCCTTTGAATGAATGAATTGCATTACTTAATTTCAGTTCTTTTATTTCTCTTTTCCTTTTTTAATGATTAACAAAAAGGGGGAGAGGTAAGTATAAAAGAAAAAGGGAGAGATAAGATGAAAGGTAGGTAAGTATAAAAGATAAAACTGAAATATCATTTATGTTTCTTGTGCAATAAAGATAAGTTTTGAAGTGAAGTTGAAATGAAAAATCTCTTGTGTTTGAGAATATTGTTTTAAGCATTGAGTGAGGGAGAGTAATCCCTCCTTTGGATTGCAAAATCTGTTTTGCTAAAATTTCATTCCCAATTCTTAATTTAAGATGTTTAATTTCATCTTTTTGTTCTAAAAAGTTCTTTGAAAATAAATTTTTCAAATCACCTCTTGAGGGGGAGAATTTATACTCACCTCGTTTCATTGCTAAATTTATTATTCTTGAGCATGTTTTCTTTAAAGTATCATGATACATGAATTCCTTTTTTTAGCTCTGATACTCTTAGTTAAAAGTTGATTCAAATAAGCCTTTAAACTCTTTTTCTCTACTTGAATACATTCCACAATAAGCCTTATGCATCATTAAAAATTTCTTTTAAAGATCTTATTATGTGATTATACTTAAAGATTTTGTCATCATCAAAAAGGGAAAGATTGTTAACTCCATTATTGATTTTGATGATTAGCAAAATACTTAAGTATAAGTTGAGTACTAACTATTTCTTTAAAGTGTGCTTTTATAGAAAAATGTACTCATCAATCCAACAATTTTTGATTGCTTATCAAAGAAATGAAGAAGTCCCTTCCATGAATGAAAAATCAGTTTTTAAATGAACTTGAGCACTTGGAGATTGCTTGAAATAATACAAAGAGTTCAACATAATTTGGTTTCAGCAGAGGTTCAATGGTTTTTGAAGAAATCTCAGTAAGTGTCGACTCACAACTCAAGTGTTGACTCATAATAGTAGAAGTGTTGACTCAAGACCGCATGCAGAAAGAATTTCAGATGGCATGGCTGAAGTGTCGACTTACGCCAGTCAAGTGTCGACTCAAGGTGTCGACCCAAGGATCAGCTTATCGCCTAAGAGAATTTTGATATAGAACTTGCTGAAATTGAAGACTTACTGAAGTGTCGACTCATGGATGTCAAGTGTCGACTCACCTGAGAATTCCAGAAAGCTTCAATGAAGAAATTTGAACTAGGTGTCAACTCATGGAATGCAAGTGTCGACCCTAAGTGTCGACTCACAGCTTAAAGTGTTGACACTTGGAGTTTTGAGAACAGTAATGGCTAGTTTTTCAAACATAGAACTCGACCCTCTTAGCTCCCAACGGATAGTTTTTCATGTCTAATGGCCATAAACCAACTTTAAGGCCTTGGAAAAGTATTTAAGTGATTGAAATCAAATCTAAACAAGAGAGGATCAACAATAGAAAAGAAAAGGCAAGAGCATTCACTCCCATTCATTGAAAGCAACTACCTTCAAGCAAAGAGAAGTCTTCAAGCATTCAAAGCCTTCAAGAGCATTAAAGATCAATATTCTTGAGCATTAATTGAGGCTTCATCAAGTTGGATACAAGCCAATCATCAAAGCTTCAACAAGATATCTGCTTTTATTTAGAAAGCTTTTATTGTTGCTTTACTTCAAACATTATTCTTGTTGTAAAGGTTATTGGTTAGCCATGAAAACCGAGATTGTTGGTGAGCCTTAAAACCAATTAGATTCTTGGTTAGCCCGCAAAACCAAGGAAGGTTGTTGGTGAGCCTTAAAATCAATTAGGTTCTTGGTTAGCCCGCAAAACCAAGAAAGGTTTTTACTTGTGAGCCTTGTAAAAATAAGTCAGGTTTTGATTAGTGAGCCCGATAAACTAATCGACTGTAATCGGTGGAGATTATAGTGAATTTCCAAGTGGTCCTTGGGGAGTGGATGTAGGTGCATTGGAAAGCACCTAACCACTATACTTGAATTGTGTTTGTGATTGTTTGTCTCTCTCTCTTGCTGTTACTTTTATTGCTTTTAAATTTTCGTTGCATACTCTTTAAGAGCACATTACACTTGCATTTAATTGTACTTAGATTGTTTATTGAATTGGTTTACACACTTGTAATTAATTTTTAGAAACCCAATTCACTCCCTCTCTTGGGTTGCTTACTGGGCAACAGACCTGCCTCCCTAGTGATTTTCATAGATCTCCTTATGCACCTCTTCTAATATGTACTAGCCTTGGATGAACACAAACATTTAATAAAAGGTATGGAAAATGACATTTTGTATAATTTACCTTCATAAAGAGCACAAAGAGATGCCTAATACCTTATCTTCCGGGCTTGATTATGATTAGCTAGAAGTACACCTTCTCCAAGAGACTAAACTAAGAGATTAATCTAGCTAGGTTGAACATCGACCTGCAATACTAGGGTGTGATCCTCAATGATAGACTTCTCTAGCACCTCAAAGAAAGGTTTCTTATTAAGCTTAGATCATGTGGAAGTTGCCAACTTGGATAACAAATCAACCTGAGAGTTTCCTGATTAAGGTACCTGCTATATGTCAAAATTCTTGAAAATCGGATTAAGCTTCTTACCTTCTTTAGATGCCTTTTCATGTTCTCCTCTTGGACTTCATATTCATCACAAACTTACCTGACCGAATCACTACAAACCTTTAAGATTCATTTTCCAAATTCTTTTGCCATTTTAAGTCTAGTGGTGAGGGCTTCATGCTTATCTTTATTATTTCTAGTTGGGAATTCAAAGCATAGGGCAAACTTGATGATTCTTCCTTTTGGGCTAACTAGATCAATCCTGCTCTAGAGCAGGCTAAGTTTAAAGATCCATCCACAAACATTATCCATTGACCTTCAGAACTTTATTGCTCCTGGTCCATCTTTGCTGACTCTTCTTCTAGGATGGTGCATTCTAAAATAAAATCCACCAAACACCTATTCTTTTAAAAAAGGTTAAGACTAAAATTTGACATCAAGTTTGATAAGCTCAATCACTCATTTGGCCATCCGACCTAATGTATCGGGCTAGTGTAACATAGGCTTTAAAGGTTGATCGGTAAGGAGGATTATGGTGTGAGCCTAAAAATATAGTCAAAGCTTCCTTATCAAAGTAACAAGCTTAAAAATTAATTTCTCAAGCCTTGTATACCTAATTTTCACATCATGAAGAGTTTTGCTAATGTAATAAATTAGACTTTATATCGTCCCTTACTAACATACAAGCATTGAACTTATCGCGGTAGAAAAAATAGCTAAGTATAAGTACAACTCTTCATTTAGCTTTGCTTTACTAAGAAGCGATGCAAAGTCGAGGTGATGTTTCAATTCTTCAAATGCTACCTGACACTAAAAATTCCATTGGAAGTCCTTTGATTGCTTGAGAGTCTTAATGAAAGGGAAACATTACTCGACCGACCTTAAAATGAAATGATTTAAGATAACAACCTAACTAGTAAGGCATTGAATTTTCTTTATCAACCTTGGCAGGTTCATCTCCCGTATTCCTCAAATCTTTTCTAGATTAGCATCAATGCCTCAATGAGAGACCTTGAGCCCGAGAAAATTTTTTGTGGTAACTCCAAAAATACAATTTACTAGATTAAGCTTCATCCAATACCGATGTAAGGTAGTAAAGGTTTTCCTCAAGTCATCAATATGGCTTCATGAGGTGCAGCTTTTAACCAATATATCATCCATGTACACTATCATATTCTATTCGACTAATCTTTAAAGATCTTATTGGCCAAGCATTGGTAGGTGGCACCTACATTCTTCAAGCCAAAGGACATGATCCTGTAACAAAAATGACATCGATAATTAACAAAAGCTATTTTCTCCTCATCCTTAGGCACCATTCAAATCTAATTATAGCTAGAAAAGGCATCTATGAAAATGAGTTCATGACTCAAAGTTGCATCCACCAATTAGTCAATCTAAGAGAGTGGATAGCTATCCTTCAAGCAAGTTTTGTTTAAATTAGTGAAATCAATATAGATTTGACACTTTCTATTTGCCTTTTTCATCAAAATCATATTTGCGAGCTAATTAGGGTATGTCACCTCCTTAATAAATCCAGCACCGACCAACTTGTCCACCTCTTTGGAAATCATCCTTTATCACTCTATAGCAAGATTTTTCTTCTTTTGTTTGATAAGTCAATACACTAGGTCCATATTTAACTGATGCACCATTACTTCTAGATCTATTCTTGGTATGTTAGTCGATGACCAAGCAAAACATTAACATTCTTCTGCAAAAAAGTAATAAGATTATGTTTAATCAATTCATCTAGTCTCAATCCAATCCAGATTGTGTGCTCCTTGTTCCCATCTTCTAAGGGGATTCAACCAAGTCCTCCTAGGGTTCTTAATGCTCAATAAAATCATCTTGAGTGTCCAATCATTCAACAAAAAATGATCGGGAGTATTTTTCTTCTCGTAAGGCAACTTATAGTATTGTCACACTAAGGTCTGATCTTCTTAGACTAACTAGGCTCTTATTTGGTTGGAGATTTTGGCATCAAGTGATACATTAACACTACAGCCCAAAGCACATTCAAGCCTAGCCACCCATGGATGGCATATATATCGATGAAATCTTGATGATCAAAAAGTCGACTAGTATCATGGGCTATTGTGGTGCTTGTCCTACTGTGACTGACAAGGTAATGACCCCTTCAACGAGTACTACTTCTCTAGAGAATTTCATAATTGGTGAATCTAACATTCCTAACCTTTTCGAAGAGATACTTATTTTACAAAATGCAAAATTTTTACTGAGCTTCCATTATCTACTAAAATATAGCATACATCATAATTCATAGTATTTAAATTTACAACTACCACATCATTATGTGGAAAATGAATACCATGTGCATCTTTTTTAGAGAATGTAATGGCTTCTTCAATCTTTTGCCTCTTAAATAGGTCGGCTAAGACTCCCAGTTGACTATGCTGCCTATTTATTATCCTAATAGCAGGTTGATTTTCTGTGGCTACTTCTAGTTGAGGTGGTTCAAGTTTCCATGGTAGTGTGGGCAGAGCTCCATGCTGCTCTCTGTTATAATAGAGGAACCTATCTAGCCATCCATATATGATGAACTCCTTGATCTCATCTTGAAACTGAATACAGTCCTCTATGTCAAGGCCATGGTCACAATAATAGAGATAGTACTTATTTGGATGGTAGCACTTTAGTTTGGCTCACATCCTCCTTACCTAAGATATCTACTCCTTTATCTCTATCAGTATATGTGTTCTTGGAGCATTCGGTGGAGTATAGTTAGTGAATCACCTGGATGGTGATATATTTTGCTACTCCCCAAGGAGACTTTTTGGTCAGCGATTGCAAGATAGAATCTTGGATCCGTAACATTGGGATGGAGTTCTGGATTGATGTCGAGTTTTTCTGTTATCCTTCTGTAGAAGCTTCTCTTCCTTTCCCTTTGTGGCCTCTTCGACCATGGTTCCATGCAACTTGTAAATTTCATTAGCATTTGCATACTTTTCTGCCTGAGCTAACATTTCTGCAAAGTCCTGTGGATATTTTTTTTTTCTTTTAAGAAAAGAAACATATACTTTTGAAGCTAGCTTTTCAAAGCAGTCATCATGATTGATTGATCCAGATCATGCACTCAAGAGTGGCCACATTAAAACAATTCACATAAGATTGGCAAGGTTCGCATTCTCTCTGCTTGATATTTATTAGGGAGTCTTTTCCTAGTACTACCTTTGACTATTGACAAAATGAACTACAAATAATTTGCTAAGCTGATCAAAATATTGGATAGAACCCGGCTTTAGACTAGAATACTAATACTGAGCCACCTTCTTAAGAGTCCAAGAAAAAGCCCGACATAGGATCCTGTCAATAGCCCCATAGAGTAGCATCAGAGCTTTAAAGCTCTCTAGATAGTCTACTGGGTTGGTTGAGCCATTATAAACTTCTAACTAAGGTATTTTAAAGTGACTAGGGATTAGTTCCTACATGATCCTAGTGCTGAAAGGTGGGTTGGTACTAAAATCGAGTCCATCATTATGGATCGAGCTTGGTTGCACAATGCCTTGATCCGTCGATTTATTAATGACAAC
Organism: Areca catechu; assembly: GCA_021397845.1. NCBI lineage: Eukaryota > Viridiplantae > Streptophyta > Magnoliopsida > Arecales > Arecaceae > Areca > Areca catechu. Next base: position 26,627,957 of record CM038043.1, read on the forward strand.
ATTCGCTCCACATCCACTTTTTGTGCAATGCACGTCTCAGAACACCAATATGGAGATCAATCTGGAATAGATCCTTGTCCTGGTTCTAGAATAGGTGACCACCTATTTGCTCGCTAAGGACTTTTGGATCGGCTCAACCATGTTTGTCTCTCCCAATTTGGACTTTGCAAGGTTGAGATGGATCGAGCTAAGGTGCTTCCTGTGGCATAGGTTTGGACTGCTGCATCGCCTGAACCATATCGACGAGCATCACCTACTGGATGAGGGAATTGAACTGTTCTGTGCTTACTTCTGCGACCGGTTAGGATGGAGGCGATGGTGCTTCCTACTATTGCACTGGTGCTTAGTCATTAGATGGGGCTTCGATAGCCCTAAAAGCAGTGACATTAGATTGGCGGGATGAAGTTTCTCTACATGGTGTCATGATGATTTGCTTGCTCCCTTCCAAAAATGAATCTAGCATTTTCTCTAGTATCAATCTATTACTATAGAATCTAGCTCGATGTGGAATTGGCCAGAAAATGGTGGTGGTTACTGAATAGTAGCGACAGAACTTATAAAGTAATTTCTTGACCAAAGTTGGCTCTAGTGGAAATCTTCCAACATTCAAGTTAGAATTCTAGAATAAAAGGAAAGGAGTAATTTAGGAGAAAGATAATTACTTACTTGGGATCTCCTATAGGCCTTTATTTATAGAGAGGCTAAGAAATCATACATAGCTAGGCCCTAGACTTGATGTTACCCATCATTCCTATATGGCTTGATAAGAATGATCCGATAAGAATGGTTTGATAAAAATAATCTGATAGGAATGAATTACCTTGTTTGTATATGTTTTCTACTGATTTTTATATTAATAGAACATGACGATTGCCACCTATCTTATATACTCTTAATAGGATATTTTGGAAGATCATGAGATCTCTATCACATACATACAAGTTGATGATAAAAATATTTGAAATACTAGTTCAAATCAATTGTAAAAATAGTTCAAATTTGTAAACAAGGTCGGCTAGCGAGACAGGCACATCATGCCTAAAAGTTTAAGACAAAATTTATTTTCGTATCACAATTTATTGTTACATTTCTCAGGAACAAACAAGCCCATTGTCTGATTGATGGGCCTATGCCCTTCAATGCAGAAGTCTCAACGAACGTGTAGCACGAGCATCAACCAACCAACTCCGAGAGGATTCGAGCACTTGAAACGTGAGGCACCGTTTCAGTAATAAGTACAAGGGAAAAAAAAAAAAAAACAATATAACCAATGATGTACCACAGTACCACCATGAACCTTACGCCCCGCCCCGCGCCACCCGTGAGGCACCGTTTCAGTAATAAGTACAAGGGAAAAAAAAAAAACAATATAACCAATGATGTACCACAGTACCACCATGAACCTTACGCCCCGCCCCCCCCCCCCCCCCCCCCCCCCCCCCCCCCCCGATTTTTGTACACCCTCCAAAACACCAAAACGGATGAGATCATGCAAGAAAAGAAAACTATTAATAACAAACTCAAAACTTTCGAGCTACTCCAACTTCATAGAAAATTCCCACGAAACCGAGGCACGAGCCTCCTACTTCCGCCCCCTCTCCCCGTCCCCCACCGAACCCATCGACCGCCGGCCCCACGGCCCCACCCGTTCCGTCTTTCCCCCCGCTCCTGCCTCCGCCTCCGCTCCAAACGACGCCGCCCTCCGCCCCGACACGAACCGCCTCACCTCTCCCAAAACCGGCGCATCCGCCGGAGATTCTGGTACACTCCCGGCCTTTGCCGGAATATTCCTCGCCGGCACGGCGCTCTTTTTCTCCACCCGCTCCTCCACCATCTGACCTCCCCCGCCGCACCGGAAAATCGCCGCAAAAACTGGCGAGTATCCCCTCTCCTCACGCTCCCCCTCCGACGCCCTTTGCCCCTCCCTACGGCGCCGCTCCCGCTCCCTATTCGACAAGACTTTCCCGAAGCACGACACCTTCGGCGACCCGGGCTCCGACTCCGGCACCGCCGACTTCCCTCTGCCGCCTCCCTCGGCCCTCCCGGCCTTCTTCGGGAAGATCCGGATGCGCGGCGGCCGGCGGGCACTCCGGCCATCGAAGCCGGAGTGGTGGATCTTGCCGGGGAGGCCGATGATGGGAGGCTTCGCCTTGAGATTCGCGGAAAAGAGCTGGGAATTGGAAGCCGCCGGTCCCCTCCTGCCAGCGTTGCTGGACTTGGGATTGGTCCTTCCTGTGGTGGACTCGTTCCGATCGTAGGCGGCGTTCCTGTCCGCCCACCCGATCTCGTGCTCGGAGGACACCGCCAGGATGTCCGCGTCCTCCAGCGCTGCCGGAGGTGGATACGGCCACCGCTCTCCACCGCCGGTGGCGTCGACCAGGGTCTCGCAGGAGACCTTCCGGTCTCCAACACAGACGAATTTCTCGAGCTCCACCTGAGGCACCTAATGAGAGAGAGCAGAGAAAGCAGAGGGAGCGAGCGTGGCGGGAGGAGGAGAGAAGGGTTGAGGCGTCGAGTCGGCCGGGGATTCATTAAAAATGAAAGAACTTGGGGCATTGTGGGAAGTTCCGGTAAACTTTTCTACGTAGTTCTTGGAAAATAAAAATTTAGCTACGAGTTGGGACTTGGGAGACTTTTTCTTCCCGTTGTTATCGTTGTTATGTGTGAGGGTCAGTTCCAGGGCCGAAGTGGAATAGTTGGAATTCTCGTCTATTGACCAGCTGACCGACCCGGGGACACGGAATTTGCCCACAAGTCGTATCAATAACGTCAGTAGATCAGGGCCGTCCAAACAAGAAATCCGGTCAGTTGCATGTAGGTGGGCAGTTGCGGGGCGACTGTCGTGTGAGATAAGGTTTTTTAATTATAAAAAATAAATTAAATAATCAAGAAAGGTGAAGAATCATCCGAATTGCTCTGCAAGTCAAAAGATGACATAAAAAATGACGCCTAAAATGGCAGATTTTACAAAGATGCAAACTCTGAAAGAGCGAAGGCGCTGGCATTAGGCTGGTTTTTTTTTTTTTTTTTGATAAAATAAATAAAAGATAAGGAGTAAATTCGGGTATAGCTTTTCAGACTTCCAGTCCGTTAGATGATTATTCGATTCAGGTCATACTTTTTTATGTATCTTTTTTATGTAATACGCCAACCTATTTTTATTAGAATGAGAAAGTAATTTACAAGAATGGGACACGCTCTTACTACAATCATAATGATGGCACTAGGCCAGCTTTAACCTGCTATTTGATAGGCTAATCAGGGCCAATGACCCACAAGTGGTTATTATGGTTTTTGAAACCCAGCTCGCCAGTGAAGCAAAGGTGAAAAAATTATTAAGCGGACCAGATATGTTAAATTTTAGATGGATTTTGTTCACTTCGGATCCATGGTGAATCCCATCCATCTACTAATTTTTCAAGATTTAGCGTATAGATCGTGAGGTGATTAGCAGTCATTTCTTTTTTTTCTTTTTTTTTTGTTGGGAGATATTGGAATGTTGTTCTAAAGCTACTATTTGCCCGTGAAATCGTCATTGTTCTTTTTGTCAATTTTAACTTTGCCAGTGCAAGCGTTTGGTATGATCTGGTTAAAAATACTGATTTTGATTGGATTCTGTACCGAATGTAGGCCGCAACAGCCTTACAGCTCAGCTGTCAGCCTCGCAATCTCTCGGTTTCTTTGCTTCACCATCCCTCGCTTATAATCCAAGATTTTAATTAAGGTTGAAAAAAAGATCTGGTTGACCTACGATATGATCCGCCCCAACTCAGTATCGATCCAATGTAATTTATTTTTAAGGACCAATTTAGATCAAATTTTAAAATTGAAATCATTTTATTTTCTGGATCTAACCTAAATTTATTAAATTTAAATTTAATTCTATCGGACTCGAATGGGTTGTATTATTAAAATTTAAATATTTTTGAATCTCTAAATTGTAATTAAAAGTTCATATGCATCATAAAGATAAATATAAAATTATTTTATCTTAATTTATTTTAAAAATAATATTATTTATTAATTATTTTATATTATAATAATAATTAGATATGTTATAATTAAAATATATTTTGCTATATTTAATCCAAACCCTATCGAAACTTGAATTTTTTGAGTTAGACCGGGTTACACATGAAGCTATCTAACTTGAATGATATGTTGAATCAAAAATCTTAATCAAGAACCTAATTTAATTTTATTGGATATGTCTAGGTTCAATGTAAGAATTTGATCAAAATATTAGATTGAATAGAGATTGCCCATGATATGATCCGAGACAATCTATTTCATTATTAATTTTAATATCATATCCTTTGCTTTGGATAAGAAAGGTGGTACCGACTTTTTTTTTTTTTTTTTCAATTTTCATTGGAAGAGGAGGGCAAACTCTGCCCACTTTATCAAAAAAAAAAAAAATTCACGAGAGTATATAAGAAAGGAGAAAAAAATAAAAAACAGAAAAAGAGAAAGCAAATATTATTCCAAACAACTGGTGTGACCTAGGAGTATCATTAGATTTGATGTTAGCTGATATAGAAACTACATTTAAGTTTTTATAGGATTTGAGAGTAAGATCCATTATATTATAAAGTTAAATAAGGTATCAAATTTTTTGAAGGCCTCTACCTACACATGCTATGTTTAATTGAGATATTTTTTTTCTTTTGAAATCAGTTAATTTTTTAAGCTCTATGATATGATATATTGACTTATGGGTTCAGTGAACATGATTACCAAGAGCAAATTACATCTTTTAGATTTTAAAATGGGCAAGTTATAGTAATTTTTTCTTTCTAAAAGAGACTTTAATCAACCTTGTCTCTTGATCTTAAAAAAGTTAAGCCACATGATCAAAATAAAGATCGAGGGGAAATCAAATGCATTATTTTCAGATCAAAATATAAAGCATGGTGATTGAGAGGAAATCAAATAGATGTTATGATCTTATTTCATTAATAGGTGATAGAGAAAGACTCTTGTTAATCATAGAATTATTCTTGTGCTACAAACTTTCATTGCTGTCGAAGATAGCTTGCTACTCCCCAAGGAATATACTATTTAGGAGATTGATGCTATCATCAAACAACATACTCCATATTTCATATGATAGCATCAACATCAAGAAACTGATCATTTAAACATCATTCAATTCCAAAGACCTTAATCCATATTTCATAGTTTAACATTAACATCATATAATACAAAACTGGCCACTCATCATTCAAAGGTTGATATTAGGGAGACAAAAAAACACCCTCCCTTTTATTTTAGAAATTTCCATAAAGTATCCAAGTTTTTCATTGTTTAAAAACAATGATATTTTTTGAACTATGGCATGTATCTGCAAAGTACGTGATAAATATTGATATTTGATACATATTTGATACAGATTTTGTTTGATAAACCAGCTCAAAAAGATAATTACTGGTTCAAAGATTCAATTGATCCTACCCTAACCGATCGATCAGATGGATTGACACGTCAACACACCCGACCTCCGATGGGAGAATAGATCAACGCTACGCTTCGTCTAGCAATAACGTACAACTTGAGATCGGCCTTCAGCAAATGGCCGATCTACCATGTATGCTCCGGAGTAAACAGTTCTGAAGTGAATGGCCAACTCACAGCATATGATCCGAAGCAAACGGCTCTGAAATAAATGGCCGATCCACATAGTTCTGTAGTGAATAACTGATCTACAGTCGGCCCACTCCGAATAGTATGACTCTGAAATAAACGGCTGATCTACAACCAATCAAATAATCATCAGCCAACTTCGAAGAGAATGGCCGATCTATTTCAAGCTAAAGCCATCAAGAACAGACTTGGTTGTTATAACCAACCAATCACATGTCTGACAACTATGACTTCAGTAAGACCAAAGTAACTAACCTTTGATAGTAACCACAATCAGTGAAGGGAAGTTAGATTGACTAACTTCCTCAATAGAAATTGAGAAGGCTTAATTGCTTTCTGTTATAGCAACACTTATAAAAAGCGATAAGAGGAGACACCCGAGGTAAGCTATTTCAGGCCATGCTAAGCCAATCCATGCAAGTCTGAGCCTAGTCCATGATTAGCTCGTACTATGCACACCTACTCTCCACTCATTTCATCTCATTTTCTTTCTTTCAGCTCTCCATTCTGTGGCCTGAACCCTACTGACTTAAGCATCGGACTGTCCCCCACAGGAGAAAATTCGGTCAGGAATTTGTTTTAAAGGAACCCAGGAAGGTGAACCAGCGACTCAAGCACTCTGTCCGATCCGCAGGGATCAGCATCAATAGATTGACACACCAGGTAGGGAGAATTTCTAGCTATGAAATTCGTTCCCCTCCAGGGAAGGAGAGCCTTCAAGAAAAATAAAATGATGAAAGGGAGAGCCTAGAACGTCTCGGCAAGCAAGGGACACCCGATGTCCCAGAGGAATGGGCCACCATTAGAGAACGATATGGCACCTCCTACATTCATTGTGGGATAGCAACAATTGAAAGTCCTTATGAATCGAGTGGATGTACTGATGACCATGGTACAGACTTTCTAAGAAACTGCACTCCAAGGACGATACCCGCCAGCGACCTTCAGACAGCCATCAATCTAGGAGGAAAGAGGATCAACATCAAGAATCTACTCAATGCTCTTCTCATGGTCGGCAATCTTATGGGCCCCGAAGCTCTCGGCATCATAGGTACACGGAGAGCCAACTCAATAAAAAGAGAACCAGAAGGTCTCTTTCAGCTTTCTTTGGTGAATCCACGCTAGGAAGTACTAGGCGGAGGGAAGTACATCACAACTATGAAGAAAAACTCAAAGCACTGGAATTGTAGATTAGAGACTCAACGACCAGTGTAGAAGTAATGAAATTATGGCATATGATTTACGGCCTTCATTTTTTCAAAGAATCATGGAAGAAGACATCCCCTGCCACTTCAAGATTCTCCAGTTGGAATCATATGACGAAACCACTGATCCTCTCGATCACTTGGGGAGCTTTAAGGAACACATGATGATACAGGGAGCTTTTGATGCCCTGCATTGCCTCGCCTTCCCAGCCACTTTGAAGAAAGTAGCTTGAATGTGGTACTCAAGCATTCGACCAGGTACCATTCATTCTTTTAATGAATTAAAAAATTATTTGTGTCGCATTTCAGGACTTATCAAAGATGTCCTACAATTCAGATAGCCTCTTCCTCCTACAGTAGAATGAAGGAGAAAGTCTCCAAGATTATGTCACCAGATTCAATTCCATCACCCTTGAGATCCCTGATCTCAATGAATATGTGTGTAGGCCCACGTAGGCAACCCAAGAGGGGGGGTGAATTGGGTTTTATAAAACTTTTGTATTATTTGCAAAGTATGAACTAAAGCAAGTATATGCTAATGCAATTCAAGTGCTTGTGTATTTCAAATAAATGCAGCGGAAATAAAGAAATAAAAGCATAAGGAGAACAATCACACAAACACAAAGATTTATAGTGGTTCGGTGCCAACCAAGCACCTACATCCACTCCCCAAGAATCCCTTGGAAATTCCACTAAGTTTGGTTTTATAACTTAGGCTCACCAACAACCTTTACAACTCGTTTTGTCTTCGGGCTCACAAGTCAAACCCTAGTTGGTTTCAAGGCTCACCAACAACCACCCTTTGGTTTTACGGGATAACCAAGAACCTAAACAACTTGTTTTGGCTTCGGGCTCACATGTAAAATCCTAGTTGGTTTCAAGGCTCACCAACAACCACTTTGGTTTTCAAGGCTTACCAAAAACCTCTTTGGTTTTCCAAGGCTCACCAAAAACCTTAAGTAAAACAATGTAAGAGCAAGTATAAATGAATACAATAAAAGCTTTCTAAAATAAAGCAAATATCTCTTTGAAGCCCGTTAGAGTTGATGAAGATCTTGTCTTCAAGTTGATGAAGCCTTTGATTGATGCTTGTAGATGTAGACTTTGAATGTTCTCTTTGAAACTTGGAAGCTTGAAGGCTTTGAATCACTCAACTCTTGAGTCCTTGAAGAATATTCAAAAAACTCACCAAAGGATTACTTCCCCAATTGATTTTTGATGTTTATATAGCCTCCCAACACTTAAATGACCGTTTATAGCCGTTAGGGAGGAAAATATGACCGTTTGGAAGCAAGTTGGAGAAGTTCTGCAGCCCAGAAAACTAGCCGTTACGTTCAAGTGTCGATACTTCACCTCCAGGTGTCGACACTTCAATTTCAAGTGTCGACACTTCAGTTTCCAGGTGTCGACACTTCACTTCCAAGTGTCGACACTTCAGCTCCAGGTGTCGACACTTCACTGAAAGAGCTTTCTGAAGTTTTCTGTTTGTCTCAGGCCTTGAGTCGATACTTCACTCTTCAAGTGTCGACACTTGATTCTCAGGTGTCGATACTTCATTTCCAAGTGTCGACACTTGCCTGTGCCATTGCTGAAACATCTTCAAATTAAACTTTAACCTCTTCAAGTCCTTCCATATTAATTCCAAAGTCCATATACTTGATTTTCATTAATTTAAGAACTTTTTCAACTGAAATACAAGCATTTCTTCATTCAACATGGTTGAGTACTAAGATCTGAAAAATACACTTAAAATGTAATTAGTACTCATATATACTTAAACATTTTGTCAATCATCAAAATCAAGACCAGAGTCAATAATGTGGCTATATTTGCTATGAAAAAAGGCTTCCGATCATCTAGGTTTACCTTCTTCCTGAATAAGAAGTTACCTACAAGCTACGTCGAACTACTAGCAAGAGCCCAAAAGTATGCTATGGCTAGGAGCAAGCAGCAAGTCGATGTTTGACCAAAGGGAGGTCAAACTCCAAGAGGAAGAGCAACAAAGGGTCGATTCCACCATGCCCTCTAGTAATGACGTGCCGGCTCAACGACATAGTCCCAAACCTAATCCACTGGGTGGCAAGTTCGACTCTATACTCCTCTCTCTCCCAAGGGAGAAAATCCTGATGAAAATAGAGAAGGAGAGTTATTTGCAAAGCCCTCATCCCATAAGGCATCCCCTACATTAAGGAACAGAAATAAATACTACAGATTCTATCCGGGATCATGGCCACAACACTAAAGAATGCATCCAACTCAGGGATGCGATAGAAGATCTGATCAAAAGGGGATACTTGAAAAAATATGTCAGCACCCAGGAACCCCAAACTAAAGCTATTACTCCCACGAGGGTTGTGGAAGAAGCTGAACTGCCCAACCTAAGGCCGATCGATGAAAGAGTGGGCATGCTTCATTGATGGACCAACTGGAGAAGCGAAGCCAAAGAAGATGCTCTAAAAGATATAAAAGCATTAACACCATATGCTTCTCCGACGATGACCTGCAAGGAATCCAAACTCCTCATGATGATCCTATTGTAATCTCGGCTATTATAGTCAATTATGATGTAAGACGGATTCTGGTAGATAATGGAAGCTCCATAGAAGTCTTACTCTACGATACTTTTCTCAGAATAAATTTGTCTAAAAATAAATTACAAAGATCTCCTATACCTTTGATTGAGTTCAGAGACAACCAAGTCAGAGTAGAAGGGAAAGTAGTACTACTAGTGACCCTTGGCACAAAATCACTTCAAAAATACTTTCCATCAATTTTATGGTTGTACGAACACCATTAGCATACAATGTCATCTTGGGATGACCTGCTCTAAACAAGTTTTGCACCATAGTGTTGACCTACCATCCCCTGGTGCGGTTCCCCTCAAAGAATGGCATCGAAGAAGTGAAAGGAGACCAAAAAGTTGCTAGACAAAGTCTGATGATACAAGATAAACAATCGACGACCCGATGACATTGGAACAACTGGACCCGAGAGATCGGATGGAGGAATGTGAAGAACCTGTGGAAAAGACTATCTCCATATCATTGGCCGAAGATGACCCAACAAAAGTTATGCAAATTGGAAGTCTGCTCAACAAAAAAATGGAGGCAAGGCTGACCATCTTTCTATGGGACAACGTTGATGTCTTTGCCTGGTCGGCTTTGGATATGCCTGGAATCTCAGTCGAAGTCATCATCCATCGATTGGAAGTCATCCCTATCATAAGCATGTTCATCAAAAGAAGAGAAACTTCGCACCTGAGAGATAGAAGGTGATCGATGAAGAGGTAAATAAACTTCTTAAAGATGGATTCATAAAGGAAATACACTATCCCAACTAGCTAACTAATATTATAATGGTAAAGAAAACTAATGGCAAATGGAGAATTTGTATTGACTATACTGATCTTAATAAGGCTTGCCCGAAAGATAGCTTTTCTCTACCAAAAATAGACTAACTGGTTGACACCACTGCTGGCCACCAACTGTTGAGATTCATGGATGCTTTCTCCGGATACAATCAAATATAGATGGATCCTGACGACAAGGAGAAGATAGCATTTGTAACGGAGAAGAGACTCTACTATTACAAAGTAATGCCATTCGGACTAAAGAATGCCAGAGAAACCTTCCAAAGGTTGATTAACAAAGTGTTTGAAAGCAACATGGAAAGAACATGGAGGTGTATGTCGATGATATGATCGTAAAAAGCCTCCGAAAAGCTGATCACATCAAAGATCTAGAGGAATCCTTTGATGCCTTGTGACGTCATCAGATGAAGCTAAATCCAATCAAGTATACCCTTAGAGTAACATCAAGAAAGTTCTTAGGATTCCTCGTCACCAAACGAGGGATAGAGGCCAATCCAAAAAAATCATAGCTATCTGAAGTATGAGACATCCTTCTTGTTGACCCCATAAGCGATTTTGATGATAACCAAATATTGAAGCATGTACATTTATTTTTGACAACTCTTCAAGTGTTTGACAAGTTTTTGTAGGATGAATAACATGTTCAAACTTCAACTCCTACATCTCTATTTTCTTGGTTGAGTTGTGTTGTAAATATTTTTGTAAAGAAGAACCCAATCAAAAATGGTAAGAAAATTTAATTAAAAGGGTTACTTCTGTGAGTGTGTGTGCCATGAATTTTAGTTTGAGTTGGTTTGTGTGAAATTGTAAAAGAGATGGTGAGAGTTTTCTTTAAGTTCATTTGTAAAAATCCTGAAGAAGACACTTGAGCCGACCCCAAGTGATGAAGAGCTGACTCTGCTTACTGGCACGAAGCAAGGATTCTGGAATGCAGCAATCCGAGTTGACTCGATGGAAAGCGAGCTAACTCCAATGAATCCGAGTCGACTAGAATTAGTCCGAGCCGACTCCTCTAGAGTCCATTTTTTGAAGATTTCTGAGAACAGCCAGGCGAGCCGACCCGAACCAAAAAGAGCTAACTCTGCCAGACCTAATTCTGAACGCCTGAGAAAGTGAGCCGACCTAAACTGCACCGAGCCGACTCTTCCAAACTGAGGTTTTCCAAACCTAAGGAGAAGAGCCAACCCAAGCTGAAAAGAGCCGACTCCTCGAGTTCAAGTTTTTCAAAGAAAGAAATTCAAGCCGACCCGAGCTATCAAGAGCTGACTCATCCAGAGTGATGTGTTATGCCCTGAGACAAAGAGCTGACTACATTAAAGATTTGGTGACTCGACCCATCGACTCGAAGGATCCAAGCCGACTCGAAGGAATCCGAGCCGACTCGAACATCATTTCCAGGTATTCAACAACTAGTTCCAAAATTTATTTTTGAATGATAAAAGGTGCTCCAACAGTCATAAATCATTTTCCAACGATCTACAATGGCTAGAATTGCCTTAGGATGATGGAAGACTTTAAATTTGAAGGATTTGGACTTTCTTGAAGCAATGAATTAGAGAATCTTCAAAGAAAAGAGAGCTTCATTGAATATCCTACCTACCAACAGCAAAAGAGCACAAGAGCATTCAAGTCAAGCTTTCAAGTCTTCACCAACTCCAATTTGAAGCTTGAAACAACTTTAAAAAGAAGCCACTAAAGTCATTAAAGCTTATTCAAGTGCATTCAAGTGGACTTCCAACAAGCTGCACCGGCAACTATCCGACAAATTGAGTTTGTCATTCTTGTTGCATTTATTTTCAATTCAATTTTTGAATTATTGGGTTATTAGTGAGCCTGATTGAAAAACCAAATAGATTCTTGGTGAGCCTTGTTAAAACCAAGGGTTAGGTTCTTGGTGATCCTGTGAAAACTAAGTTGGGTTTCTTTGGTGAGCCTGTTAAAACCAAAGGATGTTGGGTTTTCTTTGGTGATCCCGTAAAACCAAAGTGTAAAGGTTTTGGATTGTGATCATGTAAAACAATCCTACTGTATTCGGGTATGAATATAGTGAAAGTTTCAAGTGGTATTTTGGGTAGTGGATGTATGAGCTTTGTTGCTCCGAACCACTATAAATTTGGTGTGTTTGTGTTATACTTTCTTGACTCTGTTTAGCTTCTGCATTTTATAATTATATCACAGCACCTATCACTTGCAAAGGATTTTGAATTGCACATTACTTGCCTTCAATTTTTTAAAAGTCCCAATTCACCCCCCCTTGTGGATAGCCACCTGGGCAACAACTGGTATCAGAACAGTGCCTCTAAATACATTAGAGTAAAGATTGATGGCTCATCCAATGAGTACGTCCTTGGTAGAAGACCAATCAACTAATAGACCTCCACTCTTCACCGGCATAAATTATGCATATTGGAAAGCTAGAATGAAGATCTATATTCAAGCAGTTGATTTTTAGTTATGGAAGGTCATTCTAAAGGGTCCTTATATCCCCATAGTTAAAATTGATGGAGCGGATGTTCCTAAACATGAAGAGGATTGAGACAAACACGACATGAAGATGGGAGAGTTAAATGCCAAAGCCATGAACTTGTTATATTGTGCTTTGGATAGTAATGAGTTTAATCAAATTTCAATTTCCTCTTCAGCAAAAGAAATTTGGGATAAACTCGAAGTGACCCATGAAGGAACTTCACAAGTGAAAACTTCAAAGATAAATCTTTTAGTGCATAACTATGAATTGTTTAAAAATGGAGCCTAATGAAAGTATTTCTACCATGTATACTAGATTTACAAGTATTATTAATGGTTTGAAAAGTCTTGGCAGGGTATACTCAAATGCTGATTTAGTATAGAAGATTTTGAGATCACTTCCTGATAAATGGGATCCTAAAGTCACTACCATCCAGGAAGCTAAAGATTTGAACATTCTATCAATGGATGAATTAATGGGATCTCTCATCATACACAAACTAGCCATGCAGCATAGAATGGATGATGATCAGAAAAAGAAGAAAATAATTGCATTCAAAGCTGCATCGAAATCAAAAGATAATGAAGAGATGGAAGATGACTCTACCTCCTCCGAAAATGATCTTGAAGATGAAGACGTTGCCATGGTCGTCAGAAAATTCAGAAAATTCTTGGAAAGAAAAAAAGGAAGATATTTCAAAAAATTCACAAGAACAAAGAGTTCAGTAAGGAGAAGGACAAGGAAAAGGAAAAAGAAAAAGAAATGCCCACATGTTATGAGTGCAAAAAGCCAGGGCACATCCGACCAGATTGTCCTTTATTGAAAAAGGGATTTAAGAAAAAGAAAAAGAAAGTAATGGTAGTGACGTGGAACGATAGTGAAATGTCCTCATCAAATGAAGAAGAAGAGGCTCCGAAATCTGCGAATCTTTGTTTGATGGGTCTCGAAAATGAAGTATCATTCCCTGAGTTTCAAACTGAATTTACATATGATGAACTGAATTCTGCATTTCATGATTTACTCATCAAATTCAAGAAAGCTAGGGTTAAAATTAAGTCCTTAAAGAAACAAAATAATGTTTTATTAAAAGACAAGGATGAGATTTTTGAAAAAATAATATTTTCAAAGAAAATTGAATAACCTTTCTGAAAATGTTATTATCTTGAACAATGAAAAAACTATTTTAAATAAGATAAATAATATTTTAGTTGCCGAAAATACTGATTTGAAAAAGGAGGTTGAAAAGCTTAAGCCTTTAGTAGAAAAATTGACCTTAAGTTCCAATAAGCTTGAGCTAATTTTGAAAGAACAAAAGGACTCTAAAAGTAAAGCTGGAATTGAATTTAATGCTATAAATGCTAAAGAAATTTCAGCAACAAAATTTGTATCTTCAAAAGCTTCAGCTGTAGATGCTAAATTTGAAAAAGGCTTTCCATCGAAATCAATTTCAAATGGCTTGAATTATGTTCCTAAGAATACTATGCAAAATCCTTCAAAGCAAGTATTCCTATTTATGCATCTGTTATAGCTTCAAAGCATGCATCATTCAAAAATGACAAAATTATTTGTTATGCATGTCATAGATTTGGGCATAAATCTTATCAATACAATTCCTTGAAAAATTCCATGATTAGAGCATTGAAATATAGAACCATTTGGATTCCAAAGGGAACCAATTTTGCTAACCCGAAAGGACCCAAGTTAGCTTAGGTACCTAAAATCACTCCTTGATTATTTTGCAGGATTGTCTTGCAGGACAAAAATTAAAGAAAAGATGGTATCTTGACAGTGGCTATTCAAGGCATATCATGGGCGACAAGGATCAGTTTATCACCCTACAAATGAAAGAAGGAGGATTAGTTAAATTTGTAGATAATGGCAAGGGGAGCATAATCGGAATCGGTAAGATTAAAATAATCCCTGTGCTTTTACTGAAGATGTGCTGCTAGTAGATAAATTGAAGCATAATTTATTGAGTATTAGTCAATTGTGTAATAAATGCTTCAAAGTTATCTTTGAATCATCTATGTGTATAGTAACTAACTCTCTTGACTCTAGCAACAAATTCATTGGCTCTAGACTCGGAAATATCTATGTGATATATCTAAATGATCTAGCCATATCTAGTAGTTCCAGTCTAGTAGCAATGAATGCTAAGATCAAGGAGTCATGTTTATTATGGCATAGATGATTAGGTCAAGCTAGCATGCATACTATTGCCAAATTAATCTCAAAGAATCTAGTTAGAGGTTTGCCTCATTTCAAAGTTGATCTTGATTATGTATGCGATGCTTGTCAATTAGCAAACAAACTAGGGAGAGTTTTAAATCGAAAAATATTATTTCAACAACTAGACCCCTTGAGCTACTTCACATGGACTTATTTGGACCAACTAGGACCACAAGCCTAGGATGTATAAAATATGGCCTTATGATTGTAGATGACTTTTCTAGATTCACATGGGTATTTTTTATTGCACATAAACATGACACTTTTGATGTATTTCGAAAATTTCATAAGAAAGTTTCAAATAAGAAAATTTTTTTTGTTATTTCTATAAGAAGTGATCATGGAACTGAATTTCAAAATTAATTCTTTGATGAATATTGTACTGAGCACGGCATTGATCACAACTTCTCCACTCCTAGAACACTACAACAAAATGGTGTTGTAGAGAGAAAGAATAGACTTTGGAAGAGATGGCCAAAACAATATTATGTGAAGGTAATCTTCCAAGGTACTTTTGGGCAGAAGCCGTGAACACTGCCTGTTATATACTAAACCGAGTTTTGATACGACCAATTTCAAAGAAAACCCCCTATGAGCTTTGGAATGGAAGAAAACCAAATATTAATTATTTTCATATTTTTGGGTGTAAATGCTTTGTGTTAAATAATGGTAAGGATAATCTAGGAAAGTTTGATGCAAAATCTGATGAATCTATATTCCTTGGTTATTCATTACATAGCAAAGCATATAGAGTGTTTAACAAGAGGACTTTTACTGTAGAAGAGTCAATTCATGTTGTCTTTGATGAAGCTAACCCATCACCATCTAGAAAAGATGAGTGCATAGATAATGATGCAGGTACACTATAAAAGGAAATGAACGATCTAAACATTCAAGACAAGCCAATGCAAGATGGAAGTGAAATGGTAAGCAAGGATCATGCTGATTTTCCAAAGGAATAGAGGTATGTAACTTCACATCCCAAAGATTTAATAATTGGTAATCCTTCTCATGGTGTTAGGACTAGGTCAGCACATAGAGATGCACATGACTACCTAGCCTTTGTTTTTCAAATTGAACCACACAGTTTAGAAGAAGCTGAAACTGATTATAACTGGATGATGGCCATGCATGATGAATTAAACCAGTTTGAAAGGAATAATGTTTGGACACTAGTTAGTAGACCTACAGACCATCCAATAATAGAAATCAAATGGGTCTATAAGAACACACTAGATGAAAATGGTAAAGTAATAAGGAATAAAGCAAGGTTGGTAGCAAATGAATTCAATCAAGAAGAGGATATCAATTTTGATGAAACTTATGCTTCGGTAATAAGACCTGAGACCATCAGATTACTTCTTGCATTTGCTTGCTACATGAACTTTAAACTCTTTCAAATGAATGTCAAAAATGCTTTTCTAAATGGATTTATTTCTGAACAAGTTTTTGTAGAACAGCCACCAGGTTTTGAAAATCATGCTTTTCCAAATCATGTGTTTAAGTTGAACAAAGCTTTATATGGTTTGAAACAAACACCTAGGGCCTGGTATGGTAGATTAAGCATGTTTTTACTTGAAAATGATTTCAAAAGAGGAAATGTTGACAAAACTCTTTTTATTAAGAACAAAGGAAATGACATGTTAGTTGTACAAATATACATTAATGATATTATCTTTGGTACAACTAATGAAAGTTTTTGTGAAGAATTTACTGAGCTAATGTAGGTTGAGTTTGAAATGAGCTTTATGGGTGAGCTCAACTACTTTCTTGGATTACAAGTCAAACAAATGATGGAAGGAATCTTTATAAGCCAAGCCAAGTACATTAAGGAATTAATTAAGAAATTTGGCATGGAAACAAGCAAAGAGGCTAGCACACCTATGAGTCTTACCTGCAGGCTAGACAAAGATGAAAGTGGATCCAACATTGACCAAAAGCTATATAAAGGTATAATCGGATCCCTTTTATATTTGACAGCCAGTAGGCCTGATATCTTGTACAGTGCATGTGTTTGTGCTAGATTTCAATGTAATCCTAAAGAAACACAAATGCTTGCTGTTAAAAGAATTTTCAAATACTTGAAAGGTACAAGTAACTTAGGTCTTTGGTATTCTAAAGAATTATCTTTGAATTTAATTGGTTTGTCTGATGCTGACTATGCTGGTTGCAAAATTGATAGAAAGAGTACTAGTTGTACATGCCAATTTCTAGGGTTGAATTTAATTTCATGGTACTGTAAGAAGCAAAACTCCGTAGCATTGTCTACTGCCGAGACAAAATACGTTGCTGCTGGTAGTTGTTGTGCTCAAGTGTTATGGGTTAAACAACAGCTAGAAGATTTTGGTGTTACACAATCTAAAATTTCAATCAAATGTGATAACACAAGTACCATTAATTTGACAAAAAATCCTATTCAGCATTCACGAACTAAACACATTAAAATTAGGCACCATTTTATAAGAGAACATGTTTTGAATAATGATATTACTCTTGAATATATGCCAACTGAAAACCAACTTGCTAATACTTTACCAAACCATTGAATTTAGATAGGTTTGCAATGATTAGAAATGAACTAGGATTATGTGATCCTATCTAGAAACACCTCCAGAGTCTTAAGGACAATGTATCTAGATAACCTTCTGATCCAAATCCCAAAATTTTATGAGCCTTGATTGAAATACAAAAATTATTTTTTGAGCTCCCTCTGCTCGAGCCGACTCGAGCAGATGAATTGTTGGTCGAGCTGGCTCGAATGTCAAGCCGTCTCTTTTTAGTTCGAGCCGTAGAGTTTTATTTTTACCATTCTTACTCTTAAGCCCTATTCCATTCCCTCCAAGAAACTTTCCAAACTTCTCTAATCTTCCATAAACCTCTCCTAAACTCAATTTCTTTGCACAATGGCACTAAGGAGAGTAGTTGGGAAGAAATCTAGGAGAGTTGGTGATGCAGCTCCACAAGAACGAAGAATGAAATTCTGAGAAGATAATGTCTCCCGGAATGAACCATAGCCTGAAGAAGAAGCAAGCCTGGTTTCTCCAAGCCACCAAATGTCCCTAGGTATGAGACCAATCACTACCGGCCGACATATTTTATTCGAATATCTAAGGAAAATCGGTTTTGTGATCGGGGATCTTATTGAGAACCAAGGTTGGAGGAATTTGTGTTCACTGGATATTAAGACCTATCCAAACCTCGTAAGAATGTTCTATGAAAATTTAAGGTTTGGAGAAAACTTCATTGAGTCCTTAGTTAAAGGAAAGAGGATAATTATTTCTGCTGAAATTCTAGGAAGTGTTTTGGAAATGCCTTTTGAAGGCACAAAATATCTTGTACTAAAGGACAGAACCAAGGCATTGCAGACAGTTTTGGAAAGAGCTGAGGTAAATGAGATTGGGATTCTCAAAGCAAGCATGTTGTCCATTGAGATGAGACTCCTACATAACTTCATAAGCCGGATCTTCTTGCCTAGAACAGGTCGATTCGATTGGGTAAGTGAAAGGGATTTATGTTTTATGGAGCTCTTAATTAATGGTGAAAAGATTAATTTGCCTACAATTATGATTAGCCAAATGAAGGAGGCAATTAGGAAAGTTAAAGCCTGCTTATCACATGGAATGATTCTTTCAATCTTCTTTCAAAGAGCAAGTTTAGATTTAACAGGAGAAGACAGTAAGGCATTACTCCACACTGACACATACACAGCCAAGACACTTCAAAGAATGGGATACTTGTTAACATATGGTACCTGGAAGAAGAAAACTGACACTCCTATAGTTGAAGAGATTGAAGAAGTCCAAGAACAAATAGAAGAAGAGGCTGGTGAAGGCACCACAATGCATATCCCTGAGCCACAGCCACAGTAGGAATCCCCTGTCCAGATGGACTTTGATACTTCTTTTCTAGATATTTCTATCCCTGACTTGCCTGACATGCTATACAGCACACCTACCTTTGATCAGGCTACAGACATTCCAAGTCATGATCAAGCTGCTACTACTCCTACTATGAACACTTCAATGATACAAGGCTTCTTGGCACGACAAATGAATAGTATGACTGAATCCATTAAGTCTTCTATGGGTGAGATGTTTGGAGTACTTCAAAAATCAGTTGATGACAGGCTAACCCAGTTTGGAGAACAAATAAATGATCTAAAAGGAAGAATTGACAATATTGAAACCTCCAAAATTGCAGCAACTAGTACAACTGTGACGGATGTCCAGCCGATCCTTCAATTGATTACATCAAGTTCAGATTCTATCAAAAGCTCAGTCACTCAAATCCTTGAAGCCTACAGAACTGAGATGGATAACTTGAGGGTCAGAATGGGATCACTTGAAACAGGAAAAAGGATGGAGGAAGATTATACCAAAGGTATTGGTATAATTAGAAGTGAATTTGGAAGATTGAGAGGTTCAGCCGAAGCATTTGCTAATGTTCAAGCTTCAGAAATGCTTTCATTACAAAAAGAAGTGGCAAAAATCAAAGAAAGAATAGAAGACTTGGCTGCTTCTAGAAGTGTAAAGAAAGTTGAAGCCGAATTGAAATCAATGAATAGTTTTCTATGAAAAATGATGGCCAAGATTGAAGATATCCAAGCTACTCTCAATGCTCCTTCTAGATCCTTTCCTAGTCATTCAGGCCATCCAAGACAACCTGCTCCACACATTAGGGCACCTGAATCCCATAATATTTCATAATTTATTGATCATCTTGCTTCTTTACCACCTGGCATTCAAATTCCTGGCCAAACTTCTTCAAAACCTAGCGTAGATATAGATAGTGACTAAGTGTATTATCTTTTTGTACTTTGTACTGAACTTTTGAAATGGAATGAAAGTACATCTTTTGTCTCACAAATTCTTCAATTTCTCTATGAATTGAATGTTTGATTGCTCTTACAATGATTAATCTTTTAATTAGAATTTCAAGATAAATATGAGAAAGTGAAATTATCTCAAATAATTTTAAATACTTTCTCAATCTATTTTAAAATCTGAGCTTAATTCTTACTCTACTTTTTGATTGATTGACAAAAAGGGGAAGAAAGTATTGCATGAAAAGGATAAAATATTGATATTTCAAAGCTCCGATACATATTTGCTCTGATACTTGAAAAGAACATGTATTGATATTTCAAGCTCTAATACTTTAAGTTCAAACTAATAATCTTTAAAGCCTTGAATTACAATTTTTTACAAACTCTGATACATAATGTTTTACACTTCAACATTTGTTAGCTTTATTGATCAAAGTTTTTGAGCTTTGAAATGTAAAATTGAATGAAAAGTATGCCCAAACATGGAGTATTTTATTGAGGGAGAGATTATCTCTCTAAGCCCTAATTCTCCTCTTATTGTTTGGCACTAATTGAAGTCAATTGTTCTACTTGTTCATATACTCCTGCAAATACTATTATACAAGTAATTGTAAAGTTTTATATTGATTTTTCATGCCCAGTGTTTTGTCATCATCAAAAAGGGGGAGATTGTTGATCCCATAAGTGATTTTGATGATAACCAAACATTGGAGCATGTACATTTATTTCTAACAACTCTTCAAGTGTTTGACAATTTTGTAGGATGAATAACATGTTCAAACTTCAACTCCTACACCTCTATTTTCTTGGTTGAGTTGTGTTGTAAATGATTTTGTAAAGAAGAATCCAATAAAAAATGGTAAGAAAAATCAATTGAAAGGATTACTTCTGTGAGTGTGTGTGCCATGAATTTTAGTTTGAGTTGGTTTGTGTGAAATTGTAAAAGAGTTGGTGAGAGTTTTCTTTAAGTTCATTTATAAAAATCCTGAAGAAGACACTCGAGTCGACCCCAAGTGATGAAGAGCCGACTCTGCTTAATGGCACGAAGCAAGGATTCTGGAACGCAGCAATTCGAGCCGACTTGATGGAAAGCGAGCCAACTCCAGTGAATCCGAGTCGACTGGAATCAGTCCGAGCCGACTCCTCTAGAGTCCATTTTTTGAAGATTTCTGAGAACAGCCAAGCGAGCCGACCTTAACCAAAAAGAGCCGACTCTACCAGACCTAATTCTGAAAGCCTGAGAAAGCGAGCCGACCTGAACTGCACCGAGCCGACTCTTCCAGAGTGAGGTTTTCCGAACCTAAGGAGAAGAGCCGATCCAAGCTGAAAAGAGCCGACTCCTCGAGTTCAAGTTTTTCAAAGAAAGAAGTTCAAGACGACCTGAGCTATCAAGAGCTGACTCGTCCAGAGTGATGTTTGCGCCCTGAGATAAAGAGCCGGCTGCATTGAAGATTTGGCAACTCGACCCATCGACTCGAAGGATCCGAGCCGACTCGAAGGAATCCAAGCCGACTCGAATGTCATTTCCAGGTATTCAATGGCTAGTTCCAAAATTTATTTTTGAATGTTAAAAAGGCAAACCAACGATCACAAATCATTCCCCAATGGTCTACAATGGCTAGTACTGTCTTGGGATGATGAAAGACTTTAAATTTGAAGGATTTGAACTTCCTTGAAGCAATGAATTAGAGTGTTCTTTAAAGAAAAGAGAGCTTCATTGAATATCCTACCTACCAACAGCAAAAGAGCACAAGAGCATTCAAGTCAAGGTTTTAAGTCTTCACCAACTCCAATGTGAAGCTTGAAACAACTTTAGGAAGAAGCCACTAAAGTCATTAAAGCTTATTCAAGTGCATTCAAGTGCACTTCCAATAAGTGCATTCAGTGAGCCTTGTTAAAACAAAGGGTTAGGTTCTTGGTGAGCCCGATTGAAAAACCAAATAAGTTCTTGGTGAGCCTTGTTAAAACCAAGGGTTAGGTTCTTGGTGATCCTGTGAAAACCAAGTTGGGTTTCTTTGGTGAGCCTGTTAAAACCAAAGGGTGTTGGGTTTTCTTCGATGATCATGTAAAACCAAAGTATAGAGGTTTTGAATTGTGATCCTGTAAAACAATCCTACTGTATTCGGGTGTGAATATAGTGAAAATCCCAAGTGGTATCTTAGGTAGTGGACGTAGGAGCTGGGTTGCTTTGAACCACTATAAATTTGGTGTGTTTGTGTTGTGCTTTCTTGACTCTGTTTAGCTTATGCATTTTATAATTCTATCATAGCACCTACCACTTGCAAAAGATTTTGAATTGCACATTACTTGCCTTCAATTTTTTAAAAGTCCCAATTCACCCCCCCTCTTAAGTAGCCACGTGGGCAACACTTCCAATAAGAAAGAAGTGCAACAATTAACTAGAAGAATCGCTTCTTTAAGCCAATTTATTTTTTGATCAGTGGAGAGATGTCTGCCTTTCTTCAAAGCCCTCCATCAAACCAAAAATTTGAGTGGTCGGAAGAGTACCGACTCACCTTCGAAGAATTAAATAAGTATTTGGAAAGTCCCCCTCTGCTTTTCAAATCTCAAGAAGGTGAAATTCTATACTTGTACCTTTCTGCTTCGGACGAAGCAGTCAGCTCTGTACTTGTCAGAAAAGAAGTCGACAATCTACAAAAGCTGATCTACTATACTAGCAAGGTGTTATACGAAGTCAAAGAGAGGTATCCTAGAATACAAAAACTCATATATTCACTAGTGATTGCAGCAAATTGCTTGTGATCCTACTTTCAATCCCACACCATTGTAGTGCTGATGGACCAACCCTTGAAAGCCATCCTTCAATGTCTTGATGCCTCGGGAAGGATAGCTAAATGGGCCGTCAAGCTAGGCAAATATGACATCACATTTCAACCCAGATCGGCAATGAAGGCATAGATGCTAGCTGACTTCCTAGCTGAATGTATATAGGGCCAAGAAAGCAGTCAACAGGGGATCGAAGATGAGGTAGTCGCCATAAAAGACTTAGAATCCATGTGGGTACTTCATGTGGACGGAGCCTCCAACTCTACTAGATGTAGAGCCGGACTCATATTGGCCAACCCCGATGGATAGACCATGGAATATGCCCTTCGTTTTTCCTTTCAAGCTTCAAATAACCAAGCAGAATATGAAGCCCTTTTGGTGGGACTCAGAATCACCAAAGAATTAGGGATTCGAAAGATTAAAATCTTTTCAGATTTTCAATTAGTGGTGAACCAAGTGAAAGGTGATTTCGAAGCCTAAGACTCTACTATGGTCAGGTACTTGAAAAAAGTGCGAGATCTTCTATCTTAACTGGAATTCTTTAAAATAGCCCATGTGCCAAGGACTGAAAACTCTCGAGCCGATGCCCTTTCTCGGCTCTCAACCACTTGTAAGGCCCAACCCAAATTTCTAGCCGGCCTGACCCATGTAAAATTTGGACTGAAACTGACAATTAGGTTGCCGACTTCAGTTCGAATTAGGCAAAAAAAATTTGCCAAATAGGGGATCGAGTCCCCTGCTTGGCCGGGGCACTGGACCGCTGGATTGGTCGATGGAGGAGTCAGAGGAGGAAGTGTTTGAGGCATGGAAGGCTTGGGGAGAGTGGGTCAAAGGAGTGGGGAATAGGGGTCCTTCCCTATAAATGACGGTCCCCTCGCATGCCTCGGCCAATTCGAAACTCGTCCTTCCTCCGGTGGCCATCGAAATCCAATGCCAACCTCATCGGTAAGTCCCCTTTTCTCTATCTTCCTCTCGAGCATGGGCATGAGCAGAGATGACCGGCGGGAGTTTGTCTCATATTTTTTTGGGATTTTTGGTAGGTGGCCGGATGATCGTTAGGATCGCCACCGAACCCCTCCTTCCTTCTGGCCATCTTTTCTGAACCTCCGGCCTTCCTTTTAGGGAGGGATCGGTTCGATTAGGAGAGAAGAGAGAGAAAAGAAAGGAAAGAATG
This sequence comes from Areca catechu, assembly GCA_021397845.1. NCBI lineage: Eukaryota > Viridiplantae > Streptophyta > Magnoliopsida > Arecales > Arecaceae > Areca > Areca catechu. The sequence goes on from CM038043.1 coordinate 26,651,657, forward strand.
GTTAAATTCCAAACCAGAATTAGAACTAAATTGACGAGGGTGTCCCATGATAATTTAGTTTCCTTTTTAGTTTTTTATATAGAAATTAATTATATAATTAAAAATTATTGGTCAGGATCATCGTTGTTCTTGGAAGACCAGGTCTAGCGTTTGAACTGTACATAGTTGGTGATACTATTCTGTAAGTTATCTCTCTCTAGTATATTTTGCCATACATGATGTGAGCTTAATTATTATTATGTTATTGTATTTTACTGTATATATTCTATGCTATACATCGATGACTTGATATGATATGAGATTAAACACATGTATAAAATGCTCTGTGTCATGTATATGGGTTGAGTTGATTTTTGACACTCTCTAGTCTGACTATGATTACATGAGTTAGGATCTAGTCTCCTTTGGACCTCTAGTGGGGCTATTACTGGTGCATGACCAATGAGCGGTATGTGTACACGGGATCTAGTTTTTCTTATGGGCCTAGCCAGTGGAGCGAGTACTGGTACATGCAGAGGATGCATGTTTCTCGTATAATTTCAGAGCTAGTTTTTCTTTTGGACCTCCAGTGGGGCTATCACTGGCACATGACTGATGAGTGGTATGTGTACACAGGATCTAATCTCTTTCAAGACTAGCCACGGGATAATCATGGCCATAGTCAGAGGGACTAGGTAAGTGAGTATGGATGGCCATCCTAAAGAATAAGTTATCAGAAAGTAGTAAAGGAGGTTAATAATAAAAATTTAACTAAATTAGCTTAATTTTATTATCATGTTTAGTTTATTATTATGCACTAATTTATTCAAGTTATCTTGCTCTTGATTCATGGTAGATTTGTACCTAAGATTTATGATAACTTACTGAGTTTAGGGAACTCACTTTATTCCCTTACATTTTTTTAATTTCAGGATTAGAGAAATATGTGGGCTTGGAAACGAGTCAGTGAGAAACTTAGGACATAGTGGACATTATTGCTTTTATATTTAATATTCAGTAAAATTTAAGTATGTGGTTGTTAGTTATATGAATATTTGAATTAGTTTATCCAATTAAAATTTATGCGTATGCCTGGCTGGATAATTATTGCTGGAATTATGATATGATGCAGGCCTTGTGTGTCCGAGGGAAAAATAAACCTAAGGGCATATGGCCGTTTGTTACACATCTGGCTCGGGTTTAGGGTTGGGGCATGACACCACTGCTTCAGATTTTCTCGATCGGACCTATATATAGTACTTGGAAGATCCAACAATATCGAAAAAGACTTCAGAGGTACACCAAATCAAGCATGAGCCCTGTTGGATGGATCCTATTCTTAAGTTTTTGAATGAGGGTCTGTTACCTGAAGACAAGGCCGATGCCAAACAAATCTGTTAGATAAAAAAGATCGCTAGCCTACAAGGTAATTCACCAAGGTTATTATTGGCCAACCATCCAGAATGATGAAACTGACTATGTCCGAAGATGTGACCAATGTCAAAGATATTCTAATATCCAAAGATGCACTGCAAGACAGCTGACTCAACTAATAGCCCCATAGCCCTTTGCTCAATGGGGAATGGATATCCTCAGTGTTGACTCATGTCTTGATTTTGATTGATAACAAAATACTTAAGTATATTTGAGTACTAACTGTATGTTATAAGTGTGTTCAGCAGATCAAAGTACTCATCAAGTTTGTAGTATGTTGAAAGTTAAGAATGCTTGTCATCTTGTAGAATAAGTTACTTATATTGATAGAATTTTAAGTTATATGGACCTTGGCACATAAGAATGATCTTGAAGGACTCAAATCTTAAGTTTGGAGAAGTTTCAATAGAGTTTTAAGAGAGTTTCAGCCAAGTGTCGACTCATATAAAGTGTCGACTCAGGATGTCAACTCACAGAAGCTTGAGCAGATACGTAGAAGAAGTTTCAGATGGCACGCATGAAGTGTCGACTCATGAAGCTCAAGTGTCGACTAAAGTATCGACTCAGGGTCTAAGACCAGAAATGATACAGAACATGCTGAATTCAAGTTTTTTCTCAAGTGTCGATTCAAGTGTCGACTTACCAAAAGAAGTGTCGACGTACTCGAGGACTCCAAAGAGCTTTAGAAGATATTTTTAACCTAGTATCGGTTCATGAGTCGACTCATGACCTGAAGTATTGACACTTGTAGATCTAGATGAACAATAACAGCTAGTTTTTTAAAGTGCAGAATTGATCCTTTTTATTCATAACGACTATTTTCTCCTTTCCAACAGTCAAAAATGGTTATTTAAGACTTGGAAAGGTATTTAAAGTAGACCAAACTCAAGAAGAAAGCAACTAATAAGAGTTCATTGAATATTCATTAAGAGATCATTACTTTTGAGTGAAGTTGAGCCTTCAAGCATTCAAGAGGATTCAAGAAGCATTCAAGTCCAATCTTCAAGCATTCATTAAGGCTTCAACAACTTGGGGACAAGCTTTTCAACTACAATCAAAGAGCTTCAAAGAGATATTTGCTTTTATTTGAAAGCTTATTGTATCTTTACTTTGAACTTGAATTTATTGTTGTTCCTTGTTTCAAGTGGATTGAAACTAGTGGTTTGGTTGTTGGTGAGCCTTGTGAAAACCAACTAGATTTTTGGTTAGCCTTGTAAAAACCAAGAAGGGTTTTGATTAATAAGCCCATAAAACTAATCTACTGTAATCAAGTTGGATTATAGTAAAATACCCAAGTGGACCTTGGGGAGTAGATGTAGGTACTTTAGAGTGCATTGAACCACTATATATTCTTGTGTTTGTGATTGTTTATCTTCTTATTCTTGCATTTACTTTATACTTCTACTGCATACTTAAATTGAGCATACAAACACTTGCAAATATACTAGCACTTATATTCAATCTTTGCAAAAAGTTTTAAAACCCAATTCACCTCCCTATTGGGTTACTTTAGCTAGGCAACAAGTGGTATGAGAGCCTTGTACTCAGCTTATAGGTCTAAGCATCTTAAGTTAAAGATCTATGGCAGCCCCTACAGGTTCTAATGTTGTTGAAGGTCAAGTCTCAAATAGATTGTCCTTTTTTAATGGCACTAATTACACTTATTGAAAAACCCGCATGAGAATTTATATGCATTCAATAAATTATAATCTTTGGAAAGTTGTTGTAAAAGATCCCCATGTTTCTTTAACAATGGTTAATGGCATTTCCATTCCAAAACTGGAAGATGATTGGGATGAAAATGATATTAACCAATCGGAGCTTAATACCAAAGCGATGAATTTGCTTTATTGTGCATTGGATCCTAATGAATTTAATAGGATTTTCATATACACATCCACGAAGGAGATTTGGGATACACTTGAAATTACTCATGAGGGTACACATCAAATAAAGAATGCTAAAGTTAATATGCTCATTCATATATATGAAATATTTAGAATGGAGCCAAATGTAACTGATATGTATACTAGATTTACTAACATTGTAAATAGTATGAGAAGTCTTGAAAAGTTATGAGTAACACTGATCTTGTAAATAAAATTCTTAGGTCTTTACCAACATCTTGGGATTCAAAGGTCACAGCAATCCAAGAAGCAAAAGATGTTGAGACACTTCTCTTGGAGCAACTTGTTGGTTCACTCATGACTTATAAGTTGAACTTAAAACAAAAGGCAGTGGATGCAGATAGAAAGAAAAAGACCATCACATTCAAATCCACCATACCAGATGAGTCTTCAAGTAAAGAATCAGAAGAAGAAGAAAATGAAGATGAGAGGCACTTTTGGCGAGGAAATTCAGAAGATTTATGAGGAAAAAGAAATTTTCTTACAAAAAGAAGCCACAGCCTAGCAAAGAAAAAGGAAAAGAAAAAGAAAAAGAGAAGGAAAAGGACCAACCAATTTGCTTCAAGTGCAAGAAGCCCAAACACTACAAGATTGATTGTCCTCTCCTAAAGAAGTTCAAAAAAAAATTTAAGAAGAAAGCTATGATGACAACCTGGAGTGATAGTAAAGACTCTAGTTCAGAGGAAGTACAACCAGAAGTTGCCAACCTTTGCTTAATGGCTCATAAAGATGAGGTAAAATCTAAACTTGATTTTGAATTTATATTTGAAGAACTTAGAGATACTTTTGATGAACTTATACATGAATATAAATTGCTAAAAATTGAGAATAAAAAGTTGAAAAAGTATGCTGATTTCTTTTCTGTTGAAAACACCAATCTTGTTAATGAAAATAATGATCTAAAAGCCAAGATTGATGTTTTTGAAAAATAAAAGTATCAAAAAAAATAGAAGTTTTGAAAAGATCCAAGGCTGTTGTTATAAATAATGAACTTTTAAGAAAAAACAAATACCTTGAGGTAGAAAATAAGAAATTCAAAGATAAGCTTCATAAAGTTAAACCTTTTGTTAAAAAGTTTATATTTAGCTCTGAAAAATTGAACTTATTGTTGAACAATCAAAGAGCTGTGTTTGATAAAGCTGGACTTGGTTACAAGCAACAAAAGAAACAAAACTTTTTCAAAAATGTTTTTGTTCCAGCATCATCTAATGTTACTTGCTTTAGTTGTAGAAAAGTTGGATATAAAGCTTATCAATGCAATTTGAGAAAATTAAATAATTCAAGAAAAAATTGGATTCCAAAAGGAACCATTCTTACTAACCCTAAAGGATCCAAGATGGCTTGGATACCTAAAACAAAACTTGATCTGTTTTGCAAGTGTGTCTTGCAACCAAAAAGAAAAGGAGATTGTGGTATCTTGATAGTGGTTGCTCAAGATACATGATAAGAGATGTGAAGCAATTTACTTCTCTTGAAGCTTTGAATGGAGGGAGTGTAACTTTTAAAGATAACAGTAAAGGAAAAATCATTGGTATTGGTAAAGTTTACATCTCCCTTTCTACTTTTATTGATAATATTTTATTAGTTGAAGGGTTAAAACATATTTTGCTTAGCATTAGTCAGTTTTATGACAAAGATTTTAAAGTAGTTTTTGAATCATCCCTTTGCATGGTTTTCTAGTCCTGATGATAATAGAGTGAAATTCATTAGAAATAGGCATGGCAATATCTACCTTGTTATCTTGATAACTTATCTTTACATGATGGTGAGTGCTTAGTTGCAATGAATGTCACAATTAATAAGGCTAGTTGGCTTTGGCATCGTAGATTAGGTCATGCAAGCATGCATTTACTTTATAGATTATGCAATAAGGATTTAGTTAGAGATTTACCAAAACTTAGATTTGAGAAAGATAAAGTATGTGATGCTTGCCAATTTGGGAAATAATCAAGAACTTCTTTTACATCAAAAAGAATTATTTCAACTTTTAAGCCACTAGAACTACTCCATATGGATCTCTTTGGACCAACTAGGACCACAAGCCTAGGAGACAAGAGATATGGATTAGTGATAGTTGATGATTTCTCTCGATTTACTTGGATTTTATTTTTAACACATAAAGATGAATCTTTTTCTACATTCATGAAGTTTTATCGAAAGGTTTGAAATGAAAAATGTACTTCTGTTGTTTGTATTCGAAGTAACCATATGTTGCCTAGGTGGCTTACCCAAGAGGGGGGGTGAATTGGGTATTTTAAAAAATTATTGCAAGTATGTGCTCCTTGTTAAGTTCTTAGTGTGGTAAGTGCTGTGAATTAAGTTAACTGCTACAGAAGCAAGTAAGAACAGGAAACACAATCACAAACACAACAAATTTTATAGTGGTTCGGAGCTACCTCACTCCTATGTCCACTACCCAAGATACCACTTGGGATTTCCACTATATTCACCCTCGGAATACAGTCGGATTGTTTTCACAGGCTCACAATCCAAAACCCAAACTTGGTTTTATCCCAGGCTAACCAAAAATTTAATACAAAGTTAGTTTTGAACGGGATCACTAACAACCCACTACACTTAGTTTTTTAGGCTCACCAATAACCTATCAATCTCCAAGTTATAGCCCCTTGCTATACTTGGAACAACTTAAAAGATGAGTTAAAGAATAAAGCAACAATATGACAAACCAAAGTTATTGGATGGTTGTAGTTGCAGCACTTCAGAAGCCCTTTTGATTGTACTTTGAATTCTCTTCAAGGCTTCTTAACTTCTTCAATAAATGCCTCAAGATATTGATAAGAGTTGGTGAAGTCTTGAGTGCTTGCTTTGAATGCTCTCTAGTGTATACTTTTGAATGTCCAATGAAAGCTCTTCAATCTCACATTAACTTCTCATCCATGTCTCCAAAAGTGATTCAAATCCCTTACATATCTTTCCTTTAACTGATTTCGGATGGTTATAGCCATTGTAGATTGTTGGAATTCGAAATATAGCCATTAGAGACTATTTTGGATTCAAAATAAGAGTTCTAGAACTCGCCATTACTAACTTGAAATAGTCACTCGAGTCGGCTCGGATAGCTCGAGTCGGCTCGGATCCTCGGGTAGATCAAAATAACATTATGGTCGAGTCGACTCTTCTCCTTTAGGTCGGCTCGTCTGGCTGGTTCTTCAGAACTGAGATTTTCAATACTCTGGATGAGTCAGCTCTTCAATACTCGAGTCGGCTTGGATGTCTGTCTAAGAAAACTGCCCTCTAGACGAGTCGGCTCGAATTCTCAAAACTTCAAAATTGAACTCTACCTGAGTCAGCTCTTCTGACTCAAGTCGGTTTGAATGTCTGCGTGCCAGAAAATAAGGTGCTATGCCAGACTTTAAGTCGGTTCTCCTTCTATGAGTCGGCTCTTGTGACTTAGGTCCAAAACTTGTCAAACTTGTTCAGACTTCTTCTAGTGGTTTTCAAATAACTCAAAACCTTTCCAGCTCATTCAAAGACTGAACTTGAGATAGTTAAACTAGACACATACATAGAAGTAGCCCTCTTAAATGAGTATACAATTGATTTTACTTGGGGGCTCTTCTTTACAAAGAGTTTTAACAAAAATTAACATAACATACTACAATGTTGTAGGAATGAGGGTTGTTCAATGAAATCAACCTACAAAAACTTTAAGAACACTTGAAAGATAGTTAGTAATCAAATGCATGCTCCAATGTTTGTTTATCATCAAAATCATTACAGGGGTCAACACCATGGTACTGAATTTGAAAATCAAAATTTTGAAAATTTTTGTAATGAAAAAGGAATTGAACATAATTTTTCTGTACCTAGGATACCTTAACAAATGGTGTGGTAGAAAGCAAAAATAGGACTTTGAAAGAAATGGCATGCACAATAATTTATGAAAATGACCTTCTCAGATATTTTTTGACTGAAGCTGTTAATACAGCTTGCTATATTTTAAACTGTGTTTTGAACAGACTAATTTTTAAAAAAATACCTTATGAGCTTTGAAAAGAAAGAAAACCTACTTTAAAGTATTTTCATGTATTTGGTTGCCGATATTTTATTTTAAACAATGAAAAAAATAATTTAGACAAATTTGATGCCAAGTCAGATGAAGGTATCTTTTTATGATACTCTACATCTAGTAAGGCATACAGAATTTTTAATAAAAGAACACTAGTAGTAGAAGAGTCCATGCATATAGTATTTGAAGAGTCTACTAAAAAGTCCTCTAGAAAAGAGGATACTATTGATGATTGTGCAGGTATTGAAGAATTAAGAAGCTGACTTTGGATGATCATCCTTTCAAAGACAATAAAGAAGATCAAAGCAAGGAAAATGAAGGAGAAGCCACAATATCTTCACCAAAGGATAAAAGTCTATCCAAAGAATGGAGGTATGCTCATGGACATCCTAAGAAATTAATCCTAAGTGATCTATCAAAAGGGGTGAAAACTATATCCTTTCTTAGAAATGAATGTGATTACATTACTTTTATTTCATAAATTAAATCTAAATGTATTGAAGAAGTTAAAAAGATCCAAATTGGATGATTTCTATGCAAGAGAAATTAAATTAATATGAAAGAAATAAAATTTGGACATTAATAGAAAGACCATCAAATACTTCTATAATCGGCACAAAATGGGTATTTAGGAATAAATTAGATGAAAATGGTATAATAACTAGAAACAAGGCTAGACTGGTAGTTAAAGATTACAATCAAGAAGAAGGAATTGATTTTGATGAAACCTTTGCTCCAGTAACTAGACTTAAAGCCATTAGATTATTTCTAGTTTTTGCATGTTTTATAGATTTCAAACTATTTCAAATGGATATTAAAAGTGCATTTTTAAATGGTTATATTGCTGAAGAAGTTTTTATTGAAGAACCACCTGGTTTTGAAAATCATGCATATCCTGATCTTATTTTTAAATTATACAAAATACTTTATAGTTTAAAACAAGGCCCCCATGCATGGTATGAAAGACTTAGTAAATTTTTAATTGAAAATGATTTTACTAGAGGTCATGTTGATACAACCCTATTTTTAAAGAAAAAGTTTGATGATCTTTTAGTTGTACAGATCTATGTCGATATATTATCTTTGATGCCATTAATGAATATCTTTGTCAAGAATTTACAAAGCTAATGCAAGGAGAGTTCGGATGAGCATGATGAGAGAATTGAGCTACTTTCTCGGACTCCAGATCAAGCAAACAGATGAAGAGATCTTTATCGACCAAACCAAATACACAAAGAAGATTCTAAAAAAGTTTGGAATGGAGAAGACTAAGCCTATGGTACACCTATGAGCCCTTCATGTGAACTTGACAAGGATGAATCTGGTAAGAAAGTTGATCAAAAATTTTATAGAGGCATCATTAGATCATTACTATACTTAACTGCTAGTAGACCAGATATTATGTTTAGTATATGCATGTGTGCTAGATATCAGTCTGAACATAAAGAATCACATTTAATGGCCGTTAAGTGCATTCTTAGATATTTATCTGGTACTCTTGACATTGGATTATGGTACTCTAAGAATTCAGCTACTGATTTAATTGCATATTCTGATGCTGATTTTGCTGGATGTAAGTTAGATAGAAAAAGAACTTCTAGAAATTATCAATTCCTTGGAATTAACTTAATCTCATGGTTTAGCAAAAAAATAAAATTTAGTTGCATTATTATTGGCTTTAGCCCTTGATTTTGATGACTAACAAAACATTGAGTATATGTTTTATACTAATGTTTCAATTGTAGTTGTGAGTTTCAGGATACAGGCACTTCAAACTTTCAATATAAAAGTATCAAAGGCACTCATTTGAAGCTAAGTAATTTTCAGTGTGTAAGAAGTCTTCTCATCTTGAAAAGCATTAAAATAGGTCAATCTGAGCTTTATGAAGAAGATATTGAAGTTTTATTGAAGAACACCTTGAATCTTGAAGGTTGGCTCAAGGTTTTTTCAGTGGCACAATCAAGTGTCGACTCATAGAATGCAAGGTGTCGATACTTCAGAAGGACTGGCACGTAGAAATCTCTTTGGCATGCCTTGAGTCAATGATGCTGGACTAAATATGCATGCAAAATATTTTTTGTGTTTTTATGTATTAAGTGGGATGATTAAATCTCGAAAAGGATGCTAAGATTTAAAGTAGAGAATTCTATACAAAAATCAGAAGCTACTACATGCAAAAAGACCCTCAAAGTGATAAGGAAGAAGGACCGCCGAGGCTGAGAAGCCCCGGTTGGGCTAGTTCTCCTTCAATACCGCTACTAGCGAGTCGAGGGGGTTTACCTGGTAGGGATTTAATGATGAATCCTTACAGTGGTTGCTCTTCGCTCCTGGATGCAGCTTGGATGATCAAGCCGAAGACCCCATGGATCCGTGGCTTTCAAGCCGGTGGCCCGAAAGCTGTTCAGCTAGAATCTTAGATTCGTTGGCTTCGAGGGACCTGCAAATCACCTATTAGGGATTAAAAAACAATGTAGGGATGAAGAAAATTTCAGAAAATATCAAGGAAAGATGGTTTTGGTGTTGGGCGGCCAAGGCTAGAGAAGGTGGCTTCTAGGGTTTTGATGGCGGTTGGAGGCAGGGCGTAGGAGACTAGGAAGAAGAAGGGGTTCATATAAATTCTCCTTAGCACACAACAGAGGTTGGAAATCTCAATATATTTCATGAACAATTAGTCTTCATACAAGAGAGGGGGGCTTCTTTTATAAGCTCACAAACTTGTCCCCTGAGTAAGGATATAAAAGTCATTACATAGGAATTTGAATCCTATCCAAACCCTAGCTAGAAAACATGGTAAGTCATTAGCCCTCTTTCCCTCAAACTCTCCCTCTCTCACTTGCCTTGGTTGGCCAAGTGAGGTGACCCTAAGTGGCCGACCAAGGGGAGGTGACCATAAGAGTGTGGCGCCCCTTGGTGCTCCTCATGGGCCTTGGGTGGCCTAGTTTGCTTCAGGCTACGATCCAGGGCTCCAAGCTACGATCTAGGATTCTAGGGCCTTCAATTTCTCCTGTTGGGCCTTCCATGGTCTTCATAACTTCAAGCTAGGTTGGTCTTCAATTGTATTGAGTCTTCATTGGACTTGGACTAGAATTTACATGACTCAGAATATGACTAGCTCAACATGAGCTGACTTGACTGACTGATCCAAATCCTACTAGTATGAATCAAACTCTGAATACATGACTCAAATGATGAAGGCCTAAAAAGAACATGACTCAGGGGCCAAAGGAAAACTTAATTAGGCTAAGCCCTTATTACAAATTGGACTCAAACACTACTAAGTAATCCATAGATGGTTGAGAAGCCTCTGTCTTATTCTAGTGCCTTTGGTGTCCGCAACAATTCTCCCAAGGTGGGAGGAACTCGACCCTGTCGAGTAAGGATCACACTGGCTCACATATCTCTCAAGAATGTCTAGGTCGAGGCAATGCAAGTCCTCTCGAGAAATCCATGAATCGTCCGATTCTGGTCGGCCTTGCCATCGAACCAGGTAGCGTTGATAGCCGTGGCCCTGGGTCGTAATAGCTTGATCATTCAAGATACGCTCAATCCGTTCTCCTCTCTCAGGCCAATTTATTGGTGGACACTCTAGGCTAGGGTCACTCACAAGGGATGGAGTAGATCAAAAGGCCTCACTAGGTATCACTGCCGGTTCCCTATACTCAACTAGGTCTGTGATATTGAAGGTAGAACTAATGCCAAATTCCAGGGGCAAATCTATCACATAGGCATTGGGTTCGACCTTCTCTATCACTTTAAAGGGTCCAGCTCTGTGAGCATGAAGCTTCTTAACGGTCCCAGGTGGAAACCACTCAGGCCTAAGCCTAATCATGACAGAATCTCCTACATCAAATTCCTTGGCTCTTTTTCAAGATTAGCCAATTTCATATATGTTTCATTATTTAGATTATCTTTTAGCTAATGTCTTTATGTAAGTCTCTAATATGCTGTGCGAATGACTCTGCAGACTCTAAGACTCATGTATGAACAGGTAAAGGAATCAGATCAATGGGGCGATTAGGCTTATACCCATGGACTATCTCAAAAGGACTCTTGCCCGTGGTCCTATTCACTTAACAATTATAAGCGAACTCTGCTATAGGCAACAATAAGTCCCAATTTTCAATGTGTTCACCTACCAGACATCTAAGGAGGTTTCCTAGACTATGGTTTACCACTTCAGTTTGGCCATTTGTCTGTGGGTGGTAGGCTGTAGAAAACTTGAGCTTGGTCCCTAATAGGTGCCAGAGGGTTTTCCAGAAATAACTGATGAACCTAACATCCCTATCGGATACGATGATCTTGGGTAGGCCATGGAGTCTAACCACATTATCTAAGAAAAGTTTGGCTACTCTAGACACATCAAAGGTCTGGGAACATGGGATGAAGTGAGCCATCTTAAAGAACCTATCGACCACTACAAAGATAGAATCGTGTCTTTTCTGGGTCTTAGGTAATCCTAACACGAAGTCCATACTGAGATCCTAACAAGGATGATCAGGCACTGGTAAAGGTATGTAGAGACCAGTGTTTTGCTTCTGCTGTTTTGCAACATCACAAGTTCTACACCTGGCTACTATCTGAGCAACATGCCTTTTCAAACCTGGCCAATAAAACTGGTCTTCTATCGCTAAGATGGTCTTATTCCTACCAAAGTGACCAGCTAATGCTCCAGCATGAGTCTCCCAAATCAGGAATTCTCTAAGAGAAGTTCTAGGGATATAGAGCCTATTATTCCAGAATAGGTAGCCATCCTGAATGGTATATACTCACATGGGTACTGGATGGTCCTAGCCTAAGGATCTGGGAAATGTCACCAAAGTCTGGGCAGGTTTCATAATCATCCTTTAATCTATCAAACACTATGACTTGGGTACTGACTGAACCTAAAAGCAAAGACCTATGGCTAAAGACGTCTGCGATCTTATTTTCTATTTCGGCACGGTGTTTCAGAACAAAGGTGTAGGCCTGAATGTACTCAATCCATTTACCATGCCTTGGGTTGAGTTTCTTTTGGGAGTTCAAGAATCGGAGTGCCTCATGGTCAAAAAATTAGACAAACTCTTGCGATAGTAAGTAATCCTCCAATATCTAAGGGCCTGGACTACCGCATAAAATTTCTTGTTATAGGTAGAATACTTAAGTTTAGCCTCATTCAGCTTTTCATTAAAGAAGGCTACAGGATGATTTTCTTGACTCAGTACCCCACCTATTCCTACTCCCGAGGCATTGCAAGTGACCTCAAACACCTTAGAGAAATCAGGTAATATAAGGATGGGTGCATGGGTCATCTTATCCTTAAGTTTTAGGAAGGCCTTATCAGCTGCTTTGGTCCACTAAAATGTACCCTTCCTAATACAGTTTGTTATAGTGCGACGACAGTACTAAAATCCCTAATAAATCTCCTGTAAAAGGTTGCTAGGCCATGGAAACTATGCACATCATGGACACTAAAGGGTACAGGCCACTCGATAATTGCCTAACCTTTTAGGATCTGCAGAAACTCCCTCTAGGATGACAACAAAACCTTGGAAGATAACCCTATGTATCATGAACTCACATTTCTTGATGTTGGCATAGAGGCTATTCCCCTTAAGGGTCGGGTACACTAGTCTAAGGTGACTAAGGTGGTCTTTCCTAGTCCTGCTATAAATCAGTATATCATCAAAATAGACCACAACAAATTTCTCAGTGTATTCTTTCAAGACTTGGGTCATAATCCTCATAAATATACTTGGTACATTCGAAAGGCCAAAAGGCATCACAACCCACTCAAACAGTCCATCCTTAGTCTTGAATGTGGTCTTCCACTCATCCCCAAGTCTAACCTTACCTGATGATAGCCGCTCTTAAGATCTATCTTTGATAAAACTTTAGCACCGACCATCATATCTAGCATATCGTCCAATTGGGGAATGGAAAACCTATACTTCATAGTAATTTTGTTGATGGCTCTACTGTCCATGCACATTCTCCAGGTACCATCTTTCTTAGGGGTTAGTAAAGCAGGGACTACACATGGACTCAAGCTCTCCCTGATGAAACCCTTCCTAAGTAACTCTCCCACTTATTTTTGTAGCCCTTGATGCTCACTGGGGTTCATTTTATAGTGAGGAAGGTTTGGTAAAGTGGCTCCTGGGACCATATCTATGGCATGTTGGATGTCTCTAAGGGATGGTAATTGATCAAGTAAATCATCAGGAAAGACATCCTCAAATTCTTTGAGAGCCTTAACAATCTTTAGAGGGTGTTTCTTTTGGGTCGGCTCATGAATTTCTTCGGTGGTCAAGATCCAAATAGGGTTACCCTTAGCAATCTACTTCTCTAACTCCTTAGCCTTAATCAAATTAACTCCTGGTGTCTTGTCCTTAAGGTTACTAGAACCTCTCTTAATTGGGTCTCTAGATGGAGTTGGGTGGATCACAAACTTACTCCCACGGTGACAAAAAGCATAGATGTTGGTTCGACCAAACAAGGTTGCATCATGATCATAAAGCCAAGGTCGACCTAAAATGATACTACTAACTTCCATGGGAAGGACATCACACCAAATCTTCTCCTCATATGATTGCAGTTTAACCAAGATTTGGCACCTAGACTTGATCTGGATGGAGGTGGAATCTATCCAAGAAACCTTATAGGGACTAGGGTGAGGGACTATGGTCAATCCTAAGGATTTTACTGTACTAGCAGAGATGGCATTGACACAACTCTCACTGTCTATGATGATCTTGAACACCTTACCCCCTATCTTAACAAAGGTCTATAGGATGTTGGTCCTCTACCAGTCTTCCTTAATTTGGGTTTGGGTCAAGATGCACCTAACCACTCCTAACAGGTTTTCAGACTCAAGCACCTCTTCCTCTCTATCATACTTGTTGCGGCGTCAACTCCTGGACCAGGAACCGGGACGGTCGGACGGGCTGGAGCGCTCCTCTCCCGGGCGAACCTGCAAAGAAGTCCCCAAGGGTGCCGGTGGTGTTCCGGCGGGGGACCCTCTGATGCTTAAGTTAGCAAGAGGTTGAAGGCATCAGAATGGAGGAATCAAGGAATCAACAGTCTCTGGAAAGGGAAGAGTTCTTCTACCTTCGAACGAGGTCCCCTGGGTACCTTATATAGGCGCGGAACAGTCCAAAATCCATTAGGGAAGAGGCTGAGAAAGACCGATCTGCCCCTAGGAGAATCTGGAGAGTGGCCACATGGCGCGTAGATACGGCGGCATCGTGGAAGTAGTGGAGCAGGGCCATTGGGATAGCAGGATCCCGTAGTAACAAAAAGGTGCTTCTGGAACACCCTGGATGCTAAGACTCGCCGGTCGGATGTCGGCCATGAGGCAGTCGGTCGGTCGGACCAAAGGCCAAACCTCCGAAGGAGAGCAGTGGATCAGACCCCAGTAGGAGAGGGTAGTTCAGACCTCAACTCCAGTGGGTCGGACCTCTGAAGGAGAGCGACGGGCCAGACCTCAGCAAGAGAGGGTCGTTCGGACCTCAACTTCGATGGGTCGGACCTCTGAAGGAGAGCGATGGGCCAGACCGCAGGAGGAGAGGGTCATTCAGACCTCAACTCCGGTGTGTCGGACCTCTGAAAGAGAGCGATGGGCCGAACCCCAGTAGGGGAGGGTCATTCGGACCTCAACTCCGGTGGGTCGGACCTCCTTAGTTGGAGTCTTGAGAAGGGCGGCCAGGTCGGACCGCAGGAGGAGAGGGTCGTTCAGACCTCAACTCCGGTGTGTCGGACTCTAAAGGAGAGCGACGGGCCAGACCCCAGCAGGGGAGGGTCATTCGGACCTCAACTCCGGTGGGTCAGACCTCCTTAGTTTGAGTCTTTAGAAGGGTCGGACCGCAGGACTGGGCCGATTCTGGCAGAGGGTGAGCCGTCATGGTACAACAGTTGTCCCCCTTGCCCTTGTGCTTCGAGCGAGTCCGCAGGCTCGAAGGGCAAGGGCATCAAATGGCAATAAATGCGCCGACCTTTCAAATGATGGCGAATCCAGTTCGACGTGCTGCGTCCAGCCACCTCCTACTCCAATTTTTGCCCTGGGACAGGTGTCAGCGCCTGGTTGGCGAGGACTAGGGGCATTTATGGCTGGTACGGTGCATAGCAGCTGTCCTTTTGGATTCTTGAAGTGACGTGGGACACGTGGCACCATCAGGACGGTTGGTGCCCCTGCCATAGTGGCCCATCCATCGTTGCCTCGTCTGTCACGCGGATCGTGGCCAGATACTATCCGGCGCGTCCCCTCGGATTCCCGTCCAACTCGGGAACCAAAGCGGCGACCGTCGGATCTCATCACATGGGGGGTGCGTTGGGATGCGGCCCCCCGGACGCCTATAAAAGGAGGAGGGTAGTGCCTAGAAGGAACCAGATGTTGCGTTTGTGCTCGAAGAGAAAATCGCCTCCTCCCCCCCTACACTGCCTTTAGGCTCCTTTAAAGACCCAGAGAATCAGGTTAGTCCCGTCTTCATCTTCCCCCATCTTCTTCCTCCTCTGCAACCCATTTTGGGATGGCTATAGCTCGCGGTCATAGGGAACCTGGTCCCTTCGACATCCCGTAAGCCATGACCCGAGAGAGGGTCGAGAATCTCAGAACCGTATACAACATTCCTTCCACCTTACATCTGACCATCCCCAGCCGCGAGGGTAGGGTAAACGGACCTCTGAATTTAGGAGCCCTCCCCATATACGAAGACCTCCTGAAGGCCAGTCTCCGTTTCCCGATTCATAGCTTTTTTGTTCAGGTCTTTAATACCTATAGGATCACGCCTTCCCAACTGACACCAAATAGCATTAGGATCCTGTGCGACTTCATAGTTCTGTGTCGGGAAGCCGACATAGAGCCTAGGGTAACCCTCTTCTCCAACTTCTTTCTACTGAAACAAGACTTTCGAAGTTAGGAATGGTGGATGTTCAGTCCCCGTCCTAATCGGAAGACCTAGGGGGACTTCCATCCGCGATTCATGGATGGAAGTCACGATACTTCTTTGTAGATAGTCTGGAACCATGGGGCTTCGAGGCAGCCTGGAGGGAGCCGAGGCCGAATGCTTTGAATGGAAGGAAAGTCTCAAGGGCCGACGAGGCTGACTTCCACAAATTGGATAGTGAAGATCCAAAATTTATCAATTTTCTACTTTTCGAGCAGAGCCTTCACCAGGCTGGACTCAGCCGGCAGCCGATGTTAGGTAGGATGAGAGTCATGTAGAGAGAGGTCGGCTACTCTTTTTTATTTTCCGACGGCTTGACGACTGCCACTAACTCTGACTTTCGTTATTGATAGGTGAAAAAATAAAGTCGGATCGAGCAGTCCTTTCGGCATGGTCGGTGTAGCAGAGAGCCATCCAGATCGCAGAACTAATGCAACAAGAGTCGAAGAAACGGGCGGGAGAACTAGCACCCGAAAGGTCGAAGAAGCAACGGACGATGGAGCCGTCCATCCTGGTGGTGTCGGTCGACTCAGGGGACGACATGCCCCTGACCGAACGTCGAAAGGTGATTGCGTCCGAGCGATCCTCTTTAGCAGGACAGCGAGCCATCCAGACGGAAGGAAGGCACTCAATGTCGGCAGGGACGGTAGCAGCCCCTGCACCCCTGTCGCTGGAGACAACTACAACGGTCCCCCCGATGACCCAGAGAACCCCCACGGGAGAGGGGCCGTCGGCTGTTGGCGAGAGGGCCGTCGGTGCCCTAGGGGAGGAGGAGTAGCACCTACTGTGGTGCGCTGCTGAGGAAGTGAAAGAATAGCTTCAGAGGGCCGCCCCCAACACTGACGGGCGGTCAATGAATGAGGCAGCTAGAAGTTCTCTCCGCCATCTATTGGGGGTAAGTTTCACTCTTTCTGCCTTCACTTAAAATTTAAGACTAGTAATTTTCTAACCGTGAGTGTTTGTCGGCAGCTCGTCAAGGATAACCTCCTGATGGATGAGGGGATGGGTGAGCTGCTCTATATAAAAGAGCAGTTAACCCAGAGGGCTGAAGTGGCAGAGCTAGCAAGGGACACAGCCTGGGCGACATTGACAGCTTCCAGGGAAGAGGTGCTGGGCTTGAGGGCTATAGTGGCAGAGGTGTCCCCCTTGCGGGCCGAACTAGAGGCCCAGAAGAAACAGATAAAAGACCTACTCGCCCAGAAAGTTGATCGGGAGGCAAGGCTAAAAGAAAGGAAGAAGAAGATCAAGACCCTGGCCCGTCGGCTAGCCGTTGAGGAGGGTCGCCTGACCGATCTCGACATCCGCACAAAGGGCTATCAAGCATCGGCGGAAAGATACAAGGGCTTGCTAAAGTCGGCCCAAGATTTGCTGAAGACGGTCGGTGAGAAGGCCGTGGCAGATTATAAAGCCTCCGAAGACTTTACGGAGGAAATGAACGAAGCTAGGACGGTCGGCTTTAGGTACGGGTACGACGAGTGCCTGGGAAAGGTTAGCGCTGGCTTCCCAGAACTCGATCTGGCATTCCTTCAGTCAATGAAGCCAGCGGAGGCAGAAGCTTCGAATGGGACGGACCCGACTACCCGAGCAGTCGACGTCGTAGCGGAGGTCGTTGCGAAAGTAGCCAGAGCGGATGCCCCAGTTGGTGTCGAGGCAAAGGCAACAGAAGGACCCGAAGAGGCTGGAGTAGTAGCTGGCACTGAAGGGGCTGAAGTGGCCGTAGTTGCTGTAACTCCCTGAGGTCAGACCTAGTCATCTGTAAAGGTCTAACCTCCAGTTTTTGTAAAGAACCTTTTTGAAGTAATGAAAAGATCTTTTCTCAATGTCTTGTCTTTTTACACTGTCCAATGTCTTCTTTTTTGAAATTTTGTTAAGTATGGGCCAGTCGGCATGTCAGAATGAGTGGTCGGATCTTCAGGGTAAGTGTTGAAGAGTAGCTTAGGCCAAACTAGATTCTCTTGAGATTTCCCTTCTATATACTAGCCCATCGGCCTTCCGGACCGAAAATAGACTAGGGCGGTGGTTGGATTCCAGTTAAGGCCAGAGCAACAAGCTTAGGTAATTTATCCTAAGTGTTGGTCCGTCGGCTTTCCGGACCCAGAAGCAATTGAAGCAGCAGTTAGATTTCAGCTCAGGCCGGAGCAACTAGCTTAAGAAATTTATCCTAAGTGTTAGTCCGTCAGCTTTCCGAATTGGGCTACCCTAGAGCCTTTGCCGACTGGAGTCAGACTTTCGGAAGTGGGCTGTCCTAGAGCCTTTGCTGACCGAAGTCAGACTTTCGAAAGTGGGCTGCCCTGGAGCCTTTGCCGACCGGAGTCAGATTTTTGGAAGTGGGCTACACTAAAGCCTTTGCCGACCGGAGTCGGACTTTCGAAAGTGGGCTGCCCTAGAGCCTTTGCCGATCGGAGTCGGACTTTCGGAAGTGGGCTGCCCTAGAGCCTTTACTGATCGAAGTCGGACTTTCAGAAGTGGGCTGCCCTAGAGCCTTTGCCGGCCGGAGTCAAACTTTCGGAAGTGGGCTGCCCTAGAGCCTTTGCCAACCGGAGTCGGGCTTTCGGAAGTCGGCTGCCCTAGACCCTTTGTCGATCGGAGTCGAACTTTCAGAAGTGGGCTGCCCTAGAGCATTTGCCGACCAGAGTCGGACTTTCGGAAGTCGGCTGCCCTAAATCCTTTGCCGACTGGAGTCGGACTTTTGGAAGTGGGCTGCCCTAGAGCCTTTGTCGACCGAAGTCGGACTTTTGGAAGTGGGCTACCCTAGAGCCTTTGCCGACTAGAGTCGGACTTTTGGAAGTGGTTCGTAGAAGAAACATGAACTTCATTGATAGTACTTGTGGAGGTTGTCTATATTCCACGGACGCGCCAATTGCCGTCCATCCAAAAATTCAAGTCGATAAGTGCCGGCTCGGACCACTTAGATGACCCGATAGGGTCCTTCCCAATTTGGGGAAAGCTTGCCTTTCTCGGTCGGCCTCGAGATTTCGGCCCTCCACAGGACTAAGTCTCCGACCCGGAA
The DNA here is from genome assembly GCA_021397845.1 of Areca catechu. NCBI lineage: Eukaryota > Viridiplantae > Streptophyta > Magnoliopsida > Arecales > Arecaceae > Areca > Areca catechu. The sequence continues at coordinate 26,670,935 of CM038043.1, forward strand.
AGCTCGCGCCCTGACTCGCGAGTTGTAATATTTTGCCATCTTTTGGCGGCATACCGCCATCTTCATGCTTGCACGAAGTCTTGTTTCCTCAAGCAAGTCCAAATCAGCCCTTCACCGCTCGGAGTTGGCGGTTCGATGTAGTGGTCAATCCGGAGAGATTGGAGAGAAGTTTCAATAGGGATGATGGCTTCACTTCCGTAACTGAGGTTGAACGGAGTTTCGCCAATCGATGCTCTGGTGATCATCCAATACGCCCATAACACTGAATGGAGCTCTTCCGCCCAAAGTCCCTTTGCTTCATTGAGCCGGGTCTTCAGTCCATGCAAAATTGTTCTGTTGGTGACTTCGACCTCTCCGTTGCATTGAGGGTAGCCGACCGAGGTAAGTCGATGAGAGACATGATACTGCTGACAGAAATCTTGAAATTTAGAGTTGTCAAACTATCTTCCATCGTCAGTAATAATTGTCCGGAGAATGTCGAATCGGAAGATGATATTGTTCCGGACGAAGTTCTCCATCTTAGCCTCTGTTATCTGTGCTAGTAGTTCAGCTTCCACCCACTTGGTGAAATAGTCGATAGCCACAAGCAAAGATTTTTGTTGCTCGGAGGCCGGGGGAAAGGGTCCCAGGATATCCATCCCCTATTATGCGAACGGCCATGGGGCAGTGATCGGAATCAGCTCACTAGCGGGTCTCCTTTGAATGACGGAGTACCTTTGACATGTGTCGCACCTTCGGAAGAAGTCCAACGCGTCCTTCTAAATGGTGGGCCAGTAATATCCCTGTCGGACGATCTTATAAGCTAAGGATCTCCCTCCGAGGTGGTCACCACAAATGTCGTCATGGACCTCACTGAGGGCATAGCTGACGTCCGCCGGCCCCAAGTACTTCAGCAGAGGCTGCGAGAATGACCACTTATAAAGAACACCGTCAAGGACAACGTACTTAGAGGCTGTCAGGTGCACCTGCTTGGCCTCCGCCGAATCTTTCGGAAGAGTTTCCTTGGCCAGGAAAGTAAGGATCGGATCCATCCAAGAAGCTTCATGTTCCACCTGGTGGACCTCCGTCAGCTCTTCGACAATGCTAGGATACCACAAATACTCCACAAAGGTCTGGTCAGAAGTCTCGCTGGCGGCCGTATCTAGCCTTGAGAGAGCGTTTGCCCGGGAGTTCTGCAGATGATGTATATGGAGGATTTCAAAAAATTTGAACTGATGAATGAGTTTTTGTACCTTGTTTAAATATTTTGCCAGGGTCGGATCCCTGGCTTCAAATCCCTCCTTTACTTGATTGACCACCAGCTATGAGTTGGAGAAAACTCTGAGTCGGCTGATGCCCAGTTCATTGGCGATCCACAGCCCCGCGAGGAGGGCTTCGTACTCCACTTGATTATTTGACACCTGAAATAAAAAGTGTAAGGCATAATCCAGGTTCTTCCCATCCGGATCAGCTAGAATCAGTCCGGCCCCGCAGCCTGCGAGGTTGGACGCTCCATCGACATGGAGAGTCCAGGCTAGTTCTACTTCATAGACAGTGTCAGCTTCAGGTATTTCGGCCATTCGAGGCATCTCCTGTTTCCAAGTACACTCTGTAATGAAGTCAGCAATTACCTGGGCCTTCAAGGTAGATCGTGGCCGGAAAGGGATGTTGAACTCCCCTAACTTGACGGCCCACTTGGCGAGCTGACCAGATGTGTCTGGGCTCCGAAGGATTGCCTTGAGGGGTTGGTCGGTTAGCACTATGATCGGATGCGCTTGGAAGTACGGTCGAAGCTGCTTAGCTGATGTGACCAAGGAGTATATTAATTTTTGTATCTTGGGGTACCTTGTTTCGGCGTCATAGAGGACTTTGCTGATATAATAAATGGGCTTTTGTTGTCTGTCCTCTCCGACTCGCACAAGGATGGAGTAGATCACTTTGTCTGACGCCAAAAGGTAGAGGTATAAAGGCTCCCCCTCCGTCGGCTTGGCCAGCAGTGGAGGGTTCTTCAAGTACTCCTTCAATGTTTCGAAAGCCGACCGATACTCATCAGTCCAAATGAAATCCTCCGACTAGCGCAGGGTCTTGAAGAATGGCAAGGACTTCTTAGCCGAATGGGAGATAAAACAGCTGAGGGAGGCAATCCGGCCGGTGAACTCCTGGACCTGCTTTTTGTTGGTCGGGTGCGCCATCTCCGTGATGGCTTTTATCTTGTCAGGGTTCACTTCAATTCCCCTATGTGTAACTATAAAACCAAGGAATTTGCCAGAGGTCACCCCAAAAGTGCACTTCGTGAGGTTCAGCTTCATCCGATGGTGCCTGAGTGCATCAAAGGATTCCTGCAAGTCCTTGATGTGGTCAGCCTTACAGAGACTCTTCACTATCATATCGTCCACATAAGCCTCCATGTTCCTGCCTAGCTGACCTTCGAACACACGGTTGATCAACCTCAGAAAGGTGGCGCCGACGTTCTTCAAGCCGAAGGGCATCATCCGATAACAAAACAGGCCTTTGTCGGTGACAAAGGCGGTCTTCTCCTCATCTTCCGGATGCATCTTTATTTGATTGTAATCGAAAAAGGCATCCATAAAGCTGAGAAGTTGGTGGCCGGCCGTGGCATCCACCAGCTGATCAATCTTGGGTACTGGGAAGCTATCCTTCGGACATGCCTTGTTAAGGTCAATGTAATCCACACAGATCCTTCACTTCCCGTTGGACTTCTTCACCATAACCATTTTCGCCAGCCATTCAGGGTAGTTGACCTCCCTAATGAAACTATCATCACGGAGCTTCTTTACTTCCTCGTCAATAGCTTTCTGTCTTTCACTAGCAAAGCTTCTCTTCTTCTATCGGATAGGTCGGTAGGTCGAATTGACCTTGAGTTGGTGAGTGATGACCTCCGACGGTATTCCAGGCATGTATGATGCCGACCAAGCAAAGACGTCGGCATTCCTCCTATGAAAGCTGATCAGCTCCAACTTAAGGTCTTCACTGAGGGAACCTCCGATCCGAAGGACTCTAGTAGGATCATCCTCTCGGAGTGGAACAAACAAAATCTTTTCTCCTGGCTGACCAAGGCCATCAGCCTCAGATTTTGGGTCAAGTTGTTCCAAAGTGGAATGGCCTTCTGATTGTTGATTCATAATGGTCAAACACTGCCTAGCCATCTGACGGTCTCCCCTCATCACTCCGACCCCGCTCCTGGTTGGAAATTTTGCCAACAGATGGTAGGTAGACATGATAGCTCTAAATTTGTTAAGGGCCCGTCTGTCCAAGATAGCATTGTAAGGCGAGGTCATCCGAATGACCACAAAATTGATGAGGAGGGTTTCCTGGAGAGGCTCTATTCCAATTGTCACAGCGAGAACTATTTCTCCTTCCACCCCGACGGAGTTGTCCCCGAAGCCTGTCAACAGCGCGGGGGATTCCCGCAACATGGATCTGGATAAATTCATTCTCATAAAAGCATCACACAGCAGTACCTCTGTTGAGCTTCCATTATCAGCAAGTATTCTCTTTACATCGTAATTGGCAATCACTGCCGACATAACTACAGGATCATTCTCAAAAACATGGGTTTCCAGGAGATCTTCATCAGAGAAAGTGATGGCATTAGAACCCCTAGGCCTTTTAAAAATATCGGCTCTATCCTCGTAACTTCCTCCAAATTGCCGATGTAGCATGCCGACATCCCTGCCCATCGGCCTTTGATTGGGGAGCTCTGTCTCCACCGAAGGGTTTCGGGCATTTGATGCTTCGGCCCGGTCTCGGTGGGGTCGGACATACTTACACAGGTATCCCCTCTGGATGAGGTCTTCAATGGCATCCTTCAGCTGCAGGCACTCTTCAGTACTGTGCCCATGATCCCTATGGAAAGGACAGAATTTATCTTTGTTCCTTAGGGAAGGAGGTCCCCTCATCGACCGAGGCCTTTACAGAAAGGTTTCATTCTCGATCTCCATCAGGATCTTCTCTCTTGGCAGGGACAGAGGCGCATAAGTCTCGAACCTTCGGGGGAAATCCCTCGGCTTCGGACTTCGGCATTGGGCCGACCGCCGATCGTCGCTCGGGGGTCGGACTTCAGGAGCTTTATCGCTCCGTTTCTTCGGGACCGGCCTTCCTTCAGCTTGACGTCGACCGGCTGCTTGTTCTTCCGCCAGGGCATACTTCTGCGCTCTGGCAGTAGTTCATTGTAGCTTTTCGGATGCTTCTTGTCTAGAAAAAAAGTCAGCCTGGACGAGCGGAGCCCTCGCTTGAAGGCTGACATTACTATAGCTTCGTTCAAATCCGGGACTTCCATGGCCGCTGAGTTAAAATGGGCCATGAAATTTCGAAGGGTCTCCCCCTCCTTTTGCAGCACGAGGAAGAGGCAGTCGGTATTCCTTGGGGTCCGACTGCAAGTCCTGAAATGGGAAAGAAAAAGTGATTCGAGTTGAGAGAAGGAGTGGATCGTACCTGGTCGGATGGCGGAGAACCACATCCAGGCGGTCTTCTTGAAGGTCGCAGGGAAGGAAATGCAATAGAGAGCGTCGGAGGTGCCTTGGACCATCATATGGGCTCTATATGTGCCCAGATGGTCCATCAGATCAGTGGTACCGTTGTAGGGGTCCACCTGTGGGATCTTGAAGTGGCGGGGGATCATCTCCACCAGAATCTCCTTAGAGAACGGGGGATGGGAGTCATATACCTGTCCCCCTTTGGCCTTCTACCGAAGGGCGATTTCAGCAATGCTCTCCTCCATGCACATGATCTTGCTGGCATAGTCCTTCGTAGGCTTAAGAGCAGGCCGATCGCCGACAGGAACAGATTCAGCATAGCAAGGCAAAGCGGACCTTGCCCTCTTGCCGTTAGCACGATCACCCAAGGACCTCCGGGGCTCCGCGACGGCGTGAGAATAGTGTTGAGGGACCTCCAACCGCCGGCTTCCCTCAGCAGTAGTCGGATGGTTGGTGCAGGAAATAGCTGGTTGCTGCTGGCGGTTATCGGCTGTTTCCTGGAAATGCTGGACTGCAGCAGTAAGTGTCTCAATGCGATTCACCAAGGTTTGGAACTATTGCAGCCCCAATGTGATGGTAGGTTCTGTAGCAGCAGGGGCGGTGGTAGCAAAATCATTCTCTCTAAGAGGCTCCTCGGACCTGGAAGGAGAGACATCCCTCCTGGTAGTGGCATTTGGAGCTCTTCCCTTAGCCATTTCCTTGCCGGGATGACAGATTCCTCCTTTTAGAAGAAAAAAGGCCCTTCCTCTAGTACCAATCTATTATGGCGTCAACTCCTGGAGCGGGAACCGAGACGGCCGGACGGGCTAGAGCGCTCCTCTCCCGGGCGAACCTGCAAAGAAGTCCCCAAGGGAGCCGGTGGTGTTCCGACGAGGGACACTCCGATGCTTAAGTTAGCAGGAGGTTGAAGGCAACAGAATGGAGGAATGAAGGAATCAACAGTCTCTGAAAAGGGAAGAGTTCTTCTACCTTCGAATAGGGTCCCCTGGGTACCTTATATAGGCACGGAACAGTCCAAAATCCATTAGGGGAGAGGTTGAGAAAGACTGATCTACCCCTAGGAGAATCTGGAGAGTGGCCACGTGGCATGCAGATATGGCGGCATCGTGAAAGTAGTGGAGCAGGGCCGTTGCGATAGCAAGCAATAAAAAGGTGCTTCTGGAACACCCTGGATGCTAAGACTCGCTGGTCAGACGCCGGCTGTGAGGCGGTCGGTCGGTCGAACCAAAGGCCAAACCTCCGAAGGAGAGCAATGGATCAGACCCCAGTAAGAGAGGGTAGTTCAGACCTCAACTCCGGTGGGTCGGACCTCTAAAGGAGAGCGACGGGCCGGACCTCAGCAGGAGAGGGTTGTTCGGACCTCAACTCCGGTGGATCGGACCTCTGAAGGAGAGCGACGGGCCGGACCGCAAGAGGAGAGGGTTGTTCAGACCTCAACTCTGGTGTGTCGGACCTCTAAAGGAGAGCGACGGGCCGGACCCCAACAGGGGAGGGTCGTTCGGACCTCAACTCTGGTGGGTCGGACCTCCTTAGTTGGAGTCTTGAGAAGGGTGGCCAGGTCGGACCGCAGGAAAAGAGGGTCATTCGGACCTCAACTTCGGTGTGTCGAACCTCTGAAGGAGAGCGACGGGCCGGATCCCAGCAGGGGAGGGTCGTTCGGACCTCAACTCCGTTGGGTCGGACCTCCTTAGTTGGAGTCATGAGAAGGGTGGCCGGGTCGGACCACAGGACTGGGCCAGTTCTGGCAGAGGGTGAGCCATCATGGTAGAACAATACTCATCTAGTAATTGGTCATCAACCTCATAGACTTCTCCCTCAGGTTCAACTATGGGTTCAGGCTCTTCTTCCTTTAGCTCACCTAGGTGTAGGGCACTAACTGGGCACTGGCTAGCAAAGTAACCTTGTTTATGACATATAAAGCATGTTTTCTCGGGATTGAGACTCTTGTGAACCTCTACTAATTTACCTCTATCATCTCTATAGGGCATAGGAGTACTTGGCTGGGGTCGACTCGGGTCAGGGTGACTTGGGCTGGGTTGACTTGAGCTGGGTCGGCTTGGGCTGGGTCGACTCTGGTGAGTCTGGCTAGCTCATGGGTACTGAATAGGATATCTAGTGGGCTTGGGTCTACAGTAGATGGGCCCTTTCTGCAAACGCTCATAATCCCTAGCAATCTGGTATGCATGGTCCGGGTCACTAACCTCTCTCATGTAAAGCTCTCTCTGAATCTCCTCCCTGAGGCCAGCTCTAAACCTAGACAAGGTGATTGACTCAGGCTCATTAATGTTGCATCGCATGGCATACTCATCAAATTTTGCTATATACTCAGCCACGCTCTTGCTACCCTGATTCAATCTCTGCCACTGATCCAACAACCCCTGGTGGTATGACTCTGGGAAGTATTTGGCTCTAAGCCTAGCTTTCATGGCACCCCAGGTAACTATGGGTTCATGGTCTGTTTGCCTAAGTGTTCTCTCAACATTAGCCCAATATAACCTGGCCTGACGGACTAGCTTAAGCTTAGTAAACCTATACTTGTGCTCCTTAGACATATCGTACCACTCAAAATACTAGTCTACCTTTCCCTCCCAATCTATGTAAACCTTTGGGTCTAGACAGCCATCAAAAGTGGGGGCTTCAAACCTTATGTTATTGTAGGCTCTATCTTCTTGGTCTATGAAATCTTGATTGGGTCTCCTTAGGTGAACCTCCGGGAATGGGTCAGGTCGAGGGATTCTCCTAGGATGGGGAGGTGACTCAGGGTCTGGCTCACTGCGAGGCCTACGTACCTCCTCTAGGGTTTCTAACCAATTATCCATGCAGTCAAACCTATAGTTCATCTGAGCCATTTGGTCAACAAGGGCTCGAATCTGGGCTTCCAACTTATCCATGGGTTCAGCCAAAGGTGGAGATGGTGGATGAAATGGGACTCCTGATCTAGTGCACATGCAAGACTCAACAATAACTCAACTATGGCTACCTAGACCTAGAGCCCAAACAGAATGGGTTGACTCAACTTACACACAATGCAACTCCTAGTCCTTCAACTAGCCAGGAAGAGGTGGGATGGTGGAAGGCCCCCTGCTCTCGCAGGGACCAAATTAAGGAACCACGAATCTGCTTAGGTCATTTGACACTGTACCTTTAGCCTAAACACCAGCTTCCAGTAATAAGAGATTAATTGGGTACACTAGTATTCCCACAAAGGTTGAACCCGACCTGTTGATGTTCCTAGCTCACTAAAGCAAGTTAGGTCTACTCGATTTTAATTAGGGCTGGGTTCAAATGCAAGGATTGTAGTTTCAGGCTAAGGAGAGGTGATCAAATCCTCTCCCCATCTGGCATAGCAGAGTTGCCCTTAATATATTTTATGCACATGATGGCAAACATATGAAAATGCAAATTAGGATTTCTAAGTTTTTTTTTTATGTTTTATGAATATATATATTTTTTAATGCATTTTTTAGTAGAAATATATTTTGTGAAAAATGACCAAATATGCAAGAAATATGCCAAAAATTTAGGATATGCAAAAATTATACCAAAAGAACCCTAACTTGCTCAAATTAGCTTTGCTAAAAAATCAGGGCAGAACTTTTCTCAGGCAATATTCCGTAGGAAAAAGATTTATAAATTGAAATAATTCATGAGAGGATTTTGAAAAATACCTTCAGTTATAAGGAATCCAGAAAATTAAAAATCAAAATTTTTTGAGATAGTGACATATAGAAATAATTAAAAAGTAGACTATGTACTATGATGACCGAGATGTAAAATTAACTAGAGATTCTCTTTGTTTTCTTCTTCAGGGGTCAATCACAACTGCACCCCTACATGCCATAAGAGATCCCTTCGATTGGGAAGAGAGGGTCTTGCAGTCCTACTTGTCTCCTATGATGGATGGCCATGGTGAAGCACTCGATCTGAATATTCAAAGAGAAATTGAGCCCAAACATGCTCTGATACCAAAATGATGCGAGGCTAAATATGAGTGCAAAATATTTTTTTTATTTTTATGTATTAAGTGAGATGATTAAATTCCAAAAAGGATGCCAAGATCTAAAGTAGAGAGTTATATACAAAAATTAAAATCTACTACATGCAAAAAGACCCTCAAAGTGATAAGGAAGAAGGACCGCCAAGGCTGAGAAGCCCCGGTTGGGCTAGTTCTCCTTCAATACCACTATTGGCGAGTCGAGGGGGTTTACCTGGCAGGGATTTGATGACGAATCCTTGCAGTGGTCGCTCTTCGCTCCTAGATGCGGCCTGGATGATCAAGTCGAAGACCCCGCAATCCACAGCTTTCAAGCCGATGGACTGAAAGCTGTCCGGGTAAAATCTTGGATTCGTTGGCTTCGAGGGACCTGCAAATCACCTATCAAGGATTAGAAAATAATGTAGGGATGAAGAAAATTTAAAAAAATAGCAAGAAAAGAATGGTTTTAGTGTTGGGCGGCCAAGGCTAGAGAAGGTGGCTTCTAGGATTTTGATGACGGCTGGAGGCAGGGTGCAGAAGACTAGGAAGAAGAAGGGGTTCACACAGATTCCCCTTAGCAAACAGCAAAGGTCGGAAAACTCAATATATTTTATTAAAAATTAGTCTTCATATAGGAGAGAGGGGCTTCTTTTATAAGCTCAAGAACTTGTCCCCCAAGTAAGGATACAAAAGTCATTACATAGGAATTTGAATCCCACCCAAACCCTAGCTAGAAAATATGGTAAGTCATTAGCCCACTTTCCCTCAAACTCTCCCTCTCTCACTTGCCTTGGTCGGCCAAGGGAGGTGACCCTAAGTGGCCGACCAAAGGGAGGTGACCATAGGAGTGTGGCGCCCCTTGGTGCTCCTCATGGGCCTTGGGTGGCCTAGTTTGCCTCAGGCTGCAGTCCAGGGTTCCAAGCTACGATCCAGGATTCCAGGGCCTTCAATTTCTCCTGTTGGGCCTTCCATGGTTTTCATGACTTCAAGCTGGGTTGGTTTTCAATTGTATTGAGTCTTCATTGGACTTGGACTAGAATTTACAAGATTCAAAATATGACTGGCTCAAAACGAGCTGACTTGACTGACTGATCCAAACCCTATTGGTATGAATCAAACTCTGAATACAGGACTCAAATGATGAAGGCCCAAAAAGAACATGACTCAGGAGCCAAAGGAAAACTCAATTAGGCTAATCCCTTATTACAAATTGGACTAAAACATTACTAAGTAATCCATAGAGGGTTGAGGAGCCTCTGTCTTATTCTGGTGCGTCTAGTGTCCGCACCAATCAACTCAAAGAACTCAAGTGTCGACCCATGAAGAAGTTAGGTGTCAACTTATAGAAACCAAGTGTCGACTCATGGCCTGAGAAAAATGAAGATACAGAACTATGCGATTTTGAGATGTTTTTGTCAAGTGTTGACTCAGAACTTCAAGTATCGACTCATATGATTCAAGTATCGACTCACATGATTCAAGGTCAACTCATAGCCTGAGAACAGAAAAAGATCAGAACCCTAGTTTTTCAAAAGTTTATACCTTGAGTCGACTCATGCAGATCCAAGCATCGACTCATGAAGACTTAAGTATCGACTCATGAACAAACTCAAGTGTCAACTCACGGGTTCTGACAGCAATAACAGCTATAATTTTTAAGAGTTTGATTTGAATCCTACAAGCTCCAAATGGCTAGTTTTACTCTACCAACAGTCTTAAACCAATTTTTGGAAGTTTTTGAAGTACTTAAGTCTCACCAAACTCATTAAAGAATAATTAACTCATAAAGGACAAACATATCTTTGAGAACTTCACTTTAAAGTTAAAAAGCAAGCAAAAGAGAAGATTCCCACTGAAAAAGCTTCCAAGCCTTCAAATCAGCATTCCAAAAGTGGTCTTTGAAGTGATTCTAAGGAGAAGACAAGTCAAGCAATCATCAAGAGTCTCAAAGCTTCTACTTTCTACTCTATAAGAGAGTTTGCTTATGCTTTATCTTTGTATCTCTGATTTTATTTATTGTGACTAGTTTCAAGGGTGTTTGAAACTAGGTGTTAGGCCCTTCCAAGCCTTAAATTAGAATCCAAGCCTAGGTTGGCTTGAGTAAAGGTTGTTGATGAGCCTAAGTGAGAAAACCAACTTTGGGTTTGACTTGTGTGTCCTTAAAAATAAGTTGGCTATAATCTAGGTTGATTATAGTAAAATTTTCAAGGGATAACTCAGGGAGTGGATGTAGATGCTTGGTGTGCACCGAACCACTATAAACCTTTATGTTTGTGTATGTTCTTTGCTCTCTTGCATTTGCTGCTTATATTCATTGCATTGCATCTTATTCATTGTATGCTCACTTGCATTGCTTCACAAACACTTTAAAGTGCAGCACATATTTGCTTTAATTTTTTAAAGAAACCCAATTCACCTCCTTCTTGGGTTGCTATGCTGGGCAATAACAATCTACAACTGAAGCTGAATATATTGCAACTGGAAGTTGTTGTACTCAAATCTTATGGATTAAAACAACTTAAGGATTTTGGTATTAAATTAACTAAGACACCTATAAGATGTGATAATACAAGTACAATTAATTTAACAAAAAATCCAGTTCAACATTCAAGAAGTAAGCATATTGAAATTAGACATCATTTTATTAGAAACCATGTTCAAAACAATGATGTTATGCTTGAGTTTGAATCTACTAAAATACAATTAGCTGATATACTGACCAAGCCTCTTAATGAAGAAAGGTTCAGTATGATTAAAAAGGAATTAGGGGTCATTAATCCTTTTGATTGAGTCTAGATCACTCTTTATAACCTTTCAAATTCCCTTTTGAGAATTTCTTGACCAAATATCTTTGAAAATCATATTCAATCATTTATTGGCTATTAAATCATTTATCTTGATTTCCTAAAAATTTTTCCTGTTTTCTAGATTTTTCTTGAAGTGTCGACACTTTGAAGTATCAACAATTGGATTGAAGTCATGAGTCGATACTTGACCAGAGGAAACCGATGATTAAATAAGGAAATTGATCGGTTTCTCTTCATTTTCCTCCCACAACCCTTGAGCCGACACCTCCCCAAACATTATCCTAACCTCTGTTTGTTCTGATTTCATGTTTTTACTATTCTATTATTGATTTGAGCCAATTTTTTCCTCTCTTCTTCATAATTGCTCACGGTTTCACCTTGATTCCTTTGCCCATTCCTCTTCCATTCATCTATTTCCTCTTTTTCCTGGAAGATGGGTCCCAGGAAATAGTTAGTCATAAGACCTCGACCTTCCACCTAGGATACAGAGCAGTGCATGAAGGCGCATCATGATGATCAGGCAACAGAGGCAGCACCTCAGCAGGAGATACCTGTCCGACCACCACCACCTGGAGCAGACCGGATGGCCTCCAAGGCCATTATCGAAGGTCGGAGGGTAGATTTTGAGTTTATGGACCGATAGCACTTCTGGATAGGAGTGGCTGAGAGATGCAGGGCTGGCTCACTTTTGCTCACTGAGAGAGAGATTCTACCTAGCTTTGATACGAGAGTTTTATGGTACTTTGGCCAAAGAAGCTGATGGTTGGATAGCTAAGGCCAGAGGGACTTCTATATCGCTGACTGCAGAGATTTTGAGCAGAGCATGGAAGATCCCTATGACTGGCATAGTGGCAGATTCCCTGGTTGATAGGATCAGTGCCCTCAGATGTATATTTGAGCGAGACAACATTAGAGAGGGAGACAACATCATAGCATCGTGACTTTCTCTAGACATGAGACTACTGCACCACATTATCATCCGGATTCTTTTGCCGAAGATCGAATGCTCCGACTTCATCACTGAGAGAGAGCTGCTTGTGATGGTTTCCCTAATTTGGAGGATCCTATGTGCCTACCAGTACTCATGATCTATCAGATGATGGAGGCAGCTACTAGCAGGAGATTGTGTCTACCTTATGACATGGAATTGACCATTCTGTTTAGAGCCTATAGAGTTGACGTCGATGAAGAGCCCTACAAACAGCTGCTCCATACTGACATCTATGACGAGAGATCTCTACATAGGATGGGCTATCACTTGCACAGAGGTCAGTGAAGACAGAGGATATTTAGACAGACTACTGATGCTGATGATGAGGAGGACACTGCTGAGGAGGAGCACTTACATATAGATGAGGCTGGGCCATCTAAGCCACCGAAGGATATACCTGAGCCACAGCCCGAGCCATCAGTTTCGGCACACCCTGAGGTGCCAACTCCTGGAGATTCTATAGATGAGAGGATCACTCGCCTGGAGACTGAGATTATGACTGTTAGACAGCAAGTAGATCACATTCACATGGAGATGAGGGCAGGCTTTCAAGAGGTGAGAGAGGGACTCTACTATATTGGCTGCATTAGAGAGATTATCTTCTGCCAGGACACCTTCGCCTCCATCGTCAGACTCTCCACCTGCTCCACCAGCACCTCCAGCTCCAGCTCCAGACACTAAGACAGGAGACAGCCATGGCGATTCTTCCATAGATTTTGACATTGTAGACTATATAGCAAATCCTGAGTCGGATGCTATTGCTGATCAGGATACAGTGCCCATAGCTGACAAGACAAGGTCTTCAGAGACTGTTCCTGATCCACCCAGTTCTTCTGTCTAGACTCCAGTTCTTCCGGACACACCCATTACTCCTGATCCATCTGACTCTTTAGTTTCCACTCATATTCTTCATACTGATCCATCATATACTCTTACTGATTTACCCACACCTTCATTTAGTATACCCCCTAGGTCACCTCCAGTACCTTCCACTTCTTCCTTAATCAAGGAACTAGGATTTTATATCCTTGGTTTTCACATTTTATCTTCCAATCTATTGTTTGATATCACACCATCGTCCCTACACCAGTTCCTGACTCCGCTACTGACATTGGCTCTTCTTCAGCACCAACCAGAGGGAGAGCACATGCCAGAAGCCGAAGCCACGGACATGGTGACATTTCCAGAGCTGTTTAGACTCGACTTGTAGATCTCCGGTCGATATGGTTGCGACCTCAACCCTTTAGGATTACAGGACTGATTATTCTAGAGATTGGGTCTTCCTCTGATGAGATAAGAACTCCTTAGGGTTGATTAGTATATCAGTGTATTTATATATCAGTCTTTTAGTGTATCGGTCTTTTAGTTATATGTTGTTTGTATTATCAAACTATGAATCAATGGTATCGAATTTTGTATCAAATTTTGAATCCTATGTATCAAATGTTTGAAATCGTTTATATATATTGATATTTTTAGTATTTATCTGTGTACTTCTACTTTACTGTAATGTTTTATCTCTACTTTGTTCTTTTTTCTCATCTTTTTCATGATGACAAAAAGGGAGAGAATTAATGAATAGCAAAAGGGAGAGTAATAAAACAAAAAGGGAAGAATGATAAACAAAAGAGAGAGAATGAATACTTTAAGTAAAGAAAGCAATAAGTAAGGGAGAGAGAGAGAAAAGTACTAAAGAAAGAAATTTTAAAATTTTTAAAATCTCTAAATGTTTTGGAAATATTTTTGAAAAATATTTTCAGATCATATATTAAGGGGAAGCTTTTATTCCATGCTTTGATATTTTTTAGTTTTATAATTTTATACTCTTAATTTTTTATTTTTTATTTTTATTTTTTATGTTCTGATATTCTTACTCTTATTTTTATTTGCTCTGATACTCTTTATTTTTATACTCTGATACTCTTCATGTTCTAATATTTTTGCTCTGATACTTTCCATCTTTATTGTATATTATTTGCTCTGATATGCTATGACATTTATTTCATGCCTTGATACTCTTAAAGCTTTCACTATGATACTCCTAAAGATCTTGCTCTGATACTTTTCATGTTCAATCTATTTTTTCTCAAATGCTTATTTTTCAAATCTATTTTAGCTCTGATACACCTCTTGAACATCTCATATATATACAACTTAGCTTTGATACATTTTAATTATTGCTTTGGTACATTACAGCTATAGCTTTAATATATTGAAAATGTATGAATTGAAATCTTTCTTATATAAATATATGCATAACTCTGATACATTGAAACTATATAAAATTGAATTCTTTCTTATATATATAGCTCTGATATATTATAAATGAGTTTTTGATCTTGATAAATATTATAATATAGACTCTGATACTTATTATCAATAGCTCTAATACTTATAGTCAATTGCTCATACGTATTACAAATCCATTGAGCTTACTATGTGTATATACTTAAAGATTTTGTCATCATCAAAAAGGAAATGATTGTTGACTCCTGTCTTGATTTTGATGAATAATAAAATACTTAAGTATATTTGAATACTAACTATGTGTTACAAGTGTGTTCAGCAGATCAAAATACTCATCAAATTTGTAGTATGTTGAAAGTTAAGAATGCTTGTCATCTTGTTGGAGAAGTTACTTATACTGATGGAATTTCAAGTTAAATGGATCATGGCATATAAAATGATCTTGAAGGACCCAAATCTTAGGTTTGGAGAAGTTTAAGCAGAGTTTCAAAAGAGTTTTAGCCAAGTATCAACTCATGGAAGTGAAATGTCGACTCAAGGTATTGACTCACAGAAGCATGAGCTGATACGTAGAAGAAGTTTCAGATAGCATGCATAAAGTATCGACTCATGAAGCTCAAGTGTCAACTCATGTGTCGACTCAAGTATCGACTCAAGGCCTAAGACCAGAAATGATACAGAACATGTTGAATTCAAGTTTTTTCTTAAATGTCGACTCATGAAAATGAAGTGTTGACTCAAGTGTCAACTCACTAGAAGAAGTGTCGATGCACTAGAGGACTCCAGAGAGCTTCAAAAGATATTTTTGACCTAGTGTCAACTCAAGTATCGACTCATGAGTCGATTCATAACTTGAAATGTCGACACCTATAGGTCTGGATGAACAGTAACTGCTAGTTTTTTTAAGCATAAAATTGGTCATTTTTGTTCCTAATGGCTATTTTCTCCTCTCCAATGATCAAAAATTATCATTTAAGACGTGCAAAGGTATTTAAAGTGGACCAAACTCAATAGAGAAGCAACTAATGAGCAACTAATGAGAGTTTATTGAATATTCGTTAAGAGATCATTACTTTTAAGTGAAGTTGAGCCTTCAAGCATTCAAGAGCATTCAAGAAGCATTCAAGTCCAATCTTCAAGCATTCATTAAGGCTTCAACAACTTGGGGACAAGCTTCTCAACTACAATCAAAGAGCTTCAAAAAGATATTTACTTTTATTTGAAAGCTTATTGTATCCTTACTTTGAACTTGAATTTATTGTTGTTCCTTGTTTCAAGTGGATTGAAACTAATGGTTTGGTTGTTGGTGAGCCTTATAAAACCAACTTAGGTTATTGGTGAGCCTTATAAAAACCAACTAGGTTGTTGGTGAGCCTTGTGAAAACCAACTAGATTTTTTTTTATTTTTATAAAAACCAAGAAGGGTTTTGATTAGTAAGCCCGGAAAACTAATCTACTGTAATCAAGTTGGTTTATAGTGAAATATCCAAGTGGGCCTTGGGAGTGGATGTAGGTGATTTAGAATGCACCGAACCACTATATATTCTTGTGTTTGTGATTATTTATGTTCTTATTCTTGCATTTACTTTATACTTCTACTGCATACTTAAATTAAGCACACAAACACTTGCAAACACACTAGCACTTATATTCAATCTTTGTAAAAAGTTTTAAAACCCAATTCATTCCCTCTCTTAGATTGCTTTAGCTGGGCAACACTCAGTCCATTCCCTCTGACCTCTGGATAATGGAAGTTCCTCATCATAGCCATTGATTACTTTACTAAATGGGTTGAAGCCAAACCCCTAGCTCACATTACTGAAGGGAAGGTCAAAAACTTCGTCAAGAATGTCATTATCTTCCGATTTGGAATCCTTCATGCTATCATCATCGACAATGGAAGACAATTTGACAACTTTAAGTTCAAAGACTTCTGCACCCAATATCATATTATCCACAGACCGACCTCTATCGGCCATCCTCAATCCAATGAAGAAGCCGAAGTAACCAACAGGATAATTCTCCATGGTCGAAAGACCAGGCTGAACGATGCCAAGGGGCTCTGGATCGAAGAATTAAACTCCATCCTTTGGGCATACCGAACGACCCTCAGAATGGCTAATGGGGAATCTTCGCTTAACTTGGCCTACGGCATCGAAGCGATTCTTCTAGTGGAAGTCACTTTACAATTCCTAAGGATTGACCACTTTAAAGAACCTGAAAATTTGGAGTGCCGTAGAGCAGACCTAGATCTACTTCAAAGCACCCGACTTCAAGCTCAAATGAAGATGACTACATACCAGCAAAAGCTCATCAGATACTATAACTCCATGGTCAAGGAACGAACCTTCTGACCTGAAGACCGGTATTGCAGAGGTCCGAAGTATCCAGGCAGACGAAACAAAGCAAACTCTCTCCCAATTGGGAGGGACCTTATCGAATTAGAGAAGTTGTATGCTAAGGAGCTTATCGACTTGAAACTTTAGAAGGTTCCCTACTACCTCGGCCTTGGAATGTAGAAAATCTTTGTAGTACTATCAATAAAGAGTCTTTCTTTGAATGGCCTCAACGAAGTGTCCAAGCAAAGGCGGGCCTAACCAGCCTATCTTATTATCAATGAAATGCATAATGGTGGCTTAATCAGCCTACCCTAACGGTAAAATCGATGAGTATAGAGGCGGGCCTGACCAGCCTACCTTATTATCAAAGAATTGCATAAGGTTGGCTTAATCAGCCATCCTAACGGTAAATCCAATGAGTGCAAAGGCGGGCCTGACCAGCCTACCTTATTATCAAAGAAATGTACAAGGACAGCTTAATCAACCTATCATAACAGTAAATCTGATAAGTATGAAGACTGGCCTAACCAGCTTACCTTATTATCAAAAAAATGTAGAAAGGTAGCCTAATCAGCCTACCCTAATGGTAAATCTGATGAATGCAAAGGCGGGCCTGACCAGCCTACCTTATTATTAATAAAAAGCATAGAGATGGCCTAATCAGCCTACCCTGATGGTAAATTTGATAAAGTACAAAGATGGGCCTAATTAGCCTACCTTACTTATATATAGCCAACAAGCGGAAGCGGATGAACTTGACTTGCCTACAGAATTAGCAAGATCCGACTCTTCGATCTACGACGAAGACAAGTCCAATCAAAGTCGGTGAAGAACCATGAAGTTTCTCATGAAATTGTCCTGATTCATTATCTATCGTACTGACCAATCCATACTTAGAAAAATTTTAAAGTACAGTTATCAGGCAGTGCTGATTAAACAAAGAAAAAACTTCATTCATCTGAGAAATTTTTACACACTTCCAAAAGGAAGTTGATTTACATGAACAAAGAGAGAGAGAAAAAATATATATGTACATCAAGATTATTTTTCTTCGACCGGCCTGGAAGTCGGAGCAGGGATGGCTGCCTCTTGGACAACACTTCATCAGTTGAAGGAGTTGGCATTTCTTCAGCTAGTTTTTCTGCTCCTTCCTCATCGATATCTTTGCTAGCAATAGTGATGGTGGAGATGTCTAAATCTGGATACATCTTCTTAACTTTCTTCAAGCAATCTTGGAAGCCAAGGTTGTAGCTCTCCACTCCTGCTCATTCATCTTGTCGTCGAAAGCCTGGGATCTTCTATATTCTTTGACGGCATGAAGAACTACTTGGTCGGCCAGCTTCGCCCTCTGTTTGGCCGATTCTACCCTCTGCTCAAGGATATTAACCTTTTCTAATAGTTCGGCCTTCTGGGTCTTGGCCTCTTTAAAACTCTGGAAGTTGTTGTTTATTATTGCCTCGATCGAACGCAGCTTTCTCCTTTTCTTCTTCAAATCGGCAACAAGTTTGGTCATATTAACCTAGGCCACCTTCAAGTCCTTCTCCAATGAAAGATTGACAGTGGTAGCCTGGTCCAATTTTTATTCTACGGTAGCTCGGAGTTCTTCGACCACTTCTTTTTCAGCCTTAGCCGATGCCAACTGGTCTTGAAGACCTTTATTGAGATTGGCGAACCGACGGACACATTCCTCTATCAGAGAAATTTCATGAATAAACTGCCAAGAGAAATAGTGAGACAAAGTTAGCAACCACAAAGATTTGTGAAAGAGAATCTCGAAGAGGATTTTAATGCATACCTATAGTATTTTTGGATAAATGGAGGTAAAAATGTTCCCTAGCAAATGCTTTTTCGCCATCTCCCAATCCTTCTGGAGGATATTGGCCTTCAGCAAGGTCTTGGCCAATCGAAGATTGTTGAAACCAGTATTAGCAGCATATACAGTGATGCTCTCGGAGCCTTTTTCTTCGTCAACTAGTGGTTCTGGTTTGACTTGTGGCTCGAAGGCTATCTTAATCATAGGAGCCTTACCCTTATTCTTCTGGCTAGGCTCCTCAAATGGCTCAAGGACGGACGGCACCGTCGGCTACTCAACGGATGAGTGCAGTTGCTTTAATGAGGGATTCGCCAGCACTTTCTTTGAAGAACATTCCAATGGAGAAGTGTTATCCTCATCCGAAGTGGACTCCACAAATATAGGGGTATTGTCCCCAATAGTAACCTTTAGAGAAGAAGGGGTCCCTTTTATACCCCTTCGTTGTGATCTCCTTAAAGGTTCTATGGCTGCCCTCTTCTTGACGGCTTGTCGGAGCCTTCTAATGTCTGGCTTCATTTTGGCGCTTACGAAGGAAAAGAAGAATAAGAAAGGATGAAAGAACTTACAGAAGGGAGAAAACTGGGGTAAAAGACTATTCAAAAAATAGATGCTAATGGCATAAAATATTTATCCCTCTGGGACAAAGGCCTTTTATATAGAAGGCGTCGATAGCCTTGAGCATCCCTTGATCATGCCACAAGTATTCACTTCAATCGACGGGAGTCAAGGCAACAACTTCGATTCATGGGAAGGCAGTTAAGAGAAATAAAAAGACCATGATGGATCTGATTTCGGAGGCACGCAACTTTAGTGACTCCGATTGATGCAACCCATGATCTGAATAATAACTTCCTTGCCAACGAAAATATGATATCTGGCAAAGACGGTATGCTCCACTAATGATGGAGCAAAATCATCGACAGAAGACGAGGTTTGTCATTATTGAAAAATATCCCTTTCACTTTCTTCATTAAAGAAGTCCATCTTTTCTTTGTATATACATTAAAAAAAAGAGAGAAGAGAAGAGGGTAGAAAAGAAAGGGGAAAGGTATCAATCCCTCAGTATATAACTTAGTTACTACCAAAGGTCGATCACCACATGGAGGCCGACTATAATATAAGAGTCGATCAACGCTCTAAGGCCGATTGGCATACAATAGCCGATCACTTATCAAGTTGATATCCTTACTGAAAGGCATCTGATGACTCCATAGTAAAATCTCTCTCTGAATAGGAATCATCATATGTCCGATGCTTCATACTTAGAGAGATTTTTCTTAGAATAGTTGTTATTAGTTGGCCGACTATTTTATACTTTAAAAAATTCTTTTAGAAAAAGCTACATAGTGACATGACTTATAAGAAAAATATACTTTTCATTCATATCAAAAAAGTACATCTGCAGTTTAGCTTTGTTATAAAAATAAAAGAAAAAGCTACAAAGAGTTAGTCATCTATTGGGACGACATCCGAATCGGCCACATAAGGAACCTCGTTGGTCAGACTTGGAGCTTCCGGATCAGTTACCACCAGGACCTCTCCTGGTTGTCCCGGTACTTCTTCAACCATGGTCAGGACCTCTTCTAGCTATCTGGGAACTTTTTCAACTTTAGTCAGAGGCTTCGGTTCTTCTTTGACTTCATACAATTGAATACTTAAAGGTCTAAGTCTGGGTGAAATCCAAGAACTTCCTTAATTCCATCATTGAAGCCTAATTGGTAACTGACCATCCCAGATTCAGTCAACTCATCCTTAAACTTCAAAGACTTCTTTTAGTCTTCGACGGCCCTGGTAGCTTCTTCCATCAAGGCTTCGACTTCCTTGGTCACTTCTTTGGCCTTCTTCTGGCTCTCCTTGGCTGAATGCTCCAAGGAGTAAATCCTTTTCTTCTTTTTCCTGAGCTTTGCCTCCTGCTCAGATATCTTCAACTGAGCCTTCTTCAACTCAGCCTTTAGACCCTAAACATCGACAATGCTCTAGTTCAGCTTCTCTTCCATTGTCGCTTTCAGTTCTTCGACCACCTCCTTTTTGGCTTTTGCTGACTAGAGTTCTTCTCGGATGCCCTGACTGAAGTTGGCAAACTATGATATTCCTTCCTCCATCAGGGTCACATCGTGAATCAGCTGTACCAAACAATAGAAGGGAAGAATTAGTCATGTTGGCTATAATCATAAAGAAATAAATAAGGATAAGAACACTTACTCTCAGTATATTTGTTGGATATACCGAATCAGCTACCTCATCAAGACGGCGATTCTTCGTGACCCCCAAGTCTCTTGGGAGGAGTGTGGCCTTCAGCAGCTTCCTAGCCAGTTCGGGGTTCTCTAAGCCCCGTGCATCCAAAAAAATTGTGAAATCCACTTCATACTCCCTATCGGGGGGAGTATCTCTTACCAACCCCTCTTCGACTTGAGGAGCCTTGCCTTTACTTGAGGGGGGGTCATACTAGTGGTACATCGATGACGGGCACAAGATCTAGATGCCTTGGAGTCTGAGATGGAGTCGAGCCCCTTGGGTGAAGCTTCGATAGAGGCACATCATCATCCTCTGAAGGCGTCCTCATCGGGATACTTTTCGAGGCCTCTTCAGCCCGAGCCTTCTTCCAAATCTCTAAACCCCTCTTAAGGGGCCGGTCTAGACCTCTTTCGGGTGGCCTGACGAAGGTTCCCAAAGTCTGGCTTCATCTTCCCACTTGTAAACAGGAGAAACTACAGAAGATCAGCTAACAGAATGTACAGGAAACAAAGTGGAACAGAGACTGAATATCGACTATACCTAACGATGGGAACTCGCTGATGTGGGCAAGGTGAAGATTTCGCTCTTCAAGTAATTCCTTGATTAAAGGAACTTCAGACCCAAACAACGTATCGTAGTATGTTTGGTCAGCCCTCAGAACTTTCTTGCCCACATTGGTGTCCAATCGGGGTTCCCTCCACTTTGTGTTAAAGCCCCATGGCTAAGAAGAGAAAACGAAGAAAAAGTAGGGTTTCCATCCATAGATGGCGCTGGGCATACCCTTAATCAATCTCCGACCAGGACGAGAGCCGATAACCCACTATCCCTGACCATGAAAATCCTTCTTCAACATGAAGAGGGATGTAAATAAAGAAGTCTTAGGCTCTACATTCAGGATATCACAAAGAACTAAGAAACCACAGATGGTATGTATGCTCTTTGGAGTCAGTTATGCAAGGACTACATGATAATATTAAAAATCTTAGAAAAAAATGATGTAAAGGAAACCGAAGACCAGCCTTCAGGTGGTCTTCGTACACTAATTTGGCACCAGAAGGAGGATGGTTCACCCTTTTATCAGGATGAGGAGTATCAAAGGGAGACACTCAGGAATATGGTAATGCTCTCTAAGATAAGCTATTTTGGAGATGGACAAAGAATAGGAAATAGATTCCGGTTTGGACTCAGCGTTACTTTTCCTAAAAGGACCTACGACACCAGAGGACTCACCCCCCCTCTCTACTGGCCAGAATCCCGCTGGTGGTAGGGGCTTTTAAAGGCCTAACTATGATAAAAAGGAGGAAAAAGAAAGAGGTCTCTACCTATAGAAGAAGAGAAAACCTAAGGAGAAGGAGGAGTTCAAAACGATCGAAGGAGAAGAAAAATTTCGACAAAGATGGAGAAATTCATTCCACGAGGCAAATGCCTTTTATATAGAAGATAACAACAGCTCAGATGATCTCCTCAGAAGAATGGAAATACCTCCAATTGTGCCACGTATAAGCTGCATCGATCATGGGTACGAAGTCCTAAGGGATGCTAGCCGATTCGATTGGAGAAAAAGTAACCTGTCAGTCGGGATCTGTGAGAAGATAATCAATGGCCGGGATGAGGTTTCCATGAGATATTGGATGGCTGTGATGATGCCATGCCACTCGATCCTCATCGAAGACAAAGAGTCCTTTGAAAACCTCATGATGGGGACCCGAGAGCCCAGCTACCTCAGCAACCACGTGGAGTTCCAGTCACATCCTGGATTGCGCCACTTAGGATTACATGGTGGATCACATGAAGACGGCCCGTGCATGACCACATGCCAGCACACCCCTTCCACCCTCCAGGCACAACAACTCCACACGCCATCAAGTGAGAAAGGAAGGTCAAGTGGATAAGCATGAATCTCCTGATTCATGCCAAGCAGCTAAGGAAAGATGTGGTCCCCCCCAAGCTCAAAAGAGCAGGTGTTTGGCACCCCACATGGTCCCCCTCTTCTTTCCTTATTTTTCTTGAGTTTTTTTGGAAATTGTATAAAACCTTCCATGTTGTCATTCAGCAAATCAGGAAGGATTGTGGTGCATATATTTTCTTTACTTGCTTCCTAAGTAATTGGTCCCTATATAAGGACCCCTCTCTTGTATCGAAATAAATGAATTTGAATTTTTTAGAAAGAGTTCTTGGTTGTATCTTCGTTAGGAGTGGGCTTAGGCCCCTCTTGCCTTCGCCTTTGGGCGTCGAGGGGTGTGAGGCCCTGTTATCCCCATCCACCTTCTCTACCACCCTCATGTCCCTTGTGATTCACCTTAACAGCTCCATTAGTGAGGTAGGTAGGATGCCCTGGAGATGTGAGATCTCTCCGTACGGCTCTATTAGTGAGGTGGGTAGGATGCCCTAGAGGTGAGAGATCTCTCTGTACAGCTCTATTAGTGAGGTGGGTTACCCTAGAGGTGTGAGATCTCTCCATGAGTATGAGTCCCAAGGTTCATGAAAGCCCCGACCCCTGTCTTCCACCTCCATTGTTCCTTCACCACCCTATTACAGAAAAAAAATACCTTAATCTAGGTGACTCTAGGCTCATCGATCGATCCTCCCTAGCCCCACCAGTCCCACATCACCTCATAATGAGAAAGATATGCACGACTCTTCAGCCTGCTCCATTTTCTTCAAGGACCAACAAAAATTCGATACATGTCCAAGACACAATGATCGAAATAGAAAGCATTTATTGTGATCAACTGGATTGAATATTTGCCATCATCGACTATCTTTCTTTCTGTCAAAAGACGAAAAAATATTAATACTCCCATTTTTCAAAGCAATAAATTGCTTTGAAATTGGGAGTGGGGGGTAACTGTTATGATAAATTGGTTCAAAAAGGTCATTGCCGGTTCAAAGGTTCAATTGATCATACCCTAACTGGTCAATCAAATGGATTGACACGTCGACACACCCGACCTCCGACGAAAAAAATAGATCAACGCTACACTTTGGCTAGCAATGACATACAACTTGAGATCGGCCTTCAGCAAATGACCGATATACCATGAATGCTCCAGAGTAAACAGCTTCGAAGTGAATAGTTAACTCATAGCATATGCTCCGAAGCAAACGACTCCGAAGTAAATGACCGATTCATACAGTTCTGTAGTGAATAACTGATCTGCAGTTGGCCCGCTCCAAAGAATATGACTCTGAAGTAAATGGCTGATCTACAACCAATGAAATAACCATCAGCCAACTCCGAAGAGCATGGCTGATCTACTTCAAGCTAAAGCCATCAAGAATGGACTTAGTTATTATAACCAACCAATCACATGTCGGACAACTACGGCTTCAGTAAGACCAAAGTAACTAACCTTCGATAGTAACTACAATCAGTTGAAGGAATGTTAGATTGACTAACTTCCCTAACAGAAATTGAGAAGACTTAACTACTTTCCGTTACAGCAACACCTATAAAAAACGGTAAGAGAGGACACTCGAGATAAGCTATTCCAAGCCATGCTAAACCAATCCATGCAAGTCTGAGCCCAGTCCATGACTAGCTCGTACTATGCACACCTAACTCTCCACTCATTTCATCTCATTTTCTTTTTTTGAGCTCTCTATTCTATGATCCGAATCCTACTGACTTAAACATCGGAGTATCCCCACTGAAGAAAATTTGATCAGAGATTTGTTTTGCAGGAACCCAGGAAGGTGAACTGGTGACTCAAGTACTCCGTCCCGTCCACAGGGATCAGCATCAACCAAAGTCATTTGATTTAAAATTTTTTTTTTTCATTCCGGTAAAGATGGTAGGGCACAGAAAAGTCAAAAGTAATGATTACAAAGAGACAAAAGAACAATGTAAAGAGCTACGGGTGTCGGAGATGAGATATCCTCTCCTAAGAGGATGCTTGAGATGGAAGCGGCCAAGATTTAATGAGTAAGATGTCAATTTGAGTTCGCTGAGTGGCAATCCAATCTGCTGCTGCGTTGCCCTCTCTACAAATATGCGAAGCAATGAAAAATTGCCGTGATTGCTTCCAATATAAAGCATCAGTGCTTGTTATGTGGTGGTCCATCGTAGCATACACGGCCTAATAAGTATATGGAAGACCAGCCCTGCCCATTTTCTCCGGAAGGCTAATGTTACGTCAACCAATACGGTGAAGAGAGTTTTTTACACACCTCCATGGAGAAAAAATACATCATAATCTGATCGGATCCCTTTTTCAATACATATTCAATACTATAATTTTATTTTTTTAAAAAAATTAAATGATAAAAATACTTTTTCTTAATAAAAAAATTATAATACCGATTGGTTTAGATTATGAAACCCTATAACATTCTCATATTTACAGGATATCATATAACATAGAGATATTTTTATCATTTAAAAAATTTAAAAATTTTTAATGATAAAAATACCTCTCGCCTTATGATATTCTGCGAACAGGATTATGGCTCCCTGTTCATAAAGAGATGTCATACAAAGAGGATATTTCGTTCTTCAAATACATATTTAATGCTTGCAATTTATTTTCTATTGAAAATTTTGAATGACGGAAATATCATTTTTTTATGATATCCGTTTGTGAACAGGATATCATAACCCTATTTATAGGATATTGTAAGATCGAGTGTTTTTATCATTAAAAAATATTTACATGATGTTGTAAGACCAAGAGTATTTTTGTCATTAAAAATTTTTGAACTTTGTTCAATGACAAAAATATTCTCGATCTTATAATATTCTATGAAAAGGATATTTTCGCCACTCAAATGTATATTTAATACCTGCAGTTTATTTTTTAAAAAAATTAAATGATAAAAATGTTCTCTTATGATACCCATTGATGAACAAGATCATAATCTTATTCACAGGATATCATAAGACTAAAGATATTTTCATTATTAAAAAAATTTTAAAATTTTTTCAATGATAATATTTTTCAATCTTATGATATCATGTGAATATAGGGATATCATTAACCGGTCATTGGTTATCATAATCTAAGTCAACGAATATTATAAATTTTTTATAAGGAATATTTTCATTATTCAAAATTTTTAACAAAAAAATTGTAAGTATTAAATGCATATTGAAAAACAGTACTTATGTGACCTTTACATGGTCCAATGATATTTAACGATGTATTTTTTCTGCATCATCCATGATGGACAAAGAATTACTCATACAGTAAAAACCCTTCTTATGATCAGCCTTTGCTCAAATAAAATACTAGAAAAGGGTGACACAGAAAAGGAAATCTTTTTAAAATTTAGTACAAATATTAAATACAGTAACACTAAGATAAGGGCTTATTAAGGGATCCTAACTATAAAGTACTGGAAATCTTGGCTTGATCTATCGGAAATCCTATTTGCAAAATTAGAAGATTTGCCTTTATTAACTTATCAAGTAGTAATGTATCAGTACTCCTCCATTACCCCATCAATCGCAAAACAATCCTCAATAGCAGCATGATAACATGATCAACATTAAAACAATGATACAATTTATACTGGTCATTGATACAATTTATACTAGTCTTTAACATGGATCCCACCAATAACACACACTCATCTTGTTGTTCAGAATTTTAATAAAGAACTGGCATGCAGTGAACATGTGGAGAAAAATATCTCCTTGCCTAATTCCAGGGAAAAAAAAAACAGCCACTCAGAAGGGTTATCATTAATCAAGATCATAATTAACATGTGAGATGCAAGTCATAACCTGTTTAATCCACTTTGATGGAAAAATTCATACAGATCAAGACATGGATAAAAATTTTCCAAGAACTAATGTGCATTCTCCATATCAAATATAAGCATCATAACAGTATTTGAACCATCCTTCCCATTGATAGAGTGAAGTAGTTCTCCAACAAGAAGAACATTCCCACTGATATCATTAATATCATGATCAGCCTAGTATCATGATTTGCCATAAAGACAATTTGCTCTCACCTAATAAGAGAAAGAAAAAGAGGCTTTAAGGTTATTAACCAAGAGGACAGCTTACATGTAGCAAATATTAGGCAAAGATATAGGAATCAATATATTATAGGAAAGAAAATAGGACCATAAAAATTGAAAATAGCACGACCCATGTCATTGAAGCAGAGCCCATAAAATATATTTGATTCCTAAGCCAAGAAAGGTGCATGAGCATCAGCCAAGAAAGGGGGCAAGTTATGCCAATCAAGAGTGGCGGGGTTCTCAGCCTCCTTTCAGTAAATAATACAGAAAAAGTATGATGTTCTCCTTCAGTGAATTCTAGTAGGAGGTGCAAAAAGGTTATGTTATGTTCATCATCAACCCTCTTCACCTGGAAATCTGGGTGCCACCAAATATAATCATTGTTAAGCCAGATCTAATTTTCAGGGAAAAGAACCTCATTACAATGCACGCACAATGTAGCTTAGCAAGGACCTCCTAAAGCAACATACTAGCCATTATTCTAAACCTTAAATTGCAACTGATCTATATAAGGATTTGATGTACTGAGCCCATCGACTAGACTTCCAAAAGGAGAAGGATAAGGAAACAGTAAAAACTTAAAAATATGAACTGTGTTTAAGGTGGCAAATGAAGCAAGTTGTTCATGAACAGCTACCAAGGACTACATCAAGCTCAGTTCAGCTTGACCACCTTAAATTTGCATTATCGAATAGAAGCTCACTTCAGTTCAATAAGTAGTATATTCACGCTTGGTTCCAATATTAGAACAAGCAGCTTGGCAAACTCCTATCAAACTCAGCTCAAGCCTGATTACACCTTTCCTGTTGCGAGCCATGTTTGAGCAGTCTACCACTCAACTTGGCTTGTCACTTGTAGCATACATTAAATCACAAACAACACCATGAAAATAGAACCTGAGTCATAGTCTTAAGTGTTTTTTATAAAGTTATAGGGGAATTTGAAGAGCAACATTTTGTTTTCATGTTATAGCACCAGGAGAGCAAGAACTGGGCAGCATACAACCCAATGACAAACTGCTGTCACATGCCAATGGACCAGAAGGTCATACCTGAATATTGCCTAGCGACGGCAGTTCTTTATAGGGTTGTATGCTATCCAGTCCTAGCTCTCCTGGTGCTATAAGCATGAAAACAAAATGTTGTTCTTCAAATACCCCTTTAGCTTTATTAAAAACACTTAAAACTATGAGTAACAATGATCTTAAAAAGGCAACCAATTGGTTTGCTCAGGACTGTTACCATCCAAGAAAACCTCCCACTGAGATGGAAAAAAATACTAGAAACAGAAAAGAGATAAAACTGAGGGATCAATTGTTGCTCTTCTACATTGTTCCAATAAAACCTAACCTGATACTAATCAACAGATCCTCTGCAACTACAAGGCTGCCGCAAATGCCCAAAGTGATACCTCCCTCATTATGAGCACCTGCGAAGCATTAAATATTGAATGAAATGAAGAAGGATCGGAAAGGAGTTGGAGAAGAAAATGATATTGACCAAGATTCAAGAGATCCTCTTCCCCAGCTACAAGGCCGCTGCAAATGCCGAAACCATGTCATCTCCTTCACTTTGAGCACCTATAGAGCATCAAAATCTTGAACCACATGAAGAAAATGGGAAAGAAGAATCTTGAACAAGATCAAGAAAATGGGCAAGAAAAATCATGAGATCTCAAACTTTCAAGGCATAGAAAGAAGGAAATAAAGAAAACCAACCAAATGTCAAGTTTCAATGCATCTATTGACAGTGAATGAGATCACAATGTTGCCCAACAAGAAGAACTGAGGCCCTCAAATTAGGTCCTCAACAGTAACTTCCATTCTTGATGACAGCTATCTGAACATATTGAGTTGTGCAAGTTTAAATGAAGAGTGGTATACCCTGTGCTGTCTGATCATTATTGTGATAATAGCTAAAAGTGAAATGAGAATTTTTGTAGTTGTGCGGACTGGCCTTCTGAGGGCTTCAACATTAATTCCGTCTCCCCTTCTTTCTCCAGCTGCTGATAACTTTGGCTGTTCAATGACTTACCAGCCACCTCAAATAGAACCTTCTCACCTTCTCTCCTATGGAAACAACTGCATACTCTTCAAGCATTTACATTTCCAAGCATGCACTTCATTTTAGTGAATAAAATACTTAGAGTAGATCTTTTAGTTTTATGCCAAGTATTGTTAATACATGTTCCTTAGCACAATGTCAAATTATAATACCATCTTTCTGTGTGGCAGATTACAGTCTAGATACTAAAAGTTACCTGGATGATTGTTCGCTAACATATAAAACTCCTATTAACCGAAGTTCTAAATACTTTCTTCTATCTGCCTAAAAGTTTAAAGGTAAGGGAGTAACAGAGGCTCTCATTTTTCAGATCATTTCAGAATTAGTCTTAGTACCATTTTCTTGAAGAAAATACTTCTAATATATTATTCATCAATATATAATATTCAAGAATATATTATAAGAATCACAAGTATGAATTGGGCAGTGCCTCAGTTGTCCATCCCTCTCCTCTTTATAGAAGGTTCTGGATTGAGTCCCGATTGGTGCACAGAGGAACACATTTTCTCAAGAAGTCATTAGACTTATGATAAAGCTTGGGATGATCCAATTACAGATGTGCTAGCTTTATTGGAAAATTATTCATATAATCACATGGCTGTGAAGATATTAGTTTACTGATGCAGTTTATAACATCACAAGAAAAGTGCTTAAATGTTTCCAAAGTCCACGTATGATGTTCCAGGTTTCTACAGTTGTCAGTAGGCCAATGAGGTTATGGCATGAAAAGATGCCTTAAAAATAAAACCCTAAGAAATGGAAATCCATTACAGAATTTAACCAGAGAATCATAACTCAGTAATTGACCAGCACTTTAACTTCGACACATAGGGAAGGTATCAGCTTATACACTAGCATAACAAAGTATCTTATGTCTCTTGGTTCTACCAGTAATACTTCAACACAACTGGCATTAGGAGGGGTCTGTTATCTGCAGAAACAGCAGAAGTAACGAGAACCAAGTTGCAAAAAGCAAAGGACCATTCCCTTGATATATCTACTGTCTCTGCTTTCTTAAACTAAACTTTTCATCCACCTTGTGAATGATCCACATGGTAACTATGACTATAAATCATGTCTTCATATATTCAAATAAGTCTTCTAAAATTGTAATGCAGATTCCGTACAACACTGGAAAATTCTAACTACACAGCAAACTGAAATTTATCTTTGACCATCAGAAGTCTGCATAGTGCAAAAAACAATTCCTTGCAAGCAAATCCTCTGGAAACAACTGATCCTTAAACTGCCTGTGATCCATTGTAGATAATATAAGTAATAGAAGTAACTACCTAGGATAGATAATTTACTACGAAATTTTCCAATGAGTAATATCATGCAATCTACAAACCTAGTATGAACATGTGAAACAAAAATTTAATAAGTTCAAAAATGAAAACCTTAAACAAAATCTTTATAGTGGAATTACACAGCCCAATTACTTGGAAAGACACCCCCCAAGTTTTAAGCTTGGAACTTCCTCCAAATGCAAGTGTGAAACCAATAAGTTATTGCTCAAATTCACCCCCTTTCTGAATGATGTAAACCAGAAGTTTCCAATTTGCAATACATCAACAAGAAATATACTATTATGATATGCCAATCAAAATATAAGATGTAGATATTCCACTTGCATTATCAACATATTTGCAAAACATATAATTTTTAGACATACCAATATAACTGATGTGTTGTCTTCAATTGGAATATGCAAATTGAAATATCAAATATATTAAAGCGAATCTTGAGATTGCAAATGAAAATGAATGGAACCTATCAGATAAGCATGATAGTTGGAAGATAAACATTCCATACTTGTAAAATAGTATAAATGCACCTTCCAAATCTTTTTTGCATCATGAGGTTCTAATATTGTAAAGCCATAGTTTCGAAGCTTTTTCATAAGCCAGTTTACCACTTGAACTTCTATGTGAAGATTGGGCATTGAGCAGCCTTATTTAAAATTTTCAAGGTCCGTTTATTGATAAGAGAATCGTCAACGACATCCACTTTGAAGAGCGATGCTTCTATTCCTATTGTCTTCAAGGAGTCTCTAGAACTTAAAATAAGAGGCACACTAACAGAGGTGATAATGCTGAAATCCGCTCAAACATCGGAGTGAACTAAAGAAGGGACGTCGATGACTATACCTGAAAAAAAATTCTAGCCGAAAGTGGCTCCGGCGAAGGCCTTTCGACGATCAAGTCAGTACCTCAGACAATAGAGTGGAAACAGTGTAGTGAATATGGAGTGAAAGCACATGCATGACAATGCGGAGGGTGCATATCTCTGGGGGGGTTCGCTAAGAACCCCTTTTATACTCAAACCTCAGGGGCAGTATGGGGATGGTTTGATATGTCAGAGGATGGACATGAAGTAATTGAATTTTGGCCTGTCAAAAATTCAAAGAGATCGTCCTTTATTGTCTAGAGTATCTTCCTTCCATTAATGAGAGGTTTTGTCTTATGTGGTCTTGCTTTCGCCTTAATAGCTCCGGAAATTATGGTCCAAAGTAGAGATGGCAACAAAATCCAAATCCATGTATACCCGATCCGGCCCAACCCATTTGGGTCAGGTAGTCAACGCTTTGACAAGATTTGGACCGTATTTGGATAAAACCCTAATGCTTAACTTTGGATTTGGACCGGAACTGGATAGATATGCACCCAACCCAAACTATTTTGATATTTTAATATATATTATATTAAATATATTTTATCAATTATTATCTATTAGTTATTAAATCCTAAAATACTTAAACCCTTATCATTATTCTTCAAAAAGGGAATTGGAAAGGGTCGTAATCGATTAACCCCCAATTCTCTGTTAATCCCCTAATTCAATCATTACTAACAATGGCTAATTGTTTATAGACGGATCGAGTGAAGAATGATGTTGCAACTAAGAATTAATCAAGAATTGTTCTTTTAAGTTTTTTTGGAACTTGGAACTTAGAATTAGATATGCTTTTAAATTATGTTATGTTTTTATTTACTTCAAAGATATTGAACTAAGCATTGTTGAATTTTATTTGTCTAAGATAATTTAAATTTTATTTTAATTGAATATGAAACTAAGTGCTGTTGTACTAAAAATGTAGTTGAATTTTATTTGTTTAAGGTATGTATGGTTTATGAAATGGTAGATGGCTTTAGAGTTGACAAAAATGAAAAAAATACTTAATATGAATCAATTAGGTTACCTGACACTCGATTGAGATGGATTTGGACCCAAAATTCAGTCCTGATAATTTTTAGACTGGATTTGGATAGTTTATTGGATATTAGAACTTGAATTTAGATAATTAGGAACCCAGGCCGAACATGGCCAGTTGCCATCCCTAGTCCAAAGAGGAACCATGCTTCATTAATGACTGAGATCTATCCTTGATTATGGGACTTAACCATTTATCTATTTCTAAAGATATGAAAATGAGCATGGATAGATTCTTCCATTGATCATTCAGTGAGACGCCCTTACAGTTGGATTCCAAGCACCTTTAGATTTGGTAGATCAAGGAGTCTCTTGGGACCAAGAGGTCTGAGCAGATATGCCCCAGCCATAAGTCTATGAGAGGACGATTCGAATAGCCGAATGTCAATCTAGGCAAAATCTGAAAGACCCAAAGTTAGACCCGCTAGAAGTCCAGAAGGCCAGAGAATTATGTCAGTAAGAGGTCGTAAGTCCGAAAATTGGGCCTGGCAAAAACTCGGGAAGCTGAATGTACCTTAGTATGGTATTTGATAGGGCCAAGAGGTAAAGCGTTTCTCATGACTTCTGTTCTCGAGAGACAGGACCAAATAGCCGGTGAAATGCTTTAGAAAACTATCACGAAGCAGAACTTGTTCCTTGAATGATTCGGTATCATGCTATTTTGGTCATATAGGTTCAATTATTTGTAGGTAGTGCAAGTGTTTGTATGTCCAAAATATTATAGATCCAATCATTGAAGGTAGGAGCAGCCGGGCATAGTTTAGTCTATCCCAAGATAGGCTCGGTCATTTCCCTCTCGGTCTTAAGACACTTGGGATCCCAAGGGTGGGTTTCCTCCCACATCAGGAAGCATTCTACAATATAAGTGTTCCCCATACTTTGTCCAAATTTCATCTGTTTGCATCTCAAATAAGAGGAAATCATCCATTTGAAAATATGGTATCCTATTTAGCATAAGTATCAATGCAATAACTAGAACACATGCATACATCGTTGAACAAATTTTGCTCAACAAGAATTAATCAAATTCAAAACATTCGTTTACATGATGGAAGATGCAGTAAGTTGAACATCTAGCTCGCCATTACCACACACTGACTTCTTAACTTAAAGAATCATTGTCACTGGAACCATAATGGACATACAAACGTTCAAAACCATCCTATTTACATCCAAAGAGCCCATATTTACTTTACTTGCTTGACTATATGTCATTGAACCAAAATATCATACTGTCACCAGATTAAAGGTGCAATCAGTAATTAATAAAAAACCTCATAAAATCAGAAAAAAACAGTACAAATTTATGACAATTTTTGATTGATTGATTCAAAAAAATATGTGTTCACATCCTTTCAGGATTACAATTTCGTCAAATACCTCAACATTTTGTCACTTGTATAGCGATAAGACAAGAAGAATGCCATCAGATAAAACCAGATGATCCCAAGAGCTAAAACCCTGGATATTTCCAAAACCTCAAACAGAGGTCGCACTTCAAAATACGGAGAGGAATCGATGGGGACCTGAATTGCTACACCGGGAAGTATCGTTCATCGTCAGCGGCCATTCGACGGTGGTGGCGGAGACGGTGGAGGTGGCGAGGGTGTAGATGGGCGCCCGCCGCCGCTCTGTCCAGCGGGGCCAGCGGCGGAACCCTCGGCGTCGACGAGCTTGCGAAGGCGCTCCTGGAGGGCGCGTACACGGTCCTCCGTCCGCCGGAGCTTCCGCCACCGCCAGGTGAGGTACGCCCCGATGCCGCCGTACACCAAGATGTACGACGCCCACACGTACGGGTACGTCTCGGCGTGCTCCTTGATCCTCAACCATTGATCCTCCAATTTCCCCCTCCATCCAACAGTCGGTTCTCTCAGCTTCCCTTCTCCTTCCTCGCCCGCCATCGGCCCCCCTTTTCGTCGACGGGTCGAGGGGGTGGTTTTAGGGCATCGAGGAAATCAGAATTCCAATTCTACTCTTAGACTTCATCCTAAATACTTGTATACCCACCGATCTTGATCGTAAAATCTGCAAAAAGACAAGGTACTTCTATAAGGGTAGTTTAGTAAAATAGTTAGGGAGGCGGGAAGTCTTCGAAAGCGCGAGATCGCGTCCTTCCGAAAGCGAAAGCAGCGTTTTTGTTGGGGTAGAGAAAGAGAGATGGCGAAGAAGGGAGGAGGAGGACGAGGGAGGGGCAGCGCCGGCGCTGGCACCGGTACTTGCGGTGGCGGTGGAGGAGCTGCCGAGGGCTATCGTGTAGAGGGTGGCAAAGGACAAGCTGGTGGGATAGTGCAGTTGGTTAAGGCTTGGCTAACCTGTCTAGCCCCGATTTGATGAGTGACTCCGTTGATTGATTCAATTAAAATTTTAAAATTTTTGGATGCATGTGATTG
Organism: Areca catechu; assembly: GCA_021397845.1. NCBI lineage: Eukaryota > Viridiplantae > Streptophyta > Magnoliopsida > Arecales > Arecaceae > Areca > Areca catechu. The sequence continues at coordinate 26,705,454 of CM038043.1, forward strand.
AAAGGTGGACCTGCCAAAAGGGCTATGCTGATGTATTCATCGATTCGATAAATTCCAGAAAATAAAAAAGATACACGAAAAAATTATGATCTGCATCGAACAAAAACCTAGCGAGCTAGGAACAGAACGGGACGCTACACGGGAATAAACTCTCCCTATCCTTTTGGTTTATAAAAAAAAAAAAAAAAAAAACTGGCCGACTTGATGCCATAATTTTTGTTTTATGAGTCTTTTTTATTTTAAAACGCAATGGGATTGAAGTCATATAAGAAACTTAATTTTATTTATAAATTTTTATTACTTTATTAAAATTTAAAATATTTTTTTATTTATTAAATTTTTTATTTTATTAAAAATTATTATTTTTATTATTACTTGAGTCATATATCAAGATGCAAAAGTCATATATTTAGTATGATGGATAAAAAATTATTTTTCTTCTCTGAATCTTTTTTTATCTTCTTTCGAAATTTCTTTCTCCCTCTAAATTTTCTTTTTGTTTTCCATTTTATCTTCTAATTAGAGGTTAACCCTTTTAAAATGGTCACGATATATGAAGGCACATATCATCTAGTATTAAAGCTAACAATCTTGTAATGCAGTGGCTTATGGTACAAACTCATTCTTGAAATGAGAAGATTGGAGTAAAGTTAGCAAAAAGAGAGTTAATAGATACTTGAATTATTAAGCTTAAGATCGAGATACAAACTATCAATGATATCAAAAATTTAATCGTGGCTATGAGTATGAAAATCAAATTCCGGCCATCTACTTCAATGAAAGAGATGTCGATGATAAGTTCTAATATAAACTGCCAACTTCTTTCCATGCCTATGAAGAAAATATTATATATTCTCCTTGATCGGGCAGGAAGCTAATGTGTGATCCCTGTCAGATGCCATATCAGAAAAAACTGCAACGGTGGACACTTCTCCTCGGACTTTTTTGCCGGGCCGAGCTCCCTCAGCATATCAGGGCGGCCCATCGAAGCCGAGTTCCGTCCTCCGCCAGGTCGGCTCCTGCAAGACTGGAACGCCCAGGCCGGAGCCGAGCAACCTCCTTCGCCAGATTAAACCCCTCCGAGGCTAAGCCCCCTGAGTCGGAGTCGAGCCCAGCCCTCCTCCGCTAGGTCAAGCCCCTCCAAGGCCGAGCCCTCTGTGCGGAAGTCGCGTACTGACCTCCTCCGCCAGATTGAGCCCCTTCGAGGCCAAGCCCCCTAGGCCAGAGTCGAGCCCAGCCTTCCTCCGCCAGGTCGAGCCCTTCCGAGGCCAAGCCCTCTGTGCGGAAGTTGCATACTGACCTCCTCCACCAGATTGAGCCCCTCCGAGGTCGAGCCCCTCAAAGTCGAGCCTAGCCCTCCTCCTCCAGGTCGAGCCCCCTCGAAGTCGAGTCCCTTGGTCCGGAGTCAAGCCCAGCCCTCCTCCACCAAGTGGAGCCCCTTCGAGGCCGAGCCCCTCGGAGTCGAGCCTCAGCTCTTCAGTTCAGCCTCCACCTCGAACAAAGGAGCTGGCCACCGAGGGAGTGATCCTGCCCTCCTAGGGCGCCGACAAGCAGCCCAAGGACTGTAAGGAAGTGCCCTCCAAGCCGTAATAACTATCCGCAGCTACCACTTACACCAAAAAAGGAAGAAGCTTTCTGACCGAGGTGACACGCTCTCCACCAACCGCCTACATCACCCGGAAGAGGAAGTCAACCAGGGGATTCGAATCTCGAGGGCGGCGGTCCCCCGATCGAGGCCCTGCCAAGTTTTCCTGAATGGAGCGACCGGAAGGAATGTTAGAGCGCATGGTAGCTTCCCTTATCACGAACTAGGAAAGACGTCCCGTCCACGGCATGGAACACCGCTGCACGCGCCTGCTAGTACAGGGGAGATCCCGAGGTAGGCATTCAGCAACCACCTGGACTTAAAAGAACCATCGACACCCCCAGCAGGGAGGTAAGCTGAAAGTAAGCCAAAGCTAAGCTAAGAGCACCCAAGCAAATGAGGGAGAAGAGGCCACATAGGAGAACCACCAGGGAGACTGAGAATTCAAGGCTACCGGAGATCCGCGGGAAGGATCGCCCAGACACAGCCATCCAGCTCCAGTTTACCTCAGCCACCACCTTTCCTAGCTTGTTTGCACCCCACTCACACATCATTCACTCCTCCTAGCATGGAGTCCATCTTAGGGGCTCGATCAGGAGGATATGTTCCCCTTGATCGTCACTGACTTGACTGTCGAAGTGCCCCAGCCAGAATCCCCAGCTCGGGTCTCTAATCCTTGTTTTGCAGGTCTAGAAGAGCAAGTCGATCCCGAAGAGATGAGGGATGATCCGACGCCGACAGTAGCTACGGACCACGGCGATCTTGGCGGCAACAAATTGGCATGCCAGGAAGGGGGCAGGATGCACTTTGATCTAACCTAAACCCCTTGCAAGCGGCTCACCAGGGGGATGGTGATGACACGAGCAAGAGAAGTCTCCACCAGCCATGTGGGGGATCCCCCTTCCCATGGGGACCCGCACAGTCTAGAAGGAGAGCTCCCTGCTCCAACTCAACCTCCTCTGACGGACATTCAACTGGCCACACTCGCCCAGCAGATGCAAATCCTCACTATGGTGATGTGCCACTCCAGCACCAGTAATGGTCCTTGGTTACCCAACAACAGCCAAGGACCCCCGTGGCCCATGCCGCAGCACCCCGCGACAGCCTGCATTCCTTCCAAGGAAGGCCTTCATAGCTGCGGGCCATCACTGATCATCGAGATAGTCACTTGACTCTAGCGAAGAGACAACGGGCTGGATCTGCCGATCAAGAGAGCCGGTCCCCAACCCTCGAGCGGGTAATGCCCAAACCACGCCGAGGTCGAAAAGGAAAGACCCCCCTTCATAGACACCGTCCCATGTCACCTTCTCCGTCTCCTTCTCTGTCTCCTTCAGCTTCAGCGGAGGGTTCGACCAACAAAGGCCATCAGGCACACAGCCGAGAAGCGCCTGGAGGAGCATAAGTGCAAGCTGGCGTAGCTATCCCGTCGGTTTGCAATCATGCAGGGCTCCGCTGACGAGCCAGTGGGCTATGACGCCTATCCCCCCTTCTCCCGAGAAATCCAAGAGGAACCGATTCTGAGCCAGTTCCGTATGCCGTAGGTGGATCCCTACGATTGGACCACCGATCCCTTGGACCACCTAGAAAGCTACAAAGCTCTCATAAGGGTCCAGGAGGCCATCAACGTCCTTTTCTGCATTGCCTTCCCAGCAATCCTCTAGAAGGCAGCTCAGGTCTGGTTCACCCGTCTCGAGCCCGAAAGCATCGGCTCTTTTGCTCAGCTAGAGTAGAAGTTTGTAGCCCACTTTGATGCCTGTCGAAAGGTGCCACGAGAAGCAGACAGCCTCTTCTCCATCCGGCAACAAGATCGCGAGCCCCTACGGGACTACGTGACCCGCTTCAAGGTTGCCGCCTTGGAGATTTACAATCTTGATGAGCCAGTCACCATGCTGGCACTAAAGCGAGGGCTCAGGATCTCCCGCCTGACCTACTCGCTTGACAAAAAACCTCCCAAGACCTATTCTGAGCTCAAAAGTACATCCACGCTGAGGAGGTAGATCGTACAAGAACGAAGCTCAACAGGAAGCAACTGAAAAAGCCAACTCCCGTCGAGGCATCTGGGATGCGGAAGCCAGGACCCCCAGCTCTGAACTTCTGTCAGGGGCTGAGACCGAGGAGCACCCCCATTCCGGAGGAGAGGTTTACCCCTCTCCTCGCCCCGAGGATGAAGATCCTCATGGAGATCGAAGGTGAACCCTACTTGAAGCACCCACCTCTAATGAAGCCGTCCACTAGCCGTGATAAGATGAAGTATTGTCGTTACCGTCGCGACCACGACCATGATACCAAGGAATGCTGCAACCTTAAGAAGGAGATCGAAGAACTCATCAAGAGGGGCTACCTCGAAAGGTTCATGGGGGGCAGACCTCCAACGGAACCTCATACGCTTACCGCTCTCCCGCCAGTCCCTGTAGTCGACAACTGCCCTACCGAGAAGCCAGTAGGGATAATATGCTGAGGAGCTGAACGTGCTTCCAAGAAGGCCCGGGGGGCAGAATGTTCTAAAAATGTACTCCCCTTTATGAGGGAAGGGAGAAATGGGGGAGAAAATGTAAATAACGATGCCATGGTCGTCGAGATGACGATCGCAAGGCATCCTATAAAATGCATCATGGTTGATAGTGGAAGCTCCATAGATGTACTTTTTTACGATGCTTTCTCCAAGATGAATCTTTTCCCTGCTCAGCTCAGACCTGTACATACACCCCTTATCGGTTTCATGAGCGACTCTGTAAGGGTCGAGGGAGAAATCACTCTCCCAATCACTGCCGGGACCCCACCTCGACAGAACACTATTATGATAACCTTCATGATGTTAGGCTTCCATCAGCCAATAACATGATTCTTGGCTGACCTGGGCTCAACCTGCTCGATGCTGTCGTTTCCACCAAGCGGCCGTTAGTACAGTTCCCCACCCCCTATGGTGTTGGGGAGATGCAGGGGGCACCTCAGCCGGTGCAACATTATTTCCAGACTCTTCCTGGGGCCAAAGTCCTCGAGGACGACCCCAGCACAGACGATCTCGACCAAAGGACACAGGATCCCAGGGGTGGCTCGGTCGAGCGCCTGCTATCTTATCCGCTCGGAGCCGACCGACAAAGACAGTGCAGATTGGGGCCCAGCTACAAGATGAAGAGAGGGCCCACCTATTGGAGTTCCTACAGGCGAATGCAGATATGTTTGCTTGGACGACGGCGGACATGCAAGGTATTCCCCCTGACATCATCACCCACAAGCTAAGTATTAACCCAAAGCACTGGCCAGTTCGGCAGAAGAAGAGAAGCTTCATCCCGGAGAGGCAGACGGCGATCAATGAGGAAGTGGACAAACTCCTCGCTGCCGCTTCGTTCGGGAGGTACAGTACCCAAGCTGGCTAGCAAATGTAGAAATGGTGAAGAAGAGAAATGGCAAATGGAGGATCTGTGTAGATTACACCGACCTCAATAAGGCATGCTCGAAGGACAGCTTCTCTCTACCGAAGATTGACCAGTTGGTGGACACCACCTTGGGGCACTGGCTACTCTCCTTCATGAATGCATTCTCTGGATACAACCAGATCCGGATGAACCCGGAGGATGAGGAGCACACCGCTTTGTCACCGACCAAGGGACGTACTGCTACAAGATGATGCCTTTGGATCTGAAGAATGTTGGGGCCACGTACCAGCGCTTGGTAAACAGGGTCTTCAAAGACCAAATTGGCCGGAACATGCACGTGTACGTGGATGACATGCTTGTCATGAGCAAGCCAAGCTCAGACCACATCATCGACCTTGCCGAAGCTTTTTACAACCTCCAAAAACACCAGATAAAGCTGAACCCAGTAAAATGCACCTTCGGAGTGGCGGCAAGAAAGTTCTTCGGCTTCATGGTCACCTAGAGGGGCATCAAAGCAAACCCAGAGAAAGTCCAGGCGATTGTCGACATGGAGCACCCGACATCCAAGAAGCAGGTCCAGCGCCTGACGGGATGGATTGCAGCTCTAAGTCGGTTCATCTTAAGATTGGCAGACCGCTGCCTTCCCTTCTTCAAGGCACTGCACAAGATGCATGACTTTACCTAGACGGAGGAGTGTAGGACGGCCTTCGAATAATTGAAGAAGTTCCTGGTGTCTCCTCCGCTGCTCCCCAAACTAGAGGAAGGAGAGGAGCTCCTACTTTACCTGGCGGTCATACCTGGAGCCATCAGCTCGGTCCTCATCCATACAGATGAGGATGGATCTCAGAAGCTGGTGTACTACACCAGCAAAATCTTCCATGACACGGAGATCAAGTATACTCATTCTGAGAAACTTATTTTGATCTAATAATGTCTGCTAAGCGCCTCAAGCCCTACTTCTAAGTTCATCCTATTACGGTCGTGACGGATCAGCCACTGAGGACCATACTCAATCACCCCGAAACTTCTAGGCGACTGGCCAAGTGGTCCGTGATGCTGAGCGAGTTCGACATTGCATACCGACCGAGGTCATCGCAGAAAGCCTAAATCCTAGCCGACTTCCTAGTCGAGTGTATGGGACTCGCCGAGGAGCCAAAGCTGACAACCCTGGAGCATCAAGTTGAGCCCGGATCAGAGGAGGAGCCCTGGATCCTCCATGTGGACTGTGCGTCCAACTCCAGCAAGAGCAGAGTGGGCCTCATCCTCGCCAACAGCAACGGGGTCATGGCAAAGTATGCTCTCCACTTCAAGTTCGCCGCGACAAACAACCAGGTGGAGTACGAGGCGCTCCTCGCGGCCTAAGGGTCTCCCATGAACTGGGCGTACAAAGCTTGATAGTCTTCACCGACTCCCAAATGGTAGCTGGACAAGTCTCCGAAGAATACGAAGCCAGAGACCCCTAGATGATGAAGTACCTGGAGCGAGTCCGCTCGAGCACAGCAAGCTTTCAACGTTTTAGCATCTTCCATAACCCACGTGGAGAAAATGTCTGCGCAGATATACTGTCAAGACTCGTGACCTTGCCGGACTCGTCATTGGGGCGTGCCCACATCTAGTACCTCGAGAATCCAAGCTACAAAGCCCTAAAGGAGGTGCAGCAGGTCACTCCAGAGTCGAGCTAGATGGACAGGTACGTCAGATACATCAATGATGGCACCTTACCAAAGGACTATGCAGAAGTCGGCCTCGTCAAGAAAAAAGCCTCCCGGTTTGTCCTGATGGAAGGACAACTCCACCACCGATCCTACTCCTACCCGCTCCTGAAGTGTCTAAAACCCACAGAGGCAGCCTTCGTACTCTAAGAGATATACGAAGGCCTCTATGGGAACCACGTGGGAGGAAGGAGACTGGCATACAAAGCTCTTCGACAGGGATACTTCTGGAAGACCATGAGGGAGGATGCCACCGACTTCATGAAGAAGTGTGATAGATGCCAGCGCCATGCTCACATACAGCATCAACCGGCGACGTCGATCTCTCAGCTCTCCGCCCCTTGTCCTTTTGCCCAGTGTGGAATGGACATTTTAGGACCATTTCTCCCTGCACCAGGGCAACAAAAATTTCTGCTGGTGGCTATTGACTACTTCACCAAGTGGGTGGAAGCAGAGCCACTAGCATGGATCACGGAAGCCAAGGTCCACCAATTCTTCTGGAAATCTATCATCTGCCACTTCGGACTCCCTCACTGCATCATCACCGATAATGGAAGGTAGTTCGACAACCGGGAGTTTGAAGGGTTCTATGTGGAGCACGACATCCAACACTGCTTCACCTCAATATCTCACCCCCAAATAAATGGGGAAGCTGAGGTAACCAATCGGACTATCCTCCAAGGATTCAGGACCAGGCTGGATCAAGCCAAGAGCAGATGGACAGAGGAACTCCCAAGTATTCTATGGGCCTACCACACAATGCCCAGAATGGCGACGGACGAAACGCCTTTCAACCTTATCTTCGGCGCTGAGGCCGTCGTCCTAGTTGAGCTCAGCGTGCCCACACTACAGGTACAGCAGTATGACGAAGCACAGAACCCAGCGTGCCTGCTACTCAACTTGGACCTCCTTGAAGAAATCAGGGACAAAGCTTGGCTCTGGATGGTAGCATACCAGCAACGAGTGGCCCGATACTACAATGCATGGGTAAGGCCAAAGGTCTTCCAACCTAGCGAGCTGGTGCTATGCCGACCTGAAGCATCTCAACCCCGGGAGTGTGGCAAGCTCTCGTCGAACTGGGAAGGCCCCTACAAAGTGGTCGAAGCTCTTCCACATGGAGCCTGCTATCTCAAGGATTTGGACGGTGCTATATTCCCACGAACATGGAATGCCTGCAACCTGAGAAGATACTATCAGTAGTATAAGGCTTTCCTCCAATAATAATAAAGATATTCTTTTGCATAAATCGCTCTCTGCCTTGCGGGATGTCGCTGCCCGGCCCAAGGTCTGGTACATCGAAGCCCGAAGCCCAGCTCTTCGGCACTCAAGCTCGGGGCCCAGCTCTCCGGCACTGAAGTACGGAGCCTAGCCCTTCGGCACGCTCAAGCATGAAGCCCAGCTCTCCGGCACTCAAGCCTGGGGCCTAGCTCTCCGGCACTCAAACCCGGAACCCAGCTCTCTGGCATCGAAGTGCGAAGCCCAGCTCTACGACACACTCAAGCCCGGAGCCCAGCTCTCCGGCACTGAAGCACGGAGCCCAGCTCTCAAGCTTGCTCAAGCCCGGAGAGCAGCTCTCCGGCATGCTCAAGCCCGGAGAGCAGCTCTCCGGCACTCAAGCCCGGGGCCTAGCTCTCCAGCACCGAAGCAAGGAGCCCAGCTCTTCGGCATGCTCAAGCCCGAGGCCCAGCTCTCCAGCATCAATAGTGTAAGGTCCTTCCTCACTAATAATCAAGATTCCCTTTGTCCAAACCCTTTTGGCCTTGTAGGAGAATCATCGCCCGACCCCAGGTCTGGCACTCAAAGCCCAGATCCCACGACTCTTCGGTGCCAAAGATCGGACCCTGCTCAGGCACCAGGATCCTAGCTTCCTGGCATTCTAAGCCCGGATCTCACGACCATCCAGCACCAAAGACCGGACCCTGCTCCAACACCAGGAGCCTAGCTTCCTAGCATTCTAAGCCCGGATCTCACGACCCTCCGACACCAAAGACCGGACCCTGCTCCGACAGCAGGAGCCTAGCTTCCTGGCATTTTAAGCTCGGATCTCACGACCCTCCGGCACCAAAGACCAGACCCTACTCCGGCACCAGGAGACTAGCTTCCTGGCATTCTAAGCTCGGATCCCACGACTCTCCGACACCAAAGACCGGATCCTGCTCTTGCACCAGGAGCCTAGCTTCCTGGCAATCAAAGTCTAGATCTCACGCCCCTCTGACACCAGGCCCAAGCTTCCTGACGTCGAGCAGAGCAGAGAGATCTTCATAACCACTTCGCCCCCAAGCCGGGCATGATCAAGCAAGACAAGTACTCCTCTTTTTCACTTACCCAGGCATCTAGATGATCAAGAAGAGAAGAGGAGGCATTTGCAATACACAAGTACAAGCAAAAGAAAAAAAGGAACAAGTCGAGTTGGGAGAAAATGTTTTCATTAACTTGGCAAAACATTACATTGTTCCTGGCACCGACATGCCGGGTAGCGCAGGTCAGAAAATAAAAAAGAAAGGGTTACAACCGCTAAGGAGCCCTACTCAGCCGGTGCCTTCCCCGGACGGTGCCCAGCCGGGATCTCACCCTCCTCGGCCTCCAAGTTTGGGACCCCTCCTTCAGCCGCCACCACTTGCGGGGTCGGTTCAGCCATGGCTGCACACTCTTCTGCCATCGCCATTGCAGGAGCCAAAGGTGTTCTCCCCGCAGAGCCTGGAAGATGGATGCTGGCCTTCTGCTTGTCTGAAAGAACGCCGCACAACAGAGATCGGCAATACATGAACCCCTTGAAGGAGTCCGTCGCCGCCTCCTTGAAGTCGAGCTTGAACTCCGGGGAGGCCTTGTAGCTGGCCACCGCATCGGCGACCTCCTTCCCAGTGGCCTCTGCCCTGCGGGTCGCCTCGGCCACCCTCTGTTCTGCATCCTCTGCCATGTGGACAGCCTCGGCTGCCTCTTTCTTCGCAGCCTCTACTGAACTGACGGCAGCGGAGACCTTCCCCTTTGCCTCGACAGCATTTTGCTTGGCGACTGCAGCCTTCTTCTTGGTAGAGGTAGCCCGCTCCTTCGCTGCATCCAGCTCGGCTCTAAGCTCCTTCAGCCGGGATCCTTTGGCCCTGAGTTCCTCCCCGAGCTCCTTCAAGAGTCACTCAGTGCTAGCAACTTTACCCCGGAGCCCTTTAACCCTCATTTGGCCTCCCAGGCCTCATCATTCTTTTGCCTCAGCGCGGCCGTCAAGGACTCGAGCTCCGCCTTTCGCTCCCTGTCCCTCCTGGCCCAGTTGCGACAATAGTCCCTAATGAGTAAAAGCTCTGCGCCTTGCTGCATCAAAGATGATGTTAGTCGTAAAGACAAGAAATGAGGGAGGAAACGAGGTAGAGCAGAAAGGTACTTACAGTGAAGAGGTTGGAGAAAGAGGTGCTGATGACATTGCCTAGAAGTCTCCCGCCCCTCTCTCACCGATCGCATGACTGGATGGAAAAGTCCATCATCCACTCGGCGAGGGCCAGGTCCTTGTCTAGGGAGACATTGGGTCCCAATGTAAAGGGGACCCAGCGGTAGTCGCTGTCTCTCTTGCTCGCCATCGTCGCAAAATCACCATACCATTAGTGGGAGAAGCTTCCGGCGCAGGCTACGGGCTCGACACCATCTTGGACAGCACCACCGACATTGGCCCCGCACTTTCTGGCTCTTCATCCTCCTCGACCTCGACGATCTCCTGAGGGGGAGATGCCACTGCAACAGCTGCGGCAGCGGATCTAGCCCGGGCAACCACCTCGAATTCTAGTATCGGGACTGGACCACGCTAGCTCGAAGGTTCGGGGATGGGCTCGGCGACCCTCTTGCTCAGCTCGGGAGTGGGCTCGGCTGGCATGGTAGGTACGGCCATCGTGCCATCATCTACTCGGGCACTCTTCGGAGCAGGCCCGCCGACCCCCTCCGCTTGGCCCCTCTCCTCGATGAACGAGAGGAGCTCATCCATGGAGAATGTCATGCCTGAGTAAAAAAGGAAGACATCAGCTTTAAGTAAAAAAAAAGAAAAAGGAGGTTCAAGCCGAACTCACCCAACTCCTGTGTTGGGCCGACCCCGGCCTCATGAAGATTCTGCTCTGACAATAAGACCTTAAGTGAAGGAATCTAAGCGAAGCGGAGCTAGTCGTATACCTCCAGGTCGATTGCCTCGACCGCAGAGTTCTGGTTGAGAGTCCGATCTGGGTCACTCCAAATCCAATCGATCCCCTCAACCGAGGCAAAAAAGTACTTACTCTTCCATCCTTTGATGGAAGAGGGGAGTTCGAGCCTAATGCCCCTTGGGCGGAAAGAAAGAGACCACCACCCCTCCTCGGTGGGGTGGCATTTCAGGATGAAAAAGGCCCTGAACAAAGAAAAATGGGTAACTATCCTGTGAAAATGACATAAAACAATGAAGCAAAAAATTGTTTTGATGGCGTTTGGGATAAGTTAGGTAGAAACAAGGCAATAGTTATTCAAAATAGAAAGGAAAAATATGTGGAATGGAAATCGGAGGCCCCCCGCGAAGGTCTCCTCATAGAAGGCTATCTGACGTGGGCCACTGGAAGTGACCCATTCCCCTGGTCGAGGGACCAAGAGTCGGATGAGTCCGGGATACCATAGGTGTCCCGGATGGTCACAAGATCTATGGTGGTGATCACCGAAGCAATCCCCCCAAGACCTATCGACCAAGAAGGTTCAGGAGCAGGTGCAGGTTCAGGAGTAGGTAGAAGAAGAGGACGAGGTGGAGGGGGAGATGCAGGTTCCCTAATCACTATTCCTCTAGGCGCAGGTCTTCAGCTGACCTCAAAGCGTGCCACATCCTCCTCCTCATAGGAAGAAGAAGGCAGCCTCGGCCTTGAAGGCCCGGCCTAAGCCTGGTTAGTGGTGGGACGGAAGTTTGGTCCAAAGCGAGACACGAAGAAGAAAATGAAAGCCAAGAAACAGAAAGGAGGAAAAAGACAGGAGAAGACGGACAAGAATCCGAGGAAGAACCTAGCCCTAGAAGGTAGATGATGGGGACATCTCAAGCACGGATCTTGGAGCAAGCATAATTCTTGGAGTGGCACAGATCTTGAAGCATTTTTTGAATAAATTTATTTTGGATTTATCTTTTGTTTAAAATTTGAATTAGGATTTGGTTGGTTAGGATTGATATATGGATAGGCTATCTTATCCTATCTTATATTTGAATTTGATTCGTTTTTATCTTTTTATCTTGTATTCAAATTCAAATGAGGGTTGGAAAATCTATAAATACCACCCTCAGCCTTTTGTAATAGGAGGATGGATGAATAAAGTTTCTATTGTTCTGTGTGAAGGATCTGTGTGATCCTAGGGTATCTGTATGATCCCTTCTCCATCTTCCCAGGGTTTCTGTGTGATCCCTGATTTTGGGCATCTATGTGAGCCCAGGGCATCTATGTGAGCCCCTTTGCTATGTGCTTGTTCTTCTAGGGCATCTGTGTGAGCCTCTTTGCTATGTGCTTGTTCTTCTTGGGGAATCTATATGAACCCCAGTATTTTTTTTTCTTAACCCTGCACCCTCTTCTTTCCTCCTTCTTTGCAAGTCCTAATCTCTGGTGACTTTCATGCTCACCAGCAATCCAGTCCAATATCTGTCCCGCATCAAATGGTATCAGAGCTAAAGGATTAGGATTTTTTTGCTTCATCACCGGCCCACTGTTCTCTTTCTTCCCTGTTTCAAATCTTGTCCATGGATCCTTCCCCAACATCGACGTCGGACCATTCTCCCCCCAGCCATCCTCAACCCCAGCTCCCAGCTGCTCCGTGAAAGACTCTGGTCCGCCGACCTCAGCAGAGAGATCACCTCCGAGCCCACCGGCGGTCGTCTTCTTCTCTCCGTCAACGACATCTCCCCTACCTACAGCCGGCGACCCCCAACACCTGATTCATCGTCGCCCTCAAGCTTCAGATCGAATGCTCCACCGGATCGCCTCAGTGCTCTCCGTTGGCTAGCCACGTTCCTCCGCCATGGCCGCCACCGTCATCAACCTCGCTCAGCATCGGAGTCCTTTTTGATTGGTTTCAGTTCCATCAACCTTGCTCAGCCTAATTCGACGGAGTCAAGTTCACCCCACCGTAGGAGAATGATGGGGACATCTCAAGCACGGATCTTGGAGCAAGCATAATTCTTGGAGTGGCACAGATCTTGAAGCATTTTTTGAATAAATTTATTTAGGATTTATCTTTTGTTTAAAATTTGAATTAGGATTTGGTTGGTTAGGATTGATATATGGATAGGCTTATCTTATCCTATCTTATATTTGAATTTGATTCGTTTTTATCTTTTTATCTTGTATTCAAATTCAAATGAGGGTTGGAAAATCTATAAATACCACCCTCAACCTTTTGTAATAGGAGGATGGATGAATAAAGTTTCTATTGTTCTGTGTGAAGGATTTGTGTGATCCTAGGGTATCTGTATGATCCCTTCTCCATCTTCCCAGGGTTTCTGTGTGATCCCTGATTTTAGGCATCTGTGTGAGCCCAAGGCATCTATGTGAGCCCCTTTGCTATGTGCTTGTTCTTCTAGGGCATCTGTGTGAGCCCCTTTGCTATGTGCTTGTTCTTCTTAGGGAATCTATGTGAACCCCAGTATTTTTTTTCTTAACCATGCACCCTCTTCTTTCCTCCTTCTTTGCAAGTCCTAATCTCTGGTGACTTTCATGCTCACCAGCGATCCAGTCCAATCTCTGTCCCGCATCAGTAGACTCTACTCGACCGGGATGGGGGAGAAGGAGACTAACCTGCTGTGAACTTGGGAAGACAAAGATGGCCGGGGGAGCGAAAGAAGAACTTCGATACGATGGCGGGCATGCAAGATTTGAAAGAAGGTATATTTTGGAAAATGTTGCATTTCCTTTCGAAATGGCCGATGCCCGACCGTACCGTTACAGCTCCCCCACCGATGGATCTGCGCCATGTGTCATCAATCGGCAAGGCTGGCATTTAGTTTCAACTGCGATCGCTCTAAATTTTGTGCCTGCAATAACTACTCCTCAGACGTGTCCACGTAGCTCTCCCAGATAGGCTAGAGAAACCGCTTCACAAAGCGTCGACGATCGTGGCCATCATTGCACTGGATTCTCGCCTTTCCATGTCAGCATTACATTTACTTTCTTCGCCCCGAGCAACCCGCGCCAACGGGACTCAGGAGTGGGGAGCAAATGATGTGGCAAGAAGCTAACGTGTGATCCCTGTCAGATGCTATGTCAGAAAAAGCTGCCACAGTGGACACTCCTCCTCAGACTCCTTTGTCGGGCTGAGCTCTCTCAGCATATCAGCATGGCCCATCGAAGCTGAGTTCCATCCTTCGCCAGGTCGGCTCCTGCAAGACCGGAATGCCTAGGTCGGAGTCGAACGACCTCCTTCACCAGATTGAGCCCCTCCGAGGCAGAGCCCTGATGGGGGATGAAAATAAAATGATGAATGGAGAGTGTTAGAAAGCTAACCAGCAAGCAAACTTGAGCAATTAATTATCAAATAAATGGTCTAAATTAATCCAAGAAAAGAATCTTCATAAGGAGACTAGTTGATCTAAATTAAAATACCCGAAATGTAGATCTAGTTCAAAATAGAGATTAGGATCTTCATGGCAAGGAAATCATCACTACTAGGACAAGTTAACCTTCAAATGATCAGATCTAATGAAGCTTAGAAAGAGTTTTCCTACCAACAATGATGGCTAATTATTTGGTGGAAGAATGAGCTCTCTTCACTCAAGGATTGAGGTCTAAACTATAAGACTAGCACTCCCTACCTTTAGGACTCATCTTGACCATGATCCTTGGCTTGGAGACCTTCATCTTAGACTTGGAAACTCAGAGAAAACCTGCATCAAATTAGAGATAAGGCATGGAAGGAGAATTTAAAATTGGAATGGAAATAAGAAGAAGAAGAAAGGGAAAACAAGGAAGTAGAAACCGATGCCTTCAAGGAATGATGCTTGGATCTTGGATCAAGCAAGGAGCACACCACCTTTCAAGCACTTAAAGGACCTCTCACTCCCTTCTCAAACATGAATTTAAACACTCCAACTTAAAGGACTAAATCACTCCAACTAGAATAACTAAATCACTCCATACAAGAAGAACTCAAGATAGAACTCAACAAGAAAAAAACCTTCATTAATTCTCAAAATATTTCATACATGGAATGCCTTACAAGAGCAGCCTTGGATCCTATTTATTGCCTTAGGGGTCATCCAAAGTAAGGAGGGGAAGTGGGGTTAGGTTAGCTAACCATTTCTAGTTAAATCCAACTTCTTTGGTTACATAGTTGCAACAAGAAACAACTTCTAGGTAAGAGGTTGTAACAACTTACTATGTGGCACCTAGGTGGCTTTAACATTGCTGATATGGAGCCCTAGGTGTCATGTGATGTGGCATCCCACTTGGCAAGATGGTTAGGGGGTTGTTGGGTGAGTGAGGAGTGGTCCTATGCTTCCCCTCAAAATGCTTGATGTATTGTTTGTCATGTCTCCCAAAATGTGTCCCATGTGAAGAATAAAATAGGCTTCTAAGAGGTGGCATCATGGGCTTCAAAAGGTGGTATCTTGACTTGCTTGGACTTTGACTTGGGCATGCTTGAAGTTGGTCTTGATATGGATTGAGTCGACTCAAGGGACTGGCGGCCTTCTTTCATGAGTCGGCTCATGAATTGGTCTTTGTCTTCAAGGGTTTGGTGGGCTTCATTCCAAGATTCTCATTAATCGTAAGTACACTATTTTATCTAAAAATATATATATCAAGAGAATTAGTTGAAAAATATTTTTTTCTTGTTGATGTCCCATCAATTCTCCCGGGGTGAAAAAGAGCTCGACTCCGTCGAGTAGGAATCAATCTGACTTTGGTAATACTCTAGTAAGTCTGGTTGATTCTTTGTAGGTCTTCTCAAGTAATCCATGAGCCTTCAGAATCAGGGCATCCTTGCCAATGAACCAAGTAGCGTTGATAGTCCCTATTTTGGGTAGTGATAGTCTTATTGTGTAAGATTCGCTCAATCCTATCTTACTGCTTTGGTAACTTGGCTGGTGGACACTCATGGGTTGGCTCACTCTCAAATTTAGAATCAGGCTCGAAAGGCTCACTAGGTATCATTGTTGGTTTCTTTAACCTCCTAGATCTGAATTGTTAAAAGTAGAACTGATACCAAAGTCGGATGGTCGATCTAGCACATATTAGGTCCAAATTCTCCTTACTATTTTGAAAATGACCTACACCATGGGCATATAATTATTTAGGTTTGGCCTTACTATAACATAGTCTCCTTCCTGAAATTCTTTGGCTCTTTTATGTGAGTTGATCATATACTTGTTAATTTCATTGCTCAAATTTTCTTACTAATCATGCATGCATATGACTCTCGCAGTCATGGACACTTATGCATGAAAAACTTGTTGACTCCTAAAGTGATTTTGATGATAACAAAACATTGGAGCATACATTTAGTCATTTAACAACTCTTTAAATGATTGACAAGTTTTTGTAGGACAACTACATTGACACATTTTTCAATTCCTACAATATTTAATGTTTTGTGTTGAGTTGTAAATTATTTAGAATCTTGTAAAGAAGAACCCTACAAAAAATTTCTATTAAAAACAAGTTCAAGGGTTACTTCTAGTAGTCTTTCAAACTTCAAGTTTTCTTGATTTTATTATAAAAAGTGCTTGAAGAAGACTTTAAAGCATGGGACAAGTATTCTAGAAGTTTGAAGCTGATCTAGTTGAAGAACCACATTCGAGCCGACTGGATGAACAACCCAGCCGACTCTGGCACTGGCACTGAAGACAAGTTCTCTGGCACACAGATCCAGCCGACTGGCACCAAGGTCCAGCTGACTCATCCAGAACAAGGTTGAGAACGTTCTAAGATTCTCAGGAATCCAAGCTGACTGGAATCAGATCCAGCCGACTCATCCAGAACTCAGTTGAAAATGGTCTGAGAAGCCTCTGAGATTCCAGCCGATTGAAATTCAGCCCAGCCGACTCGTCCAAAGTGAGGTATTTTCTCAACTAGGGAAGCTAGCCGACTGGCACTCAACCCAGTCGACCCGAACTTCATCCGAGCTGACTCGAAGTTTGTCCGAGCCGACTGGAATGGTGGGGTCACCTTCAACGACTAGTTCTAGTTCTCAGTTTTTGAATTCTAAAAGTGCTCCAACGGTAACCTGTCACCTCCCAACGGTCTACAATATTCAAAATCAAGGAAAGGCAGTTGAAGTCTCTATAAATAAGGTATGAGAACATCTTTGGAGAGACTAATGAGTGAATAATGATTTATTGAGCATTTATTGAACACTTATTGAAGTGAAGTGAGAGAGCACTAGAGCTTTAAAGTTTGTCTTCAAGCCTGCAACAACTCTTATCAGAAGCTTGAAGCACCTTTTGAGGAAAGCAAGGAAGCCATTGAAGTGCATTGAAGAGCATTCAGTGGATCTTCACTCGAGCTGCATTGGCAACCACCCAGACAACAGAGTTTGTCTTTATTATTGCTTTTTTAATCTATCATTTAGAATATCTGGGTTATTGATGAGCCCTGTTATAAAAACCAAATAGGTTACTTTGGTGAGCCTTTAAAACCAGAGTGTAGAGGTTTCTTTGGTGAGCCTAGCTAAAAACCAAAGTGTAGAGGTTTTAGGTGAACCTGTAAAAACCTAACTTGGGTTTCTTTGGTGAGCTCGGTTTCAAAAACCAAAGTGTAGAGGTTTGGATTGTGAGCCTGTAAAACAATCCGACTGTATTCCAGTTTGGGGGATATAGTGAAAATCTCGAATGGTGAACTTGGATAGTGGACGTAGGTACTGGGTTGCTCCGAACCACTATAAATCTGATTTGTTTGTGTTGTGTTTGTTTTATCCTTTAGCTTCTGCTTTCATTCTTTGATTAACGCAGCACCTAACCACTAATTGGAATTACTTGTGCACATATTCATGAAAATTTTGTAATTCCCAATTCACCCCCCTCTTGGGACTAAGCCACCTGGGCAACAGCTGGTATCAGAGCAGTGTCTCTGATTACTTGAGTTAAGATCGATGGCTCATCCTATGAGTACATCCTTGGCTGAGGGCCAATCAACAAATAGACCTCCACTATTCACGAGCACTAATTATTCATATTGGAAAGCACGAATGAAAATTTACATACAAGCTGTAGATTTTCAATTATGGAAAGTCATTTTGAAAGGGCCACACATTCCCACAATTAAAGTTGATGGCGTGGACATCCCTAAGCCTGAAAAGGACTGGGATGATCATGACATGAAGATGGGGGAATTGAACGCCAAAGCAATTAATTTATTATATTGTGCTTTGGATGCTAACGAGTTCAACCAAATTTTCACTTGCTCATCAGCAAAGGAAATCTGGGATAAACTCGAAGTGACCCATGAGGGAACTTCCCAAGTGAAAACCTCCAAGATAAATCTTTTAGTTCATAACTATGAATTATTCAAAATGAAACCTTCTGAAACAATATCTGCCATATTCTCTAGATTTACAGATATTATTAATAGTTTAAAGAGTCTTGGCAGGGTATACTCTAATGCAAATATGGTTCAGAAAATCCTTTGCTCTTTGCCCGATAAATGGGATCCCAAGGTAACTGCGATCCAAGAAGCCAAAGATCTCAACACTTTGATGCTGGATGAACTGCTGGGATCACTCATCACCCATGAGCTAACAATGCAACACAGGACGGAAGATGAGCAGAAGAAAAAGAAGACAATCGCCTTCAAAGATGCTTCCAATTCAAAGAGGGATGATGAAGAATCTGAAGATGAAAGCACCTCCTCCAATGATGACCTATAAGACGAAGACATCGCTATGGTTGTGAGGAGATTTAGAAAATTTCTGGGAAGAAAGAAAGGAAGGTACAACCGGAAGTTTCACAGGAAGGATTATGGAAAAGAAAAGGAAAAGGATAGAGAGAAAGACAAGGAGGTAGTCCCCACGTGCTACGAATGAAAGAAGCCGGGGCACATACGTCTGGACTATCCAATGTTGAAGAAATCCTTCAGACAAAAGAAGAAAAAGAAAGCCATGGTTGCCACATGGTCCGATAGTGAAAACTCAACATCATCTGAAGAAGAAGAGACCACCAAGACTGCCAATCTTTGCTTAATGGATCTCGAAGATGAGGTAACGTCCCCTAACAACTGCACTGAATTTACTTTCGAAAAACTAAATTCTGCTTTTCGTGATTTACTTTCTAAATTTAAGAAAGCTGGAGTAAAGATAAAATCATTGAAAAATATGAATGATTCTTTACTCAAACAAAAAGATGAAATTTCAGAAAAGAATATTTTATTGCAAAAGGAACTGCATGACTTTTCTGAAAAATTTGAAAAACTGAAAAATGAGAATTTATCATATGAAAAGAAAAATATTGATTTACTTGCTGAAAATAATGAATTAAAAAAGGAGGTTACAAAACTCAAGCCTTTGGTTGAAAAACTCACTTTATCTTCAAATAAGCTTGAGCTAATTTTGAAAGAACAATGAATTTCTGGAAATAAAGCTGGAATTGGTTTCAACACTTCTTTTATAAATGGAATTTCAGCAACAACTTTTGTGAAATCCAAAACACCAGCTCAAAATATTTTATCTCAAAAGGTTTCAGCCACACCAAAAACTGTTTCTACTTCAAAATCTTTATCATATGCTCTTAAGAATTTGAGCAAAAATGCATACATTCCAAAAGGTTCAAAATCTGCATCAAGTGCATCAACTTTTAGAACTTCAAATTATGTTTCCAACAAAAATTCTAAAGTTGTTTGCTATGCTTGTAAAAGAATAGGACATAAAGCTTTTGAATGCAATAATTTTAGTAATGTCCATAAAAAGGTAAAAAAGATTTGGGTTCCCAAAGGAACCACCTATGCTGACCTGCAAGGATCCAAGGTAGCTTGGGTACCTAAAAGAATTCTTTGACTATTTTGCAGGAATGTCTTGCAGCCCAAAAATTAAAGAAAATGTGGTACTTGGACAGCGGCTGCTCAAGACATATGACGGGTGCCAAGGACCAATTCGTCACCCTTGAAATGAAAGGAGGTATGGTTACCTTTGGAGATAATGGCAAAGGGAGAATAATTGGGATTGGTAAGATTAAAATAACTCACTTTACTTTTATTGAAAATGTTTTGCTAGTAGACAAATTGAAGCATAATCTTTTAAGTATAAGTCAATTATGTGATAAAGGCTTCAAGGTTGTCTTTGAGTCTTCTATGTGCATAGTAACTAACTCTTTAGATTCTAGCAATAAATTTATTGGACATAGACTCGGGAATATCTATGTGGTAGATCTTAATGATCTTGCCCTGACTAGTAGCCCTAGTCTAGTTGCAATGAATGCTAAGACCAAAGAATCAAGCTTACTATGGCATAGACGATTAGGTCATGCTAGCATGCATACAATTGCCAAATTAATTTCTAAAGATCTTGTTAGAGGCATGCCTAAATTTAAAGTTGATTTGAATCATGTTTGTGATGCATGCCAAATGGGTAAACAAACTAGTGGGAGTTTTAAATCAAAGAATATAGTTTCTACAACAAGATTAGGATCCATGGGTAAAAACAGACTGAGTGTAGGACTATTGGTATGGAGCTTCAAAACAAGCAGTACAAACCTAACTTCTAGGGCTCCTAGACCTAAAAGTTCAAAATATAAGAGTTAACTAGGTACTACTTAAGTATGTAATTTCCCTGTCCATTGAATAGGTAAGAGGTGGGGTTGCGGGAGGCTCCCCTCACTTTCGCGAGATCCTAATTAAAAATCGCAAGTCCGCTTAAGGCGTTTGCCATTTGACCTCTTGCCTTAGACACCAATTTTAAGGAATAAGTACAAACTCAAATAATAATTTGTCTTACCTTGTACTTGAACCCGACTTGTGGGTGTCCCTAGCTTTAGGTTCCTACTCAATTTCAATTATGGTTTAGGTCAATACAAATGTGGATGATTATTTTGGGCCAAGAAAAGGTAATGACCTCCTTCCCTTATGTTATGATTGAATGCCCTTAATTAGATTTAGGAATGGATGCACAACAATTCACCAACTAGATAACTAGTATTAGCACAAACATGTGATTCAAACCCAAATTTTAAAAAAAAGTTAAAATTTTAAAAATTAAATAGAAAAATTTAGATTTTGAAGTCTAGATTTCAGAAATCAAATTTTAAAATTTAAATCTTGAATTAGGATTAAAAATTCATTCTGGAAGTTAGAGTTGTTGCAAGATAGTTTCAGCCCTAACAACTTCTAGTCAACTAGTTTTTATAAAAAACTCGAAATTAAAATTTTAAAATTTTAAAAAAATTAAAATTAAAATTTAAATTGTTTGATCCCTTAGTGAAGATTCCAAATTCTAAATTTTAAAATTTAATTCCTGGAATTTGGTTAAGAAATTCATTTTGAAAGCTAGTTGTAAAAAAATTTCAGCAGCAACTAGCTAGTTTTAAAAATTCAAAATTTAATCTTTTCAAAAATCTAAAAATTTAAAATAAAATTGATTTGGTTAACTCTCAGATAAAAATTCTTGGATTTTAAAGTTTTGACTTCAGATTAACACGAATTTTGGTTAAGAAGGTAGTTTGAAAGCACATGCTAGAAGGTTCTAGCAGTTTAGCTAACTCTTGACAACCTAAATTCAAGTTTTGAATTCCTAATTATAGATCCTTCTAAAATTCAAAAATCTGGTGGGAAATAATAAAAATCAAAGTCTAAATCTCATATCTAAAAATTAAAAATTTAGAAAAAAATATTTTTATATTTTTTTGAAAATTAAATAAAATAGAAGGCAGAAACATAATTCTGGATAGAACTTCAAAAATGATCTAAGAATCCATATTTTTATATCCAGAAATAAATGGAAACTATTTTTTGAGTTTTAAATTATAAATCCTAACATACTAAGGTACTGGAAAAGTATTTTTG
The DNA here is from genome assembly GCA_021397845.1 of Areca catechu. Taxonomy (NCBI): domain Eukaryota; kingdom Viridiplantae; phylum Streptophyta; class Magnoliopsida; order Arecales; family Arecaceae; genus Areca; species Areca catechu. The sequence continues at coordinate 26,727,076 of CM038043.1, forward strand.
TGAATTTTTTTACAATATAAAGAAATTACTAAAATTCAGGAAAAATCCAGGTGAATACTAGAACAAAAATTTCAGCAATCAAACGCTTGACCTAGTAGAACCTTAAGCTCTTGATACCAAAATTGATGGGGGACGAAAATAAAATGATGAATGGAGAGTGTTAGAAAGCTAACCAGCAAGCAAACTTGAGCAATTAATTATCAAATAAATAGTCATAAATTAATCCAAGAAAAGAATCTTTATAAGGAGACTAGTTGATCTAAATTAAAATACCCGAAATGTAGATCTAGTTCAAAATAGAGATTAGGATCTTCATGGCAAGGAAACCATCACTACTAGGACAAGTTAACCTTCAAATGATCAGATCTAATGAAGCTTAGAAAGAGTTTTCCTACCAACAATGATGGCTAATTATTTGGTGGAAGAAGGAGCTCTCTTCACTCAAGGATTGAGGTCTAAACTATAAGACTAGCACTCCCTACCTTTAGGACTCACCTTGGCCATGATCCTTGGCTTGGAGACCTTCATCTTAGACTTAAAAAATCAGAGAAAACCTGCATCAAATCAGAGATTAGGCATGGAAGGAGGATTCAAAATTGTAATGGAAATAAAAAGAAGAAGAAAGGGAAAACAAGGAAGTAAAAATCGGCGCCTTCAAGGAATGATGCTTGGATCTTGGATCAAGCAAGGAGCACTCCACCTTTCAAGCACTCAAAGGACCTCTCACTCCCTTCTCAAACATGAATTTAAACACTCCAACTTAAAGGACTAAATCACTCCAACTAGAATAACTAAATCACTCCATACAAGAAGAACTCAAGATATAACTCAACAAGAAAAAAACCTTCATTAATTCTCAAAATATTTCATACATGGAATGCCTTACAAGGGGAGCCTTGTACCCAATTTATAGCCTTAGGGGCCGTCCAAAGTGAGAAGAGGAGGTGGGGTTAGGTTAGCTAACCATTTCTAGTTAAATCCAACTCCTTTGATTACATAGTTGCAACAAGAAACAACTTCTAGGTAAGAGGTTGTAACAACTTGCTATGTGGCACCTAGGTGGCTTTAACATTGCTGATGTGGAGCCCTAGGTGTCATGTGATGTGGCATCCCACTTGGCTAGTTGGTTGGAAGGTTGTTGGGTGAGTGAGGAGTGGTCCCATGCTTTCTCTCAAAATGCTTGATGTGTTGTTTGTCATGTCTCCCAAAATGTGTCCCATATGAAGAATAAAAGGCTTCTAAGAGGTGGCATCATGGGCTTCAAAAGGTGGTATCTTGATTTGCTTGGACTTTGACTTGGGCATGCTTGAAGTTGGTCTTGATCTGGATTGAGTCGACTCAAGGGATTGGCGGCCTTCTTTCATGAGTTGGCTCATGAATTGGTCTTTGTCTTCAAGGGTTTGGTGGGCTTCATTCCAAGGTTCTCATTAATCCTAAGTACACTATTTTAGCTAAAAAAAAATATCAAGAGAATTAGTTGAAAAATATTTTTTTCTTGTTGATGTCCCATTAAGCCCCCTGGGCCGGAGTCGAGCCCAGCCCACCTCCACCAGGTCGAGCCCCTCCGAGGCCAAGCCCTTTATGTGGAAGTCGCGTGCTGACCTCCTCTACCATATTGAGCCCCTCCGAGGCCAAGCCCCCTGGGCCGGAGTCGAGCCCAGCCCTCCTCCGCCAGGTCGAGCCCCTCCGAGGCCGAGCTCTCTGTGTGAAAGTCGCGTACTGACCTCCTCCGCCAGATTGAGCCCCTCTGAAGCCGAGCCCCTCGGAGTCGAGCCTAGCCCTCCTCCTCTAGGTTGAGCCCCCTCGAAGTCAAGCCCCTTAGTCCAGAGTCGAGCCCAGCCCTCCTCCGCCAAGTGGAGCCCCTTCGAGGCCGAGCCCCTCGGAGTCGAGCCTCAGCTCTTCAATTCAGCCTCCACCTCGGACAAAGGCACTTGCCATCGAGGGAGTGATCCCGCCCTCCTAGGGCGCCGGCGAGCCATCCAAGGACTGTAAGGAAGCGCCCTCCAAGCCGTAATAACTATCCGTAGTTACCACTTACACCAAAAAAGGAAGAAGCTCCCTGACCGAGGTGCCACGCTCTCCACCAATCACCTGCATCACCCAGAAAAGGAAGTCACCCAGGAAATTCGAATCCCAGGGGTGATGGTCTCCCGATCGAGGCCCTGCCAAGTTTTCCAGAATGGAGCGACCGGAAGGAATGTCAAGCACATGGTAGCTTCCTTTATCACGAACCAGGAAGGATGTCCCATCTACGGCACAGAACACCACCACACGTGCCTATTAGCACGGGGGAGATCCCGAGGTAGGTGTTCAGCAACCACCTTGTTGGCTTTGGCTCCTTAGTTTTGATGATTAACAAAAGGTTGAGTATATGTTTGGACTAATGTTTCATTTCAAGATAAAGTTTCAGGACTTAGTTTATTCAAAAAGAGTATCAAAAGGACAATGATGAAACAAAGTTTACCTGGTTTGGAAAAGAGCTCTTCTACCTTGGACAAGATCAAAATTCTCATAATGGACCTTCTTGTTAAGAAATATTTGACAAAAGAAATAAAGGCTTAAAGAAACTCAAGCATGGCACGCACATCTCAAAGAGTTTCAGAAAAATTCAGATCAGAGGTCGACCCCCAGAGGTCGACACCTTGTCAAAGGTCGACCACCAGAGGTCGACTCATGAAGAGAAGAAAAGTTCAGCATGGCCGGCACGGCAAAATCTCAGTGGCACGCTCCAGAGGTCGACCACCAGAGGTCAACACCTGTCCAGAGGTCGACACCAGAGGTCGACTCATAGCCTGAGAATTCAAATGGGCAGAACTATGGTATTCTGAACTTTTGCCTAAATTATTCTGGAGGTCGACTCATGAGGTCGACACTTGATCCAGAGGTCGACTCATGAGGTCGACTCATGGCATAACGGCTAGTTTTTCTGAACTTCTGATTTGATTTCTAACGGCCATAAACGGCCATATTTTTGAATCTAACGGTCTTGTGGAGTTGTTTCAGCTTGAATGAGGTATTTAACCTCCACCAAACTTCAAAAAAGACAAGGAGACAAAGTGAAAAAGTGTAGATTCAAAGTACAAAGCCTTCAATCACTTCCAAGCCAAAAGAGTGAGAAAACCAAGAGATTCCTTAGCCAAAAGTCTTCCATCTTTGAGGAATCCAATATTCAAGTGTTTGGCATTTAGTGAGGTCCAAAGATTCCAAGGGAAAAGGCTTGAAGAGTCTCCATCAAGAGCTTCAACGAATTTATTATTGCTCAAAAGGAGTTTGTTTAGTTTTAATTCATTGTATTCATATTCTTTTGTCTTTAGCTAGTTTCAAGGGAATTTGAAACTAGAGTGAGGTTTGTTGGTGAGCCAATTGATAAAACCAACTAAGGTTGCTTGTAAGCCCGAAGCCAAAACAAGTGAGTGAGGTTTGTTGGTGAGCCAATTGATAAAACCAACTAGGGTTGCTTGTTAGCCCGAAGCCAAAACAAGTGTGTAAGGTTTTGACTTGTGAGCCTGGTAAAACAAGTCGGCTGTAATCTAAAGATTATAGTGGAAATTCCCAAGTGGAGCTTGGGGAGTGGATGTAGGTGCTAGGTGCACCGAACCACTATATTTCTTGTGTGTTTGCATTGCCTTTCTCTTTAAATTCTTTTGCTCTTTAATTGTCATTTTATTTCATTGCTTCCGTTGCACAATTTTTGGAGCACTATCACTCTTCACCTTAAAACTTGATAGCACATATATTGCTTTAATTTTTTGAATACCCAATTCACCCCCCCTCTTGGACACCATTTCTGGGCAACAAGTGGTATCAGAGCACCGGTACTCTCTTGTAGGTCCAACGATCTTGAGTGAAAGATCATGGCCGCCCCAATTGGAATGGGTATAGTTGAAGGGCAAGCATCAAATCGCCCTCCTTTCTTTAATGGCACAAACTACACATATTGGAAAACTCGTATGCGTATTTATTTACAAGCTGTAGATTATCATATATGAAGAGTAATTACGAAAGGGCCTCATCAGCCCACTCACTTGGTTAATGGCATTATCACCCCGAAATCTGAAGAAGAATGGGATGACAATGACATCAAACAAGCTGAGTTAAATGCTAAGGCGATGAATTTGCTATTCTGTGCACTTGACCCTAGTGAATTCAACAGAATATCAAATTGTATTTTCGCCAAAGAAATTTGGGATACACTTGAGGTTACCCATGAGGGTACACACCAAGTAAAGACCACTAAGGTGAACATGCTCATTCATACGTATGAGATGTTCAGGATGGAACCAACTGAAAGTATAAGTGAAATGTATACTAGATTTACCAATATAGTAAATGGTATGAGGAGTTTGGAAAAAATTATATCTAATGGTGAACTGGTTAACAAACTTCTCAGGTCTCTTCCGGCTTCATGGGATGCGAAAGTTACAGCCATAGAAGAAGCCAAGGATGTCAACACTCTACCTCTCGAGCAGCTTCTTGGATCACTGATGACCTACGAGCTTTCACTAAAGCAGAAGACAGTGGACAATGACAAGAAAAAGAAAGCCATAGCCTTCAAGTCCACTACAAAAGAAGAGTCAAGTGATGAATCAGAAGAAGAAGCTGATGATGATGAGACAGCCCTCATTACAAGAAAATTTAAAAGATTCATGAGAAAGAAGAAGGGCTTCTACAAGAAAAGGCCACAAAAAGGTGATCACAATAAGGAGAAAGAGAAAGACAAAGAAAGGGATCCACCCATCTGCTTCGAGTGCAAGAAGCCTGGACATTACAAAACGGATTGCCCTTTGCTTAAAAAGAGTCGAAGGATGTTGAGAAAGAAAGCCATGATGGCTACCTGGAGTGAGAGTGAGGACTCCAGCAGTGAAGAAGAGCAGCAGGTAGTCGCCAACTTATGTTTCATGGCCAACGAAGATAATGAGGTAAATTCTGAACCTGAAACTGAATTCACTTTCAATGAATTGCATGATGCTTTTGATGACTTAGTAATGGAATATGAAAAATTAAAATTGAAAAATAAGAAATTAAGAAAGCAAAATTTTGAGCTTACCAAAAATTCAGAAAAGTTTTCAAGTGAAATTGAAAATTTAACTCAAGAAAACAAGAAATTAAAAGAACATGTAAAGACTTTGACAAATGATAAAGATAATCTTTTAAAAGAAAATAATTCTTTGAAAAATAATAGAAGTCTTAAAACTAATGAGAACATTGAAAAACAAAATAAAGAACTATTGCTTCAAAATAAGAATTACAAGGAAGAGTTAGAAAAAGTAAAACCTTTTGTAGAAAAGTTTACTTTTAGTTCAGAAAAACTAAATATGCTTTTAAATAGTCAACATGCAGTGTTTAATAAAGCTGGACTTGGATTTAAGCCATACAATCAACAAAAACTTTACAAAAACTTTTTCATACCAGCATCTTCTAATATTACCTGCTATGCATGTGGTAAAGTAGGTCATAAATCATATGTTTGTAATAGAAAAAAATTAAATACCTTTAAAAAGATTTGGGTTCCAAAAGGAACCAATTTGACTAACCCTAAAGGACCCAAGATGACTTGGGTACCTAAAGTCTCAACTTGATGAGTTTTTGCAGGTGTGCCTTGCAACCAAAAATAAAAGAAGAATGTGGTATCTGGATAGTGGTTGCTCAAGGCACATGACTGGGGATGTGAAGCAATTCTCATCACTAGCTACTATTGATGGTGGAAACGTTACCTTTGGTGATAATGGAAAAGGCAAAATCGTCGGAATTGGTAAAATCCATATCACCCCTAATGCTTATGTAGATAATGTATTATTTGTTGATGGCTTGAAGCATAATCTTTTTAGCATTAGTCAGTTTTGTGATAAAGGTTTTAAAATAATTTTTGAATCATCTTTGTGCATGGTATCTAGTCTAGATGTCGATGGCATCAAGTTCACTGGTCTTAGGCATGGAAACATTTACATGGTTGATCTTGATGATCTAGCCATGGAAAGTGGTCAATGCCTAGTGGCTAAGGAAGCCAAGGCAAGTGAAACTAGTTGGCTTTGGCATCGTAGGCTAGGGCATGCTAGTATGCAGTTGATTTCAAAATTAAGCAAAAAGAATCTTGTAAAAGAATTGCCAAAACTCACTTTTGAAAAAGATAAAATTTGTGCTGCATGTCAATTTGGAAAACAAACCAAATCTACTTTCAAACCTAAAGGAGTAGTATCTACTACTAGACCCCTTGAATTATTGCATATGGACCTCTTTTGACCAACCAGAACAACTAGTTTGGGAGGTAAAAAATATGGGCTAGTAATTGTAGATGATTACTCACGATTTACTTGGGTAATGTTTTTAGCTCATAAAGATGAAACATTTTCAGCTTTTGTTAAATTTCATTAAAGGGTTTCAAACGAAAAAGATCTCACTATTGTTTCTTTGCGTAGTGATCATGGAACTGAATTTGAAAATCATGATTTTGAAGCTTTTTGTAATGAAAATGGTATTAGTCATAATTTCTCTGCACCTAGGACACCTCAACAAAATGGGGTGGTAGAAAGAAAGAACAGGACTCTTGAAGAAATGGCACGCACAATGCTTTGCGAAAATGATTTACCTAGATATTTTTGGGCAGAAGCCATTAATACTTCTTGTTACATTTTAAATCGTATTTTAATTAGACCTATTTTGAAGAAAACACCATATGAGCTTTGGAAAAATCAAAAATCTAATCTCAAGTATTTTCGTGTATTTGGTTGCCGCTGTTTCATATTAAACAATGGCAAAGATAATATCAGTAAATTTGATGCCAAGTCAGATGAGGGTATCTTCTTAGGATACTCTACTTCTAGCAAGGCATACAGGGTCTTCAACAGAAGAACTCTTCTGGTTGAAGAATCAATTCATGTAGTATTTGATGAATCTAACGAAAAATCTTCTAGAAAAGAAGATTCTATTGATATTGAAACTGGTACAAAGAAGCTTGAACAATTGACAATCAATGAAGATGAGCCCAAAGGAGATGATGATCAAGAAAGTCAAGATCAAATTCAAGAAATCAATGCAACTTCACCAAAACCATTACCTAAAGAATGGAGGTATGCACACGGACACCCTAAAGAGCTAATAATTGGTGATCCATCAAAGGGGGTAAGTACATGCTCTTCTATTAGAAATGTTTGTGATTACTTAGCTTTTGTATCTCAGATAGAGCCTAAGTCAATAGAAGAAGCTGAAAAAGATTGTAACTGGATTAATGCAATGCAAGATGAACTAAATCAATTTAAAAGAAATAATGTTTGGACTTTAACTGAAAGACCCCTTAATGTTTCTGTAATTGGCACAAAATGGGTTTTTAGAAATAAACTTGATGAACATGGTATTGTAACTAGAAACAAATCTAGACTTGTTGCTAAAGGCTACAACCAGGAAGAAGGGATCGACTTTGATGAAACCTTTGCTCCTGTTGCTAGGCTAGAAGCAATTAGACTTTTACTTGCTTTTGCTTGTTTTATGGATTTCAAGTTATTTCAAATGGATGTAAAGAGTGCCTTTTTAAATGGATTTATTGAAGAGGATGTTTATGTTGAACAACCTCCTGGTTTTGAAAATCATGAATTTCCTAATCATGTCTTTAAATTGCATAAAGCATTGTATGGTTTAAAGCAAGCTCCTAGAGCTTGGTATGATAGATTAAGTTCATTTTTGATGAAAAATGATTTCTCTAGAGGTAATGTAGATAATACATTATTTTTGAAAAAGAAAAATGATGATCTCTTAGTAGTACAAATATATGTAGATGATATTATTTTTGGTGATACTAACGAATGTCTTTGTCAAGAATTTGCAAAGTTAATGCAGAGTGAGTTCGATATGAGCATGATGGGAGAACTCAACTTCTTCCTCGGACTCCAAATTAAGCAAACCAAAGAGGGGATCTCCATTAACCAAGCCAAGTACACAAGGGAGATATTGAAAAAGTTTGGGATGGAGACTACCAAACCAATAGGTACCCCTATGAGCTCTTCATGTAAATTAGACAAAGATGAATGTGGTAAATCAGTAGACCAAAAATTATATAGAGGCATGATTGGTTCATTGCTATATCTAACTGCCAGTAGACCAGATATAATGTTTAGTGTTTGTATGTGTGCACGTTTTCAGTCTGCTCCTAAAGAATCACATCTCTTAGCTGTAAAACGTATACTTAGATACTTATCTGGGTCTATCGAAATTGGTCTTTGGTACTCTAGAGAGTCATCATATGAATTAATTGCATATTCTGATGCTGATTTTGCTGGGTGTAAACTTGATCGAAAAAGTACTAGTGGAACTTGTCAATTCCTAGGAGTTAATTTGATTTCATGGAGCAGTAAGAAACAGAATTCGGTTGCTCTATCTACGGCGGAAGCCGAATATATAGCAGCTGGAAGCTGTTGTGCTCAGATCCTATGGATCAAACAACAACTCGAGGACTTTGGCATCAAATTAACTAAGACACCCATAAGATGTGATAATACTAGTGCAATCAATTTAACAAAAAATCCTGTACAACATTCAAGAAGCAAACACATTGAAATAAGACATCACTTCATAAGAGATCACGTTCAAAACTCTAATGTGTTGTTAGAATTTATATGTACTGATTATCAATTAGCTGATATATTCACAAAACCATTGAATGAAGATAGATTTTGTATGATTAGAAGAGAACTGGGAGTCATTGATCCTTTCGCTTGAAACTCTTCAATTTTCATCAAAATTCCTCAAAAATGATTTATAAATTCTCAAATATTTTTAAAGGTTATTTCTCTAAATTTTATCAATTTTTTTTAATTTTACAGAATTTTATTTTAGGTAATTAATTGTTAGAGGTCGACACTTGAGGTTTTCGGAGGTCGACACTTGAGGTCGACACCTAAGTTTTGGAGGTCGACACTTGAGGTCGACCCGTGAAAATTTTCAGAGGTCGACACTTGAACGAAAACCTGCATTTTTAAAACCCGTCCGCAAGCTATTTTCTTCATTCTTTTTTCATTTCTTCTTCATGTGGTCCCCCTCCAAACTTCCCTAAACCCCTAAATAGTGGATTTCCACCCTTCTCCTTCACCTTTTTGGGAAATCCTCTCCTCTCCTCTTGCATTTCTTGGAATCAACCCTCTTTTTGACTGTATTCTTGTTTTTGGACAACCGAAAGCCTTCGCACCTATCTACCCTCAAATCCCGGTTGTTTTTCAATTGAAAACACTTATTTCTACCCTCCGTTTCTTACTTTTTCTCCATTTACTTTCTATTTTCTCCATTCTCACAAACCCTATTTCACCATTTCACATTCTCCTCATTTTCCCAGTCCGTGAACCTCTATTTTCCTCTCTTTTCCTCTTAGCCTTACCTCTTTGCATTTCTCCCTAAGTTACCCCTCTTCCTTCCACATGGGTCCGAGAAAACACCAGGCAGTAAGGAAAAGGAGATTGGAACAAGGGCAGGGTAGTACTGAGCGCCGAAGAAAAGTCAGACATGAGCGTGAGCCGACCCCAGAGCCACCTGCACCAGTGCCAGCCATCCTAGTCCGGAAAAGCATTGCTAGTGGGAGGCGTGTGGATATACCATTCTGGGATCAGCATCACTTCTTCATTGGAGATGTACTGAGAGATGCTGGTCTGGTTCATTTTTGTACGATGTCCGAGAGATTCTACCCAGACCTCATCAGGGAGTTTTATGGATCCATGGCCACTGATGGCATTGGATGGTCTGCTACAGTACGAGGGATCGAGATTCCAGTGACACCAGAGGTCATCAGTCGCATCTGGAGGATTCCACTTCATGGCACTGCTGCCACTACGATCAGCGACAAAGAGCACGCCTTCAGGTGTATCCTAGAGCGTGAGGATGTTAGCGGCATTTTCACAGTAGCCGCTAACCAGCTTTCACTGGAGATGAGAGTGCTGCATCACATCATCGCCCGTATCTTGATTCCGAAGAGCGGGAGATTCGATTTTATCACTGAGCGTGAGCTGGTGTTGATGGTGTCCCTGAGTCAGCGGACTCCCATCAACCTTCCCAGGATCATGCTTCAGCAGATGGGTGAGGCAGCTTCTCACAGGAGACTTGTTCAGCCGTACGGCATGGGACTGACTTAGATATTTAGAGAGCATGGTGTCTCATTTGACGGCATACCCTTCAGTCAACTACAGCACACTGACACTTATGGAGAGAAATCCCTACATAGGATGGGATTTCGACTGATTAGTGACCGATGGGTACGACGAGAGTCTGGCCAGGAGCCAGATGAGGAGGATGAGATCCGAGCTGCTGAGGCAGGGCCTTCAGAGCCTACTGATCATGGTACACCTCCTCGCCCAGCACCTGAGACAGAGACTGCGGAGCCTGAGCCATTCACGCCACCACCCTCATCAGCTCCAGCTCCTACTATTACTGCTACACCACGGAGGACTTCAGTGAGGATATCGGACTTCGAGCAGAGAGTGACTAATCAGATTTCAGAGGTCCGGACAGAGATCACTGGTGTACGGCAGGAGCTTCATGATCTGCGGATACACACAGACACACGCATTGGTGCTCTCTCAGCTAGTATGGATACAGGATTCAGACAGATCCTCAGCTTATTGAGATTAGCACTGCCATCAGGGACTGCAGATCCGACAGTATCTCCTCCACATGATGATGATGATGATGATGATGATGATGGCTCCAGTGGATACAGTGACAGTGATGGAGATCAGCCTGGAGCAGGTAGTTCTGATGTTCCACCTGCAGATCCGATTTTGGAGATTCCCCCTTCTGCTGATCCTCCTTCCACTGATCTCCCGTGTACAGATCCTCCAGCCACAGACGTGCCAGTTGTTGCTGAGCTTGCAGAGTCACTATTTGAGACTATCACTGGGATTCTGGATGACATAGATGAGCATACAAAGACAGACATTGATGATCCCACAGCTTATGAGCTAGTCAGCAGGCAGACTCCAGCTTAGTCTACTCAGCATGCTGATCCGTCCACTCCTTCACCTACTGCCTCTGTCTCGACATCTGTGGAGCCCTTACCTAGGACATATAGATCTCATAGGACTACCCCTAGGTCTGGTCCCTCTCTGAGGACTCGGAGTTCCTCTCATAGGACTCCAAAATCCTCATCTAGGATCATGGCTCCTGTATCTTTTGATATACCTTCTGATGAGGAGTAGCCTCATAGATTTACTTGTTGTACTTAGTTTGCTTTGTATGGTTTGTTGTATCAGTGTTTTGTGCCTACTTTGTAAGCAATTTTGTAACTGAATACATTTGCTTTTATCTATATTGTGCCATTTTATCTGATACCAGCTCTTAGCATTTATCTTCTTAAACCCTCAAGTTAGAATATTTTGTTATATGGAATGCACAAATTGAGGGGGAGCATGTATTTTATGCACCTAAATACTTCATTATAATTGAACATAAGTTTCATTAATATATCTTTCACTACAAAAATGGACTTTTTGATTCTTGACAAAAAGGGGGAGTAGCAAAGTATATATGTATTTATGAGACTCCGTCTTATGAGTAGTAAAGTTTATATGATTCTTATCTTTTTGACTCATGAGAATGTTTTCACAAAAAGAAAGAAATAAATGAAAAGTAAAATCTTTTTGACTCTTGAGAATGTTTTCACAAAAGGAAGATGAAAAGTAAAATTTTTATGATACACTCATGCATCTAAGGATTCTTTGAAAATGTTTAGTATTGCTATATTTTGCTTTTGGACTTAATTGCATATATACTCAAGGTTTTGTCATCATCAAAAAGGGGGAGATTGTTGGCTTTGGCTCCTTAGTTTTGATGATTAACAAAAGGTTGAGTATATGTTTGGACTAATATTTCATTTCAAGATAAAGTTTCAGGACTTAGTTTATTCAAAAAGAGTATCAAAAGGACAATGATGAAACTAAGTTTACCTGGTTTGAAAAAGAGCTCTTCTATCTTGGACAAGATCAAAATTCTCATAATGGACCTTCTTGTTAAGAAATATTTGACAAAAGAAACAAAGGCTTAAAGAAACTCAAGCATGGCACGCACATCTCAAAGAGTTTCAGAAAAACTTAGATCAGAGGTTGACCCCCAGAGGTCGACACCTTGTCAAAGGTCGACCACCAGAGGTCGACTCATGAAGAGAAGAAAAGTTCAGCATGGCCGGCACGGCAAAATCTCAGTGGCACGCTCCAGAGGTCGACCACCAGAGGTCAACACCTGTCCAGAGGTCGACTCATAGCCTGAGAATTCAAATGGGCAGAACTATGGTATTCTGAACTTTTGCCTAAATTATACTGGAGGTCGACTCATGAGGTCGACACTTGATCCAGAGGTCGACTCATGGCATAACGGCTAGTTTTTCTGAACTTCTGATTTGATTTCTAACGGCCATAAACAGCCATATTTTTGAATCTAACGGTCTTGTGGAGTTGTTTCAGCATGAATGAGGTATTTAACCTCCACCAAACTTCAAAAAAGACAAGGAGACAAAGTGAAAAAGTGTAGATTCAAAGTACAAAGCCTTCAATCACTTCCAAGCCAAAAGAGTGAGAAAACCAAGAGATTCCTTAGCCAAAAGTCTTCCATCTTTGAGGAATCCAACATTCAAGTGTTTGGCATTTAGTGAGGTCCAAAGATTCCAAGGGAAAAGGCTTGAAGAGTCTCCATCAAGAGCTTCAACAAATTTATTATTGCTCAAAAGGAGTTTGTTTAGTTTTAATTCATTGTATTCATATTCTTTTGTCTTTAGCTAGTTTCAAGGGAATTTGAAACTAGAGTGAGGTTTGTTGGTGAGCTAATTGATAAAACCAACTATGGTTGCTTGTAAGCCCGAAGCCAAAACAAGTGAGTGAGGTTTGTTGGTGAGCCAATTGATAAAACCAACTAGGGTTGCTTGTTAGCCCGAAGCCAAAACAAGTGTGTAAGGTTTTGACTTGTGAGCCTGGTAAAACAAGTCGGCTGTAATCTAAAGATTATAGTGGAATTCCCAAGTGGAGCTTGGGGAGTGGATGTAGGTGCTAGGTGCACCGAACCACTATATTTCTTGTGTGTTTGCATTGCCTTTCTCTTTAAATTCTTTTGCTCTTTAATTGTCATTTTATTTCATTGCTTCCGTTGCACAATTTTTGGAGCACTATCACTCTTCACCTTAAAACTTGATAGCACATATATTGCTTTAATTTTTTAATACCCAATTCACCCCCCCTCTTGGGCACCATTTCTGGGCAACACACCTAGACTTAAAAGAACCATCGACACCCTCAGCGGGGAGGTAAGCTGAAAGTAAGCCAAAGCTAAGCTAAGAGCACCCAAGCAAGTAAGGGAGAAGAGGCCACACAGGAGAACCACCAGGGAGACTGAGAATTCAAGGCTACCAGAGATCCACAAGAAGGATCGCTCGGACACAGCCATCCAGCTCTAGTTCACCTCGGCCACCACCTTTCCCAGCTTGTTTGTACCCCACTCACACATCATTCACTCCTCCTAGCATGGAGTCCATCTCAAGGGCTCAATCAGGAGGATCCATTTCCCTGGATCGTCACTGACTTGACCGTCAGAGTGCCCCCGCCAGAATCCCCGGCCCGGGTCTTTAACCCTAGTTTTGCAGGTCTAGAAGAGCAGGTTGGTCCCGAAGAGATGAGGGCCGATCCGGTATCAACAACAGCTACAGGCCACGACAATCTTAGCGGCAACACTCCTTATGGAAACTACAACTATGGTGTAGTCACAAGTCACTCAATTAGAATTTCCTTACTTCGATGATGATGATCTTACTGGATTGATTTATCAGGCAGAGAAATTCTTCAAGTTCGATCAAATATTTGAAATCTAGAAGGTACCACTTGTGTCCTATCGCTTAAAAAAAGAGGCTTTACAATGATTCCAATGGTTTGAAAAGAACCATGGAATTATTTCTTGGGCAAAGTTTGTTGAAGCTTTTTATATCTATTTTGGCCTAATTATATGTGAGAATTATCTAGGAGAACTAACAAAGTTATGTCAGGGCCTTAATCGGTTCAAGATTACCGAGCACAATTTGAAATGCTTACAAATTGTACAACTAGGCTAAGTGAGGAGTTTTTCATTGGCTACTTTATTAATGGACTAAGAGAGAATTTAAAGTATGATCTATGAGTTTTCATCCTACTTCTATATTTATAGTGATTGGACTTGCTCATTTATAAGAAGAGAAGCAAATCATCCAATGTCATATGCCGGAGTGACCCTTCACTCGGCCTATGATTTTCACAGCAATCATGCTTGAAGAGGAACTTTCCCCTATTAAACATATGATGCTTACTGAAGCGAAAGAATGAAGAGATAAGGGCCTTTGTTATAATTATGATGAAAAATTCAATCCTGGCCATCGATGTAAATCAAAGCAGTTATTCTTGATTGAGGATGACTTTGACAATAAGTTCGAAGAAACTATGAAGCAGATGGCACTTGAAATCTCTATACATACTATCTTGGAATTCTTATCCCCTTGAACAGTATGAGTTAAGGGGCCATAAAGCATCAACCGTCTCTATTTTATTGACTTAAGAAGCACCCATAACTTCATCAACCCTACTCTTGCTAAAAGAATTCAATATAGACCTACAAAATCTTTTGAAGTTAATGTGGCTAGCTGCCGACATAGCGCCCACATCCGACATAGCTGGCTGATGAGGTGGCAGAGAGCGACACTTGGCCAACTCCAAGTCCGAGATGAGCACCCATCCGAGTTGAGCTTCCATTCGAGATGAGCTCCCATCCGAGGTGAGTTCCCATCCAAGGTGAGCACCCATCCGAGGGAGCTCCCGTCCGAGGTGAGCTCCTGGTCAAAGAGAGCTTCGGTCCAGTAGAGCTCCCGGTCGGACCGAGCCCCCGAAGGCAAGAAGACATCTCCCCCAACCATGGAGGAAAGAATAGTAGAAAGCAAGACACAACCCCCGGAGGATAGACATGAGAGATGCCCGAATAGTGACATAGGGCTGCGATGTCACCATCTTCGCCGGACCAGCCGCAACTCTCATGGGACTGCATGCTCTGTAAGGGTTTGGTGACCAGGGCGAAAGCGTGGATTTCAAAATTTATTATGAGACCACTACCAAACCCTTAACCCAAGATCTCCTTAATAGGAATTAAAACATACAAACATGCATATATAATATAAACTAGAGTTTAGGCACCAACCTGAACCACTAGTATCGAATCCGATGAAGAAAATCCTGATTCAGCCTTCTTCTCCACCAGGCGCCTAAACGTTCGCCCTCCAACGGTGATCCACATGGGGCTTGACCAAGATACCAGCACCTTCTAAGAACTTGGTTCCACCAATTAGACTTTCAAACTAAAGCCTAATAGGATTTGGGCAAACTCCAATCCAATTGGATTAACTCTTCTTTGAATCAGCCTTTCTATTCCTTCCCTTCCTCTTCCTCTTCTTCTCTTCTTTATTTTTCACTAATCCCTCTCCTGATTTGAACACTCTTAGGCCTTACAAAGACCTTGTCCTAAAAGGGCTAGAGTGTTTAGGACAAGAGGATAGGATGTAATAAAATAAGAAAGAAAGAAGTTTTTCTGGAATCAATCCTCTGAACACCCCGAGAGGCTACGCTATTTATAGCGCACCAAGTGGCTTCTGAGATATCCATTCATGCCAATAAGGATATGTTACTTGGTTTAAAACATGCGACTCTTTGATTTGAAATAATTCTGAGAAGAGTAAAACAGAAGGACACTTGAATTAAACATTACAATGTTTTAATCAAGTGTTGCTTCATTTCATTCTTCCAAGCATCAAAATCAAATGGCCGGCCTCTCTGGTATTTAAAATTGAAATGCCACATCAAATGGGATGCCATCCAGAAGAGTCACATGCCATCTGGACTCAAAAAATGCCCAGAATAAAACCAAGTATCACGATGCTTCATTTTTAGTGCCAAGAGTCCCAAGGGGCATGGACTCTTCTTCTTTTGGCTTGAAGTTCTATCCCAAGGGGCGTGGAAGACTCCAAGAGGCATGGAAGAGTTTTTGACTTGGTCCTCTGCTTATTGCAGAAGGACTCTTCATCCAAAGAAGGCACCCCTTCTCATTTCTCACGATTTATTATCGTAGGAAACCTTTTGCGCCAAACAACTCTTCACGCCTCATGCCACATAGACCCCGTGTCCAGGGAAGGCTATCTGGTTCTTAAAACCAGATAAATACTGACCCAATTAAAGGTGATAAACCCTAACCTTTTAGCCAAATTCAATTTATCTTAATTAGGATCAATATAAACCCAAATTGGAACCTGATTCGAACCTGGTTCGAACCCTGGTGCTAGGGTTTGCAACACGTGCTAGCATGTTCATTTGCAAACATGGTTTAATCCAATTAAACCCTTGATCAGAAGCCTTTTGTGTGTGACCCATTGGGTTCCATATTTGGCCAACAGTGGGTCCGGGTGTAACTTGACTTGATTCGATTGGATCACATTTAAACCGATTTAGGTCAACTCAAGCTAGCCCGACTAGGTCAATTAGAATCCAATTCTAATTAATTGATCAAATTACCATAATTCAATCAAATCCCCACAAGGCAATATTGACATCAACAACAAATCATACCTCCCCGGAAGATATGAAATTTTGGTGGAATTACCAAAATACCCTTCAGTGGTGAGTTACCAGGCAATTCAGTCCTTCGATCAGCTTGCACCCTAAATATTACTATGGATATGGATACTTATCAAATCCAATTTCATATTCATTCCTAGCTCAATCTGATAATGATGATTCATTAATGAACCATTAGAAACTATTTCTAATATTCATACTTTGATCAAAGATTTTCCAAATCTTCATTTGATCGAAATCAGCTGGATGTGATTCCCTCTTACTAGGGTTAATCGATTCCTTTTTGACCTACTCACAACCTCCATATGCAATCCACCATACCCAGTATCACCCCATGCATGACTCAGTGTCATGATTGAGTGTGAACCAAAGTATGGATTCATGCATACAAGGTACCATGGCAGTCTTAGGTCAAAGGACCACATGCACTACTTCCACTATGAGAACTAACTATTGACAAACAGATAAGGTTCCATTAGATGTTCTCAAACTGGATCCATTCAGTGAACTCATTCTCTAATGAGCACCCACATCCTAGTATTAGTGTCAAACACAAGTGACTGTGAGATCAGTCACCCTCGTCACCAAGTATACATAGGATGTGCTGGTCTTGTCAGAAACATTGATCCCCTACTCAACATCCCATCAACCAGGAATATTTTAGATTAGGGTTTTAAGGCTTTAGGTCTCACTGGTATGATCTCATCATAACCCTAGAACCATAGCCCTAATCTATGGGGTTCATCATATAATAATAAAATAATTAAGACACAGCGTATGATGGAAATAAAATGCCTTTATTAATTGATAATGTCAATACATTGGTTTGGGATACAAAGGAAAATTCCATCGAAATATAACATTTCGATTGGCCTTTAGGGCATAATCCTTTCAATCTCCCACTTGCACTAAAGCCAATCGCCTTTAAATTTTAACCCCGTACAATCGAGGTGGCGATCAAACTTCTGCTATGGTAGAGCCTTAGTGAACGGGTCTGCTATGTTGTTCTTCATTTCAACTCTTTTAATGCAGACTTCTTGTCTTTCGATAATCTCTCGAACGAGATGGAAGCGTCTCAGAATGTGCTTTGATTTGTGATGAGCTCTTGGTTCCTTAGCTTGAGTGACGGCTCCAATATTATCACAGTAAAGTGGTACTGGACCTTCAATCTCTGGAACAATGCCCAACTCTGAGATGAACTTCTTCATCTAGACAGCTTCCTTGGCTGCTTCACTAACAGCAATGTATTCTTCCTCAGTTGTTGAGTCAACTACAGTCTGCTGTTTGGAACTCTTCCAGCTTACAGCTCCTCCATTTAGGGTAAAAACATATCCTGAAATAGATTTGCTATCATCTGGATCTGATTGAAAACTAGAATCTGAATAAGCTTCCAGTTTAAGATCAAATCCTCCGTATATTAGAGAAATATCCTTAGTCCTTCTCAAGTACTTAAGAATATTTTTCACAGCCTTCCAATGATCCTCTCCTGGATCAGCCTGAAACCTGCTGGCTATACCTAAGGAATATGCCACATCAGGCCTGGTGCATAACATAGCATACATTATAGACCCTATTACAGAAGCATAAGGTATAGAACTCATTCTATTTCTCTCTTCAGGTGTCTTAGGAGACATCTTCTTAGAAAGATGTATGCCATGACCTATAGGTAAGTAACCTCTTTGACTTCCCTCCATGCTAAATCTCTTTAGCACTTGGTTAATGTACCTAGACTGGGATAAGCCTAGCATCCTCCTAGATCTATCTCTATAGATCTTGATACCCAGTATATAGGATACTTCTCCCAAGTCTTTCATGGAAAACTATTTAGATAACCATACCTTGACTAATTATAACATTGGGATATCATTCCCAATGAGGAGTATGTCATCCACATACAGAACCAAGAAAACTATGGCACTCCCACTAGTCTTCTTGTACACACAAGGTTCATCCTCATTTTTGATAAAGTCAAACTCTTTGACTGTCTTATAAAATCGGATGTTCCAACTCCTAGATGCTTGCTTTAATCCATAAATGGATTTCTTCAGCCTACATACTTGATTAGGTTTAGTCTCCAAGATAAAACCTTCTGGCTGTGACATGTAGACCTCTTCCTCAAGGAAACCATTAAGGAATGTAGTTTTCACATCCATCTACTAGATTTCATAATCATGATATACTGCTATAGCAAGTATGATTCGAATAGATTTGAGCATAGCAACAGGAGAAAATATTTCATCATAATCTATTCCCTGTTTTTGTCTGAAACCCTTAGCCACTAATCTGGCTTTATAAGTTTTGACTTGGCCATATGCCCCAATCTTTTTCTTATAGACCCATTTGCATCCAATAGGGTTAACACCCTCTGGTGCATCAACCAAAGTCCACACTTGGTTGACATACATGGAGTTCATTTCGGATCTCATGGCTTCAAGCCATCTGTCTGAGTCCCTACTCATGACAGCATCCGTATAGGTCAGAGGCTCATCATTTTCAATGATCCGGGCTTCATTATTCTCAATAATGAACCCATACCTCTCAGGTGCATGATGCACCCTATCAGACCTATGGATAGGAGTAGTGTGTTCTGGTTCTATACTAACTATGTTATCATTTGGTTGAGGTGTATCTATTTGTTGAACTTCATTAAGTTCAATATTTCTCCCACTGCCCTTTTGTAGGATGAACTCTTTCTCCAGAAAAGTGGCATGCCTATTGACAAAAATCTTTTATTCAGTAGAGTGGTAGAACAGATATCCTATACTATCTTTAGGATATCCTACAAATAGATACTTATCTGCTCTAGCATCCAGCTTATGTCCAAAATTTCTTTTGACATAGGCTAGACATCCCCGTATCTTAAAATACTTAAGATTGGATTTCTTACCCCTCCATATCTCATATGGAGTGCTAGAGATAGATTTAGATGGTACTCTATTTAAGATATTAGTCGCGGTTTCCAAGGCATATCCCTAAAAGAAAACAGGTAACTCTGTGAAGCACATCATGGACCGTACCATATCTAATAAGGTACGATTCCTCCTTTCAGCAACACCATTTAATTGTGGTGTGTAACAGGGGTCCATTCAGAGATAATCCCCTTTTCTTTAAGGTGATCGAGAAACTCGGTGGATAAGTATTTACCTCCTCGATCTGATCGAAGGATTTTAATACTTTTCCCCGTTTGTTTCTCTACCATGCTTTGATACTCTAAGAATTTATCAAAGGCTTCGGACTTATGTTTCATAAGATACACAAATCCGTACCTTGAAAAATCATCAGTAAATGTGATGAAATAAGAGTATCCACCCTTGGCCTGAGTTGTCATAAGCCCACATACATCTGTATGTATGAGTCCTAATAACTTAGTTGTCCTTTCTCTATGTCCACTAAATGGAGTCTTGGTCATTTTACCCATGAGACATGATTCACAAGTTCCTAATAATTCATAATCATAAGGATTAAGAAAATTTTCCTTGTATAACTTGCTAATCCTAGTCTCACTAATATGTCCAAGCCGACAGTGCCAGAGTAAAGTATTGTTTACATCATCTCTCTTTTGTTTGTTACTTACATGAAGTATATTGTCATTAGTAGATAGAGTTAAAAGACCATTGCAAAATATGCCATAACATATAATTTTATTTGAAAAGCTGATTGAGCAACCATTGCTCATTACATTCATAGTATAGCCTTGTCTAAGTAACAAGGGTACAGATATGATATTTCTAATGACCTTAGGCATATAGTAACAATCTCTCAGCTCTAAGATCTTCCCCGAAGGTAACTTCAAGATATAAGTGCTTACGGTCTCTGCTTGGATGGACTCTCCTCCAGCACCGTAGAGCTTGAAGTATCCTTCCTTCAATACTCTAAGCCTCTGCAGCCCCTGCAATGATTTGCAGATATTATGACCACAGGCGGTATCCAATACCCAAGTATTTGAAATGGAAGAATCCAATGATAAAATAGTATGAACTTCTTTCATACCTTTTGGTGCATCTGATACACCAGGCTTCACACTTGCAAGGTAAGCCTTGCAGTTCCTTTTCCAATGACCTGGCTTGCAACAGTGAAAGCAGGTCATCTGTCCGGAGGCCTTCTTTCCTTTCTTCTTCTTGATGCCCCTTTTTGGGTTCAATCTCCTCTTGGAACCCTTTCTGCCTGACTTCTTCTTCTTGATCCCATCCACAAGAAGTGGAGCCTTATTTTTCTTTAAATGGCTCTCTGCTATTTTTAACATGTTTAACAGCTCAAGCAAGGAAGTGTTAAGTTTGTTCATATGATAATTAAGAACAAACTGTGAAAATGACTTCGGGAGTGACTGCAGGATCAAATCCTGATTCAACTCCCTATCCATAACAAAATCCAATTGACCTAATCGAGTGATCAGGTCAATAACCATCAGTACGTGATCTTGTACAGATGTACCTTCTGTTATTCTCGCACAGAACAACTGCTTAGATATCTCATATCTAGCCATTCAACTATGTTCTCCATATAGCTCTTTTAAATTGAGCAGTATGGAGTATCCATGCTATCATGTTGCCTCTGCAACTCATTAGTCATAGAGGCAAGCATGATACATTTGACAGTGAGTGAGTCATTTTGCCACATCTTGTATGTGGTCTTTTTCTTTTGCGAGGCATCTTCCCCTAAAGGTTCCAAGGTAGGGGTATCAAGAATGTAAGAAAGTTTTTCCTGGCTGAGTACTATCTTTAGGTTTCTCAACCAGTCAACATAGTTCGGTCCAGTCAATTTATTGGCATCAAGTATACTACAGAGTGAGAGTGAAGAGGCCATTTAATCTACATTAACAAAGAACATAACATAAGCAAACAACCAATGTTGACAAAACATAATTAAATTAGGACTTTAACTTAATTATGTCTTCCACTATTTTATCAAGCATCATAACCCTCTATATGATGATTGAGAAACCCTAATTGGTTTTCTTAGTGGGGTTGAGATCCTAATTCCTTATAAAGACCTTATGTGTTCACAACAAATCTTATATAAGTTCAAAGGTAGGAAAACTCTTTCCAATTATAACTCATACAATTCTCAACATATCCTGGCCTTTAAAATATTAATAGCCTTGTGTGTGTACAACAAACTATAATATTTTAGTTAAGTAAGACCCTTCATTCCTTTATAGTCATGATTGTAATAATAATACCCTTGTGTGTACACAACAAAGTATTATATTAAATCATGCCATAAGAATCAAATGCACCAGGCCAAAATTGTGTTAGTCATAATAATAGGCCTTGTGTGTACACAACAAACCTAATACGGATCATAACATAATAATGACCTAGCATGAAGGAAGGCCTAATGTAGTGAATATTACACTAAGCATATCAATCAAGAATTAAGTTAATCTTATCGGCCAGGTAAGTGGGAGAGTAGTGGGAGTCCCCTAGTTGCTTTCTCAGACACCAATAAAAATTGGCCAGGTCAGTCAACGGAACCAATTAAAAATCACGTCCACCTTACCGATCATGAACCACTTTTTCGAGACACGGAATGATCAACTAATCATCTTGATTATTTTTGCTTTTGGTATATGACACTACAACTTAATATAATTTTAATAGAGGGCAATTCAAACAGAAGCACATTCTTATATTACCATTCAATCATATATCATTTTATAATGTGCCAGGTGTGTCATCATACTAGGACAACCATCTACCACATAATGGCTCCACCATTATGCCAGGGCAACCTTATTTCAGTATGATGACTAAAAAGCTAAACATATCTCTATATCGGTTAAGGTTTAAGTGAAAACCCTAACCAGTGACATACATATATGCATAAACATATCAATCATATGTAACTTTAAACTTTTATAGAGTCCTACAAAAATGGGCAACATCAAATTTTGTAGAGTCCTACAAAAATGGGCAACCTCAAGAGTCCTACAAAATTGGGTAACTTCAATTTTGTAGAGTCCTACCAAAATGGGCAACCTCAAGAGTCTTACAAAATTGGGCAACTTCAATTTTGTAGAGTCCTACCAAAATGGGCAACCTCAAGAGTTCTACAAAATTGGGAAACTTCAATTTTGTAGAGTCCTACCAAAATGGGCAACCTCAAATTTTGTATGATTTAGCCCTAATAAGGTGGCTCTGATACCATTGTAAGGGTTTGGTGACCAGGGCGAAAGCATGGATTTCAAAATTTATTATGAAACCACTACCAAACCCTTAACCCAAGACCTCCTTACTAGGAATTAAAATATACAAACATGCATATATAATATAAACTAGAGTTTAGGCACCAACCTGAACCGCTATTATCCAATCCGATGAAGAAAACCCTGATTCAGCCTTCTTCTCCATCAGGCGCCCAAACGTTCGCCCTCCAACGGTGATCCACATAGGGCTTGACCAAGACACCAGCACCTTCTAAGAACTTGGTTCCACCAATTAGACTTTCAAACTAAAGCCTATTAGGATTTGGGCAAACTCCAACCCAATTGGACTAACTCTTCTTTGAATCAGCCTTTCTATTCCTTCCCTTCCTCTTCCTCTTCTTCTCTTCTTTATTTTTCACTAATCCCTCTCCTGATTTGAACACTCCTAGGCCTTACAAAGACCTTGTCCTAAAAGTGCTAGAGTGTTTAGGACAAGAGGATAGGATGTAATAAAATAAGAAAAAAAGAAGTTTTTCCGGAATCAATCCTCTGAACACCCTGAGAGGCTACGCTATTTATAGCGCACCAAGTGGCTTCTGAGATATCCATTCATGCCAATAAGGATACGTTACTTGGTTTAAAACATGCGACTCTTTGATTTGAAATAATTCTGAGAAGAGTAAAACAGAAGGACACTTGAATGAAACATTACGATGTTTTAATCAAGTGTTGCTTCCTTTCATTCTTCCAAGCATCAAAATCAAATGGCCGGCCTCTCTGGTATTTAAAATTGAAATGCCATATCAAATGGGACGCCATCCAGAAGAGTCACATGCCATCTGGACCCAAAAAACATGCAAAATAAAACCAAGTATCACGATGCTTCATTTTTAGCGCCAAGAGTCCCAAGGGGCATAGACTCTTCTTCTTTTGGTGTGAAGTTCTATCCCAAGGGGCGTGGAAGACTCCAAGAGGCATGAAAGAGTTTTTGACTTGATCCTCCGCTTATTGCAAAAGGCTTTTCATCCAAAGAAGGCGCCCCTTCTCATTTCTCATGATTTATTATCGTAGGAAACCTTTTGCGCCAAACAACTCTTCACACCTCATGCCACATAGACCCCGTGTCTAAGGAAGCCTATCTGGTTCTCAAAACTAGATAAATACTGACCCAATTAAAGATGATAAGACCCAACCTTTTAGCCAAACTCAATTTAGCTTAATTAGGATCAATATAAACCCAAATTAGAACCTCATTCGAACCTGGTTCGAACCATGGTGCTAGGATTTGCAACACGTGCAAGCATGTTCACCTGCAAACATGGTTTAATCCAATTAAACCCTTGATCAGAACCCTTTTGTGTGTGACCCATTGGGTTCCATATCTGGCCAGCAGTGGGTCCGGGTGCAACTTGACTTGATTCGATTGGATCATATTCAAACCGATTTAGGTCAACTCAAGCTAGCCCGACTATGTCAATTAGAATCCAATTCTAATTAACTGATCAAATTATCATAATTAATTCAAATCCCCACAAGGCAAGATTGACATCTAGCAACGTATCATGCCTACCTGGAAGATGTAGAATTTTGGTGGAATTACCAAAATACCCTTCAGTGGTGAGTTACCGGGCAATTCAGTCCTTCGATCAGCTTGCACCCTGAATATTACTATGGATATGGATACTTGTCAAATCCAATTTCATATTCATTCCTAGCTCAATCTGATAATGATGATTCATTAATGAACCATTAGAAACTATTTCTAATGTTCATACTTTGATCAAAGATTTCCCGAATCTTCATTTGATCGAAATCAGCTGGATGCGATTTCCTCTTACTAGGGTTGATCAGTTCCTTTTTGACCTACTCACAACCTCCATATGCAATCCACCATATCCAGTATCACCCCATGCATGACTCAGTGTCATGATTGAGTGTGAACCAAAGTATGGATTCATGCATACAAGGTACCATGGCAGTCTCAGGTCAAAGGATCATATGCACTACTCCCACTATGAGAACTATCTATGACAAACAGATAAGGTTCCATTAGATGTTCTCAAGCTGGATCCATTCAGTGAACTCATTCTCTAATGAGCACCCACATCCTAGTATTAGTGTCAAACACAAGTGACTGTGAGATCAATCACGCTCTTCACCAAGTATACATAGGATGTACTGGTCTTGCCGGAAACATTGATCCCCTACTCAACGTCCCATCGACCAGGAATATTTTAGATTAGGATTTTAAGGCTTTAGGTCTCACTGGTATGATCTCATCATAACCCTAGAACCATAACCCTAATCTATGGGGTTCATCATATAATAATAAAATAATTAAGACACAGCGTATGATGAAAATAAAATGCCTTTATTAATTATAATGTCAATACATTGGTTTGGGATACAAAGAAAAATCCCATCGAAATACAACATTTTGATTGGCCTTTAGGGCATAATCCTTTCATGCTCCACCAAGGTTCCAGGCCTTGCAGCATGTTGCCCGCACCCCCTGTAAGAAAAGTGCTCCATCAGGGCCCCAGGTCCTGTAGCATGCCATATGTACTTCTTACAAGAGGAGTGCTACACCAGAGCCCCAGGTCCTGTAAAACGTCGTCTGCACTTCCTACAAGAGGAGTGCTATACCAGAACTCCAAGCCCTATAGCACATCATCTGCATCCCTTACAAGAAAAATGCTCTACCAGAGGTCCAGGCCCTGGACACGCCATCTGCACCCCCTGTAGGAGTACTCTGCTGGGGCTCTACACCCTATGGATCCCGCTTGTACCTTTTGCAGGGAATTGCTCCACCAGGGGGCAGGCTCTATAGCATGCTGATTGCACCTCCTGCAAGAAGATCCACTCCTAGGAACCTCGGACCCTGTCCAATGGGTCTCTGACAAGCTTGTATCCCTTCCACAAGGAACGCCCTGGGAGAAGCACCTAACCGAGGCTCCAGACCTAGTCTGGCAGAATCAGCCTCTATATAACGGTAAGAGGGACCTCCAAGACTAAGAGAGCAAATAGAAGGAAAGCAAGCAAGCAAAGGCAAAGGGCTAAAGCATGAATAAACCCCCAAAAACTCTAGTTTTCTATTCTTTTCTATCTCACTCTCTAGTAGAGGGACTGTTCCTCTTAGTTGCCTTACTAACTTGACCATCGGAGTGTCCCCGCTAAGATCCCTAGCCCATGCCTCTTTTTTTGCAAGACCGACCAGCCACGAAGAAGCAAGGATGAAGAGCCTGGCATCTTCGGGGAAGGCTAGCTTCAACTGAACCCCACCAGAGCACTCGACCATGGCGATCTAGGTAGCAACAGATTGGCATGCCAGGTAGGGGGCGAGGCTGACGCAGTTTGCTCTAGCTAAGAATCACCAACCGACCTTTAGCGATCTCATGGTGGTGACCCGTGCGTGGGAGGCTTCCGTCAATCGCATGGGAGACCCATTCCGCTATAGTGACCGATGCAGCCAGGAGGTAGAGCTCCCTGCTCCTCTGCCTTCATCTCCGGTGGACCAGCCCATGTAGATCACCACACTTGCATAGTAGGTCCAAGCCCTGACTACAGTGGTGCACTAGCTACATCACCAGCATCGCCTCCTCACAATGCAGCAATAATCAAGGACACCTGCAGCCCTTGCCATCGACCCTCATGCTAGCTTGAGGTCCTTTCGGGAAGGGCCGTCCCATGCATGGGTGGCATCATAATCACGGGGGAGCCTATGGGTGGCTAAAAAGAGGCACTAGGATGGTTTGACTGACTGGGAGAGCCACTCCCCGGTCTTGAACCATGGCGCTGTATCATGCTAATGGTGTTGACATGGCAGGGGGCTGAAGCACGAGCTCCTCTAGTCACCACCCTCTTCTCCCTTGATTGCCTTCATGGAGGGGTCGACCGACGAGGCCATCCGATAGTGGGTAGAGAAGCACTTGAAAAGCAAGAGCGCAGACTAGCTGATCTCGCCCACCAGTTTATTGATATTCAGGGCTCCCCATGTGAGCCGACGGGCTACGATACTACAGAGTACAAGAGGAACCGATCCCTAGCTGGTTTTGAATGCCCTAGATGGATCCCTATGATAGGACCACAGATCCTCTTAACCACCTTGAGAGTTACAAAGCTCTCATACAGGCTCAAGGGGCTACTGATGCCCTCCTCTGCATTGCCTTCCCAACTACACTTCGCAAGGCAACCCAGGTCTGGTACTCCCACCTCGAGCCAAGGAGCATCGACTCTTTTGAGCAGTTGAAGAAGAAGTTTGTGGCATACTTCGATGCTTGCCGAAAGGTACCACACAAGACTGACAGCCTCTTCTCTATCTGACAGCAGGATCATGAGTTCCTTCGGGACTACATGACCTAATTTAAGGTGGCCATCCTAGAGATTTACAATCTAGACAAGCCCGTCGCTATGCTGGCGTTGAAGAGATGGCTCAGGACCTTCTACTTTACTTACTCCCTCGATAAGAAGCTTCCAAAGTTCTACTCTGAGCTCCTCCTCTGTGTCCACAAGTACATCCGCACAGAGGAGGCCAATCATACTTGATAGAAGTTGGATGGGAGGCCCCTTAAGAGACAAGCCTAGGGGGAGGTGAGTGGGCTGCAAGGGCCCAAGGCCACCCCAACCCCCCAAACGGGCCCTAAACCAAGGGATGTTCCTGCCAAGGACAAGAAGTACACACCTCTCCTCGCCCCGAGAGCCAAGATCCTAATGAAGATCGAGGGTGAGCATTACCTACGTCACCCTCTCCCACTAAAGCCATATAGTGGATGCGACAAGTCCCGGTACTATCTATTCCATCACGACCATGGCCATGATACCAAGGAATGCTACCATCTGAAGAAGGATATCGAGGAGTTGATCAAGCGAGGCTATCTCAAAAAATTCATGGGAGGAAGTGCTCCACCCAAAACCCAGGGTGTCGAGGCCCATCATGCCACCATTGACAACCAGTCATGAGAAGCCGGTGGGAATGATCTCCTAGGGGCAAGGTGAGAACCAAAGAGAGCTAGGGCAAGGGAGAAGTCTGATGTCATACTTCCCTTTATGGGAGAGGAGCTAGCTAGGATAGAAAATCCAAATAATGATGTCATTGTCATAAAAATGATAATAGCAAATCATCCAGTAAAAAGAGTTATGGTTAATAGTAGAAGCAAAATCGATATCCTTTTTTATGATGTCTTTGCAAGAATGATTCTATTCCCTGATTTACTGAGACCAGTGTTCATACCCCTCGTCAGCTTTATCAGAGATTCTATCAGAGTTGAGGGAGAGATTATCCTTCCGGTCACTGCCAGGACGCCGCCCTAGCAAAGCACCATAATGGCAACCTTCATCATCGTGAGGCTCCCCTCGGCCTACAACATGATCCTAGAACACCTCGAGCTTAAGTTACTTGACGCAACTATCTCAACCAAGCAGCTTCTTGTCCAATTTTCAATCCTGAATGGGATCAAAGAGATGAGAGGGTCCCAACAACCAGTCTCGCATTGCTTGCAAACTATCCCTGGAGCCCGGGGGATTGAGGAGGGTACTGTAATCGATAGTTAGACTAAAGGGAGTTGGAGCTGAAGGGTGGGCTAGTTGAGTGCCTGCTATCATTTCCCTTCGATGAAGATCCCCTAAAGATGGTGCAAGTGGGAGCTCTTCTAGTTGCGGGCAAACGCCAATGTCTTCGCCTGGACCGTGATGGACATGCCCAGAATCCCCATAAAGGTGATCACCCATAAGCTGAATATCAACCCCAATAGCCATTCGGTCTGGTGGAAGAAAAGAAGATTTGTCCCAGAGAGGCAAAGGGTGATAGATGAGGAGGTCAAAAAACTCCTCACTATGGGCTTTGTCCGAGAGGTGCAGTACCCTAGCTGGCTAGCAAATATGATCATGATCAAGAAAGTTAGTGAAAAATGAAGGATCTGCATGGACTACATCGACCTTAACCGAGCATGCCCAAAGGGCAGCTTTTCGCTATCCAAGATTGACCAGCTTGTGGATGCGATTTCAGGGCATAGGCTGCTCAATTTCATGGATGCATTCTCAAGGTACAGCCATATCTGTATACAGCCAGAGGATAAAAAGTACATGGCATTTATGATCGATAGGGGTACATTCTGCTATAAGGTGATACCATTCGGCCTTAAGAATGCAGGGATAATGTACCAGTGCTTGGTCAGCAAGGTCTTCAATGACCAGATGGTTGCAATATGCAGGTCTATGAAGATGACATGTTCATCATGAGTGGCCAAAAATCGAACCACATCGCTAACCTAGCATAAGCCTTTGACAACCTCCGTCTCCACTAGATGAAGTTGAACCCGATGAAGTGCACGTTTGGCATCGCGGTAGGGAAGTTCCTAGGCTTCATGGTCATGCAGCATAGGATCGAGGCTAACCCGAAGAAGATTCGGGTGATCACGAACATGAAGCACCCCACCTCTAAGAAGGAGGTCCAGCACCTGACCGGTCGCATCACCACCCTCAGTCAGTTCGTTTCACGTTCTGTCAAACACATTGCCAACCGTTCTTCAAGGTGATGAGCAAAATGCATGACTTCGCCTAGATGGAGAAGTGTCAAGAGGCATTCGAGGGGTTGAAGAAGCTCCTCTCCTCCCACCCACTGCTTTTCATATCGAAAGCTAGAGAGGAGATCCTCCTTTACTTAGCAATCTCTCCAGGAGCAGCCAGCTCGGTGCTAGTCCGCACCGATAAAAATGGTCTCTAGAGGCCAGTCTACTACACCTGTAAGCTAATTCGAGATGCAGAAACTAGGTATACCCAATCTAAAAAAAATATTTTTGTACTTATTATGTCTGCTCAGCATCTCAGGCCCTACTTCCAAGCTCATCTGATCATGTTCTTTACTAACCAACCCTTGAGGGCTATCTTGAGTTGCCTGGATACCTCGAGGTGCTTAGCCAAGTGGGTGGTGAAACTCAATGAGTTTGACATATCCTACCACCCAAGGCCAACCCAGAAAGCCCAAGTCCTGGTCAACTTCCTGATGGAAGACGAGGATCCGGAGGAGGTGCCTACCGAGCATAAGCAAGACCCAACTGTAGAAGAGATGGCATGGATCCTCCATGTTGATGGTGCATCCCACTCGGGAGGGAGTGGAGCCAGACTCATCCTTGCTAACTCTGATGGAGTGGTCATCAAGTACATGCTGCATTTTCTCTTCAAAGTAACAAACAACCAGGCTAAGTATGAAGCGCTCCTAGCTGGCCTAAGGGTGTCTTGCAAATTGGGTGTGATGAGCCTGAAGGTCTTTAAGGATTCGTAGCTCATGGCAGGCCAGGTCTCCGACGAGTTCAAAGCTCAAGATCCCATGATGGCGAAGTACTTAGATAGAGTATGCTTGTACACGACAAGCTTTCGGCACTTCGACATCCTCCACATCCCTCATGGAAAGAACACCCTCATCGATACCCTCTTCAGGCTTGTAACCTTGCTGGATTCGTTGCTGGGGTGTACCTTCACTGAATACCTGGAGGGACCCAACCATGAGATCATGGGTGAGGTCCAGCAGGTAGCCCCAAAGGTGAGCTGGATGGATCCCTACATTAGGTATAACCAATGGCACCCTGCTCAAAGATCGCATGGAGGCCAGCCTCCTAAAGTGAAAGGCCACTCGCTTTGTGCTAATGGACGAGCAACTTTTCCAAAGATCTTATTCCTATCCCCTACTGAAGTGCCTGAGACCTTTGGAGGCCACTTACATCCTCCAGGAGATACATGAAGGCATCTGTGAAAATCATGCGAGAGGCAGGACACTGGCCTACAAAGCCCTCAAGCAGGGTTACTATTGGAAGACTATGCGGGAAGATGCGACCAAGTTCATGCAGAAGTGCGATCGCTACCAGCAGCATGCACACATCCAGCACCAGCTGGCTTCCCCGCTATCCTAGCTCTCCTCCTCGTGGCCATTTGCCTAGTGACGGATCGACATCCGGTCAGCGAAAGTATCTAACTATAGCCATCGACTACTTCACCAAGTGGGTGAAAGTCAAGCCCTTGGCATGGATCACTAAGAGCAAGGCAAGATCTTTCCTTTGAAAGTTGGTTATCTGTCACTTCGGACTCCCCCATACTATCATCACAAACAACAGGCGATAGTTTGATAATCAGGCATTCCAGGAGTTCTGTGCTAACCTGAACATATGCCATTGCTTTATGTTGGTGGCTCACCCGTAAACTAATGGAGAGGCTGAAGTGACGAATCAGACCATCCTCCAAGGGCTTCACTCTAGGCTAGATGAGGCAAAGGGCCGATGGGCAGAAGAGCTTTCCAGTATGCTGTGGGCCTACCACACCACACCTCGAACGATGATGGGCGAGATGCCGTTCAGCCTGGTCTTCAGCACTGAAGCCATGATCCCAGTTGAGATGGGAATACACATGCTATGGGTGGAGCAGTATGATGAAGCAAGCAATCCAGTGCGCCTCCTCAACCTTGACCTACTGGATGAAATAAGGGATAAAGCTCAGCTCTGCATGGTAACATACCGGTAGCGGGTGTCCTGCTATTACAACTCTCACGTGAGGCCCAAAGCCTTCCATCTGGGTGACCTCGTCCTATGACATGCAGAAGCCTCCCAGCTAGCCAATGCGACAAGCTATCCCCGAACAGGGAAGGCCCCTACAAGGTGGTCAAAGCCTTGTCCCAGGGAGCCTATTGAATTGTTGAACTTGATAGTACTCAACTTTCCCGGACATGGAATGCTATAAATTTAAGGATGTACTACCAATGATGTACGACCTCCATTTGAGAATGACAAAAAGGCATTTTTCGATGCTATTCAGTCTCACCTCCTTATAGGACTCCTATCCATTCGATCCAATGCCGGATGAAGTAAAGACGGGATGCCCAACAGCACCACTCCTTTGGACGGCCTGCTTCATGGCCCCGCACCTATCAATTTGGCCCTAGGCCAGATGAAGCAAAGATGGGATGCCCAATAGCACCACTCCGTATAGCCTGATTCGCAACCCTGCACCTATTTGTTCAATCCCAGGCCAGATGAAGTAAAGACGGGATGCCTAATAGCACTGCTCCTTCAGATGGCCTGCTTCATGCCCTGCACCTATCCATCTAGCCCCAGGGTGAATGAAGTGAAGATGGGATGCCCAACAACATCGCTCCTTCGGACAACCTGCTTTGCAGCCCCATACTTATCTGTCTGACCCTAGGCCAGATGAAGTAAAGATGGGATGCCCAACAACATCGCTCCTTCGGATGGCCTGTTTCACGGCCCTACACCTATCCATCCAACCCTAGGGTGGATGAAGTAAAGACGGGATGCCTCACATCACTGCCCCTCTAGGTAGCCTACTTTGTGGGCCCGCACCCATCCATTCAACCCAAGGCCGGATAAAGTAAAGATGGGATGCTCCATAGCATCACCCTTTCAGATGGCCTACTTTGTGGTCCTACTGCCATACAAAGAAGGAAGTAGAAAGAAAGAAAGGCATAAACAAGGGAAAAGAGCCCAGATTAAGAAGAAAAAGACTTCATTCATTGAAAAGAAGTTACACAAGTAGGGCCCCCCGATAGGCCAGGGAGTTCCATGAAGGGTACAAAAAAAGGAGGAAACAAAAGGGAGAAGAAGGTTCCAAGCCACTCATGGCCTTGGAGACGAGGCTCTACCGGACCTGCAGGCTTTCATAGGGCATCGATCAGCGCGCCTATCTTGGCCATCACCTGGGCAATGAACTCTCACAGCGAGCCGAGTGTGGTGGATGGCGAGGCAACTTCAA
Source organism: Areca catechu (assembly GCA_021397845.1). Taxonomy (NCBI): domain Eukaryota; kingdom Viridiplantae; phylum Streptophyta; class Magnoliopsida; order Arecales; family Arecaceae; genus Areca; species Areca catechu. The sequence goes on from CM038043.1 coordinate 26,759,572, forward strand.
TGGCTGACTGGGGTAGGATGAAGGAGGCTGCTACGTCTCCTTTCCCCTCGGCATTGTCTGCCACTATGTCCTACAGGTCCAGATTGTCGAAGATCAGCACCACTTTCTTTTAGCATTCTTCGAAGCCCTTGTAGAATGCATCACAGATGGCTTCGTTGACCTCATCCTCAAACTCCATCGAGGCCTTATACCGCACGATGGCCTGGGCCACTTCCTCTCGTGCTGCTTCGATCACAATCTTGGAGGTGAGCACCTTCTCCTCCACGATTGCGGTGCAAGATTTTGAGAGATCTAGCCACATCCGGAGGGTGTGGAGCTCCCCATCCTAGAGGAGAACCATGGTAGTGGAGTCTGCCAGTCGATTCTCCAAGTCATGGAAGAGCTCCTCTTGCTTCACGACCTCGACCTCATGATCCTTTGCCCAGTCCTTGAGCTCCTTGGCAGTGTCCCGAGAGGACTAGAGCTCGATCTACAGTGACTTCACCCACACCTCTAGGTCGGCCACTAGGTTAGCCAGGGCCCGAGCCTTTGCCTCTACAGCCTCGACCCTAGTGCAGGACTCCACGTCCTGCTTGACTAGCACCAGGTAGTAGTCCCTCACCAGGAGAGCATCCTGAGCCACCTGCAATCAAAGTCAAAGAAGGATTAGCATGGAGTTCTGTTGCCCCCCAAACCCGGAACTTAATCAAGCAATGGAGGACTTACTGTAAGCAGTTGGGGGAAGATCCCGGTGATGGTCTCCCCCAGTGTTCAGTCGAACCTCTCCTGGCAATCCTGAGGCTACAAGATGAAGCCAAGCAACCTCTCCACAGGCCCGCATCAGGCATCACTACCATGTTGGGCATGATCATGGTGGTGATCCTAGGCACCCCCCGAGGAGGCACGGAGGAAGTTGAAGGCTCGGCAGACACTAGATCTGGCACCCGGGCCTTTGTCGCTGCTGAGGGTGCTGCAAGAGGAGCGTCTACACCCTCAGGCCCTGTAACAGTGCCTGCCTTAGGAGATGATGGCACTGGCACGACCTTGATGATGGCAACAAGAGGTTACATAACCTCCTCCCTTAGCATAGGGGTCCCGCCTCCGACGGGATCACATCTATAACCACCCATACCACCAACGCTGGAACCTCCTATCTACCTCCTCGGCTCACCCCGTCGACTCCCCATGGGGCCTTTTCTCCAACTTCCCATGAGGTCTTTTCCCTGACTCCCCACGGGGCCTCTTCTTTTGCCCCTCATGGGGCCCCCCGGTAGATGACCACTTTCAGGACATCTGGCAGATCCAGTCCACAAAGAACTCCATGCCTGCATCATCCACAAAAGACTAGTTAACCACTGGGCAACACAAAGGAAAACAAATCTCAGTCCTTACCTAAGGACCGGATTAGGATGATGCCGGCATCGAATAGATTTTGCTCGAAAAGAAGGTCTCGCTCGTAAGGAATCTCAAAGGTGACGAGCTATACACCTCTTGATCAACCGGCTCCATTGAAGCGTCCTGGTTGGAAAACTGATTGAGATTACTCCAGACCCAGTTGACATCCTCGAGGGAAGCAAAGAGGAACCGAACTTTCCACCCCTTGATAGAAGAAGGAAGGTCGAATTGGAAGCCCCTCGGCTGGGTGGCAATGAACCACCAGGCTCTCTCTATGGGGTGGCACTTCAGGGTGAAGAGGGCCCTGAATAGAGAAAAGCATGCCACCACGCCATGGAAGTGGTACAGGACTATGAAGGAGCAGATTGCCCTAAAGGCATTAGGGGTCAACTGGGTAGGGACCAACCTATTGTGGTCCAAGAAAGAAGAAATAAAGGGATGAAGAGGGAGCCGAAAATTAGCGAGAAAGAAGTTTTCATAGAGAGTGACCCAGCCTGGCCCGTCAGAGGTGACCAGTCATCCGGGTCCAGGGCTGTGATCCGTATGGATTCAGGAATCCCGCAAATTGTCCAGAGGTGTAGGGCATCCTTCCTGGTCATCGTCGAGGCTATACTCGATGGACCCGCCAGGTCTTGGTTGGTAGAAGGTGGTGGGGGAGGCAAAGCTAGGACATCAGGGTCTGCCATCCGCCGGGGATCCCGCCGGACTCTAAAGGGGATGTCCTCCTCACTATCCGAGGGAAGAGGTCGAGGTGAGGATGGTCCAATGGCTCTGGGAGGATGCTTAGGAGAATGGCGATGGCTACTGAAAGGACTCATTGGGGTGCTAAGTGATCAAGATACAAATATTACATAAGAAGTACTCAAATCATTAATGTTTAATAATTATTAATTAATATTTGATACTTCTTAAATTCTTTTATAGGTAGTTTGAAGATGTAGACCAAGGGCTAAGCCCAAGTCTGAGTCCATGTAGAAGAGCATCTGCATTAAGCCAAAATGGGTTATTAGGCTTGCACAGACTTTAAAGCCCCTTGGAAGGATATATAATAAAATATATGGAATTAAGTTCTATAGCATAAAAAGTATTTGCATGGTTAAGTGGGCTTAGCATGGAAAGTGGAATTTTTTAAGAAAAAAATGGAGTAAACCAAGGCAAGATAGTTCACATGAAGTTTTCTCCCACCAAATAATATGTGAAGCTAACCCATACCTAAGAATAATTACAAAAGTCTCTATAGATTCGACCCTTACTCCCACCACTCTATCTAAGAATAGTGAAATTAAGATACTATAATCGGTGCATAGCAACATGTACCAGATCTTTGGCACCATTGCAGGAAACTTTTGGCATGTTATTTTGAAAAAAAATATTAAAAAAATTAATTCAAAGTTAGTAGTTAATATATTTTAATCTTGAGTATCCTAACATAAGGTTTCTCTGGCATAACTTTAAGTTATGTTGAATGGTTATCCTAGGATACAAAAAGGTTAAATAGATTTTTTAAAAAATCAAAAAAAAAAAAAAAATTTAAAATATTGACATCCTCATAAATTGTTGGGAGATTAGAGACTTAACCATCGGATTAAAAAAACTAATTAATATAATTTTGCTTGTGGGATAACTCTAAAGTTGGACACCTTGTTTGTTGCATCTCATCTCTTTTTTAATTAACTTTAAGGGCATTTGCATTGATCCAGACCTTAACTATTAAAATTAATTAGACATTGGCCCTAAGAATTTTGAGCTCAATAGAATAAGAAAACCCTAGAGTTGGACCGGGTTGAGATCAGTTAGTTCTTGATATCTAAGGCAAGTGGTTCAGAAAAAAGAGTCCGAAGGAAGGTGGTTCTTTAATTGGTTCAATTCGTTTACCTGGTCAATTTTAATTAGTGTCTAAGGTAAGCAATGAAGAGACCCCTACCAATCTTATACTTACCTGGCCGAGTCAGTTAATTGATCTTGGGCTTGGAGTGACCTTAGAACGGTTAGGAGCTGTCTAGACTTAGGTTAACCCCAAGATAGAATTCATTTTGATTGTATCACTTGTTTAAAAAAAAAGTTAATTAAATTTTTTTGTCTCTAGCCTAGGACTCTTTTAGGGGTCTCTCCTTTAGACCTCCTCTCATTCTTCTATTTTTTAAAAAAATTATAAAGAAATTGAACTGCTATTTGCTTCAGAGTACTACTATAGGGTGTATGCTAGGTCGACGATCATTAGAACCTGAAATCATACCCCTAGATCCAGAAATAGATAGAACTTATAGAGCAAATAAATCATGAACCATGGATCTCAATCAAGAAACTAATCCACCATGATAATTGAAAGAGTATTTCACTCCTTCTAAATATACATTTCTTCCTGTATTCAAATTCCTCGAGTAGAGACTATGCAATATGAAATCAAGTCTAGTGTAATTCAGATATTACCATCTTTCTATGAACTTGCAAATGAAGATCCTTACAAATACTTAGATGAATTCCTAAAAATATGTTCAACTGTCAAATCTAAAATTGCTCTGATGATGCCCTTAGGCTTAAGTTGTTCCCTATTTTCCTAATAGATAAGGCCAAGTATTGGTTAAATTCTGTAACAATTTCGACTTGGGACCAACTCCAAAGAGAATTCCTTAAGAAATACTTCTTTATAGGAAAAACTAATCAAATTAGAAAAGCCATAACCATTTTTTTCTAGTTAGATGGAGAAATGTTTCATAAGACATGAAGAGATTAAAAGAATTGATTAGAAAATGTCCGCAACATGCTGTATCTAAATGGCAGTTGGTCTAGTATTTTCATGATGGTCTATCAGAAAGGCACCAGCAATGGTTAATGCCTTATATAGGGGAACATTTATGCTTAAAAATGAACATGAGGCATGGCAGCTTTTTGAAAAAATTTCTTGCATCACATGTCTACTACCCGCAAAGATCCTTCCATAAGACCTAAGAGATGTGAAATGTATGAATTAGGTCATGCTGTAGATATCTATAGCAAGGTCGATGAACTATCCTAGAAGCTTGACCGAATTCTACAAGTTGGATATACTTCCTACTTACCTACCCAAGTTGATGATGTTTGTATCACATGTTCGAGTCCCAATCATTTGATAGGTGATTGTCCAGCCGCATATCAATTTTCTAAGCTTGTTCAGGAGCAAGCCCATCAAACTCGAATAGCTCCTAGACCAAGAAATGATCTATATTTGAATACTTACAATTCTAGTTAGCAAATTCATCCAGATTTTTCATGGAAACCCCAACCTATTATCAACCTAACATTGACACCCAATTTAGAAGCATGCTGTATTTCCATATCCAAGTACCCCACAACCTCAACCTCCACCGAATAATCATGATCATACTTTTGAAGAAAAGGTGCTCCAAGCACTAAAAAGGCTAGAAATGAATACTCAACTCCTTCACTCTCACACACAGTCTATTGCAAACTTAGAGACCCAGATAGATCAGCTAGCATAGCATTCAGTAGGAGAGAAGAAGGCAAGTTACCTATCCAATCTATTAGTAACCCGAAAGGGCAATACATGGCTGAGAGCTCCACTGGTCCTGAGACTTTCCCAGAATATGCTAAATCAGTCATAACTCTTAGAAGTGAAAAAATGTTAAACTAGTCTGACCTAACTCAAAAACTAGAGTTGGCTAAGCCAGAGAAGAAAAATATTGAAGAGAAAAATGAATCCATTAGCCAAGCACCTACTCCAAAGGCTCTATTTTCTAGTGCTTTAGAATCTCGTTTATCTTTGGATAAGAAGAATCTAAAAATGAATGAGATGCTTGAGCTATTTAAACAAGTTTAGATAAACTTACCTCTTCTCGATGCCATCAATAACTTTTGACTTATGAAAAATTTCTTAAAAATTTGTGTACACAAAAATGAAAATCTAAGGCACACATACCGAAAAAGATCAAGTTGATTGAGTAGGCTAGCTCAGTTTTTCAGCAAATAGTCCCATCCAAACTTAAAGATCCTAGTACCCCAATCATATCTTATATCATAAGGGACCTCATAATTAAAAAAGCTTTACAAGATTTGGGTGTAAGTGTAAACCTTCTTCCAAGTTCAGTGTATGATTTATTCGGATTCAAAGAATTAAAATCCACAACAGTGACTTTACAATTAGCAGACCGATCTGTTAAGATACCCTGTGGAATGTTAGAAGAGGTGTTGGTGAAAGTAGATGAATTCTATTTTTCTATAGATTTTCTTGTATTAGATATGAAATCTAGTAGTAATCCTAGCCAAATACCCATCATCTTTGGAAGACCCTTCCTACAATTACTAATGCTTGTATAAATTGTAGGATGGAAGTTATGGATATATCTTTTGGAAACAAGAAGATGATGTTAAATATCTTTAATGCATCCCAAGGACCACCTACATATGATTATAATGAGGTGAACATGGTTGAGGAAGTGTTAGAGAAAGTTATAGAGAATAAAATTCCTATTTTGCTCGACTCAGATCCTTTACAAACATGTCTAACACATTTCAAGTAGATGATTTTAATATTGATGGGTATACAAAAGAGATGAATACATTATTAGAGCTACCAAATTATTGCACCACTCCTCCTTGGGCCATGAAATATGAGCAGATGGCCCCTCTCTCTAATACACCAATAGCTTCTTCATTAGAGACCTTACCTACACTAGAACAAGAGCCACTCCTAGTCATGTTAAAGAACCCATGCTTCGAACACGATGTAACCTCTAACCAGGAAACCTAACTTGTAGGTTTACCAAACGAACCCAAAGAAACTATTAGAGAAACAATCCCTGATCCACCAATAGACTACCCAACCAAAATGTTACTGCAAGAATCAAGTAATGCAAAATCTCAGCATGATAGCCCTGATAATTTGATTAAGGACCCATCCTGCAAATATCTGAACTGTACTAGACTTGACAACATGGAGGAGCTGAGTGATTTATTAGATCCATCTTGGATATCAAAGTAAAAGCAATTTACAGCATCCTATAATCCTTACCTAGCCCCTACATTAGAACCAATATCTATCCTCCACACCAAGCTATCTTCTAGTACCAATTAACAGGAAATATATTTTGTAGATACATATAAAAGAAATATCATGTGGAACATTACTGATTAGACTTCGTCCAACTATCTACCATGGCTAGGTATATCTAATAATTTAGTGAAAGTATTAAATGATATAATTTAAAAGATCTACTAGGTCTGGTTAAAGACATTAAACTTAGCACTCCTGGAAGGCAATCTAGTTTATTTTTTTTATTTTTAATCATCTATTTTTCCTTTTAGAGAAACCTAAGAAAAATAAAGATAAATTGAAAGGAGTATGGTGACAAAGGAATATCCAGTCCTCGAGTACCCTTCCAAGTGGTATCCTTTCTTGACATTTAAGTTACATTATTCCATTAGGGACAACGAAAATTAAGTTAGGGGGGATAATTAAATTAATCCTCGAGTAGAACTTTAATCAGTTTTGTATACCAAACTCTATCTCGATATGAAGATAATCAATCTTTCTAAATAATAATGATTAACGGTTTAAACAATTTTAGAGATATTGAGGGGTGAATTATCAAAAAAAGGTCCAATAAATGGTAGAGTTTAGACCATAAAGGATCTAAATAAAGTTAGATGACTATTGATCTCAATAAGAATCTATCTTATAATGGTATAGGTAAAAATATCAAAAAAAATATATAATCTTATTGAATATTTAATAAATAAGGTTTTAATATTTTTCACTGAGTAACCAGGCTCCTTTACCTAAGTAAGCATTGTTGTTCGTATCAAAAGATGAGAATATAAAGAAACCACTTGTAGAGACAGTCTTAACACATAGCCATTTTGACTCAAGTTAATAAGCCTGAAGGATGTTCTATACCAAATGCCCTAAAGCCAACTGATTTGGAAGTTATTGGCCTAAAGCTTGCTATAAGGGTCAACTAGAAAGCAAGATGTTAGGACATTGCATTGACTCTATATTTAAAAAAAGAGAAAAGAAAAGAAAAGAAGAAGAGGGACTAAATTGATACTACACCAAACCAAAATAAGTTAGAGGATTTAAAGAGTGAGATAGAAAGTTGGAAAAAGAAGAACTCTTGAAATTTCTATGGGCTTTACTTTATCACTAATGGGAGAAATTGGTAATTCAATGAAATGTCTTTTTATGGTCTAACTGGATATCAACTAATTTTAGAATTAGCAAGATAATTTTCGCTTCTTGGATAAGTTGGTACGCATTGTTGATTTATCTATTTTACTCGAGGATGAGTAAAAGTCAAGTTAGGAGGTGTGATCAAGATACAAATATTACATGAAAAGTACTCAAATCATTAATATTTAATATTTATTAATTAATATTTGATACTTCTTAAATTCTTTTATAGGTAGTTTGAAGATGTAGACCAAGAGCTAATAAGCCCAAGTCTGAGTCCATGTAGAAGAGCATCTGCATTAGACCAAAATGGGTTATTAGGCCTGCACAAATTTTAAAGCCTCTTCGAAGGATATATAATAAAATATATGGAATTAAGTTTGTAGCATAAAAAGTATTTGCATGGTTAAGTGGACTGAGCATAGCATGGAAAGTGGAATTTTTTAAGGAAAAAATGAAGTAAATCAAGGCAAGATAGTTCACATGAAGTTTTCTCCCACCAAATAATATATGAAGCTATCCCATTAACTCAAGTATGGCATGTGGGTTACATGGAGGTGTAGTTGGGTGCAACAGGTGACTAAGCATAGTAATAAAATATTGCATGGTATGTGAAGGTCCTCTCTCATTAATAAATAGAAAAAGGAAAAAAAATAAGTGAAGCCTATTTCAGCAAGTTACGAAATAGTGGCTCGATCTAGGAAAAATTGGGAGCGGTCCATTTGCCATTCCTCTTGGTCCATGAACTACAACTATGGACCACCATCAAAAGATGATGATCAGGGACTTCATCAAATAAAGAAATAATGCGGCACACTATTCCCCTTGTAGAACGGACACTGGTAGTTGGGACATGGGCGAAACAAACTTGAGGAAGGTCTTAGATTTTGATCTACTGGTTGTTGAATATCTTGACTAGACCGATGCTGGACTCGCTGGCTGTTAGAACTTGATAAAGATAGGAAAATAGAGCAGGATATGGAGGTGAAACCAACATGGCTTTGAAGGGATTTGAAATAGAGTGCTGGCAAATTGGCGAAATAAAAAGGAAGATCATAAAGACAGTTGTTGAATGGTCAGAACATATATTCACAGAGGGGCCGCTCAATTCAAACGAATGTGAGGAATAAGGAAGGCGGAAGCTTGAATAAACATAGAGATTCTGGATTTTAGGAACTCATTTCGGAATGGAATGGATCATAGAAAATATTGAATGAAGCAAGAGGATAAATTGCATGATTTCTATGAGGTTGGCTTTAACGCGAAACAAACATGGAGGTGATCCGTTAGGATCCAATGTTGAAATAGGGGATTGGACTTGCACAACATGGAATGGATGCGGAGGAAAGCATTGGAATTTCAAACCGGTTGATGTTATCCTAAAGCAGGAACAAACAGAATGATGGATCGGGTTTTATTGGATAGGCGATGGATCTACTTCACTACAATTATTGGATAGATTCTGAACAAAAAATGGTTGGGATGTGGCACTGCTGTTGGAGTTGGAATGGCACAAACAAAATGAATCCCTAGACTTTCCATCTGCTCCAGTCTACCCTGGCAGGCTTCCACTGCATCGCTACTCCACCTTCCGATCTACTGCCGGACCTTCCATTTGCTACTGGGTCTTCATGGAAGCGTGATCTCGGGGAAGAGTAACCTTTGTTTAGAAATTTGTTTCAATTAATTATAAAATATATTTTTTTATATTTTGAAATAAAAAAATCTTATTGTTTCATGTTGCTCTTTTACTAAGTATTATTTAAGTGAATAATTTTTGACTAATCTATTCCTAAAAGGGACGGGCTGTACAATCATTAAAATAGATCATATCTTAATTATATTCACTGTTAATTCTCTTTTTGATTTCAACTCTTTTATATTTTTTGAAATAACTACAAAAGTCTCTATAGATTCGATTCTTACTCTCGCAACTCTACCTAAGAATAGTGAAATTAAGGAACTATAATTGGTGCGTAGCGATGCACACCATTAAGCACAAGATGAGAGAAGAAAGGACCTAAGAGCTCAGACTAGGGACACTGGAAGGAAGTAGGCAAAGAATGACCAACCTGGGTGGGGCTCCCGGTCAGGGTGTTCTCTAGGTACGAGTGGGAGATCTCCCTCTCTTTTCTCTCCTTCCCTCTCCAAAAAATTCGAAAGGATGTAGGGTGGCAGCAAATCCTTCCGAATTGGATGCTAAAATCCCTTTTCAAGCCCATCACCAATGATTAGACGCCTCTTCCTCTTCCCCTCGGACCAATGAGATCATGATGCATGTCAACGCCCATCGTGTGAGCCACTTTGGGCCACGAACCATCACTTTAAGAGGAATGAAGGTGTTATTGCGGGTCATTACTTCTAGCCCACGTGGCACCCCTTAATGGTGGAAGAGGGGATCCGTGAATTGTTGCTGGCTCGAATCACGAATAGCAGCACCGGGAGGGATGAAAACATCATTGTTGATCGCCGCCCTTCATCCATGTGGCGGTCCCTCAGGGGCGGATAGATGATCTGTGAATCGCCAAGTGACCACAGTAATTAATGAGGGGCCTGGAGGCCCTCCATGCCAGCAGTGTCGATCTACTCTCTTCGTTCCAGGCTCGAGGGCACCCTGGGCTTGGGAGTGGGGGGCATCTGATGTGGCGAGCCGCTGACATGGTGCCCATATCCGACATAGCTGGCTGATAAGGTGGCGAAGAATGCCACTTAGCTAGCTCCCAATACGAGGTGAGCTCCTGTCTAAGGTGAGCTCCCGTCTAAGGTGAGCTCCCATCCGAGTTGAGCTCCAGTCTGAGGTGAGCTCCTAGCCAAAGAGACCTTTGGTCCAGTAGAGCTCCCGATCGGATCGAGCCCCTGAAAGTAGGAAGACACCTCTCATGATCGTGGTGGAAGGAATAGTAGAAGGCGAGACACGACCCTCGAAAGACAAACGCGAGAGAAGCCCGAATGGTGACATAAGGGCATGATGTCACTATCTCCGTCAGACCGATCACAACTCTCATGGGGGTGCGTGCTCCACTAGGGCTTCAGGCCCTGCAACACGCCATCTGCACCCCCTGTAAGAGGAGTGCTCCACTAAGACCCCAAGTCCTGGAGCATGCCATCTACACTTCCTGTAAAAGGAGTGCTATACCAGGGCCCTAGGTCCTGTAGCACATCGTCTACACTTCCTGCAAAAGGAGTGCTACACCAGGGCTCCAAGCCTAGCAGCAGCCATCTGCACCCCCTGCAGGAGAAACACTCTACCGAGGGTCCAGGCCCTATGGCACGCCATCGCACCCCCTGCAGGAGGAGTGCTTTGCCGGAGCTCCGACCCTATGGCATCTCGCTTTTGCCTTTCGCAGGGGATCGCTTCACCAAGGGGGCAGGCTCTGTAGCACACTGGCTGCACCCCCTGTAAGAAAACCCACTCCCGGGAACCTCAGACCTTGTCCAACAGGGATCTGACATGTTGTATCCCTTCCGCAATGAATACCCCGGGAGAAGCACCTAATCGAGACTCCAGATGTAGTCTGGCAGAATCGGCATCTATATAATGATAAGAGGGACCTCCAAGATGGAGAGAGCAAATAGAAGGAAAGAAACCAAGCAAAGGCAAAAGGCTAAAGCAATGAACAATCCCCCAAAAACTCTAGTTTTCTATTCTCTTCTATCTCCCTCTCCATCAGAGGGATTCTTCTCCTTGGTCGCCATACTAACTTAATCGTCGAAGTGTCCTCACCGGATCCCCTACTCGAGTCTCTTTTTGTAGGACCGATTAGTTGCTAGGATGCGAGGACGAGTAGCCTGACATCCCTAGGAAAAGCCAGCTTCAACCAAATCCCACCAAAGCTCCAGGCCACGACGATCTAGATGGCAATATAAGTAATGGTTGCTAATAAAAATAAATTAGCAACAAGTAGTAAGTGCTATAACCTACCAATTATTATTCAAAAAAAAAAAATTAGACAAATCTATATATGCTTCTTCTTGGGGGTTGTAAAATGGTGCTTAAAGCTTACTTGCTTTGCACCCTTAGGATATCGATCATTTCTAGGTCTGTCCTTATCAATCCTAGTTCCACGTGATCCAAGAGAAACCGCTATTAATGCTTGCTGCCTGAAGGCTACCCCATCATAAGGGCGTGCTAGCCTCCACTCCTTACTCCATCAATCATGATATGGCCCTTACTACAGGCATGCCTGCCACTACTGGGATATGCCAAATGCCACTCCACTACAATGTATACAATATGGCTTTAAGTATAAGGTACATGCCTATAAACTTCTTCTCCAAGACCCTCCAAGTAAGGCCAAGAGGTATCAAGAAAAGAGAAGAACCCGAAGAGAAGGTAGAGACAGAATAGAAAGCTTTCATCCCTCTTTTCTAAGAGCCCTTCCTTCTAGGCAATGGAACCCTCTCACTCTCAGAGCACCCCTTGAGCTCCCTGATAACCTTCAAATCCTTCATAGCTTACAAAGCCCCTGAACTCCAGGCCTCAACCTAAGTGTTCAGCAAGATATTTATAGGCTATCCAACATACTTTCCACTTTCTACAAATTATCTTGGCCTTCGCAACTCCACTCATATGTGTACCTTCTTCTTGGAAGTAGGACTTATATGCATTGAGATTCACTTCTTCCATAAATTATATTCTATCTCTTTCCTTTGTTACTTCTCCAGCTTTCCTTATTTTAATATCCAGAGAGGACTCCAAACCTCCTCTATTTGCCTCTCTACAAAGTTGACTTAGATATTAAAGAGTCCACCACTGAAGAACCCCAAGTGTGTGCCAACTTTTGGTCTTCTTTGTCTTACAAGCCCCGACTCCCAATAATAGTATCTTTCAAGATCTAGATCCATATCAGCAACCACCTCAACTCTAGCCATCCCCGAGTTAAGCTCAAGTCAGCCTAGCCTCCTCTATTTGCCTCTCTACAAAGTTGACTTAGATATTAAAGAGTCCACCACTGGAGAACCGTCAGTGTATGCCAACTTTTGGTCTTCTTTGTCTTACAAGCCCCGACTCCCAATAATAGGATCTTTTAAGATCCATCTCCATATCAGCAACCACCTCAACTCTAGCCATCCCCGAGTTAAGCTCAAGTCAGCCTATCTTCTGGTCTGACAATACTCTTTTCTCCTCGAGATCTCTTTCTTCTTCCTTCAAATCACCTTCTCCCTCTAAATTTCATTTTTCTTCTCCCTTTTTCTTTTCTAGTTGAATGTTGACCCTCTCAAAATGGTCACAATACGTGAAAGCACGTGTCACGATTTATCCTCCGAAGGTAGAGGAAGAGGAGGTTAATGTCCAGAAAGACGTGCTCCTAGCTTTTGCAGAGAGTGCCCACATCTTTATGCACTACCTCTCTATGAGCCCTATTCTTCACCCCTCTCAAAGTTCTCGACGATTTTTTCTTCATGTCTCTTTCCATGTGAGATCTTTTAGGATTTCTGAAACTTCAATTAAATATGCCGTTGAAGTGATAGTTTTAATCAAAATATTTGATGAAAGTGAAAACCACGCTGCAAAGCCATGTAGACTAAGAGATAAGGAAAAGTTTTTTTATCACAATTTGATTCTTAATTGAGCTATTATTCTTTCTATTAATTCATCAATTCGATTTTTTCTTCATACGTCACTTGCCATGTGAGATCTTTTAGGGTTTTTAAGACTTCACTTAAATATACCATTGAAGTGATAGTTTTAATCAAAATATTTGATGAAAGTGAAAACCACACTGCAAAGCCATGTAGAGTAAGCGATAAGGGAGTTTTTTTTATCAAAATTTGATTCTTAATTGAGCTATTATTGTTTCCATGTTTTTTTTCAATTTTGTTTTGAAAATATTTCAATTTTGGAATCCAAGGTATTCATCACATGTAGTTGGATTCCATTGATTCAATAATTTCAATTGTGGTTTATGAAAAATTGTAGTTATGTATAGATTATTAGATATTGTAAACTAACTATCGAACAAGAATGGAAGAACTCTCCTAAATATATAAAAAAAACAAAGCACAAACCATAATTTAACCTTTCTTCTTGTTTTCTACTTCTCAGTGTCATCTTATTTTGATCGTTGGCCTTTCTCCATCAAATTTCCCTGCTTCTTCTTTTCTAACGAAAACCATGAACTTTTCTTTTAATTTCATTAAAAAATACAGGCTTTGATGTTAAAGTACCATAAAGAAAACTAATAGGATTCGTCTTTACCAAAAAAAAAAAAAAAAACTAATAGGATACATGCAACACACGCCATTTTTCATTACTTTTTTAAAACCTGAGCAATCGCGGGACTACATTATAAACGTACAGAAAGATCAAAACCAGCTTGTGAAAAATTGAAATTTAAAGTTTAAGTTAAATTAAAGAGTAAACTTTAAAATTTTATACGAAATTTAGCCTGTAATTTTTTAGAAATATATAAGAAATAGATAAAGCATTAAAAATATTGATAGATTTTTTTGTTTTAAGTGCTACCTTTTAAATCATATCAATCAATCGATGTTCTCATCTACTTCTTTAATTGCAGCACCATAGAAAAAGCCGTGAATCATCTAATTTTCTAAGAAAATTTGTAAGAAAATAATTTTTGATTTAAAGAGCAATCGCCTTAGACATACTAGCATATCCTTCTCCTCCATCACCTTGAAGCGATCGTCTCCCTCGGATAGCTTGAATACAAGAACCCGAGAGTCCATGGCCCTCTAAGGGTCCAAAACATCCCACAATTTAAAAAATACAAAGGAAATAAGACAATCATCATTCAGTAGACTAACCACCACAAGATAAAATTAGCAGGATGCATGATGCTGCCATCCAACAACTTAAAAGCACATACCATGATGAATATTAGATTGATAAATATCTACATATGCATCAGCTAGTTTAAAACTAGTGATCTCTCATAAGTACACTTGTTCCAGAGCAAAAATTAAATAATTGAAATATGCAAATAACAAAGCAGAAGGATCAAAAAACGTAGTTTATAGAATTTGTATCAGCAAATATTTATACCGTGGCAAAGCATAAGGAATATACATATCAGATATGTAAAGCTAGTTGTAAGAGGAAAAATCCTACACGCTTGTAACACCGTTGAAAACTAAAGAGTAAATTTGTTTGAACCATAATTTTAATTTACCAAGAAAAACATTAATAATATACACTCAGATATGATACACATGGCCTTGAGCTTCTTAAAGAGCATAAGTTGCTCTCAAATAATCTATGATTTCTGCACTCTCAAACATTTTTACTCCTGTGTTAGGATCGTCTAGGTAAGGTACCTGTGCATAATTTACAAAAAGGAAGGGCCATCCAGGAAAGAAATTAGCAAAATATTTATTTCTTAAAACAAGAGCCTCCAGTAACACCATGCAAAATATGAAAGAAAATTCTAACATATCTAAGAGTTGGAAAACCTGAAAATGTCCAGTCTCTTCGTATAACTTCTGCCGCTTGGGGCTGCCACGAGCAGTGCTGCAATTCCAATTTTCTATCAGCTGACTTTAATAAATGTTATAAACCACAGAACTAGGTTAGAATATGGTTAATTCGAGCAGTAACAGCATTGTAATTAAATATAGAGTTTGCAATTGGCGAGTTGCAGAAGAGACTCAGCTAATTCTCCCTCATACAGTGCAATTCAATACATTTATTGAGAATTTAGGAGTTCAAAAAAAAGGGGTCTTAAAAGAGTGGGAACCTTGATGCATAATATTATTGTTGTTTGTCAGTTATAAAATTAATTGCCAAATGTGACACTGTTGCATTCTAAATAAGCACATAAATTCTCAAAACGCCTCTAGAAAAAGCAGATTGGCTTCTTCAATTTCCTTATGAATATTTTAGTGCAAACACAAACTTATATAGGAAGAAAGGAAAACCAAAAATAAATACTGTATCACTTCCTGCCATTTATTTTGTAGCAGCTAATACTATCATATGTCCCAGTTGAATTTTGCTTGTCATAGTGCATGTTTGGAAGCATGTTTGTATTGTTTAAAAATGATTTTAAATTTAAAAGTAAGATTTTGAGTGTTTGGCTATATTTCAAAAGTACTTTGAATTGTATTGAAAATTTCAAAAATATGGTTTATGTAAAGCTGATCCCTTCCCGCTTCCCCTGGACATAGCATCGCAAACTAAATATCACGTTTGTGAAAAATTAGTTTTTTTAAAAAAATAATGTGATACCCTTTCAATACCCCTCGCACATCCCTTTTTCTTACTTCACTCTAATTAATTTCATCGCCTACTCCCCCTTTTCCCAATCACATCCCCGACTAATCTCATCATCTACATCCCCTTTTTTTTTCACATCTTTTTTACCAATTTCCTCGTGTATCAGCACTCCTTCCTTTAAATTAATCTCCTCTTATCTTTATCCACATCATTGTTCCAACTTCCTTCTATATGAATTCCTTGTTTATTAGAATTTTGTGTTCAGATTAATCTTCTTTACCTTGATTAATCTTCTCTCATTTTTGATGTATGTCCTTTTTAGTCAATTTTATCATTCAAAGCAGCTTTTGGATTTATCAATCAAACATTCAGCAAAATATTTCTACAATTTCATAGCAGCTTAAGACATTGATAATCAAATAAAAAATTATTTTATCCTAAAGCAGCTTTTGATATCAAAACGTAACTTTTATCAAAAACTATTTTTTTAGTCAAAAGCTATGACAACCCCAAACAGATCCATAGCCAATTACATGAGAATGAAATCATAACAAGATATGCTCTGATGCCATATCCCTTTCTTCCCATGCTGCAGTATACCCAACTGGACAAATTAAGAACCGCTACAAAGGTAGAAATCCATACCAAAATAATGGCACTTTAACAAGATGAGAAACGTGTAGGTAAAGATCGCCCCCAATGTACACATGTCATATTTCCAGCTTTTAAAAGAACATATTATACACTCTTCATTAGATATGTAGCAACATGAAAGTTCACTTAAATGAATTACAATTAGACCTTTATAGCTTAGGTTTTACCAAGTTCGCAAATCTTGCAAGTTTTACTGTGTTCATATCATATTGATCAATCATAAACCTAACACCACATACATGCATCTGATTATCATGTGGCAAAGTCAAGAAAACTAGGAGTAATACATTTTATCACTTTAAATTGATATTTTCTCATCCACATTGCATCTTGGTAGCTAGGGAAATATAAGCACATCCCACACTGTCTTCACATATGAAAATATCATGTGATTTATTATTTGTCTAGAAATTCTAAAATGCCATGAGGATTAAATACTATTTCATAAGATGAAACATGTATTAGACCCTAGCTATATATCTACCATTGCGTGTTTGGTATCAATGTAGGTATATACTGTAGCCTTTCAGGGGTATTCCCATCCAATTGTTAATGGAAGAACCCTATTTAACTTCTGAAAGTCAGATGGCCTGTATGGAATACCATCATGGTAGTTAGAATTCCGGCAAAGTCTTGTTATATATCTATATACCATAACACATAAGGCATAACATAATAACCATGGCAAAAGCAGCAAAAAAAATAAACATGAGCCACAAAGTCAGGATACAGAATTCCTACGGTAAGAGTAAAAATTCATAATTCAACAGAAACGGGAGAAAATCAGGAAAATATCGGACACAAAATTAGATTAAGAAAATATATCATAGAATACCCCGCTCTTATGTCTTGGTAGGAAGGCATATTTTTCCAAAACTTGGAAATACTTTAGAAAACTCTCTCTCTCTCTCTCTCTTTTTTTTTTTTCTTTTTCCTTTTCTTTTTTTCTTTTCTTTTTTTTTTTTTTTTTTTTTTTTGGGGGGGGGGGGGGGGTGGGGGGGAGCATGTACCTTATGGAGCCAAAATTAAATAAAAAAAAATAGACCTCTTGATGAAAACTACATAAAAGGTGGAGAGTTTCTTAAAATTTTTCATTACTTCTATCACTGGCTGAAGACTAACATGTTAACAATTAATTTCTGTATGAAAGCAGAAAAATTGGCACCGATATAAAAACAATGCACCTGTGGAATATATGGGGCAATTCTAACTCAACTAGAACTTCACGCACGATTTTGCAAAAGGGGGAAGCCTGCAAAAGTAAAACATATATTGATTAATTTCAAGAACATACTGAGAAGATATCTAAAAACATGAAGTTTTATTGAATAATCTAAATTAATGAATCAACTGAATATCTAGAGATGTTTGTACGTTGTATCTGATATCTGACCTCATATGCCCACAATTCAAGGGGTACAGGTGGGAGTTTTGAGGGAGTATACATGGAACCCTGTATGAAGATATATGCAGAAAATTATAGCTGGTTAGAAGAATTCCAGCAAGCTGATTGTTAGCATAAAATCATGGTTTAACATACCATCCATGATAATGTTATAACAGCCGTTATATAATGGAAATAATGGCAGTTGACAATCATAGAGTTTTTCCCTAAATAAAGTAGCATTTTTTATTCTAAACTTATTTTTTTCTTCCAATTCTCTCCAAAAAAGTTGTACAACCTGTAAAAAATGTAAAAAAATATTTTTTTGAGTGAATAGTGTTTGGATAATAACGCCATCATTCTCATGTTATTTCCCATTATTTTAGATCAATTATATAATGGTCATTATAACATTAATATAAACAATTCCAAATCCCATAAACTAACAGTCATTATAAGTTTATAACTGTTATAATGGTTAACAACAATTTCAATGGGGGTCATTGTAATGAAATAATACCGTTACCGATACCTTTAATAACAAAGCTTTTTATGTACGTTTTTCTTCAATGAGTGACATGGAAAGACCATAAATAAATATACTGACTGGAACGTAAAAAATTTCTTACTTTCCCCATTCGACCAATCATTGCAAAACCAGCAGCCAAGGTCTGTAAAAAGTACCAATCAAAAAGAAAGAAAGATAAGCTTGGTTACTAACCATCTTATAGAAATGTCAGCAAAGTGAATATTCAGTTACATTTTTACACAGAGCTTACAGTAAGAAGGCCAAGTGACAGCATTAGAGGCATGGTTCCATCACCTGAACAGAGAAAATCAGCAAGATAGGTGCAATAAAACATCTAGGGTAGAGGCACATAAGACAATTGGTCATGTCATTTTACATCCCAACCCATCCCACACACACCACGCCCCCCCCCCAAGCCTGCCCGGGGCCAAAAAGAACTCTAAAACCAACTAAGGTCACCATAAGAATAAGTACACCTATTTCCCTTGTCCCACGTGGAAGAAAGAAAATTCACAGGCACCACTAACAAAGGAAGAAAATTCAATATCCACTCAAACTACAGCATTTCACCATTAAGGATGGCATCATCATATTTCAATTAATTGTATTAACAAATAAATATTTTTGGGATTAAATGAAAACAAATGATGGTAAAATCAAAAACTTGAAGAACCCTAATAAAGGTATAAGCAACTACACCATATTTATTGACCAGATACTTTATTATGTCATCTGATTCGTACATAGCAACGCCTGTATTTGGATCCACCTGTGATGAAAATTAGATCACTTGTCACCATCTACAAATAACAAAACTTGATAATTATAAAGGTATTATATATATATATATACACACACACATATATGCACGTACATATGTATATACATACATATATATACACATATATATATATATATGTATGTATATACACACATATATGTATGTATGTGTATATATATATACATCAATATCATATACGTATCACACACACACACACACACACACACACACACGTAGACTTGGCTCCTTTCGAATGGAGATTTGGAGCCAAATCCAATAAAATTCCCCACCATCTAATGCACAGATCTCCATATAGTAAATTAAAAAATTAATAATCATTTTTTCAATCTATTTGGATTTATGTTTATTCTAAAGTGTTTCTATTTATTCTATTGGATCTGTGTTTATTTTGAAACATTTATGTTTATTACTAGCAATCATTAATATCCATTAAATGCGAGTAAAAAAATTTGTATTTTTCTAGAGCATTTTTGTATATATACATACATCATTAAATGCGAGTGAAAAAGTTTATGTTTATTTAAGAGCTTTTTTGTTTATCCTATTTGTGTTTATAAGTAGAATAAACAAAAATATTTCAGAATAAATACAAACCCAACCAAATAAACAAAAATACTTCAGAATAACTACAAACCTAAACAAATGAAAAAAAGTAACCGTTAACCTTTTAGTTTGCTGCATAGAAATCCATGCAAATTAGATGGTGGAGAACTTGATTGGATTTGACTCCAAATTTATTCAAAAAGGGCTAAGTCTGCCTCTACACGCACGCATGCCCGCACATACATATATATGTGTATATATATATGTATATAGACATATGTATATATGTGTGTATCTGCATGTGTGTGGATATATATATATATATCTATGTATGTATGTACATGTATGTATGCATATGTATATGTATGTATGCATATGTATATGTATGTATGTATGCATATGTATATACACACGTATATACATATGCATACATATATCTATACACACATATATATGTGTGTGTAAATGTGTGTATAGATATATATATATACACATGCATATATGTATGTGTCTGCATGTGTGTGGATATATATATCTATGTATGTATATGTATGTATATGTATGTATATCTATGTATATATACACATATATACATATACATCCACATATGCATATATATCCGTGTGTGTATATACACATGTATATATGTATCTACGTGTGTGGATATATATATCTATGTATGTATGTATATATGTACACATATATACATATACATACATATATCTATACACATGTATGTATGTATGTGTATATGCATACATATATACATACATACATATATATTACACACATACATATACATTACATACATACATATACGTTGCATTACATTACAGACATACATATGTACATACATACATTATATATATATAGATATACATGTAGGTATGTATGTGTATATGTAGACATATATACATACATATATATACATTACATGCATACATATACATTACATTACATTACAGACATACGTACATACATACATACATTATATATATATATATATATATATCCATGTCCTTTTATATATTTACTGTTTTTGGTGATGGAATGATAATTTTACAAAATGGAATGGATATGAAGGGCAGTCAACAGAAGTGCATAACAAGATAACGAATAAAACTACTGTTCAATAAAATCATGATGTCAGTTTACATGATGAATGGCATTCATCTCATACCGTGGTTCAACACAATTATATTCCTTCTAAGAGGTTTTAACATACTGAAAAAAAAAAAAAAAAAATCACCTAACGATTTGTTTTCACAAAGACAATGTGAAACAAGCCAGAACTGACCTTGAGATAAAAAAAAAGGGCATTTTTGCAGAAGGAAATCGTACAACAATAACATCACATTATGCTACTTGTAACCCTTTGCTCTTTGAGGAAAGGATAGAAGGAAATGTCAAGGTCCATTTTGGTGATATTAATATTTATTTCATGCAAAGGGAAAAAAGCTAACATACTTCAATATTTAATATCTAAGTACCAACACAAAATTTAAGGAATGTTACCAGACCATGAAAGGGAATTGCTGTTTTCCACCCATCTGTAAAACTTTTGGGCGGAAGTTTGGACCATTTCTCGGGCAAGGATAAAACAAAACATCAAGATCTAATATGCTTACAATCTCCCTGACCTGAAAAATTATCAAGATATTAATTAACAGAAAAAGATCCAAGATAGCATCAGCAGCAAACAACCAAAAAATGTGCCTAAGTAGAAGAATTGCAAGGCAATTCATTTCTTTCTCTATCCACCACCACCACATTCGGCAAAACAACAAACCAAATAAAATATGGGAATGCTTATGAATAACTTTTCTTATTTGCAAGATTAGGGAAATGACATTACCTTCCGACAAAATGGACAGCTGAATTTTCCATGTGATCAATGGGAATCCACATATGGGGCAACAGCAAGCACAGATGATTAGTCTAACCATACCATGAAGATTTTGAATTATTATACAATTCTATTGGAAGATTAACCAAAAGATCACAGTGTAACTATTACTCCATTAGAACTTGGTACAGTGTGCCAAGGCAAATTACCTTTCAAATTCATAAATCTCAATAGCTTTCTCTGGATGGGGGCCTAATTTTGAGTTCTCTTTCAACTTCAAACCTATTCATGAGCAGCACAAGTCAATATATCTAGCATCGTAGTTAGAAAACCTGTAAAGTGGGATGCGCAAGATCTTACTAGAAGTTGAATATCAGCTTCTAATATTTATTCAATGGGGTAAACTGATAAGCATGGAAGTCTCAAATTGTTCTCATTTAGAGATCATGATGTGGGTTAATGATTTATATACTTGATAGTTGATATAAATAATTCCTTAACAGCCACTGCTTACTTGACCAATATTCTTCTGGTTTTCATGGCATGCTTGGTTTTCAAAACTAAATGACACACCGGGATCTTGATTAAGAGTCACCAAAAGATAGAAAAGTTTTTCATGTATTACCTGCAATACTCGTAACATACTCCTTCGATGAGATTTTATCCTCAGAAACAAAGGATGCAGAATATCTGCCACAGTGAAAATACAAAACAAGGAAGATCAGTATCCATACAAGCACCATTACATCATCAATAAAATGCAGACAAACATACAACAAGTCTTCTCTTATTCTTCTATGCTCAACATTATGAATTCTCCTGTGCATTTTATTCCAATCCAAGGCCACATCCTGCAAGATGGCAGGTGTCTTTGAATCCCATCAACCACCTCTTTTGAGACAAATGAACACAACACCTGGATGTTCATGTCCAACTCCAAAAATCCATGTTGGATATGTATCCAAATCCAGTATGTATCAAACACCTAGATACTTATGAAGTTCTTTGGTAGCAACTTTAAAGATTGAAAGAGACTTGAACTCTTCAAACAATGAGTTTAATACTCTACTTTGATGTTAGCTGGGTGGCCCACCCAACCTACTCAAGCTCAAAGCCTTTTGGATAAGCTTGGGCGAAGGTTTTAGCCCCCAGTGGGCCAGGCCAGGAAAATAGGCCCATTTAATAAATGGCTTAGGAAAATAGGCCCTACAGGCTCAAGCTTGGAAATTAAAGCCTAGCCTGATTTTTTTTTTTTTTTAATCTTTCTTTTGTTGTTTGATTATTTTTTATGTCTATGTATACTTAATTGACAATTGTTGTTGATGCCTGAACTTACAGGCTCAAGCTTGGAAATGAAAGCCAAGCTTGATTTTTAATCTTTCTTGTGTTGCTTGTTTACTTTTCATGTCTATGGATATTTAATTGACAATTGTTGTTGATATGTGAACTTAATGGGATAATAGACATGTTGTAGGTTATTGGCAATAGTTAATTATCCATATTTAGTATTTATTAAAACATTTTAAACATATTTAGCATTTTTTTAAAAATAAAAAAGAAAAGGTCAAGAAGCTCGAGGCTTGGCTCGAAGCCCAATTAAAGGCCAAGCATGGGCTTAGAAGGTAGGCCTGAAGGCTAGGCTAGGCCAGCCCTAGGCCTAAATATATTGTGTTTACCTTTGGATAAAACTTGACCTAAGCTTGGCCCAGCCCATGAACAAGTCTAATATTTGTTATTTTTGGAAATTGATCAAGGATGTAATATTGAAACAACTTTGTAAAAATATATTTTTTCTTATATCCTTAGGTTAATTAGGATATTTGAATGAGAACATGTATATTAAAAGATCTTAACAAAAAGTATATTTCTAATATTTTCCTTTTAATATTTAAACAAACAATATTTAATGGTATAAATATATAATTTAGTTAAAATTTCATCTTTTCCAATTATCTCTCTTTTTTTCTCTTGTCAAGTCAGAAACACATCCAAATATAATTCTTGTATCAATGTCCATGCAACACTGCCCAAGACAACCTCCTCATTAGTTCAGCATGTGTTAAAAAATGGCCAGACCTTTATAAATGGTATTCCTTCATTGTATCTACAATTGGTGCTCATAAAATTCTTTCTATTATTCATTGCTAACTATGTTCTTTCTATCCTCCTATTTTATCTAGGGCTACAACAGGATTGGATTGACTTGCTTTTGATATGGAATTGACCCACAAACAATCTAGTCCAACCAAAGTTATGTGGATTAGTCCTGTGTTACCTGTTTCAAAATGGAGTGTACTTAGATCACTATGCATTCCGAACTGAACCAAACACGACCTAAAACAAGGAGACTATTTTCATAGTGCTTCTTTAATCTAATAAATATTCATTTAATACTAATATTAATTCTTATGCGGCAGTGACGAACTAATCACATCATATCAGTACACTGTGGAAAGTATTTTAGTAAAAGGTAATAAGTCAAAGTCTAGTCAAATAATAATTATTAAGTACTAAATAGATTGTAATTAAGCTTTAAATATGTATTCATGAATATATAATATGACCACTAGAGTTTCTAGCAAGGTTTGCCATCTTGGTACTGGACCTCATATCGGTACCATCCTATTACAGTGTACACAATACGGTATAAGATAGCAAGGCATACCGAGTATGGGTACGATACAAAATAGCATATTGGTTTGGTAATGGTACAGTATGCCTAATATGAAATGGTACTGATTGAACATACCAGTTTGGTACCTATCGGTATAATATACACAATATGATATGCTACTAACCAGTACAGCGAACCTTGTTTTCTAGAGTCCGTCAAACATACTTTATGCATGTGTCTCTTCAAGTTTATGAACACAATTATTAAATGTATCTTTTAGAAAGTAGTTATGTATTAATTAAGGTAAATGTGAGTCATATGTCTATATAAAGCCATGTAGTGGTCATGAATTGTTGAATGAAAAACATGAATAAAAAAAGTGGTGTTGGACTTCGTACATCCACTTTCTTTCTTTTCCTCTATCCAATCTTTTCTTTCCTTGATGCTTAGACATGAATAGTTATGGCACGAGTTGGTAACATATATTTGCTTGATCTCTCATATTTATCCTATTCTCTCTTTAAGAAACAATCTCACTCCTAAAATCATGGTTTGCGGTGACAACAAAGATGATGAACTTCTTTAATCTTGACTAGGATAGTTGAAAGGCTATATGAAGGATTCAAAGAAGTAGAATGGTTAAAAAAGCAAGCAAGAAATTTTCAAGATTATCTTAAGAAACTTCAAGCCATTCTATTTCAACTTATCACATGTTTCTCCAAATGACTGACCATTATCAGATGATGTTTATTCCATACAAAGTCAAGATCGAAAGAGCAAAGTACTAATTAGGAAAATCAACAAAGTTAGAATTCCATCTCAAAGTCCTACCTATATAGTAAAATTCATATTTCTAATTCTCTTTATCAGACAATTGTATTTCATCCTCTAGCTATTAAAAACCACAGAATTGCAAGTCCTAATTATGTTACAAATTCATCAATCAAATCAACCATATATCATTAGCAATAAATTTAAAAGGAGTAAAACTTGAATTTATGGATCCAGATGGGATGAGAAAAAGATGGTTTTCATAATTTGGTTTCATGCCTTGACATCAACAAAGCAATGTTTTTTGGGAAATTGATGCAACAGAGCCCAGGTCAGACAAGGAAATATTAACTCCATTGTTAGAAAGAAAGACGACAAATCCAATTTGAGCTAGGATGGTAGCATCAAGTTTAATCATAGTTCTCAAACATTTTATTTGTAGTAGTATGGTCAAGTTTTGTCCTTATTTGTCATCCAAGATCTAGTCTAGTTTGTTTTTTGGTAGGCATTTTAATGCTAGTTGAGAGTTAACAGGATTCATCTGTGAGTGAATATATAACATGCGCACGCGAGCAGACAAGGGTGGGGGAGTGTGTGCATGTGGGTGTGGGCATGGGTGTGGGTGCGTGCGTGTGCACATGTGTGTTGTACATATACAAGCATGTGCTTTGAAAGGGAATAATAATAGCTGTTTAATTTTCTTTCTCAAGCTTGGCTTCTAAACAGCTGTTCCTTTCATGCTCAAATATTGTTCCACTTATGTGCATGCGTGCATATGTGTGTGTGCATGCGAGCATGTGCGCATGCGCGCATCCGTGCAGTGCACGTGTGTGTGCTTTGAAAGGGAATAATAATAGCAGTTTAATTTTCTTCTCAAGCTTGGCTTCTAAACAGCCAATCCTTTCATGCTCAGAAACCGTTCCACTTGTTCCTCTTCTTCCATACCCCGAGTCATCTCTTTCTTAAGGAGCAAATACTTTAGCTTGTATCAGAACCTAGTAGATAATTCATGGAGTCATGGACATGTCTAGGCAAGAAAGCACAAATGCTAATCAAACAGAAAGCAGGAACAAAACCACCACACTAGCTCATGAGGTCACAAGTGTCCAACATGCCAATGCCCACTTAACTACTTGGAGCCATTGAGCAGCAGCAACCTCAAGTTCCCGCCTTCACCTTAATCATGTGAGGGATCCTACACATCCTTCCAGTCACAACCCAGAGTATTGAGCCCATGTTGGTTGTGATCAAGAGCAAGACATACATCAAAATTGATATCCCAGAGTATCATATTGAGAAACAACTCAAGGATGTTCTCGATCAGCTTAATGACGTTGAGGAGGTTGTTTGAGTATTTGGAAATATTAGATGCTAAAAAAAGTGAAAGTTACCATCAAATAAAAAGTCTATGCTTCATCATGGTGGCAGGCTGCAGCAAGTTCAGATCATGCACATGCAACAAGGCAAGGGGTGGATTGCTACATGCTAGAAAATGAATAAAGTTATATGTGGTCAGTTTCTTCTAATTAATTTTAAAGGCATATTATATGACAAATGTATTTCTCTATCAAGGCAACCTGACCATGCATAAGTACAACAAGTTTTTATGAGATGAAACCAAGAGTTCAACCTGTTGAATCTGAAATCCAACTTGTACATCTCTATATCGTGGGTTGTGCACCAATATTTGTGAGTTGTCAACCTTAGCTAGCACTATTTAGCTTCCCTACAAGGTGGGCTCCCCACTGTGAGGGGAGTAAACAATCGAGCAACAATCTCTAAAAATGCTGCATCTCCACCATCATTAACTCAAGGGCGTGATGCAGATCCTTTGTGAAGACATGCTAATAATCTAAATCTAGCAAAACACCACAAGCTCCTGCATGAATTTGAAATCAAGATCGTAGTGGCCAGCTATCAAACAATAATGCACATCAAGATACTTTTTCAGATCAATTTATCAGGCCAAAAATTTGTATGCTTTGAGAGCATAAAGCCTGGATACAAGTCTAATGAGTGTCCAAGAACATATAAATCTAATAATTGAAGAGGATAATGATGTAGATCACGATGATATTGAAGCTACGTACCATGATGATATCAATCAAGGTCCGCAGTATTGGAATCAATACCCGTGCTGGTAGGCATGCAGTACAGTATAGTATGATATGGTGTCATACAGTTCCAGTATGAACTAACCAAGGAAAACAAAGAGCAAGGAAAGAGGGAGGAGAAAGAGGGAGTGAGAGAGGGAGTGAAAGAGATGTTGGGAGAGGGAGATAGGAGAGAAGGGCTTAGAAGCCCTTCTCTCCTTTGCTCGGGGAGGGACCCTTGTTTCGTTCAAAATAGGGGCTCGACGAGGAGAGAGAGAGGGTGGGAGGGAGGGAGAGATGCCGGAGAGGGAGAGAGAGGGGGCTCGGAGGCCCTCCTCTCCCCCTCCACTCATTTGTAAAGGCTGAGCCTCTATTTTGAACAAAACAAGGGCTCAGGCTCGTTTTCTTTTTCTTTTCTTTTTTTTGATTTCTTTAAGTGAGGGCCAAGGGCGAGACTGATTTGGAGGATGACAGGAAGTCATCCCTAGGGGCGAGCATCGAGTCTTGGCTGGGTACCTTTCTGGATGCAGAACATCAGAGTTTGATCGAGGCAGGTGGCAGAATTGCATACATCGCCGATCAGATCTAGCTATTTAGAAATAGTCTAGTGTTCGAGACCGAAGTTGTACCTATGCACTAGGTACTTCAGAGAGTTGTCTACATGACTATGGAGTATCACCATTTCGACGCTGCTAGCTCATCCCTTGAGGTCCCGAATTTCTGGGACTCTCCTGTTGCCTCAACAGCAACCCAGAGGGTTCTTATCATTTCCTGGAAGCCCCCTCCTTCAGAATTTGGCAAGGTAAATTTTGATAGTAGTGCTAGGGGTGCCAAGGAAGGCATAAGATATATTATCAGGGATCCGGATGGTAGGATACTAGCGGCTAGGGCCTCTAGTCTCTTTGAGCCTTCCATCCCGGAAGCCAAGCTCATAGCCACTTGGATGGACATCATTTGTTCCATATAGGAGTTGCGTGCAAAGAAGATCCTCATCAAGGATGATTCTGCTATCGTCATCAACTGCATCCAAGATAAGACGAAGCAGTTAGAGGCCCAACTATTTCTGACATTTGGAACTCCCTTCGTACTATCACTGTGAAGTTTACTTACCACATCTTCCGCGAGGTGAACAACGTGACTAGCTGAGTTGCATCCTTTGTTGTTGAACACTCTGGAGACTGAACCTAGCATCAGGGCGAGGTTGTCCCGGAGGCCATGCAGGATGTCGTTTCTTGACCTTTTGGATTGTACTCATACCAAAGTTATGTAATCGCCTGTATGTACCCAAAAAAAAAGTGAGGGCCTCCAAGCAAAGGAGAGAAGGCTTCCGAGCCCCTCTCTCCCTCTCCTAGTATCTCTCTCGCCCTCCCTCTCCCCTCCCTTCTCCTCTCTCTCTTTTCATCTCTTTTCTTTTCTCTTTCCCCTTCCCTAGCCAGCTTCTCAAACCGAAGGCCGGAACCGTCTCGATTCGCCACCAATAGAATTTAGCATGCCCTGAACCAGCCGGTTCAAGATGGTTTGGCAAACCTATTATCAATGGTAAAGATGATCATCAAAATTTTAAAGAAATTACATAAGGAGACAAGGATCACCTATATCTATTTTACATTGAACTCTTTTCATGCCAAAAATTACAGGGGAAGAGTGGCTACTCGATAAGATATTTCGGACACATTGCACATCGAGGCTGGTTATGTAATGTTATTATTGCTGTGGAAATCTTGTGTCAAAGGAGATGGTGGACAAGTTAAAACTGAAAGTTAAGCCTCATCCGAAGCCTTATTACATCTCTTGGTTCAAGAAAGCAGCAAAGTTAAGGGCTTAAGGTAACTAACTCATCACTCCAAGGTTCCTTTTTCAATTGAAAATAAATATTTTGATGAGGTTAAGTGTGGTGTGGTTGATATGGAAGCTTGTCATCTTTTCTTGTGATGTCATTGGTAATTTGATAGAAAAACTATTAACAAGAATGTTTTCGGTTTTCATAAGGATGGGAAAAGAATAATGCTTGGCCCCTAAAGAAGAGATTCCCAAATCTCAAATAGAGGGAAAATCATATTTGGTCATGCCAAAAACCAGTTTTTAATAGAAGCGAAGGATAGTGAATTGGTAAGCTTGTTGTAGTGAAAGAGGGAGAAAAGGTTGCTCTAGATATAGCAAAAAAGGTTAGAACATTATTGGAAGAGTTTTCTGATGTGATGCATAATTATCTTGCTGATGGATTACCACCCTTAAGGGGCATAGAACACCATATTGATTTAGTGTCTGGTAGTAGCTTACCAAATTTATCGCATTACTACAAGATCCCAAAAGAGCACAAAGAGCTTCAAAGGCAAGTTAATGAGTGATTAGAAAGCAATATGCGAAGGAGTTGATGAGTCCTTGTGCATTGCCAGCATCGCTAACCCCTAAAGAAAGAAAGCACTTGGCAGATGTGTGTTAATAGGAGGACTATTAATAAAAGTAGTAGCAGTTTTCTATTCCTTGAATGAATGATATGTTGGACATGCTACAAGGTGCTCAAGTGTTCTCAAAGATAGATTTGAAAAGTGGTTATCATCAAAATCAGATTCAAGAATAGGATGAGTGGAGAACAGAATTCAAGACTGAGGGATGGTATGAATACTTGGTCATGCTGTTTGGACTATCCAACACAACAAGCACACTCATGAGGTTGAATAAATCAAGTGTTAAAGCCTTTCCTAGGAAAATTTTTGGTAGTTTATTTGATGGCAGTCACATATATATATATAGTCCAAATAATATTATGCACTTGCAACATATTAGAGAAGTCATGGAAGTTTTGAGGAAAGAATGGCTAAATATCAATTTGAAAAGTTTCCTTTTATGATGGATAAATTATTATTCGTGGGGTATGTAGTGAGTGCTGATGGCACATAGATGGATGATGGTAAAGTTAAAGTTGTTCTTGCCTGGCATACACCTACGAGTATTGGAGAAGCACGTAGTTTCTATGGTTGATAAATTTAGCACAATAGCCACACCAATAATAGATTGTCTGAAAAACAGCAAGTCTCGGTGGAACAACAATACAAAAGAGAGTTTTTAGTTTATTAATGAAAAGATATGTTCAGCCACTCTTCTTGCATTGCCTAATTTTAAGGCCTTCAAAGTGGAATGCAGTGATTCAAGAGTGGACATAAGTGCAGTCCAGTTCTCAGCCAACAAGGCCGACAATTGTTTTCTTTAAAGAGAAGTTGACTAGCACAAAATAGAGGTAAGCACATATGACCCAGAATTTTATGTAGTGGTACAGGCTCTTCAATACTGGTGGCATTATTTGATTCACTAAGAGGTTGTAATTTACTCAAATCATTGTGAGTTGTAGGACTGCACCGAGATGCCAGATGAGAGATATTGGAAAACTAGTGACTCTTTTGAGGCTAGCATGAATAGGCCTTTGAGAAAGAAAGTCTTGCAACCAACCCCCCCCTCCCCCTCCCCCTCCCTTACATAACAGGGTAGTGAGGAACATGCATAGGAACCAATAGCTGTGAAGAACAGATTACCATCTTTTCCAGCAAAGATATGTTGTGTTAGGACCTTAGATCTAGGTCTAAAACAAGAAAAAGAGAAAGCAGGTTGAGATGAGCTGGGAGGTAAGGCTGGATCTCATGAGAGTAACTCGCCAAGTTACCATGGTCCACCTGGGCCCCTCTAGGGTCATTAACCAAACCCCCACATCTTGCTTCTCCTCTTTAGGCCAACCTTTCTAGATATAAGCTGGGTGGAATTTTGTATTCATTCCTTTTATTCTATCCTTTCCCAACAACAATTTTGACTCTTATCAACTCTATATGATTATAGCAAACACTCCTTTGTGGAGTGGATGATGGATTGATCAAGCTTTAAAGCAAGCTACCCAAATAGCCCATGTGCACTTCATCATGTGAAAAATCAAAAAGAAATTTAGTACTAGCAGGAGTAGGAATATTAGAACTTTATGAATAGGGTTGTAATCCATCATTATGAAAGGCAGTCAAAATTTCAGAGATTTTCCCAAAGCAAGTGTGCTTTATTCTAGACGTGTGTGATGCAATTCTAACCCTAAGTGAGATGCCAAAGGAATTCTAGGTGTGATTTCTAGAAAATCTCTCCTTTTCTTTAACTATGGAAGTCTAAAATCTCAAATTCAGATCCATTCTATTACCACTAAACCCTAGTAAGCAAAAGCAACCAAATCCATAACTACCCATCCATCAACCAGCCTTCAATTCACAAGCAAATAAAATTTTTATTCTAACTTCCTACTACCAGCTCACAATAAACCCCCAAAGGGCCAAAACTTCATCCTTTTTATCTATATTTTACACCCAAATCATTCTTTATTACGATTTACAATTTACACTGCCCTATCAGCTACCCAACTTGACCTGACCCTAATAGTGCAGGCTTTACCCGAATGGATCCCGGGCAGCTACTAATAATGGTAAAACCTACCCCAAACCCAAGTCAAATATATATAACTCTTCACAAACCCCCTCACCGAGGCAAAAAAAAGCCGTGTATACCAAAAAAAATTGATTTTTGTGACTTTACCCAACCCAATCCATCCAACACAGCTCAATCTAACTCTGCCCCCCGCCCCCACCTGGACAGAAGTATAGGGTGGGTACGGGTAATGGCCTACCTAATTCGTTGCCATCCCTACTCCCCATCCATATACCAACATAAACCATAGCTTCTTACACAATTTCCCTACCTTTTTAGCCCAAAACAATGCACTAAGCATCCCTAAATTTTTCCTAATCAAAGCTGTCTTGCATCACACTCCCTCTCCCTCTCCCTAGTTCAGTGTGCCTCAGACTGATACAACACAGGTCCATACTATACCAAACTAGTTTGCTGGTCATTATGATGACCACCAATACCCGTTCAACAGACCTTGGTTCCAAGTATATAGATAGTCATTAACTCATATTGCTAATTGTAATTTATATACAATCATTAATCAAATATTATCCATGTTGTATTATTGATATGACTAGAATGGGCAGAGCCTGGCCTAAGGCTTGTCAGTTTAGATCTACCTTAAACCAAGTTTTGTGTTTGGCCTAAGGAGAACTAAATTGAGCATGGGCCTTAAATTTGAGCCAAAAATTTTTTAGGCTATGTTTGGATCTAGACTAGGCCCAACCCAGGCCAAGATTAAATCATCGGCCTAACACAAGGGCCAACCTAAGAGACATCCCCACTGTAAAGTCTAATCCCTTATCCTCTCTTTGTCCCTCCTCCCTAGCAACCCCCTCTCTCCCTTCAATCTCTCTTCTATCTCTTGATCTTTCCTCACTCTTCTCTCCCTTCCTACCGCCCCTCTCTCTCAGACTGGATCTTGCTCTTATCTCGACCTTGACCTTTCTTATGATCTATCGCTTCTCTCTCAAGCTCCTCTCTCTCCTCTCTCCTTCAAATCTGTCCTTTCTCTCTATATCATCACTCTCCCCTCCTCTCTTCCTCCTAGTGCCCCCTTTTCTCTATCTTGGTGTCTCTCTATTGTATCCTCTTTCTCAATCTCTCTCCCCTCTCTCTATACATATATCTTCTATCCCAATCTCCCACGTCTCTCTCATTCCCTACTAGCTCTCTATCTATTAGGCTTAGATCTAGATTAGCCCAATTCGGCTTTAGGCTAGACTCTAGTTTAGGCTCCCATCAGGATTGAACAAAGCCTAAAAGAGTTTTACAAGCCTACTCGACCCAACTGTTAAAAAAAAAAATCTAGACTCTGCCCAGGCCATAAGGAAGCCCAACCCCGCCTAGCTCAATTCGAGCCCTAGTCATTAGAAATATTTGTACACTACTTGAATACGATTTTCTTGCAAACATGCTTATGATAAAATAAAGTAGCTTATATTTGCATGTTTCTCATGGTTCATTTTTGGATTAATTTGGACCTGATTTGACCAAGAAAACTCAGTAGATCAGATAAAAGTATCCGAAAACTGATCCCCATCTAACCCTAATGGAAGTGACTAGGCTTGTGTTCAATTTTATTTCATGATTCAAATATAAATCAGGTTAAAGGTGTGTCAATCTCCAATCCAAACCAATCTACTTGTATCCATAACTGTACTATCAATAAAATCAGCACATCATGAAAATAAATTTCATAAATTGGGAAAATCTTCTCTTGCCAATAATATGAATAGTACACTATGTTTCTGGCCATGCATAAGATGTAGACAAGATCTCAATGAGATGGAACAAATCTAACCAATATACATGGAAGCCCAGACTTTCATCATATTATAAAATGCCAAAGGATCTATTTTTCAAAATATGGCAACATAATTATTTATGCTATTGAGAAATCTTGGATTATTCTTCATCTTTTACTCAACCTAATCATTCTTTTTTTTTGTTTTTTCAAAGTGCAATAAACAAGAAACATCCAATGATATACAGATTTCATAATTTAGTGAAAAGTACTTCACATTTTATTCAAGAAACATTCATGGATGACGAATTAATTATGCTATCTGATGTTGTTCCTAGGGGTGTTTCCGCTTATGTTTATTGTCCCTTGCCTCTCTAATTTCTTTTATCTACAAATATGCAAATAGTTGCATATCCTCTAGTTTTCATTCATTTTAATTTTTCATTTCCAATTGCTCTCCAGACCTTCCACAGATATAGAAAAGAGATAAGGTTCACATTGACGGGAACCAACCCTCCCAAGATCCTCTTCAATGTGGACCAATCCTCCTAGTTCATCAAAATGGAACACAGTTTGGTATATAATTCCCTCTCCATCAAAGTCATTCATAATGACATTCATAATCACAGCAACAAGTAACTTCCAATAACCACATATAACCATCAATACACAAGAAGATCAATAAAATAACAACCCATAACTAACCACTACTCCTAAATCTAATAATAATTTTAATCTAACATCTTATAAATAAGCTTATAGAACCTTCCACCTTGCTCAAATCAACCTGGACCTTGAGTTGATCATTTGTGGTTCAGTGGAGGAGCCAACCAACTTCCTCATCTTCATGGAACTTCAATAGGACAACTCTTCATCACCACATAAGGATGATGCTTCCTGTAAATGAGCTATCATCTCAAACTCTGATGCCTCTATCTTGCTTCCACAAATATTGATGACATTAATTTAAAAAGGCATAAATACAAGAATTCTTTCAAATTCATTGGCCTCCTTAACCATCTTCTCTACATTTCTTAAGCCTTGATCAAATTGCTATTGTTCCTCCACCACGTTCTTCAAGCATTCTCTAATCTGCCGATTTCTTTTTGTCGCTTTCTCAAGTAGTACTTTGATATTACCAAAATATCATGGATCTCCAATACTATATCCATGACATAACGTAATTTGCTCTCATACCAGTTGTTATGGAAAAGGTACACTTCGTGGGAAACCAACCCTCCTAATGTCCACTTTTAGGGGGATAAATCTTCATAGTTCCCCAAAAGATACAAGTTGGTTGGAAATATCATCTTCTTCATAGCTGCTCACAAAAACATATATAATTACAGCAATAACTACCTCAATAACCACTAATTACACAAGGACACTACCAAAATAGCAACCCATAATTAACCACCGATCCCTCTAAATAATAATTATTATTATCTAATACTAATCATGGTGCTCCAAATTTGCTCCAAAGTCCAGATCATTAAACCTGTGACTACGGCTCAAAACCAATCATATTACTGGAAATGAAATAATTTGTATGATTGTTTACCCAAAAAATAATTCGGATGCATTTCACTCTCAGTCTTACTAGGTTCAATCCTTGTGTTTTAAAAACATAATGTCAGCCAAAACCTAACAAGACTTTCCCAGGTTTTACAGAAGCGGAACCGTAAACTATAAAGTTCAACTATAATCTAATAAAATACAAGAAAGAGAATAAGAAAAAAATATTCCAAACCCTAGAACAAAAGCTCCAGCGCCAAGGCGGAAAAGCAAGGCAAGCGAAGCAGAAAGGATGTCGAAAAACTTGTCCGGGCGGACGGAGAACCGCTTCGGCTGAGGAGGCTTGAAGCCAGGCGGAGGTGAGAACGTCGCGGGCAGGGACGAAGATCCCGAGCTCTGCCCCTCTTCTTGGGCGGAGCTCACGGAAAGAGAGGCAGAGGAGGAGGGTGTTTCTCGGAGCTCGGCGGAGACCTTCACCCACCGAGTGGATTTGGCCCTCGAGTTTAGCGGCCGGAAAACGACAAGCGGACGGGAGGTGAGAACTCCGGCCATGGCCTTTCCCTGCGGGTGATGGAGAGGGGATTGGGAGAGCGAGCGGCTCGGAGCGGCGAAAACAAGATGACGGGAAGAAGCCCGAAGCTAGTCGACTTACCCGCCATTCTTCCTTGTTGGGCACGCGTGATTCACGTGAGAACGGAGGGACACAAGTACGCTCAAGGGCCGGACCAGGCAAGGGGCTAGCTCAATGGATCCCGAGCCAGCTCGAAATCGAATCAGATTTTACTCAATGGATCCCGAGCCGGCTCGAAATCGAATCAGATTTTAAATTAAATCCAAATAAATTATGCTAAGCTTGATCTAATAATAAAATTTATTTAATTTTCGAGTCAGGCTCGGATATTTTTTGATTCGATCCAACTCAAATCTAGCTCAAAAATAAATCCAGCCCGAACCCGACCCACCTACCTTAGAGTTTAGGATTTTTTAACGTAGTTTAATAGTTCACAGATTTAGGTTTAGTGGTTTAGTAGTTCACATAATCTATAGTTTGGTACAGGTATCTTTATCTGATAAACCAATATGTCTTTAATTATGCACGATGTTATTCTAATCGGGTCTATCCACATAGAAAGATAAAGAATCAAGTTTTAATTCAGGCCAGTCCAATCAGGTTTTGATTCAGATGGTCCAATCATGCTGAAGCTTGAGGCTCAAGTCGAACTTTTTCAAAATAAATCGAGCCTAAGCCGGTCCAAAGCTCGAAATTTTTTTACAAGCTAAGCTTGGATAAGGAATGGCCCGGTCCGGCTTAATTCAAGCCCTAGCTCTGAGAACATCCAAGATTGGTGTTGGTTTAAGAGAGATCTTTGAAACTTGACCAACTTAAATCAGTTCAAATTGATGCCAAATCCAAACTAAAATCTAATCCAAATTGATCTCATATATAAATTGGTTGGAACCAACTCAGATTTGATTTGATTCAAGTTAGTTTATTAGGTTGAACTTGAAAAGATGGATGAGGTAGAAGTGGTTGGTGGTTGTATAGAAGAAAGTGATGCCACCATGAATGAAGGAATCGATCTAAAGCCAATAGTTAGAGCTGTACCAATATCTACTATTCTTTATGGAATAACTAATGTACTAGCTATATGTAGATTTAAAAGTCTAAGACCTTCAAATTTAACCTCAATAGATTTCTAATCCAAAGAAAACTAGCCAACTCACATGTAAATGATGAAACTTATTCATGAAAATCAACCAACCATACCATATCCTTAAGTTCATCAAATTCATGTCTCTGTAGTGCAACATCAAACCCAGCAACCTGGACGTTCGCCACAACCATGGCAAACCTATCATCCTCTTCGAGCTCGCCATCTCCTATGTCATCCACCCATCTAAAACCCTCACCTTTAGAAACCCCACGTGCCTACTTGTCTACTACGATCTCTTTATAACACACGAAGGCCAAGGTGGGGAAAAAGAAGAGAATTGTTTTCTTTTGTTAACCTCTAAATTCTTAGTGGAGGAGAAAGTGCTCATCGTCCACACCAGATGGAGCAGGATGAGGTGGTGGTTGCCACCATGAGAGGATGGGTGACAAGGGAGATCAAGGAAAGAGCTCGGAAAGGGGATCATTAGTTAGGGTTAGGGCTAAGTTTTAGATGGTTGGGGGCTCATAAGGAGTCATGAGATAGGTGGCAATTTTAAGAGAGAATGATGAGAGTGGAGGAGAAAGAGCATGAGTAGGTAGCTAGGATTTAGGGGAACTAAACCAATTACTATCACTTTATATATATATATATATATATATATATCAGGAATTGGGTGATAGAGATTATTGATGTTTGATCAGAAGAAGTGTTAAGATTAAAAGGGTTGAAGGGGCTTGTTCCATTGAGTTCCACATCAACTATTTACATAAAATTTTCTTGCTTCAAAAAAAGAATCCTCATGGGTCTTGTCATCGAGCACAATGTTGAGAGCTTATTACTTGAGCGAGGTTTGGATTTCAAGTTATACTGGGTTTGGATGCGATTAGTGTACCGGGTTAGCTCGTCCATTCCAAGTACAATGGTATATATGGGGATTCGTTTAATTTAAATTGATTTTTTGTTTAAACTTATACACAAAATAAATTAATTTTTTTTGGTTTTAAAAAATTCTAAACCGTAACCTGACTAAATGTAAAACAATTCGATCAAACTAAATTAATTTTATAGTTTGGTCGGTTTTGTTTCATACCCTATACATGGATGGCTACAAAGCTTGTTGGATGGTTGCAGCTAGCGTAGTTTGAATAAATCTAAAAATCTAATGTAACCTAACCTAATCTTGTAGGGTTTGGATGGTAAATTATTTATGTATAGATCAATTTTTTTCGATACAAAGTTTTAATTGATTATCGGTTAGAGTTTTGACCCGGACTTGGGTCATTAAAAAAAGTTCTAGTTAGGTTAGAAGAATTTAGATCAAGTCAACTCACAATTTGAGACAAAAAAGTTTTTGAGTTGTTCATTTTCTTTTCGGTACCAGTTTATAAAACATTTTGGAGCTAACAAATAAAAATTGCAATAATTAGATTAAATATCATGGATTATGCCTATTAGGAATTAAACCTTATAAAATATATTAGATTCTTAAACGGGCACAGGCCAAGAGGTCTTGATTTGATGTTGGGTTGGATTAGACATGGATCAAGATTTCATGTTATTATCCTTACTTGACTCCCAGACCTGATCTAACTTGAAAATTTTTTCATCCCCAGGGATGGCCCACAGGAGCTGCATTTGCTTTGATTGGGCTCAAAAGTCCTAACAAATCCATACAATATAGTAAACGAAACAAATCTATTCTTATCCAAGCAAGAAATGTATGGCAGAATATTATTATACATAGATTATGTGCTTAATCTGATATGGCCAACATATGTAAATATTTTCTAATTAACATTTAATCTTTCTACACACCCTAACTCACAATGTACTCTCATTTCTTTGGTAGATTTCCTTTCTAGAAACAAGGAAAGGAGAACATTAATTATATACAAGTTAATCACCGGTCTTGAGACACTTAGGTGAATGATTATTTTCCTATACTTGGAAGAACATGTAGACTTCAAGATTCACTTGAACCAGTTCCATGCTTTCAGTACCTGTTCCATTATGCACACAAGGTAAAAGATGACCAAGTAACTTGGAATTTGAATCCCATTTTCACGGGGGTTTGGAGAGTTAGAGATATTGGCAAAACCCCCTTGTTGTGTAACCCATTGCTTACAAGTCCTTCTATAGAGAGAGAGAGAGAGAGAGAGAATAGGAACACAACATCTGGTCCTTTTTTTAACCATTAGCATTTAACTTTTATCTTGGAACATATTTCTATGAGGTTTGCACACACTTATAGTGCATATATTTATAATAGTTCCCGAACATAGTAATTTTTATCCATACACTCATGTCCATGTACACATGATTATTTCTAACTATGTGCAAGCTAGGTAAAAGTATAAGCAAGGATGGGGACTAAAATTTAAATAGCTTAGGAATTACAGGATGGAAATTAAATGTTCTATCAACAAGGATTTAATATAAGATACCTGTCAATCACATACCAATGCTAATTACCCTAAAAAAGAAAGAATGAAGGAACGAACGAACGAATAAAAGAAAGATGCCTAAGTTGATACAATGGAGATGGACATTTGAAATTTCACATAAAAACTATTGCGGTTGATCTCAGGACACTGATGCAGGTCATCTTTATGGACCTACTAAGCAATAGGCAGTGATTAGAGAGCTCACAGAATTAGCTCAAGCTTGACTCTCTGATGCTTAAGTTAGAGAGGATTTCATTAGCTGGAAACAGGATAGGAGAAAAAAAGGATAATAATATTGGAATTAGAGAGTAGTGGAGCATTCACTTTTTGTGGAGAGCCTTTTGGGCTTTTTTATAGCTAGGCTTCTTCATCTTTAATGAATTGTATCCTAGTAAATTTTGGATCATATTTGTAACAACATGCTGATATAGCACAATAACCTAGAGATGTCTTGTAACCACAACACATGATGAAATTGCCAAAGCATTACACACATTTGGGGTGAAGGTTCTCTTAGAAAATGTCTTCAAGCCAATCATCTAAGTTATAGATGGTTCAACTCATTATAATTTGTATATGAATCATTAATAAATAAAAGTCATTTTTCACATTTTATCACTTTTTGTACATCTTCTTTTTAAACTTTTTTTATAATGAAATCCTTAAAACTATTTTCATTTAATAAAAAAGGATTTATCATGTAATTCTTAAACTTGTTCGTGACAAAATGATAAATTGTTATCTAGGACGATAATGTTTATTAAGGATAGATCGTTGTATGCCATATGCATTGATTGACTTTGTAACCAAGGAGAGTGTAGAAATACTAGTATAACATGCAGGAGTATAGGTGTTCATTTCATTGAACGTGACCAACTCTATAGAGTACTTTACTGCCAAGAATATCTTGTAGAAGGATATGGATATAAGATCCTTTCGACCTGAGATCATCATAGTGACTTGCAAGCAACTCACTGTACTTTAGTACCGGACCATTTGTATTTTTAATACAATGACAGAAGATTTTTGGATATAATTAAGTACGTGTAAAGTTAGTGTGTGAATCAAGATGGGATTGAACATTCCAAAGTATTAGAGACGATGCTTTGTTGTGTTTCAAGTTAGCAAAACCTTGTCCAGGAAAATTCTTATGAAGAATCACGGGATTTCTTAAGTTGAGATATCGCTAGATGCATTATTTAAGAGTTGATAGTTGACTTTGAAGCCATCTTGAGCATTGGATCAAAGGAATGAATTATACGATAGCCATATTCCTGGGTTCTTGAATATTACTTTGTAATCATTCGACCTATCTGGACATCGGGTACCGTTACTAGACGGTCATATCGATTAGTTCAAAAAATAGTTCCTGTGCCACTGACTTAGTGTTCAAATCTATGAGATCATATATAATAGAAGTTTCTGACTGATCATGATGATTGATTAATGAGTAAGAATTGTTTATGGATATAATTATCAATATGATTGATAATTAACCTTATACAAGTATTATAAAGAAATAATTAATTAAGTATTAATTAATTATAGGAGGATTAATTAGTAATTAAATTTCTAATTGGTTTAATTTGATTGAGCAAAGAGATTTAGGTTAAGTCTAATTGAATTGTGTTCAATTAGGTCTGACCCGGTTAGGTTATATAATGACCTAATTATTAAAAAATTTTAATTTTGATTTGATCCGGACTTGGACTTAATTAATTCATAATTTGATTGGGATTTAATTAAACTATTATGAGCATAATTAGATTAGATTCAGCTGATTGATTGGGTCTAAGTTTGGTGGCTAATTAATTTTGGTCAAATCAAATTTTATTTTCAATCTTAGTAACACCTAGATTTCTTCAGTTTTTCTCTTCACCAAACTTAGTTTTACTATGATTTTTCTCATGCCAATTAGTGTTTTGTCACCCTCCCTCATTTTTCTTTGAATTAGGATAGGTTAGTTTAATTTTAAATTGAAGTTTGAATTCAATTTGGAGGAGTTTCAATAGGACTCAAACTCTTAGTATTATCCTAATCCTATTGCATCTTTGTCTTTCAATCCCTCTCCACGTGTATTTTTATTGAATTTTTCTAAGGGTGTGTAACAATTTGGTGGAGGATTACCATTAGAATTAAGAGAATAATCACCAAAGAAAAATATGAGAGAGGGGTATTGAGCATGAAAATAAAAAAGGCCATGGGTTTTCTAGGCGCTAGGGTTTTAAGGAAAAGAAAAAATAAATTGAGAAGGGTCTCCATTTTATTTTGTTTTTTCTATCTCTTGATTCTCTATATCTCTACTTCTTCTCAAAGGGTCTAAGTAGTTCTGAAGAAGGATTCAAATTAGCTATCTAGTGGCTTTCATGAGAAGCTAGTAGTCCGAAAAGGTTGATTTTTTTAGGATTTCATATGGATTTGCTATAGAGGCCAGATGCTGTTGCCTAGTAAGCAACTCAAGAGAGAGGGTGAATTGGGTTTCTAAAAACTATTTGCAAGTATGTGTACCAATTCAATAATCAATTCAAGTGCTAATGAGATGTAAATGTTGTGTGCTCTTAAAGAGTATACAGCGGAAATTTAAATGTAATGAAAGTAAGAGCAAGTAAAGAGGAAACAATCAACCACAAACATAAGCAAGTATAGTGGTTCGGTGCTCTCCAAGGCACCTACATCCACTCCCCAGGGTCCACTCGGGAATTTACTATAATCACTTTCGATTACAGCCGATTAGTTTTCCAGGCTTACTAATCAAAACCCTTTTTGGTTTTTCACTAGGCTCACCAAAAGAAACCTCTTGGTTTTTAAAGGCTAACCAAAAATCTCCTTGGTTTTCAACTAGGCTAACAAAAAACCTCCTTAATTTTTAACTAAGCTAACCAATAACCTCCTTGGTTTCTAACTAGGCTAACCAAAAACCTTGATACAATAAAGTAATAATGAAAGTAAGTAATATAATAGAGCTTTCTAAATAAAAGCTGCTATCTCTTTGAAGCTCGTTGAAGATGATTGTCTTCAATTCAATGAAGCCTCAATCAATGCTCAAAAGTTGTTGGACTTGAATACTTTTGATTGCTTTGAA
The DNA here is from genome assembly GCA_021397845.1 of Areca catechu. NCBI lineage: Eukaryota > Viridiplantae > Streptophyta > Magnoliopsida > Arecales > Arecaceae > Areca > Areca catechu. Next base: position 26,801,395 of record CM038043.1, read on the forward strand.
TGCTTGGAGGCTTCTTTTGCTTAGAAGTAGTTATTCTCAATGAATTTGAGTGAATGCACTTGTTTTTCTTTCTTTCTTTTTCTCTATTCATTCTCTTTTTGTTCCACTTGAATTTAATTCACTTAAATACCATCCCAAGGCTTAAATGACAGTTTGTGACCGTTAAAGAGGTGGAACTAGCCATTGGAGGTGAAAAGGATGAATTTTGCGTTTGAAAAAACTAGCCATTACTGTTTCCAGAACTCCAAATATCGACACTTCAGGCTATGAGTCGACACTTAGGGTCGACACTTAATTTTCATGAGTCAATACCTAGTTCAAAATTCTGCTTTAAAGCTCTCTGAAAATCTTAAGTGAGTCGACACTTGAGGTGAGTCTTGAATTTTAGCATATTCTGTAAGAAATATATCTCAGGCTTTGAGTCAATCCTTGAGTCGACACTTAGGGTCGATACTTGTGAAGCATGAGTCGACACTTCAAGTGTGCCATCTGAAACTCTTTTCTGCGTACTGGCTTGAGTCGATACTTGCACTGTCATGAGTCAACACTTGAACTGTAAATCGACACTTTGAGTTGACACTTACTGAAACTTTTCAAAATTTGACTGAAACTTTGCTGATTTTTTTTTGAACTTGACTCTTAGATCCTTTCAAGCGATTCTCAATACTTAAGTCCATCAATCTTTAATGTTTCATTCATAGAAATGGCTTTTTCAATCATTTGACAAGCAATTCATTTTAGCCAACTTGATAAGTACCTTTTTCTAATTAAAACATACTTTAAAGAACGGTTAGTACTCAAATATACTTAAGTATTTTGTTAATCATCAAAATTAATAACAGAGTCAACAGATACACTATGCAACTGCAAGGTAACATTAAGAACTTCAATATCACATTCATCAGCAGCAGAGATAGTGACCCATGCTAAAGTATGAGATCTGATCTCATATATTTTGTAGATTTTATCTATAACGTATATCGATGAGATCGATATATACTGATTTTTAATTTTAGCTTTTACTTTCTATACATATCATGTTCTGGATCAACTAATTGGATTTTTTAGATTTGATCTAAATAATTAAAAATATTTTTAATATGATTTGCTTCTATTGAAAATTTTAAAAAAATATACATGCACGAAACTTTATCCAATTTTCCAACAGTGGTATCAGAATCATTGTTTCTTAACATAAAATGTTTAAGATGTGAAGTATAATTTTGTATATTTTTAATCTAAATAACTATTTTAGATTGTGTTATCATCATGGCCATCCGGTTATAGGAAAGAAGTAGGGTTTAAAGGCCCTCTCTTTCCATTTTATTGGATCTTCTATGGCATATAGGGTGCCGCTATGATCTCATCCTATGAGCAAATGAGGTGAAAAAAATTTTATTATAATTGTTTCAATAGTTAGATCTGATTTTTAGTGATTTAATCTTGATTAATTTATTATTTATTATTTGAAATTAAGTTATTATAATTTGATTTTATATTTAGAACAAAAATCATAATACAAATTTTAGCATTATAACTATATCATATAGTATAGATCTAAAAGTGTTTAATATGTATAAGATACATAAAAATTGTTTAGATCTAAACTTAGTATAATTAAACTTGATTAATTATTGGAATTAAGATGTCAAAGATTAGATGTAGAATTGTGAATGAAAGATCTAATATCAATTCATAAATCTTGGACTACGGATTAGCTTGAATTAGGTCAATTAACTATATTAGAGCTAGAGTTAGAATTTTGACTAATATGGACCTAATAGAGATTGATTTAACATAACCAAAATTTGATTAGGATAAGGTCAAGAATTCTCTAGATCAAGTATATAGTGATAACTTGATCAAGTCATATTATATTAAATGAACTAAATTATGGCTTGGTAGTTGGATCCGAGTTGTTAGGCTAGTATAATCAAATCTGATGAACTGATTGGTGTCTAAGATAACTTTAGCATTTTGATCATGATTATTAATTGGGGCTACCTCTTACCTAACCAACTTATTGGTGTCTAAGAAAAGAGATTAATGGTGCAACCCTTCCATTGATCTCACTTACTTGGTCAATATGGTCAATCAGATTTTGATTATATAGCTTATTGATTTGAGTAAACCCATGCATGTAAAGTGAATCAACATAACTGATCTAGGTATCCTTGGACCAATTTATCTTCAATCCTCAACATAGACTTGGTGAAGTTAGTGAGAGAATTGTTGACTAATTGGTTTGTCTTCTCCTTTCTCTTCTTAATTATCTAATAAAATTTTCTAAATTATTAGGTCCCTAAAATAACAAAGTTATAGAGATAACCAAATCATAACCTCCCACTAAGTTGGGTGATAATGAGTCCAATAGATTGGATGATCATTGGAGGCGCAAACATCTAGTACTCATCTGCTATAAAAATTATCATTTATAATATGATGACTCAGATACGACCTTCTTATGGTAGTCAGGTTGATCGAGCGAGCTCGAGCCTGATCATTTGTTAAAATAATCCATTAAGTTTTGCCATGTTAATGGTTGGACCTAACCAGAATTTTTAATGGAGGTGCAAATGCCTACTGAAGTAGTACTTGAGATAAAATTAATACTAAAAATTATTTAGAAATATAATTGGTTAAGAACCTATTATAGATGCATAGGGGTTGGTCGAGCAAACTAGGGCCTATATACAATTTGTGTGGATTCTAATACCTGCTAAGAAATTAATGTAATTCTTCAAATTGGAGATAGATACTATCAATTTATACAAAATAGTAGGAGAACATTTAAACTAAAGTTCAAGTCTTTAAGATTAAATGATTCATATATTAATAGATCTTGTTTTCTTTTTTCAGCTAAAATGACTACTTCTTTGTCACAATAAAAAATCGACGGGATCCAATTTTGATAGTTGGTATCAAAAGCTAAAGATCATCTTAGAATACAAACAGATCTTGTACGTACTAACATATCTTATTATAAGGAATCTGACTTTTTGCGATGAAATTTTTTTTGTTGTTAAAGATTAGTATTTTCATTGCCAAAGCTTTTAGTGACGGAAAGTTTCATCGCTAATAGTTTGTAGGGAAAGCCTTGTAATAAAAGCCATTAGCAACGAAACAATTTTGTTTCATCACAAAATTAATTCAACCATGATAGAATGATTATGTAGGATTAGCAACAAAGAAAATATTCCGTCGCTAATTTTTATGATGAAAAAATTATTTCGTCACTAAATAATGGAAAAACAAACTTAGCTTTAGCAATGAAAAAAAATTAATGAAATGGTTAGTGACGAACAATATTTTTCATCATAATTCTTAGCAATGAAAATTTTATTTCATCCCTATTTATTGCGATGAAATTAATTTTCATCGCTAAAATGAAAAAAGCAATCTTTATAGATAAAAATAATACTTCATCATTAAAATAAAAAATATCAATATTTAATGATGAAAAAAATGTGGTTCATCGCTAAATTTCATGATGAAATTATCATTTCGTCGCTAAGAATTAGTAACCACCCTTTTGCAATGAAATTTAATTTCATCGCTAAATTTAGTGATCAAAAATAAAGCAGACTTTAATTTCATCAAAATTACCAATATAAAAAATTCTAATATATATATATTGTTCCCGCCAAGATCGTCGTGGCCCGTAGCTGCTGTCGACGTCGGATCCCCTTTCATCTCCTCCGAACCGGCCTGCTCTTCGGGACCTGCAAAATAGAGTTAGAGACCCGGGCCGAGGATTCCGGTGGGGGCACTCCGACGGTCAAGTCAGTGACGATCCAGGGAAACAGATCCTCCTAGTCAAGCCCCTGAGATGGACTCCATACTAGGAGGAGTGAATAATATGAGAGAAGGGTGCAAGTGAGTCGGAAAAAGTAGTGGCCGAGGTGAATTGGAGCTGGATGGCAGTGTCCGGGCGACCCTTCCTGCGGATCTCCGGTAGCCTTAAATTCTCAGTCTCCTTGGTGGTTCTCCTGTGTGGCCTCCTCCCTCTTACTTGCTTAAGTGTTTTTTTGCTTACCTTCCCCTGTTGGGACTATCGATGGCTCTTTAAGTCCAGGTGGTTGCTGAACGCCTACCTCAGGATCTCCCCCATGTCAGCAAATGCGTGCGGCGGTATTCCATGCCATGGAAGAGACGTCTTTCCTGGTTCGTGATAAGGGATCCCACCATGCACTCTGACATTCCTTCTGATCACTCCATTCCGGAAAACTTGGCAGGGCCTCGATTGGAGAGCAGCCATCCCCGAGATTCGAATCTCTTGGTTGACTTCCTCTTTCGGGTGGTGCAGACGGTCGGTGGAGAGCACGGCGCCTCGATCAGGGAGCTTCCTCCTTTTCTGGTGTAAGTAGCAGCTGGGGGCGATCATCACGGCCTGGTGGGTGCTTCCTTGTAGTCCTCGGGCGGCTCGTCGATGTCCAAGGAGGACGGCGTCGCCCCTTTGGTTGCTGGTGCCTTTGTCCGAGGTGGAGGCCGAACTGGAGAGGCGGGGCTCGACTCCGAGGGGCTCGACCTCGAAGGGGGTCCACCTGGCGGAGGAGAACTGGGCTCGACTACAGACCAAGGGGCTCGACTTCAAGAGGGCTTAACCTAACGGAGGAGGGCATGGCTCGACTCCAGCCTAGAGGGCTCGACCTCGGAGGGGCTCGACCTAGCGGAGGGCAGGGCTCGACTCCGGCCCAGGGGGCTCGGCCTCGGAAGGGCTCAATCTGGCAGAGGAGAGCAGGGCGCGACTCTAGCCCAGAGGGCTCGACCTCGAAGGGGCTCAATCTGGCGGAGGAGGGCAGGGCTCGACTCCGGCCTAGGGGGATCGACCTCGGAGGGGCTCAATCTGGCAGAGGATATCGCTCGGCTCCGGCCTAGGTGTCCTAATCTTGCGAGAGCCAACATGGCAGAGGATGGAACTCGGCTTCGATAGGCCGCCCCGACATTCTGAAGGAGCTCGGCCCGGTAGAGGAGTCCGAGGAGGAATGTCCATCGTGGCAGCTTTCTCTGACATGGCATCTGACGGGGATTACACGTCAGTGTTCTGCCACATCATTTGCCCCCCACTCCCGATTCCCGTTGGCACGGGGTGCTCAGGGCGAAGGGAGTAAATGCAATGCTGACATGGAAAGGTGATAATCCGGCGTAATGATGGCCACGATCGGCGTAATGATGGCCACGATCGTCGGCGCTTCGTGAAACGATTTCTCCAGCCTATCTGGGGGAGCCATGTGGACATGTCCGAGGAATAGTTATTGCAAGCGCAGAATTCAGAGCGGCCGCAGTCGAAACAAAATGCCAGCTTTGTCGATTGATGACACGTGGCGCAGATCCATCGATGGGGGAGCTGCAACGGTATGGTTGGGCGCTGGTCACTTCGAAAGGAAAGGCAATCTTTTCCAAAACATATCTTCTTTCAAATCCTGCATGCCCGCCGTCGTACCGAAGTTCTTTCTTCGCTCCCCCAACTATCTTTGTCTTCCCAGGTTCAGTAGGTTAGTCTCCTTCCTTCCCGTCCCGGTCGAGTAGAGACTTCCTTCTAGGGCTAGGTTCTTCCCTGGACTCATGTGCGCCTCCTCCTGTCTCCTTCTCTCTCTGTCTTTTGCCTTCATCTTCTTTTCAATGTCCCGCTTCGGCCCGAACTTCCGCCCCACAACCAACCAGGGTGAGGCCGGGCCTTCTAAGCCAAGGCTGCCTTCCTCTTATGATGAGGATGAGGACTTGGCGCGCTTCGAGCTTAGCAGAAGACCCGCGCCTAGAGGGATAGTGATTAGGAAACCTGCATCTTCTCCTCCACCCCATCCCCTCCTTCTACATGGACCTGTTCTTGGACCTCCCCGGTCGACAGGTCCCAGCGGGATTGCTTCAGTGATCACTGCCGCGGAGCTCGCGACTATCCGGGAGACCTACGGTGTTTCGGAATCCGTCCGGCTCTCGGTCCCTCAATCGGGGGAGTGGGTCACCTCTAATGACCCGCACCGGATCACCCTCTACAAGGAAACTCTCGCGAGGGGCCTCCGATTTCCATTCCATCCATTTTTCCTTTCTATCTTGAACAACTACCGCCTTGTTCCTGCTCAACTCATCCCAAATGCCATTAAGACAATCTTCTGTTTCATTGTTTTATGTCACTTTCACGGGATAGTTGCTCGTTTTTCCTTGTTCAAGGCCTTTTTTATCCTGAAAGGCCACCCCACCGAGGAAGGGTGGTGGTCTCTTTCTTCCTGCTCAAAGGGCATTAGGTTCAAACTCCCCTCTTCCATCAAAAGATGGAAGAGTAGATACTTTTTTACCTCAGTTGAGAGGGTCGACTGGATTTGGAGCGACCCAGATCGGTCCCCTAACCGAAATTCTGCGGTCGAGGCAGCCGACCGGGATGTATATGACCAGCTCCACTCAAATCCCTTCACTCGAGGTCCTGCTGTCAGAGCAAAATCTCTTCAAGGCCGGGGTCAGCCCAATACAAGCGTTGGGTGAGTTCAGCTTGAACCTCATTTCCTTCCTTTTTTTTTTTTAGAACTGATGTCTTCTTTCTTGGTGCAGGCATGAAATTCTCCCTGGACGAGCTCCTCTCATTCTCCGAGGAGAGGGGCCAAGCGGAGGGGGTCAGCGAGCCCCCTTCGAAGAGGGCTCGAGTAAATGATGGTGCGAGGGCCGTACCTACCGCGCCAGCCAAGCCTGCTCTCGAGCTGAGCGGGAGTGTCGCTGAGCTCGTCCCCGAGCCTCCGAGGTAGCGCAATCCACTCCCGACCCCAGAAACTGAAGTTATTGCCCGGGCCAGATCCGCTGCCGCTGCTGCTGCGATGGCACCTCCCTCTCTGAAAATTGTCGAGGTCGAGGAGGGCGGAGAGAACGGAGCCAATGCCGGCGGCGCTGCCCGAAGTGGCACCGAGCCTCCAACCCGCACCTGAAGCTACTTCTGCCAATGGGGTCAGTGACCCTGCACCGGCAGCAAGCAAGAAGGATAGGGATTACCGTCGGGTGCCCTTCAGGCTGGCACCCAACGTCTCCCTGGTCAAGGACCTGGCCCTTGCCGAGCGAATGATGGACTTTGCCATCCAGTCGTGCGACCGATGAGAGAGGGCTGGGAAACTTCTGGGCGATGCCATCAGCACTAATTTCTCCCACCTCTTCACTGTAAGCACTCCTCTACATTGCCTCGCTCCTTTCTCCTTTTCTCGTCTTTGCGACTGACACCCTCTTCGATGCAGCTCGACATGGAGCTTTTGCTCATTAGGGACTACTGTCGCACTTGGGCCAGGAGGGATAGGGAGCGAGAGGCGGAGCTCGATTCCTCGAAGGCTGAGGTGAGGTGGATGAATGACGAGGCATGGGAGGCCAATATAAGGATCAAAGGGCTCTGGGGCGAGGTTGCGAGCGTCGAGCGGCTTTCGAAGGAGCTCAATGAGAAGCTCAAAACCAAGGGGTCCAGGCTGAAGGAGCTTGTAGCTGAGTTGGAGGCGGCGTAGGAGCGGGCCGCCTCCGTTGAGAAGAAGGCCGCAGCTGCTGAGCAGAACGCCACCAGAGCAGAGGGGAAGGTCTCCGCGGCAGTCAGCTCAGTAAAGGGAAAGAGGCAACCAGGTGGTCCGCCAGGCTGAGGCTGTCGGAAAGGAGGCGGCCGAGGCAATCTACCGGGCAGAGGCTGCCAGGAAGGAGGTGGCCGAGGCGGTGGCTAGCTATAAGGCTTCCCCGGAGTTCAAGCTTGACTTCAAGGAGGCGGCGACGGACTCCTTCAAGGGGTTCGCGTACTGCCGGTCCCTGCTGCATGGCCTTCTCTCGGACAAGCAGATGGCCGGCCTCCACCTTCCGAGCACCATGGGAAGGACATCTTCGACTCCCGCACCGGCGGAGATAGAGGAGCGTGCCGCCGTGACTGAACCGACCCCGCCGGTGGTGGCAGCTAAAAGAGAGGCCCCGGCCCCGAAGGCCGGAGAGGGTGAGACCTCACCTAGGCACCGTCTGGGGAAGGGACCGGTTGAGTAGAGTAGGGGTCCACAGCAGTTGTAATCCCTTTCTTCTTTGTTTTTAACCTGGGCCGTCTGGCATGTCGGGGCCCAGGAACAATGTATTATTTTGCCAAGTAGTAGTGAAGATATTTTTCACCCAACTCGACTTGTTTGTATCTTTGTATTGCAAGTATCTCCTTTCCGCTTCTTGATCATCTGGATGCATGTACCTGTGCGGGCACATGGCCCTGAAGTACCAAGTGCCCGGGTGACCCTTCCCGCGGATCCCCGGATAAGTGAAAAGGTGAGGGAGTTCTTAACCTGCTTGGCCATGCCCAGCTTGGGGGCGAAGTGACTGTGAAGATCCCTCCGCTCTGCTCAACGTCAGGAAGCTTGGGTCCTGGTGTCGGAGTGGGGTCCAGTCTCTAGTGCCGGAGGGGCATGAGATCCGGGCTTTGAGTGCCAGGAAGCTAGGCTCCTGGTGCTGGAGCAGGGTCCGATCTTTGGTGCCGGAGGGGCGTGAGATCCGGACTTTGAGTGCCAGGAAGCTAGGCTCCTAGTGCCGGAGCAGGGTCCGGTCTTTGGTGCCGGAGGGTCGTGAGATCCGGGCATTAAGTGCCAAGAAGCTAGGCACCTGGTGCCGGAGCAGGGTTCGGTCTTTGGTACCGGAGGGGCATGAGATCCGAGCTTTGAATGCCAAGAAGCTAGGCTCCTGGTGCCAGAGCAAGATCTGGTCTTTGGTGCCGGAGGGACGTGAGATCCGGGCTTTAAGTGCCAGGAAGCTAGGCTCTTGGTGCTGGAGCAGGGTCCGATCTTTGGTGCCGGAGGGGCGTGAGATCCAGGCTTTGAGTGCCAGGAAGCTAGGCTCCTGGTGCCAAAGCAGGATCCGGTCTTTGGTGCCAGAGGGGCATGAGATCCGGGCTTTCGCATGCCAGACCTGGGGCCAGGCGATGATTTCCCTACAAGGCAAAAAGGATTTGCACAAGGAGAATCTTTATTATTAGTGAGAAAAGACCTTACATTACTGATACCGGAGAGCTGGGCTTCGGGCTTGAGTGCCAAAGAATTGGACTCCGAGCTTGAGTGTCGAAGAGCTGGGCTCCGTGCTTGAATGCCGGAGAGCTGGGCTCCGGGTTAGAGTGCCGGAGAGTTCGGCTCCGGGCTTGAGCGTGCCAGACCTGGGGCCGGGCGATGATTCCCATTACTAATGCTGGAGAGCTGGGCTCCGGGCTTGAGTGCCGGAGAGCTGGGATCCGGGCTTGAGTGCCGGAGAGTCGTGAGCTCCGGGCTTGAGTACCGGATAGCTGGGCTCCGGGTTAGAATGCCGGAGAGCTGGACTCCTAGTTTTGGTGTCAAAGAACTGGGCTCCGGGCTTGAGCGTGCCAGACCTTGGGCCGGGTAGCGATATCCCTGCAAGGCAGAGAGCGATTTGCACAAAAAAAAATCTTTATTATTATTAGGAGAAAGCCGTACACTACTGATAGTATATTCTTAGGTTGCATGCATTCCATGTTCGTGGGAATCTGGCACCGTCCAGATCCTCGAGATAGTAGACTCCATGTGGAAGAGCTTCGACCACCTTGTAGGGGCCCTCCCAATTCGGCGAGAGCTTGCCGCATTCCCGGGGTTGAGACGCTTCGGCTCGGCGCAGCACCAGGTCTCCAGGTCAGAAAACCTTTGGCCTTACCCACGCGTTGTAGTACCGGGTCACTCGTTGTCGGTATGCTACCATTCGGAGCCGAGCTTTGTCCCTGGTTTTTTCAAGGAGGTCCAGGTTGAGTAGGAAGCGCGCCGGATTCTCCGCTTCGTCATACTGCTGTACCGCAGTGTGGGCACGCCGAGCTCAACTAGGACAATGGCCTCAGCGCCTTAGATAATGTTGAGAGGTGTTTCGTCCGTCGCCGTTCTGGGCATTATGTGGTAGGCCCACAAAATACTTGGGAGTTCCTCTACCCACCTGCCCTTGGCCCGGTCTAACCTGGTCTTGAGTCCCTGGAGGATGGTCTGATTGGTTACCTTGGCTTTCCCGTTTGTCTGGGGATGAGCTACCGAGGTGAAGCGGTGTTGGATGCCGTGCTCGGCATGGAACCTTTTGAACTCCCAGTTATCGAACTACCACCCGCTATCGATATGATGCAGTGGGGGAGTCCGAAGCGGCAGATGATTGATTTCTAGAAGAACCGAAGAACCTTGGCTTCCGTGATCCATGCTAGTGGCTCTGCTTCCACCCACTTGGTGAAGTAGTCAATAGCCACCAGCAGAAATCTCCGCTACCCCGGTGTAGGGAGAAATGGCCCTAAGATGTCAATTCCCCACTGGACAAAAGGCCAAGGGGCAGAGAGCTGGAAGAGCGGTGCCGTCGGTTGATGCTGTATGTAAGCGTGGCGCTGGCATATGTCGCACTTCCTCACGAAGTCGACGGCATCCTCCCTCATGGTCTCCTAGAAGTACCCCTAGCGGAGAGCTTTGTATGCCAGCGTCCTTCCTCCCACATGGTTCCCGCAGAGGCCTTCATATATCTCTTGGAATACGAAGGCTGCCTCTGCAGGCCTCAGGCACTTCAAGAGCGAGTAGTAGGATCGGCGGTAGAGCTGCCCTTTCATCAAGACAAACCGGGAGGCCGGCTTCCATGCAATCCTCTAGTAAGGTACCATCGATGATGTATCTGATGTACCTGTCCATCCAACTCGGCTCCGGGATGACTTGCTACATCTCCTCTGGGGCTTCGTAGCTTGGATTCTCGAGGTACTCGATGTAGGCACGTCCCATTGACGAGTCCGGCAAGGTCGCGAGTCTCAACAATGTATCCGTGCAAGCATTCTCTCCGCGGGAGATATGGGAGATGCTGAAGCATTGAAAACCTGCCGTGCTTGAACGGACTCGCTCTAGGTACTTCATCATCTGGGGATCTCTGGCTTCATATTCTCCGGAGACTTGTCCGGCCACCAGTTGGGAGTCAGTAAAGACTTTCAGGCTTTGCACGCCCAGCTCGCGGGAGACCCTTAGGCTTGCGAGGAGCGCCTCGTACTTCACCTGGTTGTTTGTCGCGGCGAATTTGAAGGGAAGAGCACATTTTACCACAATCCCGTCGCTGTTGGCGAGGATGAGGCCTGCTCCGCTCCCACCGACGTTGGACGCACCATCGACGTGGAGAATCCAAGGCTCCTTCTCTACTCCGGGCTCAACTTGATGCCCCGAGGTTATCTGCTCTAGCTCCTCAGCAAGCCCCATGCACTCGACTAGGAAGTCGGCTAGGACCTATACCTTTTGTGACGACCTTGGTCAATATGCGATGTCGAACTCGCTCAGCATCAGGGACCACTTAGCTAGTCGCCCGGAGGTTTCGGGGCGGCTAAGTATGGTCCTCAGCAGCGATCTGTCACGACCGTAATGGGATGTGCTTGAAAGTATGGCATGAGGTGCTTAGCAGACATTATTAAAGTAAAAATGAGTTTCTCGGAGTGAGTATACCTGATCTCCACGTCGCGAAAGATTTTGCTGATGTAGTATACCATCTTCTAGGTTCCATCCTCGTCTGCGCGAATGAGGACCGAGCTGATGGCTCCAGGTGTGACCGCCAGGTAGAGTAGGAGCTCCTCTCCTTCCTCCGGTCTTGAGAGCAGCGGTGGAGACGCCAAGAATTTCTTCAATTCTTCGAAGGCTGTCCTGCACTCCTCTGTCCAGGTGAAGTCGTGCATCTTGCACAGCGCCTTGAAGAAGGGAAGGCGGCAGTCAGCCGATCTCGAGATGAACCGATTCAAAGCTGCAATCTAGCCCATCAGGCGCTAGACCTGCTTCTTGGATGTCGGGTGCTCCATGTCGACGATCACCTAGACCTTCTCTAGGTTTGCTTCAATGCCCCTCTAGATGACCATGAAGCCAAGAAACTTTCCAGTCGCCACTCCGAAAGTGCACTTTACTGGGTTCAGCTTCATCTAATATTTCCGGAGATTTTGAAAGGCTTCGGCGAGGTCGACAATGTGGTCCAAGCTCGGTTTGCTCATGATAAGTATGTCATCCACGTACACCTGCATGTTTCGACCAGTTTGGTCTTTGAAGACCTTGTTGACCAGATGCTGGTACATGGCCTCAGCATTCTTCAGGTCGAAGGGTATCATCCTGTAGCAGTACGTCCCTCGGTCGGTGATGAAGGCGGTGTGCTCCTCGTCCTCCGGGTATATCTGGATCTGATTGTATCCAGAGAATGCGTCAATGAAGGAGAGTAACCGGTGCCTCGAGGTGGCGTCCACCAACTGGTCAATCTTTGGTAGAGGGAAGCTGTCCCTTGGACATGCCTTGTTGAGATCGGTGTAGTCCATACAGATCCTCCATTTGCCATTATTCTTCTTTACCATTACTACATTTCCCAGTTAGCTCGAATATTGTATCTCCCGAACGAAGCCGACATTGAGGAGTTTGTCCACTTCCTCATTAATCGCCACCTGCTTCTCCGGGGTGAAGCTTCTCTTCTTCTACCAATCTGGCCGATGCTTTGGGTCAATGCTCAGCTTATGGATGATGATGTCAGGGGGAATACCTAGCATGTCTGCCGCCATGCAGGCGAACACATCTGCTTCGCCCGTAGGAACTCCAACAGGTGAGCCCTCTCTTCGTCTTGCAGCTGGGGCGCCAATTTGCACCGTCTTCGCCTGATCGGCTCCGAGCGGATAAGATAGCAGGCGCTTGATAAGGCCACCCCTGGGGTCATGCACCCTTTGGTCGAGATCATCTGCGCTGGGGTTGTCCTTGGGGGCTTTGGCCCCAGGGACAGTCTGGAGACAATGTTATACCGGCCGAGGTGCCCCCCTCATTTCCCCGACACCGTAGGGGGTGGGGAACTGTACCAACAGCCGCTTTGTGGAAACGACGGCGTCGAGCAGGTTGAGCCTAGGTCGACCGAGAATCACGTTGTAGACTGAGGGAAGCCTAACAACCGTGAAGGTCATCATAACAATGCTCTATCGAGGTGGGGTCCCGGCGATGACTGGGAGAGTGATTTCTCCCTCAACCCTTACAGAGTCCCCCGTGAAATCGACAAGGAGAGCATGCACAGGTCTGAGTTGAGCGGAGGACAGGTTCATTCTAGAGAAGGCATCATAAAAAAGGACATCAGTCGAGCTTCCACTATCGACCATAATTCGTTTTACAGGATGCTTCGCGATTGTCATCTCGACCACGGCATCGTTATTTACATTCTCTCCCCCATTTTTCCCTTCCCTCATAAAGGGGAGTACATTTTCAAAACACTCTACCCCTGAGCCTTCTTGGAAGCGCGCTCGGCTCCCCAGCATATCATCCCCACCAGCTTCTTGGTAGGGAATTGTCGACCGCAGGGACTGGCAGGAGAGTGGTGAGCGCCTGAGGTTCGGTCGGAGCGTTGCCCCCCACGTACCTCCCGAGGTAGCCCCTCCTTATGAGTTCTTCGATTTCCCTCTTGAGGTTGCGGCATTCCTCGGTGTCGTGGCCATGATCGCGGTGGAAACAATAGTACTTTGTCTTGTCGCGGCCAGTGGACGACTTCATCGAAGGTGGGCGCTTCAGGTAAGACTCACCTTCGATCTCCATGAGGATCTTCGTCCTCGGGGCGAGTCCGGAATGGGGTCGCTTCTCGATCTTGGCCCCTGGCGGAAGTTCGAGGTTGGGGGTCTTGGCCTCCGCACCCCGGACGCCTTCACGGGAGTTGGCTTCTTCGACAGCTTCACGTCCAACTCCCTTCTCGTACGATCTGCCTCCTCGGCATGGATATACTTTTGGGCTCGGAGGAGGAGCTTGGAGTAGGTCTTAGGGGGTTTTTTATGAAGCGAGTAGGTCAGGCGGGAGGTCCTGAGCCCTCGTTTCAGTGCCAGCATGGTGACTGGCTCATCAAGATTATAGATCTCCAATGCGGCAACCTTGAAGCGGGCCACGTAGTCTCGTAGGGGCTCACGGTCCTGTTGCCGGATGGAGAAGAGGATGTCTGCTTCTCATGGCACCTTCCGACAGGCATCGAAGTGGGCCACAAACTTTTGCTCCAGCTGAGCGAAAGAGCCGATGCTTTCGGGCTCGAGGAGGGTGAACCAGACCCGAGCTGCCTTCCGGAGGGTTGCCGGGAAGGCAACGCAAAAGAGGGTGTCGGTGGCCTCCTAGACCCTCATGAGGGCCTTGTAGCTTTCCAGGGGGTCGGTAGTCCCATCGTAGGGATCCACCTGGGACATACGGAACCGATCGAGAATCGGTTCTTCTTGGATCTCTCGGGAGAAGGGGGGACGGCATCATAGCCCGCTGGCTCGTCAGTGGAATCCTGCATATTTGCAAACCGGCGGGATAGCTCCGCCAGCTTGCGCTCCTGCTCCGCCAGGCGCTTCTCGGCTGTGCACCTGATGGCCTCATCGGTTGAACCCTCCGCTAAGACCAAAGGAGACGGAGAAGGTGACATGAGGTGGTGTCCATGACGAGGGATCTTGCCTTTTCGACCTCGACGGGGTTTGGCCGTTACCCGCTCGAGCGTCGGGGACCGGCTCTCCCAATCGGTAGATCCGGCCCGTTGCCTTTTCGCTGGCATCTAGTGGCTCCCCTGGCGGTCGACGGTGGCTCGCGACTGCTAGGGCCCTCATTGGAAGGAGCACAGGCTATCGCGAGGCACTGCGGCATGGGGCGCAGGAGTCCCTGGCTGCTTGTGGGTGGCCAAGGACCGGTGCTGGTGCTGAAGCTGGCGCACTGCTGTAGTGAGAAGCTGCACCTGCTGGGCGAGTGCGACCAGCTGAGGGCCCGTCGGGGGCGGTTGAACTAGAGCGGGGAGCTCCCCTTCTGGACTGTGCGGATCCCCATGGAAAGGGGGGTCTCCCGCACGGCTAGTGGAGACTTTTCTCGCTCGCGTCGTCATCATCCTCCCGATGGACTTACTTGCAGAGGGGCTAGCTTTTAGAATAAAGGACCTATCACCCCCCTTCCTGGCGCGCCAATCTGTTACCGCCAAGATCGCCATGGCCCGTAGCTGCTGTCGGCGTCGGATCGCCCCTCGTCTATTCGGGACCGACCTGCTCTTTGGGACCTACAAAACAGAGTTAGAGACCCGGGCCGGGAATTCAGGCGGCGGCACTCCGACAGTCAAGTCAGTGATGATCCAGGAGAATAGATCCTCCTGGTCGAGTCCCTGAGATGGACTCCATGCTAGGAAGAGTGAATAATGTGTGATAAGAGTGCAAGTGAGTCGGGAAAAGTAGTGGCCAAGGTGAACTGAAGCTGGATGGCTGTGTCCGGGCGACCCTTCCCACGAATCTCCGGTAGCCTTGAATTCTCAGTCTCCTTGGTGGTTCTCCTATGTGGCCTCATCCCTCTTACTTGCTTGAGTGTTTTCTTGCTTACCTCCCACTGTTAAGGCTGTTGATAGCTTTTTTAAGTCCAAGTAGTTGCTGAACGCCTACCTCGAGATCTCCCGCGTGTCAGCAGACGCGTACGGCGGTGTTCCATGCTATGGACAGACGTCTTTCTTGGTTCGTGATAAGGAAACCTACCATGCACTCTGACATTCCTTCCGGTCGCTCCATTCCGGGAAACTTAGATGGACCTTGATTGGGAAGCAGCCGCCCCCAGGATTCGAATCTCCTGATTGACTTCCTCTTTCGGGTGGTGTAGACGGTCAGTGGAAAGCACGGCACCTCGATCAGGGAGCTTCCTCCTTTTCTGGTGTAAGTGGCAGCTGGAGGCGATCATCACGGCCTAGTGGGTGCTTCCTTGTAGTCCTCGGGCGGCTCGTCAACGTCCAAGGAGGACGGCGCCGCTCCTTTGGTTGCTGGTGCCTTCGTCCGAGGTGGAGGCCGAACTGGAGAGACGTGGCTTGACTCCGAGGGGCTCGTCCTCGAAGGGGGTCCACCTGGCAGAGGAGGGCTGGGCTCGACTCCGAACCAAGGGGCTCGACCTAACGGAGAAAGGCAGGGCACGACTCCAGCCTAGAGGGCTCGACCTCGGAGGGGCTCGACCTGGCGAAGGAGGACAGGGCTTGACTCTGGCCCAGGGGGCTCGACCTTGGAGAGGGCTCAATCTGGCGAAGGAGAGCAGGGCACGACTCCAGCCCAGAGAGCTCGACCTCGGAGGGGCTCGACCTGGCAGATGAGGGCAAGGCTCGACTCCGACCGTGGGAGCTCTGCCTCGGAGGGACTCAATCTGGCGGAGGAGATCGCTCGGCTCCGGCCTAGGTGTCCCGATCTTGCGGGAGCCGACCTGGCGAAAAAACGGAACTCGGCTTCGACAGGCCGCCCCGACATTCTGAAAGAGCTCGACCCGGCAAAGAAGTCCGAGAAGGAATGTCCGTCGTGGCAGCTTTCTCTGACATGGCATCTGACAGGGATTACACATCAACGTTCTGCCACATCATATATGTATATATATATAATACAAATCATATGAACCAAAACATAACACCATATCAAACATATCTAATACTAGTCCATATCAATCAAAACATAATATGTATACAAACCATTGTAGAGAATTTGATTCCAAACCCAACTAGATTTCACGAACCAAATCTTCTAGAACAACCTTGTTCCCGATCAAGAACGAACGCCCTGATCAACAAAGCAATTGCGGAAGCGTAAAACCAGGTTGTGGATGACCATCTGCCAGCAATCTTCTTTGAAGATCACGGTAGAATTCAAGTCTATGAAGATCAAGAACAACAAGAACGGGAGAAGAGGAAAGAAGAAGAAGAACAGAGTTTTCACGGGAGAAAGGGATTTCCATTTCCAAGAAGTTCGTAAAACCACACCTCACATCCTCTTACGAGAATACAATATATATACCTCAGTCACACGTGCCCGAGATCCCAAAAAACTCCCCCAGCTGGAACCGTTCAAAACAGTTCACCTGTCATCCGAGCTGACTCAAAAACATTCGAGCCGACTCGTCCAGAACAAATTTCCTAACTGTTCATCCGAGCTGACTCTAATCCATCCGAGCTGACTCTAATCCATCTGAGCTGACTCTAATACATCCGAGCCGACTCTTCCAAACAACAGATTTCCTGTCTGTGCATCCGAGTCAACTCGAATCCATCCGAGCCGACCCGTCCAGTCCACAATCACCTGTTCTGATACGTGCCAACCAACAGAGTCGACTCTTACAATAGAAGAACCGACTCAAAGACCCAGAAAGACCAAAACTGAGCCTAAACAACTAGGACTCATACCAGACTCAAACCTAGCCCTAGACACATCATGGAAAACCATGATAGACTAGATCAACTCATGTACATTGACCCGACTAGCCATGAATGCACCACCTGAGACTCAACAATCTCTACCTTGGTGCTTCAAGGCTACATATGCCAGACTCCTCAAATTAACCATATACAAGAGTAGAAGCTATCCCTTGGTAGAGCCTTCGTAAGTGCATCCGCCTGGTTCTCCATTGCATGAACCTTCACCAGCGCCACTTCTCCTTCCTCCACCAGCTCTCTATAGTACCTCACATCTATATGCTTGGTCCTAGTATGATAGACTAGGTTCTGTGCCAAGTGTATGGCATTCTGGCTGTCACTGTGCAGGACCACCATATACTGTTTCACCCCCATTTCAGACACTAGCCTTCTCAGCCATAATGCTTCTTTTGCAGCTTCAATAATCCCTATATACTCAGCTTCTATTGTAGACAAAGCAGTATAGGTTGAAGGGTTGATCTCCAAGAAACCGATCCACCATACATGCAGAAGAGATAACCTGTTATAGACCTCCTTGTATCAAGATCATCTGCATAGCTTGCATCAATAAACCCTTCCAAAGGACCTGAATCCTCACATAATTCTATGAAGTTCCATCCATGTCCTTCAAGCTGCCCACCAAATACAAGTCCATGTCTTTGAGTCCCTTGCAGATATCTCAAAATCCACTTCAATGCCTTCCAGTGTTCCTTCCCAGGATTAGCCATGTACCTGCTCACCTGGCTTACAGCATATGCTATGTCCGGCCTGCAACAAACCATAGCATATATCAAACTGCCCACTGCATTGGCATATGGAACTCTTTCCATGTACTCTCTCTCCTTCTCTGATTGGGGGCACTCCTTTTTCGAGAGAGAAAAATGCCCTAGTAATGGTGTTTCCATAGGTTTGGCCTTATCCATCCCAAACCTCTCGAGTACCTTTTTAATATACCCACCTTGTGACAAATGAAGTATTCCTTTGCACCTATCTCTGCAAATCTCCATTCCAAGGATTTTCTAAGCTGATCCCAAGTCCTTCATCTCAAATTCCTGTGATGATGCTCTCTTCAGCCCTTTCACAGCTATCATACTTCTGCTGGCTATCAACATATCATCCACATACAATAGTAAATACAAAGCATCCTTAATATCTACATCCTTCACATAGACACAATGATCATGTTCATATCTAAGAAATCCAAGGCTCAAGATAAATGTATCAAATCTGTGATACCACCAACGAGGTGATTGTTTCAATCCATATAATGACCTCTGAAGTAGACATACCTTGTTCTTCTGTCCAATCTCAATGAAGCCATCAGATTGCTTCATATAGATTTTTTCTTCTAGTTTTCCATGTAGAAAGGCTATCTTCACATCCATCTGCTCCAATTCTAAATTATGTTTTGCCATCAAAGACAACAACACCCGAATTGAAGTATGGCGTACTACAGGAAAAAATACTTCTATATAGTCTACTCCTTTCCTTTGTGAGTATCCCTTTACTACCAATCTTGCCTTGTATCTTACTTCACCTTGCTCTGAAAGTAATGATTTCTTGGTGAACACCCATTTGGAGCCAATAGCATGAGCATCTCTAGGTAGATCCACCAACTACCATGTCTGATTCCTCTTAAGAGATTCCATCTCTTCTATCATGCTTTGCATCCATGACTCTTTATCAGGACTTTCCATGGCCTCTACAAAACTTTCTAGATCTCCATTCATAGATATAAGAGCATATGAAATTGCTTCATCCATGCCATATCTAACCGGCTTCCGGATTGTGCGTCGAGGCTTATGCAATGCCACTTCCCTTGCACTGTCCTGCAAGTCTACTGTCTGTGGCTCCTTCAGCACTTCCCTTTGAACAGCTAATTCTTCTTGCCTCTCCTTCACTCCTGGAGAATCTTTCCTGTCCAACTCCACCTCAATTGAAACTCCATTTCTAGCTGATGTTGAAGACTTATCCTCCACCTGTGACGGGCTCTCACTGCTGTTCATCTTATTGACTGCATTTCCTATTGCAGTCTCCGGTTTCACCAAGATGCTCCTCTCATCAAAAATAACATCTCTACTGATCACAGCCTTTTGAGACTGTGAATCCCACAGTAGGTAACCTTTGACTCCTTGTGGATACCCTATAAAGATCATCTTCTTTGACTTAGGATCCAGCTTGCTTCTTTCAGTTGCCTCTACATGAACATAAGCTGGGCAACCAAAAACTTTCAGATGGCCAAGCTCCACCTTCTTCCCACTCCAAGCTTCTTCTGGAAGTCCACCATCCAACTTGAAGTGAGGGGACCTGTTTATGAGAAAACATGCCTAAGTAATAGCATCACCCCAAAAAATTTTCGGTAGTGATGAGTGCAGCCTCATACTCCTTGCCCTCTCTAATAGTGTCCGGTTCAACCTTTCCGCGATACCATTCTGCTGTGGGGTCATTCTTATTGTATAATGGCGTTTGATACCATTTTCCTCACAGTAACTTCTAAACTCTGTACTATAGTACTCCCCACCATTATCAGTTCGAAGGCACTTTACATGTCTTCCTGTCTCCTTCTCTACCTCAGCTCTCCAAGCTTTAAATCGGGCAAATACATCTGATTTTTCCCTTATCATATACACCCACAGTTTCCTAGAGAAGTCATCAATGAAGGTAACAAAATACCTTGCTCCACCTCTGGATAAAACAGGTGCTGGTCCTCATACATTCGAGTGCACCAAATTTAGCACTCCTTCACTTGGCTTGGTACAAACAGCAAGTTTAACTCTATGCTGTTTACCAAAGATGCACGGCTCACACAGGTCATTTCCATCCTTTTTCAAAGCTGGGTTGTTCCCTCTTCTGCTTAACTCCGCGAGCCCTCGGTCACTCATATGACCCATTCGATAGTGCCACAGCTTATATTTCAACTATTCCTCCTGTGCCGCTGCAAGCACTTCAGCACTATCTATTATCACTGAGCCTTCATCCTATATAGATTGTTGCTCGGTCTTCTTCCTCTCATTACCACCAAAGCTCCCTTAGTAATTCTCAAACATCCACTACCAGATTGGCAACTAAAAGCATATCCCTGCTCTTCCAAGTAGCCCAAAGAAATCAAATTATTTTTCAACTCTGGTACATGTTTGACATTAGATAGAGTCATTATCACTCCATCATACATCCTCACCCTAATAGTGCCTACTCCAGCTACCATACAAGGGTGATCATCACCAAGACTTACACTACCTCCATCTGACCTGTCATAGGTGTAAAACCAATCCCGATGTGAGGTATAGTGGTATGAGCATGCAAAATCCAGAATCCAGGTATTCTCCCAATCCACTGATCCATTTGATACAACTAGTACTCCTTCTCCATTGCTTTCCAAAGCATGTGTTAGCACTTCCCTTTTCTGTCTTCCAAAGAAGACAATTCTTCATGATATGCCCAAGCTGACGACACTTGTAGCATTTCACATTCTTGTGGTTCCGAGACTGAGATCTACCCTTGGACATTCCCCTAGCTCTTTCCTTAGATCTTCCTCGCCTCTCATTTATAGCAAGAACCTCTGAGTTATGATTACCTTTGCATATCTTTTTCCTTTGCTCATTGGATCTGAGCACACCAACAACCTCTTCATAGTTTAGGATTTCCTTCCCATAAACTAAAGTTGTTATGAGACCATCATATGATACAAGGAGTGAACACAGCAGCAACAATGCCCGATCTTCTTTATCAATCTTTACATCCAGACTCATCACCTCAGAACAAACCTGATTGAACCTCTGAATGTGTGCAACAAGATCTCCTCCTTCAGGCATTCTCAAGCTATACAATTGCTTCTTTAGCCATAGCTTGTTCGTTATATTCTTTCCCATGTATGTGTTCTCCAGTCTTCTCCAAAGACCTTTTGCAGTAGTCTCTAAACATACCTCAGGTAAAACCTGATTAGCTAAACACATCCTTATGGTGCTGAAAGCAATCTCTTCTAACTCTTCCCATTCTTCAACACTAATCTTTTCCGGTCTTTCTTTCACCAAGACCTAGTAGATTCTCTGTTGAACCAGCAAATCTTTAACCCTTTGCTGCCATAGGGTGAAGTTTCCCTTGCCATCGTACTTCTCAAAATCTACTTTGAATCCACTTGATGCAATTACCACAATCAAGAATTCAAGAGATATGAAAAAATCGTACCTGCAAGAAGCCTTACTTCCAACCCTCTGATCTTGAGATCTTTCTTCCACGAACCTTGCTCTGATACCAAATATAGAGAATTTGATTCCAAACCCAACTAGATTTCACGAACCAAATCTTCTAGAACAGCCTTGTTCTCGATCAAGAACGAACACCCTGATCAACAAAGCAATTGCTGAAGCGTATCACCAGGTTGTGGATGACCATCTGCCAGCAATCTTTATTGAAGATCACGGTAGGATTCAGGTCTATGAAGATCAAGAACAACAAGAACGGGAGAAGAGGAAAGAAGAAGAAGAATAGAGGAGTTTTCACGGGAGAAAGGGATTTCCACTTCCAAGAAATTCGTTACACCACACCTCACATCCTCTTACGAGAATACAATATATATACCTCGGTCATACGTGTCCGAGATCCCAAAAAACTCTCCCAGCTGGCACTGTTCAAAACAGTTCACTTGTCATCCGAGCCGACTAGTCCAGAACAAATTTCCTGACTGTTCATCCAAGCTGACTCTAATATATCCGAGCTGACTCGAATCCATCCGAGCCAACTCTAATATATCCGAGCCAACTCTTCCAGACAACAGATTTCCTGTCTGTGCATCCGAGTCGACTCGAATCCATCTGAGCCGACCCGTCCAGTCCACAATCACCTGTTCTGAGACATGCCAACCAACAGAGTCAACTCTTACAACAGAAGAGCCGACTCAAAGACCCAGAAAGATCAAAACTGAGCCTAAACACCTAGGACTCATACCGGACTCAACCCTAGCCCTAGACACATCATGAAAAATCATGATAGACCAGATCAACTCATGTACATTGACCCGACTAGCCATGAATGCACCACTTGAGACTCAACAACTATATCCACCAAATCACTAAGTTTCACATCTATCAAATACAAAAGTATGAATTTATACACCATTTAAAATATAAAAACCTACAAACCATGGATCATCAATGTCATCGACCTCGTTCTCTTCTCTAAGCATCGATCCCTGACTTGATGGGTGTGCAGAGATGGAATCATGTAGTGATGCTAACTTGGAAGCATTAATACCAAGATGCCCCCATCATAGCTACTATCCTCTTAAGCGTTTGGCTACGATTCATCTAATAATCAATTTGACCCTACATCAAGCTCATCGATGTCCTGACTGCCTCGATGTCATGAGCATCATCAGACGGTCCAAATTAGTTAGATGACAAACTGTGACGGATTTCTTTGAAGGCATGCTATGCCTAGACCTTAGCCACCGCTCAAGAATTACATCTATGATCAGATCATCAATCATCGAACAGACAGGCTATGATCCAGCATCATTATCAAATCTAACCTCCGTCGTCGTCTGCTCTCTCAACTATAATATTTTTTTCTTCATAATAAAACAAATAACACCATCGGTTTGTTTCAATGGGTAACTTCAAAAGCATTCAAATATGTTATGATACTTACATGATATTGCCTCACCTCGGTCGCAAACTGGCCACTCTTGTTCGGATAAAATTTTTCATAGATGTCAACCATGGATAGTCCTTATTCAAACAAAAGAAAAGGAAAAAAAAGATATCAAAGTATTTTATATATTCAATAAATTATTCCAATAACATGTAATTATAAATATAGTTACATACCATCCTCTTCATTTCTTGTACAAAGGATGCATTCCCTTGTGAGTGAATAGAATCAACCTTACTCTTATTCACCTTCGATTGTCGCTAACAAATATATACAGATACATTTAGAAAAAGGGCATGACAGCATCAAAATAACTTTTCTTTTTTGGTAATACAAGGAGGTGAAGAATTCATTATGAGCTTTACACCATGCATGAGACCTGATACCTGGCTACACCTAAACTGTCTTATCATGCATAGTCACATAAAGATCCCAAAATATTGTATCTTACATTTTGGATGCATATTCTAGTGTATCACTGGTTGTCTTCTTTATAGATAAGAAATATCATCCGGTAAACACATGGAACAATAAAACCTTTCCTGAATGAGACACATACTACATTATATCATGTCAACAACTCCATATGACAAACATATATCAGCATAACAATTTTACCTATTGAAAAATCTTTAAATGAATGCACCTCAACAAGTTTTGGACTAATCAGTACATATTTTAGTCAATTGGTTTGGTAAGATTCTGTGCTGAAGATGACGTTAGCACAACACAGTCAAAAACGTGCCAATAGGATGCATGCCATCATTCTACCAAGTAAAAAGTATATCAACAATTAATAGTTTAATACATCTATATACATAGCTCTTCCTCATTATTTCCAAGTACAAGGTAATGAAGATGAGCAAAAGCAAGCTAATCAGAGCATCTTCGGTCCATCATCCAATAGGCTATAGAACACTTATGTCCAGGCAAACTATAAACTGTTAGGGTGAACCAGGTGGAGCAGCATAATAATCAGATATGAAGGATACATTTTGATCAAAATATTGTAGATTTAAAAAACATTAAGGAAAAACTAATTGGAAAATAGGGTTCATATAGCTTGACTTTAATCAAAGACATATTGATGATTGTTTTCTAATGTAGGTAATATGGCTATGCATTTTACAAACCCACAAGCATGTATATTAAATTAACATATTATAAAAATTTCTGGAATCTTTTTTAAAGCCAGTAGGCATATAATTAAGTACTGTATAATTCTTGATAAAAGTAAAGAGCTCAGTTAATCATAATCATCCCTCTGGATATGGATGAAAATGGTTGTTATATAGATTTTTTTCTGGCCAGTGAAAAGAAGGCAAATCCATTATGCGCAAATCTTACCCTTATGAGACAACCAAACTGGAGACAGTAAAATGATGCATAGCACAGCTTGTAGATATCCTCTAATTTTACCTAACTATAAAAGTTGAATACATCACCATAAGTTTTACCAGGTTAAACATCTGAAGGGAATAGTGTTATCGATATAGTAGCATCATTTATCGACTTCACTGTGAAAGTTCTGCATCAAAATGATATTGTTATTCAAGTTCACAAACATATTAGTCATTTTGGAGTGTTGAACTTAGAACATTGGACAATGCCATGTCTAAGACTTAGAAACTTGACTACAATGAAACCTCTTTCTAAAGTTAACATTCTATGTACTTGGACCACCACCAAGGCTTATTTCTTGTACCTTGTCTCCAAAGCAACCATGAATTATTCAGTTTTATTTTTGCCACCTCGTTTTCACCCAATACCCTTTTAGATACTTCTTCACCTGCCATTTGTGCAACTGATGCATTATTTTATTAAGTATTACTTCCTAGTTAACCACCTTTCTGCACCCCCTGTATTTCCTAGACATGTGGCTAAGAATTAGATGGGATGGTACTGCTGGTAGCCTGGTACTACTGGATAGATAGTTAGAGTCAATAAACTTTATACACGGCTTAGAGGTTCCGCAGATTTCTAGAAGGGTGTAGCATGGGTGTGGAAAGCAGGTGTTCATCCAAGAGTGACACTTTTTCTCAAGAAACTGGTGTAGGATAGAGAAACAAAAGAATCCATTGACCACATGCTTTTTCAGTGTCCTAGAGCAGTTCAAATTTGAAGCTAGGCAATTAAGTTAGTGTAACAGGATTTATCGTTCTGGACTCCAAGACAAGTTTTGTTACAACAGGTGGTTCTTTTCTCATTGGCTAATTGAGAGTGGCATGGGAGGAACTGATGAATGCCACTACTGTTTTAAAGGCAGATAATATTATATTGGAAAGGGACTCGAAACAATTATCTTATGAATTTCAGCAGGAACTCAACATCTGGGGCCTGCTCACCTTCTAATGATGTTTGGAGACTTAAATAGAGTATCAACTTACATGAGTAACATGATATTAAAGCTTGGAAATAGAAATTCCATCATCAGAGTATGAAGTGATGATATGACAAGTGTTAGAAGTGATATAGCATTGAGCAAAGCTATTTTGTGAGCATATTCAACAACCCTAGGCATTCAATAATGCATTTACACAAATGAAAGTATGAGAATATTGCAACCAAGGATATATTCAAGCAAAATCATGAGTGGCTGTAATTGAAAACAATTTGGACTTGGAGGTTGAATTATCAACAAAATGAAGCACTTGAGACTTCTAGCTTTCTTTTTATTCTTTCTTTTCTAACTTTCTTTCAATCGATCATTTTTTTTCTATTTGCTATCAGTGGGCTTAGAAAGGATTTGTTCTTTTCAATATCAAGTAAACCATACAGAAGACAAAATACTTTCAAAATAACTTCAAACACTAAACATACCTTAAATGCATCACTTTCAAAGTGCTCGCACAACCACCACCAATCGTCACTAGACCCAGCCCAGTTCCTATAGGGTTGGGTCAGAGGGTCAATCCCCCTTCCTCGCAGATGGTTGCAGTGTGTATGAAGCCTATATTGCTGACTCTATACCTAGCTCAAGCCATTTTGAGAATACACGTCATCACTTCTTCATCGGTATAATCCTCGAAATTAATGTTATCCTACACATGTGAACATTCATCACAATATGTAAATAAATAACTCTCATAACAAATATATATTAACTTACCTTGATGTGAGAGACAAGGGTGTCGCGGAATCGAGGGGTGACATGCTTGAAACTTTCGGCAGCCAAAGAAAAATAATTCCACATGAACAGACTGATCTCGTTAGCGACTATACTTGCCTCCGTGCCAACTGGATGACCCCGAAATAGTTATACTTTTGGCTTTTCATTATGGGTGTGCACTTGTTTCTCCAAGACAAGGCTCCTACTAGGACCATGCACCATGCATCGCTCCTTTGTGCCTACATATGAAAATTTATGAGATGAACATGTCATCTACCAATGGATATATATAACAAAGAAATGATATACATAATTTATAAATGTGATAGAAGTGCACGTGCAGAGGAATAATACTGTGATGCCATGACCTCCTGCTGGACTGACTTTGGTTAAGCATTAGCCTGCTTCGCGGACATAGGTGGCTGAGCATGATCCAAGTCTTCGGACTCATCATGCAAAAGGCTAAAATGAGTGTCATGAAGTGGGCCCTGACGTTTACCCCACAAACATCCATGCCTAGGACCAGCCATGATGCTATAATGGTTAACAAAATTTGAATAAGCACATAATCATAAAAACTGAAATACTACATAATTTATAAATTACTTAATCATATCAATTGTTATTCTCAAAATCTGAACTTGTGTCTATATAGTCATCCTCAACGGGATTCGTAGAAGGCATCAACCCTAAAATGCTATCATCATCGCTGATGAAGTTATCATCTACATGTATTTGTGATCCCAAATTGTTGACTCGTGCTTGTGCTAGCATTCCAGCAATAGGAACATCCTCAGGTTCATGGTCATCTCATTGCAATTGTCCTATATCGACCGTGTCATCTAGAACTAATATACTATTTGGTGCTTGCATTTAATATACTTCATTTTCAATAGTTACATGTACTTCATTCTCAAGACCATCATCCAAGCATATGAAAAGTGCAGGATCAAACAAATGTCTATGCTAAGTCCTTATTTTAACTCACCAAGGCCCTTTCATTTTGGTATCCTCAACATACCATACTAGTCTCACTTGCTTTGCAAAAATATAAAGATCACTTTCGTTCCACAAGCGACTTGTATAAACACTAACAAGCCAAGGGTCTATAACAATTAGCTTGTGTTGTCTTAAATCATGCCATCTACACTTGAATAATACAACCCGTCAAAGACCACTATACCTCAACTCTATAACCTCATGCAGAACATTGGAAAAGTCCATTATCTCGCCATTGTGCTCGCCCTCTATGCATATTCCACAATTATATGTGGTACGATTGTGATCATGATTTTCCATTAAGAAACACACCATTGACTATGCATGCTAAACATATCGATATACGTTTATCAGGTTTTTATGCAAGTACGGCTAAATCATCATTGATACAGTTGGGATTGTCTATACATAGT
Organism: Areca catechu; assembly: GCA_021397845.1. NCBI lineage: Eukaryota > Viridiplantae > Streptophyta > Magnoliopsida > Arecales > Arecaceae > Areca > Areca catechu. Next base: position 26,828,686 of record CM038043.1, read on the forward strand.
TGGGCTACCTACAATTATAAAAGTAATAAATAGGTTATATTTGACAAATAAAAACTATATAAACGAACCTAGAGTCATGGTGAACATTAACATAGCTCACCCATTTGTCAAACTACGATGCAAATTAATTCCTATGTTGTGCCGCTGCTAATGTAGGATTGATTTGTATGAGTTCACTCTCGTGCTCGTTGAAATAATACAATAATAATATATACACTTTAGTTTAGAGTTTGTGAGTATGTTCATGCAACATCAACATTAAAAAAATTAAATGTATACACATCTCATGTATGCTTCCATCTCCTCACAATTGTTTACCATATACCAATGCATGTCATCTATTTCTTGCAGTGTCAATATCTAAAAATCTGCCTTACCATATGTTCTGGCAATGTTGGAGAACACGAACAATCCATCAGTGAGAATGTTATCACCATCAACATTCCGTTGCAGCCTTGTAAATTTGGTCTCCACTCTTCGAAGATACATAGAGCAGAATATTAGATGTTCATTCATTATTGTGCCTCCGTTATTGAACCTTCGGGCCGTATCTTGTTAGCGATGACACTCTTGTATTCTTACATCTCTCTATCCAAAGAATTATCGATCGATAAACATACAAAATAAATTTTACAATAATGAATAATAAGTTTTACAATATCATGCAATTACCTTTCAATTGGGTGCATCCACCTTGTGTGTACTAGCCCGCCTCATGTGAAAGATGAACCGAAAGATGCACCATGATATCAAAGAAAACAGAGGGAATATCATCTCTAGCTTATAGAGAGTCATGAAAATCTTTTTCTCCAAAATGTTGATTTAACTTCGCCTCAACATCTTCGTGTATAAATCTAGAAAATAAATTCCTAAATCAAGTAATGCATCGCACACATTATCTGGCAAGAATCCATGCAAGTCAATTGGAAGCACATGTTGTAGAAGCATGTGGCAATCATGACTTTTCATCCCGATGTCTTCCCATCTTTTGGTCTGATATACCATTTAAAGCTTGAGGAATATCCATCAAAAAACCTCACTGATCTCAGATATGCGAGAAATCGATTTCTTTCGCTTCGGTTTAGTACATAACATGCCAATGGCTTGACTAGTTGCAAACCATGGATGTTCACGATCAAAATGTTTTCATGCATCTCCATCCAATAGATGTCTCATGACATCGTTGTCGATATTGTTTTCCTCCTTATGCCATTGGATGCCATAAGCAGTGTGCCTCGACATGAACAATCGATGCAGTCATGGCATAACTGGAAAGTACTACAAAACCTTGCATGGCATTTTCTTTTTCTTTTGACCCTTACCACGACTTTTGTTCCATCTACTTGAATAACAAATCGGACATGCTTGTAGATCTTTTTTATCCTTCCGAAATAGAACACAATCATTCGGACATGTATGTATCTTTTTGAAGCATATGCCCAAGTTATTGACTCCCAACCCAAGTCCCTTCAACAATTGTTTGGCTTCATAATGACTTGACGGAAGTAACTCTCCCTCAAGTAACAAGCCTATCAAAAATTTGAGCAACCAATTGAATGAGTTTGACCACTTACCAAATGTCTTCATATATAATAACTTTATTACAGCGAACAACAAAGTGTACTTCTTACAACCAGGATAAACGTCACTTTGTGCATCTTTTAATAATCACTCAAATCTGTAATTCACAGGCATGTTACTCTCATCCTCCGTCTCTTATCTCGAGACGGGATGCTGATGTTCTAATCCCACTTTCGTATTTGCTTCAAATAACTCCAGATGGAGATCCTCCAGAATTTTCCTATCTCCTGCACTAAGTATTTGTCTTTCATGAGTGGGTGATCCAGCTACTGACATAGCATTTGTGGACGTTCTAGGCAACATGCTTGAGCCAGTGGGCAAATCTTCACCATGACAAATCCATCTCTTATAACTCACATCTGTGCTGCATTTATACAAATGATTCTGAATATCCGATAAAGTACACCAAAATAGATTCCTGCATCGACGATACAGACAACAAGCTTTCCCATCTTCTTTAGTGTGATTGGATGCCATGTTTATGAAAGACGTCACACCCATAATATACTTTGGACAGAGTTTATCGTGCAATGACATCCAACTACGATCCATGCCTACATGTTTATGACAGAAACTATACACTTAATCTTATACAATGAAACAAGAATCATGAATTTTTTACCAAGAAAGCTAGGTAAAAAATTTGATATGTCAACCAAGGACAGGTAGGAGAAATAGTTTAATTTAAAGAAAATGAATTCTATGGTGAATTAGTATATCCAGAATGATTATAATGTGTATCATAATATATTATAATGCGATAATTTTTGCCAAAAGTGTATGACAATTTTTTTGCACTAGGATGCTTGACCAAAAAGGTCATTGTGTGGGCTGAATGTAGAATGGTAATCATGTTCCAAGATGCTGCCAACATTGGTTCTTGCAAAGGTTAGAACCAAAGATCAAAATAACAATCCACAAAAAGAACTGAAGTAAATATATTCCAAGAAAAAAAAAAAATCATAGAGTTGGAGAAAATACATTATAAGAGGATAACAGAAACATTAGAAAGAATCGCAGAGTTAGAGAAAATATATTTTAAGGTGTCATTGGGCCTCACATTTTGAAGAAAAGTGTTGATAGGATTGTAATCAAATAAGATAGAAGAATGAGTGAAGAATAACAGTGAAAATAGAAGAAAAAAGAAAGTTTGATGTTGAGCCCATATTTATTTGAAAAAACAAGAGATATTGATAATCATATCTAATTCTACATATCTATATGCCAATACACTATCTATACCCATTAGTTGGTATATTTATCCATAGTTGGCCGCTTAGTTTATTCCCCAAAAATATTCATAGGAATAATTATTAACATAAGATGGAGATTTCATTTGAAGTTTCTCTTCCTTTACATGAAGTGAATGCTCCCAGCATGAATGACGATTTGAAAGCATTCCTTCAACAAATCCCTTGCCCCCTCATATAAAAATTAGACCAAAGTAATCCAACCACATTCTCAAAGAATTTATTTCCACCTTAAGTTGTAAGTTTACAAATGAGGTCTTATTGGAGACAGGTGTTTGATCCTTAAATTAGAACTGGATTAGCAGCAAGCTCCTATTAAGTGTTGAATGTCTAAAAACATCATTGCTAAATGTAAGCAGGAGAAGTTGACTGCACTACTCTAGTAGATATTGTCTATAAAAAACACAAATGGGTCATCATACATAAATTAGATTATTGCTGACAATTAGGCTAATTAATTAAACGTTCAAAAAATGGAACTACAGATTAACCATCATTTAGAAATGCTAGGCAAGCAGCTAACATAGAATCTAATGCATAAAATGGTTTTGAGTAAAATCTTGTTGCTACACCATCATTAGATGACGAGCAAGGATGGTAGTTTCACTTTTTCAAAAATTAATGCATGTCAAGTATGTTATTATTGCATACATTTGGATTATTGTGTAACTAATATCTGTTATTAAACTACTATGTGCATGTAATACGTGGATAACATCATCTAGTTAATGCAAGCATATGCACATAACAACAAACTATATGCAAGGAATAGCTGCAACACATGCTACGTAAGGAAGAGAAGAACAAAGATCATTGATATTATGCTTCAATATCTGTAAAATAATGTGAACTAAAACAACATAATGATCTGAGAGTAGATGAAAAGAAGAACAAAATCAAGGGAAATTTTCCCACATGACCATGAAGATAACTATCAAGTCTTGTGCTAGATATTTCATTTTATCTTTGTGGGGGCTTCTTAGCCCATCATTCTAAGATTGCTCTATGGTACTAAACCCAATGAACAACCAAGATTGCCGATGTTACCAAATTATCATTTTGGAGTTATTAAAAAAGGGGTTTTTCTCCCTCCCCTCCTTTCTTTCCCGAAATAAAATGCCATTAAGGTAAAAGATGAGAAATTTTGGGGAAATAGCCACGGATTTACTGAAATAAAATTATATCGCCATCAAGCATTCCAGAAAGACTCAAAAAGAATCCAAGAGTAGAAAATAAATTAAAAAAATGGCAAAAACACTTTTTTTGGGCTCTGTTTCCTTCCTCTATCTACTTTATCGCTAAGGATAAAAAATTTTGAGTAGGTATGCAGTAGATGGAATAAACCACTCTTTCCTGCTACCTCCGACTCCTATTCTTTTAGAAAACAAACAAAATAATTTCTTTTTTTAAAAAAAATTCAAGAACAAAGAACAAGACGGGATTCAAATATCCAAAAAAAGAATATCACATTAAATAAAAGTAAAAAGACTATAGAAGTAAAACTATATCACGGACTACAGCTACCGATCATTCACCTCGAACAGAATCCAAAAGTGGGAAATAAATGGGGAAAAAAATTTCACGAAGACATTTTTTGGGCTCTATTTTCTTCTACATCTACTTCCATGATGGAAAAATAAATGGGAAAAAAATGGCGGATGTTAGCTTGTAGCATCCCAAACGACCGGGAATCGGCAATGGCCCACTCGTGGAACAGCCGAAGAGCTCTCTCCCACCTGCTGTTGCTCCACGACGCAGCATACGCAGCGTCAGCGAAGAAGATGCGGTGGAGGCGGAAGAGGAAGAGGCGGTGGGAGAATGCGAGGTCGGTGCAGGAGATGGGGAGGCGGGTCACGAAAGGGAGTTTAAGGGCGAAGGGGCGGGAGTTTGGGAGTGGGAGTTGTAGAGAGACGTACCAAGATCGAGAGAGGGAGGGATGGCTTGGCAACGGTGGCATGGTGGCGCAGCCCGGCGAGGTGAGAGAGAGATCCATAAAGTCATGACGGGATGTCGACTGTTGCCGCTAAATCACCTGCGAACGGCGAGGTGAGAGAGAGATCCATGAACTCATGACGGGGACATCTCACGCTCCTGATCTACTCTCGGGCATGGATTGAATATCTATAAAAGATTTTGAATCGAATTTTTGAATCAAATTTTCGGCAAAAAAATATTTCGACATTAAGCTAGTAGATGGCGATATGCAAAATAGAGAATTCAAAAATAATATAAATAAAAAAGGAAGTGAATAGAGTGGAATGGTTTCGGACCTTTGAATCAAATTTTCGATGAAAAATATTTCGACGTTCAAGTCAGTAGATGGCGATCTACAGAACAGAGAATTCAAGAATAACATAGATAAAAAAGGAAGTGAATAAAGTGGAATGACCTCGGACCTTTGCTTATCCTTGGAGCGTCCTTTCTTATTCTATTTAAAAATAGAGGTTATAATAATCAAATATGGTTGAGATGGTTGTAACCGAATAACCAAATATGGTTGTAACTGAATAACTGAATAATCGAATGTGGTTGTAACTGAATAACAGAATAATCGAAGTGGTTGTAACCGAATAACAGAATAACCGAAGTAATTGTAACCGAATTATAGAATAATCGAAGTAGTTGTAACAGAATAACCGAAGTTGTTAGTCTTTAGTGGACCATAGTGGGCTTTGGGCCTTTTTGGACCTTAATGGGCCTGGAGCCTTTAATGGACCTAGATGAGAGGGATATAACACAGCCCCCCACTGAGCTGAAAAATATTGCTAGTGAACTGTTCTAACTTCATTTTCAGTGAAGGGAGTAATAAATAATAGCCTTTGCACTTTGTCAGTTGGCCAATTAGATCTGCCTTTGATAAAGAATAAGATAAACAAGTCAGATCATCAATAAGCTGCTGATTGATAGTGATAGAGAATAAGATAGACAAGTCATATCATTAATAAGCTGTTGAGTAATATATATTGATTAGATGCACTTTGGTGTGTCGCTGGATTTGCCGCAAGATAGACCATGTAGGTCATCCCTGAATAAAGATTGGGCCACTTTGGCACTTCATCAAATAATAGTGTAAACCATATGGATTATTTCTGAATTTTTGATAGAGAATAAGACAGGCTTATCAGGCCCACGTTGGCATTTCGTAAGGTAGATCGCGTAGATCATCCTTGTGCCCTTTGATTAAAGATTAAGATAGGCTGATCGGGCCCATCTCAGCATTTCGTAGAGTAGATCACGGAGATCATTTTCATGCCTTTTAGAAATAGAATTAAAACAGGCTGATCATGCCCACCTCGGCACTTCGTGAGGTAGATCACGGAGATCATCCTCATACCTTTTTGATTAAGATGGACTGGTCAAGCCCAACTCGGTACTTCGTAGGGTAGATCACGGAGATCATCCTTATGCCTTAAAGAAAAGAAAATTAAGATAGGCTGGTTAAGCCCACCTCGGCACTTCGAAAGGTAGATCATGGAGATCATCCTTATGCCTTTGATAATAAGATAGGCTTCAGTGAGCCTTCCCTTGGGCTTCAGTGAGCCCTGATAAGATAGGTTTTGATGAACCTTTCAATGGGCTTCAGTGGGTCCTAATAAGATAGGCATTGGTGAGCCTTTCCATGGGCTTCAGTGGGCCCTAATAAGATAGGCATTGGTGAGCCTTTCCATGGACTTCAGTGGGCCCTAATAAGATAGGCTTTGGTGAATAGACTTAGAGATATATCAGCATGCTCTGTGGATTTCCCTTCAGACACATGCAGGAAAAGATTTTGAGAATTTCAGAAGTTGAGGAATCACTTCTGACTTCATCCATAATCTTCTTTGAAGCCTGCAGTCTGCATCACCAAATAAAAGATTTATTTATTTAAAAATATGTAAAGCATTGGTATACTCATAATTTTAGATGTGGCATGGCCTTTTGGCCAGATTGTTAAGCTTCATGAGCCTTCATGGGTCTTAGAGCCTTTGTGGGCTTTAGGCGACAACCTGTATTAGCTCTTCATGCACTCGAACAAATGTAGGCCTTCATTCACCAAACCAGCATGGCTACATCCACTGAAATGACCAATGAAAGTAATGTCACCATGTTGCATTCCTCTACTCTGCATGTCCTCGAAAATTTTGAGCGAAGCCTTGCCGTAACCATGGAAGGCAAGGCCACATATTATAGAGTTCCAACAATATATGTCCTTGTTTTGAGTCTTGTAAAACACTCTTAAAGCCTCTTCTATGCTTCCACACTTGATGTACATGTCTGCAAGGGCAATTGCCATATGAGGTATCAATGAGAGTCCAAGTTCTTGGGCACGGATGTGGATCTCCTTGCCCATGCCCAGAGACCCCATGTGTGCACAAGCAGAGAGGGCACTCAGTAATGTGAGATAATTTGGCTCGAAGCCTTCAGACTGCATCTCATAGAACAAATCAAGGACCTTGTTGCAGCTCCTGCTCTGCAGGTAACCAGTGATGATGGTGTTCTAAGACACCACATTCTTCTCAGGCATCTGGTCGAACAAACCATGAGCAAAATCCATCCTGCCTGCTTTTACATATGAAGAGATCATCGAATTCAATGTGAAAGCATCTCTCGAGGGATTTGAATTGAATATTTGCTCAGCCCCATCCACCTTGCCAATGTTGGCATAACCAAACGCCAAGATGTTGAAGGAAACCTGGTACTTGAGAGGCATCGAATCAAACAGCTTGATGCACTCATCCATCTGCCCGCAAGTAGCATAGGCATCTAGGATGGAGTTCCAAGCAAAATATCTTTCCGAGACATTCCATCAAACACCTGGCGAGCTTTGTTGATGAGCAGAGGAGTACATATTGATTAGCGACGTTTGCACGAAAGCATGGTGAGAATGGCCAGTTTTCGTGGCCTGGGCATGGAGGGCAGATCCTGCTTGCAAGGATGAAAGATTGGAGGCAACTTTGAAGAGTAGTGGGAAGGTAAAGTTATCGCCAACTAAGCCCAACTCTTGCACCTCCGTGGCGTTCCCCTCCGATAACTTTTGTTTGATGACTATATTCCATTGCCAAAGGAACTGATCAGCGAGCTTATGCACTTCATGGCCTTCTTTGTTGAGCTTAGATTCCACGGTACCAAGGTCCATGGGGAGCTTGATGATCTGGAAGTAGTCATGAAGGCCCATGCCTGCCACATCCACAGGGAAATTGAACCAGATGCTCTTCTTGTGCTTCATCAGCTTCGTCAAGATCTAGCATCACTTCTTCATCATGGACGAGCGGAGCTTCTTTGAGGATGGTGCCATCGCCAGCCGCTTTGGCTCCCTAGGAGAGACCACCGGCAGCAAGGACTTGTTACCGGAAATCTTCTTCTCCTTGGTCAGGAAGAGATCGGAGGATTTGGCGACCGGTGAATCAGCAGGCTGTACGCGGTTTTGATGCAAGGCTGCCACGGCCAAGGAGGTGACCTCCCGGTCGCCGCAGTAGATCCCGGATGAACTAAAGCTGGTGGATTTGGCGGAGGACTGGAACTTCTCTGGATTCGATATGGCTGCCCAGGCTCCGGACCTGCTCCAGCTTCGAGAACAAACGCCTCTTGATTTTCAGTCCTCCTTCTGAGGTTGATACATTTACAGTTAAAGGACGAGGAGTCATTCAACATCGCGAACGCCAGCACCTCCTTCGGCACCAGTGGGTGGAACTGGCCCGTATAGTCAGAGACGTGATCTCTTCCATGGTCCCTGGGGCATTATGGTGACCCTCGATCGAAGCTAGACCGTCGGGTCCCGGACAATTTGGGAAGAATCGCTGCGGTGCATGGCGTTTGCGCTCGCGATGCATCACCAGATCTTCCGTCGGCCAGATCCGCCACCAGATCTCGCCGGCGATCTGCCATCAGATCCGACGGTGGGAGGTTGCCATAGACTCTCGCATGATCCATCTGAGGTCACTCCCATTTCTTCCCTTTTTTTTCTGGATTTTTTTTTTCGAATTCTCCTTTTCAAATGAATTGATCATCGCCCCCTACCTGGCGCGCCTATCTGTTGCCACTAAATCACCTGGATTGAAACTTCGACAGCGTCGGGCATCCCGCTCGCGCTTCTGATCCTGCTCCTGGACGCGGATTGGACACCTGTAAAAGATCCTGGACTGGATTTCCGGTGGGGGACACTCCGATGCTCAAGTCAGTGGATGGTCTAGGCATCAACGGAATGGAAAATTCAAGAATAGCATAGATGGAAAAGGAAGTGAGTATAGTGGAGTGGCCTCGGACCTTTGCTTACCCTTGGAGTGTCTCCTCTTACCCTATTTATAGAGGTCGTAATAACTGAATATGGTTGAGGTGGTTGTAACCGAATAACCGAATGTGGTTATAACTGAATAACTGAATAACCGAATATGGTTGTAAATGAATAACAGAATAACCGAAATTGTTGTAATCGAATAACAGAATAACCAAAGTAGTTGTAACAGAATAACCGAAGTGGTTGGCCTTTAGTGGGCCCTAGTGGGCTTTGGGCCTTTTTGGGCCTTAATGGGCCTGGGGCCTTTAATGGGCCTGGATGAGAGGGATATAACATCGACGGAGGGACAGCGACGGCGACGGTGGCCCGGTGGCACAGCTCGGCGAGGCGAGCGGGAGAGACAGAGAGAGAGCAGGAAAAATGAAACGGTTTGAGGCTTTTTGACCTAAACCTCTAAAATTAAAAATTATAGCAACAAAAATATTATCTTATGGTAAATAGTTAAACCTCTCGCAATGAAAACTTATTACATTGCTAAAAATAAAATTTTAATGATTAAATTTATTTTTGTCAGCAAGTTTATTTCTAGCGATAATTTTTTATCATAAAAAATAATATTTTAGATCGCATCATAATTTTTACATGATGAAGTTTTTTATCATAAAATATTAGCATTTACAAAATATCTTATATCATTTTGAATGCCAGGTGAGGTAAGTAGCATCGGTCATCGATTATGTATTGTATATGATCGGACTGATCAAGCATCTGAGCAAACTTGGATTTTTCTTGTATGAGTAACTGAAGAAGGATTGATTCTAAATTTCCTATCAAAATTCTACCTCGACTTTCTTAGATGTAATCAACTACTACGGTCTACTGGGATTGTTGCAAACTTATGAGAAAGATCATTAGCTCCATAAGGGATTGAATATAGTGGAAGGTTCTACGTCAACAAGGTATCATCTCTTTTAAAAGAGAAAAATAAGGAGTAACATACTGCAATGACTTTGCTAGCTCAAACTAAGAAGTTCAAGTTTGATCAGAGTTAGGCAAAGTGCTTCTATTATAAGAAGCAGGGTCACTGAAACAAGAATTGTCTACTTTATATTGCCTTACTTGACTTGAATAGGCCCAACAAGAAAAAGAATCAACAAGCAATTATTGTATAAGATACTTATATGATAACATCTTGTAACTTCTCAATTTGTTATACTACTACGTGGATATTAGATATTGGAAGTCCAATCAATATTTGTAATTCATTGCAGAGACTTCAGATTAGTAAAAATTAAGATGACAAAAGATTCCTGAATATTGGAGATAGAAGAACAGTTCCAATTCTAACTTTAGGAGTTATCAAGCTTGTTTTCGATGATAATATCATTTGTTTGAGTGATTATCACTATTATCCTAGTTTTTTGATGAATGTAATTTTTATAGGCCTTTTAGCTAAGAATGGTTTTTATTTGTTAATAAAAGATAATTATTATATCATTATGAATGGTATTACTGTAATGTATGGATAATTAAAAAAATATATTTATATTTTATCATAGCTTTGTTAATGTAGTATACATGTCTAGCAAATGTCCAAGATTAGATAATGTATATGATATTTATCTCTGACACTAGAAGCTAGCTTATATTAACAAGAATAGGAAAAATAAGTTAATTAAAGAGGGAAATCTCAAAGTCGATAATTATGAATCATTGCTGACCTAAGAATCTTGTATTCTTGGAAAGATGACTCTGTCATATTTTATTGGAAAAGGTAAACGAGCCACTGAACTTCTAAGTCTTGTACATAGTGACGTATGTGGACCTATAAATATTAGTGCCAGAGATAGATACTACTATTTTATTACATTTACTGACAACTTATCTAGGTATAGGTGTCTACCTTATGAAGCATAAGTCTAAATTATTTGAAATATTTAAACGATTCGGTAATGAAGTAGAAAAATAAGCTGGAAAGTATTAAAACTCTTTGATCTGACTGAGGAGGAGAATACTCACTAGTTAGTTTTTGACATATTTAGAAGAAAATGTGTTGGTCCTAATGATTAATTTTGATGAATAACAAAATATTTGAGTTTGTAATATTACTAATGTACTATATAAGTTAATATTTCAAGAAAAGATAAAGGTAATACAATAAATCTGAAACATATGTTTTAAAGATCAAATATTTGAGAAAAATCAATGTGATTTTATTAAGAAACAAGTGTGTTAAAGTTTAAAGTCTCAAAAGTTATAGAAAATCAAGTTTCAATCATGTATCGGAAGGTTTCAGTTTGGTATTGCAGAGTTTCAGTCGGTATGCAACTGAGCCAATTTGAACAAAATTCGAGTCAACCTGAGAGCGTGTACCCAAAATAATAGAAAGCTAATTTTTGTGGCTATTTTTTGAATTGACTCAAATGAACCTTTGTTGCCCAGGTGGCTATCCAAGAGGGGGGTGAATTGGATCTTTTAAAATTTAAAGCAGATAATGTGCAATTGAAATACCCTTTTAAAGTGTTGTGTGTTGTGATTAAGAATTAAATGCAAAAGCTAAAAGAAATCAGAGAATCATAATACAAACACACATGATTTATAGTGGTTTGGAGCAACCTAGCTCCTACGTCCACTATCGAAGATACCATTTGGGATTTCTACTATATTCATACTCGAATACAGTAGGATTGTTTTGCAGGATCACAATCCAAAACCTCTACACTTTGGTTTTAACAAGATCACCAAAGAAAACCCAACACCCTTTGGTTTTAAACAGGCTCACCAAAGAAACCTAACTTGGTTTTATCAGGATCACCAAGAACTCAACACTTGGTTTTTATTAAGACTCACCAAAAACTTATTTGGTTTTTTAACTGGGCTCACCAATAACCCAACAACAATTCATAAAAAGAATTGAAGTAAATGCAACAATAAATGACAAACTCAAGTTGTCGGATAGTTGCCGGTGCAGCTTGATGGAAGTCCACTTGACTTGCACTTGAATAAGTTTTAATTGCTTCAGTGGCTTCTTCAAAAGTTGCTTCAAGCTTCAGATCAGAGTTGGTAAAGACTTGAAGGCTGACTTGAATGCTCTTATGCTCTCTCTCTTTTGGTTGGTGGGATATTCAATGTAGCTCTCAAAACTTTAAAGAACTTTCAAAAACTTATCTTTTAGATGTTCAAATCCTTCAAATATAAAGTCTTCCATCACTCCAAGGCAGTTAGAGATATTTTTGACCATTAGGATGTGACTTATGACTGTTGGAGCACTTTTTGGCATTCAAAAATAAATTCTGGAACTAGCCGTTGGATACCTGAAAGCGACGTTCGAGTCGGCTCGGATTCCTTCGAGTTGGCTCAAATCCTTTGAGTCGATAGGTTGAGTCGCCAAATCTTCAGTGTAGTCAGCTCTTTGTCTCAAAGAGCAAAATATCACTCTGGACGAGTCGGCTCTTGATAGCTCGGGTCGGCTCAAACTTGTATTATTGAAAAACTTGAACTCGAGGAGTCGGCTCTTTTCAGCTTGGGTCGGCTCTTCTTCTCAGGTTCAGAAATCCTCACTCTAAAAAACTCAACTCGATGCAGTTCGAGTCGGCTCGCTTTCTTAGGTCTTCAAAATTAGATCTGGCAGAGTCAGCTCTTTCTGGTTCGGGTCGGCTCGCCTGGCTGTTCTCAGAAATCTTCAGAAACTGGACTCTGGAGGAGTCGGCTCGGACAAATTCCAGTCGACTCGGATACATTAGAGTCGGCTCGGTTACCTTCAAGTCGGCTCGGATTGCTACGTACCAGAATCCTTGATGCATGCCATGAAGTAGAGTCGGCTCTTCAACATGCTGGATCGGCTCGAGTATCTTCTTCAGGATTTTTATAATTGAACTCAAAGAAAAAAACTCTTACCAACACTCTTACAACTTTTCAATCATACCAACTCAAAATAATTCCAAGGCATACACATAGAGAAGTATCCCTTTTCATATAATTTTTTCTTAGCTTTTTCATTGGGTTCTTCTTTACACAAACACATTACAACACAACTCAAACAATAAATAAAGGTGTAGTAGTTGAAGTTTGAACAATTAACTCATCCAACAAAAACTTGTAAAACACTTGAAGAGTTGTCAGAAATAAGTGTACATGCTCCAATGTTTGGTTATCATCAAAATCACTTATGGGATCAACAATCTCTCCCTTTTTGATGATGACAAAACACTGGGCATGAAAAATTCTTTACACTTTACATGTATAAAAGTATTTGAAGATTAAATTTTCACATGTATCAGAGCTAATTGAATTGGTAAATGAGTATCAGAGCTTAAGAGATGATATCATTATATATCATCAAAGTATTAAACTTTTCATGCTTCATAATATTATAATTAGCACAAAACATGGAGTATCAAAGTTTTGAAAAAGATAATAACAGAATTAAGATTAACTTGAAGAGCAATAGTAATTAGAGCAAAACCATTTCAAGAGAATCTCCCCCTTTATCTAGGTTTTAAAGCAATTAAACAATTAGATCTGATTGAAAACTAGATATTTTGTGCTCCCCCTTTTTAATTGTTTTTAAGTACTTTAAGAACTATTGGTAGGAAGCTCAAAACAATATCAGAATTTGCATGATAGATCAATCATTAATATTGATACTATACTTTTCTCTCTTGATATCATTCTCCCATTTTTCATTTCACCAATTTTTCATTTCTCTTATTTTTCACATTTTTCATATTTCTTCCCCTTTTTGTTAATCAATCAAAAAGGTGATTTTAATAAAGATTAGATTTTGAAATAGATTGAGAAAGTCTTTAATATTTGTTTAAAATAATTTCACTTTCTCAAATTTGAAATTCTAATTAAAAACCCATCATAATTGTATCATTTAATTGTATATGATAACAAATGAAATTCCTAAAGGAACTTTTATTTCATTGATAAGTTTGGCATACAAAGTAGGAAAGAAAGTACATTCAAACTGTAAAAGATAAAAAGTAGAACATTAACAAAGTCAGAAATATAACTAGAAGACTAACCACATAACCTATTCTTCTTCTTCTTCACTAGAAGAAGAGGAGCCTACCTCTATAACCTTGTCAGAGATCTTAGTTATCAGCGATTTAAACCTTAAATCCCTAAATATAGTTCTAACAGGGACTCTTAAAATCTTAGTTTTCTTTGTTTTGGGTTTCTTCTAGGTCTTAACAGGTTTAGGAGAATCAGATGAAGGAATAGGAGCAGGAGTTTCAAGTGACTCCTTGAAGATTTGTGCAGGAGCATCTTCAGTGGGAATTATTTCTTTTTGGGATTGTAGCAAGATGCTTCTGATTTCCTCCTTAAAATTCTCCATTTCCTTTTCAATTTTTTGTTGGTGAAGTTTTTGTTCAGATCTTAATTCCTGCAAGCTTGTATTAACTGTACTTTTCATCTCATCAATTGCAGAATTCATATGATCTATCAATGAACTTGAAATTGCTTCCATGATGTGGAAAGAGGCGAAAGATGCTAGAATGGATGCTTATGATGCAAATGAATTTTTTTATAGTTGAAGAGTTTTAGATATTTTTCTTAGGGTTTTGATTCCCGATCACAAGCAAAGACTAGAAATAAGAGAAATGAATAACAGAAGCCTACACTAGCATTTCAAGTCCCTAAATAGTGAAAATAAGAACAGGATCCCGGGATTAAGAAATCCCGGTAGGACTAAGCTCGAAACACAATACCTACTTAGGAGATAGGGGGCAAACCACACACGTCTGAAGCACCCGATGCAGAGATCGCTCAACTCGACGGATGCGGCCTGGATGCCCGAGCAGTCGAACCCGCGGATGCACTGGCTTTCGGTCGGATGGTCGCGATGGCAAAGCAAACTATCTCCGGTGCCCGAGATACCAGGGAGGACCTGTAGGCAATCAAAGTGGGGATTAGTAAAATGGAGATATGTAGTGAAATGGACTAAGATAGGGTTGAGAAGGGGCTTCGAGCTCGATGTTCGGCTGGATTCCGAAGTCGAAGAAGGAGATAACTTGGGGCCTCGCACCACGCGACATCCCGGAGGATGAAGGATTGTGGCCTCACACCACTCGACGTCCAGGAGGACGAAGGACTCGCGACGCCCTGGGGAGATGGAAAGGTGGCCTCACACCACTCGACGTCCCTGGGGACGAAGGAAACTTCACTCAAACCTAGTCTAGGAGACAATGGTTGGAGGATAGAAAACTCAAACTCTCTTTTTCATTCAATCATTCAATAGCATTACAATGAAGGGATTGGGTCCTTTAAATAGGCACCCAAGGCCCATTTGAATTCAAAACAAATTAAACCCTTGCACCCAAATTACAACCCAAAAAATTGGCGCCCACATGGATGGGGAAAGATCTTCATGACCGACCAAAGGGAGGAGCTTTTGGCGTGGCATGTGGGCGGGCTTGGAGAGGGGGATTGGCCCTTTGACTTCCTTCTTTGCATGCACACTTTGGGAAGAAAACAAGGAGCAAGGCTTGCTTCAAGGGATGTGTCTCCTTTGGGTTTCTTCCACTCTTAGATGGAGTGAGTCATGGCCGACCAAGGAGGGAGCTTTTGGGCGTTGCAAATTTGATGGCTTGGAGTGGGTATGTGCTCCTTGACCTTCCTCTCTTGTGTGACTACTTTGGGAAGAAGGCTTGGAAGATGGCTTGCTTTGTGGCTTGGTCTCTTCAAGAATCTTCAACGCCCCATTTATTGATGTATCATGGCATGATATGGGGGAGGGAAGAGGGGGATGATGTCTCCACCTTCCAAGGTCACCCAAGAGAAAATGACATGGAGAGGGCATGTGGAATGCATGAGGGCGCCTCTTTGTTTCCTTCCTTGGATGCCTAAGTGGCAACTGATATGGCGCCACATAGGTGGCTGAGGTAGCACCTGTGTTGGCATCTTTCCAAGTGAAAGAGGTGGGTTGGCCCACAAGGAACTTGACTTGGTCTTGAAAGCCAGGTTGACTTCAATTGGGCTTGGGCCCAATCCAAACTCAGACTCAAACCAAAAATAAATACAGGACCCATGACCTAAACTTGACCCAAATTGGTCAAGGTACAAGACTAAAAATTATAAAACTACTTTGGCTCATAGCCTTATTACAGGACTCACAGAAGTGGAACCCTAATCTGAGATCCACAGATGATTAAGGAGCCTCTGTCGGGTCCTAGTGCCCACACCAGTTCTCCCAGGGTGGGAGCAACTCGACCCTGTCGAGCAAGGGATAGTTTGGCTTTGGTACCTCTCCAAGATATCGGGGTCGATGCGCTGCAAGTCCTCCCGTGTGATCCACGAGTCATCAGATTCGGGTCGGCCTTGCCATCGAACCAAGTAACGTTGATAGCCCTTGCCCCGGGTAGTCATGGCTTGGTCATCCAGGACACGCTCGATCCGCTCTCCTCGCTCAGGTATATTTGGAGGTGGACACTCAGGTTCAGGTTCACTCTCAAAAGGGAGGTCAGGCCCAAACGGCTCATTGGGTATGTTTGCGGGTTCCCTATACTCGACTAAGTCAGAGATATTGAATGTCGAGCTAATTCCATAATCCGGAGGTAATTCTAGCTCATAGGCATTAGGGCCCATTCTCTTAATCACTTTAAAGGGACCAGCCCCACGAGCATGATGCTTCTTAACGGTTCCCGATGGAAACCGTTCTGGCCTGAGCCTAATCATTACAAAATCCCCTATTTCAAACTCTTTGGTTCACTTTCGAGAATCAGCCTAAATTATTTTAAAATTATATTTAATGCATAATCCTAATATAATGTAAAAAGCAGACTCAACTTATGCATCCCTATTGAAAAAAAAATTTATTGGATGCTCTAGGGCCTAAACCTAACAGATTATGGACTCTCTATGTTTGACCCTAGTCTGGTATGTACAAGAAAAATTATCAAGGATCCCTAACAAATGCCATAAAGTGTACCAAAAGTAAATGGCAAAAGGGAAGGGTTCTAAGGAGTCATGCAGCCTGGTAATTTCAACGAAATGCAACCCTATGGCTCTAAAAATGTGAGAAGGCTCTAGGAAGGAGAGAAAATAGGAGTCGGAGCCTTGGGGTAATCTCTGGGCATCATGAAATAGACCTTGGTTGTTCAGGATAATCTTAAGATTCGGACATTGTTCTACAGGTGCAAGTTCCAAGGCTAGATGGGTGTTCCTAGGTGGTGGAAGGTCATTAGGAAGGTCTTTGGGAATGTTATCTTGAGAGTCCTCAAAACTGATGTCTACCTCTTGGGTAGTTCTATAAGGACTTGCTCTTGGACCTCCTCTAAGGGCAATACTTGTGAACCCTCACCACCCTCTACAATGTTCGATCCTGGCTCAATTACTCCTTCATAATCTCTAATGGGTTCAGGATCTTTTTCTTTTGGTTCCTCGATGAATTCTACCTGGGGCCCATCTTTACCATATTCTACTAAACTGGATTCACAGATGTTTTCTTTCAATTCTTTAATGAGCTCAGGAGTATCTTTCCCTAGATTTTCAATGGGTTCAACCTTAAAGTCTATAAGGGGTTCAACAATGGGTTCGGGTTCAGTTTCAGTTAGTTCATCTATAAGTAGGGCAGAGGCGGTGCACCGACTAGCAAAATGCCCAGGTTTATGACACCTATAGCTGTTACCTTGGGGATCGGGTCTCCTTTGGACTTCAATAGTCTTACCCTTGTCCTCTCTAATGTATTGGGGTCGAGTCAGACTAGGACTGGGTCGGGCTAGGCTTGGTCGACTGGGGTCAAATCGGTTCGGGCTTGGTCGACTTGGGTAAGCCTGGCTATAACCTTGGGTGGATCGGGGATACGGCTCTGGTTCCTAAAGGGCTCAGGTTTTCTGTAGGCAGGAGCTCTCTGGAAATGCTCACAGAGCCTAGCAACTTCTTCTATGGGTCCTAGTCTGGCCTCTATTTGATCAACTCTATTAGTCAACTGGTTGCTTAAATAAGTCATGGATTGAGTTAGGGATTGAGTTAGGGCTCTAATGTCAGCTCGAAGTTGGTCCATTGCTTTGGTAGGGGGTGGAGAAGGTGGGTGAAAAGAGGTTCCTGATCTAGTGCACATGTAACACACACACAAAACGGTGCTACGGTTTGCTAGACCTAGAGATCTCTCCAAATGTGAAGTCAAGAAGATGAACCTGGAATTAGTAACTTCGCACCTGGCCAGGTAAGTGTAAGGTTAGTGGAGGTTCCTCTTTGCTTGCCTTGACACCAATTAGAAATTGGCCAGGTAAGCGAACCAACCCACTTCCCTTCGGGACCTAGTCCCTGAACCACTTGCCTAGACACCAGCTACTTAAGCACACACCAACAAGTGATCTAGCTTGGCTCGGCACTTGGGTCGACCCGACTTCGTGGGTGTCCCTAGCTCACCAGAGCAGATTAAACGTCTAATCAATTTTAGTTAATGGCTAGGGATCGATATGTCGGGTAGTGGTTTTTGGGCTAGGGACAGGTAATGAAATCCTAACTCTATGTTAATTTGATGCCCTTAAGATAAGTTATGGAGAATGATGCACAAAAAAAAAGACTAATGAAATGACTTAAAATTTTCTTTTTTTTTTTTTTTTTTTGTGTCTTTCAGATGTGTGAGTGCTAAACAAAATGTAGGAATTAAAATATGCCCCTAAATGCAAGAAATAAACTAGATGGATGAATGAAGCAAGAAATGAGATGCTTGCTGAAATTTCAGACCTGAGATTTTCTTAGGTAGTATTTTGGCTTGTAGAAATTCTACAAACTGAAATAAAATCTAAGAAAATAGACAAAAATACTTTGAAAAAGATGGAATCTACAAGAATAGAAATTATGAAATTTGGATATCTCTACAAAGAGAAACAATTCAATGATCAGACCATATATGGGCTGACCAGAATGCAGAAAATGAAAGAAAACAAAATGCACTAGTCCTAGCCTGCTCTGATACCAAAAATGATGTGGAAAGAGGTGAGAGATGCTAGAATGGATTCTTATGATGCAAAGAAATTTTTTTATAGTTGAATAGTTTTAGATATTTTTCTTAGGATTTTGATTCCCGATCACAAGCAAAGACTAGAAATAAGAGAAATGAATAACAGAAGCCTACACTAGCATTTCAAGTCCCTAAATAGTTAAAATAAGAATAGGATCCCGGGATTAAGAAATCCGGTAGGACTAAGCTCGAAACACAATACCTACTTAGGAGATAGGGGGCAAACCTCACATGTCTGAAGCGCCCGATGTAGAGATCGCTCAACTCGGTGGATGCGGCCTGGATGCCCGAGCAGTCAAACCCGTGGATGCACTGGCTTTCGGTCAGATGGTCATGATGGCAAAGCAAACTATCTCCGGTGCCCGAGATACCAGGGAGGACCTGTAGGCAATCAAAGTGGGGATTAGTGAAATGGAGATATGTAGTGAAATAGACTAAGATAGGGTTGAGAAGAGGCTTCGACCCCGGTGTCCGGCTAGATTTCGAAGTTGAAGAAGGAGATAACTTGGAACCTCGCATCCCGCGACATCTCGGAGGACGAAGAATTGTGGCCTCACACCACTCGACGTCCAGGAGGACGAAGGACTCGCGATGCCCTGGGGCGACGGAAAGGTGGCCTCACACCACTCGACATCCTAGGGGATGAAGGAAACTTCACTCAAACCTAGTCTAGGAGACAATGGTTGGAGGATAGAAAACTCAAACTCTCTTTTTCATTCAATCATTCTATAGCTTTATAATGGAGGGATTGGGTCCTTTAAATAGGCACCCAAGGCCCATTTGAATTCAAAACAAATTAAACCCTTGCACCCAAATTACAACCCAAAAAATTGGCGCCCACATGGATAGGGAAAGATCTTCATGGCCAACCAAAGGGAGGAGCTTTTGGCGTGGCATGTGGGTGGGCTTGGAGAGGGGGATTGGCCCTTTTACTTCCTTCTTTGCATGCTCACTTTGGGAAGAAAACAAGGAGCAAGGCTTGCTTCAAGGGATGTGTCGCCTTTGGATTTCTTCCACGCCTAGATGGAGTGAGTCATGGCTGACCAAGGAGGGAGCTTTTGGGCATTGCAAATTTGATGGCTTGGAGTGGGGAATGTGCTCCTTGACCTTCCTCTCTTGTGTGACTACTTTGGGAAGAAGGCTTGGAAGATGGCTTGCTTTATGGCTTGGTCTCTTCAAGAATCTTCAACGCCCCATTTATTGATGGATCATGGCATGATGTGGGGGAGGGAAGAGGGGGATGATGTCTCCTCCTTCCAAGGTTGCCCAAGAGAAAATGGAATGGAGAGGGCGTGTGGAATGCATGAGGGCGCCTCTTTGTTTCCTTCCTTGGATGCCCAAGTGGCAACTGATGTGGTGCCACATAGGTGGCTGAGGTGGCACCTGTGTTGGCATCTTTCCAAGTGAAAGAGGTGGGTTGGCCCATAAGGAACTTGACTTGGTCTTGAAAGCCAGGTTGACTTCAATTGGGCTTTGGCCCAATCCAAACTCAGACTCGAACCAAAAATAAATACAAGACCCATGACCTAAACTTGACCCAAATTGGTCAAGGTACAAGACTAAAAATTATAAAATTACTTTGGCTCATAGCCTTATTATAGGATTCACAGAAGTGAAACCCTAATCTGAGATCTATAGAGGGTTGAGGAGCCTCTGTCGGATCCTGGTGCCCACACCAGTTCTCCCGAGGTGGGAGGAACACGACCCAATCGAGTAAGGGTTAGTTTGGCTTTGTACCTCTTCAGGATATCGGGGATGATGCACTGCAAGTCCTCCCGTGTGATCCACGAGTCATCGGATTCGGGTCGGCCTTGCCATCAGACCAAGTAACGTTGATAGCCCTTTCCCCGGGTAGTCATGGCTTGGTCATCCAGGACACGCTCGATCCGCTCTCCTCGCTCAGGTATATTTGGAGGTGGACACTCATGTTCAGGTTCACTCTCAAAAGGGAGGTCAGGCCCAAACGGCTCACTGGGTATGTTTGGGCGTTCCCTATACTCGACTAAGTCAGAGATATTGAATGTCGAGCTAATTCCATAATCCGGAGGTAATTCTAGCACATAGGCATTAGGACCCATTCTCCTAATCACTTTAAAGGGACCAGCCCCACGATCATGATGCTTTTTAACGGTTCCCGGTGGAAACCGTTCAGGCCTGAGCCTAATCATTACAAAATTCCCTATTTCAAACTCTTTGGCTCGCTTTCGAGAATCAGCCCAAATTATTTTAAAATTATATTTAATGCATAATCCTAATATGATGCAAAATGCATACTCAACTTATGCATCCCTACTGAAAAAAAAAAAATTATTGGATGCTCTAGGGCCTAAACCTAATAGATTATGGATTCTCTAGGTTTGACCCTAGTCTGGTATGTACAAGAAAAATTATCAAGGATCCCTAACAAATGCCATAAAGTGTACCAAAAGTAAATGGTAAAAGGGAAGGGTTCTAAGGAGTCATGCAGCCTGGTAATTTCAACAAAATGCAACCCCATGGCTCTAAAAATATGACAAGGCTCTGGGAAGGGGAGAAAATAGGAGTCAGAGCCTTGGGGTAATCTCTAGGCGTCATGAAATAGACCTTGGTTATTCAGGATAATCTTAAGATTCGGACATTGTTCTACAGGTGCAAGTTCCAAGGCTAGATGGGTGTTCCTAGATGGTGGAAGGTCATTAGGAAGGTCTTTGGGAATGTTATCTTGAGAGTCCTCAAAACTGATGTCTACCTCCTGGGGTAGTTCTATAGGGACTTGCTCCTGGACCTCCTCTAAGGGCAATACTTGTGAACCCTCACCACCCTCTACAATGTTCGATCCTGGCTCAATTACTCCTTCACAATCTCTAATGGGTTTAGGATCTTTTTCTTTTGGTTCCTCGATGAATTCTACCTGGGGCCCATCTTCACCATATTCTACTAAACTGGATTCACAGATGTCTTCTTTTAATTCTTTAATGGGCTCAGGAGTTTCTTTCCCTAGATTTTCAATGGGTTCAACCTTAAAGTCTTCAAGGGGTTCAACAATGGTTTCGAGTTCAGTTTCAGTCGGTTCATCTATAAGTAGGGCAGGGGCGGTGCACTGACTAGCAAAATGCCCAGGTTTATGATACCTATAGCTGTTACCTTGGGGATCGGGTCTCCTTTGGACTTCAATAGTCTTACCCTTGTCCTCTCTACTGTATTGGGGTCGAGTCAGACTAGGACTGGGTCGGGCTAGGCTTGGTCGACTGGGGTCAGATCGGTTCGGGCTTGGTCGACTTGGGTAAGCCTGGCTATAACCTTGGGTGGACTCGGGGATATGGCTCTGGTTCCTAAAGGGCTCAGGTTTTCTGTAGGCAGGAGCTCTCTGGAAATGCTCACGGAGCCTAGCAACTTCTTCTATGGGTCCTAGTCTGGCCTCTATTTGATCAACTCTATTAGTCAACTGGTTGCTTAAATAAGTCATGGATTGAGTTAGGGCTCCAATGTCCGCTCGAAGTTGGTCCATGGCTTTGGTAGAGGGTGGAGAAGGTGGGTGAAAAGAGGTTCATGATCTAGTGCACATGTAACACACACATAGAACGGTGCTACGGTTTGCTAGACCTAGGAGATCTCTCCAAATGCGAAGTCAAGAAGATGAACTTGGAAGTAGTAACTTGGCACCTGGCCAGGTAAGTGTAAGGTTAGTGGAGGTTCCTCTTCGCTTGCCTAGACATCAATTAGAAATTGGCCTAGTAAGCAAACCAACCCACTTTCCTTCGGGACCTAGTCCCTGAACCACTTGCCTAGACACCAGCTACTCAAGCACACACCAACAAGTGATCTAGCTTGGCTCGGCACTTGGGTCATCCCGACTTCGTGGGTGTCCCTAGCTCACTAGAGCAGATTAAATGTCTAATCAATTTTAGTTAATGGCTAGGGATCGATATGTCGAGTGGTGGTTTTTGGGCTAGGGACATGTAATGAAATCCTGACCCTATGTTAATTTGACACCTTAAGATAAGTTATGGAGAATGATGCACAAAAAAAATGACTAATGAAATGACTTAAAATTTTCATTTTTTTTTTTTTGTGTCTTTCAGATGTATGAATGCTAAACAAAATGCAGGAATTAAAATATGCCCCTAAATGCAAGAAATAAACTAGATGGATGATTGAAGCAAGAAATGAGATGCTTGCTGAAATTTCAGACATGAGATTTTCTCAGGTAGTATTTCAGCTTGTAGAAATTTTATAAAATGAAATAAAATTTGAGAAAATTGAAAAAATACTCTGAAATATATGCGATCTAGAAGAATAGAAATCATGAAATTTAGATGTCTCTACAGAGAGAAACAATTCAATGATCAGACCATATACGGGCTGACCAGAATGCAGAAAATGAAAGAAAACAAAATGCACTAGTCCTAGCCTGCTTTGATACCAAAAATGATGTGGAAAGAGGTGAGAGATGCTAGAATGGATGCTTATGATGCAAATGAATTTTTTTATAGTTGAAGAGTTTTAGATGTTTTTCTTAGGGTTTTGATTCCCGATCACAAGCAAAGACTAAAAATAAGAGAAATGAATAACAGAAGCCTACACTAGCATTTCAAGTCCCTAAATAGCGAAAATAAGAACAGGATCCCGGGATTAAGTAATCCCGGTAGGACTAAGCTTGAAACACAATACCTACTTAGGAGATAGGGGGGCAAACCTCACACGTCTGAAGCACCCAATGCAGAGATCGCTTAACTCGGTGGATGCGGCCTGGATGCCCGAGCAGTCGAACCCGTGGATGCACTGGCTTTCGATCGGATGGTCACGATGGCAAAGCAAATTATCTCCAGTGCGCGAGATACCAGGGAGGACCTGTAGGCAATCAAAGTGGGAATTAGTGAAATGGAGATATGTAGTGAAATGGACTAAGATAGGGTTAAGAAGGGGCTTCGAGCCCGGTGTCCGGCTGGATTCCGAAGTCGAAGAAGGAGATAACTTGGGGCCTCGCACCCCGTGACGTCCCGGAGGACGAAGGATTGTGGCCTCACACCACTCGATGTCCAGGAGGATGAAGGACTCGCGACGCCCTGGGGCGACGGAAAGGTGGCCTCACACCACTCGACATCCCTGGGGATGAAGGAAACTTCGCTCAAATCTAGTCTAGGAGACAATGGTTGGAGGATAGAAAACTCAAACTCTCTTTTTCATTCAATCATTCAATAGCTTTACAATGGAGGGATTGGGTCCTTTAAATAGGCACCCAATGCCTATTTGAATTCAAAACAAATTAAACCCTTGCACCCAAATTACAACCTAAAAAATTGGCGCCCACATGGATGGGGAAAGATCTTCTTGGCCGACCAAAGGGAGGAGCTTTTGGCGTGGCATATGGGTGGGCTTGGAGAGGGGAATTGGCCCTTTGACTTCCTTCTTTGCATGCTCACTTTGGAAAGGAAACAAGGAGCAAGGCTTGCTTCAAAAGATGTGTCTCCTTTGGGTTTCTTCCATGCCTAGATGGAGTGAGTCATGGCCAACCAAGGAGGGAGCTTTTGGGCATTGCAAATTTGATGGCTTGGAGTGGGGAATGTGCTCCTTGACCTTCCTCTCTTGTGTGACTACTTTGGGAAGAAGGCTTTCTTTGTGGCTTGGTCTCTTCAAGAATCTTCAACGTCCCATTTATTGATGGATCATGGCATGATGTGGGGGAGGAAAGAGGGGGATGATATCTCCTCCTTCCAAGGTCGCCCAAGAGAAAATGGCATGGAGAGGTCATGTGGAATGCATGAGGGCACCTCTTTGTTTCCTTCCTTGGATGCCCAAGCGGCAACTGATGTGGCTCCATATAGGTGGCTGAGGTGGCACCTGTGTTGGCATCTTTCTAAGTGAAAGAGGTGGGTTGGCCCACAAGGAACATGACTTGGTCTTGAAAGCCAGGTTGACTTCAATTGGGCTTGCGCCCAATCCAAACTCAGACTCGAACCAAAAATAAATACAAGACCCATGACCTAAACTTGACCCAAATTGGTCAAGGTACAAGACTTAAAATTATAAAATTACTTTGGCTCATAACCTTATTACAGGACTCACAGAAGTGGAACCCTAATCTGAGATCCACAGAGGGTTGAGGAGCCTCTGTCGGATCCTGGTGCCCACACCATTCCATCTTCTAAAATATTAGCTTCTTGAGGTCAGATGGAGTAATCATTGTCCCTTTAGTCCTTTGTTCAACACTAGTAGCTTCATCATCTTCTGAAGAGGTGGCAGCAACCTGACTAGGCACCTTCTTTATCCATATTCCTTCCTGTAGCTTGTAACCCATTCTTTTCAATGAATTGAAGGAGTAAATATCAAAGTGATGTAGTGGCTCGCTTATCTTATTGGTTAAGTATACTCAAGTTTCTTTCGATTGTAGAGTGAAGACCATACCGTAGGGTTGACAGGCTTTAATTTTTCTTGCTGCTTCAGTCATTTGAATCATCATTATGTAGGGAAGATTGAGAGGCCTTTCTTCTATCAAATATCCCATAAATGTCATATCTTTTTCACTGACCCAATCAAAGTGACCAGTTTTGGGAAGAAATATCCTGCTTATCATGTTGTGAAGAAGCCTCATATCTTTTGATAGTAAATTGGTTTGTACATGCTGAACAAAGCTCACATCTTTTTTCTTCAAGATGAGCTTTAATATGTGTTCTTTGTCAGGTAAAATGAGCTCAGTGGCGCCGTCCGTTGGCATTTGCAGTAAATTGCCCAATTTCTCTTCATCCACAACAACTTTCTTTCCCTTGACTGTGGATTCCAAATGATGTTCTTTAATGACTATGTTTTCATAAAAAATCTGTACCAATGAAGGGTAGGTCAAGATGTCCACAGAACATAAGTGCTTCCAGCCTTGACTTTCTATCCATTTTCCAATCTTCATTTCCATCTCTTCTAGGAATGTAAAATCGATCCTTCTTCCGCAAGTGACAGGCCGGTTGGTCATTGAGACACTTTGTCCGGGAGGAGAAGGAGTTTCTTCTTCTTGTTGTACAGGAGCAGATCTTTTCCTCTTTTTCCCTTTTTCTTTTGCATCTATATTGCGAGTGCTTGATTCACCAATCTGAAGAACCTTCCTCGTAGTCTTCGAGAAGCCATAGCAGTAGGATTTAGGAAATTTAGGCTCTAGAGAATGATTTTTGGGAGTTTTGATAAAGTTTCCGAGAGGGTAGAGTGAGCTTGAAGTAAAAGTAAGAAGAGTGAAGTACAGGAAAAGACAGTTCATAATTACCTAAATAGCAATTTCTCGACTTTTGAGTATGCTTGCCAAACCCTAGGAATATCTGAGTCGGCTCGACCAGAGCGAACTCAGAACAATCAGAGCACCGAGTTGGCTAGGCAAAGTGTAGGCCCAGGTAGGCAACCCAAAAGGGGTAAATTGGATTTTATAAAACTTTTGTACTATTTAAAATATTGTTGCCCAGATATGGTGCCCAAGAGGGGGGGTGAATTGGGTATTTAAAAAATTAAAGCAATATATGTGCTACCAAGTTTTAAGGTGAAGAGTGATAGTGCTTAAATAATTGTGCAACGGAAGCAATGAAATAAATCAACAATTAAAGAGCAAAAGAAGATAAAAAGAGAAGCAATGCAAACACACAAGAAGTATAGTGGTTCGGTGCACCTAGCACCTACATCCACTCCCCAAGCTCCACTTGGGAAATTCCACTATAATCTTTAGATTACAGCCGACTTGTTTTACCAGGCTCACAAGTCAAAACCTTACACACTTGTTTTGGCTTCGGGCTTACAAGCAACCCTAGTTGGTTTTATCAATTGGCTCACCAACAAACCTCACTCACTTGTTTTGGCTTCGGGCTTACAAGCAACCCTAGTTGGTTTTATCAATTGGCTCACCAACAAACCTCACACTAGTTTCAAATTCCCTTGAAACTAGCTAAAGACAAAAGAATATGAATACAATTAATAAAACTAGACAAACTCCTTTTGAGCAATAAGAAATTCGTTGTAGCTCTTGATGGATACTCTTCAAGCCTTTTCCCTTGGAATCTTTGGACCTCACTAAATGCCAAATACTTGAAGGTTGGATTCCTCAAAGATGGAAAGCTTTTGGCTAAGGAATCTCTTGGTTTTCTCACTCTTTTTGGCTTGGAATTGATTGAAGGCTTTGTACTTTGACTCTAAACTTTTTCACTTTGTCTCCTTGTCTTTTTTGAAGTTTGGTGGAGGTTAAATACCTCATTCATGCTGAAACAACTCCACAAGACCGTTAGAATAAAAAATATGGCCATTTATGGCCGTTAGAAATCAAATCAAAAGTTCAGAAAAACTAGCCGTTATGCCATGAGTCGACCTCATGAGTCGACCTCTGGATCAAGTGTCGACCTCATGAGTCGACCTCCAGTTTGTTTTAGGCAAAAATCCAGAAAACCATAGTTCTGCCCATTTTGAATTCTCAGGCTATGAGTCAACCTCTGGTGTCGACCTCTGGACAGGTGTTGACCTCTGGTGGTCGACCTCTGGAGCGTGCCACTGAGATTTTGCCGTGCCGGCCATGCTGAACTTTTCTTCTCTTCATGATCGACCTCTGGTGGTCGACCTTTGACAAGGTGTCGACCTCTGGTGGTCGACCTCTGATCTGAAATTTTCTGAAACTCTTAGAGATGTGCGTGCCATGCTTGAGTTTCTCTAAGCCTTTGTTTCTTTTGTTAATTATTTCTTAACAGAAAGGTCCAATATGAGAAATTTGATCTTGTCCAAGGTAGAAGAGCTCTTTTCCAAATCAGGCAAACTTAGTTTCATCATTGTACTCTTGATACTCTTTTTGAATAACCTAAGTCCTGAAACTTTATCTTGAGATGAAACATTAGTCCAAACATATACTCAACCTTTTGTTAATCAATAAAACTAAGGAGCCAAAGTCAACAATCTCCCCCTTTTTGATGATGACAAAACCTTGAGTATATATGCAATTAAGTCCAAAAGCAAAATATAGCAATGATAAAAATTTTCAAAGAATCCTTACATGCATGAGTATATCATAAAAATTTTACTTTTCATCTACTTTTTGTGAAACCATTCTCAAGAGTCAAAAAGATTTTACTTTTCATTTACTTCTTTCTTTTTGTGAAAACATTCTCATGAGTCAAAAAGATAAGAAACATACAAGCTTTACTCATAAGAATCATATATACTTTACTACACATAAGAAGGAGTCTCATATATACTTTACTACTTTACTACTCCCCCTTTTTGTCAAGAATCAAAAAGTCCATTTTTGTAGTGAAAGATATATTAAGGAAACTTATGTTCAATTATAATGAAGTATTTAGTTGCATAAAATACATGCTCCCCCTCAATTTGTGCATTCAATATAACAAAAATATTCTATCTTGAGGGTTTAAAAAGATAAATGCTAAGAGCTGGTATCAGACAGTAAAATATCACAATATAGATAAAAACAAATGTATTCAGTTACAAAATTGCTTACATAGTAAGCACAAAACACTGATACAACAGACCATACAAAGCAAACTAAGTACAACAAGTAAATCTATGAGGCTACTCCTCATCAGAAGGTATATCAAAAGAGACAGGAGCCATGATCCTAGATGAGGATTTTGGAGTCCTATGAGAGTGACTCCGAGTCCTCAGAGAGGGACCAGACCTAGGGGTAGTCCTACGAGATCTATAGGTCCGAGGAAAGGGCTCCACAGGTGTCCCGACTGAAGCAGTAGCAGAAGGAGTAGACGGATCAGTATGCTGAGTAGACTGAGCTGGGGTCTGCCTGCTGACTAGCTCATAAGCTGTGGGATCATCAATATCTGTCTCTGTATGCTCATCTATATAATCCGGAATCCCAGTAATAGTCTCAAACAGTGACTCTGTAAGTTCAGTATCTACTGGCACATCTGTGGCTGGAGGATCTGTACTCGGAAGATCAGTAGAAGGAGGATCAGCAGAAGGAGGTATCTCTGAAATCGGATCTGCAGGTGGAACATCAGAACTACCTGCTCCAGGCTGATCTCCATCACTGTCACTGTATCCACTGGAGTCATCATCATCATCATCATCATCAGAATGTGGAGGAGATACTGTCGGATCTGCAGTCCCTGATGGCAGTGCTAATCTCAGTAGGCTGAGGATCTGTCGGAATCCTGTATCCATACTAGCTGAGAGAGCACCAATGCGAATATCTGTGTGTATCCGCAGATCATGTAGCTCATGTCGTACACCAGTAATCTCTGTCCGGACCTCTGAAATATGATCAGTCACTCTCTGCTCAAAGTCCGATATCCTCACTGTAGTCCTCCGTGGTGTAGCAGTAGTAGTAGTAGGTGCTGGAGCTGATGAGGGTGGTGGCGTGAATGGCTCAGGCTCCGTAGTCTCTGACTCTGGTGCTTGGCGAGGAGGTGTACCATGATCAGTAGGCTCTGAAGGCCCTGCCTCAGCTGCTCGGATCTCATCCTCCTCATCTGGCTCCTGGCCAGACTCTCGTCACACCCAGCGGTCACCAATCAGTCGAAATCCCATCCTATGCAGGGATTTCTCTCCATAAGTATCAGTATGCTGCAGCTGACTGAAGGGTATACCGTCAAATGAAATACCATGCTCCCTGAATATCTGAGTCAGTCCCATGCCATATGGCTGAACAAGTCTCCTGTGAGATGCTGCCTCACCCATCTGCTGAAGCATGATCCTGGGAAGGTTGATGGGAGTCCGCTGTCTCAGGGACACCATCAATACCAGCTCACGCTCAGTGATAAAATCGAATCTCCCGCTCTTCGGAATCAAGATACGGGCGATGATGTGATGCAGCACTCTCATCTCCAGTGAAAGCTGGTTAGCGGCTACTGTGGAAATGCCGCTAACATCCTCACGCTCTAGAATACATTTGAAGGCGTGCTCTCTGTCGCTGATCGAAGTGGCAGCAGTGCCGTAAAGTGGAATCCTCCAAACGCGACTGATGACCTCCGGTGTCACTGGAATCTCGATCCCACGTACTGTAGCAGACCATCCAACGCCATCAGTGGCCATGGATCCATAAAACTCCCTGATGAGGTCTGGGTAGAATCTCTCAGACATCGTACAGAAATGAACCAGACCTGCATCTCTCAGTACATCTCCAATAAAGAAGTGATGCTGATCCCAGAATGGTATATCCACACGCCTCCCACTAGCAATGCTCTTCCGAACTAAGCTGGCTGGCACTGGTGCAGGTGGCTCTGGGGTCGGCTCACGCTCATGTCTGACTTTTCTTCGATGCTCAGTGCTACCTTGGCCTTGTTCCAATCTCCTTTTCCTTACTGCCAAGTGCTTTCTCGGACCCATATGAAAGGAAGAGGGGTAACTTAGGGAGAAGTGCAATGAAGCAAGGCTAAGAGGAAAGGAGAGGGAAAGAGAGGTTCACGGATTGAGAAAAAGAGGAGAAGGTGAAATGGTGAGATAGGGTTTGTGAGAATGGAGAAAATCGAGAGTAAATGAAGAAAAAGTAAGAAACAGACGAAAGAAATAAGTGATTTCAATTGAAAAACAACCGAGATTTGAGGGTAGATAGATGCAAAGGCTTTCGGTTGTCCAAAACCAAGAACACGGTCAAAAAGAGGTTTGATTCCAAGGAAAGCAAGAGGAGAGGAGTGGATTACCCAAAAAGATGAAGGAGAAGGGTGGAAATCTACTGTTTAGAGGTTTAGGGAAGTTGGAGGGGGACCACACGAAGGAGAAATGAAAAAAAGTGGAGAAAAAAGGCTTGCGGACGGGTTTTTTAAAAAAGAGGGTTTCCGTTCAAGTGTCGACCTCTAAAAATTTTCAGGGGTCCACCTCAAGTGTCGACCTCCAAAAGCCTTAGGGGTCGACCTCAAGTGTCGACCTCCGAAAAATTAAAGTGTCGACCTCCAACAATAAATTACCCAAAATAAAATTCTGTAAAATTTAAAAAATTGATAAAATTTAGAAAAATAACCTTTAAACATATTTGAGAATTTATAAATTATTTTTGAGGAATTTTGATGAGAATTGAAGAGTTTCAAGTAAAAGGATCAATGACTCCCAGTTCTCTTCTGATCATACAAAATCTATCTTCATTCAATGGTTTTGTGAATATATCAGCCAATTGATAATCAGTACAAATAAATTCTAACAACACATTAGAGTTTTGAACGTGATCTCTTATGAAGTGATATCTTATTTCAATATGTTTGCTTCTTGAATGTTGTACAGGATTTTTCGTTAAATTGATTGCACTAGTATTATCACATCTTATGGGTGTCTTAGTTAGTTTGATGCCAAAGTCCTCGAGTTGTTGTTTGATCCATAGAATCTGAGCACAACAGCTTCCAGCTGCTATATATTCGGCTTCCGCCGTAGATAGAGCAACCGAATTCTGTTTCTTACTGCTCCATGAAATCAAATTAACTCCTAGGAATTGACAAGTTCACTAGTACTTTTACGATCAAGTTTACACCCAGCAAAATCAGCATCAGAATATGCAATTAATTCATATGATGACTCTCTAGAGTACCAAAGACCAATTTCGATAGACCCAGATAAGTATCTA
Organism: Areca catechu; assembly: GCA_021397845.1. Taxonomy (NCBI): domain Eukaryota; kingdom Viridiplantae; phylum Streptophyta; class Magnoliopsida; order Arecales; family Arecaceae; genus Areca; species Areca catechu. The sequence continues at coordinate 26,860,221 of CM038043.1, forward strand.
AATATACGTTTTATAGCTAAGAGATGTGATTCTTTAGGAGCAGACTGAAAACGTGCACACATACAAACACTAAACATTATATCTGGTCTACTGGCAGTTAGATATAGCAATGAACCAATCATGCCTCTATATAATTTTTGGTCTACTGATTTACCACATTCATCTTTGTCTAATTTACATGAAGAGCTCATTGGGGTACCTATTGGTTTGGTAGTCTCCATCCCAAACTTTTTCAATATCTCCCTTGTGTACTTGGCTTGGTTGATGGAGATCCCTTCTTTGGTTTGCTTAATTTGGAGTCCGAGGAAGAAGTTGAGTTCTCCCATCATGCTCATCTCGAACTCACTCTGCATTAACTTAGCAAATTCTTGACAAAGACATTCGTTAGTAGCACCAAAAATAATATCATCTACATATATTTGTACTACTAAGAGATCATCATTTTTCTTTTTCAAAAATAATGTATTATCTACATTACCTCTAAAGAAATCATTTTTCATCAAAAATGAACTTAATCTATCATACCAAGCTCTAGGAGCTTGCTTTAAACCATACAATGCTTTATGCAATTTAAAGACATGATTAGAAAATTCATGATTTTCAAAACCAGGAGGTTGTTCAACATAAACCTCCTCTTCAATAAATCCATTTAAAAAGGCACTCTTAACATCCATTTGAAATAACTTGAAATCCATAAAACAAGCAAAAGCAAGTAAAAGTCTAATTGCTTCTAGCCTAGCAACAGGAGCAAAGGTTTCATCAAAGTCGATCCCTTCTTCCTGGTTGTAGCCTTTAGCAACAAGTCTAGCTTTGTTCCTAGTTACAATACCATGTTCATCAAGTTTATTTCTAAAAACCCATTTTGTGCCAATTACAGAAACATTAAGGGGTCTTTCAGTTAAAGTCCAAACATTATTTCTTTTAAATTGATTTAGTTCATCTTGCATAGCATTAATCCAGTTACAATCTTTTTCAGCTTCTTCTATTGACTTAGGCTCTATCTGAGATACAAAAGCTAAATAATCACAAACATTTCTAATAGAAGAGCGTGTACTTACCCCCTTTGATGGATCACCAATTATTAGCTCTTTAGGGTGTCCGTGTGCATACCTCCATTCTTTAGGTAAAGGTTTTGGTGAAGTTGCATTGATCTCTTGAGTTTGATCTTGATTCTCTTGATCATCATCTCCTTTGGGCTCATCTTCACTGATTGTCAATTGTTCAAGCTTCTTTGTACCTGTTTCAACATCAATAGAATCTTCTTTTCTAGAAGATTTTTCGTTAGATTCATCAAACACTACATGAATTGATTCTTCAACCAGAAGAGTTCTTCTGTTGAAGACCCTGTATGCCTTGCTAGAAGTAGAGTATCCTAAGAAGATACCCTCATCTGACTTGGCATCAAATTTACTGATATTATCTTTGCCATTGTTTAATATGAAACAGCGGCAACCAAATACATGAAAATACTTGAGATTAGGTTTTCGATTTTTTCAAAGCTCATATGGTGTTTTCTTCAAAATAGGTCGAATTAAAACACGATTTAAAATGTAACAGGAAGTATTAATGGCTTCTGCCAAAAATATCTAGGTAAATCGTTTTCGCAAAGCATTGTGCGTGCCATTTCTTCAAGTGTCCTGTTCTTTCTTTCTACCACCCCATTTTGTTGAGGTGTCCTAGGTGCAGAAAAATTATGACTAATACCATTTTCATTACAAAAAGCTTCAAAATCATGATTGTCAAATTCAGTTCCATGATCACTACGCAAAGAAACAATAGTGAGATCTTTTTCGTTTGAAACCCTTTTATGAAATTTAACAAAAGCTGAAAATGTTTCATCTTTATGAGCTAAAAACATTATCCAAGTAAATCGTGAGTAATCATCTACAATTACTAGCCCATATTTTTTACCTCCCAAACTAGTTGTTCTGGTTGGTCCAAAGAGGTCCATATGCAATAATTCAAGGGGTATAGTAGTAGATACTACTCCTTTAGGTTTGAAAGTAGATTTAGTTTGTTTTCCAAATTGACATGCAGCACAAATCTTATCTTTTTCAAATGTGAGTTTTGGCAATTCTTTTACAAGATTCTTTTTGCTTAATTTTGAAATCAACTGCATACTAGCATGCCCTAGCCTACGATGCTAAAGCCAACTAGTTTCACTTGCCTTGGCTTCCTTAGCCACTAGGCATTGACCACTTTCCATGGCTAAATCATCAAGATCAACCATGTAAATGTTTCCATGCCTATGACCAGTGAACTTGATGCCATCGACATCTAGACTAGATACCATGCACAAAGATGATTCAAAAATTACTTTAAAACCCTTATCACAAAACTGACTAATGCTAAAAAGATTATGCTTCAAGCCATCAACAAATAATACATTATCTACATAAGCATTAGGGGTGATATGGATTTTACCAATTCCGACGATTTTGCCTTTTCCATTATCACCAAAAGTAACGTTTCCACCATCAATAGCTGCTAGTGATGAGAATTGCTTCACATCCCTAGTCATGTGCCTTGAGCAACCACTATCCAGATACCACATTCTTCTTTTATTTTTGGTTGCAAGGCACACCTGCAAAAATTGATCAAGTTGAAACTTTAGGTACCCAAGTCATCTTGGGTCCTTTAGGGTTAGTCAAATTGGTTCCTTTTGGAACCCAAATCTTTTTAAAGGTATTTAATTTTTTTCTATTACAAACATATGATTTATGTCCTAATTTACCACATGCATAGCAGGTAATATTAGAAGATGCAGGTATGAAAAAGTTTTTGTAAAGTTTTTGCTAATTGTGTGGCTTAAATCCAAGTCCAGCTTTGTTAAACACTGCATGTTGACTATTTAAAAGCATATTTAGTTTTTCTGAACTAAAAGTAAACTTTTCTACAAAAGGTTTTACTTTTTCTAACTCTTCCTTGTAATTCTTGTTTTGAAGCAATAGTTCTTTATTTTGTTTTTCAATGTTCTCATTAGTTTTAAGACTTCTATTATTTTTCAAAGAATTATTTTCTTTTAAAAGATTATCCTTATCATTTGTCAAGGTCTTTACATGTTCAGTTAATTTCTTGTTTTCTTGAATTAAATCTTCAATTTCAGTTGAAAACTTTTCTGAATTTTTGGTAAGCTCAAAATTTAGCTTTCTTAATTTCTTATTTTTCAGTTTTAAGTTTTCATATTCCATAACTAAGTCATCAAAAGCATCATGCAATTCATTGAAAGTAAATTCAGTTTCAGGTTCAGAATTTACCTCATTATCTTCATTGGCCATGAAACATAAGTTGGCGACTACCTGCTGCTCTTCATCACTGCTGGAGTCCTCACTCTCACTCCAGGTAGCCATCATGGCTTTCTTTCTCAACATCCTTCGACTCTTTTTAAGCAAAGGGCAATCCGTTTTGTAATGTCCAGGCTTCTTGCACTCGAAGCAGATGGGTGGATCCCTTTCTTTCTCTTTCTCTTTTTTCTTATTGTGATCACCTTTTTGTGGCCTTTTCTTGTAGAAGCCCTTCTTCTTTCTCATGAATCTTTTGAATTTTCTTGTAATGAGGGCTATCTCATCATCATCAGCTTCTTCTTCTGATTCATCACTTGACTCTTCCTTTGTAGTGGACTTGAAGGCTATGGCTTTCTTTTTCTTGTCATTGTCCACTGTCTTCTGCTTTAGTGAAAGCTCGTAAGTCATCAGTGATCCAAGAAGCTGCTCGAGAGGTAAAGTATTGACATCCTTGGCTTCTTCTATGGCTGTTACTTTCGCATCCGATGAAGCCGGAAGAGACCTGAGAAGTTTGTTAACCAGTTCACCATTAGATATAATTTTTCCCAAACTCCTCATACCATTTACTATATTGGTAAATCTAGTATACATTTCACTTATACTTTCAGTTGGTTCCATCCTGAACATCTCATACGTATGAATGAGCATGTTCACCTTTGTGGTCTTCACTTGGTGTGTACCCTCATGGGTAACCTCAAGTGTATCCTAAATTTCTTTGGTAAAAATACAATTTGATATTCTGTTGAATTCACTATGGTCAAGTGCACAGAATAGCAAATTCATCGCCTTAGCATTTAACTCAGCTTGTTTGATGTCATTGTCATCCCATTCTTCTTCAGATTTTGGGGTGATAATGCCATTAACCAAGTGAGTGGGCTGATGAGGCCCTTTAGTAATTATTCTCCATATATGGTAATCTACAGCTTGTAAATAAATACGCATACGAGTTTTCCAGTATGTGTAGTTTGTGCCATTAAAGAAAGGAGGGCGATTTGATGCTTGTCCTTCAACTACACCCATTCCAATTGGGGCGGCCATGATCTTTAACTCAAGATTGTTGGACCTACAAGAGAGTACCGGTGCTCTGATACCACTTGTTACCCAGATATGGTGCCCAAGAGGGGGGGTGAATTGGATATTTAAAAAATTAAAGCAATATATGTGCTACCAAGTTTTAAGGTGAAGAGTGATAGTGCTTAAATAATTGTGCAACGGAAGCAATGAAATAAATCAACAATTAAAGAGCAAAAGAAGATAAAAAGAGAAGCAATGCAAACACACAAGAAGTATAGTGGTTCGGTGCACCTAGCACCTACATCCACTCCCCAAGCTCCACTTGGGAATTTCCACTATAATCTTTAGATTACAGCCGACTTGTTTTACCAGGCTCACAAGTCAAAACCTTACACACTTGTTTTGGCTTCGGGCTTACAAGCAACCCTAGTTGGTTTTATCAATTGGCTCACCAACAAACCTCACACTAGTTTCAAATTCCCTTGAAACTAGCTAAAGACAAAAGAATATGAATACAATTAATAAAACTAGACAAACTCCTTTTGAGCAATAAGAAATTCATTGTAGCTCTTGATGGAGACTCTTCAAGCCTTTTCCCTTGGAATCTTTGGACCTCACTAAATGCCAAATACTTGAAGGTTGGATTCCTCAAAGATGGAAAGCTTTTGGCTAAGGAATCTCTTGGTTTTCTCACTCTTTTTGGCTTGGAATTGATTGAAGGCTTTGTACTTTGACTCTAAACTTTTTCACTTTGTCTCCTTATCTTTTTTGAAGTTTGGTGGAGGTAAATACCTCATTCATGCTGAAACAACTCCACAAGACCGTTAGAATAAAAAATATGGCCATTTATGGCCGTTAGAAATCAAATCAAAAGTTCAGAAAAACTAGCCGTTATGCCATGAGTCGACCTCATGAGTCGACCTCTGGATCAAGTGTCGACCTCATGAGTCGACCTCCAGTTTGTTTTAGGCAAAAATCCAGAAAACCATAGTTCTGCCCATTTTGAATTCTCAGGCTATGAGTCGACCTCTGGTGTCGACCTCTGGACAGGTGTTGACCTCTGGTGGTCGACCTCTGGAGCGTGCCACTGAGATTTTGCCGTGCCGGCCATCCTGAACTTTTCTTCTCTTCATGAGTCGACCTCTGGTGGTCGACCTTTGACAAGGTGTCGACCTCTGGTGGTCGACCTTTGACAAGGTGTCGACCTCTGGTGGTCGACCTCTGATCTGAAATTTTCTGAAACTCTTAGAGATGTGCGTGCCATGCTTGAGTTTCTCTAAGCCTTTATTTCTTTTGTTAATTATTTCTTAACAGGAAGGTCCAATATGAGAAATTTGATCTTGTCCAAGGTAGAAGAGCTCTTTTCCAAATCAGGCAAACTTAGTTTCATCATTATACTCTTGATACTCTTTTTGAATAACCTAAGTCCTGAAACTTTATCTTGAGATGAAACATTAGTCCAAACATATACTCAACCTTTTGTTAATCATCAAAACTAAGGAGCCAAAGTCAACAAATATCTATGAACTAAAGCAAGTATGTGCTAATACAATTCAAGTACTTGTGTATTTCAAATAAATGCAGCGAAAATAAAGAAATAAAAGCACAAGAAGAATAATCACATAAACATAAAGGTTTATAGTGATTCGGTGCCAACCAAGCACCTACATCCACTCTCCAAGAACCCCTTGGAAATTCTACTAAGTTTGGTTTTATAACTTAGGCTCACCAACAACCTTTACAACTTGTTTTGTCTTCGGGCTCACAAGCCAAACCTAGTTGGTTTTAAGGCTCACCAACAACCACCCTTGGTTTTACAGGATAACCAAGAACCTAAACAACTTGTTTTGGCTTCGGGTTCACAAGTAAAATCCTAGTTGGTTTCAAGGCTCACCAACAACCACCCTTGGTTTTACGGGATAACCAAGAACCTAAACAACTTGTTTTGGCTTCGGGCTTACAAGTAAAATCCTAGTTGGTTTCAAGGCTCACCAACAACCACTTTGGTTGTCAAAGGCTTACCAAAAACCTCTTTGGTTTTCCAATGCTCACCAAAAACCTTAAGTAAAACAATGTAAGAGCAAGTATAAATGAATACAATAAAAGCTTTCTAAAATAAAGCAAATATCTCTTTGAAGCCCTTGATTGTCGATGAAGATCTTGTCTTCAAGTTGATGAAGCCTTTGATTGATGCTTGTAGATGTAGACTTTGAATGCTCTCTTTGAAACTTGAAAGCTTGAAGACTTTAAATCACTCAACTCTTGAATCCTTGAAGAATATTCAAAAAACTCACCAAAGGATTACTTCTCCATTTGATTTTTGATGTTTATATAGCCTCCCAACACTAAAATGATTGTTTATAGCCATTAGAGAGGAAAATATGACCGTTTGGAAGCAAGTTGGAGAAGTTCTGTAGCCTAGAAAACTAGTCGTTACTGTTCAAGTATCGACACTTCACCTCCAGGTGTTGACACTTCAGTTTCCAGGTTTCGATACTTCACTTCCAAGTATCGACACTTCAGCTCCAGGTGTCGACACTTCATTGAAAGAGCTTTTTGAAGTTTTCTATTTATCTCAGGCCTTGAGTCGATACTTCACTCTTCAAGTGTCGACACTTGATCCTCAGGTGTCGACACTTCATTTCCAGGTGTCGCACTTGCTTGTGCCATGCTGAAATATCTTCAAATTGAAACTTTAACCTCTTCAAGTTCTTCCATATTAATTCCAAAGTCCATATACTTGATTTTTCATTAATTTAAGAACTTTTTCAATTGAAATACAAGCATTTCTTCATCCAACATGGTTGAGTACTAAGATCTGAAAAATACACTTAAAATATAATTAGTACTCATATATACTTAAACATTTTGTCAATCATCAAAATCAAGACAGAGTCAACAATCTTCCCCTTTTTGATGATGATAAAATCTTTAAGTATATGAAAAGGGTAAGCTTAAAAAGATTAACAATAAAATAAACATGTAAGCTCAAAACAATAAGCACCAAGCTCCCCCTCAAAATATGATTCAAAAAAAATCTTCAAAAATATTTTTCAAAATATACAAAATTTTCAAATTTTTAAAATTTCTTCTTCTTACTAATTCTTCCTTTTAGATAAAAATATTTTACATTCTTCTCCCACTTTTGCACTTTCTTTCATTTCTCAAATGATTTTTCATGTTTATCCAATCTTCCCCTTTTCATACTTAATAATTTTCTCCCCCTTTTTAACATCATGAAAAAGGGTGAAAAGCAATACAAAGTGGGAATGAAGTCGGAAAGAATAGCAAGTAGGTCATTAAAATCAATGCATGAAATCAAATAATTATGATGATATCAATTGAATATGATACAAATTGAACATGATACCAATTGAAATATGATACCATTTGAATGTAACTCCCCTTAAAAAATTAGATTTGAAAACAAGGAGAAAGAGTATCAAAGCAATATAAGTACAGCATGATATCAAGCAAAATATTCAAAGCATCAAAATATGATAACAAATCTTTGGATGCTCCCCCTGAATGTTATTCCCCCTTAAAAATATGCATTCATTTGAGGAGTAAGAATATGAAAGCACATGCAATATAATTTTAAACAATTTTAAGATATGAACATAAATTCTAAGTCTGAAATCAAGGATTTGAAATTTTCAAGATATTCATGATTTTCAAAATACAAAGCATTTATATCACTTAAAAACTTTTAGCATGATTTCAAATTCATTTTAAGATGATTTGATATCCATACAAATGCTAGAAGTAATATGATATCAAGTCTAGCTACTAGAGCAAGGGTTTGTCAATATGCATACCTTTTTCTTAAAAGTAACCCTAAACTACCAGTTCTATACTTGATTCAAATCAATTCTAACTTAAGCATAGATGCCAACAATGAAAGCACATAAATCGTAACATTTCACTTGAAATAATTCAAAAACTGTATTAATCAAAATCAAGTGAAAGTCTAATAATCATAAGTTGAGATTATGAGAGCATGAAATCCATTTACATCAAAATAGTCACGATCACAACTAATGATTATTAGTCTAAGCTTAATTCTAATTAATCAATTAAAATATTTTTCAAATCAATATGCATTTTTAAAAGTATTTTTCATGAAATACATTAATCAAAATCAAGTGAAGGTCTTACAATCATAAGTTTAATCATGATAGCATGAAATTCATCAATACCTAAAAGTTCATGATCATAGACAATGATGATAAGTCCAAACTTGATTCTAATTAACTATTTAAAATAATTTTTCAAAGTAATTGATGCAATAAAAATTAATCTACATTTTTAATTATGGAAGGAGATGTTTAGAATTTACCAATATACAAAGTCCTTCCTTTTACCATTTAGTTCAAAATGTAGCTTGCCCACTTCTTTAAATTATCTTATACAACCTCTTTTCAAGAACTTCTTTTCTTCATGTTGGGTTACAAGACATTCTTACAAAATAAATTAAGTGGACATTTTTGGTACCCAAACTTTCTTGGATCCTTTATGATTAGTAATTATGGTTCCTTTATGATTAGTAATTATGGTTCCTTTTGGAACCCAAACTTTTCTTAATCTAGAAGGATAAGAATTAAAACCACATTTATAAGATAAATTGAAAGAAGCAGGAATACAGAAATTCTTCAAAAGGTTTTGCTTCTTTTCCTCAACAAAAATATTTTTTTTATTCAAAACTTTATCACATAAATCTTTCAAAATAATATTTTCTTTTTCCAAAAATTCTTTTTCTTTAGAAAAATTATTTTTTTTATTTTTTAAAATATCAATCTTGGCATTTAAATCACCATTTTTATTTGCAAGATTGGTGTTGTCAAGAGAAAATGAATCCACATGCCTATTTAATTTCTTGTGCTTAATTTTTAGCAATCTATATTCATGCACAAGATCATTAGATGCATCATGTAGTTCATCAAAGGTAAAATTATAATCATTTTCAGTACATACCTTTTCCTCATTTGCTATGAAGCAAAGATGGGGACCTTCATCATCCGTACTTGAATCTTTGCTATCACTCCAAGTTGCCATCATTGCCTTGAATTTTTTTTTGGCTTTGAAAGTCATTATCTTCTTTTCTGTATCAGCTTCCACTATCCTTTGCCATAAGTTCAACTCATAGGTCATGAGTGAACCGATAAGCTCCTCCAAAGGTAAGGTTTCTACATCTTTAGCTTATTGGATCGCTGTCACCTTTGGATCCCATGATTTTGGCAAGGATCTAAGAATTTTGTTTACCAAATCAGCATTAGTATAGATTTTGCCAAGACTTTTTAATTTATTAATAATAGTCATAAATCTTGAAAACATATCAGATATAGATTCATAATGCATCATTTCAAAAATTTCAAAAAAATGTACAAGCAAATTAAATTTAGTGTTCTTTACTTGAAGAGTACCCTCATGAGTAACTTCAAGTGTGTCCCATATTTCCTTCGCCGATATGCATGTAGAAATTCTATTAAATTCATTTAAGTCCAATTCACAATAAAGCAAGTGCATTACTTTAGCATTGAGTTCAGTTTGCTTAATGTCATATTCATTCCAATCCTCTTCAAGCTTTGGAATGGAAATGCCATTAACCAACATGGAAGGAATATGAGGACCACTAACAATAATTTTCCAAAGATGATAACTAATAGATTGAATATGGATGCGCATGCGGGTTTTCAAAATGTATAATTTGTGCCATTGAAAAATGGTCGTCTAACACTAATACCTACAAGGGTTACCATAAACTTTAGCTCAAAATCGTTAGATTTTCAAACAGAGCACCTGCTCTGATACCAATTATAGGCCCAGGTAGGCAATCCAAGAGAGGGTGAATTGGGTTTTATAAAATTTTTGTACTATTTAAAATATCTATGAACTAATGCAAGTATGTGCTAATGCAATTCAAGTGCTTGTGTATTTCAAATAAATACAGCAGAAATAAAGAAATAAAAGTACAAGAAGAATAATCACACAAATACAAAGGTTTATAGTGGTTCGGTGCCAACCAAGCACCTACATCCACTCCCGAAGAACCCCTTGGGAATTCTATTAAGTTTGGTTTTATAACATAGGCTCACCAACAACCTTTACAACTTGTTTTGTCTTCGGGCTCACAAGTCAAACCCTAGTTAATTTCAAGGCTCACCAACAACCACCCTTGGTTTTACGAGATAACCAAGAATCTAAACAACTTATTTTGGCTTCGGGCTCACAAGTAAAATCCTAGTTGGTTTCAAGGCTCACCAACAACCACCTTTGGTTTTACGGGATAACCAAGAACCTAAACAACTTGTTTTGGCTTTGGGCTCACAAGTAAAACCCTAGTTGGTTTCAAGGCTCACCAACAACCACTTTGGTTTTCAAAGGATTACCAAAAACCTCTTTGGTTTTCCAAGGCTCAACAAAAATCTTAAGTAAAATAATGTAAGAGCAAGTATAAATGAATACAATAAAAGCTTTCTAAAATAAAGCAAATATCTCTTTGAAGCCCTTGATTGTTGATGAAGATCTTGTCTTCAAGTTGATGAAGTCTTTGATTGATGCTTGTAGATGTAGACTTTGAATGCTCTCTTTGAAACTTGGAAGCTTGAAGGCTTTAAATCACTCAACTCTTGAATCCTTGAAGAATATTCAAAAAACTCACCAAAGGATTACTTTCCCATTTGATTTTTGATATTTATATAGCCTCCCAACACTTAAATGACCATTTATAGCCATTAGAGAGGAAAATATAATCGTTTGGAAGCAAGTTGGAGAAGTTCTGCAGCCTAGAAAACTAGCCATTACTGTTCAAGTATCAACACTTCACCTCCAGGTATCGACACTTCAGTTTCAAGTGTCGACACTTCAGTTTCCAGGTGTCGACACTTCACTTTCATGTGTCGATACTTCAGCTCCAAGTGTCGACACTTTACTGAAAGAGCTTTCTGAAGTTTTCTGTTTGTCTCAGGCCTTGAGTCGATACTTCACTCTTCAAGTGTCGACACTTGATCCTCAGGTGTCGACACTTCATTTCCAGGTGTCGACACTTACCTGTGCCATGCTGAAATATCTTCAAATTGAAACTATAACCTCTTCAAGTTCTTCCATATTAATTCCAAAGTCCATATACTTAATTTTTTATTAATTTAAGGACTTTTTCAACTGAAATACAAGCATTTCTTTATCCAACATGGTTGAGTACTAAGATCTGAAAAATACACTTAAAATATAATTAGTACTCATATATACTTAAACATTTTGTCAATCATCAAAATCAAGACAGAGTCAACACGAAGACCCAATCAGCTCAACCAGAGCAATAGGTAGAGAACATAGATATTCGAGCTTGCTAGACCAGAGCAAAATTGCTCGAGTCGACTTGAACCGATACTTTTCACATAAAATAAAAGTGATTCAGAAATTGAATTAGATACATTGAAATTTCAAAGAAAGTTTTCAACGATCATAAATAAATGTAGGAGATTTTCTAGATAAATTTTTCTTAGTTTTTGAAGAAAATTAGGTTGTCTAAATATAGGTAGGATCACAAAGCCCTAATTCTCCTCTGAGCAATTCAAATCTATCCTGATTCAGTGGCTTAGTAAAGATGTCAACTAATTATTTTTCTGTTGGGATAAATTCTAGTTCTATGTCACCACTCAAAACATGGTCTCTAATAAAGTGGTGTCTCATCTCTATGTGCTTAGTTCTAGAATGCTGAATAGGATTTTTTGTTAGATTAATAACACTTGTGTTATCATACTTGATATGAATTTTGCATTGTATAATACTAAAATCTTCTAGTTGTTATTTAATCTATAACACTTGTGAACAACAACTTCCTGCAGCAATATACTCTGTCTCAGTATTTATACTCGTCAGTGGTATCACAGATTTGATATATTTATCTTGAGCCTTGGATTTCTTAGATGTAAACATGATCATTGTGTCTATGTGAAGGATGTGGATACTATGGATGCTCTATATTTACTTCTGTATGTGGATGATATGTTGATAGCCAGCAGAAGTATGACAGTTATGGAAGGGCTGAAGAGAGCATTATCTCAGGAATTTGAGATGAAAGATTTGGGATCAGCTCAGAAAATTCTTGGAATGGAGATTTGCAAAGATAGGTGCAAAGGAATACTCCATTTATCACAAGGTGGGTACATTAAAAAGGTACTCGAGAGGTTTAGAATGGATAAGGCTAAACCTGTGGAAATACCATTACCAGGGCATTTTTCTCTCTTGACAAAACAATGCCCCCAAATGAAGGAGGAGAGAGAGTACATGGAAAGAGTTTCATATGCCAATGCAGTGGGTAGTTTGATGTATGCTATGGTTTGTTGCAGGCTGGATATAGTATATGCTATAAGCCAGGTGAGCAGGTACATGGCTAATCCTGGGAAGGAACACTGGAAGGCATTGAAGTGGATTTTGAGATATCTGTAAGGGACTCAAAGACATGGACTGGTATTTGGTGGGTAGCCTGAAGGACATGGACAGAACTCCATAGAATCATGTGAGAATTCAGGTCCTTTGGAAGGGTTTGTTGATGCATGCTATGCAGATGATCTTAATACAAGGAGGTCTACAACAGATTATCTCTTCTGCATGTATGGTGGACCGGTTTCTTGGAGATCAATCCTTCAACCTATTACAGCTTTGTCTACAACAGAAGCGGAGTATATAGGGATTACTAAAGTTGCAAAGGAAGCACTATAGCTGAGAAGGCTAGTGTTTGAAATGGGGGTGAAACAGTGTATGGTGGTCCTGCACAGTGATAGCCAGAGTGCCATACACTTGACACAGAACCTAGTCTATCATGCTAGGACCAAGCATATAGATGTAAGTACCACGGAGTCAGGGAGCTGGTGGAGGAAGGAGAAGTGGTGCTGGTGAAGGTCCATATAATGGAAAACCAAGCAAATACACTTACGAAGTCTCTACCAAGGGATAGCTTCTACTCTTGTATGTGATTAATGGTTTTGAGGAGTCTGGTATATGTAGCCTTGAATCACCAAGGTGGAGATTGTTGAGTCTCAGGTGGTGCATTCATGGCTAGTCGGGTCAATGTACATGTGTTGATCTGGTCTATCATGGTTTTCCATGATGTGTCTAGGACTAGGGTTGAGTCCGGTATGAGTCCTAGGTGTTTAGGCTCAGTTTTGGTCTTTTTGGATCTTTGAGTCGGCTCTTCTGTTGTAAGAGTCAACTCTGTTGGTTGGCACATCTCAGAATAGGTGATTGTGGTCTAGACGAGTGGGCTCGGATGGATTAGAGTCAGCACGGATGCACATTCAGGGAAACCTGAAGTCTGGACGAGTCGACTCGGATATATTAGAGTCAGCTCGGATATATTAAAGTCAGCGCGGATGTATTAGAGTCAGCTCAGATGTATTAGAGTCAGCTCGGATATTTTAGAGTCAGCTCAGATGCACAGTTAGGAAATCTGTTGTTTGGACGAGTCAGCTCGAATGGATTTGAATCGGCTCGGATGACAAGTGAACTATTTTTGAAAGGTGCTAGCTGGGGGAGTTTTTGGGATCTCGGGCACGTGTGACCGAGGTATATATATATTGTATTCTCGTTAGAGGATGTGGTGGTGTAATGAACTTCTTGGAAGTGAAAATTCCTTTCTCCCATGAAAATTCCTCTGTTTTCTTCCTTCTTCTCTCTTCTCTCGTTCTTGGTGTTCTTGATCTTCATAGACCTAAATCCTACCATGATCTTCAATCGAGATTGCTGGAAGATGGCCATCCTCAACCTGGTGATACGCTTCCGTGATTTCTTTGTTGATCAGGGCGTTTGTTTTTAATCGAGAACAAGGCTGTTCTTGAAGATTTGGTTCGTCAAATCTATTTGGATTTGGAATTGAATTCATAACAAGTAGTAGATAGTGCTACCAGGTTTTATTTCTTATAGTACCATGAGATTAAATTCAACCCTAGAAATTGATATGTGCTGTTAGTGCTTTTTCTATCAACTTTATAACTAGCATAATCAGCATTAGAGAATCCAATTAAATTTAAGGATGATTCTTTTGAAAACCAAAGACCTAGATTGCTTGTACCTTTCAAATATCTCAATATTTTTTAACAGCAAGCATATGTATTTCTTTAGGATTACATTGAAATATAGCATATACACATACACTATATAAGATATCCAGTCTACTTGCAGTTAAATATAACAAGGATTCAATCATACCTCTATATCGCTTTTGGTCAACATTGGATCCATTTTCATCTTTATCTAATTTGCAAGATGGGCTCATATGGGTGTGCTCATTTGCTTACTCATCTCCATCCCAAACTTCTTGATTATTTATTTGGTATATTTGGCTTGGTTAATGAAGATCCCTTCCTTTGATTGCTTTACTTGAAGTCCAAGGAAGTAATTAAGTTCATCCATTAGGCTCATTTCAAATTCTTCCTGCATTAGCTTAGCAAATTCTTTACAAAAAACTTTTATTAGTTGCACCAAAGATAATATCAACCATATAAATTTGTACAACTAATATATCATTATTTTTTTTTGATAAAAAAGAGTTTTATCAACATTTCCTCTTGAAAAATTATTTTCAATTAAGAAAGTGCTAAGTCTATCATATCAGGCTTTAGGGGTTTGTTTCAAACTGTATAAAGCTTTATTAAGTTTAAACACATGGTTTGAAAAAGCATGATTTTCAAAACCCGGTGGTTGTTCTACAAATACTTGTTCGGTGATAAAACCATTTAAAAATGCACTTTTCACATCCATTTGAAAATGTTTGAAATTCATGTAGCAAGCAAATGCAAGAAGTAATCTAATGGCTTCTAATCTTGCTACAGGTGCATAGGTTTCATCAAAATCAATACCTTCTTCTTGACTATATCCCTTAGCCACTAATCTAGCTTTGTTTCTAATGACATTTCCTTGTTCATCTAGTTTCTTCCTATAGACCCATTTGGTTCCCATGATTGGGTGGTCTTTAGGTCTATCAAATAGTGTCCAAACCTTATTTCTTTCAAACTAGTTCAATTCTTCATGCATGGCAAGCATCCAGTTTGGGTCATTTTCTGCTTCTTCTAAAATATGAGGCTCTATTTGTGATACAAAGGCTAGGTAGTCATGTGCAGACCTAGTCCTAATACCTTGAGAAGGATCACCAATAATTAATTCTTTATGATGGGAAGTAGCATACCTCCATTTAGTTGGTAGATCGATATTGTTGCCGCCAAGATTGACATGGCCTGTAGCTGCTATCGGCGTCGAAGAGCGCCTCCTTCGCTATCTCACCGTCCGGTGGTCCTGGAGCTGCAAAACAAGGATTAGTGACTCGGACCGGGGTTTCCAGCGGGGGCACTCCGACGATCAAGTCAGTGATGATCCAGGGGAACAGATCCTCCTGGTCGAGCCCCTCTTGATGGACTCCACACGAGGAGGAGTGAGTAGTGTGAGAGTGGGATGCAAGTGTGTCGGGGGAAGAGTGGCCCGGCTAGAGGGAGTCTCTGTCTGGCTCTTCTACCTGCCCTTACTTGAGTTTTTCTTGTGGTGCTGTGCTCTCTGGTTGAGCTTGCACTTATGTTGGTGTGTTCTAGCTTATGTCTCCCTCCTTTCTTGTAGTTGTAACCTCCAAGTTTTGTAGACTAGGTTACCGTTGGGCGTTCGTCTTGGGATCTCCACCGGGTTATCAAGCGCGTGCGGCGGTGTCCCAAGGAGCCTTTCCCGATCTGTGATAAGGGAAGTAGTCATGTGCTCTGACATTCTCCTTGGTCACCTCATTTCAAGAAACCTGGCAGTACCTCAATTGGTGGGCCGCCACCCTTGGGATTCGAATCTCCTGGTTGACTTTCTCTCTCAGGTGGTTCAGGCGGTTGGTGAGGAGCGTGGCACCTCGATCAGTGGGTCTCTCTCCTTTCTGGTGTAACCGGTGACTGCAGGTGGTCAGTGCGGTCTGGCAAGTATCCTGGTGCAGTCCCCGGGTGGCTGCTAGTGTCCTGGGATGGCGGTGCTCACGTCTGAGC
Organism: Areca catechu; assembly: GCA_021397845.1. Lineage (NCBI taxonomy): Eukaryota > Viridiplantae > Streptophyta > Magnoliopsida > Arecales > Arecaceae > Areca > Areca catechu. The sequence goes on from CM038043.1 coordinate 26,876,527, forward strand.
TAGGATTGAGCTGGAATGGCAGGGCTCGCTTCGACCTAGGCACCCCGAGCTTGCAAGGTCGCCTCGGTGGAGGAGGGTAGAGTGTGGGCCCGGTCCAGAGGGATCGGTCTCGAAGAGGCTCCATGCGATGGAGGAGGGCTGAGCTCGACTCCGACCGCGGGACTCGATCTCCGAGGGTCTCTCTCTGGAGGGCAGAGTGCGGGCACGGTCCAAAGGGCTCGTCCTCGAAGAGGCTCCACGTCACGGAGGAGGGCTGAGCTCGACTCTGACCACAGTGCTCGATCTCTGAGGGTCTCACTCTGGAGGGCAGAGTGCGGGCCTGGTCTAGAGGGCTCGGCCTCGAAGAGGTTCCACATGATGGAGGAGGGCTAAGCTCGACTCTGACCATTAGGCTCGATCTCCGAGGGTCTCACTCTGGAGGGCAGAGTGCAGGCCCGGTCCAGAGGGCTTGGCCTCGAAGAGGCTCCACGTGGCGGAGGAGGGCTGAGCTCGACTCCAATCACGGGGCTCGATCTCCGAGGGTCTCACTCTGGAGGGCAGAGTGTGGCTCTGGCCTAGGCATCCCGAGCTCATGGGACCGACCTGGCGGAGGACGGAGCTCGGCTCGTTGTCCTGAGGGAGCTTAGCTCGGTGAAGGAGTCCGAGCAGGAGAATTGACATGGCATTCGATGCGGCGACTTCCTTTGATGTGGTGCCTATCAGCTCCCCCATGCAGCGATCTCACCACATCATTTGCCCTCCACTCCCGAGGCTCGTTAGTGTGCGGCGCTCGGACCGAAGGGAGTAATTGTGATGTTGACATGGAAAGGCGGAGATCTGGCACAATGATGGCCATGATTGCTGGCGCTCCATGAGACGGTCTTGCAGGCCAATGCGGGGGCACCACGTGGCCATGTCTGAGGAGTAGTTAATGTTGGCGCATAATTCAGAGCGGCTGGGATGCCATTTTTGCTGATGGGCAACATGTGGCATGGATCCATTGGTGGAGGGGTCATAACGGTATGGATCCATCGGGTCATTTCGAAATGAAAAGAGGGCCTTACCCGAAATATCCATCCTTTTGAATTCTCCGTGCTTGTTGCTGTGTTCGAGCTTTCTTCTTCCTCCCAGTTGCCTCAAATCTTCTAAGAAACCAGGTTAGTCCCCTCTTTCTTCCCCCTTCGTCAGAGTAGGGTCCCTCCTCCGAGTCTAGGGTTTCCTTGAGTCGAGTCCGCTCTTTCATCCTCTACCTCGAGTCCTTCACTTCTCTCGTTCTTGAGGATGTCCTGCTTTGGCCCGGGCTTCCGCCCCTCCACTGATCAGGGCGAGGCCGATCCCTCCGAGCGGAGGCCAGCATCTTCTTTTTCCTCCGGTGAGGAGGAGGATGTGACTCACTTCGAGTTCAATAGGAGGCATTCTCCCGTCCGGTGCTCATCAGGGAACCAGGGTCCAGTCCTTCTCTCCCTCCTCCTTCTTCTGTACTTGCTCCTGAGTCTGTCCGGTCCACAGGTCCTGGCGGGGTCGCCTCGACGATCACCGCCGAGGAACTTGGGACAATTCGGGATGTTTATTGTATCCCACATTCTGTTGGGCTTATGATCTCTCGTCCTTGAGAACGGGTCACTTCCAGTGGCCCAGGCCGCATTGCTTTTTATGAGGAAACCTTTTCAGGGGGTCTCCACTTTCCCTTCCATCCCTTCTTCATGTCTGTCTTGGATAACTATCATTTGGTCCCTGCCTAGTTAGTGCCAAACACCGTCAGGGTCATTTTCTCCTTTGTTGTGATCTGTCACCTCCACGGGTTTGTTGCCCGGTTCTCTTTGTTTAGGACTTTCTTTTCCCTGAAGCACCACCCGACTGAGGATGGGTGGTGGTCCTTGTCTTCCTGCCCGAAGGGCATTAGGTTCAAACTTCCCTCTTCTATTAAGGGATGGAAGAGCAAATTCTTTTTCACCACGGTTGAGGGGGTCGACTGGGCCTGGAGCGATCCGGACCAGTCCCCTAACCAAAATTCTGTGGTCGATGCGGCTGACTGGGATGACTATGAGCAGCTCCGCACCACCCAGATCCCTTCTCTCGAGGTCCTATTATCAGAGCAAAACCTCTCCGATGCCGGGGTCGACCCAACAAATGGGTTGGGTGAGTTCGACCTGAACTTTTCTTTTTCTTCCTTGCATTTCTTACATTACTTCCTACGGGCTTTGACCGTTGTGTGACTTGCATGTAGGGATGATTTTTACAGAGAGTGACCTGCTGGCGATCACCCGAAAGAGGCCATCGACTTGGCTAGTCGAGGAACCTCCGATGAGGCGGGTCCAGGGCGAGAGTGCGCCTGCGACTACTCCTACCGCGATGGCCAGTCCAAGTCCTGCTGCTCCGATCGGTCAGAGTTCAGGGGCGACCCGAGCTACCCCTGCACCAATGGAGAGGGTGGTATCTATGGCACCGGGGCTAGTCCAGTAGGAGGCCCAGAAGATCCCATAGCGGCTCGGCCGTTAGGGGGCGGCCCCCGCAACGGAGCCCGAGGTAGTAGCCCGAGCAAGGGCCGCAGCTGCTACCGCTGCGTCCCCCAGTCCTCCGAGTCTGTCTGTGATCAGATCGGGGATGAGGAGGTTCGAGCCGTAACTAAGGCTGTGACTGAGATGCCACCTGCATGAGTATCAGTTCCTCAACCGTCTCCAGGGGCCCTACAGCTAGTGGGGCAAGGCCGCCTACTCCAGGAGAGAGTAGGAGAGAGGAGGCGTGACGTCGACTCCCTTTCAAGATGGGGCCGGGGAGCTCTGTCCTTCTGAGCCCCACACTAGCCGAGCGCATGATGGATTTTTCAATCCAGACATGCAACCGGCAGGAGATGGCCGGACTGCGGCTGAAAGACGTCCTCAGCGCCATCTTCCTCCAGCTTTACTCGGTGAGTTACCCCCTTCTTCTCTTTTCTTTTTTTTGGGGGGGGGGGGTTGACCTTTATTCATGGTGCAGATCGGTGCTGTGGCCCTCTTCATTAGGGGCTGCTATCAGAACTGGGAGCGTGTTGAGTGGCAGCAGGTGGCCGAGATCGAGTCTCTAAAGACCGATCTGAAGGAGAAGGCAAGGGTGAACGGGGTGCTCGAGCAGAAGGTCAAGGACCTAGAAAAGCAGCTCGTCGATGCTGAGGGGCGAGTGAAGAAACTCCTGGAGGGCCTTGACCTGGAGCGGAGTCGCTCAAGGAAAGCTGTTGATGAGCTCTCCACTGTCGAGAAGAAGCTGAAGTGGTATAATGCCGAGGCTGATCGGCATAAGGAGGCCTCCTGAACTGCCCAGGCGGAGTTGGCAGTAGGGAAAGAGAGGTTGGTCACGGTTGAGAAGGCGGCGGAGGTGGCGGCCAAGTCGGCGGAGGTTGCCAGGATGGAGGCCGTCGAGGCAAGGAAGGGGGCCACCGAGGCCAAGAAGGATGCTGAGGTGGTCGTTGCCAAGTTCAAGGCATTTGAGGAGTTTGTCGCCGAGATCCATCAAATGGCGTCGGACTCCTTCTTTAAAGGCTTCATGTTCTTGCACGGCCGGATCGAGGCATTCGTTCCCGGTAAGAACCGTGATCACCTCAGGTACCCCTCGACCTCGAACGTGGAGCCTGATGAGGAGGCAGTCATCAAGGAAACTATGGCCCCTGAGCTTTCGATGCCAGCCGAGGTCGAGCCATCCGAGGTCGGAGCCGTTCAGCTAGAGGTTCATGAAGGTCGGACCTCTCAGCCTCAAGGCTCAACAGGGGAGTCGGCCGGTGTAGAGTAGTCTTTTCTTTTTTCTTTTGTACTTTGTTTTCTTTCTATACTTGGTCGGGGTCACCCGACATGTCGGGGGTCCAAAAAATGTTTGTAGCTGGCTCTCGGTTAATAAAATTTGAACTTTCTTGCAACCCATCCTTTGCCTGGTTCTTCCCTCTTTTCTCTTTCTTTCCTTTCCCTACCTCTCTTTCTTTTTTCTTTCTCTTTTTCTTTTTTTTTAGATGAGTGGGGAGATCAGAGAAGAGGGTCTCGCCTTGCTTGGGGCTTAATTACCAGGCTTTGGTGTCGGCAAGTCGGGCATAAGGTTCTGGCAGTTTGAGCAGCTGGGCTCAGTGGTTCCTTGGCCGGAGAGTTGGGCCCCAGTCAAAAGTGCCTGAGGGCTGGGCTTAGGTCTTGGATGCCTTCGAGCTAGGCTCGAGGCCTTCCTGGCTGGAGCACTAGGCTCCGATCCAGGGATTGCCTGAGAGCTGGGCTCAGGTCTTTGGCACCTTGGAGCTAGGCTCGAGGCGTTGATAGGAGCTACTTGGCTTGAAGATCCCTTGGCCGGAGAGTTGGGCTCCGATCTTGGATTGGTGTCTCGGAGCTGGGCTCGGAGACGTTGATGATTGAGAGCAGCGCGGCATGAAGGTCCCTTGGCTAGAGAATTGGGCTCCGATCTTGGGTTGGCATCTCGGAGATGGGCTCGGAGATGTTGATAATTGAGAGCAGTGCGGCTCGAAGGTCCCTTGGCTAGAGATCTAGGCTCCGGTCTTGGATTGCTTGAGAGCTAGGCTCAGGTCTTGGTGCCTCAGAGCTAGGCTCAAAGGCATTGATGATTGAGAGCAGCTTGGCTCGAAGGTCCCTTGGTCGAAGATCTGGGCTTCGGTCTTGGGTTGCCTGAGAGTTGGGGCTCAGGTCTTGGCAGCTCAGAGTTGGGCTCGAAGGCATTGATGATTGAGAGCAGCTTGGCTCGAAGGTCCCTTGGCCGGAGATCTGGGCTTCGGTCTTGGGTTGCCTGAGAGTTGGGGCTCAGGTCTTGGTGCCTCGGAGTTGGGCTCGAAGGCGTTGATGATTGAGAGCTGCTTGGCTCGAAGGTCCCTTGGCTGGAGATCTGGGCTCCGGTCTTAGGTTACCTGAGAGTTGGGGCTCGGTCTTGGCGCCTTCGAGCTGGGCTCGAAGGCGTTGACGATTGAGAGCAGCTTGGCTCAAAGGTTTCCTGGCCGGAGATCTGGGCTCCAGTCTTGGGTTGCTTGAGAGTTGGGGCTCAGGTCTTGGCGCCTTGGAGCTGGGCTCGAAGGCATTGATGATTGAGAGTAGCTTGGCTTGAAGGTCCCTTGGTCGGAGATCTTGGCTCCGGTCCTGGGTTGCTTGAGAGTTGGGGCTCAGGTCTTGGCACCTCTTGGGTTGCCTAAGAGTTGGGGCTCAGGTCTTGGCACCTCGGAGCTGGGCTCGAAGGCATTGAGGAGGTTTTCCTACAAGAGAGATAGATACTTGCGCAAGGGAAAACTATCATCATTATTATTGATGGGAAACCTTACATTATTGATAGTATCTCCGCAGGTTGCAGGCATTCCACGTTCGAGGGAACCTGACATCGTTGAGATCTTTGAGGTAGTATGCCCCTTGTGAGAGGGCCTCAGCCACCTTGTAGGGGCCTTCCTAGTTCGATGAGAGCTTGCTACACTCCTGGGGTTGAAATGCCTATGCCCTGCGTAGCACCAAGTCTCTGAGTTTGAAAGCTTTTAGCCTGTCCCGGGCGTTGTAGTATCGGGCTACTCGTTGCTGGTATGCCGCCATTCATAGCCAGGCTTTATCCCTTGATCTTCAAGGAGATCTAGGTTGAGCAGGTGGTGTGCCGAGTTTCGTGCCTCGTCATACTACTGCACTCGTAGCGTGGGCACGTTGAGCTCGACCGAGATGACCGCCTCGGCACCAAAAACAAGGTTGAAGGGTGTCTCGTCGGTCGCTGTTCTGGGCGTTATGTAGTAGGCCCACAGGATGCTTGGGAGTTCTTCCACCCACCTGCCCTTAGCTTGGTCCAGCCTGGTCCTGAGTCCTTGGAGGATGGTCCGGTTGGTCACCTCGGCATCCCTATTTGTTTGAGGGTGAGCTACTGAGGTGAATCGGTATTGAATGCCGTGCTCGGTGCAGAATCCTTCGAACTCTCGGTTATCGAACTGTCGCTCGTTGTCAGTGATGATACAACGGGGGAGTCCGAAGCGGCAAATAATTGACTTTCAAAAGAACTGGCAGACATTGGCTTCCGTGATCCGGGCCAGTGGCTCTGCTTCGACCCACTTGGTGAAGTAGTCAATCGCCACCAGCAAAAATCTTCGTTGCCCTGATGCAGGAGGAAACGGTCCCAAGATGTCCATTCCCCACTGGCAAAAGGCCAAGGGGCTGAAAGTTAGGAGATCGGCGCCGCTGGCTGGTGTTGTATGTTCGCGTGGCGCTGGCACTTGTCGCACCTTTTAACAAAGTTGGTGGCATCCTCCCTCATGGTCTCCCAAAAGTATTCCTGGCAAAGGGCTTTATAAGCCAGTGTTCTCCCTCCCACATGGTTCCCGCAGATGCCTCGTGTATCTCTTGGAGCACAAAGGTTGCCTCAGCGGGCCTGAGGCACCTCAGGAGTGGATAGGAGTAGGATCGGCGGTAGAGCTGGCCCTCCATCAGAATGAACCGGGAGGCCTTCTTCTTGACGAGGGCTGCTTCCACCCGGTCTCGGGTAAGGAACCATTGGTGATGTACTTGATGTACTTATCCATCCAGCTCATCTCGGGAGCGACTTGATGCACCTCCACTAAACTTTCGTAGCTGGGACCTTCGAGATACTCGACGTAGGCGTGTCCCAGTAATGAGTTCGGCAAGGTCGCGAGCCTGGACAGTGCATCCGCGCGTGCATTCTAGACACAAGGGATGTGGAAGATGCTGAAGCATCGGAAGCCTGCCATGCTCGAGCGAATTTGTTCTATGTACTTCATCATCTGGGCATCCCTGGATTCATACTCTCCGGAGACTTGTCCGGCAACAAACTGGGAGTCGGTGAAGGCTTTTATGGTGGGGACACCGGAGGCACCAGAATAAGACAAAGGCTTTTCAACCCTCTGTGAATTGATCAATAATTTATGAGTCCATCTGTAATAAGGGCTTAGCCCATCTGAGTCTTTTTTTTAGTTGTTGTTTGAGTCTTTTGAGTTGTTATTTCAGTTCTGTACTAGTCAGCTTATGTTGAGCTAGTTCAGTCCAATGCTAGTCAGCTCATGTTGAGCTAATTTTATTTTTTTGAGTCCTGTCCAAGCATACTGAAGATTTAAGACTATATCCTACAAGTAAATACCAAGTCCAACTAGATTGAAGACATGAAAGTATAGCCCAAGTCCAACCCAGCTTGAAGATTTGAAGACCCCAGGAAGAAAATTCAGGAAAACCCTAATTTCTTGCAGATGCCCTCCAGATGCCCAGATTCCCTTCCAGATGCCAAAGTATATTCATAGATAAGGGCATCCATGATTCCAGAGGTCCATCTGCATCCTAGCCCAAAGAAATCAAGCCCAGGTGCCAAGCCCAAGCCCCTAAGAAGCAAGATACCATTGAATATTCCTGCTACCTGGCTACCAGGCCACCCCAGCTTCCAGAGGTCCAAACCCATGCACCCGAGCACCTTTGGGCCAGCCTTTTGCTGCTCCTAGAAGCCCAACACGCCCCCCTAGGCATCCTTGGAGTGTTGGCCAAGTCTAGAAAATTTTTAGGGATTTTTTTACCTAATGTTTCCTTATTTTCTAGCTAGGATTTGAGAGGGAAAAGGATTCTTATGTAAAGACTTATGTATCCTTACTTGGAGCCCAAGGTTAAGGGTCTATTTAAGGGACCCTAGCCTCTTGTATGAAACCTAATTTTTGATATGAATTAAAATCTTGAGTTCTTCTATTGAGTTGTGTGATACCCTGCTGTGTGCATAAAGGGGTTTGTGAGAGTTCTTCTTCCCGGTGTTTGCAATCATCTTCCTGTTGCCAACAAACCCTCCAGATCCTTGGACGCCCACTCCAAAAGAAGCCTTCCCTTGCTATTTTTCTTTTGTTTTCTTGTTCCTTTGTGAATTCTCTAACCCCTGACAGGTTGTTTGCAGGTCCCTGAGTTCCTACGAATCCAACGACTCCAGCCAAGCCTCAATCGAATCACCGAGCAGAAAGCTGGGTATCCGCGGGTCTTTGGCTCGGTTTTCCAGGCCGCATCCATCGAGGAACGAGAGACCCCATCGCTGCGATCTTCACAGACGTTGTCAGGTACACCCCTCTACCTCCAGTAGTTTTATTGTAGGAGAACTTGCCCTAACCAAGGCTTCTCAGCCCCGGCGGTCCTTCTTTGCTACTTTTCTAGGTCCTAATCTGCATGCTGATCTTCAAAAATTCATACAAAATTCCTTACAAATAATTTTGATATGAAATTCGGGAATTAATCACCTAACTCAACATGTAAAACATACAAAAAAAATGGCATGCATATTAGTCCCCCATCATTTTAGATTCTGCACACCCAGCTTGCGAGAGACTCTTAGACCCACGAGGAGTGCCTCGTACTCCGCCTGGTTGTTTGTTGCGGCGAATTTGAAGCGAAGGGTGCATTCACAACCCCATCGCCGTTGGTGAGGATGAGGCATGCTCCGCTCCCGCCGGAATTGGATGCTCTGTCCATGTGGAGGATCCAAGGTTCCTCTCCTGGTCCTAGCTCCGCTATTGTCTGCTCCGGCTCCTCGGCGAACCCGGTGCACTCGACCATGAAGTCATCTAGGACATGGGCCTTCTATGAGGCCCTCGGTCGATACACTATGTCGAACTCGCTGAGCAGCAGGGACCACTTGGCCAATCTCCCAGAAGTTTTGGTTCACCTGAGTATGGTCCTCAGCGGCTGGTTTGTCACAACCACTATTGGGTGTGCTTTGAAGTAGGGCCTAAGGCTCTTAGTAGACATTATTAGTGCAAAAATGAGTTTCTCGGAGTGGTATACCTGATCTCCGCATCGTGGAGGATTTTGCTGATGTAGTATACCGGCTTCTGAGATTTGTCCTCGTTTGCACGGATGAGAACCGAGCTGACGGCTCCTGGTGTTACTGCATGATAGAGCAGGAGCTCCTCCCCCTCCTCTGGCCTAGAAAGCAACGGGGGAGAGGCGAGGAATTTCTTCAGCTCCTTGAAGGATGTTCTGCACTCCTCCATCTAGGTGAAGTCATGCATCTTGTGCAGCATCTTTAATAATGGAAGGCAATGGCTGGCCGACATCGAGATGAATCTGCTGAGGGCGGCGACACACCCCGTCAGGCACTGGACTTGCTTCTTGGAGGTCGGGTGCTCCATGTCGATGATTGCCTGAACCTTTTCCAGATTTGTTTCGATGCCTCTCTGGGTGATCATAAAGCCAAGGAACTTTCCCGTCGCCACTCTAAAAGTGCACTTCGCCAGATTCAGCTTCATCTGATGTTGCCGCAGGTTGCGAAAGGATTTGATGAGGTCAGCGATGTGGCTCAAGCTCAGCTTGCTCATGATGAGCATGTCATCCACATATACTTGCATGTTCCGTCCAATTTGGTCCTTGAAGACCTTGTTGACCAGACGCTGGTATGTAGCTCCTGCATTCTTCATACCGAAAGGGCATCATCCTGTAGCAGTACGTCCCCTGGTCGGTGATGAAGGCGGTGTGCTCCTCGTCCTCTGGGTGCATACGGATCTAGTTGTATCCAGAGAATGCATCCATGAAGGAGAGCAGCCTGTGGCCAGAGGTGGCATCCACCAGCTGGTCGATCTTCGATAGAGGGAAGCTGTCCTTCGGGCAAGCTTTATTGAGGTCGGTGTAGTCTACACAGATCCTCCACTTGCCATTGTTCTTCCTTACCATGACTACATTTGCCAGCCAGCTCAGATACTGGACTTCTCGAACAAAACCGGCAGCTAGGAATTTGTCAACTTTCTCCTTGATAGTTGCCTACCTCTCCGGGGCGAAGCTTCTCTTCTTCTGCCAAACTGGCCTGTGCTTTAGGTCAACACTCAATTTATGAGTAATGATGTCAGGAGAATTACCTGGCATGTCCGTCGCTGTCCAAGCGAACACATTCACGCTCACTCGCATAAATTCTAGTAGTTGGGCCCTCTCCTCCTCGGGTAGCTGGGCTCCAATTTGCACCGTCTTCGTGGGATCATCTTTGAGTGGATAAGAGAGTAGACATTTGACCGGGCCTTCCCTGAGGTCTTGAGCCCTTTGGTCGAGATCATCTACCTTGGGGTCATCCTCGGGGACCTTGGCCCCAGGGAGGGTTTGGAAGCAATGTTGCACCGGCTGGGGTGCTCCCCTCATTTCCCCGATACCGTAGGGAGTGGGGAACTGTACAACTAGCCTCTTAGTGGAGACAACGGCATCGAGCAAGTTGAGCCCAGGTCGGCCCAAGATCACGTTATAGGCAGAAGGAAGCCTGATGACCGTGAAAGTCATCATAACGGTGCTCTGTCAAGGTGGGGTCCCGACGGTGACCGGGAGAGTGATCTCTCCCTCTACCCTTATGAAATCACCCGTGAAACCGACAAGGGATGCATGCACAGGTTTAAGTTGATCGGAAGAAAGGTTCATCCTGGAGAAGGCATCGTAAAAAAGCACATCTATGGAGCTTCCACTATCAACCATGATGCGTTTTACAGGGTGCCTCGTGATCATCATCTCGATGACCATGGTATCATTATTTATATTTTCCCCCTTGTCTTCCCCTTCCCTTATAAAGGGAAGTACATTCTCAGGATCCCCTACCCCCCGGGCCCTTTTGGGTTTGCGCACAGCTCCCCAGGAGATCATGCTCACCGGCTTCTCAGCAGTGCGGTTGTTAATAGCTGAAGCCGGCGGGAGAGCGACGAGCACCTAGGATTCCACCTAAGGTCTGCCCTCCACGAACCTTTTGAGGTAGCCCCTCTTGATGAGTTCTTCGATTTCCCACTTGAGGTTGCGGCATTCCTCGTTGTCGTGGCCATGGTCACGGTGAAAGTGACAGTACTTCATTTTATCACGGCTAGTGGAGGACTTAATCAGAGGTGGGCATCTCAAGTAATCCTCGCCTTTGATTTCCATGAGAATTTTTGTCCTCGGGGCGAGGAGAGGGGTGTAACTCTCCTCAGGAATGGGAGCCCCTTTCGGTCTTGGCTGGTCCCTCCGGGAGTTCGGAGCCTAGGGTGCTAGCTTCCGGGTTCCGGGCATCTCGGTGGGGGCTGGCTTCTTCAGTGTCTTCTCATCGAGCTCTCGCCTCATACGATCTGCCTCCTCGGTGCGAATATACTTTTGGGCTCGGAGAAGGAGCTCGGAATAAGTCTTGGGGGGCTTTTTTTCTAGTGAGTAGGTCAGGCGGGAGTCCTGAGCTCTCGCTTTAGTGCCAGCATGGCAACTGGCTCATCAAGGTTGTAAATCTCCAACACGGTGACCTTGAAGCATGCCACGTAGTCCCGCAGGGGCTCGTGACCCTGTTGCTGGATGGAGAAGAGGCTGCCTGCCTCTCGTGGCAACTTCTAACAGGCATCAAAGTGGGCCACGAACTTCTGTCCTAGCTGGACGAAAGAGTTGATGCTCTCTGGCTCCAAATGGGTGAACCACACCCGAGCTGCCTTTCAGAGAGTATCAGGAAAGGTGATGCAAAGGAGAGCATCGATGGCCCCCTGGACTCTCATGAGGGTCCGGTAGCTTTCCAGGTGGTCCATGGGGTCGGTGATCCCGTCGTAGGGATCCACCTGCGGCATATGGAACTGACTCGGGATCGGCTCACCTTGGATTTCTTGGGAGAAAGGGGGACGGGCATCGTAGCTCGCTGGCTCGCTAACTGAGCCCTACATGTTGGCAAACCAGCGGGAAAACTCTGCCAGCTTGCGTTCATGCTCCTCCATGCGCTTCTTCGCCATGCGCTTGACGGCTTCATCAGTAGACCCCTCCGTTGAGGGAGATGGAGAACGTGACATGGGTGCACGGTCTCCGTGACAGGGGGTCTTGCTCTTTCTACTTCGGTGGGGTCTGGGCACTGCCCGCCCGAAGTTTGGTGAGCGGCTCTCCCTGTTGACGAGCCAGCTCATTGCCTTTTTGTCGGAGTTTGATGGCTGCCCCAATTATCAGTAGTGGCCCGCGGTTGCGAAGGCCTTCCTTAGAAGAAACGTAGACTGTCGTAGGGGCCCGCAGCATGGGCCGCGGGTGTCCTCGGCTATTGGTGGGTTGCTAGGGACCGGTGTTGTTGCTGAAGCTGGCGCACTGCCGTAGTGAGGACTTGCATCTGCTGGACAAGTGCAGCCAGTTGGGATTCCGATGGAGGTGGTTGAGCCAGAACGGGTGGCTCCACCTCTTGGCGGTGCGGGTTCCCCCAGGATGGGGGTCCCCTGTATGGCTGGTGGAAGCCTCCCATGCCCGTGTTGTCACCTTCCTTCCATCGGACTGCTTGTAGAAGAGGTGGAGGGCTCGAACTGAATCAAAGACTGCTCACAGTACGCCGAGCCCCCTACTTGGCGCACCAATCTGTTGCCGCCAAGATCACCGTGGCCTGAAGCTGCTGTCAGTGTCGGAGAGTGCCTCCTTCGCTGTCTCGCCGTCCGGTGGTCCTGGACCTGCAAAACAGGGGTTAGTAACTCGGGCCGGGGTTTCCGATGGTGGCACTTCGATGATCAAGTCAGTGACGACCTAGGGGAACAGATCCTCCTGGTCGAGCCCCTCTTGATGGACTCCATACGAGGAGGAGTGAGTAGTGCGAGAGTGGAATGCAAGTGTGTCGGGGGAAGAGTGGCCCGGCTAGAGGGAGTCTCTGTCTGGCTCTTCCACCCGCCCTTGCTTGAGTTTTTCTTGTGGTGCTGTGCTTTCTGGTTGAGCTTGCACTTGTGTTGGTGTGTTCTAGCTTATGTCTCCCTCCTTTCTTGTAGTTGTTACCTCCGAGTTTTGTAGACTAGGTTACCGTTGGGCGTTCATCTTAGGATCTCCACCGTGATGTCAGGCACGTGCGGCGATATCTCGAGGAGCCTTTCCCGATCTGTGATAAGGAAAGCTGTCATGTGCTATGACATTCCCCTTGGTCGCCTCATTCCGAAAAACCTAGCAGTACCTCGATTGGTGGGCTGCCGCCCCTGGGATTCAAATCTCCCGATTGACTTCCTCTCTCGGGTGGTTTAGGCGGTTGGTGAGGAGTGTGGCGCCTTGATCAGTGGGTCTCTCCCCTTTCTGGTGTAACCGGCGGTTGCAGGCGGTCAATGCGGTCTAGCAGGTGTCCTAGTGCAGTCCCTGGGCGGCTTGCCAGTGTCCTGGGACGACGGTGCTCACTATTTAGCATCAAATTTTTCTAAATTATCCTTACCATTATTCAACATGAAGCATTTGCATCCAAACACATGAAAATAATTCATATTGGGTTTCTTTTCATTCCAAAGCTCATAGAGGGTTTTCTTCAAAATAGGACGGATCAAAACGTGGTTTAAAATATAACAAGCATTGTTTACCGCTTTTGTCCAAAAGTACCTTGGAAGATTACCTTCACATAACATCGTTCAGGCCATTTTTTCCAAAGTCCTATTTTTTCTCTCTACAACACCATTTTGTTGTGGTGTTCTTGAAACGGAGAAGTTGTGATCAATGCCGTGCTCAGTGCAATATTCATCAAAAAATTCATTTTGAAATTCTGTTCCATGATCACTTCTTATAGCGATAATAGAAAGATTTTTCTCATTTTAAACTTTTTAATGAAAATTTTGAAATACATCAAAAGTTTCATCCTTATGTGCAATAAATGATACCCATGTAAATCTAGAAAAGTCATCTACATTCATAAGGCCATATTTCATACCTTCTAGGCTTGTGGTCATAGTAGGTCCAAATAAGTCCATGTGAAGTTGCTCAAGAGATCTAGTTGTTGAAATAATATTTTTTGATTTAAAACTTCTCCTAGTTTGTTTGCCTAATTGATAAGCATCACATACATAGTCAAGATTAACTTTAAAAGTGGCAAACCTTTAACTAGATTCTTTGAGATTAATTTGGCAATTGTATGCATGATAGTATGACCTAATCCTCTATACCATAATAAATATGACTCCTTGGTCTTAGCATTCATTGCCACTAGACTGGAACTACTAGTCATGGCAAGATCATTTAGATCTACCACATAGATATTTCTAAGCCTATGACCAATGAATTTGTTGCTAGAATCAAGAGAGTTAGTTACTACACACATAGATGATTCAAAAATAACCTTGAAGCCTTTATCACAGAGTTGACTAATACTCAATAAATTATGCTTCAATTTATCTACTAGCAGCACATCTTCAATAAAAGTAGAGGGGGTTATTTTAATCTTACCAATTCTGATTATTTTCTCCTTACCATTGTCTCCAAATGTAACCGTACCTCTCCTTCTTTCATTTTTTAGGATGATGGACTGATCCTTATCACCCATCATATGCTTTGAATAGCCACTATCGAGATACCATCTTTTCTTCATTTTCTGGGCTGCAAGACATTCCTGCAAGAAAATCAAGGAGTTCTTTTAGGTACCCAAGCTAACTTGGATCCTTGCAGGTTAGCTTAGGTGGTTCCCTTGGGAACCCAAATTTTTCTTGATGTATTATGGATATTTCTAATAATATTGCAGTTGAAAGCTTTATGTCCTAATTTTTTGCAAGCAAAATATCTGATTCTAGAATTTTGAAATGTAGAAATGGCAGGTGTTGTAGTTGTATTTTTTGGAACATACATAGGGGCTTTCGGAATGGAAGTAGAACCTTTTGTCACAAAAGTAAACTTAGGAATTAAATCCTTTTATTTCATAAATGTAGTTGCTGAAATATAATTTAAGTTTGAAGCATTAAAACATATTCCAACTTTATTACCAGAAATTCTTTGATCTTTAAGAATCAACTCAAGCTTGTTAGAAGATAAAGTTAATTTTTCAACAAGTGGCTTGAGTTTTTCAACCTCCTTTTTCAGCTCATTATTTTCTTTCAATAAAACATTATTTTTGTCATTAAATTCACTATTCTCAGTTTTCAAAACATTACATTTTTCAGAAAAGATATGAAGTTCTTTTTGTAATAAAACATTCTTTTCTTAAATCTCTTCTTTCTCTTTAAGTAAAGAATCATTGATATGCTTTAATGATCTAATCTTTACTCCTGCCTTTTTAAATTCAGATAAGAGGTCATGAAATGCAGAATTTAATTCTTCAAATGTAAATTCAATTTGAGTATCGGGGGAAATTACCTCATTCTCGAGACCCATTAGACATAAGTTAGCTATTTTCATGGTCTCTTCTTCTTCAGTTGAAGTGGAGTCTTTACTATCGCTACATGTGGCAACCATCACTTTCTTTTTCTTCTTTCTAAAAAATTTTTTAGTTGTGGACAGTCCGGACGAATGTGCCAAGGTTTCTTACATCATAGCAGGTGGGGACTTGTTCCTTATCTTTCTCTTTGTCCTTGTCCTTTTCTTTTGAATGTTCTCCTCGTTTATGGAATCTTCTGTTGTATCTACCTTTCTTCTTTCCTATAAACTTTCTGAATCTTCTCACGACCATTGCAATATTTTCATCTTCAAGATCATCTTCGAAGGAGGTAGAGTCATCTTCTGTCTCTTCATCATCCTTTGATTCCAATGCAACCTTGAATGCAATTGTTTTCTTCTTTTTTTGATCATCATCCATTCTATGCTACATGTCTAGTTCATGTGTGATGAAGGATCCCATTAATTCATCCATTGATAGAGTGTTCAGGTCTTTAGCTTCCTAGATGGCAGTGACCTTGGGGTCCCATTTGTTAGGAAGTGATCTCAATATCTTCTATATTAGATTAGCATTTGAGTATACCCTGCCAAGACTTTTCAAACCATTAATAATATCTGTAAATCGAGTGTACATGACAGAATTACTTTCATTAGGCTCCATCTTAAACAATTCATAATTGTGCACCAAAAAAAAGATTAATCTTTGAAATTTTTACTTGAGAAGTTCCTTCGTGGGTCATCTCAAGTTTATCCCAAATTTTCTTTGCTGAAGAAAAAGTAGAAATTTGATTAAACTCACTTGAATCCAAAGCACAGTAGAGCAAGTTCATTGCTTTGGCATTCAATTCCCCTAATTTCATGTCATGTTCATCCCATTCCTCTTCAGGCTTAGAGACATCCATGCCATCAATTTTAGTCATGGAAACATGTGGCCCTTTAAGAATGACCTTCCATAATTGAAAATCATCAGTTTGAATATAGATTTTCATTCGTGCTTTCCAATAAGAATAATTTGTGCTTGTGAAGAGTGGAGGTCTATTAGTTGACTGGCCTTCCGCCAAGGATATACTCATGGGATGAGCCATCAATATTTACTCTATTATAATCAGAGACACTGCTCTGATACTAGTTGTTGCCCAGGTGACTACCCAAGAGGGGGGTGAATTGGATCTTTTAAAATTTAAAGCAGATAATGTGCGATTGAAATACCCTTTTAAAGTGTTGTGTGTTGTGATTAAGAATTAAATGCAGAAGCTAAAAGAAATCAAAGAATCATAATACAAACACACAGGATTTATAGTGGATTGGAGCAACCTAGCTCCTACGTCCACTATCCAAGATACCATTTGGGATTTCCACTATATTCACACTCTGGAGGAGTCGGCTCGGACAAATTTCAGTCAACTCGGATACATTGGAGTCGGCTTGGTTACCTTTGAGTCAGCTTGGATTGCTGCATACCAGAATCCTTGTTGCGTGCCATGAAGTAAAGTCGGCTCTTCAATATGTTGGGTCGGCTCGAGTATCTTCTTCAGGATTTTTACAATTGAACTCAAAGAAAAAAACTCTTACCAACACTCTTACAACTTTTCAATCATACCAACTCAAAATAATTCTAAGGCACACACACAGAGAAATAACCCTTTTCACATGATTTTTTCTTAGCTTTTTCATTGGATTCTCTTTACATAAACACATCACAACACAACTCAAACAAGAAATAAAGGTGTAGGAGTTGGAGTTTGGACAATTAACTCATCCTATAAAAACTTATAAAACATTTGAAGAGTTGTCAGAAATAAGTGTACATGCTCCAATGTTTGGTTATCATCAAAATCACTTATGGGGTCAACAACCTTGAGTCAACTCGAATGTACTTTGAGCCGATTCAACAGAAACGATTTGACTCAACAGTGGATAACAGATATCCATATTTTGGAGAAAAAGACTGAGTCAACTCAACAGAAGACTAAGCCAACCTGAAAAAACTCTGAGTTGGCTCAACAAAAATTCGAGTCAACTCAAAGGCTGTTGATAAGCATAATAGCTAGTTTTACAAAAAGAACATAATGGTCCTGTCTTATCCCTAACGATTATTTTTCCTTCTCCAATGACTAGAAATAGTTAGTTTGACCTTGCAGGCTTCTAAAAGGCTACCAAACTCATTGAATACTAACAAGAACTATCAACTAAAAAGAATATTCCAAGTGTCATCAAGAAAAGAGAGAAAAGCTAAAAAGTCATGATTTGAAAGCTCATTCTTCCAACCATCTAAAGTAAATTCATCAATTATTGGTTTCTCAATGAGAAGACAAGTATTGAAGCTTCCAAAGATTGCTTATGTCTTCTTCTGCTATGCATAAGTTCTTTTCTTGCTCCTTTTAAGGAGTTTTGCTTATACTTAAATTGCCCCTTATTTTTTTGTTGCTTATTTTAGTTGAGATTGAAGTTAGGTATTTCTTGAGCTAGGAATTGAATTGTTGGATTTTGATTGTGTGCCCAAGAAAATAATCAGTATTGGATTTTGATTATAAGCTCGAGAAAATAATTAATTTTGGATTTGGTTTGTGAGTTGTGAAAATGAACCGACTGTAATCTTTGGAGAAGATTATAGTAAAAATTCTTAAGGGGAGACTTGGAGAGTTGACTTAGGTGCTGAGGGCACTGAACCACTATAAATTCTTTTTGTATTTATGATTGTTTACCTATCTCCTTTACGTTTAGCACTTATATATTTTGCACTTGCATTTCTCCTCGTATATACTTCACACTGCAGTACATAATTAAGATTTAAATTTTTGAAAAATTCAATTCACCCCCCTCTTAGGTTATCTAGCTAGGCCATAAGTGGTATCAGAGCATTGGTTCTCAGTTATATTTGATCAAATTATCAAGAGTAAGATCAAATGGCAACCCACTCAACCATGTTTCTTGTCGAAGGGTAATCTTCAAACAAACCTCCACTATTCACTGGTACATACTATTCCTATTAAAAAATATAAATACGTATATATGTTCAAGCTATAGATTATCAACTTTCGAAAGGAATGACCAAAGGACCACATGCATCTACCACTATTATAGATGGAGTTGAAATCCCCAAACCTGAAGATGATTGGGACAAAAATAATATAAAAATGGCCAAACTTAATGTTAAGACCATGAATATTCTTTATTATATTTTTGATATTGCTGAATTTAATAGAATTTCTACTTGTAACTTTACCAAGGAGATTTGGGATAGGCTAGATGTTACCCACAAGGGTACCATTCAAGTAAAATGAACTAAGATTAATATGCTAATGCATGAGTATGAAATTTTTAGAATGAAATCAAATAAAACCATTACAAATATTTTTATTTATTTCACTAATTTTACTAACAGTTTGAAAACCTTGGGTAGGATTTATTCTATTAGTAATCTCATGCAAAAGATTCTAAGATCTCTTCTATCATTACTAGACTCAATAGTAGCTGCTATTCAAGAAGTTAAGGACCTTAACAAGCTGCTACTCAAGCAATTTATTGGATCTCTCATGACCTATGAATTGACCATGAGATAAAAGCAAAATGAAGAGTCAAAGAAAAAGAAGACTATTGCTTTGAAGTCTATAATAAATGAAGATAAAAAAGAGAGAGTGACGAGTCAAAAAGAAAAGGAGAAAATGATAATAAGTTAGCCATGGTAGCAAGAAAATATAGACGACTCATGAGAAAGAAGAAACCTAGCTTCAAGAAGAAAAACTACAAGGGTGAAGTTAGTAAAGATAAAGAAAAGGGAAAGAAAGGGAGCAACTCATATATTTTGAATGTAAGAAGCCTAGTCATTTCAAAACGGACTATCCCATACTCAAAAAGATCAAAACTAATAAAAAAAAGTCTTGATGGCTACTTGGAGTGATAGTGAATGTTCAAGCTTCAAAGAAGAAGTAACTAAAGAAGTTGTAAATCTTTGTTTGATGACACATGAAAGTGATGTAAATCCTGAACATTCCTTAGAGTATGATAAATTGCAAAATATATTTAGTGATCTACATGCTGATTTTGAAAAGTTAAGAAAGATCAATAAAGAGTTAAAAGAAATAAAATGCTGAATTAGTTAAGAAAAAAAAGTACTTTAAAAGATAAAAAAATTATCTTGAAAAAGGTTTTAAATGAAAAGAAAAAGATTTTGAAAGAAAAAAACTGAGTTATAAAAGGTTTTGAAAGAAAAATAAAGCATTTTGAATGAAAAAAAATATTTTTATAAAAAACTAAGATCTAAAAATGTGGTAAAGAAGGTAAAAACTTTTGTAGATAAATTTATCTTAAGTTTTGAAAAATTATAAATGATTTTGAATGATCAAAAAGTGGTTTACAATAAAGTTGGTTTGGGTTATAACACTCAAATTAAACAGAAATATCTAAAAAATTTCTTTCAAAAACTACTTCTTAGTTCTATATTGAGCATTACTTGTTTTTATTGTGAAAAAATGGAACACAAAGCTTATGTATATAATTTTTAAAAAGTTAACAAAAAAATAATTGAAAATATGGGTATTCTAAAAGGAACATATAAGGCTAATCCTAAAGGACTCAAGATGACTTAGATACCTAAAGCAAAAACTTGATTTTCTTTGTAGGTATATCTTATGACAAAAAAAAAAAGAAGATGGTATCTTGATAGTGGATGCTCAAGATACATGATGGGTGACAAGACTCAATTTGTCACTTTAGATATTAAAGAGAAATGAATGGTAATTTTTGGAAATATTGGAAAAGGACATATTTGAGAAATTGGTAAAATTTGCATTGCGCCCTCTATATTTATTAAAAATGTCTTATATGTTGATGGCTTAAAGTATAACTTAATTAGCATAACTCAATTATGTGTTAGAGGATGTAGAGTAGTTTTTGAGTCATCTAAATATATTATATACAGTCATATAGAAGAGAGCACTATATTCATTAGAATTAGGCTTAGCAACATCCATATAGTAGACTTGGATGATAATTCTCTAAAATATGGCCAATGCCTAGTTGCAATGAATGCTAGAGAAAATGAAACCAGTTAGTTATAGCATAAAAAATTAGGTCATTCAAGCATGGATTTAATATCGAAACTTGTTAGAAAAAATCTTGTAAATGGTTTACTAAAACTCAAGTTTGAAAAGAATTGAATTTATGATATATGCCACTCTAGAAAACAATCTAAGAGTTCTTTCAAATCAAAAGGTATAGTTTCAACTAATAGACTACTAGAACTCATTCATATGGATTTGTTTGGACCAACTAAAACTACCAGTCTAGGAGGCAAGCATTAGAGACTTATCATTATAGATGATTTTTTAAGATTTACTTGGATTTTCTTTTTTACATAAAAGGATGAAGCTTTTTTCTGTATTTACAAAATTTTATAGAAATGTTTCAAATGAAAGAAAAAAACCTTTCAATCATTGTAATATAAAGTGATCATAGATCTAAATTTAAGAATCAACATTTTGAAAACTTTTGTCATGAAAAAGGTCATCTAGGACACCTCAACAAAATGGGATAGTAAAAAAAAAAAAAAACTTTATAAAAAATGGCATGCACTATATTGTGTAAAGATGACCTTCGTAGATATTTTTAGATGGAAGCCATAAATACAGCATGCTATATTTTGAATTGTATTTTAATTTGACCGAATTTAATGAAAATTCTATATGAGCTTTGGAAAAACAAGAAACCAAATATTTTTATTTTCATATATTTAAATGCAAGTGCTTTATATTAAATAATAGAAAAGAAAACTTATGAAAGTTTGATACTAGGTCAGATGAAAGAATCTTTCTAGATTATTCTTTATCTAACAAGGTATATAAAGTCTTCTATAAAAAGGCACTTATCTTTAAAGAGTCAATGTATATTATTTTTATGTAAATTCATCGAGAAAGGAAGATTTTTTGGATAATAATGCAAGCATACTTAACAAAAAGATAGAGAATCTCATATTAAAGGATTGAACTCCTAAAAACAAGATGAAGAACCAAAGGAAGAAGATGATGAAGTTGAGCCGATTTGAAACGAAAATGAGTCGACTTAAAGATGAAGTGATTTACCTAAAGAATGGAGGTATACTTATTGATATCCAAAGGATTTAATTATTAGTAATCCATCTTAAAGGATAAGAACATGTTTATTTCTAAGAGATCTTTGTAATTACTTAGCCTTTGTTTCACAAATAGAATCCAAAACTATTGAAGAAGCATGAAAAGATAGTACTTGGATTAAGGCTATGCAAGAAGAGCTTAACTAATTTGAAAGGAATAAAATTTGGACATTTGTAGAAAAATCTTTAGATCATCTTATAAGAAATAAAGCTAGATTAGTTGCAAAAGGTTATACTCAAAAAGAAGGAATTGATTTTGATGAGATTTTTGCACCTAGAGCTAGATTAGAAGTAATTAAACTATTGTTAACTTTTGCATGCTACATGGATTTTAAACTTTACCAAATGGATGATAAAAGTATATTTTTGAATAGCTTCAATTTTTAAGAGGTTTATATAGATCAACCACCCGGTTTTGAAAGTTATGAATTTCCAAATCATATCTATAAATTGCATAAAGCTTTTTATAGTTTAAAACAAGCCCCTTGTACATGGTATGAATGTTTAAGCAAGTTTTTATTTCAAAATGATTTTATAAGAGGGAATGTAGATACTGCATTATTTTTGAAAAGAAAGAATGATGACCTATTAGTAGTCTAAATGTATGTAGATGATATTATATTCAGTGCTACTAATGAAGCTCTATGTCAAGATTTTGCCAAGCTAATGCAGGAAGAGTTCGAGATGAGTATGATATGAGAAGTTATCTTTTTTCTTGGACTACAGATAAAGCATACAAGCGAAGGAATCTTCATCAACTAAATAAAATATATAAGGGAGATACTCAAAAAAGTTTAGAATGAAAAGTTTCAAAAAAATTGGCATACCAATGAGCTCAACATGTAAGCTTGACAAACATGAAAAAGGTAAGAGCATAGATTAAAAAATTTATAGAGGCATGATTGGATATCTGCTCTATCTTACAACTAGTAGGCCTAATATAATATTCAATGTATGCATGTATGATGGATACCAATCTAATCCTAAAGAGTCATATTTGCTAGCTATTAAAATAATTTTTAGATACTTGTCTAGCACTACTAATACTAGATTATGGTATTCTAAGCAATCCTCAATTAAATTAATTGGATATTCAAGTTTTGACTTTGTTGGATATAAATTGGATAGGAAAAATAATAGTAGAACTTGCTAATTTTTAGGAATAAACTTAATCTCTTAGTTTAGCAAGAAACAAAGTTCGATGGTATAATCTACAATCGATGCCGAATATAATACAATCGAAAGTTATTGTGCTTAAATCTTGTAGATTAAGGAACAACTAAAAGATTTTAACGTAAAATTAATAATATTCCCATAAGATATGATAACACTAATACCATAAATCTTACTAAAAATCCTATTCGATATTTAAGAATTAAATATATTGAAATAAGATATCATTTCATAAGCGACCATGTACAAAATAGTGATGTTGTACTTAATTTTATTAGCATTGATAGGCAATTAGCTGATATTTTCATAAAACCCTTAAATGAAGATATATCTAGCATGATTAGAAGAGAACTAGGTATTTGTGATCCCTTTGATTAAACATCTTTCTCTTTTTTTAGGAAAACTATATCTAGTGGTATTCTTTTAATTTGGCAATCTTAGAATCCTTAAAATTAGCTTTAAAATTCTTTTAGAATTGACTTGAATCAAAATTTCTAAATTTTCTTCTGATCCAGATCTGAGCCAACTCAAATTAAATCTGAGTCGATTCAAGTTTAAGTCGACTCGATAGCAAATTTGGGTCGACTTAAGATCAGATCCAAAGTTTTTAAAATAGGGACCCGTAGGCCCTATTTTTAGTTATTAGGTCATTCCCCACCTTAGGAACAGTAGGAATCCTCATCCAAACCCTCTACCTATCTAAGAAACTTCCAAATCCACCCTTCTTTTTGCATTTTCCTAAGATTCCAACCCATTTCTTAGCAATCATATGCCATAAGAAGATGTTGGCTCATCGTATAAAGTGTCCACGAACCAAAATGGAGCGAGTTCATGCAACTTGAAGCTTAAAAAGACAATGAAGAGCTGAAGTAACAAGGAAGGATGGTCCTCCACCTACTATTGAGCCTCACATGCCATCCACTATTCAAATGCCACCTTTCCCACATCCATTGGCTGAAAGGATGGCATTTAGGGTCATTACAACTAGTAGATGGATCAATTTTCACTTCTTTGAAGAGAATCGCTTTACATTTTGTGAATGGATCAAAAGACAAGGGTGGGAGGACTTTTGTAAGATTAATATATTGACTTATCCCAGGCTTGCTAGATAATTTTATGAACATCTGAGTAGAGTTTTTGGTGGTGTTTCTTCTATGGTAAAGGGAGTGGAGAGTACTTTGACTGATGTTTCTATAGGATAACTATTGGGTATTCCTATTGAGGATCTGGTAGCAGACATATTAGCTGAAAGGAGAGTTGGGCTGAGATGCTTACTAGATAGGATGGATGTTGAGGGTATTAGTGAGTTCAAGTCCAATACCCTGTCCACTAATTTGAGGTTTCTACACCATATTATTAGGAGGATCTTCATTTCCAAGACTGGTAGATTTGATTTTGTATCTAAAAGGGAGTTGGTAACGATGTATCACCTTCTGTAGCTTATACCAATTAATCTTCTTAGGATTATGTTAATTTAGATAAGAGAGGCAATAGATAGAATGAAAGCTTGCCTACCATATGGCATGTTATTGACTTGCATTTTTGAGAGCTTTAAAGGATCCTTTGAGGGGGAGTCCTTAAAGAAGCTCTAAAGTCATGACAAGTACTATGATCGGACCCTTCATCGGATGGGATACCAGAGAGCGTGTATCACTAGGTGAGGCAAGTTTCTGATTTAGAGGTATAGGAGGGACCAGAATCTCTAGTTCATAGAGCTGAGCTATCATCACCACCCAGGACATATGAAAGAGCAGCAGGGCCTTCTGATATTCTTGTTCCATCTTCAAGGATAGCTGGCACCTCTTACACAGAGGCTTCAGTGGATGATAATAAGGTATGGAGGATAGCTGAGATAGTTGGATAAACTATCAGAGGAGTGCTCCAATATATGAGAGATAAGATGCAGATGTTTATTTGCAGAGTCGAGGGACCTCAGACCGAGATTACTAACATACATCGACTCATTGAGTAGTTACCTATAGACTTCTTTATATCAGGTATTGCAGATAGGTTGTCTAGGAGATTGGATGACGAGTTTACCGATATTCGGACTATTGTTGACAAACTTAGGATGTTAATGACAACGAATGTTGGCTTGGTACATAATATGATCACGAGGATTTTTTAGATTGTATTTGATCAGGCAACGGCAAAAGCTCCACCTTCTCCTCCTATTTCATTTTCAGTGATCTAGATGATGAGTCACCCTCCTCAGGTTTCACCTCCTAAGACTATCCAGCATGACCCTACACATCTCGAACCGTCTACTAGGACAATTATCAAGACTTATAGGAGATAGCAGTAGTCCCATTGATCAATCCAGGAGACCTCCTACAACACCTACTGGACCATCTAGGAGGACTCAGAGTTAAATAACTGACTCCACAGCATAGGAGTCATTTAGATATAGACCTATATATATATTAGGTCTTATGCTTTGAAGTTATATATATCAAACATTTTACTAGGTCTTATGCTTTAATGATATGTGTATTTTGTTACTTATATCAGGATGCACATTTTTATCACATGTATCAAAAAATTAATGATGATTTATATATATATATCCTTTATGCCTTATGTATTTAATGGTGTTATATCTTTTATGCTTCATATATGTCGACGATATCCCTTCATATTCAATTGCATCGGTTGGTTCTTTTAGGGGGAGTAATTCCTCTCTCCTATTTTTTAATGATGTTGACAAAAAGGAAGAGTAATTTGAATAATATTGAATAATATAAAGAAAAGTGAATAATATTGAAAAGGGAGTAATATTGTATAAAACAACAAGGGATAATAATATTAAATAAATTGAAAAGAAGGAATAATAGTATATAAATGTGTTCAGCATGAATAATAATATATAAATATGTTCTCTAATACTTGACTCATATACTTTAGCCTATATTTTAATATTTTATAAAAATATATTCTGATACTTTTCCTACTTGTTAATTTGCTTTGCATGCCTTAATATGCTTTTATATTTCTTTAAGACATGTTATGCTTAATTCTCTTATATACTCAAAATTTTGTCATCATCATCAAAAAGAAAGAGATTGTTGGTCCCAAGGATTGATTTTGATGAATAATAAAATAATTAACTATATAATATTACTAATGTACTATATAAGTTAATGTTTCAGGAAAATATAAGGATAATATAAATAAATATAAAATATAAGTTTTTTAAGATCAAATATTTGATAAAAAATAATGGATTTTATTAAGAAATAGGTGTGTTGAAGTTTGAAGTCTCAAAAGTTATAAAAAATTAAGTTTCAGTCTCGTGTCAGGAGGTTTTAGCTTAGTACTGTAGAGTTCCAACCGGCATGCATCCGAGTTGACTCGGACAAAATTGGAGTTGACCTGATAGGATGTGCCCAAAATAATAGAAAGCTAATTTTTGTGGCTATCTTTTGAGTCGACTCAAATGAACATTGAGTTGACTCGAATAGACTTTGAATCAACTCAACAAAACCGAGTCAACTTAATAGTGGACAACAGAGAGCCATGTTTTAAAGAAAAAGACTGAGCCAACTTAATAGAAGACTGAGCTAACTTGAAAGAACTCTGAGTCGATTTAACAAAAACCCAAGTTGACTCAAAGTCTGCTGATAGGTATGATAATTTTTTAGAAAGGACAGAATGTCCCTATCTTATTCCTAATGGCTATTTTCTTTTCTCCAATAGCTAGAAATAGCTATTTGACCTTGGCAAGCTTGTTAAAGGCTACCAAACTCTTTGAAGACTAACATAAACCATCAAATAAAAAGAAAATTCCAAGTATCATCAAGAAAAAAGAGAAAATATAAAAAATCTTGATTTGAAAGCATATTCTTCCAACCATCTGAAGTAAATTCATCAATCATTGGCTTCTCAGCAAGGAGATAAGCATTAAAGCTTCCAAAGATTCCTTGTGTCTTCTACTATGCAAAGTTCTTTTCTTATTATTTTTAAAGAGTTTTTCTTGTAATAAAATGTTCTTGTTTTTTTATTGCCTACTTTAGTTGGGACTAAAGTTAGGTATTTCTTGAGCTAGAGATTAGTTTGTTTAGTTTTAATTATGAGTCTAAGAAAACAATCAGTATTAGGTTTTGATTGTGAGCCTGAGAAAATAATCAATTTTAAGTTTAGTTTGTGAGCCTGTGAAAACAAATCGATTGTAATCTTTAAAGAAGATTATAGTAAAAAAATTTCAAGAAAAGACTTGGGGAGTGGACATAGGTACCGAGGGCACCAAACCACTAAAATTTTCTTGCATTTGTGATTATCTTCCTATCTCCTTTATTTTAGTACTTATATTTTCTGTATTTGTATTTCTGATCATATACACTTCACACTGTGGCACATAATTAATATTTAAATTTTTAAAAAACCCAATTCACCACTTCTCTTGGGTTGTCAAACTAGGTCATAGAATGGAATTCTCTTTTAATAGACTCCTCCTGGGATAACTTAATATAATAGTGTCAGAAAAGAGGAATTGAACCCTGTTAGATATGGTTCAGTCTATGATAGGATTTGTAAGTCTGCTGATCTCCTTTTGAGGATATACACTTGAGTTGGCATTTTATATTCTCAATAGAATTTCCAGCAAGTTTGTAGATAAAATACTATATGAGATATGGATAGGGCATAAGCTAGGACTCTCATACCCTAGGATTTGGGGATGTCTGGCTTATGTCAAACATTTAAAAACTAACAATCTTGGATTTAGGTCTAACAAATATAATTTTATAGGATACTTGAAAGTAACTAAGGGCTATTTTTTCTACCATGCTGATGAATAAAAAGTGTTTATCAGTAATAAGACAGTCTTTTTAGAAAAAGAATTTCTTGGAAAATGAACTAATGCCACTAAGGTTGAACTTGAAGAAGTTTGATAGGTAAAAGAACTGACACAAATAACTAAACCTTTTGAACTAGATTAATTATATCAAATCAAGAGCCCATTATAGAGGCATCCTTAAGGAGATCCGGTAGAGTTCTATGTCAGTCAGATAGATACTATGATTTCTTAGTCTAAGATGATGATCTTGTTGAACTTGATAAAAATAACAAGGATTTGATTACCTATATGGATGCCATGTAGAGTTCCGACTCTAAGAAATGGCTTGAAGCCATGAAGTTCGAAATGGAGTCCATGAAGGTCAATGATGTACGGACACTCGTTGATCCACCTGAAGGGATAAAATTTATAAGGTGTAAGTAGATTTTCAAAAAAAGGGACATAGATGGGAAGGTGAAAACTTATAAAGCCTTTCTGATTGCCAAGGAATATCATCAACATTATGGTATTGACTATAACGAGATATTTTCACTTATGATAATGCTTAAATCTATTCAGATTATGCTTGTGATAGTGGCATATCTTGATTTCGAAATCTAAGAAATGGATGTTAAAACTACTTTTCAAAATAGAGAACTGGAAGAAAAGGTATATATGATATAATCTAAAAGGTTCACATTTGTAGATGAATCAAAGGTATACAAGTTTCAAAGATCTATTTATGGATTGAAGTAGGTTTCATAAAGTTGGAACATGCATTTTGATAAAGTAATCATAATGTATAGCTTTGTTAAGAATGGAGAAGAGCTCTGCATATACAAATGGGTTAACGGTTTAGTGGTCATATTTCTTGCTTTGATGTGGATGATATTCTCTTAATCGAGAATGACATTCTTGCATTATAAGGAATAAAGTATGGCTATCATGTTAGTTTTCCTTAAAGGACTTGGAATAAGTATCTGACATCCTTGTGATGAAGATCTATAGAAATAAATCTAAAAAGTTGCTAGGGTTAGTTTAATCCATGTACATTGAAATCGTGCTGAAGCATTTCAGCATTATGAATTCTAAAAAAAGCTATCTTCTGACAGGCCATAGAATTACTTTCTTTAAAAGGATTATCTGACAACCCTTTAAGAGAGAGTG
Source organism: Areca catechu (assembly GCA_021397845.1). Classification (NCBI taxonomy): domain Eukaryota; kingdom Viridiplantae; phylum Streptophyta; class Magnoliopsida; order Arecales; family Arecaceae; genus Areca; species Areca catechu. Next base: position 26,904,749 of record CM038043.1, read on the forward strand.
TGTATGGGTAGGATTCCATATACCTCGGTAGTGGGATCTATTATGTACACCATGATAAGTATGAGATTAGATGTGGCATACTCACTAGGGATAGTGAGTAGATACGAATCTAATCTACGTGAGAATCATTGCAAGGTCAAAAAGACTATCCTTAAGTATTTAAGAATATTAAGGACCAGTGGCTCATTTACAGAGATTCTAACTTGAAACTAGCAGGTTACATTGACTCCAGTTTTTAGTTAGAGACGATAGCAAGAATGTATCAAGATACATTTTTATTCTGAATGAATGAACAATCTGCTAGAAAAGTTTCAAGCAACACACCATAGCCGATTCAATATGCAAGGTAGAGTACATTACGGTATCTGATGCTACAAAAAAGCTATTAATTACAAAAATTCATTAGTGTGCTTGGAGTGGCACCATCCATTAGTGGTCCAGTTTTTATGCATTGTGATAGCACTAGAGCCATAGCTTAAGCAAAGAAACTAAAGTTGCATCAACAAGCCAAGCATATGTTGTGTCACTACCACCTTGTCCGAGAGATCGTGGATTGAGATGATATTGACCTTCAAAAGATTGATGAAAAAGGGAACTTGGCTAACCCATTTACTATAGTCCTTATAATCAAAGAGTTCGATGATCACAAGTGAAAGATGGGTATTCGATATTATTTCGATTGGCTCTAATCCAAGTGGGAGTTGTTAGAAAACGTATCCTAAAGCTAATCATCTGAATTGTAGATGGTTAAGCTCATTATAATTTATATATAAATTATTAATAAATATCTTTGGTAGTTCATCACTTTTTGTGCATCTTTCTTTTTAACTCTTTTGTAATAAAGTCCTTAAAACTATTTCTATTCGATGAAGGAGAATTTATCATGTAGTTCTTGAACCTATTCATAAGCAAATATTATGTTGTTACCTAAGATGACAATGTTTATCGAGTATAGATTGTTGTATGCCATATTATTGGTTGCCTTTGTAACTAAGGAGTGTAGAAATACTAGTATGGCATGCAGGTGAGTATAGGTATATATTTCACTGAATGTGACTAATTCTGTAGAGTACTCTGCTGTCAAGAGCATCTCTTAGAAGGATATGGATATAAATATCTCTCCAGCTTGAGATCATCATGATAACTTGCAAGCAACTCACTGTACTTTGATACTGGATTACTTGTATTTCTAATATAGTAATAGAATATTTTTAGATGCATTCAAGTACTTTAAAGTTAGTAAAACTTTATCCAAGATAATCCTTATAAGGAGTCACAAGATTTATTAGATTGAAACACCTCTAGATACACTATTTAAGAGTTGGCAATTGACTCTAAAGTCAACCTGAGTATTGGATCAAAGGGATGAATTATATGATAACCATATGCCTGGATTCTTGAATATTGCTTTGCAATCATTCAACTTATCCAAATATCAGGTATCTTTGCTAGATGGTTACATGATTAGTTCAGGAATTAGTTCTTGTGCTACCAGTTTAGTATTTGAACTTATATGGTCACATATAATAGAGTTGCTGACTGATCATGATAGTTGATTAATGATTAAGAATCATTCAAGGGTATAATTATAAATATGATTGATAATTAACCTTATACAAGTATTGTAAAGAAATAATTAATTGAGTATTAATTAATTATAGGAGGGTTAATTAGTAATTATATTGCTAATTGGCTTAATTTGATCGTGTAAAAATGTTTAGCTTAAGTCTAATTGAATTGGGTTCAATTAGGTTTGACCCGATTAGGTTATATAATGACCTAATCACTAAGGAGTTTTAATTTTAATTTGATATGGATTTGGACTCAATTAATTCTTAATTTGATTGGGATTTAATTAATCTATTAGGGACCTAATTTGATTAGGTTTAGTTATCTAATTGGGTCTAACCAAATTTGGTTTAGTGGCTAATTAATTTTGATCAAATCAAATTTCATTTTCAATCCTAGCACCACCTAGATTTCCTTCCTTGTTTTTCTCCATGCCAAACTCAATTTTTCCATGATTTTTCTCATGCCAATTAGTGTTTTGTTGCCCTCCCTCAATCCTCTTTGGATCATGATAGGTTAGTTTAATTTTAAATTGAAGTTTGAATTCAATTTGGAGGAGTTTCAATAGGATTCAAACTCCTAGCTTTATCTTAATCCTATTATATCCTTATCTTTTAATCTCTCTCCATGCCTATTTTTTATTGAATTTTTCTAGGGGTTTGCAACAATTTGGAGGAGGATTATCATGAGAATTGAGAGAATAATTACTGAAGAAAAATATGAGAGAGGGGTATTGGGCATAAAAACAAAAAAGGGAGTGGGTTGTCTCGGCACTAGGGTTTTAGGGAGAAGAAAAATAAATTATGAAGGGTCTCCATATTATTTTGTTTCTTCCACCTCTTGATCCTCTATATCTCCACTTCCTTTTCTTTTCGAGGGGTCTAAGTAGTTCTTAAGAAGGATTCAAATTAGCTATCCAGTGGCATTCGTGAGGAGCTAGCAATCTAAGAAGATTGTCTTTTAGGACTTCATATGGACTTATTATAGAGGCCAGACATGCTATGCGGTTGCGAGATAACCTGAAAAACTCCAATACCATATTCATCAACAGTGGAGATTAGTGACACGTGCTAAGTTATGAGATCTAATCTCATATATTTTGTAGATTTGATTTGCAACATGCATCGAGAAGATCAATGCATGCTGATTTTTGATTTTAACTTTTACTTTTTATACATATCATGTTCTAGATCTATTTATAGGACTTTTTAGATTTGATCTAAATACATATTTGTCTGATTAAAAATATTTTTAATATGATTTGCTTTCACTAAAAATTTTAAAAAATATACATGCATGAAACCCTTCTAAATTTTTTAACAAGTTTCCCTTAGTTTGGGATGGTCATTGAGGCCACAGGTTGAGTTGTGAAACTTTAGTTTTGGAGGTCAATGATTTTGGTCTACTTGTCCTAGCTTCTACGTAAGCTCGAGAGGCTTGACTAGAGCATCTTGAAGAATTTCTGAGACCACCCGAGTCTCCATATGAATAATGAGCTTGACAAATCCAGTTGTGTTATACTACCTTGATTATTTATTTCCATAACACTTAGCCCTCCTACTTTCAAGTCTGAAATGTCTTCCTTGGTTTGGGTAAAGGAAACAACCACTATCACTTAATTCTATGCAATTTTGAGGAGGACATTGACTCATGGACATTGGTCCACCAAAGGATGAGTCATAACTCTTGGTCTTTTAAGAGAATTTGACCATCTAGGGGAAGGAGGACATGACACACATCTATTGATCTAGTCAAATGGATTTATTCAAGCTATCCAAAACTCTATAAAGAGTGAGATAGCCTCTTATAAATTTACCACTTTTGGAGGAGTTTTGAATGTTTGTTCTATTGCTTTGAAAAAATTTTCTATAAACCAACTTGCCTAATTATCTTGAATTGCACTTAGATTATGGTTCTCCTACTTTTCTCCATTTTTTTTTTTCAAAGATTAATCCTTCCACTGATCTTCCTTTTTTATCTTTATGGAATGGACTCTTCATGAGAAAGATGCCTTCAATATTGCATGGAGGCACTTCAATTGGCTTTGTGAGATGCTAGGAAAAAAAGCAACCAAAGCAGAGGCCAAAGAAGGATCCCTCAAGAGTGGGCTAGTGGTTGAGAAGGATCAAATCATAGTAGCATTGCTTTAAGTGGCTGTTGTTGCCACTAAGATCGCCATGGCCTGTAGCTCTGACATTGTGCGAACTTGTCGGGCTCCCGTTGGATGCTCAATCCACTTTCGATGTGGCCTACAAAAGATAGGAGACCCGGGTCTGGAATTCTGGCGGGGACACTCCGACGATCAAGTCAGTTGGGACAATCAAGGGGAATAGATCCTCTGTAGCGAAGAGCTTAGGGACTCTTCTCATAGAGGATGAGAGATAGAATTGAAATGAAAAGACAGGGTTGAGCAGAGATCAGAGAGCTGGGAGGTTCTCTTGGTTGGTTCCTTATCTGTTTGCTTTCTGAGTCTTACCAGTTGCCTCTCTCCTCTTCTCGAGGGTCCTTTCTTTTATTTTTATATAAGTAGGAGTGGCCCAGATCAAGCTTGGGGCTTCATTGAGATATCCCTTTTTGGAGAGATTTTCCTTTGTCTATAATCTCTCCCTTGTCAGACCGATCCTCTGAAGGAGATCCTTCTATTAGGGGATGATCGTCGGTGTAGTACAGATTATTGCCCAGAAATGGAGCCCAAGAGGGGGGTGAATAGGGTCTTTTGAAAATTTAAACAACTACATGCTGGTCTTGATGTGTTTGTGAAGCAAAGTGATTAAACTTTAAATGAATATGCAGTGGATAATGAAAAAATAAATGCAAGTAATAAAGAGCAAGTAGTAGAGAGAGCAATCACACACAAACATAGAATTTTATAGTGGTTTGGTGCAATCCAAGCACCTACATCCACTCCCCAAGCCTTCCCTTGGAAATTTCCACTATAATCTGTTCAGGATTACAGCCGACTTGTTTTCCAAGGATCACAAGTCAAAACCCAAGTTGGTTTTGTCATCTATGCTCACCAACAACCTTTACAACTTATTTTGTCTCCGGGCTCACAAGTTAAACCCTAGTTGGTTTTATATCTTTGGCTCACCAACAACCTTAACAACATACTTTCAAAAACTTTGAAAGCTAGGTCAGCAAAGAATAAAGTTAAAGATACAAGAATAAAAGCATAATCAAACTCTCTTCTAGAGTGAAATGTGGAAGCTTTGAGGCTCTTGATGATTGCTTGTCTTGTCTTCTCTTTGGAATCTCTTTAAACACACTTTTGGAAAGATGAAATGATAGGCTTGTAAGCTTTTTCAGGGAATCTCTTCTTTTTGACTTTGGAAGTGAAGTTCTTGAAAGAATATTTATCTCTTGTGTATTCAATGCATTATGAATGAGTTTGGTGAAGCTTAAATACTTCAAAAACTTCTAAAAAATGGTTTAAGACTGTTGGAGGAGCAAAATTAGCCGTTAGGAGCTTGTAGGGATCACTTTTGCCTCTCAGAAAATATAGTTGTTATACTTGTCAGAACCCGTGAGTCGACACTTGACTTCTATGAGTTGACACTTGAGTCTTCATGAGTCGACACTTGATTTTTATGAGTCGATACTTAAGTTTCATGAGTCGACACTTGAGATTTCTGAGTCAATACTTGAGTCAAAATCTTCAAATGGTCTAGTTCTGTATTTTCAAAAATCTCAGACCTTGAGTCGACACTTGAAATCCTTGAGTCGACACTTGAATCTCCTAAGTCGACACCTGAGTCTCCTGAGCTGACACTTGATAGAAAAACTCCCAAAATGATAAGTTCTATATCTTCAAAAATCTCAGGCCTTGAGTCAACACTTGAAATCCTTGAGTCGACACTTGTGTTCTGTAAGTCGACCTTGATTTCTGTGAGTTGACACTTGCTGTGCCAGAAAAAATTTCTACGTGCCTGTTTCTGAAGTGTCGACACTTGGTGTACCATGAGTCGACACTTGACTCTGCACTTTGCCAAAAATATGTGCCAACCTTCCAAATTCAAAATAATCTTCAATGAAACTTAAATATACTTTATATAAAACATAATTGGTCTATTTTGAGGCCTTTTTCAGATGAGAAGACATCTTAAAACATGAAAATTGCTTAACTTCATGATACTTTTATTTTGAGAATTTGAGGTGCCTGTATCCTGAAACTTATAACTCCAATTGAAATATTAGTATAAAATATGTACTCAACATTTTGTTAGTCATCAAAATCAAGGGCCAAAGCCAACAATCTCCTCCTTTTTGATGATGACAAAACCTTGAGTGTATAAGCATACAAATTCAGTTTTAGATATTGTATCCCATAAACATAAACTTAAAACTCATACAATACTCATACAACACAATTTTAATAGAGGAGAGGTACCAAACAAGTGTTGAAATTAAATTTCTCTCCCCCTATGTGAGTTAAGTTATGAACCAACTAAAAAAAAATTTAGAAAGAAAATGCTTATATCTTACTCTCCCTTTTTGTCAATATTAAATAATAAAGGGAGTAAACTCCCCCTAAATTGATGCATTAAGGCATATAAATATAGTTAGGGGCCATGATACAAGATTAGATTAGCAAAAATCAACAGGTATCAGAGCAAATTGACAAAGTAGGAAGTAACCATAAGATAAAAGTGAACTTTTTCATAGATGTTAGAGTTTCAGTACAATACATAAACTGATACAAGACTGATAAGCAAATATAAACTGAAATGCAAGTACAACAGAAACAAGACTACTAAGCTAATTCATAGAAGATAACAAGACAAATACATAAACACTAAACATCAAGATAAACATCTGTAAGGCTACTCCTCATCAGATGGAAGCTCAGAATAAATAGGAGCACTAATGCTAGTCCTAGGAACAATGGATCTAGGGGTCTTGAGGATGCTAGGGCTCCTAGTCCTAGTAGATGGTCCAAATCGGGATACAACCCGAGAAGATCTAGTAGAGGGTGGAGGAAGTGTCTCTGCAGGTGTCAGAAAGATGGGTGCTGAGGCAAGCAAATCATCTAAAAGAGGAACAGTGGGAGTAGTTGGAATGTGAGTCTCTCTGCTGACTATCTCGTAGTCTCCAGCTCTATCATCACTGTCGTCGCTGCCACTACCAACAACATTTGCATCACCACCACTGCCATCATGTCCATGACCATCACCACCAGGAGGAGTATCACCATGTGTATCAAGGTGGTCGTCATCATCTGCCGGAGGAGGAGGAGGTGGTCCTGATGACCTAGAAGGCAACAATGCTCTCAGCATCTCCTCGATACATGCAAAACTTGCCTCCATTGTCTGACGGATCTCAGAATGCTGCACAGTAGTATGGGATCTAAGTCCCTCAATCTCTATACGGAGTTGAGTGGTCCGGACTCCTAGTCTGATCATCTCACTCCTGATCTCAGCAAACTAGTGTCTCGCATTGCTCCTCGAAAGATAAGTCGGTAGATGCATGAGGAGCGGCAGTAGGTGTGACGGGCTCAGACCCAGAAGCTGTAGTAGGTGCCGGTCTAGGAGGTGTCAACTGATCAGCAGGCTTTGAAGGACCTGCCTCGGTGGCTCGGATCTCATCCTCCTTGTCTGGCTCCTGACCAGACTCTCGATGCACCCATCTGCCTGCCAGCCTCCGATAACCCATACGATGAAGAGAGCGCTTGTCATATACATCTTTATGCAAAATATCTTTGGAGGCCTCCCCCTCCAAAGGAATATCATAGGCTTGGAATAGACGAGTCAAACCCATCCCGTATGGTAGACAAAGTCGCCACTAATGGGGGACAGAGATGGGTAGGATCGTTGGTGAGCCTATAAGTCACCAAAATTAGGGTATCATATTTTTTTTGAAATTTTTTTAGGTAAAGGGTGGCGAAGGAATAGTGGAGTTGGAAGACAGGATTTGGAACTCATGGACTTTAGAACTCACCCTAACGAAAAGACCTCTCACCTCTAGGGCATTACACCCTCGATACTTGGAGGCACTAGGATGGATCTCAAAGGTCACGAGGGGATAAAGAAGATGGAATAGGAAGGAGAATAATTAGGGCATCACGCCTATGCCCGAAGGCGAAGGCAAGAAGAATCACTCTTCTAAAAAACTCAAATTTTTTTTCTCCAAAAACTTTTTTTTTACAAAGGACCGAGGGTGGTATTTATAGACCTGTCCAACCCTCATTTGAATTTGAATACAAGATAAAAAGATAGAGATAATTCAAATTCAAACACAAGATATGATAAGATAAGCCTATCCATATCTCAATCATAACCAACCAAATCCTAATTCAAATTTCAAATAAAAAATAAATCCTAAATTTATTCTGGATATGCTCCGAAATTTGTACAGCTTCAAGATTCGTGCTTGCTCCAGGATCCGTGCTGGTTAGGTCCCCATCATTCTCCTGAGATGGGGAAAACTCGATTTCAGACTCCGGGAACTCCAAACTCTAGCTTGACATAACCATGATTTTTTTTTTTAATCAGTTTTGCTTTGAAAATGATGTAGCTTTGAGATGAGTGCCAGATACGCTTTCAAATCTGTGCTGCTTTAAGGAGCGTGCAGAAATTTGTGCTAAGTTGAAGTCGGCAAGAGGGACGAGGATTTGCTTTCACGTTCGTGCATCCCTCTCCTTCTTCACGCACGAAACCAGAACAGGGGATCGCAGAGGGGTGTCGAGGCTGGCTTCCACCAACAACTCCAGCCCACCAGATATCCGGTTGTCAGAGAGGATGAGCCGCTGGAGGGCCGGCAAGCGGGGGAAGCCTTCGAGTGACAAGAGCAGCACATTGGCGATTGAGAGGTGCTCCAGGGCCGGGAACTTCTCGAAAAGGGCCGGCGGCGGGAGACGGTCGTGAAGGCACTTCACGGGCTGTGGAGATAGGGGGCTTCACGGAGGCAGAGAGGAGAGGGGGGCAGGGCGGCGCGGTTCCTTCGGTGGGCGAGCAGCAGGCGGATGATGCGAGAGCCGTCGATGCTGGTGCGGTCCCTGGATCTCGTCCTCCTTGACCCTGTTCCAGATCAGCAGCGGCTCATTTTTGCTTGGAAGCAGTTGGAAGATGGAAGAACTTTGGCAGACTACAACATTCAGAAGGAATCTACCCTTCACTTGGTCCTTCGCCTTCGTGAAGCTTAGGATCCAGACCTGTAAAGGATTTACGGTAAAGAAGCAGAAGCTGGTCTTCGATGGCAAGGAGCTGGCTCGGAACAGCAGCCTCGTCCGGGATTATGGAGTGACTGATGGGAATGTCCTCCACCTTGTCATCCGGCTCAGTGATCTCCGTGTCATCACCGTGAAAACTACCTGTGGAAAGAAATTTGAATTCCAAGTCGAGCTCATTTCACTTCCAAAGAAAGCCCTTGCAGTAAATGGCATGATTGGAAATTTCTGGTTTATTTCACTAAAGATGAATCTTGACGGCTTCATTTTTAGGTGATAGTTTTTGTCCACATCTCTCTTATAAATAGTAGTTTGCTTATCATCCAAGAGTTTAGGCTTGCCTTCACCTGTGCTGGTGACTATATCAACAGCATATACTTCATTTTCCTCAAATTCTGCTTCATCAACTCTAGCCTCAGGGTTGCTTACACTAAGCACGACTTTGTTTCCATCAATCACGAACTGTTTGAGCTGATGACTAAGAACCCCCTCAACAATTTTGCAATCATAGGCAGCAGCAACCTTCTGAATAGCTTCTGTGACATCCTTATTCTTTTTCCCATGAGCCTCAATGCTACTTCTGCTGCAGTGTTAGCAGCTGCAATTACATCCGTAGCCCTTCCCGTCACCAGCCCTTCCTGGAGAACATGAGTGTGTGTCACTATTGCAATAAACCCATCTATATGGCATCCCATGTCAATTTTCACAATGTCATTCTCCTCCAAAACCATCTCATCTCCTGCCAGGGGCGAGACATAGCACACGATGTTATTCACAGAGATGTTGGGAATGCCATGCCCCTCTCTATCTTCTTCTTCGCATTTTTGTACATGTTTCCCACTTGCTCTCGGATAAAGGAACGCCTTTCTCACAAATATCTACTATCTTCGCTTTGGGCTTGCACCCGGACACAACCACCTGGAGAGCCTTGTTGACGATCTCTGCTGCGCTCTTGTATTTGGTGACAACGTCAGGTGAGGTGAGATCGAGCTCCTCCTCCTTCGCTTCATCGTCCGACATCTCTCAGTGGTGAGAGAGGGGATTGGGCTTTACGAAACCTGGCCACGGAGGTGCGCCGCAGGCGATGGAGATCCGCCCTTAAAACGAGATCATGGAAAAAATGATGAGGAGAGGGAGGACGGAAGACTTGCCCATGGCGCCGGGGATCAGATCTGGGATTCACCGGAGGAGGAGGTCGCGGCGCTGGTGGTCGAAGCAGTAGAGGGCTGGTGCTTTAGCTGGTGCGTTCTGGTTCTGGGTGATATGAACGGTACCCTAATAATTTGATGGGGGGACTGTAGTGAGGCGGTGGGCAGTAGGGAGGCAGTGGTGGCAGTCATGGCATCAGGGAAAGCGGTTGTGGTTGGGGAAAAGCGACGAAAGGATCTGGCAAAGGGATTGGAGAAGGGTTGGCTGGGATCTAGTAAAGGATTTGGGAAGGGACGAAGGAAAGAAATAGTATCGGGTTTGAAGATGAGGGGAACAGCGGTGGGGAAGTGGAGGGACACACCGGGCTGGTGGGAGGAAAGGGGAATATAGTATATCCTAATTTTTTAGGCTGTGATACTAAAATTAATGGGGAGTAGAGATGGATAGGATCATTGGTGAGCCTAGAAGTTATCAAAATTAGAGTATTATAATTATTTTGAAATTTTTTTAGATAAAGGGTGGTGAAAGAATAGTGGAGCTGTAAGACAGGATTTGGAACTCATGGACTTTGAAACTCACCCTAACGAAAAGATCTATCACCTCTAGGGTATTATACCCTTCTCGATACTTGGAGATGCTAGGATGGATCAAAGATCACGAGGGGATAAAGAAGATGGAATGGGAAGGGGAATAACTAGGGCATCACGCCCATGCCCGAAGGCGAAGGCAAGAAGAATTACTCTTCTAAAAACTTAAATTTTTTTTTTTTCAAAAACTTTTTTTTACAAAGGACTGAGGGTGGTATTTATAGACCTGTCCAACCCTCATTTGAATTTGAATAAAGATAAAAAGATAGAGATAATTCAAATTCAAACACAAGATAGGATAAGATAAGCCTATCCATATCTCAATCCTAACCAACCAAATCCTAATTCAAATTTCAAATACAAGATAAATCATAAATTTATTCTGGATATGCTCCGAAATTTGTACAGCTTCAAGATTCGTGCTTGCTTCGGGATCCGTGCTGGTGAGGTCCCCATCAGCCACTAGGTCGCAGCCTCTCTCATTTGTGCCATCATGAAAGTAGGGAGGTTTACAGCTGTCCGCTGAATCAGACAAATCATAAGCATCAGCTCTCTCTCAGTGATAAAATCAAATCATCCTATCTTCGGCAGCAATATCCTGGCAATGAAATGGTGTAGGAGGTGCAATCTCAACTAAAAGCTGATTTATGGTGACTGTGGCTACACCGCGAACATCCTCATGCCCAAGAATACACCAGAAGGCCTCCTCTCTATCATCAACAGGGCTTGTGACAATCCCATGATGGGGAATCCTCACACTCTACTCAGAATCTCCTTTGAGACAGGTATCTGTATGCCACGAACAGTAGCACTCCACATCAGTCTGCCACAATCCAAGCTCCCATAAAACTCTCAGATCAGATGAGGATAAAATTTCTCCTTCATTGTACAGAAGGAGATCAGTCTTGCAGCCTCAAGAACCTAACATAATCCAAATCCTTCACGTTCGAAGAATCCCAAATCAACACGACGACGAGCAGCTATGATCTTGCCTAAAATTCTATCTACTGAAGGGGAATGAGGGGGTGCCACTGACTGCTATCCACTGTCATTTCTTGCTTTTGTCCTTCTTTCTGATGTTCCCTGACTCAACCTTCTTTTAGAAACTACCTGCTTCCATGGACCCATGAATGCCAACAGAGGGAAGGAATGGAAGGGATGAAATGGGAATGTCAAGACAAGAAGGAACAGTCCAAGCAAAAAAAAAGAAATCGATGGGTAGAGAAGGAAAAGCTTGGAATCGTCTAAGAGAATGGACAAGAGGGGGAAGAAATGGAAAGAAGTGAGCAATGTGTCAAATCAATCCGCAAAAAATCCTAAAAAAATCGATCCAAAGTGGAGAAAAATCAAATGGGAATGAGTTCAGTCCAAAAACAATAGTAAAAGAATGAAGAAACCATGAATCAAACGAGATAAATGAGGGAGAAAAGAGAAGATTTACCAAAATCGAAGGGCACGGTGGGTAAATTATTGTTGTGAGGTAAAAGGATGGCTAGGGGACCACTAGGGCATGGAAAAGAAAAGGAATAAAAAACATAGAATGAACAGGTGATGCCCTGGAAAACTTGGAAAATCGCCCATGAGTTGACACTTCAGATTTGACAAGTGTCGACACTTAGGAGTGAGTCGATATTTGGCCAAAAGTGAAGTGTCGACACTTGGCCAGGAATTTTCAGAAAAATTCAATAAAATTTAATAAAATCAAGTAATTTCCAGAGAAGGATTTAGTTTTGAGAGAATAAGATTTTGAACACTAATAAATTGGGTATGAACAAGATTTGAAGAATTCTAAGAGAAGGGATCTATGATACCTAGCTCTCTTCTAATCATGCAAAATCTTTCTTCACTCAAGGATTTGGTGAAAACATTAGCTAATTGATTATCAGTACAAACAAATTCAAGCATCACATTAGAGTTTAGCATATGATCTCTTATGAAGTGATGCTTTATTTCAATGTGTTTGCTTCTTGAGTTAAATTGATTGCACTAGTATTGTCACATCTTATGGATGTCTTAGTTAATTTGATGCCAAAATCTTCGAGTTGTTATTTGATCCATATGATTTGAGCACAACAACTTCCAGCTACTATATATTCGGCTTCCGCCTTAGGTAGAGCAACTGAATTCTATTTCTGCTACTCTATGAGATCAAATTAACTCCAAGAACTTACAAGTTCTACTAATACTTTTTCTATCAAGTTTACACCTAGCAAAATCAGCATCAAAATAAGCAATTAATTCAAATGAAGAATCTTTAGAGTACCAAAGACCAATATCTATAGTGCCAGATAGGTATCTAAGTATGCGTTTAACAGCCAAAAGATGAGACTCTTTAGAGTCTTTAGAGTATCAAAGACCAATATCTATAGTGCCAGAAAGGTATCTAAGTATGTGTTTAACAGCCAAAAGATGAGACTTTTTAGGGACAGACTGATATCTTGCACACATACAAACACTGAACATAATATCTGGCATACTAGCAGTTAGATAAAGCAATGAACTAATCATGCCTCTATATAATTTTTGGTCTATAGATTTACCTAATTCATCTTTGTCAAGCCTACAAGAGGAGCTCATAGATGTACCGAATGGCTTGGTGCTCTCCATCCCAAACTTCTTTAATATTTCTTTCTTGTACTTGGTTTGGTTGATGAAGATCCCCTCTTTTATTTACTTTATTTGGAGTCCGAGAAAGAAGTTAAGCTCTTCCATCATGCTCATCTCGAACTCACCCTGCATTAACTTTGCAAAATCTTGACAAAGACTTTCGTTAGTAGCACCGAATATGATATCATTTACATAAACTTGTACTACTAAGAGATCATCATTCTTCTTTTTTAAAAATAAAGTAGTGTCAACATTACCACTAGAAAAATCATTTTTAAGCAAAAAAGAACTCAATCTATTATATTAAACTCTTGGAGCTTGTTTCAAACCATACAAAGCTTTATGAAGTTTAAAAACATGATTTGGAAACTCATGATTTTCAAAACCAGGGGTTGTTCAACATAAACTTCTTCGATAAAACCATTCAAAAAGGCACTTTTGACATCCATTTAAAATAATTTAAAATCCATAAAATATGCAAATGCCAATAATAGCCTAATTGTCTCAAGTCTAGCAATAGGAGCAAAGGTTTCATCAAAATCAATTCCTTCTTCCTGATTGTATCATTTGGCAACTAGCCTAGTTTTATTTCCATCAAGCTTATTTCTGAAAACCCATTTTGTACCAATTATTGAAACATTAGCAGGTCTTTCAACTAAAATCCAAACATTATTTCTTTTAAATTAATTTAGTTCATCTTGCATAGTATTTATCCAATTACAATCATTTTCAGCTTCTTCAATAGATTTTGGTTTTACTCGAGAAACAAAAACTAAATAATTACATACATTTCTAAGAGATGAACGCGTACTTATCCCTTTTGATGGATCACCAATGATAAGTTCTTTGGGGTGTCCATGAGTATACCTCCATTCTTTAGGTAGAGGGTTAGGTGTTGATGTGTTTTCACCTCCTTGTACTCGATCTCTTTATTGTTTTGATTATCATCTTGCTCCTTGGAAAGCTCTTCATGGTTGTTTACTTCTTCAGTTCTTTGGATACCTATTTCATCATCAAGAACATCTTCTTTTCTAGAGGATTTTTGATTAATTTCATCAAACACAACATGGATGGATTCTTCAACAAGAAGTGTCATTCTAATGAAGACCCTGTATGCCTTGCTAGATGTAAAGTAACATAAAAAGATACTCTCATTTGACTTGGTATCAAATTTGCTTAGATTATCCTTGCCATTGTTTGAAATGAAATAACGGTATCCAAAAATATGAAAATATTTAATTTAAGGTTTCATACCTTTCCAAAGCTCATAGGGTGTTTTCTTTAAAATAGATTGGATTAAAACATGATTTAAAACATAGCAAGCAATATTTATGGCTTCCGTCCAAAAATATCTAGGCAAATCATTTTCGCAAAGCATAGTGCGTGCCATTTTTTCAAGAATTCTATTTTTTCGTTGTACCATCCCATTTTGTTGAGGTATCTTAGATGCAAAAAAATTATGATGAATACCATTTTCACTACAAAACTTTTAGAAATCATGATTTTCAAATTCTGTACTATGATCACTTCTTAAAGATATAATTGAAATACTTTTTTCATTTGAAACTCTTTTATGAAATTTAATGAATGCAGAAAAAGTTTCATCTTTGTGAGCTAAAAATATGACTCATGTAAAACGTGAGAACTCATCTACAATAACTAGACCATACTTCTTACCTTCCAAACTAGATATTCTAGTTGGTCCAAAGAGGTCCACATGAAGTAATTCTAAGGGTCTAGATATAGAGACTACTCCTTTAGGTTTAAAAGATGATTTAGTTTTTTTTCCAAGTTAGCAAGCACTACAAATCTTATCCTTTTCAAAACTAAGTTTTGGCAAATCTTTTATTAAATCCTTTTTGCAAAGTTTTGAAAGCAAATGCACACTAGCATATCCTAGTCTACGATGCCAAAGCCAACTAGTTTTATTAATCTTGGCTTCCATTGCCACTCGGCATTGATCATTTTGAACAGGAAGATCATCAAGACCAACCATATAAATATTTCCATGCCTATGACCAATAAACTTTATGCCATTATCATCAAGACTAGAAACAATGCACATGGAAGATTATAAAACAACTTTAAAATCTTTGTCACAAAACTGGCTAGTGCTAAGTAAATTATGAAAGAAAACCAGTGCATCGGACGCCTACCCTAGGCACGCTACACTAGGGAGTGGTAATGCATAATTAAATTTTTTTTAAACATGCATACGGAAAAACCTACTCATGAACAGGATCCAACATAAACATGATGCATGTAACAAATATACAGACATGTATAGGCAAATGCAATAA
The DNA here is from genome assembly GCA_021397845.1 of Areca catechu. Classification (NCBI taxonomy): domain Eukaryota; kingdom Viridiplantae; phylum Streptophyta; class Magnoliopsida; order Arecales; family Arecaceae; genus Areca; species Areca catechu. The sequence continues at coordinate 26,920,123 of CM038043.1, forward strand.
TTATAAACAGTATGATTAAATCTAGATCTAAACATGCATGATAATAAAAAGAAATTATATACCTTATAGAGCTTCCTTTTGTTCTGAATTTTGGATTGAAGCAGGAAGAAGCCGACTCCCTTCAACAGCAAATTAAGGTAGTCGGTTGAACTCCAGCAATCTTCAAATCAGCAAACAGAGCTTCCACTTGATCTACAACAATAAGAAGAAGAAAAGATCGGTCCAATCTCTCAAGGTATCCAAATGTCCACCCTCTAGAGAATCCACGTGCGGGCTCTCGCTGATCCAACTCCCGGATGGATGCTAGTCCTCCAGGAATCAATGAATAGGTCACGGATATGTGGAGCAGGGAAAACCAAATAGATCTTCATGAACGGTCTTCTCCAAGACCGCCCATACTCCACCAAAAGCACATAATAGAAACATGGAAGGATAACATGGGATGCTGAACAAATTACTGCACGCATAGATTCATCCCAAAAGCTCGCTCTTTGCACCTCTTCTTAACACATGCCCTGTTCTTCACCTCTCTCTCATCGCACGGCCTTCAACCAAGAACTCAGAGATGGAGAAAACTCGTGAATGCAGAGATGTCATCTTGAGAGATGACCAGATAAAACCAAACTCCTTTGAACTGGCTTTTGATAGGTTTTAAGAAGCTGGGAACCGTAGGCTTGGAAGAGAAACGAGCGAGCTGAATCATCATGAAAACAGAGACCGAGAGGTAGGAGTGATATGCAGGAGGAAACCATGGAGAGACCCAATCCATATTGCTGAGCTAATGATCATAATCGGATAACCCAAGCTGCAACAATCAATATGCAGTTCTTATCCATTCACACAGTAAAAATAGGGCAACCGAGCAGGGAAAGAAATGAGAAAACAAACACGTTGAACCATTTAAAACACCGTGTAAACAGTCTTTGTTAAAATCAGTTCAACAAACCCAAAAAAAATGGTTCATAAAAACCCTGGTATTACCAAACCCGATCAGTAAGAAAAATCGGGTCCAGTCCTGGTCTACCAGGAATAGTTCCTGGTTGACCCAAACCAATCCTGGTCGATCCAAATCAGACCAAGTGGACCAGAAAAAATCCAATGAGTGCTCAATAAGACCTTTGACCTTAATATCGAAACGATTCCCAATCGTTGATCGGCTCCCGGATCAGGAAGAAATCCTCTATGGCGTGTGACCTCATAGGTTCGAACCTAAATGGTAGCACTGGAACACTTCCAGTACCAGCACAAGATACCATCTAGCAATGGATCCCGACGTCCGAATAGGCCGAAGATGCGAGAGCAATCTATCGAACCTCTGGCATATGGTTACTATATAATTCATTCCTTTGACCTGCAATGCTCAAGATGATCTAGGGTTAGACTACCAACCCTAACTGAGTCAATCCACAACATGTCTCAACCTTGCAAGTCCAGTGACTCCTCACTAGGACTACCCAGGCCGAGGATTTGCTAAATTGAGAAACTGCGAGACATTCAATATAAACAATTTGGATAGGTCAATTCTATCTTGGTCCACCACTGCTCTACAAGTACTTGCCTGTACCCAGAAACCTTCCATCACCGGATTAGAAATCTGGATAGTCCGGCATCAAAGCACAGGAGTTGCTTGCAAGCTACCATGGTGACCTCAGGTCGGAGGGATGCATATACCCATATCCAATCATGAGCAATTCTATGGCAGAAAGGAGCTCCATGGAGTCACTTTCAATGAGATGTCATACATCCCACTTGCAGATCACATCAGTGTCACCACACTCCTTTGGTCAAGAGGACAACCAAACGATGTGAACCACAACAACCTACACTTGATACATTGCCATCTTGTACAACGTATCCTTTGGTTGTGAATCTTTTTAAAGGACCACTTGATATATCCTCTCTATATTGAAGTCAAGGTAGTCCTAAGGACTTCATCACATAAATAGAGTTCATTACAAGAAAATAAATAATGTGATGAGCTACCAAAATAAAGTTTTATTAATTCATATACAAATTATAATACTGAGCACAACTGCCTACAGCCTAAGCAATTGGCTTTGGGACATAATTTCCAACAACTTCCACTTGTACAAAAGCCAATCAAAACAATATCTAATACCCATTTCCCTTTTACAATAGTAAAACTCTTTGATTCCGAGGGCTTTAGTGAAAGGGTCGGCCAGATTCTCCTTTCCATCGATCTTCATAAGATTGATGTCGCCTCATTCCATAATCTCTCGCATGAGGTGATATCACCATAGAATGTGCTATCACAATACACTGGAACAGGACCATCTAGGGAATGTGCCACCCCTAGCTCTCCAAGGAACTTTCGCAACCACATGGCTTCCTTTGCTGCATATGATGCTGCAATGTACTCTGCTTCGCATACCGAGTCTGCAACTATTGCCTGCTTGGAACTCTTCTAGCATATCGCTCCTTCATTCAGGGTAAAAACAAATCCTGACACACTCTTGCTATCATCTCTATCTGATTAGAAACTGGAGTCAGTATACTCCACAAGTTTCAAGTCAGGTTCTCCATAAATCAGCCATTGGTCCTTAGTATTTCTCAAATACTTCAGGATGGTCTTAACCACCTTCCAATATGCCTCACCTGGGTCAGACTGGTATCTGCTCATAACTCCTAGTAAGTATGCCACGTCTGGTCTAGTACACATCATAGCATACATGATAAAGCCCACTGCAGAAGCATAAGGAACTCTACTTATGCGCTCTCTTTCCTTAGGAGTTGTCGCACAATCCTTCTTGGAAAGAGTAATTCCATAACCTCTGGGAGAGTCTTTCTTGGAATTCTCCATGCTGAACCGTTTCAGCACAGTATCAATGTACATAGACTGGGACAATCCCAGAAACCTCTTAGGTTGCGTTTGGTGGATCACCAAGAAATCCTAAATGGTAATCTAGATTACTTGCAAGATAGATTACCACTGAATAGATTGCCAGTAATGCTGATTACTGTGTTTGGTATGCACAGGTAATTTATCAGTAAGATTGATTACTGTGTTTGGTATGATAAATAGATTACTAGTAATCTAAGCTCAAATTTCCAAAATATCCCTAAGTCAAATTTATTAAAAATATATTATAATATATATAGTAATGTAATATAATATTACATTAATTAATATATTATTAATATTTTGTAATGTAATATAGTATTATATTATTTGATATTTATATATAACTATTTATAAAATTATATAGTTAAAAATATTTATATATATTATATATTATATTATATTAAATATATACTATATTTTATAATATAATATATGTTATGTTATAATAATATATAATTTAAATTAATTATATTACACTCTATTGTTATATAATATATATTTTAAATATTCTATTTTCTAATATTAAAAATAAAATAAAATAAAATATATTAATGTAATTTAGAATAATATCATTATATATACTATAATATTGTAGTACATTTTGTTTTATATTTTATATAAAAATATTATATTAAATTATATTTAATATAATATGTTTTTACATTATATATTTGTATATAATATAAATATATTATATTAAAATTAATAACATAATATAAAACATTAATTATTATATTATATTATACTATAAAATATAATATTATATAGTATATTATAATATTATAATATTAATATAATATAACATATTATATTATATATTATATATTTTATTATAAAAAATATTAGATTATATCATATTTAAAATAATATAATATATTATATAACATAATATATTATTTAAAATATATTTATATATTATATATAATATAATATATATTTAAATTATGTATTTACATAGAATATAAATATATTATTTTAAATTTAATAATATAATATATATAAATTTAATATATTACTTAGTATATTTAAAAAAATTATATATAATTTATTTACATTTATTTAGTATAAAAAATATTTTTCAATTTTTCAATTTTAATATAAAAATATTAAATATTTTATATTTAATTTAAAATATTTAAAATTTATATTTTTAATAAATAGTTAAAATATAAAAATTATATTTTTATAAATAAAATATAGATTTAAGAAGAGATCAGGGAGAAGAGAAATGTTTCGTTCTCACTAAAGCGAAAAGGACGGGATAATTTTGTAAAAATAAAAAATACTAGATTACCACACCTCCGGTAATCTAGATAGCCACCCCTCCCTAAGGTAATCTGGATTGCCACATGAGAGGTAATCCGGATTACCGGTTCAAGATAGATTACCATTTATTATAAATACCAAACGTAGTTATCTGATGGGCCTACTTTAAAACTATCGGTAATCGGATAGATTACCATTTACCAAACGCAACCTTAGATCTATCTCTATAAATCTTCATACCCAGTATGTAAGAAGCTTCACCCAAGTCCTTCATGGAGAACTGAGATGACAACCAGACCTTTATTCCTTGCAATGCTATGATGTCATTCCCGATTAAGAGAATGTCATCAACATAAAGTACCAAGAATACAATCACAGAACCATTAACCTACTTATAGATGCATGGTTCCTCTCCATTCCTAACGAAGCCATACGATTTGATACACCTATCAAATCGCATGTTTTAACTTCGAGATGCTTGCTTGAGTCTATAAATGGACCTCTGTAATTTGCACACTTTTGACTCGTCTGTGGATGTGAACCCTTCAGGCTGTATTATATACACCTCCTCATCCAGCTCTCCATTCAGGAAAGCAGTACGGACATCCATCTGCCATATCTCAAAGTCAAAATATGCTACCAAAGCAAGTATGATCCGAATGGACTTGAGCATTGCCACAGGTGAGAACGTCTCGTCATAATCGATACCATATCGCTGACATACCCCTTGGCAACTAGACGGGTTTTATAAGTCTCCACCTTCCCATCTGTGCCCCTTTTTCTCTTAAAAATCTACTTGCACCCGATGGGTTTTATCCCTTCAGGTGGATCAACTAATGTCCATACATTGTTGATCTCTTTGTACTCCATCTCGGATCGCATGGCTCCAAGTCATGCCTCAGAGTTATATCTCTGAAGTGCATCCATATAGGTGATCGGATCCTCATCATTCTCGTCAAGATCATTGGGATCACTGTCTCGGACCAAGAAATGGTAATATCTGTCCGGCGGATGCGGTACTTTATCGGATCTCTTATTAATGAGTTCCAGGTGTGATTCAATCACAGCCGGTTCTATGACGTCCTTAGAGTGTGTAGGTTCTTCTTCTATAGGTTGAACTTCACCAAGTTCAATCTTAGAGGCTACAGTTCCTTCTCCAAGGAACTCCTTTTCCAAAAAGATAGCCCTAAGAGCAACGAACACTTTCTGTTCGTCCTCCAAGTAAAAGAAATATCCTTTTGTTTCCTTAGGGTACCCAATAAACAGGCACCGATCAGACCTAGGACCAAGTTTATCTGAGTCTAAATGCTTTACATAAGCCGGACAACCCCAGACCCAAAGGTGTGAAATTGAGGGCTTACATCCAGTCCATAACTCACATGGAGTGGAGACAATAGACTTACTCGGAACATCATACAGCAAGTAACAAGCTGTCTCAAGTGCATATGCCTAGAAGGACAGCGGCAAAGTTGCAAAGCCCATATGGATCGAACCATGTCCAACAGGGTTCGATTCCTCCTTTCGGACACACCATTCAACTAGAGTGTTCCTGTAGGAGTCCACTGAGAGAGAATCCCATTCTCCTCAAGATATGTCATGAACTAATCGGATAGGTATTCATCGCCTCAATCAGATTGAAGGATTTTAATACTCTTTCCAATTTGTTTCTCTACTTCATTACGATATCATTTGAACATTTTAAACGACTCAGATTTATGTCTCATCAAGAAGACATAATCTTACCTGGAAAGGTCGTCTGTAAATGCAATGAAATATCTGTATCCACCTCTGGCACTAACTGTCATGGATCCGCGTACATTAGTATGTATGAGACTTAGAAGTTCTATAGCTCGTTCACCTTTTCTAGTAAAAGGTGACTTGGTCATTTTATCAAGCAAACAGGATTCACAAGTGGGCAGTGAGTTTAAATCACATACCTCGAGGAGGCCTTCTCCTCACAACTTGTTTATCCTATTTTGGTTAACATGACCTAGCCTACAGTGCCATAGATACAAGTCATTGATATTTTCTATCATTGGGCGTTTGCTAGACGTGTACAATACATTAACAGGTCGTGACAAAACACAAATACCATTATTTAACTTAGCTTTCATTATTATAGAGTTATTCATAATAACTTGGCAAAAATCTCCTTTTATTGAAAGTTCATAATCACAATAGGCCAATAGGCCTACAGAGATAATGCTCATAGTAAAACTAGGACAATAATGACAGTCGACTAATTCGACAGTACTAGACTCAAAAACAAGATTCAGAACTCCGACCGCCAGCACTAGAACATGATTTCCATTTCCAACGCTCAGGTACTGCTCCCTATCCTCGAATCTCTTGCTAACCTACAGTCCCTGTAATGAATTGCAAACATGAATAGGACTACCAGTATCCAATACCCAGTTAGCAGTGTCACAAATAAAGAAATTACAAGGTTTTATCATATAAATACCTTATCCAGCACCCTGCTACTTTTCCTTCCTTGGCCTATTCGGGTCTAAGGATGCTTGATAAAGAGGACAGTTCCTCTTCAAGTGTCCCTGCTTCTTATAATAGAAGCAGTCTGCACCAGCTTGATCAGCTTTCACTTTCTTGACCTGACTTGGGCCAGGAGCACTATGCACCTTCTTTCCCTTACCTTTCTTCTTTCCTTTCTTAATGGGATGATGACCTTAAAACCTCCCACTAAATTCACCATCCCCTTATTCAGTTGGTGATCTTTCTCGTAAGTCTGCAGTAACCCTATCAAACTATGATAATTGACTGCAGGCTTATTCATTCTATAATGGTCGAGAAAGTCAAGATAGGAGGAGGGTAGAGAATTCAGGATCACATCCTTGCCGAGTTGCTCGTGCAAGGGACATCCGAGCTTGCCTAATAGTTCGATCATCTCGATCATGTACAATACATGATCAGTGACTGAATTGCCATTTCGTATTTTGGCATTGTAGATGGCACAAGACACTTTATACCGCTCCACATCGTTTGGCATGCCAAAAGACTCCTTCAACCTTTGAAGGATCTCATCGGCTAGGCCTCCTCGAATTTACGACTGAACTCGTCATTCATCGCCACCAATATTATGCATCGGACAGTAGTCCGATTAGAAACCCACTTCAAATAAGTGTTCCTGACCGAACTTCGAGCATTGGCAGGAGGGATTTCAGGTGCTGGATTCGTTATCACATAAAGGATCCGCTCATGCTCCAGAACTATCCTTAATTTTTGATACCAGCTATTGAAAATGGGACCCTTTAACTTCTCGCTATCGAGAAGTTACCGAAGCAAAAGGTTTGAAGACATCTGAAAGGAAAATTAAGACCAAATTAGTTTATGAATTAATCAATTAAATCAAAAGACTTGGACTTTAGTCTAAAGGTCTCTCCCACTAATTTTTCAGATTGGGAGCCTCTAACTCCAATCCATGAAATCATCATTTCATAGTGGGTACTGAAATCCAATAGACCACGTATGAGCTTGACTTTGGCTGGCTCACCCATACGCGCCTAAAGGTGGTTCTCTAACCAATTGCTTCCCTAAGCAACTTTTAGTAATAAATTTTGTCCCACAGAACCCTCAATCGACCTTGGGGCCTCCTATTGCGGGTCTTTAGTTAGGTCCAACCATTAATATGACAAATCTGATGCTTCCAGCTAATGAATGACCAAGCCCGACTTTGGCCGGCTCACCTGATCATCATTAAGAAGGTTGCACTGAACCATCATCTATGGGAGAGTAATCCCAGTAACCGGATGCACACCCATTCTTTGGAACTGCCGATGTACACCAAGCTAAAGGACTCATTACTAACCCACTTAATGGGAAGCTAAGACACCATCAACTCATTGACTTAGTCTTTTTTCAGGACCTAATAATTTTAGAGGATTTTAATTAAATTATAATAGAAGAATAGAGAGAAGAACATGGATCAACCTCCCACTAATCAAATCAATTCTCAGGAGGGTTGAATTAAATTCAACAAGTTGGTCCATGGGCACCTAAAGATCATACAGGCTGATCAACTTGGGTGCATGGGTTAACTCAAATCAATAAGCTCTTCTAATCAGTTCTGGTTGACCAGATTGGCCTAGTAAGTGAGATCATGGGTGAGTATCCGCCATTAACCATCTTTCCTAGACACTGATCAAGTTGGCCAGGAAAGAGGTAGCCTCATGCAGCCATGATCAAAAATTGCCAAACCTTCCTAGACACAAATCGATTTACCAGACTCGATTAAACCAGCCTAAGAACTCGAGCTTACCACAGAGCCACTAATTAGATCCATTTTAGAAGAATGGACTAACCCATCTAACTATTAGATAGATACTAAAGAGAAGGTCCTTAATCAACATTTGATTAGTTCTCTTAAGTCCAATTCAACTAACCTTAGATCTAACCCAATAAATGGATCTAATCAGACAGCTAACCCAATTAACCCTGATGGCTTATTCAAATGACATTAGGTTTCATAAACCCTAATCTGGCTTGTCATTTAATTAATCTTTCAATTCATAATTGTTAGATTATAAGCCAACTTTTAATTAAAACATTTTTAATTAAATTCATGTAAAACCATTTTACATCTTTCATGCATCATATCAAGTCTTATCATATCAATTTATAATATTGCAAGCCTCAAAAATTTTAGACATGCCAATGTATAATCATGTATCAGGATTAAAACATTTTAATTACCGTAGGTTTCCTTTAAGGATCCTTCTGAAAAGGCCAAAGAAAATTAGGGATTTTAGACCCTGATTAATCTGGACACACGGCCATGGTGAAGGTCTCATTGGGTTCCTAAAAATAATCCCTAACCTAGATACAGATCCAAAACTAACAATACATGCAATCATGATATGCTACAAAGGAACCCTGCTTTGATACCACTGAAAGAAAACCAGTGCATTGGACGCCTACCCTAGGCATGCTACACTAGAGAGTAGGTATTGCATGATTAAATTTTTTTTTAAACATGCATACGGAAAAACCTACTCATGAACAGGATCTAACATAAACATGATGCATGTAACAAATATACAGGCATGTATAGGCAAATGCAATAATTATAAACAAAATGATTAAATCTAGATCTAAACATGCATGATAACAAAAAGAAATTATATACCTTATAGAGCTTCCTTTTGTTCTGAATTTTGGATTGAAGTAGGAAGAAGCTGACTCCCTTCAACAGTAAATCAAGGTAGCCGATTGAACTCCAGCAATCTTCAAATCAACAAACAGAGCTTCCACTTGATCTGCAACAGCAAGAAGAAGAAAAGATCGGTCCAATCTCTCAAGGTGTCTAAATGTCCATCCTCTAGAGAATCCACGCACGGGCTCTAGCTGATCCAACTCCCGGATGGATGCTAGTCCTCCAGGAATCAATGAATAGGTCACGGATATGTGGAGCAGGGAAAACCTAACAGATCTTCACGAACGGTCTTCTCCAAGACCGCCCATACTCCACCAAAAGCACACAATGGAAATAGGGAAGGATAACATGGGACACTGAACAAATTATTGCACGCATAGATTCGTCCCAAAAGCTCGCTCTCTGCACCTCTTCTTAACACATGCCCTGTTCTTCACCTCTCTCTCATCGCACGGCCTTCAACCAAGAAATCAGAGATGGAGAAACTCGTGAATGTAGGGATGTCATCGTGAGAGATGACCAGATAAAACCAAACTCCTTTGAACTGGCTTTTGATAGGTTTTAAGAAGCTAGGAACCGTAGGCTTGGAAGGGAAACAAGTGGGCTGAATCATCGTGAATACAGAGACCAAGAGGTAGGAGTGACGTGCGGGAGGAAACCACGGAGAGATCCAATCCAGATTGCTGAGCTAATGATCATAATCAGATAACCCAAGCTGCAATGATCAACATGTAGTTCTTATCCATTCACACGGTAAAATAGGGCAACCGAGCAGGGGAAGAAAAGAGAAAACAAACATGTTGAACCATTTAAAACACCGTGTAAACAGCTTTTTTTAAAATTGGTTCAATAAACCCAAAAAAAATGGTTCATAAAAACCCGGTCCGACCAAACCTGATTAGTAAGAAAAATCGGGTCCAGTCCTGGTCTACTAGGAACAGTTCCTGGTTGACCCAAACCAATCCTAGTCGATCCAAATCAGACTAGGTGGACCAGAAAAAATCCAATGTGTGCTCAATAAGACCATTTGACCTTAATACCGAAATGATTCTCAATCATTGATCGACTCCCGAATCAGGAAGAAATCCTCTATGGCATGTGACCTCATAGGTTCGAACCTAAACGGTAGCACTGGAAAACTTCCAGCACTAGTACAAGATATTATCTAGCAATTGGTCCCAGCATCCGAATAGGCCGAAGATGCGAGCGCAAACTATCGAACCTCTGGTCTATGGTTACCATATAATTCATCCCTTTGACCTCCAATGCTTAAGATGACCTAGGGTTAGACTGCCAACCCTAACTGAGTCAATCCACAGCATGTCTCAACCTCGTAAGTCCAGTGACTCCTCATTAGGACTACCCAGTTGAGGATTTGCTAAATTGAGAAACTGCGAGACACTCAATCCAAACAATTTGGACAGGTCAATTCTATCTTGGTCCACCACTACTCCACAAGTACTTGCCTATCCCCAGAAACCTTCCATCACCGGATTAGAAATCCGGATAGTCCGGCACCAAAGCACAGGGAGTTGCTTGCAAGCTACCATGGTGACCTCAGGTCGGAGGGACACATATACCCATATCCAATCGCGAGCAATCCTTTGGCAGAAAGGAGCTCCACGAAGTCACGTTCAATGAGATGTCATATATCCCACTTGCAGATCACATCAATGTCACCACATTCCTTTGGTCAAGAGGACAACCAAACGATGTGAACCACAATAACCTACACTTGATATATTACTGTTTTATACAATGTATCCTTTTGTTGTGAACCTTTCTAAAGGATCACTCGATATATCCTCTCAATATTGAAGTCAGTGTAGTCCTATGGACTTCATCACATAAATAGAGTTTATTACAGGAAAATGAATAATGTGATGAGCTACCAAAATAAAGTTTTATTAATTCATATACAAATTACAATACTGAGCATAGTTGCCTATAGCCTAAGCGATTGGCTTTAGGATACAATTTCCAATACTAAGTAAATTATGCTTCAAACCATCAACATAAAGAACATTATCTATATAAGTAGAGGGGATGATATGTCTTTACCAATTCCAATAATCTTGCCCTTTTCATTATCACCAAAGGTCACATTACCACCATCTTGATACTCAAGTGAGGAGAACTGCTCCACATCTCTAGTCATGTGTCTTGAGCAACCGCTGTCGAGGTACTACAATCTTCTTTTGTTGGTTGCAAGGCACACTTACAATAACAAATCAGGTAGAGACTTTAGGTATCCAGTCATCTTGGGTCAAAGGTTAGTAGAGACGGTTCCTTTAGGAACCCAAACTTTTCTAACTTTGTTCAATTTCCTTTTATTACACAAATATGATTTTTCCTATATTACCACAAGAATAACAAGTAATAGAAGATGAAGCAAGCACAAAGAAATTCTTGAAAAACTTTTATTGTTTTTGAATTTTGAAACCCAATCCAGCTTTGTTAAAAATAGCTCTTTGGTTATTCAAAAGCATATTGAGTTTTTCAAAACTGTAAGTAAATTTTTCAACAAAAGGTTTTAGTTTTTCAAGCTCATCCTTGTACTTCTTGTTTTCTTGCAAAATCTCTTTGTTTTATTTTATAAAATTTTCAGTTGATGCAAAAGAATTTTTCTTTTTAAAATCTTTCTTTTCTTTTTCTAGAAGAATAATTTTATCATTTAACTTTTTATTTTCTTAGAGTAAACAATCATTTTTAATCAAATACTTATCATTTATTTTAACCAAATCCAGATTTTGCTTCTTTAGTTCTTTGTGCTTCAATTTAAGTGTTTGAAATTCAACTACTAGTTCATCAAAGCTTCATACAATTCATCAAAGGTAAATTCTTCTTTAGGTTCAGATATTACCTCATCACTGTTGGTCATTAAATAGAAATTTACAACCTCTTGCTATTCTTCATCGGAACTTGAGTCTTCGCTGTCACTCCAGGTTGCCATCATTGCTTTCTTTCTTAATATTCTTATACTCTTCTTGAGTAGGGGGCAGTCCATCTTGAAGTGGCCAAGTTTCTTGCACTCAAAGCATGTGGGCTGCTCCTTGTCTTTCTCTTTGCTAGGCACTCCCTTTTGAGGTTTCTTCATGAAATTATATTTCTTCTTTCTTATAAACCTCCTAAACTTTCTTGGTATGAGAGCCATCTCATCTTCATCATCCTCTTCTTTAGTTTCATCACTTGACTCTTCTTTAGTAGTGGACTTGAAGGCAATGACTTTCTTCTTCTTATCATTGTCCACCATCTTTTGTTTCAAGGAGAGCTCATAAGTCATCAATTAGCCCAACAGCTGCTTAAGTGGAAGTGTGTTTACATCCTTGGCTTTTTCTATAGCAGTGACCTTAGCATCCTAAGAAGCCGAAGAGACCTGAGAAGTTTATTGACAAGTTCATCATTAGAAATAACTTTTCTTAAGCTTCTCATGCCATTCACAATATTAGTGAATCTAGTATACATTTCACTAATATATTCAGAAGGTTCCATTCTAAACATTTCATATGTATGAATGAGCATGTTAACTTTTATAGTTTTCACTTGATGAGTACCCTCATGGATAACTTCAAGTGTCCCATATTTTCTTTGCGGAGAGACAAATTGAGATTCTATTGAATTCCCTTGGTCCAAAGCACAAAACAATAGATTCATATCCTTTGAATTAAGCTTATTTGCTTAATGTCATTCTCATCCCAATTATTTTCTATTTTGGAAGTGGGAATGCCATTAATCAAGATAGTAGGCTGATGAGGACCCTTAACAATAGTCCTCCAAAGATTATAATCAATGGCTTGAATGTAAATGCGCATGCATGTCTTCCAATATATGTAATTGGTGCCATTAAACAATGGAAGACGGTTAGAGGCTTGACCTTCTACAACACCCATACCAATTGGGGCTGCCATGATCTTTTACTCAAGATCGTTGGATCTACAAGTAGAGTACCGATACTCTGATATCACTTGTTGTTCAGAAATGGAACCCAAGAGGGGGGGTGAATTGGATCTTTTGAAAATCTAAACAACTATGTGCTGGTCTTGATGTGTTTGTGAAGCAAAGTGATTAAACTCTAAATGAATATACAGCAGATAATGGCAAAATAAATGCAAGTAATAAAGAGCAAGTAGTAGAGAGAGCAATCACACACAAACATAGAATTTTATAGTGGTTCGGTGCAATCTAAGTACCTACATCCACTCCCCAAGCCTCCCCTTAAAAATTTTCACTATAATCTATTCAGGATTACAGCCGACTTATTTTTCAAGGCTCACAAGTCAAAACCCAAGTTAGTTTTGTCACCTTGGCTCATCAACAATCTTTACAACTTATTTTATCTTTGGGCTCACAAGTTAAACCCTAGTTGATTTTATACATTTGGCTTACCAACAACCTTAACAACCTACTTTCAAAAACCTTGAAAGCTAGGTCAGTAAAGAATAAAGTTAAAGATACAAGAATAAAAGCACAATCAAACTCTCTTCTAGAGTGGAATGTGGAAGCTTTGAGGCTCTTGATGATTGCTTTCTTGTCTTCTCTTTGGAATCTCTTCAAACATACTTTTGGAAAGATGAAATGATAGGCTTGTAAGCTTTTTCAGGAAATCTCTTCTTTTTGACTTTGGAAGTGAAGTTTTTGAAAGAATATTTATCTCTTGTGTATTCAATGCTTCATGAATGAGTTTGGTGAAGCTTAAATACTTCAAAAACTTCTAAAAAATGGTTTAAGACATTGGAGGAGCAAAACTAGCCATTGGGAGCTTATAGGGATGAATTATGCCTCTCAGAAAATATAGCCATTATACCTGTCAGAACTCGTGAGTCGACACTTGACTTCTACAAGTCAACACTTGAGTCTTCATGAGTTGACACTTGATTTCTGTGAGTCGATACTTAAGTTTCCTGAGTTGACACTTGAGATTTCTGAGTCAACACTTGAGTCAAAAACCTTCAAATGGCTTAGTTTTGTATTTTGAAAAATCTTAGGCCTTGAGTCGACACTTGAAATCTTTGAGTCGATACTTGAATCTCCTGAGTCGATACATGAGTCTCTTGAGCCGACACTTGATAGAAAACTTCCAAAATGACAAGTTTTGTATCTTCAAAAATCTCAGACCTTGAGTCGACACTTGTGTTCTGTAAGTTGATACTTGATTTCTGTGAGTCGACACTTGGCCTGCCAGAGAAAATTCTGCATGCTAGTTTCTGAAGTGTCGACACTTTGTGTACCATGAGTCGACACTTGACTCTGCACTTTGCTAAAAACATGTGCCAACCTTCCAAATTCAAAATGATCTTCAATGAAACTTCAATATACTTTATATAAAGCACAATTGGTCTATTTTGACGCCTTTTTTAGATGAGAAGACTTCTTAAGACATGAAAATTGCTCAGCTTCATGATATTTTTATTTTGAGAATTTGGGGTGCCTGTATCTTGAAACTTATAACTCTAATTGAAATATTAGTACAAAATATATACTCAACATTTTGTTAATCATCAAAATGAAGGGCCAAAGCCAACATAGATCTTGTCCCTCTGGCGGTGCAATTTTTTGTGGGAGGGGTGTAATGAGGACATTGGCAAGAAAAAGAAACTACAAACTAACAATCTTTGATTTTAGTCCAATCTTTTTCAGGTTCCCACAAATGTATGAAGAAGAAATCCAACTTTTTGAAGCACTTCTTGAAGACTCCTAATTCCATTTGAATGAAGCATGTATGGAGTGTTCAAGTCCACTTAGAGCCAAACAAATAAAATTAGTGAAGCCCCCTTTTTCCAAGTCCATGGGCCAGCCAAGCTTTATTGAAGATCATCTACCTTGAAGCCTATCTTTGGACCGGCCAAGCTATGAAGAATTCATTTACTTTGGAGCCTATTGAAAGACCAAACTTAAAAGGACATGTGGAAGGATTGGATGAAGACAAGTATTTCAAGGAGATGGCACCACATGAAGCTTCTAGGACTTTCTCTTGTTAGGATTAGTTACTAGGAACTAATCATGTAATTAGTCTCCAACTAAATTTGAATTAGTTGGCTTCTTAATCCACCTTTTTTGCCACCCATTATGGCTGCCCTTGGCCTATAAATAGGACTAAGGCCTCCTCTTGTAAGGCATGCAATATTTGAGTTGAATGAAAGCTTGTTAGTTTATTTTCTCTTCCACCTTACCGAGTTCATGAGTTCTCCTTGAGTTTTGAGTATTTCTCTTGAAGTTTGAGTTAGAGTGTTGAGTTTGAGTTTGAGTGAGTGCCTTGAGTTTAAAAGACCTTAGTTCCATTTCTAAGCTTTTCTACCTAGGATCCAAGTAGTCTAAGAAGAAGGAGAAGTGCTGCCAAAAAACTCAGCAACCTTCTTCAAATCCCTTTACTTTCCTTTGTTGAATCATTCATTTTCTTTCAATTCTTCATCACCACGATCTTACTTTGGATCATTTGCATGTTTTTCTTGATGGTTTGAAGCTGATGATGAAGGCTCCGTGCCAAGGACCAAGCTCCAAAGGTAAGTTCTAAGTAGAGAGTGTAGATCTTATCCCTAGACCTCAATTCTTGAGTGATGAGTGCTATCCTTCCATTTAAGCTTTGATCCTCTTCATTGTTGGGAAGAAAACCCTCTTGACCCATGGATCTGAGGTTCTTAAAGGTAGCTTAGCCTAGTTTGAGAGATTCTATGCCCTTAAATCCTACTTTTTATTTTCTTGAAAGAAAGCTTGCACAAGGCTGTTCAAAATTCTGCTCACCTAGTTTTCTGATTGAAGTTCTTCATCTCTTCTATGCATAATTTCGGTCATATCTAGAGCTCAAATTCTTGTATGATAATGCTAAGTGAGTAGATCACACCTCCACACACTCATTTCATCAAACTCATCCCCCATCAATTTTTGGTTTCAGAGCCTTGTTTCTAGGTTAAGCTTTGTAAGCTACTGGAGTTCTGTCTCACTGTCTTTTGAGTATTCTGTGATTTTTCATATTTTTTACATTGATCAAAAAATCTAAAGAAAAATACTTTTTCAGTACCTTTGTGTGTTAGGATTTGAAATATAAAACTCAAAAAAAAGTTTTCCTTTGATTTCTAGATTTAAAAATATGAGTTCTTAGGTCATTTTGAAATTTTGCCCAGAATTCTGTTTCTGCCTTCCATTTCATTTAATTTTCAAAAAAAAATACAAAAACATTTTTTCTAAATTTAAAATTTTAGATTTGAGATTCACACTTCGAATTTTGTTATTTCCACTAGAATCTTGAATTTTATAAGGGTTTAGAATTCGGAATTCAAAATTTGAATTCAGGTTGTTAAGAGTTAGTTAAACTACTGGAACCTTCTAGCAACTATTTTCAAACTACCTTTTTAACCAAAATTTGAATTAATTTTGAATTAAAAATTTAAAATTGAAGATTTTAGGTCTGAGATCTAACTAATTTGGTTTTATTTTTAATTTTTGAATTTTTAAAATTTTAAAATTTGAATTTTCAAATTTAGGTTAGATGAAGGTTAGTTGGAAACTGAAACTTACATTTTAACCACTTTGCCTCCAAGGATGAATTTTCTAATTAAATTTTGAAATTTAAAATTTTAAAATTGATTGCTAGGATCTAGGCTTCAGGATTTGAATTACCTACTTTAAAATTACATTATTTGAAATTTTAAAATTGGGTTAAAAATTCATATATTTGTTAAGTCTAGTTGATTGTGCTCTTTGTTTTGCTAAAATTGTTTGCATCCACATATAAGCTATCTTAAGGGTATTCAATATAACATAAGGGAAGGAGGTTATTACCTTTCCTTAGCCCAAAACAACTATCTGTCATTGTGCATTGACCTAATCTTAATTAAAATTGAGTATGAACCTAAATTAGGGACACCCACAAGTCGGGTTCAAGTACAAGATGAGGCAAAGTGCTATTTGAGTTTGTACTTACCTCTTAAAATTGGTATCCAAGGCTAGAGGTCCAATGACAAATGCCTTAAGCAGACTTACAGTTTTTAATTAGGACCTCGCAAAAGTGAGGGGAGCCTCCCGCAATCCCACCTCTTACCTGGCCAGTGGATAGGGTAATTGCATCCTTAATTAGTACATAGTTAAATCCTGTATTTTGAACTTCTAGGTCAAGGAGCCTTAGAAGCTAGGTTTGTACTGCTTGTTCTTTGTACTGCCCTAAAACCTTGCTGACCAGGTGCTGGTACGTGGCCTCTGTATTCTTGAAACCAAATGGCATCATCTTGTAGCAGTACGTACCTCTGTCGGTCATAAATGTTATGTGCTCCTCATCTTCCGGATGCATGCGGATCTGGTTGTATCCAGAGAATGCATCCACGAAGCTGAGAAACTTGTGGCCCGAGGTCGCATCCACCAGCTGGTCAATCTTGAGAAGCAGGAAGCTATCCTTTGGGCATGCTCGATTGAGGTCAGTGTAATCTACGCAGGTCCTCCACTTCTTGGAAGCTTTCCTGACCATCACCACATTAGCAAGCCAGTCAGGATATCGTACCTCGCGGATGAAGCCTGTTGCGAGGAGCTTCTCGACTTCCTCATCAATTACCTTTTGCCGCTTTGGGGCAAAGCTCCTCTTCTTTTTCCGGATTGAATGATAATTTGGATCGACATTTAGCATGTGGGTGATCACTTCTGGTGGGATCCCAGGTACATCTGCAGCGATCCAGGCGAAAATGTCCGTGTTGACCCATAAAAAATTGAGCAGATGGGATCTCTCTTCTTCAGGCAGTAGGGCTCCCACCTGCATAGTCTTCAAGGGATCCTCTCCCAAGGGGAAGGATAGTAAGGGCTCAACTGGTCTGCCCTTTGGCTCCATTTTCGTCGGATTCGGTTGGTCAACGGCTGGGCTCGGGTTGGCACCTCCCGATCCTGGGACGGTCTACAGGCAGTGCTGGACCGGCTGGTGGGACCCTCTCATCTCCCCGGTCCCCCAAGGGGTTGGGAACTGAATGAGGAGACATCTTGTGGAGATGGTGGTGTCAAGCAGGTTGAGTCTGGGATGCCCCAAGATCGCGTTGTAAGACGAGGGAAGTCTCATAACGATGAATGTTGTTAGCACAGTGCTTTACCAAGGTGGCATCCTGGCGATTATTAGGAGTGTAATCTCTCCCTCAACTCCAACCAAATCCCCGGTGAAGCCCACTAAGGGCGTGAACACCGATTTTATTTGGTTGGTGGACAAGTTCATCCTTGCAAAAGCATCATAAAAAAGGATGTCGCAGAGCTTCCACTATCAACCATAATTCTTTTACAGGATGTTTTGCTATCATCATTTTAATGATGATAGCATCATTATTTGGTTTATCTACCCCAGTCGACCCTTTTCCCTCGTAGGGGAGTATATTATCATTTTCCTCTCTCCCTAAAATGATGATAGCATCATTATTTGGTTTATCTACCCCAGTCGACCCTTCTCCCTCGTAGGGGAGTATATTATCATTTTCCTCTCTCCCCTAGCCCTCTTCGAGGTTCTCCCTACCCCCGAGGATATCATCTTGATCGGCTTCTTGGTGGGTCGGTTGTCGATGGCGAGCAGTCGGGGCTCTTCGTTCTGGGCTACTAGAGGTGCTCCTTCCTCCATATACTTGTCGAGGTAGCCATGTTTGATTAGATCTTTTATCTCCTTCTTCAGATGGTGGCATTCCTCGATATCATGGTATGGTCCCGGTGGAAGTGGCAGCAACGAGACCTATCATCTCTAGTGGATGGCCTTAGTGGGGGAGGTTGATGTAGGAAGCGCTCGCCCTCGATTTCCATCAGAATCTTTACTCTCCGGGTGAGGAAATGAGTGAACTTTTCTTCTTTAGTGGGGTCGACTCTGGGTCTCGGCCCTGACTGTGGGACCGGTGCTGTCTTTTGGGTTAGGGGAGCAGATGCTTCTCCAATGGCCTGCCTCTTCAATGGCCTCCCATCCAACTCCCTCTTAGTGTGGTCACCCTCCTCCACATGGATATACTTGTGGGCCCGAAGGAGAAGCTCCGAGTAAGTCTTTGGAGGCTTCTTATCGAGGGAGTAGGTGAAGCAGGAGG
The DNA here is from genome assembly GCA_021397845.1 of Areca catechu. Lineage (NCBI taxonomy): Eukaryota > Viridiplantae > Streptophyta > Magnoliopsida > Arecales > Arecaceae > Areca > Areca catechu. The sequence goes on from CM038043.1 coordinate 26,939,441, forward strand.
TCCGCAGTCCCCTTTTCAGGGCCAGCATGGCGACTGGCTTGTCGAGATGGTAGATCTCCAGGATGGCAGCTTTGAACCAGGACACGTAATCCCAGAGGGGCTCCCGGTCCTATTGGCGGATCGAGAAAAGGCTGTTGGCCTCGCGTGGCACCATTCTACACGCATCAAAGTGCACCACGAATTTTTTCTCTAGCTGGGAGAATGTTGTTCAGCATAGCAATCCAAGAGGGGGGTGAATTGGGTTTCTTTAAAAAACTTAAAGCAAATATGTGCTAAACTTAAAGTGTTTGTGAAGTAATGCAAATGAGCACAATATGAATAAGATGCAATGCTATGTAAAGTAAGCAGTAAATGCAAGAGAAGAAAGAACACACACACAAACACAAAAGGTTTATAGTGGTTCAGTGCACACCAATCACCTACATCCACTCCTCAAGCTATCTCTTGAAAATTTCATTATAATCAACCTAGATTACAGCCAACTTGTTTTCAAGGGCTCACAAGTCAAACCCAAAGTTGGTTTTCTCACTTAGGCTCACCAACAACCTTTTCTCAAGCCAACCTAGGCTTGGATTCTAATTCATGGCTTGGAAGGGCCTAACACCTAGTTTCAAACACCCTTGAAACTAGTCACAATAATTAAATTTAGAAGAACAAGAGTAAAGCACAAGAAAAACTCTCTATAGAGTAGAAAGTAGAGGCTTTGAAGCTCTTGTTGATTGCTTAAGTTGTCTTCTCCTTGGATTCTTTGAAAGACAACTTTTGGAATGTTGATTTGAAGGCTCAACAGCAAGATTGGAAGCTTTTCAGATGGAATGTTCTTTCAAGCTCTCTTTTTGACTTTTGAAGTGATATTCTCAAAGGTAGAATTTGTCTCTTGTGAGTTAGTTCTTCATGAATGAGTTTGGTGATAGTTAAATACTTCAAAAACTTCCAAAAAATGGTTTATGACCATTGGTGGAGCAAAACTAGCCGTAAGGAGCCTTTTGGAGTCAAAACCATGCTTCAGAAAATATAGCCATTACTGTTGTTAGAACCCATGAGTCGACACATGAGTTGTTCATGAGTCGACACTTGGATCTCCATGAGTCGACACTTGAATCTTCATGAGTCGGCTCAAGATATAATTCTTGGAAAAATTGAGTTCTATTTCAAATTTGTTCTCAGGCTATGAGTCGACCTCTGAGTCGACACTTGGAGCTTGTGAGTTGATACTTGAGTCTTCTGAGTCGACACTTGGATCAACACTTGACAAAATCCTCAAAATGATATAGTTCTGTAAGATCTTTTGTCTCAGGCCATGAGTCGATACTTGGTTCTTCTGAGTCAACACCTGACTTCTTCATGAGTCGACACTTGACTTCTATGAGTCGACTCAAGGCGTGCCAAAGAGATTTCTGCATGCCAAATCTTTTGAAGTGTCGACACTTTGTGTTCCATGAGTCGACACCTGGTAGTGCCATTCAAAAAACTCCATGCCAAGCTTTAAAACTCAAAGTGTTCTTCAATAAAACTTCAACTTCTTCTTCATAAGGCCCAGATTGATCCATTTTAAGGTTTTTAAAAGTGAGAAGACTTCTAAAATACTGAAATTCACCTAGCTTGAAATTTAGTGAGTTTGGTACCTTTGTATGGAAAATTTGATGGATAAAACATATACTCAATATTTTGTTAGTCATCAAAATCAAGAGCCAAAGCTAATAGAGAAGAAGTCAATGCTTTCTGACTCGAGTCTAGAGAACTAGGCTCGAGCAACTTTCCAGAAGGTAGCCAAGAAGGCGATGCAGAGAAGAGCATCAGTGGCCCCTTGGACTCTCATAAGGGCATTATAGCTTTTCAGGTGGTCCAAGGGGTCGGTTGTCCCATCATCGAGGGCAACTTGAGGCATGTAGAACCGGCTGGGGATCGATTTCTCTTGGATTCTGTGGGAGAAGGGAGGTTGGGGGTTGTAACCCGTGGGCTCATTGGGGGAGCCCTGAATCTCTGCAAACCGGCGGGAGAGGTCAACCAGTTTGCACTCCTGCTCTTCGAGGCACCTCTCCACCTAGCAGTGGATGGCCTCGTCTGTGGATCCCTCGATGGAGGCCATCAAGGATGAAGGAGGTGCAGAGTGGGATAACTTTTGCTTGAGTTCCTGGCCATGCTGGCACCTTTGGTGCGAGTATGCACCATGGTTTGAGACCGGAGAGCAGCTCTCCCAGCCGGTCGGGCCATCATGCTACTTCTTTCTGACCGCCTGGTGGTCTCCTCGCGGGTGAGAGAGCATGCAATGGCCCTTCCCGAAAGGAAGATAGGCTAGTATGGGGATCGACAGCATGGGCCACTGGCATCCCTGGCTACTGCTGTGTTGCCAGGGACCAGTGTCTTTGGTGGAGCTGGCGCACCATCGTAGCTAGGGTATGGATCTATTGGGCCAGTGCGGTGATCTGGGGGTCCACGAGAGATGGTGGTGGTGGAGAGGGGAGCTCCCCCTCAGAGCCCTATAGGTTGCCATGATGAGGGGGCCCCCCTACTCAGCTGGTGGAAGCCTCACGTGCATGCATTGTCACCATGGAGCTTTAGGCTTCTGCAAAGGCTTTGCTGGTAGTAGGGGACTCACTGTTGGACTTTCCACAGTCGTTGGTATTCTGTCCCTCCTTCCTTGCATGCCAATCTGTTGTCGCCAAGATCATCATGGCCTGTAGCTCTGACATGGTGCAGACTCGTCGAGCTCTCGTTAGGCAATTGATCCTCTTCTGACATGCCCTGCAAAAAGAGAAGACCCGGGTTGGGGATTCTAGTGGGGACACTCCGACGATCAAGTCAGTTGGAATGATCAAGGAGAACAGAACCTCTATGGTGAAGAGCTTGGGGACTCTCCGCGTAGAGGATGAGAGATGGAATTGAAATGGAAAGACAGGGTCGAGTAGAGATCAGAGAGCTGGGAGGTTCTCTCGGCTGGTTCCTTGCCCGTTTGCTCTCTGAGTCTTACCAGTTGCCTCTTTCCCCCTCTCGGGGGTCCTTTCTTATGTTTTTATATGAGTAGGAGTGGCCCATACCAAGCCCGGGGCTTCATTGAGACGTCCCTTTTCTAGTATCCCTTTCTGGAGGGGTTTTCCTTTATCTGCAGCCTCCCCCTGTTAGACCGATCATCTGGAGGAGATCCTTTTATTAGGGGTGATCACTAGTATAGTACAGATCTTGTCCCTCTAGCGATGCAATTTCTCATGGGAGGGGTGGGCACCATGCCACTAAGCCCCGAGCCATGGTGGAGCATTTCTAATCCAAGAGGGACCATCTGAGGGTCACTGGGCCTGTGGCCTTAATGGAATACTCCTCTTGGAGGAGGTTTAGGTTCCATGTCATGAGGATCGGAGCCCTCGATTGCACGGTTGTTGACATGGCGGTGCACTATAGGGTGTGAAGCCTGGCGGAGCATGCATTGCATAGAACGTGTGGATGGTGCATTGCAGAGTTTGAATTTTTCGGTAGGGTGTGCGCCACTTCTAGGAGGTTGTAGTTAGATGGGAGCTTCCATGTCACATCTATACCTTTGCTGATCCTCTCTCTTTCTGCTGCTGGCAGGAACTTCGAACTTAGCAGGAGGAGGGGGAGAGCTCAATCTAGAGGAGCCTCTGTCGAATTCTAGTGCCCATAGTGAGTACATCTTCCAGGATGGTTACCTCTTTAAAGCAAATAGATTGTGCATTCCCAAGATCTCTCTTCGAGAATTCTTAGTTTGGGAAATCCATGCAGGAGGCCTAGCTGGTCACTTCGGTAGAGAAAAGACCATCTTAGCAATAGAAGACCAGTTCTTTTGGCCAAGCCTGAAGAAGGATGTAGCCAACATTGTTTCCCAGTGCCGAACTTGTGCTATTGGCAAACAGCAAAAGCAGAATACTGGCCTGTACACCTCTCTGCCTGTGCCTAGTCACCCTTGGCAAGACCTTAGCATGGACTTTGTGGTAGGATTGCCCAAGACCGCTAGAAAGCACGATTCAGTCTATGTAGTGGTTGATAGGTTCTCCAAAATGGCCCATTTCATATCCTGCTCCCAGACCCTAGATGCTTCCAAAGTTGCCAAGCTCTTTCTCGAGCATGTGGTTAAGTTACATGGCCTTCCCAAAATCATAGTATCCGATACGGATGTCTGATTCACTAGTTACTTCTGAAAAATCCTTTGGCACTTACTAGGCACCAAGCTAAAGTTTTCAACTGCCTACCACCCGTAGACCGATGGCCAAACTGAGGTTGTCAACCGCAGCCTAGAAAACCTCTTGAGGTGTTTGATAGGTGAATATACCGAAAATTGGGATCTTCTCTTACCTTGAGCTAAGTTTGCCTACAACAGTTCAGTGAATAGGACCACCGGGAAAAGTCCTTTCAAGATTGTAAGTGGTTACAAACCTAACCGACCTTTTGATCTGATTCCCCTACCTATCCATGCTCGTGTCTCTGAGTCCGTCGAATCCTTTGCACAGCATATTAGGGACATGCATAAGGAAATTAGCCAAAAAATTAATCTAAGTAATAATGCATATAAAAGAATGGCTGATTCTCGGAAATGAGCTAAAGAGTTTGAAATTGGGGATTCTGTAATGATTAGGCTTAGGCCTGAACGGTTTCTACTAGGATCCATTAAGAAACTTCATGCTCATGGAGCTAGCCCCTTTAAAGTGATTAGGAGAGTTGGCCCTAATGCCTACATTCTTGAGCTACCCCCGAATTATGGCATTAGCTCAACTTTCAATATCTCAGACTTAGTCGAGTACAGGGAACCAGCAAACATACCTAGTGAGCCATTTGGGCCTGACCTTTCATTTGAGAGTGAACCGAACCCAGAGTGTCCACCTCCAATTTTACCTAAGAGAGGAGAGCGAATCGAGCATGTCCTGGATGACCAAGTTATCACCACTCGGGATAAAGGTTATCAATGTTTCTTGGTCCGATGGTAAGGTCGACCTGAGTCCGATGACTCGTGGATTACCTGGGAGGATTTGCAGCACCTCGACCCTAACCTTCTGGAAGAGTACCAAAGCCAAATCAACTCTTACTCGACAGAGTCAAGTTCCTCCCACCCCGGGAGAACTGGTGTGGGCACCAGAATCTGACAGAGGCTCCTCAACCCTCTGTGGATGTCTAACTAGGGTTCCAATTTTTTTGGGTCTTGTAATAAAGCTTCCAGCCTAAGCATTGTAACTTTTTTTAGCCATGAATTGAGTCTCAAGTGTTTATGTTTAGTCCTGTACTTTGACCAATTTGGTCAAGTTGTGTCCTTTATTGAGTCAAGTTCTGTATTGAGTCCAATCCGAGTCTGGGTCCAAGCCAAAATGATCTTTAAGTCCAGCTCAACTACTATTGGGCCAAGCCTTGAAGGTCAACATGTCAACCCTAGGGTGCCACTTCACTACCCCATGTGGCGCCACTTCACCATCCCATGTGGCACCACCTCATCTTGCTAAGTGGGCAGCACAAGTAAGAGTTTCTTGGGTGCCAAATGGAGACGCATCAAATATCCTTTCCTCCTTTCCCTCCCTCCATCAAGTCACTTACTAAAGGAGTCATGGGCAACCAAGGAAAGGTTGAAGACAAAGGCCTTGCTCCAAGCCTCATTTCAAGCTTCTCTCCAAAAAAGGGTGAGTAACCAAGGAAAGAGGGAAGACACAAGCCTTGCATCTTGCCTTCTTCCCAAATTGAAGGTCAACTTTCCAAGTCCAAGGGAGCCAAATTCCTTCTTCCAAGCCTATTAGCATGCCACACCCAAATCATAAGAGCCTTGGTTGGCCAAGGATAAAATAATTCAGATTTTTTTGGATTTTAGAATTTTTTTGGTGCCTTATTAAGAGAAGAAAATGTATTTTCATTTAAATTTTGAAAAGGAGTCTTAAGGTGCCTATATAAAGGACCTTACCCCCTCTTTGTAAGGTTAATGTTGATGAATGAAAAAAAGATATTTGAGTGTTATTCTTAGTTGCCTTCATTCCTTAAGAACGTCGATCTCCGTGAGGGAGCGCCTTCGCCTTCGGGCATCGAGAGGTGTGAGGCCTCAAGTTACCTTCTCTTCCACCAATCCATCTTCCATCTTCAAGTTCGGAGGCCACTGAATGATCCATCTAGGTGCCCAGCAAGAAGACCCCCAATCAACATCATCTCCAACCTCTCTTTCCTTATTTCTTCCTGATACTTATTGATTCCTAATCCATCTATTGATTGTTCACAGGTCCTCCAGGTACCATGAATACGGAGTCAGTTTCCCTTGCCTTCGAGACCTTGGATGGAAAGCTGGCGCATTTGCGGGGGTTGAAGGCTCGATCATCCAAGCCGCATTGACAAGAGCGAGTGAACTCGCATCGGGCACTTCAAAGCTTTTGAGGTTTGCAGCCCTAGAACTCCTAAGTAGATATTGATCTGAGAGCTAAGTCCTATGAGATTTCTCAATCCCGGGGTCCTCTTTTTATCCTTGCTTAGAGGCTAATTTATGTGCTAGTAGTTCTTATCATTATTGAATCCCTAGATCTGCCGTTGTCTTTTCTTCAGGAATCCTAAATCCTTAAGAACACTTAAAAATCACAAAAGAAAAAAAAAATTACTTGCATCATTCCTCATCTTCGCATCTAGTTAGTCCCGCATCAAAGACATTGGGGTACAACTATGCACCGCTTGCTCTCACTATAGTTGAGTCCTTTGTGGAGGGCTTTAATGAAACCTGAAGCTAGATGTCGAGACCTTCCCCTAGGTTAACTTTTGCAGTTTTGACTTAACTATAGATAGCAACAATGAGGTCGGGGAGTCGAACAGTGATAATAAGACCGAGGAGCCATCAAGTCGCGAGTAATAGGCTTTTGTAAACCTCCCTTTTGCACTTCTTGGCATCACGGTAGAGGGCAGGATGAGATGAAGGGTGGTCTCCTATGTCAAGCAACCTTGCCAGATTCATCGATCTTGAAGAACTATATCTTAACCAATTCAAACTTTCTTCTTTTCTAATGTGGTAGTCAAGTTTGATTGACCTGCTATGTAATTAAACATTATTAATAAAATGAAACTATTTTCAAGCATACTCTTCTTTTGCTTGTTGCTTGTATGTTATTTTTAGATCATCTCAAGGATACTAAGATGAGCTAAAGATGCATAGATATAAATTTCTGAGACCAGCTCAATAAATTCAAAAGATTAAAAAGCTAAGATAAGGCCATGATAACTCCAGTCACTTAAGATCATAATAAGATTAGCTTATAGAAAAATCAACTAAGCTAACATATGTATAAAGACTAGCCAAGATAATCATAAGTGTTAATAATAATAGCTTTGGGCTAAAGTATAATCAAAATTTCATGGTAGCCATAATGTTTAAAGAAGTAAGCTAAAATGCCCTATGAATGTATCAAATAATAAGATTAGAATTCCTTAAAGTGTCTAAGATTGGCAAGGATATCACCAACATGTGTGTGTGTATATATATGTATATATGTATGTATATATGCATGTATGTGTGTATTTTCACCTTATTAGAATAGAATATAATCCTTCAAGGGTCTTGATAAAAATAGATTGCCTTACTGAAGATGAGTATAAGGGTTGGCTATCCTACTTGAAACTCAAAGGCCAATGGATCATGAGAATACACGAGGGCAAATATAAAGGCCTATAGGCTTGCTCAAACATTAGGGGTCAATAGATTTTTTTTTTTGGTGAACACTTTGGATGATCATATCAAGTTTGCCTTCTAGGTTAAACTAAGAGTTTTTGGATATCATGTTCCTTTGAAGTCGTTAGCTTCCATGGTTGGTGCAACTAAGGATACTTTGAGCCCTTAGGAAGAAACTAAAATATAATTCAATTGATGGTAAGTAGTAAGAAATATAAAGATTTAGAATAACAATTCTTATTGATTTTCTGCCCTACCATTGCTAGGGCACAAGCTTCTGGGGCTCAGCTGCTTGGCACGATTGCTCCTAGCTCAATAAAGTTTGACCATTGCCTCATTCAAGTTGAAGGGCTTGGACTCCCTACAATGAGTCCTTTAGAAATAGTAGCAATTGCTATAACGAAGCCGATCATTATTATCCAATCTTTTAGGAGTCCATCTATTTCAACTTGAGCTTCGATGATCATTCACATATTAGCCAAGGTATCCTCATCGGATGAGAGCTTCAATCTCACCTATCAATTGAAAGTATTCTTCTGTGTCATGCCCATGATTTTTGTAAAATTGGCAGTATTTGCTCATGTCCCTCTTCTTTGCAGGGATTGTTAGCTTCCAAGGCTAGCATAGGTAATCTCGATCTTGGGTCTCCATTAGGATTTGGATTTTCAAAGTATGAAAAGGAGTAGGACCATTGGTCCGTCGAGATTGTATAGAAGTTTATTCTTCTTGGCTACATTTTCTCCTAGGTTCATTCTTCTCAAAGTTCTTGCACTTATTGCCTCCTTTTTCTTCTACTTCTCTCCAAGCAGCAATGGTCTCCTCAATATTAATGTACTTGCCACTTGGGTTAAGAGCTCAACAAAGTCCTTTGGAGGCGTTTCTCTAAGGGAAAGCTAAAGCATGAGATTCTCAGCTTGCTCATCACCATGGCTATTTCAATGGAGTAATTTAACTCACATACCCTGAGCATCTTGATGTTGAGTCTACTGATGTAGCTTCAAAGAGACTCGTCTTCCCTTTGTTTAGTAGTGACAAGCTAGTTAGAGCTTTCCTCCATCTTCTACTACTAATGAAGTAGTTGGTGAATAATCAATCAAGCTAGTTTAAGGAGCAGAACAAGCTTGCCTAGAGGCCCAAGTACCAGAGCCAAGTTGCCTTGTTGAATGTGGCTAGAAAAGCATGGACATGATAGCTTCCAAAACTCCTTGCAGTAGCATGATAGTTTTAATGCTCTTAGGATAGCCCGCTGGATCTATGGTACCATCATAAAGCTCAAACTGAGATATCTTAAACTTCTTTGGCAAGGACTTCTCCATAACCTTCTTGATGAAGATTCATTCATCATCTCAAAATCATCCCAGGCTTCGACCCACCATTCTTGCAAGGTCTTGATTTGGTTGCTTATCTCCTCTATCTTACGATCAAGGTCAGTCTATCATTTGATGACTCTTCCTAGTTGATATGGAGAAAGGTTGATAAGGTCAAAATTGGCTTTAAAGGATGAGTGGAAGTGACTTTGCTTCCAGCCTCCTTCATGATCTTTACCCTATGTTTGGTTAGGGTTATGAGACAGAGGATGAATGGGGTTGGAAGAATGAATAGCCTCCATTTACTATTTATTTCAAAAAATTTTAATGGATGGAAAGGGATATTGTCCATCTATCTTGTTTTACCAATTTGCATCCTTCTAATTTGAAAGAATGCACAAATAATATATCATGCGAGGATTGAATTTTTATATTAACAAAATTATCCATCATTAATGTTGTAACTAAATCCTAACACTTCTCTTCAATAACTTATGTCCCATCTCTTTCCATTCCTCTTTTCCTCAATGCCCATCACCACCCTAGTCCACCAATAGACCCGCTCAAATTGTGGGCCGCTTGTCTAGCCCTTTAAAATGAGCTTAAGCTATGGTTTTTAGCCTAATGGACAAGACTGGGCTTGAGTTTTTAAATGCATCAAGATTGGATTTATGTTGACCCAGCCTAGACCTATATCTCTCTTTTAAGTTTAATTAATTTCTCTTTTCTTGACCCTAATTCCTAAACCCGTATCCTTCTTCTTCCCTCTGCCACTGTCTTGTTGGGATTCTTTAGGGTTTTATAGCACAGTGGAACATTGGATTTCAAAAATTTATTCTTGAAAACCCTAACCACTAGAAACCCTAAGCCCAAGATCCCCTTATTCATTATAATCAATAAGTCATTAAATTAGGGTTATTAAGAATACCTTGACCGCTCAATTCCTTCTTCTTTCCACTAGGCTCACAAGTGCAAGCCCTCCAGAGGTGATCCACACAGAAGTTGGCCCAAGGAAGAACTCCTATGACTGCTGCTTGCTTGACTAGGACACTTTCTGATAGCCTTTTTGGACTTTCTCCTTTGCTGGACTCCCTACCCTCCTATAGGGCACTCTGAGCACTCTCTAAATCCTCTCTTGGATCTAGGATACCCCTCCTATTTCTCTTCCTAGGCTCTTGTCTTAAAACAAGCCTTGTCTTAGAAGAAAAAGCCTTGTCTTAAAAAGACAAGCTTTGTCTTAAAGGGGGGAGAGAAAATATTAGATGGTATTCTTCCGATGGAAAGTCAGTAAAACTTATGCATCAGATTACCGTGCCTTTTATAGAGTTAGGAGAGGCATGTGATATGTCTATCCATCAACTATCAGATAAGAATTCTCCAGAATGAAAAGAAGTCTTTTAGTTCAATGGATTTATCATGATAAGTTCCTTCATGCGCCTAGATGCATATCACTGTCCCTTCTGCTTTCCAAACGAATTCCCCACTTGCCACATGGCAAGTACCGATTATTTGGAGGCCAAGAGACATTACTTCAGATTGCAAACATTGGAGGAAATGAAGAGTCTTGAAGCAGAAGGACCCTACTTTCTAATGTCACGCCAAATGAAGGGTCGCGTCCCTTCATTATGTGCGGTTTCCTTCCACGTGTTTTTCATGCCAAAGCCTCTCATATTAACCGGTTAAAACACTCCCAAGGGGCATGGGGATTAGGGTGAAGAGGGGCCCACTTGAATCAGCATTTGTAATTCATCTACAGAAGGACTCTTGGTCCTTCTGCGCTCCCTTTCTTTGGCACGCACAAAGAGGCGCCCTGAGTCCATGCCGACTTGGACTCTTATCCAAATGGCTTTACATGTCCTAAGTAAATCAGATAAAATCTGAAACATGCTGTTCTAATTAAGACACAACCCAATTTAAGTTCCTCTTAAATTGGTTAGTTTAATTAGCAAGCAACTGGACCCAATCCAATTGGGTTAGGAATTGGGTTAGCCTACACATGCTAGTGTGCAATCTAGATAACCAATTAGGATGCCATGACCCTAATTATAATTGACTTCCTTGGTCAACTCCCTAATGTGTGTGACCCTTTGGCTCCACATCTAGCCAGCAGTAGGTCTATGTTCAAGCAGATTCAATCCAATCGAACCCAATTGACCTAATTAGGTCAAATTGAGGTAATCTAAGTTGCCAATTCGAACTATCTATCGAATTGACTCATGAAACCAATCCAATTGGTTCATGAAAATCTACAAGACATGATTGACGTCTAGCAATATGTCATGCCTACTCGGAAGATGAGGAATTTGGTAAAAAGTACCAAAATGTCCTTCAATAGAAAGTTACCATGTAATTCAATCTTTCGATCTTCCTTTATCTCGATTAAGTGATGGGCATGGATAAAAGTCAAACCCTAGCACATAGTCATTCCAAATATCAATTCGATAATGAAGACTCTGCTGATGGCTGATTAGAAACCACTTCTAATCTCATCCCGCTTTGATCAAAGACTCCTTGATTCATCAATCGAAGAGATTACTTGGGATAACTATTCCTCTTATTAGAAATGATTGATTTCTTGTTGGTCCACTCACATCCTTCATACACCTTCCACCATATCCAAGAGCACCCCGTACATGACTCAATGTCATGAATTAGTATAAACTAAAACATGGCTTACTGTGCATAAGAAACCATGGTGATCTCAGGTCTAAAGATCACTTGCACAACTCCTACTATGAGAACTATCTTTTGACAAGTAGCAAGATTTCCATAAGATAGTCTCGGTACGAATCAGTTCAGTGAACTCATATCCTAATGACCATCATTATCCTTATATTAGTGTCTCTATACAAGTGGTTGTGAGACCAATCACCCTCTCAATCGAGCATATATAGGATAAGCTAATTTTTCCACACTTATCGATCCCCGAACCGATGGTCCATCGACTATGAACATTTTAGATTAAAATTTATAGGAACTTAGGTCTCACTGTTATGACTTCTATCATAACCCTAATTCCATTTGCCCTAACTTATGGGATTCTTCATAATCTTTAAATAAGACATAGCAACATGATAAAATAAAATGCCTTTATTAATATAATAATGTCATACAAGAGTTGGAAGATTACAAAAATATCCTTACAAAGATCGGCCTTTAGGGCACTTTTTTTTCATGTCTCGCTAGTCGCTGCCTCCTCAGTAGCTCACCTCCTTTTCCATCTCATCCTCGCATCATCTCGTCTTCCTAGTCTCCTCCTCTTTAAATGTTTGGCTCTTCCCTGCCACCGCCTTCTCACCATCATCCCATCCTTCTAGTCTAAGGCTACTCCTTCCTACCTTCACCTTCTCACTTATTGACCCTATAAGTGATTTTGATGATAACTAAACATTGGAGCATGCATATTTATTTCTAACAACTCTTCAAGTGGTTTACAAGCTTTTGTAGGATGATTTATTTATTCAAACTTCAACTCCTACATCTTTACTTCTTGTTTTGAGTTGTGTTGTAATTTGATTTTGTAAAGAAGAACCCAATGAAAAAGCTAAGAAATATCATGAAAAAGGGTTACTTCTATGTGTGCAATGCCTTCAATTTATTTTGAGTTGGTTTGCATGAAGAGTATAAGAGTGTTGGTGAGAGTCTTCTTGAAGTTTAATTGTAAAAGTCTTGAAGAAGTCACTCGAGCTGATCCAACCTCAAAAGAGCCGACTCTATCTCATGGCATGCAACAAGGATTCTGGCACGTAGCAATTTTAGCCGACTTGAAGGAATTCAAGCTGACTCGAAGGAAATCGAGTCAACTCTAGTGAATCCGAGTTGACTGGAATAAGTCCAAGCCAACTCTTCTAGAGTCCAGTCTTGAAGTGTTCTGAGAACAAGCCAGGCGAGCCGACCCAAATCACAACGAGCTGACTTTGCTAGACTAAATTTTGAAGACCTGGTGAAGCGAGCCGACCCAATCTACAACGAGCCGACCCAATCTGCAATGGCCGACTCCTCTAGAGTAAAGATTTTCAATTATGAGAAGAAGAGTCGATCCAAATTCAAGTGAGCCGACCCTTCGAGTTCAATGTGTTCAACGATAGAAGTTCGAGCTAACCCGAGCTATAAAGAGCCGACTCATCCAGAGTAAAGTTTTGCACCCTGAAATAAAAATCCAACTACGCTGAAGATTTGGCAACTTGACCTATCGACTCAAAGGATCCGAGCCGACTTAAAGAATCCGAGCCGACTCGAATATCGTTTCCAGGTACATAACGGCTAGCTCCAGAATTTCTTTTTGAATGCCAAAAGGTGCTCCAACGATCATATATCTCATCCCAACAGTCTACAACATCTCAAACTACCTTGGAGTAATGGAAGACCTTATATTTGAGGGATTTGAATTTTATTGAAGGGATAAAAAAAGAAGAATAAGAAAGTTCCTTAAAGTTTTAAGGGTTTATTGAATATCCAACCAACCACCAAGCAAGAGAGCACAAAGAGCATTCAAGTCAATCTTCAAGTCTTCACCAACTCTGATCTGAAGCTTGAAGCACTTTGAAAAGAAGCCACTGAAGCAATTAAAGCATATATGATAACTAGAGTCTATCATTATTGTTGCATTTATTTCAATTCATTCTTGAATTGTTTGGGTTATTGGTGAGCCCGTTTGAAAAACCAAATAGGTTCTTGGTTAGCCTTAGATAAAAATCAAGTGTTGGGTTCTTGGTGATCCTGTAAAAACCAAGTTAGGTTTCTTTGGAAATCCTGTTTAAAACCAAATGGGTTTAGGTTTCTTTAGTGATCCTGTTTAAAATCAAAGGGTGTTGGATTTTCTTTGGTGATCCTGTTAAAATCAAAGTATAGAGATTTTGGTTTATGATCCTGTAAAATAATCCTACTGTATTCGGGTGTGAATATAGTGGAAATCCCATGTGATATCTTGGATAGTGGACGTAAGAGCTGGGTTGCTCCGAATCACTATAAATTTCTGTGTTTGTGTTGTGATTCTTTGACCATCTTTAGCTTCTTCAAGTTATTATTTTGCTACAGCACCTAACACTCTAGAAGGAATTTTTAAGTGCACATTATCTGCTTAAATTTTTAAATTTCCAATTCACCCCCCTCTTGGGTAACCACCTGGGCAACAACTGGTATCAGAGCAGTGTCTATGAATACATAAGAGTAAAGATTGATGGCTCATCCAATGAGTATGTCCTTGGTTAAAGGCCAATCAACCAATAGACCTCCACTCTTCACTGGCACAAATTATGCATACTGGAAAGCTAGAATGAAAATTTATGTTCAAGCAGTTGATTTTCAGTTATGGAAGGTTGTTCTAAAAGGTCCTTATATCTCCATGATTAAAATTGATGGAGTGAACGTTTTGAAACCTGAAGAGGATTGGGATGAACACGACATGAAAATGGGTGAGTTAAATGCCAAAGCAATGAACTTGCTATATTGTGCTTTGGATAGTAATGAGTTTAATCAAATTTTCATTTGCTCCTCGACAAAGAAAATTTGGGATAAACTTGAGGTGACCCACGAAGTAACTTCTCAAGTGAAGTCTTCAAAAATTAATCTTCTTATGCATAGTTACGGATTTTTCAAAATGGAACCTAATGAAATAATCTCTGCTATGTTTTTACATTTCACTGATATTATTAATGACATAAAAAGTCTTGGCAGGGTATATTCTAATGTAGACCTTGTACAAAAGATCTTGAGATCTTTTCCGGACAAGTGGAATCCAAAAGTGACCGCCATCCAGAAAGCGAAAGATTTGAATACCTTACTGCTGGATGAACTACTAGGATCTCTCATCACACATGAACTAACCATGCAACATCGAACTGAGGATGATCAAAAGAAGAAGAAATCTATTGCCTTCAAAGCTGCTATGGATTTAAGAAAGGATGGTGAATCGGAAGAAGAATGCTCCTCTACTGAAAGCGACATGGAAGATGAAGATGTTGCCATGGTCGTTAGGAGATTCAAAAAGTTCTTGGGAAGACGAAAAGGTAGAAACTATAGGAAGTTTCACAAGAATAAAGAATTCAGCAAAGAAAGGGACAAGGAAAAAGAAAAAGAAAAAGAAATGCCCATCTGTTACGAATGCAAAAAACCAGGGCACATTCAACCAGATTGTCCATTGCTGAAAAAGGGATTCAAGAAAAAAAAAAGATAGCTATAGTAGCGACGTGGAGCGTCAGCGAAGCATCCACATCTACTGAAGAAGAAGAGACCATAAAAACAACGAATTTATATCTAATGGGTCTTGAGAATGAGGTATCATCCCCTGAGCTTCAAACTGAATTTACTTATGATGAATTGAATTCTACATTTTATGATTTTCTTATTGAATTCAAGAAAGGTGGGGTTAAAATTAAATCCTTGAAGAAAAAAAATGATTTATTACTAAAAGACAAGAATGAAATTTCTGAAAAGAATAACTTTTCGCAAAAAGAACTGAATGTCTTGTCTGATAATGTTATTGCTTTGAAAAATGAAAAGAATGTTTTAAATGAGACAAACAAAGTTTTAGTTGCCGAAAACATTGATTTAAAAATGGAGGTAGAAAAGCTTAAACCTTTAGTAGAAAACTTACTTTGAGTTCCAATAAACTTGAGCTAATTCTAAAAGAACAAAGAGATTCAAAAAGCAAAGCTGGAATTGGATTTAATGCTTTAAATGCTAAAGGAATTTCAGCAACAGAATTTGTATCCTCAAAAGCTTCAGCTTCAAATACAAAATTTCAAAAAGCTTTTCCATCAAATTCTGTTTCAAATGGCTTGAAGTACGTTCCAAAAAACTTTGCTAAAAAATCATTCAAACCAAACATATCCATTTCCACATCTCTAAAAGCTTCAAAGCATGCATTGTTCAAATATGATAAAATTATTTACTATGCATGTTATAGATTTGGGCATATATCTCATCAATGCAATTTCTTGAAATATTCCAAAAATGATGCATTGAAATATAGAACTGTTTGGATTCCAAAAAAAATCAATTTTACTAACCTGAAAGGATCCAAGTTAGCTTGGGTTCCTAAAATCGCTCCTTAATTATTTTGCAGGATTGTCTTGCAGTCCACAAATTGAAGAAAAGATGGTATCTTGACAGCGGCTGTTCAAGACATATGACGGGTGACAAGGATTAGTTCATCACCCTACAAATAAAAGGAGGATTGGTTACTTTCGATGATAATGGCAAGGGAAAAATAATTGGAATATGTAAGATCAAAATAACCTCCTATACTTTTATTGAAGATGTGCTGCTAGTAGATAAATTGAAGTATAATTTATTAAGTATTAGTCAACTTTGTGATAAAGGCTTCAAGGTTATCTTTGAATCATGTATGTGTATAGTAACTAACTCTCTTGACTCTAGCAACAAATTCATTGGTCATAGACTGGGAAACATCTATGTGATAAATCTAAATGATCTAGCCATGACTAGTAGTTTCAGCCTAGTAGCAATGAATGCTAAGACCAAGGAGTCTTGTTTATTATGGCATAGATGATTAGGTCATGATAGCATACATACCATTGCCAAATTAATTTCAAAGAATATAGTTAGAGGTTTGCTATATTTTAAAGTTGATCTTGATTATGTATGTGATGCTTGTCAATTAGGCAAACAAACTAGGGAGAGTTCTAAATCAAAAAATATAATTTCAACTACTAGATCCCTTGAGCTACTTCACATGGACTTATTTGGACCAACTAGGACTACAAGCCTAAGAGGTATGAAATATGGCCTTGTGATTGTAGATGACTTCTTTAGATTCACATGGGTATTATTTATTGCACATAAAGATGAAATCTTTAATGTATTTCAAAAATTTCATAAAAAGGTTTCAAATGAGAAAAATCTTTTTATTATTTCTATAAGAAGTGATCACGGAATTGAATTTCAAAATCAATTTTTTGATGAATATTGCACTGAGCACGGCATTGATCACAATTTCTTCGCTCCTAGAACACTACAACAAAATGGTGTTGTAGAGAGAAAGAATAGGACTTTGGAAGAAATGGCCCGAACCATGTTGTATGAAGGTAATCTTCCAAGGTACTTTTGGGCAAAAGTAGTGAACACTACCTGTTATATTTTAAACCAAGTTTTAATACGCCCAATTTCAAAGAAAACCCATATGAACTTTAGAATGGAAGAAAACCAAATATTAACTACTTTCATGTTTTTGGGTGTATATGCTTTGTGTTGAATAATGGTAAAGATAACCTAGAAAAATTTGATACAAAATCTAATGAATATATATTCCTTGGTTATTCACAACATAGCAAAGCATATAGAGTATTTAATAAAAGGACTCTT
Source organism: Areca catechu (assembly GCA_021397845.1). Classification (NCBI taxonomy): domain Eukaryota; kingdom Viridiplantae; phylum Streptophyta; class Magnoliopsida; order Arecales; family Arecaceae; genus Areca; species Areca catechu. The sequence goes on from CM038043.1 coordinate 26,956,700, forward strand.
ACTATAGAATAGTCAATTCATGTTGTCTTTGATGAAGCTAACCCTTCACCATCTAGAAAAGATGAGTGTATAGACAACGATGCAGGTACATTACAAAAGAAAATGGAAGATCTAAGCATACAGACAAGCCAACACAAGATGGAAATGAAGTGGTAAGCAAGGATCATACTGATTTACCAAAGGAATGGAGGTACGTAACTTCACATCCTAAAGATTTAATTATTGGTAATCCTTCTCATGGTGTTAGGACTAGGGCTGCACATAGAGATGCACATGACTACCTAGCATTTGTCTCATAAATTGAACCACATAGTTTAGAAGAAGCTGAATGTGATCCAAACTGGATGATGGCCATGCATGATGAATTAAACTAGTTTGAAAGAAATAATGTTTGGACTCTAGTTAATAGACCTTTAGACCATCCCATCATAGGAATCAAATGGGTCTATAGGAGCAAACTAGATGAGAATGGTAAGGTTATGAGAAATAAAGCAAGGTTGGTAGCTAAAGGGTACAACCAAGAAGAAGTAATAGATTTTGATGAAACTTATGCTCCTGTAGCAAGACTTGAGACCATTAGATTACTTCTTATATTTGCTTGCTACATGAATTTTAAACTATTCCAAATGAATATCAAAAGTGCTTCTCTAAATGAATTTATTTCTGAACAAGTTTTTGTAGAACAGCAACTAGGTTTTGAAAATCATGTGTTTAAACTAAATAAAGCTTTATATGGTTTGAAACAAGTACCTAGGGCCTGGTATGATAGACTAAGCAAATTTTGACTTGAAAATGATTTCAAAAGAGGAAATGTTGACAAAACTCTTTTCATTAAGAACAAAGGGAATGACATGTTAATTGTACAAATTTATGTTGATGATATTATTTTTGGTGCAATTAATGAAAATCTTTGTGGAGAATTTGCTGAGTTGATGCAGGGTGAGTTTGAAATGAGCCTTATGGGTGAACTCAATTACTTCCTTGGATTATAAGTCAAACAAATGAAGGAAGGCATCTTTATAAGCCAAGCTAAGTATATCAAAGAAATAATTAAGAAGTTTGGCATGGAAACAAGCAAAGAAGCTAGCCGCCCATGAGCCTTACCTGTAAGCTAGACAAAGATGAAAATGGATCCAATGTTGATCAAAAGATATATAGAGGTATGATCGGATCCCTATTATATTTGACTGCTAGTAGATCGGATATCTTGTACAGTGTATGTGTTTGTGCTAGATTTCAATGTAATCATAGAAAAACACATGCTTGCTGTTAAAAGAATTATCAAGTATCTAAAAGGTACAAGTAATTTAGGTCTTTGGTATTCTAAAGAATCATCTTTAAATTTAATTGATTTTTCGGATGCTGACTATGCTGGATGCAAAATTGTTAGAAAAAGCACTAGTGGAACATGTTAATTTCTAGGGTTGAATTTAATTTCATGGCACTGTAAGAAGCAAATTTTCATAGCATTGTCCACTACTGAGGTAGAGTATGTTGCTGCAGGGAGTTGTTGTACACAAGTATTATGGATTAAACAACAACTAGAAGATTTTAATGTTACATAGTCTAAAATTCTAATCAAATGTGATAATACAAGTGCCATTAATTTGACTAAAAATCCTGTTCAGCATTCAAGAACTAAGCACATTAAAATTAGGCACCATTTTATAAGAGATCATGTTTTAAATGGTGACATTGAACTAGATTTCATGCCAACTGAAAACTAACTTGCTGACATTTTTACTAAACCTTTAAATTTTTATAGATTTGCGATGATTAGATGTGAATTAGGTTTATGTAACCCTCTTTAGAAACCTCAACCTATTTTTCATCAACCTTAAGGAAATATCATCTAAACAACTTCCTTGCTCCATTTAAATTCTTAATTGTTCTCCCTGTGAATTTTTTTTACTTAATGTTTTGTACTCCCTCTGCTCGAGCTGACTCGAGCAAAACTCACCTTGAGCGAGCTGGCTCGGATATCGGGCCATCTCTTTTTAGTTCGAGCCATAGGGTTTTTCATTCACTTTTCTATCTTTGGCTCTATCTTCTTTCCCTCTGAGGAACCTTTCCAAAAACTCCATCCTTCCAAAACTCCCTTGGATCTCAGTGTGCTTATGGGATGGCTCCAAAGAGTGTAGTTAGGAAGAAGTCTCAATGGGAAACTGAGGAAGCTCCACAGGAAAGAAGAACCAAATACCGTAAGACAGCTCTTCTCGAGTTCCTCCTCAACCGACTGATGAACCCAGCTCTATCTCTCCAAGTCAACAAATTTCCTTAGGTATGCGGCCTGTAACAACAGGTAGAAGAATTTTATTTGAATTTCTTAAGGAAATAGGGTCTATAGTTGGGGATTTAATAAAAATCAGGGCTGGCGGAATATGTGTTCTTTGGACATTAAAACTTATCCAAATTTGGTCAGAACATTTTATGAGAACATGAGATTTGGAGAAAATCACATTGAGTCTCTGGTCAAAGGGAAAAGGATCATTATCTCAAAAGAACTACTTGGGAATATCCTGGAAACGCCATTTGAAGGTACAGAGTATTTAGTCCTAAAGGATAGGACAAGGGCTTTACAGACTGTACTAGAGCAAACTGATGTTGATGAGATTGGAATCCTTAAGGCTAGCTCCTTATCCATTGAAATGAGGCTGCTCCACATCTTCATAAGTCGGATATTTCTACCCAGGACAGGTCAATTTGACTGGATGAGTGAGCGCGACCTATGTTTTATGGAGCTACTGATAATTGGAGATAAAATTAATCTTCCTGCTATAATGATAAGTCAAATGAAGGAAGCTATAAGGAAAGCAAAGGCATGTTTGCCTTATGGAATGATTCTTACTCTTTTCTTCCAGGTTACAAATATTGATCTATCAGGAGAAGATAGTAAATCCCTCCTACACACTGACACTTATACAGCTAAAACCTTATAGAGGATAAGTTACTATCTGAGGGGACTTGGAAGAAGAAATCTAAGGCACCAGTCACTGAAGAACTAGAAGAAGAACAAGTTGAGATGGAAACTGGTGAAGGCACCTCAATTCCAATCCCTGAGCCTCAACCACTGCAAGGTTCACCATATCATATAGCTTTTGATGCATTCATACCAGACTTTACTCCCATTGCTCCTCCTACTCCTTCTAATACTCCAATACCTAAACCTGCTGCTGCTACTACTCCAGAACCTTCTACAGTCCATCATGTTGATATCACAGAACAGCTAAATAAATTTGCAGAAGGTTTGTTAAACTCCTTTGGATCCAAGATTAATGATTTGAAAGCAAAAGTGGATCAAAGTATTGATGAGTTTAGGGAGGAATTGAATTCTGTGAAAATGGGTATGGGAGACATAGAGAGAAGACTAAAAAGTGAGGACAACTACACAGAAGATTTTGGGATTCTCAGAGGTGAACTAGGAAGGCTAAGAGGATCAGCCGAAGCATTTGCAACTGTACAAGCCTCTGAAATTCTTTCAATGCAGAAGGAAGTTACAGAAATAAGAGTCTCAATGGAAAAACTAACTACTTCCAAGAATTCAAAGAAAATTGAAGCTGAATTGAAAACAATTAACAGTTCTTTGTGGAAGCTGATGACTAAAGTTGAAGACCTTCAAGCTGCTCAGAGTATAGCTCCTTCAGCATCACTAAATCCTACTCTTACTTCCTCTAGACCTAGGCCTCAGCCCTCATCTTTTGCTGGTCACTCTGCTCATCCCAGACAACTAGCTCCTCATTTTAGGCCCCAGGGATTCTATACTACACCATCTGATGTGTTAGATGCAGACCCAATTACTTCTATGCCTCCGGGCATCCAAATTCCTGGTCGATCTACAAACCCTAGAGTAGACATAGACACTGACTATATGTACTTTCTTTCATTTTGTACTGTGTATTGACAATCTCTGATTGAAATGAAATAAAAGTTTGAATTTTGTCTCTTGAATCACTCTTGTGCTTTTACAATGAAAGTTCATATTTTGCTCATATAATGTCTGATTTTTTAATTAGAATATCAAGATGACTGTGAGAAAGTGAAATTATCTCAAACAAATTTTAAATCCTTTCTCATTCTATTTTAAAATCTGAGCTTCATTCTAACTTCATCTTTTTGATTGATTGACAAAAAGGGAGAGAAATTTATGAAGATATTGCATGAAAAGGATAAGATGTTTTTATTTTTGCTCTGATACATAAAGCTTGAAAAGGATAAAATCTATCTGATTATACTTTGGTACATGAAACACAATATGCTTTAATGTATAAAGATCATTTTAAGCTCTGACATACAATAAGCTCTGATATACAATGTTTTAAATGTGTTAAGCTCTGTTACATAATGTTTTAAGCTCTGATACTTAAAGTTCTCATTGAAACTTTTGGGCTTTGAACTTGCATGGAAAGTGTGTCAAACCATGGAGTATTTTATTGAGGGGGAGATTATTTCATACTACTCTGATTCCTTATCACTAACTTGCCCTAATTCTCCTTCCATAGTTTGACACTAATTAAAGTCAATTCTTTTTACTTGTTCATATACTCTTGCAAATACAAGTATACAAGTAAATCTATGTAAAGTTTTATCTTACTTTTTCATGCCCAGTATTTTGTCATCATCAAAAAGGGGAAGATTGTTGATCCCATAAGTGATTTTGATGATAACCAAATATTGGAGCATGCATATTTATTTCTAACAACTCTTCAAGTGGTTTACAAGTTTTTGTAGGATGATTTATTTGTTCAAACTTCAACTTCTACATCTTTACTTCTTATTTTGAGTTGTGTTATAATCTGATTTTGTAAAGAAGAACCCAATAAAAAAGTTAAGAAATATCATCAAAAAGGGTTACTTCTATGTGTGCTATGTCTTCAATTTATTTTGAGTTGGTTTGCATGAAGAGTATAAGAGTGTTGGTGAGAGTCTTCTTGAAGTTTAATTATAAAAATCCTGAAGAAGTCACTCGAGCCGACCCAACCTCAAAAGAGCCGACTCTACCTCATGGCACGCAACAAGGATTCTAGCATGCAGCAATTCGAGCCGACACGAAGGAAATCAAGCCGACTCTAGTGAATCTGAGTCGACTGGAATAAGTTCGAGCCGACTCTTCCAGAGTCTAGTTTTGAAGTGTTTTGAGAACAAGCCAGGCGAGCTGACCCGAATCACAACGAGCTGACTCTGTCAGACCAAATTTTGAAGACCTGGTGAAGCAAGCCGACAAGATCTGCAATGAGCCGACTCCTCCATAGTAAAGATTTCCAATTCTAAGAAGAAGAGCGACCCAAATTCAAGTGAGCCTACCCCTCGAGTTCAATGTATTCAACGATAGAAGTTCGAGCTGACCCGAGCTATCAAGAGCTGACTCATCCAGAGTGAAGTTTTGTACCCTGAGATAAAGAGCCGACTGCACTGAAGAATTGACGACTCAACCTATCGACTCGAAGGATTCGAGCCGACTCGAAGAATCCGAGCCGACTCAAATATCGTTTCCAGGTACATAACGGCTAGTTCCAGAATTTCTTTTTGAATGCGAAAAGGTGCTCCAACGATCATATGTCACATCTCAATGGTCTACAACATCTCAAATTACCTTGGAGTGATGGAAGATCTTATATTTGAGGGACTTGAACTTTATTGAAGAAATAAAAAAAGAAGAGTAAGAAAGTTCCTCAAAGTTTTAAGGGTTTATTGAATATCCTACCAACCACCAAGCAAGAGAGCACAAATAGCATTCAAGTCAGTCTTCAAGTCTTCACCAACTCTGATCTGAAGCTTGAAGCACTTTGGAAAGAAGCCACTGAAGCAATTAAAGCATATTGAAGCACATTCAAGTGGACTTCTCTCAAGCTGCACCGACAACTATCCGATAACAAGAGTTTGTCATTATTGTTGCATTTATTTCAACTCATTCTTGAATTATTTGGGTTATTGGTGAGCCCGTTTGAAAATCCAAATAGGTTCATGGTGAGCCTTAGATAAAATCCAAGTGTTGGGTTCTTGGTGATCCTGTGAAAACCAAGTTTGGTTTCTTTGGTGATCCTGTTTCAAACCAAAGGATGTTAGGTTTCTTTGGTGATCCTGTTTAAAACCAAAGGGTGTTGGATTTTCTTTGGTGATCTCGTTAAAACCAAAGTGTAGAGGTTTTGGATTGTGATCCTGTAAAATAATCCTACTGTATTCGGGTGTGAATATAGTGAAAATTCCAAGTGGTATCTTGGGTAGTGGACGTAGGAGCTGGGTTGCTCCGAACCATTATAAATTTCTGTGTGTTTGTGTTGTGATTCTTTGATCATCTATAGCTTCTGCATGTTATTATTTTGCCACAACAACTAACACTCTAGAAGGGATTTTTAAGTGCACATTATCTGCTTAAATTTTTAAATTTCTAATTCATCCCCCCTCTTGGGTAGCCACCTGGGCAACATCACTAGTCATTACCTTCTCATGTCATCCTAGGCGCCGACCTCCTTGTTACCTCCTTGCATTGTCCCAACCTCTACACATCCTCCTCACATCATCCCAGCTTCAATGTCCTCCTTGGTCATCAACTTCAAGTCATTCCAGCTTTCGTGCATCCTCCTTGCGACATTGCCACCTCTTGACTCTTGAGTCCTAACTACTTCCTCGTCACCTCCCCAATTCCTACCTTTTCCTACTCCAGGGAAGCCCGAAGCCAATATGGATCAGGCTCAAGCTTGGAAAGGAGGTTTAAGACCAAGCCGAGCTAGGCTAGGCTTGGGCCAATGAAGTGCTACTGTCCCTTGGACTGAGCCGGTCTTGAACCTAGCCTGACCTACCTAATGAGCAGGTTTACCTACCACCATTGAATTTGGGTAAGATTATTTAGCTACCTTTTTTTTTCCTCTTTTTCTTTTCTTCTTTTTTTTTCCCCCAATCTAGGTCTAAAGCCTTTTCCAATTGAATCCCATTCCTTTTTTTATCTAATTTTTTTATCACTTCCATTCCTTTTTTCATTTACTTATATGATGATAGTTGGAGAAAAGATGTCAACTATGACCATGATTGAAAAAGAAAAAAATACAAAATATATATTCTCTAGGCCATTATGCATCTTTCATACATAGATAACAAATATCATAAAAAAGGGAGAAAAAAAAGCTATATACAATTCAAATATTCAAGGTAGAAGATAGATGACCAGACCATATCGCTATAAATTTTATCTGCTAGTTATTTAGCATCACAAAAAAAATTAATGCTTTACATGAATGATTCAAAATGAAGTAGATATTTCAATCACATATCATCTTAACCTCTTCCTTTCCTTTTTAGGTAGCCTAAAAGAGTTTGACCCACAATATGGATACTTAAGGCTAGAAAGATTCATCTTATGAACACACTATTATAGAGGCAATCTCATAAGTAGCATACTATGACCTATCTTTATTTTATGTTAACATGGCTTGGATCTTTGTTCAATCTCATAGGTAATATTGAAATATAATTTGATAAGGGACCACATATTTTTGTTTCAACCTTTTTTTTTTTTGGCACTTTGTATAAGAGGACAAATTATATAGCAAAGAATAAAATAGAACAAAATAAAGTGAAGATAAATAAAGAAAAATACTAGAGAAGGAGCAACAACAATGAACTCAAGGGGGTCTTAAGTAAGAATAATTTGTTGAAGCAAAAAAACCATTTTCATTTTGACTTTTTTAAAATGTTATTTTTCTTTAGACTTTATCCAAATCTAGTTGGATTAAATAGTTGATTTTTCTTTTTTTTTTGACTTTTATTGTTTGAATCATCACATATCAAATTTTCAATTTTTTAAAAATAGTTTTATCCAAATATTAATTTCCAATTTATTCTTTTTCCAAATATGGTTGCGTCAAATAGTTATGGAATGGTTTTCTTCTAAATTATTAAAATACCAAGTTTTAGTATTTTAAACTCTATTATTTTATTTATTTACAAAATTTTTATTACATAAATAATTAATTATCTTTTGAAATATTTTTAAGAATAATATATATAGAAGATAGTTGAAATAAAGAGGATTAGGAAGCTAAATGGGAAGAGCATTTTGAAATAAGTTAACTAGGAGGGATATACTTTTCAAGTTATGAATACATTTGAACAAAAGTGATATATGGTTGTAGTTTAGTTTTTATATCTTGTTGTTTATACCATATATTTGATGAGAGATTTTATGGATTCACACTGTGGATAAAGTAATCAACAACTATAGTGGAAAAACAGAAAGTGAACATCAAAATTAATAGAATAACTTTCTAATAGTGAACATTGCTATGACTTACTCAATATGGGCCTTATGCACTTGCTAAATTATGTAAAATACTTTGAGGCACCGGTTAGCTCAAGGATAATACAAATGGTTGTGTTGAGGAAAAAAGTATCTAAATTTCTTTATACTTTTTAGAATATAAAGAGAGGAATCATATAATCTCTTTTTTTGGTATCATTCCATAAAAACTATAAGCCATCAATTTCATGAAGTGTTAAGGGTTGTGACTACATTAGAAGATCTATTTCTCAAACAACTAATTGGAATAGAAGTTTCTCCATATATATTGAATAATAGTAGATACTATCCATATTTCAAGATAAATACAATCTTACAACTATTTAAAAGTTAGATATTTTAGTATATGCAGATAGTTTTAATAAAAGAATTATGTGCTATATAATTTTTAGAATTATGTAGGTGCAATTAATAAAACACATATTTATATAAAAGTACATAGAATAGATGTGACAAGATATCGAGGTAAAAAGGAGTATTCAATGCGAATATATTGGCTAGATGTCACTTTAACGTGACATTTATATATGCATTACTTGATTAGAAAAGACTGCATTTGACTTAAGATTATCAAAAATGCTCTTATTAGATATGATAAGCTTATAATACCTATGGATAAAATCAAGAAGCTGCCACAAATTATAAATTACATAAATTATTAATATTTATTTTCTAAGAAATAAGGCTCGATGGTTTTTTTATCTTTAATAGGTAAATATTATCCATTAGATATAGGTTTCATGCTAAAAAGTGGACTTATTACACCATATAGAAGAGCATGTTATAGCTTGAAAGAGTACTCAAAACATCCTCCACAAAATTTTAAAGAATTATTTTACTTTCAACACTTTCATTCTGTAATGTTATTGAGAAAGCATTTTGTGTATTGAAGAATTTTTTTTTAATAATTTCATTCATGATAAAACCTTAATTATTAGCTGATATAGTCATTGAAATAATGTTAGCATGCTATATTTTATATATTATTTGAAGGATGTAGATCTTGGTGAATGTTATTTTGCTAAAGTTGATCAAAAGCTTGCATGCAATGGAATACCTACTAAATCAAGAACCACAAGAAGAAAAAATGATGAAGTTGCTATGCAAGGGACAATGATTAGGAATAATATAGTAGCAAGCAATGGCATGATTATGTTATATGTGAACCTACATAGCCTCCCAAAATAAAAGCTATATGTGGACTTTAATATATTTTATGTTTTAAGGTTTACTTGCATTACCTGATCTCAAAATAATTATATTTGTAATAATATTGTATGTTTTTAGTATGGAACTACTAATTTATGTGATTTAATTCCATGTTCTAATTTGCTAGATTTATGTGTTCTAATAACTAAGGATTTTATCCAGAAAGGCTAACCAAAAAGTATATTTGGGTTTCTTGATTCTGTATAAGTATCCAAAATCTTTCCACTGAATAATCGATGTAAAACTAAATACATACCGGTAGAGATCCTCACATATTTCTTCCATTTAAGCCTTAGCATCCTCGCTAGGCTAGGGATTCAAATCCATGTATCCATGTATAAACACTATGATTAGTCCATGATCAATCCAAAGAACCTGTGCTGCAGTATCTTCTAGTTCACATAAGTTATGGGCCAGGTCCTCTCTGATATCATTTATAACATTCTAGGATCTCATCTAAAAAGACTAGCTGAAAGGTATTATTTAAATTTTTTGATCATATATAAGTATCCAAGATCTTTTCACGAATATCTAATATGAGACTAAATACATACCCACACAAGTCCTTATATGTGTATTATTATGGTATACGGTTCTTGAGAAATGTCGAAGAAATATACTAAGGGGGCAAATAATGAGAAGGGTTTCAATAAACCTCCACATGATTCTTTGAAATATAATGATAAAATAGATATTATTTTGTTTGATGCTTTCATAGAAAAACAAAATGATAGAAATAGACCAATTGATCAAAATAATAGAAATAGACCAAATGATGTTTTCTTTATTTTAGCTTACAAAAATATTATCAATATATGCATTGAAAAGACTTCAAGTCCTATTGACCAAAGCTAATATAAAAAATTATGTTAAAGTGCTCAAAGAAAGGCTTGGTGTTCTTTATAACATTGTCAAGGGTTATGGTGGATTTTCATAGAGCCTATTGACAAAAAAGTATGAGGTCAAGGATGAAGTATAGAAACAACTCATATAGGTTAATATTTAACTAGATTAATCACTTTTTATACTTCATATATATACACACACATATTTTTTTTTGTTTGCTCAGTTTATTAGGTGAAACCCAATGCAAGCAAGTGAAAGTAAATGGAGATCCAAAATTATGACAAGGTGTATGATCTACTTGCAAAAGATAGAGCAACTGGTAAAGGTGTTATTAGTGAAAGAAAAAATATTAAATAATATAGATAATTTTTATACAAAATATTGTTAGAGATGGAGCTAAAGATAATAATAAGAATGAAGGCCATAATCTACAATATCTTGCCGATGGAATGTCTC